>OU896712.1:5703760-7081114 GCA_918026855.4 Phaedon cochleariae
GGACCCAGAAGCGATATCTTATTGTCCGATAGCGGAAAATAGTTCGACAAATTAAGTAATATAAATCAGATAAAGGGATCCGAACTTTTTCCTGAGCCTGCATGATAAGTGTCAATGGCTTTTCTAAGTCTGATAAAAACCGCTCATGCATCGAAGTTGTAATGGAAAACAATGTGTACTAATTAATGCTATTGCTATAAATCAATCACAATTGGTCATATCGTAATATATCTTACGTAATATGAACACTTTTGCAGATTCACATTAATTATATTATGTTTGAAAATTGTTTTAAATCTCTATCCTACGTTTTATGCAACCATGATTACACAAATGACACACCTGTTGATGTCAGCATTCTATTTACTTGATTCTACCTCTACCAAAGATTTTGCCTCTACCTGCACTTTTGTAATCTGTTGCAGTGTCAGTATATTAGCCTGAGTCAGACACTATTCTTTGGTAGGAGTATACTATACTGTTCAAGGCAAGTAGTTCATTCGATGTTTTTGATTTCAAATTTCGAATTTCCGACAATCCAGGCTTGTTTCGAAATTTTCTGATGATTTAAGGTAATTAATTTAGAAAGTGTTCAGCTAATGGGGTCGTTATAAATAATCCTAAGTAAATAATGACCGATGCCATTGTCAAGGATTCCTTATTTGGGAAAGACCAGCGGTCATCGTAGTGTAGAGTTGAAGAATCAGTCATTTGGATTCTGGATTTCCCCGTTTATTGCAGTTCATTATTTTCACAAAGAATTGGATTGTTATATCCTATAAGAATATTTGAGGTAAGTAACAACATATAATATAATGAAATATATCGCTACATCAAATATACCTATCAATAATTTTAATTAGGTATATCAATATGCCTCAATAATTTTGTAGAGTTGTGAATATCCTTTTTTGGTGCAAAATTTTGTAAATAGGTTATTGACGGTCGTGCTTCGTGATTATATACCTAAAGGTACAAATAAATAGTGAGAATGTTAATCGAAAATTCTATTAATTTTCTACACCTACCTACCTGAGATTTATTATGATTCAGTGTGTAGACGACACAAGAATTATAAATAAGTTATATACATACCCACACAAAAAAATGATTAGAGACTTTATAATCGTGAAAATTTGATGGACAATTATTATGATTTCGTAAAAATAAAAAAAACGTACTTTTCATTTTTTAACTTCGTTTTCGAGATACAGAAGATTGTTGATGTTATATAAATATTAATTGTCTTTTTCATCAGTATCACCCTGTATAAACTTTCATATTATAATGGCAAAATTCACTATGATCAGTCGTGTGACTGAGAATAATGACAAAATATTATACCTACTCGATATTATATTCATTATGGCTAAATAGAGTTTCCAATGGACGTCTCGTACCTATACATAATATATCAGAATATTATATTATTGGATTCAAATCAGGTCGTGAATAATATGTATACATATCATTTTTATGTTTGGGACATATTTCGATTCGCCCAATTTTCGTTTCACCCAATGTTCGATTCGCCCAACTTTCGGTATTTACCCAATTTTTGATTCACCCAACTTTCGATCCACCCAATTTTCGATTTGCCCAATTTTCGATTCGCCCAATTTTCGATTCGCCCCAAATTCGAGTCACCCAAATTTTGATTGACCCAAATGTCGATCGACCCGAATTTCGACCGACCCGAATTTCGACGTAATATATTAAGGGAGAAAATAGTAGATTATTTTATTAGGATCAAAAGTGACAAAGCGAAGCCGAGCGAAAGCAAAATTTGCGAGTCGAACAAAGTCACTTTTGATCCGAATGAAACATTCTATTTTTTCTGCAACCGAAACAATTAACTCAAATAAACATGTGAAGTAACCACCAATGCCGTGCCATGTGTATGCAATGCAACAAATATTGACAAATAATCCATGTGATGAGAATAATATTCTACCTGCATTAACAGCAGGTTAGGTTTTCTAGGATGTTCGAATTGTAGTTTCAATATCAATACAACCACAGAGTGACATATTTGTGTATGGACCAGGTCCTCTAATGGCAAAAATACCGCGCCAGTGCCAGCTATAGGAACAAGACGTGGAAAATGTTAGGTGTTGGGTTAGTGAGCATATCAGCAATGATAATAGTGAATATTTATTCCTCTCCATACTACACTGTGTTTGACTTGATAATCAAATGAAGCTAAACAATAATATCGTTGTTTGAGACAAAAAAACTATTGCTTGCCGTGATTATTCAAAAACAAGTTATCCATCCCGAGAATAACGAATGAAATACAGATCAGGCAAGTATTTGAATCTTGAAGGCTTCCCTGATCAAAACAAAAATACTCAACTGAATTGTTTATAATTCCAATACTTATAACTATAATAAGGTGTATTTATATCTCCAGGATGGGTATGAAATGCCAAATCTTCTGAAATCGGAAACAAATCAGGTATGCGTCTCAACCCAAATAACCAACCGTCACAATCTTATTGTTTATCCTTGAAGACGTCCAGTATATCCTTTTTAGTTCCTAGGAGCTAAAGTTCAACTTTAGCTCCTAGGAACTAAAATTCAACTTTAGCTCCTAGGAACTAAATATGTTGCCTAGCAACATACCTATTTTTGTGTCAGTAATAGAAACGTCAATTTAAGAGCTAATTTTGGTGTCAAAATGGACTACTTTTGTGTAGGTTGCAGAAATATATTCTTTTCTGCATAAGGAGGGAGACTACCTTTTCCAAACTACCTAAAACCTAACAACCTACCTAACCCACCTAACTTACCTAACCTATACCTAACCTACCTAACTCGGCCGAATCAAAAAGTGGACGAATCAATCGAAAATTGGGTGAAATGAAATGTTGGCCCAACGACATATTAATTTGAATGTAAAATGATTCTTGATAATTCCCGTTTTTAATTGAATCCGAGAAAATGTGGCATTATTTGACAACAACGCATCTTTCGAGTATGTTCGGAGACGGTGGGTGAATCGAAAATTGGGTGAATAAAAAATTGGGTGAATCGAAAATTGGGCGAATCGAAAATTGGGCCAAACGAGACGTTCCCTCTTATTCAAAATATGCCTGATATACCAGATCAAATGACACTTCATACTTCATCGCTTCATTCATTTCGAAGGCATTCGAAGGTATCTAAACTCGGAAAAAATGGAAAATAAAATGAATCAAAATAACGGATAACATTGAAATATTTCAAGGACCCTGTTGGAAATTGGATCAAATCTATGTATACAGGGTGAGTCATAACTATTGGGACATAGGCTAAGGGCGGATTGTTTGGACCAAAATATGGCGATTGGACCAAACATGCCTTAATAAAATATTACTGTGAAAAGAGATTCAGGGCGTTAAAGTTGATTTTTTTCGTTTATTGTCGTTTTTTTGCTAATAATTTCACTGTATATGAAATATATTTGAAAAAGTTTTGTGATTTGGTTGCTTTCTGTCTAGATATTATAGAGATATTACAATTCATACCTTCTGGTTGCATCCCGCATTTATTCATTCATAAAATGATTGTGACGAGGCATTTCAATCGAAAAAATTTTGACAATAAACTCGCACCAAAATTCATTCTCTGACAAGAAATGCCATTACCAGCAACATTATCTGACAGTTCAAAGCACACTCTTCATGAATGAAATAATATTTGTAATTAACTTCTGAGACTCTGAACTGTTCAATAGCGTTTTTCTCGAAAACGGAAGAAAATATCGTGTTCAAACAAGAGTACCCCAATATTACGTAGAAATAATGTTTAGGTCATATTTTTAATCAGAATCACTCAAAAGTTTTGTCGAAAAATGTAACCATCAGGCGATTTCATCATCAGGAATCATTCACCCAGCCAACCATGAGATGTATAAGTGATGTATACGCCACATCACTTTGTGACATGCGATATCGCATTTGAAGTCACAAACATGTTACCGATACAACGTGGCGATGTGAAAATGTCCGACTCAAACAACATCACTGTGATGTCGTTCAGACATAAAATGCGACATCACATGAAAAATCACTACCAGGTCACATACAAGTGTACATTTCATATTACAAATATATCACACTGCTACATCGATGATGTGGTCGCCGTACCTGTGATATTCGTGGGATATATAATAATAATAATTATTCAACTTCACGAAGAAAATGTTTATTTTCCGAAAGTAAAAACAGATGATACAAAAATTATCATGACAATCACCCTAATTATAAGTAATCTTGAAGTAAAACATGACACATATATATATAGCAATACAAATATACATTATTCATAAATGATACATACCTAATACACTTATATTATCTTGGGATCTTTCATCCACCTTGTTTTAGATTGCAATATTCCTATCTCAGAGATAATTACAATATTACCTATTGTGATTGAACTCACCGTCGTTCCTAAATGATTGTATACCTCCAATTTGAAGCTGCTATAATATGTGCTATAAATCATCTCAGATATTTCAACAGAGAATTTGGAAGGAAATAGTCTGTACGGAGTCGGACTCACTCACAGACTGACTGACTGACTGACATGGCCATGCACAGCTCAACATGGCGTCTGGCGTGTGCGCTCGTTTTGCGCATGTCTGCGTCACACTCACAGGTCACAAAGATATCTCATGAGGATATCAATGTGAATTATTTAGTTGACGTCGAAGAGATGTAGTTTGAAGAAGTCGCTGCCACATTACATAGTTTCCTGGTTGCGATGTCACCTTGCGACGTTGATATCGAATCTACGTCGATAAGATGTGTTAACGAGATATTGCATTTATGCACGATTGTTACATCACACAGATGTTGATGTCACACGATGGTTGGCTGGGCACGTGGCGCCCCCTGTATCAAAATGTAGAATAGTACGTAAAATAATATTCCCTGTATGGAATTATGCCTCTGTGCCAATTTTGATGACAATTGATGGATATACAGTGAAATTATTGGCAAAAAACGAAAATGAAATGTCAACTTCAACGCCCTGTATCTTTTTCCACAGCAATATTCTATGAAGGCATATTTAGGCCTATCGCCATATTTTGGTCCAAACAATCTGCCCTTAGCCTATGTTCCAATAGTTTTGACTCACCCTGTATACAGTCTGTCCAAGATAAGGTTGAACAGCATGGGGATCTCGGAAACGGTAAAAAAGTTGCGCATTCGGAGGCTCATATCAAGAGCCTTCGAAAATTTTGAAAATTATTTTTAGTTTTTGAGTTATATCGAAAAAAGTGAATTTTTGGAATTTCTATTTTATTTTTTTCCTCCGTTATTATCAGAGATACAGAAAAACTGAAAATACTTTTTCATAGCAACTTTTGATGAGGTTTAACGTGGTGATACCGATTTTTTTATGCGACGTTTCGTATTCGTGGAACCATCATCAACTTTTGTTTTTTAAATACGGTCCTGATAATTTTTTCACAGATTCTGAAAGGTTTTTTATTCTGAATTCAACAATGTACTATACAAGGTGATACGAATGTGTTTCGACCTATTTCTATCCATCATCAATGTTTTTTCGAACTTCCAAAAGAAAAAAGCCATCAGTTCCACTTATTTCTTATCATTTAGTGTCAAACTTGATGGATTAGTTATTCAATACTGAAAAGTGAATAAAAAATATTTCACTACATCATTCGATCAATGCAGCGTTTAAAATTGTTGATGAATTCTTACACGAATTACTTTAACAACTTAACTTTGACAATACCTACAGAGACATTCATAACAAATGTTCAAAATGATAACCATTATTTTCTGAACAAAGATATCCTCTTCTCACAGTTGTTTCTAAGACATTGCTAAGCATTTCTGGGGTTATTCTATTGAATGCTTCGAAGACACTGTCCCTTAGTTCTTCTTCATCCTCAAAGTTATTTGCGTGTACAAAGTTCGATATATCCCCTAAGAAAAAATCCAGCTGTGTCAAATCAGGCGACCGCGCCGGCCAAGGGATAAAAACGCACGGACTCCTCTGGAATTATGTACCGGAGCGCCATCTTGTTGAAACCAACAGAGTTCTGAACTTCCGCAATCGGTAAATCATCCAGAGCTTCCTCAAGATGATTCTCAAGCGGATTTCTATAACGTTCGGAAGTCTGTGTTTCATGGTAAATAGAAGGAACAATAATTCGTGTACCAAATATTGCAACCCACATATTAAAGCCGAAACGGTGTTGGTGTCTCGCTGTAATGTATAAATGTTCATTTTCTCGTGAACAATAATGTGTATTTTTTCTATCGAAGCTACCATGATTAGTGACCATGCTTTCATCAGTCCAGATGATTGTTCGAAAGAAATCTGCAAAATTTTAACATTTCCTGGTATACCACTCACAGAATGTCTTGCGCCTTTCGTCATCGCCTGGTTTTAGCGCTTGACATATTCTGAATTTGTATGGATGGAATTTTTGTTTCCGCAGAATGAAATGGGTTGTTGATTGAAACCAGTTGATGAGGTATTAGTGTGTTGACTAATTTTCCTTCAAAATAAGTGGAACTGATGGCATTTTTCCTTTGGAGTTTCGAAAAAACATTGATGATGGCCAAAAATAGGTCGAAACACAAATGAACCACCTTGTTTAATACATGGTTGAATTCAGAATAAAAAAACCTTTTAGAATCTGTGAAAAAATTATCAGGACCGTATTTAAAAAACAAAAGTTGATGATGGTTCCACGAATACGAAACGTCGCATGAAAAAATCGGTATCACCACGTTGACCGTCATCAAAAGTTGCTATGAAAAAGTATTCTCAGTTTTGCTGTATCTCTAATGATAACGGAGAAAAAAAATAAAATAGAAATTCCAAAAATTCACTTTTTTCGATATAACTCAAAAACTAAAAATAATTTTCAAAATTTTCGAAGGCTCTTGATATGAGCCTCCGAATGCGCAACTTTTTCCCCATTTAACCGATTTCGTATCTCTTACCGTTTTCGAGATCCCCATGCTGTTCAACCTTATCTTGGACAGACTGTATATTGTTCTTTTTTCTATCAAAATAGCAAAAAGCTTCAGTATGACTATGAAGACAACCCCATTCTTCCTTTTGGTCTTCCATTTCTTGTTGGCACACGGAAAAGTAAACAAATGCGGTGAATCCAAGCTCCGAGAGTGTTTTTGCGGCAACCAATTCAAGGACGAGGAAGGACGAGCGGTATTCGTAGTGAATTGCTCGAATTTGGGATTCACCAACGTCGACATGCTGGAACATCTGCCGGAAGAAACAGAGTGGCTCATCTTCACTGGGAACCACGTGAGCACCTTGCCCGTCAATGTTCTCGGGGAGAACAAGAATTTGACAAAGCTCAGGTATATATCCCAGATAGCACAAGTACATCTAGCTTATGAATATACTATGGATATCCATCATGGATATTGTGGATCCGAAAAGGCTATGATATATCCTATGGACGTCCATGCATAGGATGTGACAGTGTGACCTTTTTGGATGTCTTAAAGATATTCATTATGGATATCCATATAAGATATCAACTATGGATATGTATAAGAGATAGTATACCGTATATCATTGAGTATTAGGAGGGTACAGCTATAGAAACTTGGTATGAATCTATAATCTAAGTATTCAAAAGTTTTTTCCAATTGTTTCATGCAAATACTAATCTTTATACTTAGTAGTTAAATGAAATTTGATCAGAGAAACTAATATCATTCAGTATTCACACTGAAAAAATCACAAAAATTGGGAAACACTATTTCTCCAAAACTATCATCACACATGAATTAGTTTAATAAGAAAGAGAGCATTATCTTATTCAGTTGTTTCTATTTACGACATATTTTTCCACTTCAATATTGTTTTAGGTTGAATTTTTTCAGAGATCTAACTGTTTTTCCGATCATTATAATATGAGAGGTGATGTGTTGTATCTCAAGATGTAACTGTATTCGCTCGAACTATTGAGTAGGATATCAGTAAATTCAAAGAATCTGGTTCAATTTTTTCTAGAGATCAGTATGCAAACATCATACGACGAACCATTAAAAAAACTGGTACCCCATACACAGTACATGAATTATGCCATGAGTACATCAAAAGAATGGCAGCTGATTTATATGTGAACATACCAAAAAATTGTAAATTGTCCGATATAAGAGTTCTCAAATTGGACCAAGAAAATCGAAGTTTTGCATCTAATAAGACTTTATACGACCAGCAAGGGTTTGCTAAAGCTTTGATCTCGAATACTAGAAGAAAACTAGACATCTTGAATATGAATCTCAAGGCCGCCAATTTGAAAAAACCCGGAATTACAAAAGCGAAGAAAAATGGGTTAATTTCTATGATCAAAAAATATAAATGTGTGTCGATGTTTTACAATTTTTATGAAAATCTGTAATAGAAAACAATGTGTTCAGTTTCACTGATAAGTTTTGATGTTTCTCATTTTATCATTGAAATTATGAAGAAGGTAGATTCGTTCAATAATGTTCGTTCATGCCCTTTTATTATCCAAGATTCCATTTTGTAACATTGACAATCATGAAGGTATGGTGAAAGTTTTGGATTCAAGAAAGATACATCAGTTAATTTCCCTACAGTTTCTCATTATCGAGAGCTGATACTATGCCGACCTTCGAAGGGTTTATGGATAATAGTTTGTACGAAAAACAGTCAGTATCGACCATACGATTGAGATGATAAAGTCAATTGAAATTCCAACCAATATCAAAATGCTTCTTCTGAAAAACGATGTTTTTTGAGTTGTGACTATTTTCTTCCGGATGAACGATATGTATTCACGGGAACCTGGTCTGCAGCCAAAAAAACGCTGGATTAGTTAGGTGATTTTATTTCAGAGTGATCGACATGACCAATAACGGCATCAGAGACATAAAAGGCAAAGCTTTTCACCACGTACCCAGCGTGACTCGTCTCATTCTCGACCACAACAACATCTCCATTGCCGATCAGTACGACAAAAACTACCACCATCCGAGGTAAAACCACCCGTAAACTTCTGTAATACATTCAATTCGTGCTCAAAAGGGCGCCTAGAGGTAAAGTTATGGGGAAGTCTTGATTCATTCCATTCAACAAGTTTTTTGGGGTGCTCCCAATGGGCACATGTACGTTAATTCAACGTTCGATCATTTAACGTTGTTCAATGTTGTCAAGGAATACGTTTCAGTAACTTATGTACATTGTCATATTCATAAAGTTGGCATCATATGGGAAACACTTTTAAGAATAACTTCGAAATTCGACTTAGACATTAAATTTTGCTTCAAAATGGATGGAGTCGGAGTCACGTGACTTTTGCTACATGCGAGAAGTTGAATTTTTTCAAATTGATCGCTGAAAATAGGCTTATCTGTTCTAATTTCGAAAGAGTCCACGAAGAAAAGTTGTTTCTATTTCAATTTTACTATTGCAACTTTTAGTTCTTGACATTTTTTGATTTCTCCCAATTGTAATTTCGACAAAACTGTCCTAATTCCTGTTCAAATACGTAGAGTAGTTTGGTGATATTTCGATAAATTGACTTTGGCATCATTTCAGTACTGAAAAATTCCATTCAAATGAATTTCGCTTCTGAATGATAGACGGTACGTCAACTTTGCATCAAACATAACATAAATTTGAAGCGGGGATTTCGTAGAAATTGAAAACATATCAAAAACTAAAAGAAGTCAGAGAATGTTCAAATTCGAGACAGATATATGCAAAATTGGAAAAGAAACAACTTTTCCCACTAAACTTTTTTGGAATTCAAAGGAATAAGCCAATTTTCAACAATTGATTTGAAAAAAAACTTACTCTTGACATGTAGCGGAAGTTACGTGACTCCGACCGAGTAGTCCATTTTTCATATTTTTCAAAGCAAAACTTAACGCCCAAGTCGAATTTCGAAATTAATTATTATTAAAAGTTTTCTCAAAATGATACCGACTTAAATAAATGACACTGTATGAGTATACGTGAATATCTAATGATTCGTTGATAAATTTGTTGAATATACGTATTTTTTACTTTGATATACATACTCTTCGAGAGAGAAAAAAAAACGTTATTTCTTGCGACATTTAAACCGAATTTCAACGGTTGGTTAAACAACCAAATCTCAACGTTTTTTCAACGTATATCGGTGCCATTGAGCTGAACCTTTTTCGGGATTCTTTCCAATGAAGCGCCACGAAACTTTGTTAGCAAACATCAGATTCGGATTCAGCACCCCGAAATACGTGTACAATGTATAAGAAATCAAAACTACCCCATAAATTTCCTGATGGTGAGAATAAAATTTAACTTGATAGGATGTTCTCGAATTTCGTGAATTTGGAAGAGCTGCACCTGACCAACGCTTTCGCTGACAACACCGATGCCGCTTTGGCTGACGATCTGCACGATATCTTCGTCAATAGCAACCTCACCAAGCTGTATAAGCTGCATCTGGAACAGAACGAGATCAGGAATTTCAGGGACGACAGGGTGTTCTGCGATTTGCCCGATATCCACGATTTGTACTTGGGTAAGGCTATAGAGTGCCCCGAACATCACATTACACGCCCTTTCAAGATTGTGAACACGCAATCAAACATTTTCTGGATCCAATCTCGACAGAGCAGAGAATTTTTATTTGAAAAACGAGTTACATTTTCATTTTCACGATTCACTGTTGCGTTCCAATCAGGTGGCGTATGAGATCAGTAAGAAGCCTACAATTATTGGCTTATTTTTCGGAACTCTAGCACAACAAAAGCCATCAACAGTGTGTATGATATATATCCGGTACCTACTCACTTTTTTCACACGGGAAAAGGAAATTTATGAAAAGTGACATTTTATAACAACTGTCAAGAGGGATGAAATTTCACACTTTCTTTCCGTCACAGAAAAAACATATTTGTGTCTCATGTTTTTTGTTCACCTGTTTAACAATATGACAAGTGTGTCCACACTCTTTGAAGCACGTGAAATTTGATGTTCGAGGCACTCTAGATAAGGGTATAATGTTTACAGTTTACAGATAAAATTGGGAAGTTTCCTTGAATTTACTCGAATTTTCCTTTCTTCTTGAAGTAATAACTTACATTTGGGATAAAACCACGCTTGGTATGTATGTTTGTAACGGAATCGTTGAACGTGATTTTGTTGACCCATTTCAAAGTGTCGAATTGGATTGAAATTTTGTACACTTATCAAGGATCGATGTCTATAGGATAGTTTTGTTCCATTATTCAGATGTGGATCTTCAGGATGAGCAATTTTTTTCACGATGATGAATGATGTTTCATCACCAAATTTTCAAATGTTTCGCCACCAAATTTTCAAATGTCCCGCCAGAAAAATTCCAAATGTTCCTCCACCAACATTTCAAATGTCCCGCCACCAAAATTTGCGATTTGACCCACTCCAACCACTTCAAAACGTCGAATTGATGGCAATAGCATAAATGGATAGCTTTCTTCCATTCTCCTGATCAGGATGTTCATCAGGATGAACGATTTTTCCACATTCAGACAATGTCTTACAACAAGTACTCGTATGAAATAGTTTCATTCAGAGAGACGGCCGTGTCTTAAACCACGTACTCGTATGAAATGAATTTTCCGGAGAGGGAGCCTGACAAAACGGTTATAAGATCCATGGGATGCGGTAGGTACTCGGTAAAAGCACGCTTCTGTAGTTGTAGTAAATAGTAGGTAATAAAACTAAAATAATACGCTTTTATCGATAGCTACCTAACAAATAAAGTAAGGATAAAATAACGAAAGCGTGTTGATTAATACACACAATTTTACGGTTATTTATATATCAAGGGTATATATCTGGTTGAATCGCGTCTAGAATCTGTAGATGCTCGACATTTCGGCACCGATTTTGGAGCCATTTTCAAGAACTGAAAAATAGAAATAAAAAAGATGATAGGAAAATATAGGGAGTAATTTTTCACTGAAGTCTCAATCTGCCTACTACTGGGTCACTGGTTCTCTCTAAGGTCTCAATCTGCCTACTCCTTCGAGAGAACTGAGTGTGTAGGTGGTGGAACGGTATTTATAGTGGATGTGGTGGTCAGTGAAACGGAATTAGGAGCGTGGTTTGTTATCGCGCAGGGTGTGGAAAGGCGGGAAATGAGAGGTTTCCAAGTGCTAGAAAGCCTGCGACCGTCGTCGCGAGTATTGAGACAATCAGGTTGCTTCTCTATCTCAAGGGCTTCTCGGATTATCCTTGTATGCAGAGTTCTTTCGGTGGCGATTGTTTTGGCGTTTTCGAAATCTATTGAATGGCCTGTTTCTTCGTAATGTTTGAAGAGTGCCGAGGAAGGGTCTGATTTTCGGACTACGAGTTGATGTTCGTAAACTCTGCTGGTAACGCTGGCCAATATATGTTCTTGGGCAAACTGAACAAGGTATTTTATATGATATGCTTTGAGAATCATTTGATATTGTGATCTTGGGGGTTCTGAAGACGAAGAAGCGTATGTCATTGGAATTCAAGAAGGATATTATTGTTACTGATTACTCAGATTACACAGGTTTTATAGGTATATCGACGCCAAAGAACCCGTGAGAGTAAATTGACAACTTTGTTTCCTTAAATAAGGGAGCAAACGCCTACTTTCGATTCAGTGAGTAGATACAAAATATTATAGCACCTCCGTAATCAGTATTTTATATGTTGTCTATTTATCAACACGCTTCCATTCCTTTATTTTCATTTTTTTTAGTTCAGGTATCTATAAAACCGTTTTTTTCTGTAGTTTTTTGAACTACAATTTATTTTACACCAATTCGCAGGTTTATTTCTTACACCCAGGTGGCAACACTGATTCAACATATGCGAGAATACCTACTACTATATCCGATGGCCCTTATTTATTGTCAGTAAGAAATAACATTCAGCTACATCCGATCCAGGACATCCCAAGGATGTTCCCGCAGATACATTCTCTTATGGAAATGTACCAGATATCAGGACATTTGAAAATATATCTTTCTTCGGTTATCCATACAGGAACAGGATTATTCAAGACCTAATACTTCATTATTTTTTCAAACGAATACATTTTACGTTTCACTTAGCTATATGTTAGAGCTCTTTCTCAAACCCCACACGCATATGCACCATCCAAGTTTTATTATAATTATTCAACAATCATCAAGGTTCGTGATATTTTTTTATTCTTAGGAGATAACAACATCCCCAGTCTGAACTTCAACATAACCTGCCTGCCAAAGCTGCGCTTTTTGGACCTGGAGCAGAACAACATCACAAGGTTTTCGCAGCGTGACCTTGACAATTTCGACAAACTGGCCCAACCTCACCGCGTCAACAACCTCATGATTGAAATCAACGGAAACCCCTTCAGGTGAGTAGAAGCTATACAGGGTCGGTGATATGTATGGAAACAGGTGAATATCTCGGTAACCTGTTGTTAGTTTTTCCACCGGTGGTTTTTCTTTGAATTTATGTTCAGTGCGATTGATTGCCACCTTTTCAGTTATTCCGTTTTTTTGTAACTCCCTTATTTTGAATGAAACACCCTGTACTTTATTGGATTTTCAGATTCTCTTTGAAGAGCTGATTCCATCGATTCATCACACTTGGGGTTTAGCGGGAATGATTACATAGGTATAGGGTGTTTAAAATCTAGATTTTTCAAGTTTAGAATTTTTTTCTGTCGAATCATCCATTATCGATCAAAATCGCTCCGATGTTCCTACCTTTACTTTTGATTTACTATCTACTGACATTTAATTGGAACAGATACAGAGGGTGATCAGAATTCTGAATCTTGAACGCGTCGTGAAACGTCTCGTGTATTTTCATTGATTTTGTCAAATAAAGGCGAGTTTTCGTGAAAAAATAAATTGGAAAGTGGGTACTCTCCAGGTGATTACCGCCTAAAATAGTTTTGTTTCCGGATGGCAGCTCTCAGATCCATTGCAGATATCGAATGAAAGCAATGAGGGTAAAACTGCATTTATAATGCGATGGTTTTTTTTTTACGAAAATTTTTATGGTACCTACCTACTTATTGTTGTCTGAAAAACACGAATTTGATAATGAAAATATAAACAAACCATCATTTATCAATATATTTCATTATAAAGTTACAAATTTCATCTTCTTTTCCGCCTTTCTTCTGGATCGCATTTAGAACAATTTTACCTCCTTTCTTCATCATTGGACAATTTATATATATCACAATGTAAGACAATGTTTTTCCTATTCAGTCAACTAGTAATATGATTTTATTGTGATTTATCCAAATTTAGTGGAAAGAAGGAAGAATATCATTTAAAATAATGGCGTGTGTAGTGTGACATTTGACATCTCGTATTTGGATTGACTATTGATTGAATGGCCGTCATCTGGTATGCTTGTTCACTACATATGAGAAACTCGCAATAAAAATCACATTTCCTGTTGAATTTTCACTTATAATATTTCGAGAGCTCCAATTATTTCTGGAAATTTTCTCGAGAACACCAATATTTTGAAAATTTACTAAATATTCGTGTTCGATAAAACATTCCCGGATATTAATTGAGGCTAAAGTGGAAATCGGTAAGAAAATTTCACACTGAATTATTATATTGCAAGTATACCTACATAATATTATATGGTAAACTGTTGATGAATGATTTTCATTTATTGACTTATAGAATGAACTCGAAATGATCTGAAGTTGAATGCAAATGTCATTTAACCTATAAACATCGAAAAATTTCAAAGAAAATTGTTTAGTTGCTATGGTAACGATACGAAAGACAGGCTTAAAATTGATCGAAAATGTTTGGTGTGAAATTTTCTATATAAAAATGTGGCATTGAAGTACATCATGAGTATATAAAGTGTCCAATGACAAAATAAGAAGAGCAAGTAGCTGTGAATGCATCCAACAGAGGGGGAAAACGAAGGGAAATTCCGAACTCTATCTTGAATTATCTCGATAAATAGTGGTTTTGTGCACATTTTCATTATTAAATTCGTGTTTTTCAGACAAAAATACGTGAGTACCAAAACAAATTCTAGGAATAAACCCATCGCATGATAAATTTAGTTTTACCGCAATAAGGTGTTAAATTCGTCCTTGGTTTTTCTTTCCAGGTGTGACACCGCCATAAAAAACTTGTACACCTGGTTGCACAAAACTAACGTGACAGTGAGAAACGTCGATAAACTCGAATGCCATCAGGCCAAGTACGGCACCAAAATCATATTGAATCTGAAGGTTCTGGTGGAAACCACCCACGCCAAGATATCCCAAGCGCTGATGATTGTGCTCGTGATTTTGGTGTTCATTTTGTTGACTCTCATGGGAGCTTACGTTTACTTGAAGAAGGAGAGCGTCAAGAAACAGTGGAGGCCGATCTTGGAGGCGGTTTCTAAGAAAGTACAGTATAACAGGATAGAGACGCAAGATGTTTGAGAGATAGTGGCAAGAAAGAGGATTGACGACAATAGGTATATTATGTCAGTGATTGTTTATGTTCCTCATCCTTCAAGTGAACTGTAATCATATTCATGTTTTCTCGTGATGTATTGCTCTACAAGAGCAGACTTCTATAACATATATACAGGGTTGGGAATATGTGTGGAAACACCTTATAATATCTCGAAAACGACAATGGGCTTATATCACAAAAAAAATTTATTTCATAATTCGATAGAACTCACCCAAACTAGCTCACCACCGCAAACCGTTTCTTGCTGTGAGCTCCCTACGTTTTATAAAAAAAATTTGAAATCCCCGATTCTTCGGACCTCTGAAAACGAGGCGATGATGTGACGTCAAAACCCTAATACTGAAACAAGATCATTCCAGACAGAGATGAATGACACATGATTTCTGACAGAGTGAATGAGCGCGAGATCACAGTTGAAAGAATTAATATATCAGTTGCCTCAGTCTCCGTCGAGCGTTTGGTATTTTCTTGTAACTATGGCGCGATGAGGTTTTTACGTCATAAGAGGGTCCGTTTTCAGAAGGTACTATTATTTATGTCCAAAAATAAAACATTCCAGTTAATTTTTCGATCGAATTATGTCGTCAATAATTATTTATGTATAAAAGGATCATTATAAACATGGTTTGAGTTAAAAGTTCTACTAGGGTGTACACGCCCATTGCGATCTCAATGAAACTCAGTCCCTGGGAACTGTTTGACCTGGGGAAATCAAATCATCGTATCAGCAATGTTGCCAGATTTCTGTATTTTGCTGTGGGTGACAAAACTTTGTTTTTTTCAAATGCAACACCAAGTTTATTATAATTGCATTCGATTGCTGATGCTTTATTCGATAGAACCTCCAATTAACAAATTTCAATTCTGAATATATTTTCTGAGATTTGGCAAACCAGCATTTTTGGAAAAAAGAATTAGAACTCCTGGATATCTCTGAATCAATAGATGTTATATCGATGAATTTCAGTACCCAGGGGCTGTTCGACCTGAGAAAGTCACAAATGGTATCGGCGATGTTGCCAAATTTCTTTATTTTGCTTTGCGTGGCACAACTTTGCTCTGGAAATGCAATACTCAGTTCATTATCAATGCATTCAATTACTGATGCTCCATTTGATAAAACCTCAAATTAATAACAAATTTCAATTCTGGATATTTTCTGAGATATGTCAAACCAGCATTTTTTAATAAAAGGATAAAAATTCGTGAATATCTCCGAAACAATAGATGTGATATCAATGAGTTCCAGTAACTAGGGGCTGTTTGCTTTGGCGAAGTACAAAATCTTATCGGCGATGTTGCCAGATTTCTCTATACTCCTGTACGTGGCACAACCTTGTTTTTTTAAAGGTAACACCCAATTTATCATCACAGCATTTGATTGCTGATGCTTCATTTTATAAAATCTCAAATTGACAAATTTCAATTCTCGATATTTTCTGCGATTTGGCAATTTGAGGTTCTATCAAATATGGAGCATCAGAAATTTAATGCGGTAATGATACGCGGTATGTTACATTTAGAAAGAAACAAATTTGTACGCACAGCAAAATACAGACATCTGGCAACATCGCCGATACGATTTTTGACTTTCTCAGGTAGAACATCCCACACGTACTGAAATTTATCTAATACTGTTCCGGAGATATTCAGGAGTTTTTATCCTTTTTTTTTTCAAAGCATCAGTAATTGAGTGCAGTAACTTATTATTACTGTGTGTTACATTTGCGAAAAAATAGATTTGTGCCACGCACAGCAAAATGAAGAAATCTGGCAACATTGCCGATACGATTTTTTACTTCCTCAGGTCGAACAGCCTCCAGGTACTGAAATACATCGATATCACATCTATAGTTTCGGAGATGTTCTGCAGGTTTTATCCTTGTTTTCCAAAAATGCTGGTTTGCCAAAACTCAAAAAATATCAAGATTTGAAATTTATCAATTCGGGGTTCTATCAAATGAAGCATCGGCAATCAAATGCAGTAATAATAATCTGGGAGTTGCTTTAAAAAAAGTTGTGTCACGCATACTCGCACAGCATAATACAGAAATCTGGCAACATTGCCAATACGATTTTTGATTTCCTCAGGCCATACTCATTGGGAGAGCATTTGTCGTTTTCGAGATATCAAGGTGTTTCCACACATATGCTCAACCCTGTATATGTATACATAAACAGTGTGACCAAGATAAGGTTAAATTTGGTTAAATAGGAGAAAAGTTGCGCATTCCGAGGGTCATATCCAACGGCCTTCAAAAATTTCCAAAAATTATTGCAAGAGAAATTGAATCCTGGAGTTTGCCTGGAATTTCTGCAAATTCTTAATTAGAGGCTAACAGCTGAACCATGGCGTTTGCTTTTGGCGAGGTTAGCAGCATCGGGAGTTTCAAATACCTTTTGTAATTTGAGAAAGAAGTGCGATTCATTGTGTCATTTTATGTCTCATAGATCCCATTTCATGTATTACTTCAATTTTGGAAACAGCTTATCAATTAAATTGATCTAGTAATTATTTATTGAAACTTTGAATATATCCCTGACTTTGTGGAGTATTTTAAATATTAAGTAGTTCATTCATAAATAATATAGTCATTAGATTCTAATATGTAGCTCATAAGTATATTATTTATAACATAAATAAGGGTGCTACTAGTGGTGCTATACTTCACTTTACTATTTTTATAGAAAGTATAAACTTCTCAACAATTGACAAGAATAATAAACTGTTTTCAATGACGATTTCCATTTGGATTTCCTCAGATTCTGAACTATTTTATAGGTATTGAGTCATTGAAATCAGCAACATTGAAACTTTGCAATGTTTCAAATTACTTCATTCATTCCTATATAGATGCTCATAATTGAAACAAAAAAGTTATATAGCTTGTAAATATTTTTTTGTATATATATTTTTATAACGCTTTTGAAAGTTTTATGATTATTCATATGATGAATCTAATTTATGCTGATGGTTTTAATAAAAAATATTCTTTCAAGGAAATTTTATAATCATTACTAACAACTAATCACCAAACAAGGGCGGATCCAGGGGAGGGGCTATAGGGGTCATGCCTTCCCCCCCTCGCAAACCTCATGAATATGTGAAAATGTCGGTAGATACCAGAAAAAAAATCTGTGAATATCCATACTTAATAGCTAGCCTCCTTGACCCACATACGATATTATCGAATATCAATAATTTTGAGAGATCTCTCTTTTTTTCACTTCTTCTATCCAATATCAACTATTAAAGAGATCTCCAATCTTAGACTACTTGGCAAATTGAGTTCGAAAATTCCAGTGAAAAAACGTTTCATGGTAAATATTTGTTTTACCTGACTTAAAACAAAGAATTTCCAACTTCACAAAAATAAAATAATTTTCAACTGCAAACTCGAACTTTCCGTCTGATGAGTAGAGAATCATTCGATACCTACGCCTATGGTAGCTATAACAGTATCAGAATCCGTGTCACAGCTACGATAATTTCATATGTTTCTCTTGCAACTCCCTTATTCGAACTTGTATTTTCAATGAAATGGTGCATAATTATTGGCATCGAGGGAATAGAAGCTTCGTAATATAGAATAGCTGGATACACATAGCTAACTTCCTTCTGAGTTTGAGATGCAACTGTACATATACAGGGCGATTCTTGACAGATACGCATACAAGTATGAGAACTGAGAGAACTAATACCTCATGATAAATAATGACTATAATGATGCAAACAACTTCAGTAATATAGGGATTTAGTTACCTAATATATAAGTGCTGTATATCTCTGAAGAACACAAAAATACGGTTTTGGAATTTATGAAATATTGAGTGGATGACCCTTATTCATTTCATTTTTATTTCACTGAAAGTGAGTATTATTACCTCATATTATAATTCAATACGTTCTGTCGGGAATCGAAAATGGTAACAAATCGCCAAAAAATTTTTCGTTTTCCAATTCTTTATCGCTGATATGAATGTAAAAATTGAATTTTTACGTGATGATACGTGCATGTTCCTTCAACATCAAACTATTTATGGTGGTCCATAATATTTCATTTCACCCTGTATACATGGTGTCCTGAAATTACATAGAGGGATTCCAACCACAGATTCTAGAGACAAAAATAGTAGAAAAAAATCAATATTAACATGTGAGTCCAAAAATACCCTCTCCCCCTAGGGGTTCTTAAGCATCTGGAATGGAGCCCGAGTTAGTGTTCTTTGTATATATTTTCGAAACCTTCTGTTATAAAACGCATACCCAATTTGAAAATATGTTAGTGATTTTCCGAAATTTTGATCAGGGGCGTAGGAAATAGATGGGGCTAGAGGCACTTTTTCCAACAACTCCTTTGTTTATGTAATTTTCGAATTGAACATAGAACGTATGGTAAATATATTTATCACAAAGAGTTTCGAGAATATTCACATTAAACCATCATCTCTGGCCCTCCTTTAGCTATAACCCCCCAGGAGGCCATTTCTGGACCCATGATCATGTCAATTTTTAATACATTTTTTCGTAGAATCTGTAGTTGAAATTTTCCTATGTAATTTCAGGAAACCCCCATCCTGTATAGGATATGGATTGAGTGTTCAGCATCAGAGAGTCATAATAATATATTGTCACAAACTGTAGGCGGGGGTTGCCTAAGTTGTGTTCTACATCCATTTGAGAATGAACTTCAAAAGTGAAAATGATAAATAATACTCAAAAGGGTTTTTCCAACAAAACACATAGACACATTAATTTATTCTTGACTTCAATGAATATAACAATTAATGAAAACTTAACTTGCCCTATATGCACAAGTTAAATGGTATTTCTGGGAGCCTGAGAAAAGGCATCTTCTTCTGCCAGAACTCCGAAAGTTCGGGCACAGTGGCAAATGATTGAATCAACTGATTGATCGAGTCAAATGATCGAATGAAAAAATGATGTAATGTTCAATCTGTATTTTGGAAACGTGACAGTGAGCAGTTACCCTTTTGCCATGTACATGTAGGTTCGTCAGTTACGTTTTATGAAACACAATACATAAGTTATTCGAGAAAACATATAACATTTAACAGATATATACATTTTAGGCTGGTTAGCGACAGATGCAGAATATAATGTAGTTAGTTATGTAACGTTAAGTTAGAAAAAATGCACAGATAGATGGTAATCATTTCATGGATGTTAAATGCATTTGAAATTCAGAAACATCATAGAAACTATTTGAGGTTAGAATTTTTTTAAGATCAGTCTTGAATCTCTTCAGAGATTGATTTTTTATTGATTCAGGCAGTAAGTTTTAGAGATGACTCCCGCTATATTTCGGAGATTTTTTGTACTCCATATGATGAAACTTTTTCCTATAAATATGATTGTGATTTCTAGTGGTGTATTTGTGAATTTCTTTAGATGGTGTTTGCTTTTATGGATGTGACACAATAATTTCAATATTTATGTAAATGCTGATCACTGTCAATATTCGATGTTTTTTGAAGTGATTTCTACAGGAATCTTGATAAGTTGAAAATGAGACGAATAATGCGTTTTTGTAGAGGAAAGACTCTGCTCATTTCTGTGGCTTGTCCCCAAGATATTATATTATAACTTATTGTTGAGAACGCTTGAGCATAGTAGACGTTAATCAGACCTTGAACGTTGAGATATTTTTTGAAAGAGAATATGACAAAATAAGTTTATGTTCAACTACTAATCAAAAGTTCGTGGTTTTATAATTTTGGAAATAATAAACACATACGTGACTGTTCAATTACTTCGAACCGATATAATTTTATAAGAATTTTGGAATTTGGCTTCAAATATCTCTTCACTTGTGACAATATCTTCCTATTGCCTTGCACGTCCAGAGCTAAAAGTGTAAAAAATGAGCATTATTCGCACCTGATGATGCGTCTTGCGCAAAACACCTGAGCAGTGTGATATATGGAGCACTTTTCCGTGCATATAACTCCAAAACAAATCCCATTCAAAACCGCCTAAATCATCAGAATACAAGCGACCGTCGTTAGCCGTGCCAACTCGTCCGCTTCCGGTCTGATGATTTCAACCATAGATTTTCAACGAATAGCTCCGAAAGGGGGGTTAATTAATAGGGTCATTCTTTCTCGGCAGGGTCGATTGCGCTCTACAAACGAAAAACAAAAGCGAAAAACAATTGGGCGATTATCCGGACTCCGCGCGTTTTCTATATTTATTGAAATACGATTTTTTCACAGTTTCAATGAATCCGATAGCTGTTAAAACAATGAAGATGATTCTGGTGATATGAACGCCGTGGACTCATGCATGGACACTTATACAACCGATTGCCTTTCCGAAATAAAAAATGAAAATTCGCTTTGAAGAAAAGGAGCTAAAACACGTGCAGCTGGAATCATGTATTGCAACAAACAATGTTCATCACACATTATATCCACATGTAATAGTAATAGTGCGTAACTAGGGAGGATAGGGAGACCTCCTCCCTTTTTTGGAGATTATAAGTTCTTATTGGAAATTCTTCCTTAGGCAATGAATTCCAGAGCTTTCTCGTTCTTATTTTATGTTCTGGTTCTCACGAAAAGGGATATCCTGTAATAATGTTCAGAGAACATCGTGAAAACCATGGGAAATAAGGTAGGAATTAGTGTTCTTCTTGAATTTCTGGAGGTTTTATGCCTCGGGGAACACCACCCATGGCAATGTGTTCCAGAGCCTCGCTGTTCGTTGGATGAACGAGTCTTTGGAAAGAGATGTTCTGCAGGTCTCCAAAGCGAATAAGCCTCAACTCGACGGGTCAATCTCGCGGTGACTGCCAAGGGAGGAACAATTGTTGGTATTTCAGAAGAGCATCGTCCATGAAAATATCCAAACAATAAAGAGCCAGATCGCCAACTTTTCTACGGTGTTCCAGAGAAGTCAGTGAGTTTGTGAGCGAGGCATCACCCACGAGACGAATTGCCCTTTTTTGGACAGAATCCAACAGTTTCAGGGTATTTTTGGGTGCTGCACTCCAAATATAGAAACAGTATTCCAGGACAGGTCGGAACTGTGCCTTATAGATCATAAGCAGCTGACTGGAAGTGAATTAGCTCCTGGCCCGAAACAGAAAATCACGTTGTTTAGATGCACTTTTAGCAATTGATCTCACGTGATTTTCCCAAGAAAGGTTATTGCTGACAGTAATGCCAAGCATCGAATTGGATGTCTTCTAAGGTATGGTTACTCCTGACAAGCTTGTGTTGGGCACAGTGAGATCGGCTTTTCTAGAGAAAAGGCATGCTTGCGTTTTGTTTGCATTGAAATCTACCAAGTTATTGGATCCCTATTCGAGAATTGTTGCCAAGTCCATATTTATGTTGTCAACATTTCTCCCTCGTTCGTTTCTGATTTGCCTGGCTAGTATTGGAGCCCTGGACTATCATCCGCGAAGCTGTATACTCGCATATACTCGACATGAAGTTGCTTTCAACAAATCGTTGAAATGGAGTAGAAATAGTGTTGGTGCTAGAATAGATCCTTGCGGAAAACCAGCATTTATGATAAGAGATAGAGAAACGAGTCTTGATATAGTGTTGTTCGACATATTTCGAGGTTGAACAGTACTAAATGATATGAAGTTTTGGTCTTTTAAGCAATCTACCTCTACCTCATACCTGAATCTTTACTTTTACCAAAGATAATACACACCTCTTCTACTCAACTAATGTTGCAGCATGCCAGATGATATATCACATAATATACAGAGTTACACCCAAAGAAAAACATTTTCGAGTTTCGCCCATTTTTCACAATTTCCAGAAATTCCAAGATTTGGCAGATTGACAGAATCATCAGAAGGTCAGCTCTTTTTTATATGTAACTATTATCATTAGCAAACTAATATCTCTCTACATAACTTCCAAATTATTTGTGTGAGAATAAACTATACTGAATTTTCATTGACAATGGCAAAATGCGTCTGTCAGTCATCATTGGGCCAACAATGAACAAGCAATAAATAGAAGTACTGCTTCGCCAACGGTTCACTTTTGTGATTCACCATTGCAAAATGAAAATTTCATGCAAATGATAATTCCCTGGGGTAACAGTGCTTGAAATGTGATGGCCCCTGTATGCTGGGATCTATCATCGTGATAAAATATTGATATATCCTAGACGTCAATGACGTTTCAGGCTCCGTCACAAGAGATAATTTTGTTTCAAACAAGTTCGAACACAACATTTTATAGCATTCATAAAATCTGTAACATTTGCTTGTTACGTTTGGATATATTCAACTGAATCTGCTCCAATTGACTGTGAAAAGGCCATCCTATGTTGAATCATTCCGATTTTTTATTCACAACGTATCCATTACAAACCTATGATAATTATATGTATGTAAGTATGATCCCTATATGTGATGTGAAGAATTTTAAGCCAGGAAAATGTAGTCTTTAACACAGCCTCAACTTCATGAAATAACGTTCTATCTTCCTCAAAATGACGGGGAGGTTATCCTGCAGAGCCCGAAAAGACTTCCTGAAGGCGCTACAGCCCTTTGAAGGTATATAGCTCTTCAAATCCAGTTTTCTTCAATTATCTTGGTCTCTATCGTTCCTGGAATCACGAAATTTGGTAACTAATAAGGTAATTTGGTTTTACAAATAGTTTCGTTGTACGGACATATTACCTGCCTGACTATACGAACATTTATCTGGGACCCTGTATAACGTTTCAGATTCAGAAGTTTCTTCTCCCATAATTTATTTTTATTGCGTTTTTTCAGTTTCACTTCCATCCCAGCGTTTTATTGGATATATTCGGGTCAGTTTTTCCAGACCTGGAAAGCGGAAAGGACGATCGTCGAATGAAATTTTTTCGCATTACTCAATAGGCTGTCACCATTTCCGCCCGCCTAGAAATAAATATATTACCGTAGGGTTTTTGTTTTGCAGGTTGTTTGCTTTTGCTGCACTACCTAAAGGCATCGAACATCAACTTTCAGACTAAGAAAATGTTTCCTATTGAAAAGGAATATTCTCAGATATAATTATAAACAAAAATGGATATAATATATATATAAAGAAAAACATTGAGAATTCGCATTCTCTATGTGATGAAAATATCAATTCTTTCTTGGTTTATTCAACAGAAAACAACTACTGTTCTGGCTATATGCCACGACGAACATTGAATTACATCAGATGTAATGTGTGTTCAATAGATTCTATTGAACACACACGATAAGAATTTGAAAACAAAATCTCCTGAAGTAGAGCATTTGCATTCTCCTTCATAAAAAGATATGAACATATAATATCATTCTGAATAATCAACAGAAAACAACTACTGTTGTACGCCTCGTTAAAAAAATCAGATCCCGATCACCAAAGTAGCATTTCTCATTCTAGATACAAAAATAACCCATACCTTCGGAAAAACTGGTTCAATAATTGTTCTAGAGCTGTTTTATTCTGAAACAAACAACTTACCTTCGTTGAACCAACCTTAACCCCTCATCATCTGGTTCGATACTCCAATAAGTAGAAGATAAACATTGTTTGTCTAGTGCTGTTTATAACATAAAAATATTTTGTGGTAGCTGATAATTTTCAAAGGTAAAATTCTTAGCCCAAATTTGGGTTGGCTAAGGTTAATCAGATGCGCTGTACTTGCCAGCCCCATTTATATGAGTGTCACAGCCTACACCTTTTTGCCCTTTCCGGCATTTCGATTCCGGTCGAGGGAACGGAAATGGGAAAGATGCGAGTGTGTGCCTCGAATTCTGTATTTAATAATTTACCAGGGATATAAGTGGCTTCGCTTTCCAATCGCGGCCTCCGAAAAGTGCTGTGGAAGCTGCATTTCAGCTAGTCGAACAATTTATTTTTCTCTTTGAAACGACTAGTCATGCTACTTCGCCTGAGGACAGATTTATGTGCTGAGACAGGGCATAGACTGTCGAGAGGTGCCCGATAAGAGATTCCCGCATTGGGGTACGCATTCAAAAAAGCAGATTCGCGAACCATGCACTTTTCAAATCAGTCGTACGTCTTTATTCGTACACTACTCAACAATAAGTGCCGCATTCTAAATCAACCAGATCATTACCTAATGTCCGATGATGAATCACATTCTTGCATACACTTACAGTACGGGTGCTTTGTTCTTTTTATTGTTGAGGTGCAGAGAGGAGTATCATCTGTGGCCTATCGCCTGTCTGTCAGAGAAACGAATGACCCCCTCCACCGCAGGCACAACTACATAAAGCCACAGATTAACAAATCTGAAGCGCTGTTCACGTCGCGTCTTACAACCTGATTGGTATTACACACTGTCTGAAGAACTATTTAGAAAACCGAGTAGAAACCTCATTTTCTTGTTTTGGGGCAAATAATCTGATTTCTTAAAACAAAATAAACCAAGTGAGGAAATCCAGAAGAAAAGATGAAAGAACTTTTCTTATATATCCTATCAATCTTCAATTAGTCTCAAATTATGCTGGTGCGTTATATTATCCAGAAGACATTGCACTGTTAGTTGTGATTCTTCTTTGTTCTCCATTTGGCAGTCTTCGAGTCCAGTGATGAGTCATCAATCTGCTAGTGTTATCAACTATTTTATTCAATTTTATGTGATGAATAAATTATATCCATCTAGGTGACGTGATTTTTGAGAGTCCACAAAAAGTCTTGTAAAGCTATCATCTTTGAACATTTTTACAAACAAGTGAGCTTTCAGTTTGAGGTTGACATATACCTGAACCAATGGGCAATGAATAACTTTAGGGAAAATTTATTCAGATGTTCATCGAAATTCAAACCTCTATAGAAGATACATATTTTCATTTTCAAGATAGGCTAGTTGGGTTGATCAATTCCAAATATCTCTCATACTCGTTTCTTCCCCGTGTGTCTGGAGTCTGAAGTAATACGACTAATGCAATTGGCATTGTAATGCAATCTCTTTTCCTCCACAGTTCTATTATAGAATAACACAACTTTTAATAGCTCCCAAGTATTCACCGAGAAGTTTCAGCATAGCAATTTGGGGTGATAAAAGTAAAGAAACACCTCAGGGTTATAGTTCCATCAGAATATTCGCTGAATGCATTTCTGTTAACGATGTACCTGTTAACCAGTGACATACATGCGAATATTGAAATGAAATTCATCAAGAAAATACTAAAAAATTGAATTTGTTAACCAACAATACCAACATATTTTTCGTTCCTGGAAGAATATCGGTGAAATGATCATGCATTGTCTGATTTTTCTGAAATTTGGTACTTATATAAGCAAACGTTTCGGATTTGATCACATTACAATCCAATATGGCGGACTTCCGGTTCTTCTGAAAATGACAGCAACTTTGTTTTTTTTTAAATAGAACACCCTGTATGATTTAACATATTCGAGTTCAACAGGTCAAAACAAGTACAATCTCAATGTCAAATGGAACCCCTATGGGTCACCTGCATGTTTCTTTAGAAAAAATATAGCAAGGCAGTGCCGGATTTAGGAGAGGACATCTGGGGCTACAGCCTCGGAGCCTCCACAAAAAGGGGGCCTCCACAATAAAAAAGAAAAATCTGTCGAGTTTCGACGGGTAATCACTATAGTAAACAACTTATCCTTTAATATTTTTTATGAAATAGTCTAGTTCGTTGTTTTACCCTTAGTACTTTGTAGGAACATGATTAAATTATTCTTAAATATTGAGAAATAATTTAATTGTATTTGTTCACTCCCTGAAAATATCAATTTGTCAAAATGGCCCTGTTAAGCAGTTGTTGCCATTTACTACCCAACTTGATAGACTATTCCAATGGCTGAGTGGGGAAATACTTGTCCGTATATAGCGAGGTATATATAGCCTCAGAGGGTATATACCACTTTGCTGAAGATGAAAATTCAAGAATTACATTCCAGAACATTGAAATTGCACTGAGAGTATATTATTTGGTTCTGATTGCATCAAATTGCACTGGAGAACGCTCATTTTCGAAAATGAAAATTATAAAAAATAGGCTTCGAACTCCGATGGGACCAAACCGTCTTTCAGATATTTCTTATTTCTGACGATATTTCTACTGGGTGTTTACTGAGTAGGAACGTATACAAATTACAGGGGCATGTTGGTGATGTCAAAATAAGAAGAACAGTTCGTATAAATATATGTCCGCAAGTTATTCAATTCTGAGATACACAGTGTCAAAGTTTGATTATTTCTCCTGTTTTTTGTGAGTAAATTCAAAAACGAAATAACAATCAAAATTCGACACTCTGTCTCTCAAGATGAATAATTTGCGGACATATGTTTACACAAACTTTTTTCTTATTTCAACGTCAGCAACATGCTCCTGAATTTTTTACACGTTCTCGAGGAACAATCTGTATTTGTAAAAATAATGTACGTAGTTGGTTTCGCAAAAAATTATTGACTGAAAAATTTGTTAATTTTGTTGCCCTAGAGCCTCCAGACCTCTAACTCCGGCTCTGTATTTAGAAAAAAAAATGACATATCAATTTTGTATGTCGATGCAGGCTTAAATTGTATACATTCGAAAATCAACTACTTCTTGTCATAAAGATTGCACTTTTGTTTTGACCTATTGACCTTGAATATGTAAAAATATACAGGGTGCTTCATTTAAAAAAACGAAGTTGGTGGCATCCGAAATGGTTGCTCACATAACCGTACCAAATTTCAGAAAAATCCGTTCGCGAATGCAGAAGTTACGGAGCTCTCTCGATACCCTGTGTCACCCGGTACATGTACTTTCATTGTAGGAATTGTTTCTTCATGTAAAATTGAATTTTCATGGAGATGATTCATAGTATTATTCTAAGTACCTAGAGCTTAGTTGTATAAGTTTCATGGAAGGAAGGATGACAATTAAAATGTTTCTTCGAAAAATATAAGAGATTCTATATACCTTGTATCCCTCCTAATTCTTCCGCCAGTGGTCGGATTCAATTCCGAAACTTTCCTCAACTTTTAATAACCTTCAAATTTTCCTTACTAGACTGCAAGTTTTGTAATATCTACTGGCCCTGAGATTTATGTTCCACAAATTCATCCTGGCTTTATTAAATTTGAAAATTGATTATCGATGCGGCATGAACTACAGCGTAGCACTCTAACTTTTTGTATTGTAGGGTATTTTTTTTATGTTCTGGTTCCCAGTAGGATTTGGTGTTCTTCTTGAATTTCTGGCGGTTATATGCCTCGGGGAACACCTCCCTTGGCAATGTGTTCCAGAACCTCGCTTTTCGTTGGATGAACGAGTCTTTGGAAACAGATGTTCTGCAGGTCTCCAAAGTGACCACGAATGGGTGCGAAGCCTCATCTCGACGGGTTAATGTCGCGGGGACTGTCAAGGGAGGTACAATTGTTGATATTTCAGAAGAGCATCGTCCATGAAAATATCTATAAAATAGAGCCAGATCTCCAACTTTTATACGGTGTTCCAAAGAAGTGAGTGACTTTGTGAGCGAGGCATCACCCACGAGACGAATTGCCTTTTTTTGGACAGAATCCAACAGTTTCAGGGTATGTTTGGGTGCTGCACTCCAAATATGGAAACAGTATTCCAGGACTGGTCGGATCTGTGCCTTATAGATCATAAGTAGCTGACTGGAAGTGAAATAGCTTCTGGCCCGAAACAGCAAAATCAAGATTTTGGGATGCACTTTTAGCAATTGATCTCACGGGATTTTCCCAAGAAAGGTTATTGCTGATAGTAATACCAAGAATCGAAATGGATGTCTTCAAAGGTATGGTTACTCCTGACGAGCTTGTGTTGGGCACAGTGAGATCGGCTATTCTAGAGAAAAGGCATGCTTGTGTTTTGTTTGCATTGAAATCTACCAAGTTATTGGATCCCCATTCAAGAATTGTTGCCAAGTCCATATTTATGTTGTCAACATTTCTCCCTCGTTCGTTTCTGATTTTCCTGGCTGGTATTGGAGCCCTGGAAGAGAAGGCGGCATGGAGGGTACTATCATCCGCGAAGCTGTGTACTGGACATGAAGTCATGAGTGTAGATAAGTTGAGATAGGGTGACAGATGAGAAGAGAAAACATGTGGATACCACAAATGGATTACCGAATTTTGAAATCAGTTAAGTATATGAGTACTGAGTACTTACCTAAAGTATTTTTATTAAAAATTTTGCCAAGAATCACCCTGTTCTCTCTGTATTTGAGGATGTAAAATAGGTATCACCGTTAGTAACTCTGTTAGTAATCAGCAAAATTACCCTCGCATATGCCATGTTTTGCTGTTCTTGTTGATACGGGCCAATATTCGTGAAATATAACTAACCCCAAATTCTCTCGTTCCCTTGTACGCTCGCAACAAAATTGAAAGTTATCGAGTTTTGAGGTAACTATACGAGGTATCCCAACATTAAATTTGTTTCAAATAGTTTGGGAAATTTCAATGATCTGAAAAACTTGAAGATCGACTTTCTGATTCTTCATTAGGTAGTATAAACCGGGTGGTCCATGAAAGACTATGCACCCTCGATATCTCCCAGGATTATTATTTATCAAAAAAATTACGAAACAGGTCGATTTTCATATGGAGGGGGAGACCTTTTGACGCAAAATAAATAATCCATACAACCCTCTACTATACCCAAAGCAACCCCCTCAATAATTTGAATAGGGAATAAGGGTCGTGTTATACATCAATGCAAAGGTAATTCAATTCTGAAACTAGCAGTGGAAAGTTTATCGAATTCCAACAAGTCGTTCTCGAGATATTCGAGTTCAAATGGTATGTTTTCCAATTGCGAGTAATTGAATGTACGGAATGAATTATTGAATGGTTATCCACAACAAATGTTCAAAATTACCTTCATCGACTTCCAGACAGTGGTAGAATCTATTTGTAAATTCCTTTCGCATATTTGAGATGTTTCTCTATAGTTATTGCCTGGCATTCAACCCTTATTCTTCTCAACTTATCGTCCAGATCCTAGTAGATTCCGTTTTATAAATAACGGATTCCGGATGACCCCAAGGAAAAAAATCATTGGATGCCATGTCCGGCGAGCGTGCTGGCCATTTTAATGGTCCTTCACGACCAATCTATTTGCTTGGGATATTTTGGGGTAGCCATTCTCTTACCTGAGATACGGAATGAGGTGATACATCATCTTGTTGAGAATGATTATTATCTGCCAATACTGGTCTCGATGATTAGGAGAAAAGAATGAGAACTGAATGCCAGGCAATATCAAGTGAAACATTCTCAAACGTACGAGAGGAATTTTCAAATAGACTCTACCACTGTTACTCCAATAAATAAAGGGAAAAAGTTAACATTAATTACGCACTATTTTCATCTTCCGGTTGGAAGTAGCTTTTGGTACCTCATTAAACTTGAGACAAAGTTTGACTGGAAAACGCGTGCGATGGCGGAGAAAATGGCCCCAAAAGACCAAGATAGGTTTTCTGCCAATATCTCCTAAAATATGGCAGTTAGAGATTTTCGATTCAGATAATAATTGAATTTCAGTTAATTTTGTACAAAAATGGTCCTTATCATTTTTCTCGAAAATTTGCCCGGTTTCGAGAAAAATGGCACGAAGCGCACCTCGAATAATGAGCTTCTGTTGTATGCCGGAGAGCACAGTCCGTGTATTTACACATCGGCGGGGGGACAAATTATTCAATAACTTTGTTGAAAATGCATATTTTCTCATGATTCAAAGTTCATGTGGAAGAGGAATTCTGCTGCTATCATACCCTGTGAATTGAGTCACGCTTGACTCTTTTGGCCATATCGGAACATGGGTCAAACTTTCTGCTCCCGGTCAATTTTGACCTCGCCAGGAATTTGTTCCTATTCTTTTTGTATTGCACTAATTTACTCAAAATTCCCTTGATTATGGGTCCTCATAAGGTCCTTCGTCACCCCTGAAATTTTTTTATCTTTGTTTATTGAATCCCAATTTTTTGCTGTTTTTGGAGCGCGGGGAAATTTTGTGAACAACTATCAATTAAAAATTTATACATGATCCGATTGGTTTCTATGATACATCATTTGAAAGCTAAAAAGGTCTACTTTTCGATTGTGCAATTACTTTGTTAGACGAAGTCGTCCATTTTTCAATAAAATTAGAAAAAGCGGGGTCAAGGAAAAAACGCACTTTTTTTTCTGTGTTTTTTTTCTCCGTGCCATTTATTTCTAACATTTTAACAACTTAACTAGTGTAACGGGGGAATTCCCACCTTTCCATAGATGTATATAAGTCATACCTTTGATATCCCGGGAAAAAACCAGTATATCTAAATGTACACGCTATAATTTATTACTTTCGTTCCTCCGTCGTTCGCCGCGTGTGTGCTCTACGTGGCGCTCGGGTCGTCTGCTACAAACCATGCGGCCACGCAGGGTATGATAGCAGCAGAATTCCTCTTTCACATGAACTTTGAATCATGAGAAAATATGCATTTCTAACAAAGTTATTGAATAATTTGTCCCCCCGCCGATGTGTAAATACACGGACTGTGCTCTCCGGCATACAACAGAAGCTCATTATTCGAGGTGCGCTTCGTGCCGTTTTTCTCGAAACCTGGCAAATTTTCGAGAAAAATGATAATGACCATTTTTGTAGAAAATTAACTGAACTTCAATTTTTATCTGAACCGAAAATCTCTAACTGCCATATTTTAGGAGATATTGGCTGAAAACCTATTTTCCTGGTCTTTTGGGGCCATTTTCTCCGTCATCACACGCGTTTTCCAGTCAAACTTTGTCTCATGTTTAATGAGGTACCAAAAGCTACTTCCAACCGGAAGATGAAAATAGTGCGTAATTAACGTTAACTTTGCCGTTTTTTCCTCCTTCATTTATTGGACTATGTCTAATAGGAGTCAATGGAGACCATTTTGAACATCTTTTGTGATTACCTGTTCAATAATCTATTATGTACATTCATTTACTCACAATTAAAAAACATACTATTCGAACTCGAATATCTCGAGTACAACTTGTTGGAATTCGAAAAACTTTCCACTGCTAGTTTCAGAATTGAATTACCTTCGCAATGATGTATAACACGACCCTTATTCCCTATATATTCAAATTATTGAGGGGGTTACTCTGGGGAGAAGAGGGTTGAACCTGGTTGAACTATGGATTATTTATTTCGCGTCAAAAGGTGTCCCCCTCCATATAAAAATCGACCTGTTTCGTCAATTTTTTGTAAAAGGTGGATAGTCGTAAATGGGCCACCCGGTATATGAATGGTTTATTGAATATTATGATGTGGTCATTCTAAAATTCATCAAATTTATATGCAAACATTTTTTGAACAGCATTGTTACAGTTGTGGGTTCTTATTCAATTTTGATAGTTGTGTTAAAAACATAATTTCACAGTCATGTCTCGAAAATGGTTACAGTTTCTTCCTCCTGTGCTGACGTTCACCTCCACCAAAGATTTCAATTTGTTTTCCTTCAGACATATCTGACTGTGTTTCAATTTATTAGGTATACAATACAATATAGCAGAGAGCAGCATATTTTTCAATATGTCTTGTGAAATTGCTTGATGTGCTATTACTTGTTCGCGTATGGAAAACGTATCAAACACACATCTTGATTCACCTTTTTCGGGAGATCTACAATCTAAATAAGATGCACAAATGAAATTGGAACATTTTGGAACTTTATCATTTAACAGTGTAGGTAGAAAATATTATATTATTCAACGAGGGCATAATGAATCTTTTTCAGTACTACATTTGAAAAAAAAATCATTCATTCTACTCAAAAATTTTCAAATGTCTCTTTGAACCACCCTGTATGTAACCACAAATTGGAACTCTCGAAACAGAATCCGAAACGGATTCAGAACAAGTTGGATTCCAGCCGAGGGGATGAACAAAGGTCTAATTGCGCAAAGGGGTGAATATCACCCTGTCATGAATTTCTGGTTTTGCGGCGCTTATCCCGACTTCGACACGTGATTATTGTACAAATTAATAATTGATTTATACGATATATAATTTTCTTACGAGCGTGCGCAAAGTGATACTTTTCAGCATAATACATTTCCTCACGACGTTCCCTTTTTATGCTTTCGTGTATAAATCGAAGTGAATTTTGATCGACATCTCAGAGTTGAAAAGATTATTTCACTGTTTTCATCTGCGGAAAATAAGATTATTAATTTTTTCTACTACTGTTATCTTTAGTGCTTTCGATAGAAATCGCATTTTTCATCAAATATTGTCCCAACAATTCATAATAAATAATATGATGTTGATAAAGACACCGCCAGAGACAGAGATAATATGGAAAAAGCTGCGAAAGTTGGATTTGTTTCCGGAAATTTCAAGAAAAAAGTATATGAATATTGGTATTATTGGTACGAAAAATTTATGGAATCTAAAAGAATACAGAAATGAAATCTTTTTCGGAAAGTGTACTTTTTTGATATACTTTGAGGAACTATAGGAAAGGCGTCTACTCTTTGCTCACAATGAAAAAGCACGGATATCGAGCATTTGAATATCAGTTACTCAACATTTGTATGCTGACGATGGCGATAGACGAGTAGTGTTTTGTGATTGGTTGCTTCAAAATCATAGAGTTAACCCAATAACTTCATTCTATTTTCCGACGAATCACTATTTACAAATAATGGCTTGTTCAATAAGCAAAATTCTCGGTACTGGGCCCAACAAAATCAACAACAAATTTGTTGATCCAATCGCAAATAAATTAGTATCGTTAGATTCGTCAAAATATCCTTTCTTCAGAAAGTGCTCACAAAAGTAAATGAATTATTATCCATGGCACACTTGACAAAAGTAAATATATTATTATGAAGTATTTTCGTCAGTAATATTTAATTTATATTCTTTTCGGAAAGGGCTTGTCAAAAAATGGTCGCCATTTGAAAAATAATAGTTAGACACGAAAATGTAATTTTGCCAACTTGTCTTATTCATATCTATCATACTTGTCACTTAAACTTCGCGATTGTAATTTTCTGATATCACCTGAGGTCCTTCGATTAGTTTACTTCCGATCATGGCCACCTAGATGTAATTTCAAAAGTGACTCCGAAAAAATTAAGTAGGCATACAAACTTTTGAAAATGTCACACTCTGATCTAGAATTGTCTCAGAAATCAAAATATGTTACAATATACAGGGTGTTCCATTCAAAAATTTAGAACCGGAGCCATTTCCGGTGAAACCGGAAGTGACCGGAAAGTGAAAAATATGTGAAAACTCTCCTCACATACCATTTACCTATACCAAATCTCATATTGATACACCTTATGGTTTTTGTGGGTCCCTGGACACTCAGGGGTACCAGGTTACGAAATGGCCGATGGTCTGGCCAGAAAGGGGGCGAAAGGTTCAGTGATTTGCCCAGAACCAATCTTAGGGGTCACTCGATCCTGGAGCAACTTCAAGATGAAGGGAATCCTGACGGAAAAGGTTCAGGACAGCTGGAGAAAGGCTCCTCGAATGAGGCAGTCCAAACTCCATATAGGGAACCCGTCACGAAGACAGACCAATGCCCTCTTGGCTTTGAACAGGAAGGAGCTGAAACTGGTGGTGGGCCTGCTGACAGGGCACTGCCACCTAAACAAACATCTCAGCATGATCGGGATTGTGGAGGATCCAGAATGCAGATGGTGCCTAGAGGATGAAGAGACTTCTACTCACATCCTCACTGAATGCCCGGCAATAGTGGCAGCAAGGGATATCCATTTTGGGAGCAGTATCCTGGACCCAGAGGATGTTAAGAAGATTTGGCCTAGGAAGTTGGTCTCTTTTGCTCGCGAGATCGGCCTTCTCCATGGCTGACTTGCGATCCCAGGAATGTGGGTGCACAATGGGCCCGAAAAGGGAGGTCTAAGTGCGTCAGGTTCCGGACCGCCCACACACATACACACATACATACATACATACATACATACATACATACATACATACATACATACATACGTACATACATACATACATACATACATACATACATACATACATACATACATACATACATACATACATACATACATACATACATACATACACCTTATGGTCTAGAAGCTATGACTTGTCTAATAGATTCGTAGACACCCGGTATATGCATGATGTGTATGGACACCTTTGCTCTCTTGATATATAAATAGCTATTATCGAACGTCCAGTGTTCAGGATACAGATGAAATATTATTTCTTTCCCGTGCAGTAGGTAATTTTCAAAATGTTCAGCCTCCGCTTGATTGAAAAAATATCGGGATGAAAACTCCTTCTGCTCCTCAATGGAATAAAGCCCAAACACAATTAAGGCAGACAACGAATTTAATTTCGCAGGACGATATAGCACGAATTTCGACATTTTCCAAAGGCTTTAATTCACTTAACATCACCCAGGAGAGATGGCAAAGTGTTGAAGGGTTACCGCCAGTGTTTTTAATGAACGTAAATGCCAATATTTGTGTGGTACGAAATGTGCACGTTATCGTCCTTCGAAGTGAATCAGTTTTACCCTAGGAGAAAGTCGATCATTTGAAAAAAAAAAAACTGAAAGATATTCCAGCGAGCACAAACATCCCTGGGATGTTTTGGGATGTTTTGAAAATGTTGGCATGAAGATGTTATTTTGAGACGTAATATGCACTGACCAAAGAGGTCTTTGAAGGATATTGAAGTATTGTTTTTGTTCTTCTGTGGCATTTTTTTGTTTGTCTACTGAGAGGTATCCCTGGGATGTTTTAGAAATATAGGAATGAGGATGTTTTTTTGAGACGTAATATGCACTTCCCAAAGAGGTCTTAGAAGAGGATATTGAAAGTATTGTTTTTGTTCATTTGTGCCGTTTCTTTGTTTGCCCCACCACAACGTCTCATGCTTACGTTACAATACGATGAATTCTAATTTGTTTTCGATTTTGTTCTTCTTGTTCGCAATTGGCATTCGCGTTTGCAGCGTGTCACGCTTAGATCACGCTGCTAACGAACAGAAAGGAATTTGGTGAAGTTTATTGTGTTAGAAGACTTATTTAGTTTGTAATAATGACCATCAGATGCAAGATGTGTTGTTCGGTGCCTCAGTGTAATCAATATATAAAAGTACGAATTCATCAATACACAGCTTCTCCGCAGTTGCAAAATTATGCATTGTGGAGAACGTTCCAAAAATTGGGAAACCTATTTCCAATTATATGTCTGTGTGTAGTAAGCACTACTCAGAAACCGATTAAGAAGGTGTTATCATATCAAGAAAATATTTTTATGTTCAATCTATTTTTAATGCATTTTTTCATTCAAGGGAAATGGAATCCTAATGCAAAAGTTCATTTTGACAAAAGGGTTCAGAAAAGTACCTCGAAAATGTTTTTTTTACAGCGATTTAATGTGCGCAAGACGCGTTGAAAATGTTCAGTTGTGTCCATGAAAAGGCTTTAAAAAGAACTAGGGAGATCGAAGGTAGTTTTGTGACATATCAAGGACATCTCGATAATTGCCGCCTGCGGCGGACATTGGCTGTTCTATAATAGTTCTATTCATATGTGAACAGAACATCGCAGTGGAGGTTCAATGTCTCGAAATCTCGTACTTTTAACATCTCTGAGATGTTTTTGTGCTCGCTGGGATAGAGTGGCTCAAAATGGAGGTGGACAAAATTCTTAACGGACACCACGATCCGAAGGACCATTCCCTTCATGGTATATGATGGTATAGTGTGAGAATCCCTACATGTAGGTGTACCCACTGAACATTCCACCTTCTTTCAATGTTCGTCTGACTCTAGTTTAGTGTTCACTTATAATAAGATAACTCAAAATAAATATCGATTTGGTTGATACATAGATGTTGATACCATCAAGTGTCCTGATCACGTACAGCAGAAACATTCTTTCTGAAATATTGTTTTGCCTAGTTCAAGTACCATATTTTCCTACCGTTGAAGAAACATTGTCACAATAGATTTTATCGCATATATCAAATCTTTGATTTTTTTTTCGTTGTCTGGATTATAACCAGCCATTTTGAATGCCACAGTAAGCACCCCGTGTAATCGAAGATGCTAAGCCTTATCAAATTTGTCTAATATAACCCTTTCTGAAGCCCTGCCTTGCGAGCAATAATCGAAATTGGAAGTTTCCGCAGAACCTGCCAAACTAATTAATTAGAATGGTAATCAAGGGATTTTCAGGAAAAGGGTGGAGATTGGAACTCTTTCTATGCAGGAAAGCTGGAATTTGCTATCTTAAGAGGATCGGTTTATCGATGAATCAATAAGGATTTTCTGAAAAGAGAATATGAAAAAAAGGTGAATTTCTCTGGGTATATAGGTTCAATAACTGATAATAACCAAGCAGAAACAGAAGAACACGAAGAACTAAGAAGCTATTGAAAACAAGTTATTTAGCTCTGAGAGTTATGCCGGCATAATGTACAAGGTATCTCAGAACAACGTACCATGAATTCTACAGGGTGAACTAAAGACCAAAATAGGACAACTTAACTATATACGAAATTGCTTCTTTGAGCCATGAGAGGGTGATGAAAAACAATTGTATTTCCAGATTTTCTTCAACATTTCGAAATCCTTGGAAGGTACTGCTCTGAAATTCGTAGGGCAATTTACTATAGTGAATATGCATGGAAAACATGTCGTACCAATTCAAGCAATATACAGGGTTAGGTATTTCGCATTGTCTTTGATGAAAATTAATGTAACTTTTTTGGAGTACGACACTGACCACATTTTGATATTTCAAAGAATGACCAAATCAATTATCTCACTTTTTTGTGACTGCAGTTTTTGCATAATTGTCCTTAGTTTTCGGGATAAATAACAAAATTAATTTTGCTGCTTCTCCATACTACTCGTTTATGATGTTAGAATTATCGTGTTTTGGTCGTTTCTACCTCATTTGTGTTGAGTTATTGACCACAATAATCATGTTCACCAATTCACAAGCTCTTCATTATAAGATTTGGGAGCTGATCATTTCCGAATTTCAGTTCATGATTTCTGGTTAAAAACTTTATTTGAGAAAAAATAAATAAATTTGAAGATGACCAACAACATCATCATATTATTATGCTAAAGTAGTTCATAAACATCATTATTGTGCTCAATAACTCAGCACAAATGAGGCAAACACTTGCAAAACATGATAATCGTCAAAATCGTTTTCCCCGGGGCATATAACCACCAGAAATTTAAGAAGAACACCAAGTCCTACCTTATTTCCCTTGGTTCTCACAATGTTCCCTGAACATTACAGGATATCCCTTTCGTGGGAACCAGAACATAAAAAAAAGTATGGAGGAGCACCAAAATGAATTTTGTTAGATACCTCGAAAACCAAGAAAAATTATAAAAACACTACTGTTAGAAAGAAGTGAGATAATTGATTTTGTAATTCATCGAAATATCAAAATGTGATCAGTGCCGTACTCCCTGTATATTTATAGAAATAGGTTTTCCATGCACATTCACTATAGTGAATTGCCTCACGAATTCCAGAGCAGTACCTTCCAAAGATTTCGGCCTCTCACAGCTGGATTATAATTCACACAACATATAAAAAATACTGATTTGCGAGATGGCGGCTTCCAAATAATTTCTTGTTTTTGTATAAATGACGATAACTGCGTTGTTATCAACACAAAACTATTACTGCGACACATCATCTGAAAGAGAAAAAAAAGTTATTTGTAACTAAGTCATAGTGAGCTATGACCTACATTTGAAAAACTAAAGTTGGTGCTGATATCTCAAATTCTAGAAGAGTTGGTTTGAATTTCATATTTTTTTTCGAAATCACTTCAAAAAACTGCCATGAGGATGTGAAATTCCTATTTGAATATTTTCATAAATAAAGAAGTTACGGAGAAGACATGAAAATAATCAAAATCTGTTTTTTGCGTATAAAACAAAAACGAGTGGATTTTATCAAAATATTTTTTCACATTATAGTTGGCCTTGACAAACTCCACATTTGGTGTCATTTATCCGACCTCGTATCTCATATCGTTAAAAAGATACCCATGGTGAGCATGGTAAGTGGGACACACTGTATATATCCATTTTCTCATGTTCATAATTCATCTGAGAATATTCCTTTTCAAAAATGATAGTATTTTCTTTTTATCCCTGAGGGATTAAAAGTGCCACTTCAGGCCCTCTAATGAGAGATTAAAAATACACTTTCAGGCCCTGAAGGGTATAAGTAAAAGGATTTTGTTTATAATCCTCTTAAGTCGACCTTTTTGATACCTTATTTTATTATGTAAGAGCGAACCCGCAAAATCTCATTCCGACAGTAACTTGATTTACATTCAGGAATTGAAAAAACGATTTCTTTGAATTTTTTGCTTGTGTCGCCAGGTTCGTGGAATTGTGGATATTAATCATTTCTTCAATTTACGGTAGACTGAATCCAATATAACTTTGGAAATAGATTGCGGCTTGTTTTTATATCCTTTGAGATATAATCGATATACTTATATTGGAGAGCCTCTGATGCTGTGTAGTATTTTATTTTCCAGTTCATCACTTAGAAAATTAGGATGTACCTACATACAGAGTGTTTTCGAAATCAGAGCAATTAGTGAAGTGATTAATATTCAGAAGACATAAAAACATGAAAACAAAAGAGACTATATTTCACTCCCTCTTAAAATTCTCACATTATCTGACCAATCATAAGCCAAATACACCTTATTAATGTATCGCGAAAACACTATTAGCTGTCTTTCAATTCTGATTGGTCTATTAGCGTTGATGTTTTCAACGATGTAACCATTGATAGCGAAGCAAATTCTGTCAGTTTGACATGAAATATATATATAGCTGCAGGTGTCAGATTGAATCGATTTGGTAATACGGCTTGTTCATTTAAAATAAATGCTTATTATGCTATGTGAAATAGTCTAGCAAAATACCACTCTGTTCTGAATATATTCTCATAATTCTGTCTTTCTATTATCAACTCAATTGTATGCCGTACAGCATACCTGACGGACTCGTGGTGTTGCACGGAAAAACAATTTCGTGAATAACAAAGCAACAGAATTATCTCGAAAAATCAATACATCCTGATATATTACTGTTTGATAATTATTCCCGATCCCTTGATTGAATGATAACAAACACGAAGATCCGGGATATATGTACCCCTATGGAATATCAAAGTTGCAACGGTTATACCTATTAGTGGTATTGAAAGCAAAAGAAATATACTTTTTCTACAAACGTCAAAAAATGATAAGGTTCGCGCATTGATAACAAATTGCGAAGTGACACTTTTTTTCAGTTTCCTACGTTACCATGATACTCTGCACATAACAATGCGCGAAGTAAAACAGTGCGCGAAGTACATACTTCGCACATTGTTGTGTAAAATATATGAAATATTTTTATTTCAACTTAATGGTCCTCAATCTTGCAAACATCCACGAAATCATTTATTCCTGAATGTTCAACCATAACTTTGTTTTATCTCTTGGAGCGCACGAAAGAAAATTCCTATTATGTTCGTGGAACATCGTGCGTACCTAGGAAGGATAGGGGGAGGCTTTTTAAGCCAGTTCAACACTATTTTTTATATCAAGCTAAGCATATCTTTACTTTAGAACTATATTTTATGACGTTTGTAGAAAAAATGTTGTTCGCAACTCGAGCGCGAAAAACTTTGGTCATCTCGATTATTTTTTTAACTCGGCTACGCCTCGTTAAAAAAATCAGATCTCGATCACCAAAGTAGCATTTCGCGCTCTAGATACAAAAATAACTATTTTATGTAATTGATAAATGAACGGAATGATCTTGGTAAAATCTGAGTGTGGAAATTGGTATTTTCAGAGAAAGTGAACGATGAGAAATAGAAAATCTCTGAGAATATAATTTAATTAATTCGTTCTGAGAACGGGGATCATTACATTTGGCGCCCGAGCAAGATATTAATGCAACGGTAAATTATTGAACAACTATTAATACATATTTTTTTGTTACAATAATTTGGGGGGTAAATTCAATGGTTATTGTTATTAAAAGCAAAAAAAAATATATACCTCGTATATACAGGGTGTCCTGAAATTACAAAGAAAAATTTCAACCACGGATTCAAGGAACAGAAATAATAAAAAAAGTTCACATGAACATGAGCTCAGAAATGGTTCCCTGGAAAGTTTAAGCCATCTGAAAGAGGGCCCGAGATGGTTTTTTGTAAATATTTCCAAAGCCCACTGTGTTGAGATAACGAAATTTTGTTCATGTATATTACTTTTCATGCCCGATTCGGAGATGTTAAGAAATTCCCGGAATTTTGATCAGGGGCGTGTAAAATAGGTGGGGCTACGGGTAATTCTTCCCTCAATTTTTTTCTATGCAATTTTTGGCAGTTTACCCAGGAATTATGAAAACATCATAATTTTTACTTAAAAATGATACTCCTGTTCAGTTTCAATAGCTCTCACCATTTTCGATATGAATTGATTTTAAAAATCTGCTGCGTAACAAAATAGTGCTTTTTTCTTATAATAGGGTAACAAATTTTCCCAAAAATTATTTTTCGATGAAAAATACCCTTTTTCATTATCTACTTGTGATGTTCGACTCAAAATATGAGAGGAAAAATGAAAAGAATGATTTCAAAAATATTATAGTAGGCACCCTATAAAGAAAAAGTACTATTTTTATTACGCAGCAGACTTTTAAAATCGATTCATCTCGAAAATAGTGATTGCTATCGAACCTAAACAAGAGTGACATTTTCAGGTAAACATGATGACATTTTTATATTTCCTGATCAACGTACCGAAAAAAGCATGAAAAAAAGTTGGGGGAAAATAAACCTTGGGAAGATATGCCTCTAGCCCCACCTATTTCCTACGCCACTGATTAATATTTCGGAAAATTCTCAAAATTTCCAAATCTAACATTGAATAATATGCATCTACAAAATGTATTCATCTCTTCGGAAATATTTACAAAAAACCATAATTTCGGGTCCTCTTTCAGATGGCTATAACTCCCCAGGGGGTCATATGTTAATGTTTTTTTAACTATTTTTGTTCCTAGAATCTGTGGTTGAAATCTTTCTATGTGATTTCGGAACACCCTGTATAATCGGAAAATGAACATTGTGATCTTGGTGAAATGTAAATGGGAGATAGTCAAGGGGATAAAAAAAAGAAAAAAAAAAGATAATAATCAGGATAGTTTAAATGGGTATTTTTGGAGAAGTAAACAAAAAAAAGGAAAATATTTGAGAATATTAACAGAAGTAGTGAATAGAAAAATAGAGAGTGTGTATAGTAGAAGGCATGGTAGAAGGAAGAGTAGCAGAAAGGTAGTGAATGGTGAAGATATTGAGCACAGAAGAGAGAAGATTGGAGGAAACGAAGGTATTAGCAAGAGACCATGATGTATTTGGAACGAAATGAACATTTGATTGATTCGTTTTGTAAATAAGGATGATTACAATGTGTGCCTAGAATTTTTCTTAAGTCATCATGCATATTTTATTCATCGCTCCAAATTATAGAAAGTGAGGAAATTCAGGTAATGTTTTATACAAAATCAATTAATAATTTCAATTTCGAGAAGTAGAATTCAGAGTCAAACTTGGACTTTTATCTCGTTATATCGCGAAAAGGATATTCCCTGAAGGATATATATCAATCCGAATACAGGCTTGTTTAGTTCCCAATCTCGAATTCTGTAAATCTCAGAATAACTGAATTCCAAGTTGACCTCTCCCGATCTACCCTATGAATTATTCAATGGATTCCCGAGTTATCCATAGACAATACCTACATCGTAGGTATGTATAGGTACCCCGAAAAATTCAACTAACCTGACCAAAATTCGAAGTTATTTTTATAGAGCAATTCTTTAGCTCACACCAAAATGATTAAGAACCCGATTAACTTAAATTTACCAGAATAAAAGGTATATACTATTGACAAGTTGTGATTGAATGTCAATTGAAATTAACTGTGAACCAAGTAGCTATTATAAGGATGTTATATTAAGTAGAAACATATATGATCATTGTTCCCAAGTATATATAGACCGACAATTAGTTTCATAATGAAAAGTACTTACTTATTGTTTTCATTGGCTAAAATCTGTTTCGAAATGGGAATTCATGTTGAAATGAATAATATCTATCAATCAATCGGTAGCGTTTGTCTTAACACGACAGGAGTAGAAACAAATTATTTTCCACCCCTATTTTTCCTGGAAATATTCGTCGATTGACATACTCCAGCTTGCTGCTCTAATTTCGCTTATGACATTGATCCAAAACTACTCGCCTACGGCTTGTAGTTTTGATAACAATGTCATTCACTAAATTACTAGGCAACAAGCTGTCGTAACAATAATCACCGAATATTCCCAGCAAAATATTATCACTTGTGGTATTACATATGAATATACACGATGAGAAGTTTTTGAAAATTTTCCCTAGCCCCAATGGGGAGCACTGTACTCGTGTGTTTTTTAACAAAATCTTGCGGACTGGGTATTCTTGCAAGTCAAATCAACTAAATTTTCTCAAAAACCGATTTATCTCATGAAAATACACGATGAAAAGTTCATGAAATTTCTCCTTAGCCCCCCCTGGGGAGCACATTACTCGTTTTTTCATAAAATATTGCTGACTGGGTATTTTTGCCCACAAGGGGGCTAGTGAAAAATTTGAAAAATAATAATAGTGTATTTTTATGAGATAAATCGATAAACACTTGAGTGAAGTGCTTCCCAGGGGGGCTAGGGAAACATTTCGAAAACTTTTTGTCGTGTATTTTTTCGAGGTAAATCGTTTTATGGTAAAATAGAGTTGATTTGGCTCGCAAGATTTTATGGAAAAAAACACTAGTAAAGTGCTCCCCATCAGTGACACTAGAGAAAACTTCCAGGAACTTATCATCGTGGATTTTCATGAGATAAATCGATTTTTGATAAAATTGATTTGATTTGACTTGCGAAAATACCCAGTCCGCAAGATTTTATGAAAAAACACACGAGTCAAGTGCTCCCCAGGGGGGCTAGGGAAAAATTTCAAAAATTTTCAATCGTGTATCTTCATGAGATACATTGACTTTTTGATGAAATTGTGTCGATTAGACTTGCGAAAATACCCAGTCCACAAGTTTTCATGGAAAAACACACGAGTAAAGTGCTCCCCAGGGAGACTGGGGAAAAATTTCGAAAACTTTTTATCGTGTAGTACGATGAGCTGAATCCAGATATGTAATAAAAACAACCATTTGTTTGCTGAAAATAGCCAGTCCGCAGCATTTTTTTCCAGTCCGCAAATTATACACACTCTGTTTGGTCATGACTACTAGATTTTGATTAGGATTGAAAAGAAGTGCTTTCATAGTGACAATAGGTAGGTATTTCAGTTCCACAGAACTAAAAATGATTGGAATGTATTGCTATAGTGGTGAAAACAATTTAATATACACCTTATTGGTAGTACAGAAGTTTGTACCCCTAGGCTGAAACCTCTATAATCTTGATCCCTGATGGGTAATACTGATTTTCTTCACTATACCTTGGTGTATGAATAACTATTATTCTTTGATTTTGGGTTTATCAATATATAAGGATATTTATATTCTTCGAGCAAAAAAAAGTATCACAAAAATCGCTATGGCCCAATTTTGATGGAAAATTTAGGAAAAATATTCATCAAAATCTCGATTTCTTGGGCTATTCCTTGAACCGTGAAATATCGTACATGTGGTCCGAAAGTAAACACGTGATTTATCTGGTGGCTACGCAGTAAAAATGCGGAAAAGGTAATAATGATACTGGACCTCGCCAAAGTAAATCAAGTTTTTTACGTCGAAACCAAAGGAAAATAAAGGAGTGAACTTCATAAAGGATATTTTATGTATTATTGGCGAGTTCATTCTTAGGGTCAATGAACATTATCTCTGATGAATAAACGACAGTATAAAACTGAATATGATGTGTTCATGAGGTTGGACTGAGGCTTATTGAAAAAAAAAATAATAGGCAGATTTTGGCATACCATAACTCTATTTACAAGGGCGTCGATAAATGGAAGTAATGGGGGTATTATCACCCTCAAGATCATAAAGGCATCGCTGCTACAGGACAAGACCTGCTGACCCTGGCTCATATGAATCAAAAATAGTTATTTTTCGGCAATTGTCCGGCACTTCCCGGACGCTTTTTCTTTGAGAAAGTAGCATTTTTCCGAACAACACGGGATCTTGCTGGTACATCCCACTAAGGTCCTACAAATGTCCCAATGTTTCAGACTTAGGTGTACGATATCCCAGAGATTTTTCTTTTGGGACATCCATCAGATGTTTTCATTGGATGTTCTAGAAACATCCCATTTGATCTTTTTTTATAAACAATATCATGGTTCCATATTCGCTAATGATGATTGACATGATTGAATAGTTCAAACAATTGTGACATATGAAACATTGAAGAGTTGGTAAAAAATGGAAATCAAAACTGTATTCGTTCTCATATACTTATACCTATACCAAAGCCGGCTAATTTCATCGATAACAAATTGAAATAATTATACTAAATATTCCTCAATAGGATTACCAAAGTACCTGTTTAACATCATGAACCATGGTAATAAACGACAAAATATATCTCTCCAGCATATCTATTGCTGAAATTATTTGTTATACCAGCCGATAGATGGCGGTACAAATACGTTGCTAAGAGTTACTAACAGCCGTCGGCCCAGCGCCAACAAATATGAGCCTCAAACAACTACTATCATCTTCCATTAGTTATTGGACCGCACCGACCTTATATTCTCGGATTCGGATTGTTACTTTATATCTGGAAATAGGTCGCCATTTTCAGGATTTTAAATTGAAAATAATTCATACAGTGTCATCCATTACTGTCATCAAACAAAGAACATCCTAGAAGTTTCTTTTTCAAGATGTTCAATATCAAGTACCCTGAATGTCTCTGGTACATCCCGTATCATCCCACAAACATTCTGATGGGATGTTAATAAGTCATCGCAAATGCTGACAAGGGTGTTGCCAGCAACATCCCAAGAATGTCCCAAAAGGAAAATACGGATTTTCCAGAGATGTTCCTATCATCCCATATGGATGTTTCTACGACGTCTTACAAATGTTATTGTGTTATTAGGGCCTAGTCCGGGCAGTACGTACTTCCCGGACTAGGTCGGGAAGTATCACATCGTTGTTGTCAGTGTAACTATGAAAATCTTGGTAGATATACAGTGTGACCCACCTCTAATGGAAACCCCCCTGTATCTCACGTAATCGTTGGGTAAGGATCCTGAAATTTTCTGGAGCGGGAGATATACCAAAAATGCACTCTATGACCAAGTGGGGTCATCTTCAGTGATATACACTGCTTGCCAACAGCCATGGAACTACCCTAATTTCCGGAAAATGATATTAGGCGTCAAAATAGGTTGAAAATCACTTCGGATTCGGAATCAGGATGCCCAATTCACTGACTATTCATAGTTTTCCTGGAAAATGTTCAGTTCGAAAAATCAAATCTTGTCTCACTGCTCATGGAAGTACCCCCGAATCTCACGTAATTATTGAGGAAGGGTTCTGAAATTTGCAGGAGAAAGGGAAAGTCCAAAGACAAGGACAAAATTGAAAATTTTCATCCTGTATTTATACAGAGGCGAATTTCCGAAAACGTCTCGAGTTAATAGTCTAATATAAATAATGGATATCGAGAAGGCCGTCTCTGAATATACTGAATTGAATGGGCTTTAGTCACTATAATATATTTTTTTTACTGAAATGAGATTTTGTCCTATTTTCTTATCATCCTGTAAATTCCAAAAAAGTGATTTTTTCGTCTTTCATTGTCCTCCACAGAACACGAGAATAGTTCTTCCTAATAGTCAGGTCAAGTGGAGTTCCAGAGAAAAAGTTTAAGAAATGCAAGACTTTCGAAAAAAAAATCGAATTTTAGTTCCAATGGTCAATTAAGGATGAATCACGAAAACGTCCCGAAATAAGGTCCCACTGTATCATAATATGACTGACTTTTGATCAGGATAAAATTTCTCGAGTACTGGCAGCATTGGAAATGTAGACCATAGAGTAATGGTACCACTTTACACCCTGTGTGAGTTTTGTTCTGCGGACTTTTTCAGTAGTCGATGAAACATCACATCTGATTTCGAAAACCGCATGAAGATTGGTCAATTATTTAAAAAAATGCAGGTCTTCGAAATAGAGTCAAATTATGAGTGGTCCATCTGGTGTGTTGAGAACTGTATATTGCATTGGAATGGCGAAATAGTAGCACGTGGAGTGGAATTTTGAATGATCACCCATTATTGTAACTGAATATGTAGCAAGGTGACACATTATAAAATATCACCCCTCATAGCTTTTGTATTTTTCAGGAGGTATTTTTATGTAGGTAGTGTGTTAAAAAAGAAACTGTTATTTTCGAACTAAGAATTTATTACTTAAAAATACATATTCTTCCCAAAGTATCCTATATAAACATAATAATATTAATAATAATAATAATAATAAGTAATAGTAATAATGAGAAACAAATAATGGCAAAAAATGTAATGAACAGCAGCAATATGTAAACGCTCGAACAACAACAAAATCACTAGAGGTCCATGTCGAATTCGTCCTCGTCGTCTGATCCATTGAAAAGCCGGTCCATCGCTATATACCGCCTGATATCATCATGATCGTAATACTGCATGGCGATGAGAGGATCGTCCAGGTCCAGTTCGAACTCGTCTGTGTCACCAGTATCACCGTCCGAGTCCACATCGATTTCCTCGTCGTTGATCCAGAAGAGGATCTGCTGGAGCACATCGGCTTCAGAGATATTTCCTGCAAGAAATATGAGTGCAGGGTTTCAACGAATTCGTCACCAATGTTCAGGGTAGAGTGCCTTGACGCTTGTCATGTTGTTGACATTTTTGCAATTTGTTACCAAACAAGGAGCAATACATAATCGGAAATATTTTCAATGGGGAAGTTTCCTTCAGATGAATTTTCATGAAATAAGTTCGAAACTCTCCAGTTTTATGTCCACGCTGTACAGAATGGCGACCGGTAGAGTCCAAGTCGTTTTCATTCTCAAATTAAAGCAATTTCTAATTTTCGGGGCGGCAGACTGTGACGTATATTCTGAATCTAGTCTGAAAATAGCTGATGGTCAAGAAAAAGAGCTAGCGAATAGCTAACGAATGAAAAACGAACAAAAAAAAATAGAAGAAGTAAAACTGTAAACAAAAACATACATAACCACAAATGCACTCGGAGCACGAACGCAGAAGGTAGTTGGCTTCATTCGAACAGGTTATGGTTTTGTTATTTATGCATTGAAATATCTCCAATAGAGCTCAATCCTAAACGAAAATATCATTGAGTCAATGAATCAATATCGGCTAAATTCAATTTCAATGATACTATCCTTCCTAATTTACTGTCATCGGTCAGAACAGAATGAAGCCGACACCCATATGGCTCCTTCCTCTTGTTGTGCCTGTCAGTATTTTGAGTGGTGTGGACGGACTCGAATTATAAGGCGCTGTTGCAAGATATAATCTGCAACATTTCTAGAAGATAGATCGGTTTTATCAAGGAACGAATTCTTTAGCAAAAAAATGACTGACATGGTATGAATAACATAATTGTAATATAACGATAGTGAAAATACTATCACAAAATATCATAATTTATCTTCATTAGTAATCAACTTCATTCAGCCAATGAGAGATATATGGAGATGTCGGCAACGTCGTACTGGCACAGAGAATCGTATTGCAACTCTGTGTGAATGTGGATTTTCAGAAAGTACGTCATAGGAATGGTGGAGGAGCCAAGTTCCTCTTTTATATATTTTCTTCTGAAGTAAAATTTGATTTTACAAAAAAAAAACGTCAATTAATTTTTCACAAACTTCATAGTGAGATAAGATCCTAAATATAGGTAACTTCCCCATTATCACAACTGACGTTTTAAATCTGAGAATGATGACAATTCGGAAATATCAGGGTCCCCACAATAATTTAAAGGGCGTGAAATGAAATGTTCCAGGCATTTTAGTTCAGGGTAGACACCAATGACACAGATCATCCAATAGGCAAGTGAACTAATTTTTTTAATTCGCGATAGAAAATAAGTGTACACCACCTATCGAAGTGTTTGAATGCTGTCAAAGGCAGGGCCGGATTCAAAACAGCGCGTTCTGAAATGGCGCTTATTTACGTTGTAATTTCAAATGTTTGAATGTTTTCACATTTCAAACATGTCTCGTTAGCCATTATACCTATCTATCACATATACGTATTAATAATCAATACGGATAATCTCTATCTGTTTCCATAGCGAAACATGAAGCCGATTTTTGAAGACAAATGACTATCCATAAGGAATAGTTTTGAAACGATCAGACACATACTGCTTTGATTGAAAGGCTAGTAAACGTCATTGTCCACCGAAACGCATGTCTTTGATGACTACTATAATAGCGCATGGCGCATGCGTATCATGCCACCAAATCCTTATGGATATTCATTCGTTTCATATTTTTGGCTTCATCCTGGCACCCGTTATGATCCGTATTGTTTATTAATACGTATATGATCTATCAGTGATTGATTATCCAACCCGTCAAGTGAGCCTAGGACAAATAACTCTTTGGGAGCTTGACACAATTCGTTCCAACATTCATTGGATTGCAATCATCCATCGTTTTATAAATTGATTTTAATCATTTGAAAAAAGAACAGAATCCTGATCATGATGGATCAGGAAACAGAAATGAGACGCGACGCGGTTATATGAGGATGCGGGAATGATATTGAGGGAGTATACACATTTTCAAAAACAAACTCGTTGAATAAAACGTTTTTTTTTTGTTCATGCACGGGGCCCCTAGTCGGTGTGGGGCCCCTAGGCAGTTAGCTAGTCCGCCTTATGGACAATCCGGCCCTGGTCAAAGCGGTCTGTTTACTTTGTTCTCATTGTTTCACATCTAATTATTGAACTGTTTAGTCAAAATGGTCAATCAATCTTCTTCATTTTTAATATGCCATCGAAATACTTCTAGCATTTTTGTGAAAAGTGCAAGCATGTTTCTTCAGTGTAGATGGAAATGGAATGTGTGGAATCAACAATACATTTTTCTCCGTGTATAGGGAGATACTCAAAATAACGAATTTTGACTTTTAAGCCATTGAACCTATGTGCATGAACATCAAAGAGAATTTTTTTTAATTATATTCAACAAAAAATAGAACAACCTTTATATCATAACAATATACCCATATCAACATTACTCTCTGAAACTCAGCACTAATAATAAATCTAGAGCAGACTATTTTGTGACTGAATATATTTTGTCAGTGTCAAATCTGTGAAAAAAAAGTTAGCTACAAATATTCCAACTTGACATTTCAAAGGTATGTAAAAATTTCGTCTAGTGACGTTAATGTTTGAGGGCTTGCATTTGTTAATTAAAAGTGTGGTCAAAATATTGAAAATATCAAATAACCTCATAAAGACATTACAAAATGACATAATAACAACATAATCACATTACAACATGTTAGAGTCAATGTAAAGCAGTATTCAAGCTTTTTTGGTGATGAAACTCAAATAACAACATTTTTAACAGAACCCTAAACCCAGAACCTACCAATTACATGTGTATTTTTTTCTCAATAATCATTCAAAAAATGTAGATTGTAAGTTAGTGAGCAAATAATGATAAAACTAAGTGCATTTGGTGGGAGTCATGAAATTATTTTTTATTCCTCATCAACTGTGTAATGTCAGGCTTGATATTTTGTGTTTGTAGCTGTATATGCTGAAAATCCCATTCCACAAAAAAGTACCTTATTGGGAATGGTAGAAAAAATCTCAAAGCCTGTATTGGAAGATGTGAATTTTCATCACAAACCCTGCAGCAAAATTTAATCAAATGTCATTTCTAAAAAAACAGATCATCTGATTTGACCCAGGATTTGACATATTCTCAGGTTCCTACAATTTGGATGAAAAAGGGTTTGGAATCCATGAGATTATTTTCAGTTTCATTTTCTTCCTTCAGGAAAGTAAGATTCAAAAGTCACTTGCAGATCATTCAGATATTACACCAATTCAAAAAATGTTTCTTTTTGGAATATTTCTGTATCATTGAGATTGAAGTGACTGAAGTAGTCACTTAGCTTTAGCAGACTGCACTTTGAGTAATGGTGATCTAGAGAAATTCCCATTTATTAGGTGAAGAAAATATATCTATATACACCAAAATTCTCTGGCAATGATACCAGCACTCTACTGTTTCATTATAGTACAATATCAAGATCAAATAACTCACCAAAATGCCTATGTCTTCTGGGTTGTGGAGGTCCTACATCCATTACTTTTCCATTGGGTAATGCATGCAAGTAGACACATGTATTTCCAAAAGGGCATTTGCCCTTCCCCTTTCTGTAGTATTTGCAGTCTAGTTTCTTCATCCTCTGCTTATGGAAATCTATGAACCTATCTTTTTCATCTTTAGTTTCCATCCAAACATTAGAAGGGTATACAAAATCTGAAAATTTTAAATCATTAATTGAGCTAGAGGAAGATGGAGCATGAATAAAGGATTAAACAAGAATGAGCTTCACAAGATTAGTTTTTATTATTGTCCCTCATACAATTTGAATCTTCAAGTAGTTGTTATTACTCACCTGAGGCAATTCTACATTCAGGACAAGCTTTAGAGACATCTAAATCAAATTCTTTGCTTTGCCTCCATTTCCTAATACATGTAAAACAAAAACAATGATTGCAGTTTGGTAAGATGCCAAATTTTTGTTCCATTCTAGAAATTAAAATAATAAGTAATTGCAGTCTACTTTCTAAAATCTACTCACTTCACAGTTTTTTTCAGAATGGTATCAAAGCAAATTCCACATGTTTTATCTCCTGATTCAGCAATTTTTACCAGAGATATAGCCTCTTCTATAGTGGAGGTACTGGGTCCATAAATATTTTGCTTATTTGAGGCTGAGACGGAGTCAAGATAATTTGTTGGAGATAAAGCACAAGCACCATCTTGTTGAGTAGGTTCTGCTGCCTAGAAAAAAAACCCTATGCATGTTTGTTGCTCTTCACAGAAGCATACCCCACAAATAGACTGATAGTGTAAGTTATACTAACCTTAACATTTACCTGATTTTCTTTGACCTTTTCTGGTTTCGAATGGAGATTCCAACATCTTGTTCCAAATCTACACATCCCTTGCAAATTGAATTTACACACAGTCCTGTCTGTTTTCATATTATACTTTCCTATATTCATCTTGATAGATTAGAGTTCAGTGAACACCTACTAATCACTACTAGGAATTTATAATAGTTTGCAAATATGTATGAGATTAAGAAATCTTAGATGAAAATATGAAAGGGACAGCTGTTAGCACTGCTGACAGCTTATGTGACACTATGTTTTATTGTTTCATGGAGACAGTTGTAGTTGCTAATACCCACAGGGGACCTAAAAAAATATTATTAACTGGTAAACTGCATTTATTCATTGAATTAATTTTTAAGCAAGGAAAATAAGTTAATGTTTAGATCTCCTTGAGATCAATGATTAATCAATCATAGATTGGTTTCTTTATCAGTTGATAAGCCTGTAGTAAAAATTCACTGATCATTAGGATTATGATGAAGGTATCACGGCAATATTAAATAATTTCTACCGGAACCAAAAACAATGTTGAGCATTTAAACAACTATGAACTAATAAGAAACTGGTGGCTATTACATATCAATAAATGGAGCAATAATATAATGATCAAATTTCAGATTAACTATGTAGAATGTTGACATAGTAAGTTGAAGCAGATGTTGAAGAAGCATTGTTGAAGTGTGATAGTGAGGTTAGCTCACCTTATCATAAACAATGGGTCACTGTGGGCTCACTTCGAAGCAGAAGGTCTTCAAAATCGTCGACACACCTTGAAATTCAGACAGAATAGGCAGGTTTCGGAAAGACTTTTTTCTGCTTTAGGAAACGAACAAAAAGAAGCCTCCGAGTGCCTCTCTACAAAAACTGCAAACAGCTGCTGCAAAACTGCGAAAGTACAATTTGTGTTATCTGTGGAAAGTACGAATAGTACGAAACTGTAAACATAATTTGTAAAAGTTGATTAGATGAAAGCAAAAGAAAAAGCAAAACACCCGGTAATTTTTTTTTGACATTGACATGACATACTGACATTACTGACATAACTGACGTTGACGATAGATCCCATGGAAATACGTCGACCGATTCACAAACTTGTCACAAAACGATGTTCCTCGTGAAAGTCGTAAACGAAATAGGCCGAATTGACCAAATTGACCGACACGTGACCAATCAACCCCGTTTTTAAGATGTTCCACTTCTCTATAACATCAATTATGTTGAAAGCCAGAATAATGGATGCAGTGCGCGAAACTCTCGCGAAGCGTTCGTTTTTTGTCTCAATCATGAAATATTCATACGAATACAACTCGTGATGCTGTTTTCCCTCTTTTCCCTGGAAATATTCGTCAATTGACATACTCCAGCTCGCTGCTTTTTAATTCTGCTCATGACATTGATTCAAAACTTCTCGCCCAGACGGCTCGAAAGTTTTGGTATGGTTACGATGTTATTCGCGAAATTATATTAGGCAACAATAAGTTGTCATAACAATCGCCAAATATTTGCGGCAAAATATCATCACTTGTGAACAAACTAGGTACATTCACCTACTTCCCTATCTAATTGATCCTATCTATACAAACGTTATTCTTTTTCATTAATCACATTACTTCAATTCCAAGCAGAGATAAGTTACAACTTATCTCTGATTCCAAGTAATAAAATGTTCAAAATCAAACTGAATACGTTGCATTCTCAATCATGAATACATTTTCATCAGCATTTATGATGAGAACAACTTTCATTATATCACTGGGAAAATTGAATTTACAGTGAATATTATATAACACAATTAATTGCTTCCTTTAGACGTATTACGAAATTACTACCCGAGGTTCGTCGGTGCGCTATTCTGAGAAATCTGAGCAACCCTGTCGATTTAATTTTTCAAGTTCATTACCGGCTTGTACTCGTGTCGAAGTATTCTTGATGTGCATCACAAAATAGTCTTCTTTAGGTACCTGTATGAATATTCATAGAATTTTCACGCGACATGGTGCTTTCATTCTTCACGCAACACAGTTTGTGTTTGAAATAAACATGTTAAAAATTTGTGAATCTGCATACATGTGAGAGCATTTGCAGAACTAAATTGTTCTACATGCTATATATATATATATACAGGGTGGTCCACAATGGATGGCCTATTAGAAGTATCTGGAGAACGAAAAGATAGATCATTCTGAAAATTGGAATGCTTTGATAATTGAACATTTCCTATCCCTCTAAAATATTTTCATCGACACAGTGTTGCCACTTCTATCAGAAACAACTAGCAACTTCGTTATTTAAAATAGAGCACCCTGTATTTTATTGCATTTTCAGATTCTTCCTGATCAGCTGATTTCATCGATGTATCACACTTTGGGTCTATCAGGAATGAATACAGAGATATAGGGTGTTCAAAATCGAGATTTTTCAATTTTAGGATTTTTTTGTGTCGAAACTATTCATCATAGATCAAAATGGCTTACATGTCCCTATCTTAACTTTCGATTCACTATCTACTGACATTCGATTGGAACAGATACAGGGTGATCAGAATTTTGAATCTTGAAGCACCCTGTATTTTTTCCAATTAAATTCCAGTAGATAGTGAATCGAAAGTAAAGATAGGGACATGTAAGCCATTTTGATCGATAATGAATAGTTTCGACACAAAAAAATCCTAAAATTGAAAAATCTCGATTTTGAACACCCTATATCTCTGTAATCATTTCTGCTAGACCCCAAGTGTGATACATTGATGCAATCAGCTCTTCAGGTAGAATCTAAAAATGCAATAAAATATAGGGTGTTCCATTTGAAATAACAAAGTTGCTAGTTGTTTCCGATAAAAGTGGCAACACTGTATCGATGAAAATAATTCAGAGAGAGAACGTTCAATTATCAAAGCATCCCAATTTTCAGAATGTTCTGTCTTTTCGTTCTCCAGATACTCCTAATAGGCCATCCACCGTGGATCACCGTGTATACATATACATTTATGAGGAAAAATATGCAAACCACTGGATCTATACAGCAGAAAAAGGATGAGATCCGAGTAAATAAGTTCATTATATCTTTTGATCGCAATAAGTCACTAAAGGTACCTTTTCTGTCGCTATATCTACAGGGAGTCCCAGAATTCAATTTCATCCTTTAGAGTGCTGATGTACAGCTCATGCTTGACTGAACAGAGTACCACAATATGAGTAAAATATTGATAGATTTATAGATATTGGCACTTTTATGAATTAAGAATAGAGTCGTCACTGCAAGCCACTCAGACTCATCATTGAAATAATTTCAGGCTCCTAGTGATATATAGAAAATGTTATGCCACATCAAAAACTACAGTGAAATATGCAGTAAACAGTAAGAGACATGGACACGAATGTCAAAATTGTTTCTTGAATTGACCATTTCTGACGAATTCATTTACATTTCTGGAAATTTTGTCTTCATCAGATCAAACCTCCGAGCAAAATCGACCAATTCGTGAAGATCATTTACTCCGGGTAAAATAGGGTAAAATTTTGAATTTCTCGAGAACCGCGCAATCACAAGAAAATTCAGGTTATTTTTGAACTTGCACAAAGAATAATAGTTACTGGATGTGCACATGTTGAATGTCGTTTTGAAATTTTCAGAAATTTGATAATTTCGGAAGCGCGGTTCTTTCCTACATGTAGCAGCTGAGTATGAAGTATAATTATATAGTACTTTTTCCACCACTAGCTATAAAACATACCATTATCTACTCCTTTTCGAGTCGTAAAGTGTGTTTTTACTATCAAGGTTAGTTATCATCATTTTATATGAACCCCTAGTCTATCGCTAGGGATTTAAAGTACAGGGTGGCCAACTAAGACTCCAGAGTTCGATTCCTCTGTTGTCTTGAGAGATACAGGAAAAATTCATGAATCAAAATTGAAGTAATAACCGAGCTTCACATTTTAAAATTTCTTTGAAATACACAGGGTGTTCCGTAAGGTCACAGCACATCAAAGCTATGTTTTTTTCATGGGAACACCCTATATTATATTTCATTTTTTAATTATCCCTGGAAATCTGATTTCAACGACCCATCATACTTAGGGTCTAGCAGTGAAAGTTACTGACATATAGGGTGTGCAAAATCGAGATTTTCCAAGTTCAGGATTTTTTTCTGTCGAAACTGTTCATTATTCGTCAAAACGGTTTACATGTCCCTATCTCAACTTTTCACTCACTATCAATTGGTGTTCAATTGAAATTGATACAAGGTGGTCAAAAAATCTAAATTTTTAATTTGTTTCTATTAAATGTCAATTGAACACCAATTGATAGTGAGTGAAAAGTTGAGATAGGGACATGTAAGCCGTTTTGACGAATAATGAACAGTTTCGACAAAAAAAAATCCTGAACTTGGAAAATCTCGATTTTGCACACCCTATATGTATGTCAGTAACTTTCACTGCTAGACCCTAAGTATGATGGGTCGTTGAAATCAGATTTCCAGGGATAATTCAAAAATGAAATATAATATAGGGTGTTCCCATGAAAAAAACATTGCTTTGATGTGCTGTGACCTTACGGGACACCCTGTGTATTTCAAAGAAATTTTAAAATGTGAAGCTCGGTTATTACTTCAATTTTGATTCATGAATTTTTCCTGTATCTCTCAAGACAACAGAGAAATCGAACTCTGAAGTCTTAGTTGGCCACCCTGTACATTTTAAATCCCTATAGGCATTCGAAGTACCACTTTTTTTCTCGAAATCTAGATCACCATAGTTACTGATGAGGTCGCTGATATGCAACTGATATGGTAACAATCAGCCCCTTCGATGACGTTTCAGAAATAGAGTACCTATAGCTACCGTGTATAGTGCGGCATTTAGTTTTTTTTTCGTTATTTTTCAACGTTTATCGTATCCTAAAGTGCATACAATAATATATACACCTCAGGACTAAAGTGTTTTTGAATCCTTCGACAAATTATAGCCCTCCCGTTGATCGGGCTATAAAATTCTTGTCTCGGGATTTTGAATACCACTTTTGTCCCTAGGTGTATAATGTACTATTTTCTGTCACAGGCAAGGACGAATCAATATTGAGAAGATATTTACATTATATTAAAATCAGAAAATTATCGAAGTTTTTAACAGGAATGACACCTGCATTGCAGGCATCTTTTTGCGGGCATCTTTATCATTCTTTTGAAGTTATCAAATATCTGTCGGTCTAAGTCTGTGCGATTTGATTTACAAAAATTGCGAATTTAGTGGTTGTTTACTGATTTACGTAACTGTAAAGTCGAATGGAAGATAAAAGGACTGCAGTTCTTTCTCGGAGACGGTGTTATTGGCTTATTTTTCGGAACTATAGCACAACAAAATGCGATATTATATCCGGGAAAGAAGTACTCACTTTTTCCCGTGAGAAGAAAGTCAGCAGAAATGAAATTTCAAACTTTTTTTCCGTCACAGTAAAATAACTATTTTTTCAAGAAAGGAAAAATCACTTTGACTGAAAATAAGCTTACATTAATTCTTTTTAGACTGTGCTTCATTTCGGGGCAAGATTTATTATTAGCATGATTTCACCCCATAACGGAAAGCAATGCCGCAGTGCTTTTGAAAACGGGAAAATCTCATTTCCCATCTTTATATATAGGTTTATTTGTGCTCCTGTCGAGTTTTCGATTATGCTTTGCATGGAATACATCGAAACATGACCGATGAGAATACGATAGGAAGAAGAAGGATATTGTAGATTCCTACCTAAGGTAAAAGGATAATATACAGGGTTTTTAAACTTGAGTCGGCACCATTGCTGACTCAGTTATTACTGGAGCTGCAAAGTCAGTAAAATGGTTAAACTATAGTAGTATTTTTTCCGCTGTTTATACGATGATGAAATCGAAACTAAAATCTTATATTGCGTTCACGAGTTACGTCAAAAAGTTTAATATCTTTAAATGATGATGGGATATCCAGTACCGTAAAAAGGGGTTACTTGGGACGCAACTTCAGTTTTCCTAATGTTACTAGCGGCAACGACGTAAATATCAACAAAAACTCATTTTGATATTTTGGTTAGTTCGAGTTAGTTAATGAGCAACCTGTTGATGATTAATTTAACAAATTCTTCATAATTTGATGATATTTTAAAGTATAAAAAAACATGAGTGGCCATGGTGAGAAGCAAGGCAAAAATAAGTGGTCGAAAAACTTTATCTGAAAGTGGGAGTCAAAAGGTGAACATGTAGGTCCAATCACAATTTTTAGTTATAGTTTTGTATGTTTTAAAAATACAGCCAATTTCGTTACCCCCCTTCAGACAATTTTTTTAGATTTCAAAATACTTGTTTGATAAAAGTAGGTACTGATGTTAGGTAACTTGGGACAATCACTGTCCTCTTGGTCTTCACGATAAAAATCGTGAATTATTCCGGACTATCCTATAAACCGTTATCCTTAATTCTAAACTGACTAAGCTATCGAAAACATTGATACCCGGTTATCTAGAAAACAGAGCAAGTTTTAGGACAAATGAATATATCGGGTGAATGAAATTTGAGTAGATGAAAGGGGATCTCGTGAACGGTAAGAGCTACAGAGAGGGTTAAATGGGAGGCAAGAGACCGCATTTTATGCCTAACAAAATGCCGTATATATTGAAATTTGAAAAATTCCGAATACTTCCGAAGATTTTTGAAAAAAAGCAGCTATTTGCGACTTCATTCTTTCACTATTGGAAAAGATGTAATGAAACAAATTACACATTTTCTGTTCTACAAGATGATGTTATCAGATTTTCAAACCGACGTTTCCTCTTCGAGCTGCAACCATCAACTGGTTTTTCTAAAATACTGACCTGTATTTTTTATAATGGATTTTGAGAGCTTTCGATCTCCTCTACAATCAAAGGTGTATTGCACATATTCGAAAAAGGTGTTTGTTTTTATCGCTAAATATGCATATGCACATAATATAATAATAATAATAATAATAATAACAATAATAATAATAATAATAATAATCGACTATTCAATATTACATAGTAGGCGAAGTTTAGCTAAATCTACTCTCACACTTAACCTAATATGTATTATGGGAATCAGAGTAACTGGACAAAAAATTAAGATTGTGTGATGGGACATATTACTAGTAGTATACAACAAGCTACATAGTTTGAAATAAAAATGTAATTCTTCTTATCACATATTGAATATTGCCTTATTTAGTTTCTTTTTGAATGTGAATTTCGAGTATTGCATGAGATCTTTAATAATTGTGTTGTGAAAAAATATAGGTAAGTAGGAAAATGATTTTCTGAACATGGCTGACAAATGACGAGGGATGTGAAGGTTTTCGTTAGTTCGAAGGTTGAAAGAATGGAGCTCTAACCTCTTTGTCAACTTTGTGAACTCCTATCATCTACATGTACCTTTTGATATCGGTTGTTCAAATAATAATTCAAAATATTTATGACATTGGCTGAACATCCGTAATATTTAAGCTTGGAAAGAAGGAGTTTGTGGCTAATGGTATAGAACGCCTCAGAAAAATCTAATAACACTAGAGCGGTGACGTTTTTTTTATCAATATTGGCTACAATGCTATCACTAACGTTAAGTAGAGCCGTAATAGTACTGTACCCTTCACGAAACCCTGCCTGATAGTCTGGAAGAATATTTTCGGATATAATAAAGGCTGTTAGTTGAGCGTGAATAGCTCTTTCAAGAATTTTAGAAACGGCTGGTAAAATACTTATGGGACGTAAATCTGTGAGAGTGAGTGGATTTTTCGATTTGGGTAGCGGTTTAACAATGGCTTCTTTCCATATTTTGGGAAAATAAGCCTTTTCCAGGCAGCAATTGATAATATGGATTAATAACAATCAATGAAGGGGCTGCAGTACTTGAGCATACATAGAGTAATACAGTCTGATCCACATGCATTAGATTTTAGGCTATTGAGAATGTCGTTTACTTCAGAAATGGTTAGAAATTCGAAGTTGAAGTTGATTCCAATATTATTGAAGCGATTATTATTATAGAAATGAAGTAAGTCGCCGTCAGGCTCTTTGTATTCAACAGAAAACAACTACTTTCCTGGCTATTTGATACGTCGAACATTCAAAAAATGAACATGAAATATAAAAATCCTCTGAAATTGAGGATTGGCATTCTCTCTCAAATCGGATAAATAAAATGATTCATAATGATTGGAAGATATAACTCATTAAGTACTGAGATAGAAATTGAAATGTATAGGAGACGTATACTTGTATAAACTCTGATCTTGATGAGCTTGAAACTTCAAAAAAAAAATCATTCGTATCAATTTGTTCTTGATATTGACATTTATGACATGAACATTGTTATTGTTAATTTTCTTGTTCAGTTTTTTTGCTCAGTAATATTTTCGCAGCTATATTCAACTGAGATTTAAAGAAATTGCTGGTTATTCGTTTCCCGCTAAACGCATTCCAAATTCTAAAGCAATTTTGGGGATTGTGCAAAGTTTGTGTGAAAAGAAATGTTTTAAAATGAGAAATAGAGATGTTGTCCGGCCTCCAGAAATATTATTACTGATGAATTTATCTGCTCATATCATGTCACTATATATTATAAAAACTCAAATATCTCGAAAACGGTTTCTATTTTTGTTTTTCGATAAAAGTACCATTTTTCATGTAATTTCATTCGCTTTATCAAATGCTTCTATTTTTTAACCAAAAAGAATAGGAGAAAAAAAGTTTTCTTCAAAAAATAATGACCCACCTACTAAAAACACCCGTTATAACAATTTCAGGAATGTTGAAGTGTATCAGAAAAATGTATCTTATCAACATACATTTATGCAGGAAATATCAATCAGGTAGCTTTTACCGTTTAGACGTTATGAGGAAAAATTATTTCAATATGATCAACTTTGGAAGGATATATCTTTCTTAATATACATTTTGGCCATTAATTTATTCATAAAACTATACTTATTTTTCAATGTACTATCATCTCCAGAAAACTCGGTATACATTTTTGACTCACACTGTATAATATATATTTTTTCATGTTCATAATTTATCTGAGAATATTCCTTTTGAAAGAGTTACCTGTTTGAGTTACTATATCAGAAAATTAACTTTAATTAATAGAGGAATTGATTTTTGGGGTGATGATGCTTTCTTATTTTACAATACCATCAGTTATTCTAACCCTCGACGACTGTAGAGCTTCTGGCGAGTTATTTCTTTTCTCCTTCGGTGTCCTTATACTCTAAAAATACTCTAAGTGCTATTTCTATGCAAATTGCAGCAGAAGGTAAGTCGCTCCCGATATTTTATCGGGACAGCGCTCCTAATTTATAGGAAATGAGAGCTAATAAATGAAACGGGTTTTTCGCGAATATTATTCGAATATAGACAGGGATAAGGTATTCGTTTCAGGCACAAAAATTGTGGAATGTTTCCTCACAGCCTATCGCTCTGTTTTCGAAAAGATCAACTAACTCACGGACATATACGTTTATAATAGAACGTTTTCTTCTTGTTTTGACGCTGATGTATTCAGTACAAAATTAATTCAAAATTTTGTTTCCACGATAGCAGAAAATGTTGTTACTTCTCATCCGATTCGTCTAAAAATCTGGAGAAAATCGAATATAGGTAAAAGAGTACAAAATGAAATATGTAGTTGATTTCTGAATTTTTGAAGTATTTTGACCACATAGTTTCGAATATGAAAATTACGTTGATGCTTTCATGTTCGTTCTTTTTACAAAGAGATTGATACTTCATGAGATGCCACATCTGAATATGCTATAGGAGGGTAGGTAGTGAAAAAATCATGCGAAAATCTTTGCTAAGTACCTTTCAATATCAAAACATGTGTTGTTTAACATATGATGAGATTAAAGTATTCATTTTACTTGATTTTTCGGGATTTTCTCTCCTCATTTCTATAAAATGAAAATATTCGTATTATTTCAATATATTTGTAGTGGGACAAATCAGATATTGAAAAAATATCGAATCTTTACTTATCTTTGGATGTTTCGGGACCAAATCTGCTCCCGTTCTCAACATGAAAATGCAACATATTTCTCTTTGGAAGTTGTGCTGCTTATAGTTCAACAGTTTTCAGTGTCATACTGATGTTGGCATATGGATGAGTGATTTTAGTCTACAAATGAAATACATGAAAATGGTAGAAAATTAATGAAAACATCCTGTAACTCATTTTTGGGCAAATCATCTGATTTGTCCCACTACAAATATATTGAAATATTACGAATATTTTTATTCCATAGGAACGAGGAGAGAAAAACCCAAAAAATCAAGTAAAATGAATATACCACCTCCTCGATTAACCTACAGACAGTATTTAGATTAATGCGGTTATTTAACCAACTAGTGTATTAATGAGGGCGATTAATGACCGAGATATTTTAACGTGCGAGCGAAGTCAGCGCGTTAATGTTCGAGATCATTAATCGCCTTTTAATTATACAAGTTGGTTACATAATTTTTCCGTCGACTATATTTCTCATTTCTACTGCAATGAAGAAAATTTGGTTCGCGAATTCATCATTCATCCGGAAACTGCTAAGAATCACCCAGTAGCCTTGTTACTGACATTAGTGACATTTGACAATTGTTGAAATGATCAACATAGAAAATGAATTCCTTGTGTTAGAAAACAGGGATTGAAATCGTGTCAGAAACTTGGAAAGGCGAATCCGTTAACGGAAAATCTTCAATGAAATCCATATTATCGATTTAAATGCAGATTCCGTAAGTTATAGCATTCGTCTGAGGTTGAGGTTATAGCATAAACAAAATGAATGCACGCGGTGTATGTTTGGTTGCCTATAAAACAATCGTGCATTAATAGACAAATCGTTCATTAATAGGGGCCATTAATGAACGATTTCATATACATTAACCTTAGTCGTTAATACGAAGTCGACGGAAATAGTTATTTAACCAACTAGTGTATTAATGAGGGCGATTAATGATCGTGATATTTTAACGTGCGAGTGAAGCGAGCGCGTTAATGTTCGAGATCATTAATCGCCTCTTAATATACAAGTTGGTTACAAAATTTTTCCGTCGACTATATTTCTCATTTCTCCTGCAATGAAGAATTCATCATTTATCAGGAAACTGCTAAGAATCACCCAGTAGCCTTGTTACTGACATTAGTGAGTGTCATTTGTCATTTGTCGAAATGATCAACATAGAAAATAAATTCCTTGTGTTAGAAAACAGGGATTGAAATCGTGTCAGAAACTTGGAAAGGCGAACCCGTTAACGGAAAATCTTCGATCAAATCCATATTTTCGATTTAAATGCAGATTCCGTAAGTTATAGCATCAACAATGAATGCACGCGGTGTATGTTTGGTTGCCTATAAAACAATCGTGCATTAATAGACAAATTGATCATTAATAGGGGTCATTAATGAACGATTTCATGAACATTAAACTTTCTTGTTAATACGAGGTCGACGGAAAAGTATATTATACCATCATTATCTATTCAACAATTATTGTCGTTCCTGATAACAACCACGATATGGCAACCTAGTTAGGTAGTTAGTAGTTGAAACTCCTCGCACAAGGTCGCCTACTAGGTTTTCATTTAGATCGACAATGATCCAACCGAACGCCTGTGGTTGCGGCAAAAGCAATCAATCCAAAACTGCGGCCTCCCAAACAGTTTCATTTTGCCACTCCGAAAACAATTGACCTGAAACCACCAAATGTACCAACCGCTTCTCCATTTTCCGACAAAATTTCATTTTCCGGTTGAACTTTTTTAATTAATCAAGACGGAAAATTATTGAATATAAAGTCCCATTGTTTCAGTGCCGTCAAAATAGTTTCACAACTCCATCAAGTGATTCGGAATCCGATTGAAAAAGCTCACAGGTATCTTCATAAATGAATAAAATTGTTCAAGAATATGGAACGACTATGCTAAAATATATAACCAACCAACTGCTATAGGGTACTGAAAGTGTTATTGGCCGTTTATTTGTGTCGAATAGTTTGAAATGTTGTCACCATTCCAGTCTCATATAGTATCAAATTGAGTTTATAAATGCTCTCCAAACCAATGCAATTATACTAAATAGTGGAATCTCTGACCATTTTCCAATACTACTAAATGTGAGATTATCAAATAATAGCCATCAAATCCCAGTAACAAACAAATATTATGAAAAACTTGACAATGATAAACTTGGAAGATCATTAGAAAATGAATCTTGGAATGAAGTAACAAATAGTAATGATGCAAATTCAAGCTCAGAAAAGTTCATCTCTATATTACAAAATCACATTAACAATGCCACTCATCTAGTTTATGTAAAATGCAGGAACAGAAAAATAAAGCCTTGGATTAGTCAAGGAATCATAAATTCCATTAGAGAACGTGATAGACTGAAAAAGATTTCAACATTGAGTCACAATAATGCACAGGCATTACAGAAATATTTAAAATATAGGAAATATCTAACAAACTTGATAAAATTATCCAAAGTGTCCTACTATAGTAATTTATTCAATGAACATAAAGGTAATCCTAAAAAGACATGGGATACTATAAAAAAAGTTACAAATACTTACTCACCTAGACAATCGATAAACAGTATCTACAATGAAGTTGGACAAGAAATAAAGAACAACAAGAATATAGCAAATGAATTTAATAAGTTTTTCTGTAAAGTTGGTAAACATTTGGCAAACAAAATTGAACCTACTACAGAGAATAACTCTATAAATGAAAGACATATGAGAGCGCCCAGAAATTCCTTATATCTAAAATCCTTATCTAAACCCAATTCAAGACAATGAACTTATCACTATAATTAGTACCCTTAAAAATAATGCATCAAGTGGTCAAGATAAAATTGGCACGGAAATTTTAAAAAAATATCACAATTACCTGATGAAACCTCTATTACATCTGATTAATCTCACATTTAGTACAGGAATATTCCCAGAAAATTTTAAAACTGCAGTTATAGTTCCCTTACATAAATCTGGCTCAAAGAAACTTATCAATAACTACAGACCCATAGCTCTGACAAGCAATGTAAGTAAAATATTGGAAAAATGCATAAAACTACGATTGAATAGCTTCCTAGAAAATAATAATCTGATCTCAAAAACTCAATTTGGATTCAGACAGAACTGTAACACAGAAGATGCTATTCTTAAAGTAACAGAACACATTACAAAAAGTTTGAACAATGACAAAAAATGTCTTGCAATCTTTCTGGACTTGGCCAAAGCCTTTGATACTGTGTCACACCACATTCTACTGAACAAACTGGAGCAAATAGGTATCAGAGGTATACCAAACGACCTTTTCAAATCATATCTAAACAACAGGCATCAACAAGTTGAAATAAATGAATATCGCAGTGATCCTTGTTCGGTAGAGTGTGGTGTGCCACAGGGCACTGTGCTGGGGCCAATTCTTTTTATAATATATATAGACAGCTTGACCAGAGTCTTATCTGAGGGAAAGGTGATTTGCTATGCAGACGACACTGCTCTGCTGTTTGAGGATGACTCTTGGAATTTGGTGTTTAATAAAGCTGAGACCGCCTTATGTTTAGTGAAAAAATGGCTAGATAAAAACCTTTCAACCCTAAATGTTGATAAGTCCAACTTCATGTATTTTGCTTTAACAAAAAAGAACCTCCCTGAGAAAGAATCGCTGATATTTCATAAACCCAATTGTGAAGAAATGAATAATTGTCAATGTAATTTAAAAATTAAATTTAATAATAAAATCAAGTATTTGGGAACTTACTTTGACCCACACATGAAATGGAACTATCACATTGAATATGTTGTATTAAAAATTAGAAAGTTATATTATAAATTCTATCAACTTCGACAAATTTTGGATAGGAACAGCATTATCAATATTTATAGGGCTTTGGTAGAGTCTGTGTTATCATATGGAATCTCAGCCTGGGGTTCAGCTTATGCTAATGCCATGACTCCTTTAAATGTAGCACAAAAATACATTCTAAAAATTATAATGTTCAGAAATAAAACATTTCCTACTGACAAACTCTTTGAAGATGCAGGTGTTCTTGACATTTCGCAATTATACTTAAAATCTGTTGTAAGATATCTATCAAAAATGAATATACCGAAAGTTAATCATGTTATAACAACTAGATCAGTAACAAATGAAAATGTAATTGTTCCTACTACATCTTATGTAACCATTCAACGAAGTATATTTTATATAGGACCAAAAATATAAAACATACTGCCAAACGAACTCAAAGGCAAACCATACAAAAAAATCAAAAATAAAATATCATCTTGGATTGTAAAAAGCAAACCCAATATCTAGTTATTAGTTTGACATATATTGCATATATTGTATATATTCAGATTGTATATTACATTAGTACATATTAGTCCAGATAGTATAGTATATATAGTCTATAAGACGATTCATTAGCAAATTCACTCATAGGTGAATTGTGTTATAAATGTGACTGGTGCACACACAAGCTTTTAAAGCTCATTTTGTATCTGAATGTATGTAAACCATTTGACTGTTCATGGATATTGAATAAAATACTCAAATACTCAAATATCAAAAATAATTTCGATTTCATATCTCGTATACAAAGCTTCTCACAGCCCAGGGACGGATCCAGGTGATGATTGTGAGAGAGGGGAGGGGGGGGAATAGAAAATCTCGGTTCATTAGGGATAGCAAAACAAAGAGAATTTTTTATTGGTACCTGAGACAAAGGCATTTTCAATAGGAAGATGTATTCTAGTAATCATGGAGTCATATTCCTCTCTATTCTCAGAATTTCTGTTGCGCAAAAAAAAAGTTCAGAGAATTTGATATTCCTAATTCATAAATATACAAGCGCGCTGACAAGAAACGTGCAAAGCCATACATGGGAAATTGTCAAAACTTCTTTCAATTTCAGTTCTTTCGATTCATTTTTTCATGGATTATTATGCTGTCACTCAGCAATCAACTGACGTATTCAGAATCGTAAAAATCCAGGACCGGTCTTGAGAAATTATTCCAATATAGTTCACCCTGTATAAGGTTTTAGTAAACGAAATGAAGTATTTCAAATTTTTCTCACACTTCCATTGAATTTCGCTACTGCCACGAATGGAATCAAATTTCGAAGTTTTGCTACTATAAAGTGGACCACCCTGTATACTCTTCTGGCGTCTATTTTGTTTCGAATGAGCATTTGTGACATATCCTCGATGTTCGCATTTTGGCATGAAAACGTATTTTATAGTCACTTTGAATGGTAAACAGTGAGGCAAAATAAGTGAATACTGTCGTACATTTTCACCTCGTCTGATATTGGATTTCAGTCGAAATCACAACGTCAATATTTGAACTGACTTAGTGAAAAGATGGTTCCCGGCGTTTTCTAATTCTCGAGGAGGATTCAAGGATAAAAATCATGAATTGCAAACAAAGAGTCGTCGGGAAAATAATGGGGTATCATCCGAACAGGGAGTCACATTAATACCTCGAAAGTTTTACGAAACATAACCTATAAACATATAGTAATTGGACGGAATCTTATACTCTTAGTCATATTTCATATAACAAGTTTTCTCCTTCATTCATGGCGAAAAGAAACTTTCCTGCTATTTCAGAGTATTTGCCAATGTCATATACAGAGTGTCCCGAAATAACATAGAAATATTTCAATCACAGATTCTAGGAACAAAAATAGTAGAAAAAGTTCATATAAACTTGAGCTAAGAAATAGCTCCTTGGGGAGGTATAGCCATCTGGAAAAGGGCAAGAAAAAAAAACTGAATTGAAAATACCCAAGCTGTGACGTGCACGAACTCCAAACAAACTTCAAAAGAAGCGAATCCGCTCTGCGTATCTATATGCTCCGATGGGGAATGAATGAATTTTCATAAAATAAGTTCGGAACTCTCCAGTTTCATGTCCACGCTGTACAGAATAGCGACCGATAAAGTCCAAGTCGTTTTCATTTTCAAATTAAAGATATTTCTAATTTTCGGGACGGCAAACTGTGACGTACCTTCTGAATCTAGTCTGAAAATAGCTGTTGGTGAAGAAAATAGCAAATAGCTAACGAATGAAAAACGAATGAAAAAAATAGAAGAAGAAGTGAAACTGGTAAACGAAAACATACATAACCACAAATGGGGTAGTTGGCTTCATTCTGACAGGTTATGGTTTTGTTATTCATGCATTGTAATATCTGGAATAGAGCTCGATCGCCTAAACGAAAATATCAATGAATCACTATATCGCCTACATTCAATGATACTATCCTTCCTAATTTACTGCCATCGGTAAGAACAGAATGAAGCCGACACCCATGGCTCCTTCCTCTTGTTGTGCCTGCCAGTATTTTGAGTGGTGTGGACGGACTCGAAGTATTATAGGCCCTGTTGCATGATATAATCTGCAACTATCCTAGAAAATAGGTCCGTTTTATTAAGGAACGAATTCATTAGCAAAAAATGACTGACAAGGTATGAATAACATATTGTAATATAACGATAGTGAAAAGTTATATATACTATCGCAAAATATCATAATTTATCTTTATTAGTGATAAACTTCATTCAGCCAATTACAGATTTATGGGAATTATTCATACTTGACCAAAGTACTCAAAGTAGAATTGGAGAACTTATTATATCCCATTTGCTGTTATGATATAGTTATCATGCATTCAAAGAACAATTTCCGGAAATCTAGACATATTGATGATGTCGGCAACGTCGTACTCTGTGTGAATATGGATTTTCAGAAAGCACGCCATAGGAATGGTGGAGGAGCCAAGTTCCTCTTTTATTTATTTTTGTCTGAAGTGAAATTTGATCTTACGAAAAAAAGGAAAAAAAAATACAAACTTCACAGTGAGATAATAACGTCAATATAGGAATCTTTCCCATTGATTCTGGATCGACTATTCTATATAATATGGAATCGTTGTTTTTGGAAAATCGGTGAATGAGTTCCAAATATTTGCAGTGTGTTGCGGGTTAAAATCTCATACACCGTATAAAGATCTAGATATTTCTCGGAATTATTCATAGCCCAACGACATATTATACAAACTTCCAAGGTTTGTGCACTATGAGGTTCACTGTTTCATAACGGATTCACTCGGCATTTCCATATAAATGTCCCAATGTTTGGTCAACAAAGTGATTCCTGCTAAAATAATCCATTGCGATTATTATTGTGATTCTCTCTACCCGGTTTTCGGCGGTATAATGTTGCTCAAACGAGTTCGTTAACCCTTATCTTTCAGTCACTTTAACCAACTTGATTTCGCATTGTCACGTCGTACCTGCCTTTACATGGTGTAATCACTATACAGGATGTCCCAAAATTAGCCTGCCAAACTTCACCAGCGGCTTCTACGATCAAAAATAGGAAGGAAAGTTTGAATACGGGCTCCTAAAGATGAAATTTCTTGGAAATTTCCTAAACTCCATGTGATAAAACGATGAAATTTGCTACCAGAACTAAACTTTCCATGCCCAATGCAGTGAAAATGAAATCATCTCAACATTCCACTCAGGAGTGTATAATACAGGGTGGGACTTCATTAAATATTACTTAAAAAATTTTTTATGCATATTTTTTGACAGTTTATTCTCAGATTATGAAAATCCATATCATATCACAAAAAAAAGGTGATCCTGTTCCGCATCGATCATATGTATCATTATCGAGTAAAAGCGATTCAAAAATATTGTTACATCTCAGATATTATGCATAACGTTGCAATGAGTCGTGGTGAAAACAAAAAAAAAATGCACAAAAATTGAAGTAGTTTTTCCTATTTTTCACGCTCTCATGAGATTATTTGGTGAAGAGGAAGAAGTTGATTTTTTTATAGCCATTAATATGATTTGGAAATTGGCAACGTTATCCATAAGATATGAGTTTATCAATATTTTTAAATCGATTTCACTCGAGAATGATACATCTGATCGATGCGGAGCAAGAGCACTTTTTTCTTGTGAAATAATATGGATTTTCATAATCCGAGATTAGATTGTCGAACAATATTCATACAAAACATTTTCAGCAATATTTAATGTAGTCCCACCCTATTAAACACTCCTGAGTGAAATAGAAAGTATAGTTCTTTTACCAAATTGCATCTTTTTATCACATGGGGTTTCGGAAATACTCAAGAAATATCATCTTCAGGAGCCCCATTTCAGGGGCCGTAGTTCCTTTAGGAGACATTTCTCGTCTCATGTTCATTCGGACTTTCCTTCCTATTTTTTATCGTAGAAGCCGCTGGTGAAGTTTGGCAGGCTAATTTTGGGACACCCTGTATAATCATCCAAAGTGTCTACTGGAATACAACGTCCTTTTCGATAGGTATTGTAGAGTAGTTTATGTACTTTATGAGTCTGGAAAAAGTTTGCAAAAAGAGCTTATAAAGCAGGAAAACTGGAGGTTACTTTTTTTGGTACACCAACCAAATGAAACTCGAGGAATACAATTAAATTTTGAGCTTCTATTATGAAGCGAGAGTCCATTGGATTTTTTTTAAATTCGGAAGAAGATTGTGGATATTTCCAACACGATTTTCATTTAGTCCCACCCTTCTTCAAATTTTAATGAAGATATTGTTCCTTTCGGAAAATGCGCAATCCTGCAAATTGCTGTCGGAATATATAATATAACTCATCTTTATGTAGTTTTATTCAACTTTTTATACAGTGTGTCCCACTTACCATGCTCACCATGGGTATCTTTTTAACGGTGAGAGATACGAGGTCGGTTAAATGAGATAATGTGTTATCACCGAAATCACGAACACCTGCCAAATTCCAAGTTAATCGGAGTTATGGAATTTTTGTTGAAATTAAAAAAAAATGGCTGCTCCAAGATGGCGGACAAGATTTGGTCCGATTCCATTCAAAATTGGTAAGTGGGGGTTTTTGAGGTCGGAGATCATGATTTTTTTGTTAAAATTCATAAATTCAAGATGGCGGCTTCCAAATAAATTTTTGTTTTTGTATAAATGACGATAACTCCGTTGTTATCAACACAAAACTATAACTGCGACATATCATCTGTAAGAGAAAAAAAAGTTATTTGTAACTAAGTTATAGTGTGCTATGACCTACAGTTGAAAAACTAAAGTTGGTGCTGATATCTCAAATTCTAGAAGAGTTGGTATAAATTTCATATTTTTTTCGAAATCACTTTGAAAAACTGCCATGAGAATGTGAAATTCCTATTTGAATATTTTCATAAATAAAGAAGTTACGGAGGAGACATGAAAATGATCAAAATCTGTTTTTTGCTATAAAACAAAAACGAATAGATTTTATCAAAATATTTTTTCACATTATAGTTGGCCTTGACAAACTCCTCATTTGGTGTCATTTAACCGACCTCGTATCTCTCACCGTTAAAAAGATACCCATGGTGAGCATGGTAAGTGGGACACACTGTATATACAGTGTGTGCGATTTCAACCCTCAACACCCTTCTAATTTGGAACCCGTCGACCGATTTACAATAACAAAAATTTTATAATATAGTACTCAACGAACTCTATTCGAGAATGCGAACAAACTTTGAATATTCAGATTTTCAAGGCCTACTTTAGTTTGTAGATGGGGTCAAAATTTCAAAAATGACTATTAGGCATTTTTTCATCAAAACTGTGACAAGCCTATCCAATTCAGGCATAGCTGAAATTACCCCATACATAATCTCATATATTTAATTATGATCCATATCTATTTTTCCTCGAAATATAAATAATGATAACTAATTCGAGGAAATATTCTCTATACATAATAATTTTCATTGTCATCTCAAATTTCCCTTCATTTCGCCAAAATCGGTATATTAAATCTTCTTGCAGTTTTCGCAGAGTGTTTGTCTGTCATTCTATTTGTGTTGTATTCGACAGTTCTTCATCAATTGAGACGATTTTCAAAGTTACTGTCTGTTGAAGTGTGTGAAAAACGGTTTACTTGATATTTCAAAATGGTGAACCTCAACTTTAATTTTATTACTTTTTGGTTGAACTAGAGAGATCTTCCTGTAAAAGTTACAAAGATGAAACTTCGTATCAAAGTATTAGATGTGTTTCTCCATTGAATAACTACTTCACCAGTTATATCGATTCCTTGGATTTTGATAGAGGGTGAATCGAAAAATCAAAAATATCAAAATTTGCCATTGAATAACTAACACCCTATATAAGATTTTGCAATAAAATTTCGTATGGGGGTATTCAAGGTGTGCCTGAATCGAATAGGCTAGTCACTGTTTCAACAAAAAATTTTGACCCATTCAACAATCAAAAGTAGGCCATGAAGATCTGAATATCTCAGATTTGTCTACATTTTCGAATAGAGGTCGTTGAGTAAGATATTATAACATTTTTGTTGTAAACCAGTGATTGAAACGTTCATGTGATTCATTGTGACTAATAAAAATGATTCGGATATGGGAATATGTTGAAAGATTCAGCTTCTTGGCAGCTATAGTCAAATTATACAGGGAGTCTCAAAAAAATGAAAACAGTTCTCATGAACATAAGTCGTAGAAGGCTTCGTTTGTGAGAGACAAGGGTGTTCAAGTTAAACATTTTCATTGAATTGCTAGATAATCGCCCAACAAAAATTCTTGATATTCTGGTGAATCACTGACTTACCTGAGAGTGATCGAATCTGTAGCATTGACTGTATAGCATTGACTTTCAGTGGCACCGTTGAAGTGGTATTAGTGTGTGATTTTTCAGAAAATACGCATACCTAGGTATAGGGTATCGATGAGAGGGAAACGAAATCAGCAGATGCAACTACAAAATTTGATGTATACCTATACAGGGTGTTGAATGAAATTGAAATTCGTGACTAAGCATTGGGATCTCGGAAACCTCAAGAGAAACAGAGGAGGACATAGTTGCATCATTTCATGCACAGCAAAATGGAGATATCCGGTAAAATGTATATCTCCGGAAAAAATCGATATTTTTTCAATTTCAAAGCAGCATTTTGTTGAGAATAAAATAGTCCAACTTTGCTCTAGTTTAACCTACTCTGTATCTCTTAAGGTTATCGAGATATCCATGCTTAGCCACGAATTTGTAACACCCTGTATAGCTGTCGGATAGTCCATTCGAGACATCTGATCAGATTACTGTATAACCATGATAGATATTATTTTGCCACCATCACGGTAAGCCATACAGGGTGGACATATTCACAACTTTAACGCCGTTTCTTTCAAAAACAGAGCCTTTTACGACCTTTGTTCATGGGCACATTTTCATTTTCTTGACGCTTCTCGAAGTGTGTCCCTCATGTTATGAAACATCCTGTATATAGTACATATTTATATGCTTTTCAATATTTCGTGAGATATCTGGAAAAACCTGTGCTGTACCTTGAATGAAATACCCTAAAAATCTGAAATATTGCTGTCACGTCATTAGTTAGTACTATTTTGCATTATTTGATTGTGGTGATTCAAATGATACCACAGAACACAAGTTTCATTATTGATCAGTTCACCAATAATATTCGCCTTCGCCAATTATTAAAATTTGGCCTAGACTGTTCAGGTATCGCCAATTTTGATAAAGGATATTTTTATTATAGAAACTGGCGTATAACATTTTCGGAAACTATGGGGATGCCTATACAGATTGTCTCCCCACGCTTGTGAATGCACCATATCTCGCCATAACTGTACCTATACTTACATTGCACCAGAATAAATTGTATATCACTTGTCACTTTGCTAAATGTATTTTCGTTGGTGTTCATCAATTATTATCAAAGAAGAAGAAGAAGAATAAACGTAAAAACAATTGACACTTTCGGCGCTACGGCAGTCATCACTCTTCAGACATACATACTTCCTTCCTTCTCAGGATCATTTTATCATGCTCACTCTTTACAGGGACTGATATATACAAGGTGTTCCTTAAGTACGTGTAGAAAATTCAGAAGCACGTTGCTGACGTCAAAATAAGAAGAAAGTTTGTATAAATATATGTCCGAAATTAATTCATTTCTGAGATACAGAGGGTCAAAGTTGAATTTTTATTTTTCTTTTTCGTTAATAAATTACAAAATAATTGTGATATTGAGCTGAATTTGGTATCTAGGTGTAATTGTCAATGACAATATCAAATTTCATGTTAATTTGTCTCTTCCGTGGGGGTGGCGCCACCTACATGTCTTTTGAGTGTTTTGAAAAGTCATAACTTTTTTTGTGCTTACCTGTTCGCTTCATCTTATAGGGATACGTAAATTTGAAAACATTTTCCAAGCTCGTAACAACCTTCGTTGGGTATCAATGTTCATTTTCAGGAAATATAACTACTGCAACATCACTTATTCAGTATTAAAATGGAAAAAACTTGTTCTTCTATTCAATAAATTGACAAAGAGGTTAGAGCGCCATTCTTCCAACCTCCAAACTAACTAAGACTTACCAAAACCTTCACATCCCTCTTCATTCGTCAGCCATGTTCAGAAAATCATTTTCCTGTATTTTTTCACAACACGAATATTAAAGATCACATGCATTTCAGGAAAAAATTAAAGGCAATATTCAATATGTGATAAGAAGAATTACATTTTTATTTCAAACTATGTAGCTTGTTGTATACTACTAGTTATTTGTCCCATCACACTATCTTCATTTTTTGTCCAGTCACTCTCATTCTCATGATGTATATTAGGTTGAGTGTAAGCGTAGCAATAGCTTAACTTCCCTATTATGTAATATTGAATTACTAAATGAAGTCGATTTTTATTATTATTATTACACAGCTTATTACATTATTCTGAGACGTGAATTCAACGTCTAAATAAACGTCTTTTGACTGTCACATTATAAAGATTCTTAGACTTCATTCTAGGACGTCCATTTCATCATTTTATGACTGAAAAATGACTTCAATTGGTTGTCCCTATGCTACCTGAGGTGTATTTGTACGAAGAAAAGCATCGTAGTCTGTAGTTACGTTGATCTAAGAATCAGCCTTCATCGATATCACACCCTATGCTTCTTTCTTCGCTCATTCCCAAAGAGGAAGGCCAACGCAATCACGCATCGACTCCCGGAGCCAGGGAAAAAATATCTTCGGGATTCGCGACGCCGTCCTGCGTTGCCTGAAATCCCGTCTGTTCAGTTCGTCCTCCCTACTCTATTCACTCTCCCGCACAGCCTCGGCCCGGCAATCAAGCAGGCGAAGGCGCCGTTCAGTTGTTTCGCGATTGCGTGCGATCTGGTGCGGCCGAGGCCGATTGTGTAACTGCCACTTTCTCGATTCGATTGTGTTTACGTAAACATCACGGTGTGTGCGAACAGCGACCGGAGAGTGAAAAGACTGGAAAGTGAAAGAAGTAGGTGGTGTTTGTGTACTTTTTTTGGATTCGGACACGGTATCCCGAAGGATATTTGCGAGTGGAGAGCAGGAGCAGGTGTCCAGAGGTAACATTGCAGATTCCTCAAAATATACAAAAATACTCGCAAAAATGCCATGGGAATCGAGGTTTTCGTTTTAAAATCATTGCAAAAGTTCGCACTTGAGTTTGCAGAATGAATTTTATATGTAGGTAGATAAATACCTAGATATTATGTATATTCGCAGCCAGTATTTTGATCTTGGTGATCAATAATTCAATGAAGCAATCAAGAGAAACCAATAATTTCAAGAATGAAGGTAGGAATAGGTATAGATATGTTATATTCTGGAACTGTCAATTTTCATCAATTTTATCTCCTCAGTTTCCTGAATTTCTTCTTGCCACTATGTTCTGGCTCATAAAAAACTGAATAATATTCAAAATCTCTCTCTACAGCATTACCTATTTGTGACTTCCACATATCATTGGAGTTTTTCAAAGGATAAAATGTGCAAAAAAATCTTTCAACATTATGGTGGAGTCACCAAACCTGGACGATCAATAATTTTATGACAAAAACAAAAACAAACCAATATTTCAAAAATGGAGGTAGGAATAGGTAGATATTCTATATTCTGGATCTGTCAATGACAATCAATTTTATCTCCTCAGTTTCCTGAATTTCTTCTTCCTCATAAAAAAACTGAATACTATTCGAAATCTCTCTCTACATTACCTATTTGTGACTCCTCCCCTCACTTCTCCCTATCATTTGAGTTCTTTAAAGGATAAAATGTGCAAAAAAATCGTTCAACATTATGGTGGAGTCATCAAACCTAGACGATCAATAATTTTATGACAAAAACAAACCAATATTCCAAAAATGGAGGTAGGAATAGGTAGATATTCTATATTCTGGATCTGTCAATGACAATCAATTGTATCTCCTCAGTTTCCTGAATTTCTTCTTCCCCATAAAGAAACTAGATACTATACGGAATCTCTCTCTACAATACCTATTTGTGACTTCCCCCTATCATTTGAGTTTTTTAATGGATAAAATGTGCAAAAAAATCCTTCAACATTATGGTGGAGTCACCAAATCTAGGGGATCAATAATTTCATGACAAAACAAACCAATATTTCAAAAATGGAAGTAGGAATAGGTAGATATTTTATATTCTAGATCTGTCAATTTCCATCAATTTTATCTCCTCAGTTTCCTGAATTTCTTCTTCCCCATGAAAAACTGAATACTATTCGAAATCTCTATCTATACATTACCTATTTGTGACTTCTCCCTATCATTTGAGTTTTTTCAGGGATTAAATGTGCAAAAAAATCCTTCACATTATGGTGGAGTCGCCAACAATTCGTGATGTTATTTCGCCATCTTCCATAGTTGGAATTGATTTTCATTTGATCCAATTCAATTTTCTTCAAAAAATGTTTGAAATAATCAACTTGTTTGTGAATTCAGAAAAATAGCTAAATTATGCTGAATTCAGCAAAAAAAAATCATTCCATTTCAATTATCAAGAACTTAGAACGATTTTTTCATTTTCATACTTCAGTCAATGTCTCGATCAATAGAGGAATTTATGGTAAAACTGCATTTATCATGCAATGGATATTTTTTCAAATTTTTTTTGGTACGAATTTGATAGTGAAAATTTGAACAAACCACTATTTATCCAGATATTTCAAGACAAAGTTCGAAATTTCATCTTCTACTTCCCTGTTTTTTCCCGAGGTTTTTTCCCATGTGTTGGGTGCATTATCAGCTACTTGCTCTCCTTATTTTGTCATTTAACACTTTATATACTATATATTATACACTTTATGTACTTCAACGACACATTTTTAGCATTTTTATAAGAAAATTCAACAGAAAATATGGCGAGTTTTTCATATTTAGTTAACAAGCATACCAGATAACTGCCATTTAATTAATAGTCAATCCAAAAACGAGATGTCAAATGTCAACAGAATGTCTTTGAATGACATAACACACACCAATATTTAAAATGTTATTCTTCCTTCTCTTGATTAGATACGGATAAATCACAAGAAAATCATATTTCTAGTTGACTCAATGATAGATAAAAATGTGTCGTACATTGTGATATTTATGAAATGTCCAAAGATGAAAAAAGAAGGGCACATTGTTCTAAATGCGTTCCAGAAGACAGACGGAAAAGAAGGTGAAATTTGTAACTTTATAGTGAAATATCTTGATAAATAATGGTTTATTCACATTTTCATTCTCAAATTCGTGTTTTTCAGACAAAAATACGAAGGTACCAAAAAAAAATTTCGGAAAAAGCCCATCGCATGATGAATGCAATTTTACGGAATTCATAATTGGACCAGTTCGTAGTGTCTACGAAACTATTAAATTTGTTATATTTTCACAGATTTTTTTCTTCATTCTGCTGGATTGTGGATTAAGAATAAGGGATTCTTGAGCAATTTTTTATATAAGACTGATACCTCTACCTAATCCATCAAGAACAATCAATTTTGATTACCTCATATCTATATTTTGTAGAATAGGTATACCTTTTCCCTCGCATTTTCCTCTCGTATTCATGATGATGATAGATATGAAAATTGAAATCGCGAGACTGGATTCGCTCTGGAAATCCACTTGAACATAAAGAAGGATTTTCCGTGCCTATATATATATACACGACACCCCCTGGGAACATGGCAATTAGTATAATTAACTGCTGTTTCGCTTCAGCGATTACAAACGTATAATTTAATTCAAATTGAAACCGCGTACCGATTCCAAAAGGTCGCTTCGAAAACTTTGTACATTGCCAAATAAAACTCATATATAGGTGATGATATGATTTGAAATATTTTTGTGAAAGAACCAACGTTTTTCCCAATCTGAAATATTTCTCTGATCGTTTTCACCCAACCATTAAACGTCGTTATACCAAAAAAAAGTCAATAATTCTACGGCTCGGCCTAGAACTTTGTCTACTCGTCCAAGAAAACAGTATTTTCTGGACATGTTACGTAAATTACTATTTCTTACCGACTCCCGAAAATCATTCCGATATTCTCGTACAAACTACAAAAAAATCTGTATATTATCTCGAAAACGATTATAGACTTTGCCAGGCCAGGGAAGGCTTCGGGGATGGCTATTAAAAATCATTTTGGAATAATGACGAATCTGGAGAAAGCTCGAAAATGCGGAAAAGCAACAAAAAATAAAGTTTCTCATTTGAAATGACGAAGTTCCACTCGGAAGTTTCGCCATCTTGAAACCATCAGGACACTCTGTAGGCAAATCTGTAGGTATACAGATATGTTCAGATCAGTATTTCATTTCCAGTACTCCAAATACCTTTATAATGTGCGGTTTAGACGGTATATTATAATGTAGTTTCATTTTATTACATCGTGATACTGAATTAACATGAAAATTCATTTAACTCGCGTAACTTCGAAAAATGTTCCTCATAATCTCATAGGATTTGTATGGGCTCGGATTTGGGTGTGTTATGAAAATTGATCGAAAAATGTTAACTCTCTCTTCGACCAATTTTGGTGAAACTGCCATGAAATTTGAGTAATAGCGGTTAATTAATACGAATTATTGAAGCGTGCATCGCCTTGCAATAGGTACTAACTGAAACCAAGAAAATTATAATTTAATACCTCGATCAGTATCCGCGTGTATGAAAATAATTAATATTATTTGTTACGCAAGACCTGATCCAGGAAGCCTTTGATCATGACTCGGCATTGTTGCAACATATCTGTCAACACATTTTTGTCGTAGGGAATTTCATGAATTTTAAACTGAAAAGCACTTCTTCTTCACACTAGTATAATATAGTCTGGTGAGTTTTCCATGATGGGACTAAATAAATACAAAAAGTTATTTCCACACAATGTTCATAAAATGAACAACAATGGCAGATTTAGGAAGAAAAACAACTACTTTCCTGGCTAATGCCATACAGAACATTGAATTACATCCTCCCGAAATTTATGCATCGACTCGTATAAACGAGTACTGATACAAGTGATTCTGTCCTGAATGCTAGGCTACGCTTAGTCGGCGGTCTAAGACTGCTGGCTGGAGACCACCCTGCACTGATGAGAGTCAAAGAGCTCGAAACCGGTATGTAGGTGTCTAGTGTGGCCTGGCTAAATCGAAATCAATAGGCATTCATCAGGGAAGAATCACTTGAATCAGTATCCGTTTATACGAGCCGATGCGTAGATTTCGGGAGGATGAAATTCAATGTTCTGCGTGGCATTAGCCAGAAAAACAGTTGTTTTTCTCCCGAAATCTACCATTATCGTTCATTTTATGAACACTGTTTGGAAATGACTTTGTGCTTTTCGTATATATATATAACTGACTCTTGATTTTTCTTTCCAATGACGATTTGCTACTACCGGAACTACTGAATATTCCAAAATTTGCAGTTTGGTCAAATTTAATATTTTCCGAGGCTGAAAATGAAAAAATTAATGGAGTCAATTCTGTTCAGGGTTGGAACAAGTCATGACTTTTATAAAAATGTCATCAAAGCCCGACGTTTTGAATTAGGTCAATCATTTTTGAATTATTTCATTTGAAAAAAAAATTTCATTTACCAAAAGCGAAATAGAAAAAAAGAAACAAAAAACTATGTTTTTATTCCCTTCAGAAATCTTGTAGAATAACATCATAATATAACATGTCATTTTTTCAAAACAAAATTGAAAGTGATGATAGAATACAAAAAAATAGATACATATAGATCCAGTATCATCCATAAAGTTCGTAACACATGGAGAAAAAGTATATTAGTAGAATATCGAAACATTTTTTTCTCGGGGATCTATTATGCATGTCTGACTACTTAGAAGTCGATTTTGATACATGTCACTTGATCACTGGTATGGCGGTAAATTCAAAAAATTACGATGGCAAAAAGTGGGGTTAGATGGGAAGATGAAGTTATTAAAAAAAAATAAAAATAGCTATTTTCAGTTTTCTCAAATAATGGCTGGAAACTCCATATGTGAGCATGAAATTGAATTCTATTCAACTTGTACATAATCAACATCACTACTGTCAGAAAAAAAAGAGAATTGAAACGAAATTGGAGAATATTCGAAAAAATATAGCTATTTCCAATTCTCCTTCAAAAATACAATTGAATTTTTCAGTTTAAACTAGTTAAAATCGAAGATTATAGTGCAATTTGTCTCATTTTCAAAAATTTACATATGAATTCATGTGTTCTCGAAAAAAGTCAATGGAATTAATTCACGAATTAAATCACTGATTCAATTCATATGAATTAAATCATGCCAACCCTGATTCTGTTAATTTCGAATGAGTGATTTTTTGCATATGGAGGCTCGCAAGCATCAGAAAAATAAATATGAAGTTTGTTCCTCAAAAATCGACCCTTTTTTATGTCAATAAAAATGCACGGCACTGACCAACAGGATGGTCGTCTCTGAAAAACTGATCATATTGATGACTATCCATACCGGTTTCAATTTGGTAAAGAACCGAGTAAAGATCGCACTACTCATAGCTGTGATATAGAGGATGGGGGTCATTTGAAATGAGACACGCTGTAGAGTCGTTAATGTTGAACATTTTTTCATGAAACTTGGTTAGATCTATTCGAGTGAACGCCGATTTCAGTGGTGGGTCATTGTGTACATGGTGATGTTCATAAAAAATGCGGCAAAATTTCAAGGGGTTGTAATTCGCATCATTCGAAGAATATTCTATCGGTTGATCATTTTTAAACCATCCTTGTTTCGAAGAGACAGGGCGAAAACCGAGGCGAAAACCATTTTCAATATTTTCAAATTGTTAATAGTCTATAGATGAGAAACAACCTTGGTGATTTTGAAAGTTCAGCAATGAATGAGGAGAAGATTGGATTCTTGTATCCTAGCAGGATACAGTCATTTTCTACAGTTCTTGTAGATTAGGTAAAATTCATATAATTTTTAGCAACAAAATCTTGTTATTGTGTCAACTTTTCATTCGTCCTGCATCTCCTAAACTATAAACGGATTTTTTTTCAATAATCATTGTCAAATGACAAAATATTCTAAGAAAAGTCCAAGGAACAACCTCTCGAATTTTCTCGGATCTTCACCGCATATTCAATAAACACCCCATAAGATGCTATTCCGTACCAACCAAATGTTTAACTGAATACCCAAATAATATATATATAACAATTTTATTCCGAGAACAACTCATCTATCAGGACAAGAAAATCATTGAATCTGTATTGGTAAGTGTACTGTTAAATTCAAAACAATCAAGATTGACCTTGAGATTGGCCAAATATGGAGATTTACCTAATGATTGTTATCTCAACCTACTTGTCTTTTTGTATTCACGAATGATACTTCCTGAGTGTATTTCTCTCCAAATTTCTGTCTTGTATTTGCCCTTTCTCTCTATTAGTCCGTTTGTTTATAGTCCTTGTGCAAAGGTATCTCTCGGTATCTAGTCATTGTCCCGGCAGTGTTCCTCTCAGTTCAAACAGAAAACTTTACGATTGAACAAATTTCGAGACAAATTCAAACACAAGCTCGAGGTTCGAGTATGTCTAGTTACTTTCACTCACGATCCACGACCATTTATAAACTGGTCAGAAATTGCAAAGGGACACCTAGACATTTTGTAGGAATTTGAACAGCTTTGAAAATGACATTTTTGTGACCGATATAATGTAAAGAAGATAACGAAAACGATCATGCATTCACCCTTAAACCCCTCCTCCTTTGTTTCTTCTGGAAAGTTCTTCAATCTGTATTATACAGAGAGATCCAATTGAATTGGAATTCCTTGGATCTCATTAGAATTTCTTGGAATTCCTTGGATTTCTTTGGAATTCTTTGGATTTCCTTGGAATTCTTCGAGTGAAGTACGGTATAATTCTGGTATACAAACAACTGGAGTTCCTTAGAATTCCTAGGGATTCCTTGGATTTCCTTAAAATTTCTTGGATTTCCTTGGAATTCATTGGATTTCCTTGTAATCCCCTGGATTTCCTCGAAATTCTCTGGATTTCCTTGGATTTCCTTAGATTTCCTTGGAGTTTCTTGGAATTCCTTGTGTGAAGTGCGGTATAATTCTGGTGTACGAACAACGGGAATTCCTTGAAATTTCTTGGAATTCCTTGGATATCCTTGTGGAATTGGAGTGTCACTCTGTAGGTACCTATAGCTACTCCGAGAGCTCTACTTCCCCAAAAACACAAATCGTTTATTGGGTTTTTCGTTTTTAGAAAATCACACAACTGGAAACTACAAATATCATGATCTTCAGAAAACCCCAATAAAATACTAGAAAACAATTCGATTTCAGCAAATCAATCTCAGTACAAAGTTGCTTTGAGGAGAAGTCATATGAATTTCGAACGTTGGCAAACCTTTATCGGGTGATGAAACAATAATGTTTTAACACCCTTAAAGTCTTGCGTATATTAGCTTGGTATTTATGTTGGAATTGACGAAATCTTCCAACGTGATATTGATCCACTTCAAAATGTCGAATTATATTGATCTTATTCCCTATTCAGAATTGTTTATTTTCGAGGCCATTTCCTCATCAGGAATGAGAATGGCCAGTTTCACTCAGATCTTTGTCAAGTTCATCTAGCGAACCCTCGAGCCAGTGGCGTATCTGGCCACTTACTCTGGGGGGGGGGGAGGGGGGGAGAGGAAAGGTAGCTCGTTACAACAACAACAAAAAGATCACAATAGAAGAGGAACATTATGGAAATAATGGCTAGGTATTCAGTATTCACATACCTAAACCGGATGATGAGTATTATCAAAAATAAAAATGATCAAAACAATCACTGAATATGGGAACAAAAATAGTTATTAGTTATTCAATCAATCAGACCATTGAAACTAAAAGAACAAAAAAGGAAAACTCTGCCGATGTCAGTGTTGCCAGCTACTGAAAAAAAAACCGCTTGAAGTCGCTATAGCGTGCGAAGCGAGCTGAAAGCCTGCCGCAGGTGAAATTTCTGAAAATTCAGCGACATTGTTCCGTGACATTTTCAATCATATTCTGTCATTTTCTGAAAACTTTATTCATTCAAAATCTGGTCAGAATAAAAAAAGGATAGGGTAGGGTAGGTAGTAGCATAGTAGGTACCACCCTCGTTACCACCCGTTAGTATAGTATAGTAGTAGTTTTTGTATTTTTTGTGAATATTTTTCGAGGGTTGAGGAGGGGCTTTGGGGGGGGGGATGGGGGGCTCAAGCGAACCAATCCAAAATTCTGCAGTCATTTTCAAAGGAATTGGTTGTTTATCGGCAAGTCTCAGGATTGGGAATCATTTCTATTCAGTTTTTATCCCATGAAATTCATTATCAGTTAGGAGTGAAAATAATGAAAAAGTTACGTAAGTACTCACTGAGGTAGAGTCAATTATTGCAACTAACCAATTATGCAATTAGAGTATGCGGCTGTGCTTATGTCACGGCTTATGTGCACGGCTAGACTGACCTGAGGTCAGAAGGTACAGTAGAGGTGGTTGAGTGGGGAATTAAAAAATGGGGGTAGGGTTGAAGGTGTCATGGAGTCTCAGAGACTCCACCTCAGTGGTTTAGGGTTATACTAGATCGTACTAGATATTTATAAAGACCTCGATAAAGACCTTTGACGAATACCCGAAATACACATGTATTACGAGGATTTTCCGGTCACTTAAAAATGAATTAATTTTTCACCCTTTTAGATTGACTGTGTAGAACATAACAAACTTTTTTCTTTGTCGCAGGACTGTCGTTACAGTGCTAACGCCAGTGCCAATTTTGCTATGCGTCACCTAGCAGAACATTAATCCTGGACTTTGAAATTGTGCCATGACATTTTTGCTGACGAAGATGCATCCCAACTTTCTCTTGATGGTTTTCATCGGGATGGAACTGTTCGGCAGCGGATTCGGAAAAGGTTAGTGCGAATACTCAATGATTCTCGGAAACGATTTGAAATAAGGTTTGTAAGGGATAGTTTTTTACAATAACACTGAAATCAAATTTTTGATTTGCAGCTTCTTCTTGGGGTTTGGATTCGGTTTCATAAGGAATTTCAAAAGATCAAGTAGAAAAACGTTTCGCTCATGGCCGTGGGCTTTGTCAATTTTTTAATATTTAGTGAATATCAACCAATTCATAATTCCGGTGATTTATCAAAATGTTGTGGTGTTCGTGTGGATATTTTCACTCACAAAGACTATTTCTTTCTATTTGTGAGTGAAAATGTTAGTGAAAATGTCCATGCACACGAATACCACAACATTTTAATAAATCACCGGAATTATGAATTGGTTGAGATTTACTAAATAATAATATATTGACAAAGCCCATGGCCATGGGCGGAACGTTTTTCTACTTAATCTTTTGAAATTCCTTATGAAACCGAATCCCAACCCCAAGAAGAAGCTGCAAATCAAAAACATAACAGGATTCAAGAAAATCCCTCAACACAGATGAAATATAATAACTCCAGCTGTCATCATCGTGGGTTCTTATTCTTGTGAGGTTCAATGGCAGTGTAACTGTAAACAATCAAGTTAGTCCTAGTTGAGTTTTGTGACAATAAGGATTGTGAATTAGGAAAGGTATGGATCTCGGTATGTATAATGCAATAATTCCAATTCAGATTGTGCTTAATTGATTTTATACATTCAGCATCACTAGATTGATTAGTTAATTGATGATTCAATATCGAATTCAACATGAAATTTTATGAAATGAATCATTACGTATTTCTCATATTGTGATTCTTGCATCAGTATTGAAAGTTACAAATTCTCTTGATATTATTCAGTTTTCCTGATATGGATTGAGCAAGACCAGGAGAATACCAGAGGCGTACCGTAGTGATTAATTATTTTGATAGAAAATATAAATCTCAAAAACTTAGCATATAATGAAAATATGGTGTGAAATATGTAGTTGAAGTAAGTTTTATTCACTTGTTGTCGAGTTACAGTCTATCATTTGAGTCTTCTTTCAAACTCAAGTTTCCTCAATATCCTATTTCATTTGACATAACTCCCTTGATTGATAGTATACAAAATTTCAATTGTATAGACTTTGTTGTAGACCGAGTTATACAACCAAGGGTATTTCCGGAATCGTTCAAAATTTGTTTCGAAAACTTCAACCAGGTTTTTTGAAAACTACAAGGCTGAGCAATAAATCTCGGAACCTATGAAGTTATCTCTGATATAGTGTTAACTTTCATAATCCCGATTATTACTTTTTCATAGTCACAATAAAACACGATCAGATTTCCACGGAAAATTATTCACACATGTTTTACTAACACAGTGGCTTCTTCAGGAACAAGTACAACATGTTGTGAGAATGAATATCAGAAAAAATCTGATCTTGTTTTGTGACTCTACAATTACTATGAATTTTCATCAAGTAATTGAAAACAATATTACTTTTTTTATTCATTCTGATGAATATAATTTCCCCATGTTCTATGCGGTTTCATGAGACTGAATATTTTCTCGAAAACGATAGTTACATCTCGGTTACATCTTATCGGAACACATAGTCATTGACCTCACATTGGCTGTCTTATGTTGGGAAGTATGAGGAAGTATAGGAACTAAAGACGAAGTACGTGAATTATAAAGGAAGTATGGAAAGTACCAAGGAAGTACAGGAAGTATGAGGAAGTATACTATTTAAAGGAAGTAGTGTACATGATTTGGGTCAGCGGTTTACCCCTCGAACCTCAGATTAGTTGAATACCATATGATGATGATCACCTCGATGATCACCCCATGAGATTTTTCATGAAATCAGCCAACAATTTGGAGAACATATAAATACATTGCATTCTGAAAGAATTCAAATGAGCAGTTGAAATGTTGACAACCTTGCATTCTTTTCGAGATTTTTTTGTAGGTTGTGTAGACAAATGAAGGTCATAGCAGAAGTCATGTGAATTTATACATGTTAGTTTCAAGAATTAATCAATTTAACGCAAATTAGCCACCCGTAATACTTGATTATAGTAATTAAATAAACTTTGTAAACGATGAAATAACATCATGTTTCGCTAACATAGGTACCGAGATAGGTACCACCAAGAATACCTAACTAATATTTCCTTCTCTATTTTTCCATTAGAATATGTTTTTTGTTGTGAGATATACCTTGCACGCTTGGTTCGTGTAGTAAGGGGTTCGTTCGAAAATGAAAACCGTCAGCGTCTTATTATAATTTATAACAAGAAAATTCAATTTTTTTTGGAGTATGTAAGATTTCCAGTATAGGATTTTTAGATAGAATTTCATAGAATTAGTATATGACTGAGTCGACCGAACATATGACACAGTTTTTGACTGTAGTTGTAACCCATATTTTACGGTGCGCTCTGTACATAAATCGCAATTGTGTATGGATATATTCAATCAGTTTTCATTCCAGCAGAATTCGCGTCTGAAATCTGAGCTTGACGTAAACCAGCGTTAATTCATAATTCTCATTTAAGTTGCCTCAGATTGCTTCAGTTTGAAATAGTTCTCTCAAGATCGTATAATGGCTGCGAGCTGGAAAACTTGTTCATTATTCCTCGTTTCATAATAACGCCGTTGACGTTAACATGAGAGATTTGCAGCTAAGCATAATCCACCAGTCTAGTTGGTATAGAAAATGGATTTTCAACTCTGTTGATAGCTTAATCGTTTCGAGATGCACATATATTGATAAGTTCGTGGAAGCTGTTTGCCGCAGATTTACCTTGATCACCTTGCTGAAGCTTAATTCGTGCTTGTACCCTATATATAAGCTTCAATGATGCTCCTTTGTGGTTTCTATATGTTTGATTTTAGGCATGAGGTGAACCAGTTTCGGCATTGCCAAGTCATACTGGGACAACTCTATCAAATGCTTCTATTTTTTCACCAAAACAAATACGAGGAAAAAAGTTTTCTTCAAAAAATCATGACCCACCTTCTAAAAATACCCTTCAAAACAATATCAGAAATGTTGAAGTGTATCAGAATATGTATATTATCAACATACATTTATGCAGATAATTTCAATCTGCAGGTCGCTTCTACCGTTTTGAAGTTATGTAGAAAAAATATTTCAGTTTTATTGACTTTGGAAGGATATATTTTGGGGCCATCAGTTCATTCATTAAACTATGCTTAATCTTTACTATCACCTCCAAAAAGTTTGGTTCACATTTTTGCCTCACCCTATCATAACAACCTCAGTAACAGCCTATACAGGGTGATTCATCAAGGATGGGAAAACTCTGAACTACAGATAGTAAACACTAAAATACTAAGATTTAGCCCAACACTCAGCCAACATGTCTGATGAAAATGTTGTTGGTTCGGGAAGAATAGAGTGTTCTTCGAGGAGATTTTCTCTTGAAATGTGTCAATAACATTGTGAGTTTCAACAGAATATGAACATGAAATTTTGTAGTTTCAGATTTTCCGACATGAGAAATAAGAATATGCAACTTATTGTCCATTGAATGATGATCAAAATAAGTCAAAAATCTGAAAGCCTGTTCAATTTTACATAAAAAACTACTATTTTTCAAATTGTCTAGCTCTAACGGTTTTTGTGTTATTCGCTCTTGAAGAGATTTATGTTCTACTTATAATATTTTGATAATTTTGAATTATAATGTTAGCGAAACGATAGTGAAAAAAAAGACAGTAATCATCGATGACAACCACTATCAACACCAACAACAAACAGAATTTCAAAGTAAATGTTCGACCCAAGTTGAAGAAATGTTTCCTTGAAAACCCTGTATATGCAATATTCATACAAGACAAGTTGGGTTACATCTTCATATTTTGCTGTTTGCTATTCTGTATAGTTGAGAGATTTCCCATTCTTAATGAATCACCCTGTATATTCTTGAATCACTTTTTGCCATTTTTCTATTTTGGTTTCACATGAAGCAGTATCAAATTTTCATTCTCTAAAGGCAATAACTCGAGCAATAACCTGTAAATATATTGATATATTTGAATTTTGCAATCCTGTAATACATATACTTGGCATTCAACTCGGGAAAAGAGGAAAACAAAACTCCCAGAAAGAGTGGAATATACATGGTGTATTACGTAACCAGTTCGTTTGAAGTTTTCGATGTTTTTCCATTCTTATAAAATTCTGAAGATTCGTAACATTATAAGTATGAGTCAATATAAACAATCGATATGAAATATCGCAAGAGTCGTAGCACGTTAAACCGGAAGTGATGGATTTTGAATCGACACCATGCGGGGACTGTCCTATTGTCACGTGGAGATTTACTTCGTGGTTGTTACTTCGATGACGCCGGTTTTACCTTTCTGATAAAGTGAGTCGGAAGTCAGGTAACGTTAGGTTATGTTAGTATCTCTGAGCGCGATCGGAATGTGCCAGAAGCCATTCTATTGTGCTCAACTTGGTAGTAGCGCCAGGAAGAATACTACGGACAAGAGACTGCGAAGTTCAGCCCAGCAGATCTGTTGAGGTTCCCCCTTTTATGTGCATTTATACAAGTGTCTAAATCTGCATTGTATGAAGAGGTTTCGAAAATTTTGCATTTCATTCATTCATTTGAACAAGCTGGATGTGTTCTTGAAATTTGAGTGGCGCTTCATAAGACCTTGGATTTGTGTGCATTCAGTTCCACCTCGAACTCACTCGGAGAATAGATCTCTGATCTTTAGATTCCCCATGTTTTTCTAATGAGGCTTGTCATATATGGGTGAAGTTGGAATGTAAATCTCCAGTTGATCTTCGGAGGCGAAAGCTATATTGTCCATCATTAATGATTCTTGAGCTTTCCAGCTATTTGATGAATGATATTACGGAAATTGGCCTTTGGGCATTGGTTGTACTCTATGCTAATTTCCAGGAAGATGTAAAAACACCCGACTCGTTCGATATGGTTAATAGCTTGCAGAGAGTCGGTGTCAATTCTGGTGCACACTTCTTGAGAATAATGAATGAGATTCCATCAGGACCGCTCGCTTTATTTGTTTTGAGATCGATAGTGCGTTGACGACAGACGATTTCGGGCATTCGACTTTCAACAGGTGGAATGCCTGGAGGCACTCTTTCCTTGAATCCTGAGGTGGAGTTTGTGCGAACATCGCTGCAAATATGTTCGCTTTCTCTTGCGAAAATGAAAATGAGCTTCAGGTGAACTTTCATCCGACTGCTTTAGCAAGGGTTCAAAAGGAACGAGAGCCATCGAGTCAATATATGAGTTTTGAACTTATTTTGGCATCGTATGATTTTTTGATGCATCTATATGTTTTGGTGCAAATATTGATGACTCTAACATATTTTGCTCTAGTCACGTGCTTGGAATTTTAGCGCCATCGATAGTAGACTGTTTGTTTCAAGGCAACAGCTCTTGAACAGTTCTTGTTGATCCAGGGTTTCAAGGGTGATGATCTTTTCGAACAATGAATTAAACAATTAGTTATGAATAATGAAGGATGACTAGAAAGAAGAAGGGATAATTGTGCAGTCCTCTTTTATTCTGCGCTGCTTATAAATAAGACATAACGGTTTGAAGGAATTGAATATGAAATTTCCCAAGCGATGCTGTGGAACTATTTCTGCATACAAAGTCATTTGATATAGAGATTAAATGGAAATAACTCACTGATAAATAACATCGAAACGTTTATGGAACATCGTTCATCAGTGTTTTGCTCTACCTTTATCATGGAATGGCAAAAAATATTTTTCTCGTATTATGTATATTAACACATTTTGACTAGCTCTACCATCGATCTATGACTGCTTTATCATGGCTCATAATAATATTGATAATTATTACAGAATACTTGAGAACGAGAGATTACAATATTTTTGCTATCGACTGGACTGCATTGATACAAACACAAATACAAGCGTGCTATCTGGGTGCTTCCTGGAATGCTCGTCATGTTGGTAATTGTTCTTCGCAGTTGATTCGAATAATTCGCCAACTGGGAGCAACGGATATTCATGTCATTGGATTCAGTCTTGGTGAGTCATCAAAAGAGTAATAAAACTTGAATATTCACCTGTCACTTGCCCTTTCCCCAGGATTCTCAACATGAGCTCTATTCACTTCATGCAGTACTTCTCTCAACTATTTGTAGCATAATCATCTGGCGAATTCATGCATAACTCAACTTCGTCCTAACTGATTCATACGAAATGATAACTGATTCATTGCATATTTCAGGTCTGAATTACCTCCTAACCTTCTCTAAAACCTACTGTTGAAGTAGAATTCAATCGTACGTTCAGTTATTTGATGATATACAGGGCGTTCAATTAAAAAAAATGGCTTACGGTGCTTTGAAATGTCCCAATGAACAGACATTTTGACCACACAGTATACGTTTTGGCAAAATCCTCAATCTCACTTCACAAATCATCATGTATACTAACCTCATACCTCTGGTGAGAATTTGAAAAATCATTCCCAAAAAATTTCGAGTTTTCACAACACATCGATAGTAGATATGTTGCAAATTTTCAGAATTTTATTCGAATGGGAACGACAAAAATTTCTAAAGACCATGTTATGTGATGATAATCCTGTAATTGTATACTCCTACTCGTTTTCCTTCTAAATTTTGAATACATTATGAGATCCAGCTCTTGAATTATTGGTAAACTGTTATTATATTTTGTGCTATCGACTTTTTTCTGAAAATCTAATTAATTACGAATTACTGGCGTAGCGAAGTTCTGGAAATGACTGATAAAACATCGAGTAAAACCGTTGATGGAGCATACTTTGATGCAGCCCAATTAACTGGAATTCAAAATGATTGATGTCTCATTTTCTCGTCGTAACTACCTATCCCCTGAATTTTTTGGTCGATATCCAACTCATCCATCAATTTCGTTTTTGAGTGGCAAATGACACGAATTGGAATTATTAACTACACTTTTTGTTGAAACAAAACGCGGGAGAGAATTTAATTTATCTACTCACTTCATCGAAAGTGAGCGTTTGCCCCCTCATAAGGACACAAACCTGTCAATTTACTCCCATGAGAGGAACACAAATATTATCTCCCGTGGGAGGTGAAATAAATTAGCTTCAATGGAAACAAAAATGCACACAAATCTTTCTATTTTTTGCGCTTTTTTGAGATTGTTCGGTGAAATGGAAAGTAGATGATCTATTTATAGCCACTATGATTTTAAAATTGGCAACTATAAAATATGTATAAGATGTGAGTGTATCAACATTTTTAAGTCAATTCCACTCGAAAATTATACATATGATCGATGCGGATCAAGAGCATATTTCCGAGATTAAATTGTCGAAAAATATGCACACAAAAAAGTTTGAGCAATATAAAATGTGGTCCCACCCTGTATTTTCCACTCCTGAATGAAACTTTGGATTGATTCATGTTCCCCGCATTGGGCATAGAAAGTTTAGTTCTTGTACCAAATTGCATCGTTTTATCACGTGGCGTTTCGGAAATATTCAACAAATATCATCTTCAGGAGCTCTATTCAGGGGTCCGTAGCTCCCTAAGCCGACATTTCTCGACTCACGTTCATTGGAACTTCTCTTCCTACTTTTGATCATAGGAGCCACCGGTGCAATTTGGCAGGCTAATTACGGGACACCCTGTATATCTTGGGAGCAAAGGTTTATTTCCTCCCATGTCCGCTGCGTGTCGGACATCAAACACACGCGAGAGGATATGGATACCTTTACTCCCTTGATATACGAATAGCTATTCCATATTTCTTTTCTAGGCTTCTGTCTCTTCAATTAGAATATTTCTAGAAAACAAATTACTCACAGTCAACTCAGAAGAAACGAACAACGTCCCTTTCAGTTGTAACAAAACAGGATTACCGATATTCTATAATTTGACCGTAACAATGAATGATGAGCGTCACCACATCTTACCGCTGAAGGAAATCAAATATCTAGGAGTTATCATCGATTCTCATTTGGGGTGGGACTCCCATATCAAAGTTATTATCAAAAAGCTATAGATAATTTTATATAGATTCAAATACCTCAAAAAAATATCACCGATTCAACACCTAAAAATTCGTTATTTCGCACTAGTGCCATCTTCGCTATGAAAAACTAGGATGGGGGCAGCTGCAAAAACATACATTCATCTCTTGGAAATGAATCAAAAACGGTTTCTCAAACTCATTTTTTCAAAAGATCGACGGTACGACTCAGATCAGCTGTATCTAGAAACAAAATTCATGGACATCAGACAACTATACTTTTTCCTCACACTCACGAAATGTCATACCACAAAACATACCTCACAAATAACTGCTCAATCATACCATACACGAAATCGAAATCAGCACCTACCCAGTACCCCATATGAGGAAAACATCAACCCAACGTTCTTTCGATTATCTGGCACCGAAATTTTATAATGCACTACCTGGAATCGTCCATAATTCAAGAAGGCCCTGAAGAGTTTCATTCTTGAAAATCCAAGACAACTAGCTCATCAACATTTTGATGCTCTAGTTGGCTAAGGAAATATATTCCTGATGGAATAAACATGTTTACGGCTCAACTGCTCACCTCCATAATGCTATCATTATAATAGTATAGTAGTCACAGTATTATAAATATTTATAGAATCAATTCTAGTTTTTGTCTTTTGATTGTTTGTATATGTCCTTAGTTAGGGACTTTTAATTATCTCTATTTTAACTTGTAATGAAATGTATTTTAATTTTAATTGTCAATTTCTCATGGATATTTTCATGGACATTTTCTGCGAAACAACTGCAATGGCACTTATCGCTCAACAGCTTTATTCAGCTCCTCACTAATTATATATTTATTATTCATATATTTTGTTGAATATAGGTTATTATTATTATTATTTATTAGTCACAACCTCCAAAAAACGAACTTCCCACAACTAAAGTGAGAATTTTGAGTTTTGCTTCCTGTCGTTACAAAAATACTAATGAAACGGTTCTGAGAACTCCTATATGTCTTGTTTTGTTATTGTACTCACAAGCAAAACACTGGATTTCTCAAAAAGGCGATAATGAGGATTTCATGTCGAAATATTCGAGGGAAAATGCGAGAGCATGAAATTATAATAGAATCTCACTTGCGGTCCTGTGCAAAGAGCCGCGCATCTGGATGAAGAGATTTTCATGAAGTAAGTTCCAGAAGAGTTCCGATCCTTTTTGCCCTTTGAAACTCGGCCGGAAAAATCTTGTTAACTAACCCCAACGCCCCCGAGCTCTGGAGGGACAAATAACCTCAATATTTCGGAGAACCCATCATACGTACAGGCTGGATAAAGTGGAAAGTTTGATAAAGCGCTTTGTTCTAACTATCCTTGGGAAAAATATATGTATAGACTTTGATACTCAATTGAAAATTCTCACATTCAATCGAGCATCTGACATTGATGTTACTCACCAATATCAATATTTCTTATTATCTCATACTGTTATTTTGAATAACGATGACAACTGGAAAGTTTATGCTAACAGCCTTCGTCCGTTAATATTGTTGGCCGTTAACTATGCCTTAACAACACAATGTTGAGATTTTTCTGTAGAATTACGAGGTACGTGGTTGTTGTTGTTTCCTCGGAATCAAAATGTAATCTTTCAGCGGTATTACGAAAAGTCTTGAACGACACACGGCCGATACGCGAATAACGGATTCGGTTGTTTTAATCATCGGCTGCTCCTCGGATTACAATATTCAACCCGAGATTCAACCTCATTTATTATTTGCCATACATATCGGCCTTGTAACGTTGATAACTTTAATTACCCGTTGAGAAATTGAATGAAATCGGCTAAAGCTGAAGTTCTTGAGATATTGCTAAGAAATAGTTATACAGAGTGAGCCTTTGAAAACGAAACAGAGGCTCTGTAGGTCGCCAAAACCGGATTATCAAAAAAAACTGAAACAGGTCAACTACATTTTCGAGGGGGACATCTTTCTAAAATATTTTCAGCCTTGCGGCGTTGCCGCTTCTAAAGAAAAGAAGCAACAACTTTGTTATTTCAAATGGAACACCTTGTATTTCATTGCATTTTTAGATCCTCCCCGAAGAGCTGATTTCATCAATGCATCACACTTAGGGTCTAGCTGTAATGGTTTCAGGGATATAAAGTGTTCAAAATCGAGATTTTTCAACTTTAACATTTTTTTGTGTCGAAACTATTCATTATTGGTCAAAACGGCTCTCATGTCCCGATCTCAACTTGTGATTTACTATCTACTGACATTTATTTGAAACAAATACAGGGTGGTTCAAGATTCAGAATTCTGATCACCCTGTATCTGTTCCAGTTAAATGTCAGTAGATAGTAAATCACAAGTTGAGATAGGGACATGTGAGCCGTTTCGACCAATAATGAATAGTTTCGACACAAAAAAATGTCAAAGTTGAAAAATCTCGATTTTGAACACTTTATATCCCTGAAACCATTACAGCTAGACCCCAAGTGTGATGCATTGATGAAATCAGCTCTTCGGGGAGAATCTAAAAATGCAATGAAATACAAGGTGTTCCATTTGAAATAACAAAGTTGTTGCTTCTTTTCGTTAGCAGCGGCAACGCCGCAGGGCTGAAAATATTGTAGGACGATGTCCCCCTCGAAAACGTAGTTGACGTGTTTCAGATTCTTTTCATAATCCGGTTTTGGCGACCTACAGAGCCTCTGTTTCGTTTTCAAAGGCTCACTCTGTATAGATATTTATTAAACAAGGGAAGTAAGTAAAAAATTTCAGCTCGAGCATAAACCTAATATTTTTCCTGTGATAAGAGAAAGAACGAATCAATAAAACATTATATCGGAAACAAAACATTATCGACTTGAAATTTGAAGTTTTCAACAGGAATTACACCTGCATTGTCTTCATCATTCTTTTGAAGTAATCAAATATCTTAACTAAGAAAAAGCCGAGGGGGCGACCACTCTCTGCAATACGTGTACATTTGGTCTGAAATCACTTGCAATCGTCACTGAAATCCCCTGAAATCCCGCAGTCAATTTGCAATCGCCGAAATCCCTATCTGCAATCCCGAAATCCCGCAATCGCTTTCGCAATCGCTTCCGCAATCGCGGAATTCATGGAATTCAATGATGGAGGGGATACGGCCATTTGCGGTAAACCAACGAAGGTATATTATATTTTATGTTGTTTTTCGGTTATACAGTGCGTTCATAAAGTGTGGAAACGCTCCATTATCTTACGATATAATTATTTTCAGAGGTGAAGCTCGGACAGGTCGATTTTGTATTTCAGTCTTCCATCTTTTTTCACAAAAAAATAGTTTTTTCCCCCACCACCTTACAAGATATGACGTCATCGATATTTTTTTTAAATTGAAAGGGTATATTTTTATATCAAAAATTGAAAGCCCATATTTTTATGAGTTCAACCATACCACATACGTCATATCTTACACTTCAAGTTACAGTATACTGAGTATAAAAGAAACCAGTGTTCATATTTCTCAACATTCATTTAATTATTTATTTGCAATAAAAATATCATAAGAAGTAGTGAAAATAAACAAATAAATATACCCTTTCAATTTAAAAAAAATATCGATGACGTCATATCTTGGTGGTGGGGGAAAAAATTATTTTTTTGTAAAAAAAGATGGAAGACTGAAATACAAAATCGACCTGTCCGAGCTTTACCTCTGAAAATAATTATATCGTAAGATAATGGAGCGTTTCCACACTTTATGAACGCACTGTATGTTAATCTTTGAAGAATCTCTAGTGTAGTTTGAGTTTTGTGTGGAAAAATCGACATTATGTTGGTTCTTCGCTGACAAAAAAGGGAAACTATCATCTGACAGACAAATTCGTTGTCGAGGTATGTCAACACGAAGTCAAAATCTTGGTCAAATGAATAATTCCACTTCTTCTGCCACAAAGAAAAAACAGAACAAAAAACCGTCAAAAAAATTGACGAATCATCATGTTGAGGAAACCTCGGATAGTGAAAGTGACGTATGCTATTCTGAGAAATCAGAATTTGAAAATGAAAGTTTTTCGGAGGAAGAATCAAATGGAGAGAAAGAAACGTCAATATACATTGAAAAGTATTATGCAGCTATTTATGACACCTGGTATATTGGACGTATTTTAGAGATCCTCGAAAATGATACCTTTAGAATTAAGTTTTTGAAATCGGAGCTGGATATGTATACAGGCTGATCCACGGTGGATGGCCTATTAGAAGTATCTGGAGAACGGAAAGACAGAACATTCTGAAAATTGGGATGCTTTGATAATTGAACATTCTCTATCCGTCTAAAATATTTTCATCGATACAGTGTTGCCACTTCTATCAGAAACAACTAGCAACTTCGTTATTTTAAATAGACCACCCTGTATTTTATTGAATTTTTAGATTCTGCTTGAAAAGCTGATTTCATCAATGTATCACACTTGGGGTCTAGCAGGAATGATTCCAGAGATATAGGGTGTTCATAATCGAGATTTTTCAATTTCAGGATTTTTTTGTGTCGAGAGTATTCATTATTGATCAAAACGGTTTACATGTCCATATCTTAACTTTCGATTCACTATCTACTGACATTCAATTGGAACAGATACAGGGTGATCAGAATTCTGAATCTTGGAGCACCCTGTATTTTTTCCAATCAAATTCCAGTAGATAGTCAATCAAAAGTTGAGATAGGGACATGTAAGCCGTTTTGATCGATAATGAATAGTTTCGACACAAAAAAATCTTAAAATTGAAAAATCTCGATTTTGAACACCTCATGTCTCTGTAATGATTCCTGCTAGACCCCAAGTGTGATACATCGATGAAATCAGCTCTTTAGAAAGAATCTAAAAATGCAATAAAATACAGGGTGTTCCATTCGAAATAACAAAGTTGCTAGTTGTTTCTGATAGAAGTGGCAACACTGCATCGATGGAAATATTTCAGATGGATAGAGAATGTTCAATTATCGAAGAATCACAATTTTCAGAATGTTCTGTCTTTTCCTTCTCCAGATACTTCTAATAGGACATCCACCGTGGATCACCCTGTATATGGCCTAATAAGGAAGATATTCAAGTTGTAGAAAAAAAGTACATATTGTATGGGCCAATCGACTTAGTCGGTAATGGACCTCAAAAGAAATGATATAATGAATATTGAGAAAAAATACAAAGATTCAAAGAAACAGTCAATTCGCTAACATGAATGCCAGTATAATAATTATGCGAGTAATCATGCTATGTTCACTTTTATAAAATGAAAAACACCAGAGTTGAAAGAATAATAAGAATGTTTACACACAGAAAAAAAAATCTTCGAATGAGAAAACCCATTCTCTTGAAAATTCAATGGTATATCTGCTTTGAATTGAGCATATTCTTTTGAGTCAAAAAATCTGGCATGTTCAAGAAAATAGTGTCATATTATTGAAATAATATTCTCAAACCAAGAATGCAATCATTCAGTTAATAAAATAATTATTTCAACTCAATCAAAACGGATTTTTCAATTCGCAGAAGCGTACTATTTTGTTTCAATAAATTTATTGCTTGATGCAAGATTATAAGTATTCATTTCTTCAAATTAAAGGATGCTCATATCTTCGAATGATATATTCAGTTTTCTCAAATTGCAAAAATCGAATATGTTGAGGCAATACGTAATTTTCTTGGTACAAAAATATAAATAATTATTTCTTCAAACGAAGCATTCTAATTTCATCATATTGATATTACAATTTAATCAAATCGATGACTTCTCATAGTTCTATTCTATGCCATACTTACTTGATTCAAAAATATGAATATCAATTTTCTCAAATGAAGCGAACTTGATGAAATTAATATTTTCTCTAATTGAAGAAGCAACATTTTGATTCAATACTTTATTTACTTGATTCAAGTCTATGAGTAGGTATTTCTTTGAATGAAAATTACATGCCTCGAAAATCAAGGGTAAGCAATCCTGTTGCCAAAACTCAGTCCCCAGTCTACAATCATTATTGACAATGCTCACATCATTATGGCACGCCCACAGCGGCGATAGTTTGAAAATTTTGAATGTTTTATATTGAGTGTGTATAGGTGTGAATTGTCTTAGAACATAAATATCTAACAAATGCTGAACTTGTAGAGAGCTGGTGAAGGTACAACATTGAATTCCCTTGGTAAGTAGGAATTTGCAAATTTCGGTAGTCATCATTGTGAGTGAATCAACAAATTTTCAATCAAAATAACAGGAATTCAGTATTATCCTGCTATGTTCATTCTGTAATAACGAAATTCTTTTGTAGCAAACTGACGACTGGTTGATGAATGAAGAAGTATTATCTACAAATGAGGTATTGCAAAGACTTGAAAGAACCTTGAAATTATGGGTGAGAGAAAGTTTCCTGCCGAGTATCTCGAATCTATATACCCGATATCTTCCAAAAGGCATGATATTACTGGAGTCACGATATTACATATTATAGAGGTGAGTTTTTGATCAATTATAATACTTATGTCATTGTTTGTGACCATTATCATTTTCAGCAAAACTTCAAGAAGACGAAATCAATGCATGCATGGGATTATTCTATAACCATTTGGGGTCATGATGGACTAAACTGATCCAAGATGTACCTATACATGGGATTATTGTCAACTAAGGAAACAAAAATATATTTCTACACGAATATTCTGTGGAATTTAATTATCTCATTAGGAATCATTCACAGTTTTGAATCAAAAACATTATGATATTTTCAACTGAGCAGTCAATATTTTGAAACAAATAATGTTCCCATTGGAGAGAATGAGCTAAATATTCATTATGAAAAACTCATAAATTCGGATCGAAAATATCAATGTTTTCATTGAAGATTGACAGAATTTTGACTAGAATAAATTGTTCATTTTGAAATGAAAGAGAACAATTCTCAATAATAGTAATACATAGTTGCAAATTAGGAAAATTATTGTTTCCACTTGGTGGATGGATTTCTCACCTCAAAATTATGTTTTTCTTGAAATAAGTAAATGGTTTTGTCAATATAAATTAATCCCATTCTCACTTCAACATAACAGACGTGTCCAACCATGCATATCTTAATTTTCCTACAAGAGACTTGTTGAATAAATCATTGTTTCGGAACAAGAATATCATCTCTTTCGTTATATACAAACAAATCATTTTCTTGGACCAATGCAGTCATGCTTAATACAAGAGATTCTTTTTTTGTGTGTATATGAGACAAAATGGTTTTTCAATAATTCCAAATTTTCTTCAATTATGTTTATACTTTATTTGGTTGTATAATCCGTCATGCTTGAATAATTAGGTAGATGCTCTACAATTCGAAAGGATTACCTATGTGGTAATTGAATTAAATCACATATAAACTCTAATTTCAGAAATTCACCATTGCAATCAAGCTAGCAAATGAACCCACAATCGCGGAAATCGTCTCGCAATCCTCAATATAATTTCACAATCCCATTGCAGCCCCTGCAATCACTCTGCAATCACTGAATTCAGTTCGCAATCCTCCGAAATCGCAACAATTTACAAAGAATTCTCTGAAATCGCTGAAATCATGGGATTTCCGCAATACGTGTACATATTTTTCAGAGGTGGTCTCCCCCTCGGAAAAAGCCGATTACTCTAAATGGAATGCAATGGTCAGAAAGAGAGAGAAACTCAAAGTCATTACCACAGTAGTTCATAAAATGAACGAAAATGGTAGATAACGAGGAAAGAACAACTACTTTCCTGGCTATATGCCACGCAGAACATTGGATCCCGAAATCTATGCAATAATTCGTATAGACGAATAAAATCGCAAAATCGAATAAGTGTTTCCTTCCTAAACACAGAGCTTCGTCTCGGTGGTTCAGGAACGCGTAACTTCCTGCAGACCGGTTTCGAGCTCTGGCTCTCATCAGTGCAGGGCTGTCCCAGATAGCATTCTTGACCGCAATCAGGTATCACTTAACTCGTAACTATGATTCCAAGCACTGCTCTCAACACAAATGACAAGTTAAAATTTTCTAGTACATAGATTCGTTTCATTTCATCTGAGCATAGGAAGATTCGATGATGAAAAAAGTGTTGTTTATAAAGTGCCTGGCGCCCATAGTTATAATATCACAATAGTAGATACATTAATAGTTATATGTAGACATCAATTCAAGTTAACACTTCGAAATCCCAATCTTGTGACAGTCCCAAGTACACGGAGGGACTTGATAAGGTTTTCAATGACTCAGGTTTTGAAAAAGTTCATCAGTCTGGGTCAATGTTAGGCAATTTATTAGGCAATCCAAAAGATGAAGTCGACACACTTGGAAAGTCAGGAATATACGAAATTAGTTGTAATAATTGTGATAAAACTATGTAGGCTAAACCAGGAGACCCTAAAAAACAGGGTTCAAAGAACACCTAGATGCTAACAAAGCTAGCAAAACACGTGTGAAGGCGTTTGAGAAATCGTTTTGGTTAGTGTCAAACCAGATCCTACCTAACAACTACAGACCGATCGCACTGCTATCTTTTATTTCAAAGATCATGGAGAAAGCTATCGAGCTCATGAAATACCTGGAACATTCAGGTATCATCAACGATATGCAATATGGCTTCCTTCATCAGAGATCAACTGGTGACCTGCTCGCTTACGTCTCACATATATGGCACCATTCTATTGAAAAATATGGCGAAACCTTAGCCGTGGCACTTGATATCTCGAAGTCATTCGATCGAGTCTGGCACCACGGACTCCTCGCCAAGCTTCCATCTCGTGCTTGCCTCCCCAGCTATGTTCTCTGCTAGCTAGTTTTCTCTCAAACAGGTCTCTCCATGTAGAGGTCGACGGAATTTCATCTGACTCTCTTATCATAAATGCTGGTGTTCCGCAAGGATCAATTCTAGCACCTACACTATTTCTACTCCATATCAACGATTTGTTGGGAGGAACTTCATGTCCAGTACACTGCTTCGCGGATGATAGTATCCTCCATACCGCCTTCTCTTCCAGGGCTCCGATACCAGCCAGGCAAATCAGAAACGAAGGAGGAAGAAATGTTGACAACAAAAATATGAATTTGGCAACAATTCTCGAATGGTGATCCAATAACTTGGTAGATTTCAATGCGAACAAAACACAAGCATGCCTTTCTCCAGAAAAGTCGATCTCACTGTACTCAACATAAGATTGTCAGGAGTAACCATACCTTTCTTGGGAAAGTCACGTGGGATCAGTTGCTAAAAGTGCATCCCAAAAACTTTCTGTTTCGGGCCAGGAGGTATTTCACTTCCAGTCAGCTGCTTATGGTCTATAAGGCACAGATCCGACCTGTCATGGAATACTGTTTCCATATTTGGAGTGCCCGACCCATACATACCCTGAAACTGTTGGATTCTGTCCCAAAAAACGGCAACTCGTCTCGTGGGTGATGCCACGCTCACAAACTCACTCACTTCTCTGGAACACCGTAGAAAATTTTGCGATCTGGCTCTATTTTATAGATATTTCCATGGAAGATGCTCTTCTGAAATATCAACAATTGTTCCTCCCTTGGCAGTCCCCGCGAGATTAACCCGTCGAGTTGAGGCTTTGCACCCCTTCGTGGTCACTTTGGAGACCTGCAGAACATCTCTTTCCAAAGACTCGTTCATCCAACTAACAGCGAGACTCTGGAACACATGGCCAAGGGAGGTGTTCCCCGAGGCATATAACCTCCAGAAATTCAAGAAGAACACCAATTCCTACCTCATTTCCCTTGGTTCTCACGATGTTGTCTGAACATTACAGGATATCCCTTTTCGTGTGAACCACAAGGTCAAACAAGGCGCTCCTCAAAAACAAGGTTCAGAGAACACCTAGATGCTAACAAAGTTAGCGAAACAAGTGTGGAGTCGTTTTTAAAATCGTTTTGGTTAGTGGTAAAACAGTGTAGTGAACTCTATTTATATATTCTCACAAAATGTCATCACCTCCTCCTTGAATTCCATTCTAGAACCGCCCTTGCTAAGAAGTTCTCGTGATAAAGTCTGAACACACGAACTTCGACGTATTCTGAACCCTTATCGTGTTTCACGGCTCTGCGATTTCGGAATTTAACACCTACTTTCCTTGACGAACCGGCACGTGTGTCGCGTGTGGTCCATTCGCGAAAACTTGAACCCTCGGGGGTTACTTTGGGGGTTGGTAAATGAGAGATTCCCGTCGGGATTCTCCAAGGGCTGAGGAATCCGAACCGTGGAATCGAAGAAAACATTCACTGAGGATTTGCCAAACCGCCTTATGTACATAGGCGCCGCCAGAAACAAATTCGGGGGGAAGGGGCGATTATTTTAATTTGAAATTAATGAAATTAAGATCGATCCTTTTGACCAATTTCAACTACAAGTATAGTACAAAAGTGGTTTGATAATATTACGAAGAGATGAAGTTGGTTGAGTAAGCCATAGTTGATAAATATAACAACAACGAATTCCGAAAAAATATTCATTTTTTAAACAAAAACCCCTACATGAAAACAAAAATATCAAAAAAAATTAAGGATACATATTCCATTGAAGTATAGAATGAACTAATAACCGAGCTAATAGCTGAATGAAACATATTTATTGAGAATGTGAATCCTAATCATAGAGAAATGTTTTTTTTAATCTCTTCGAGCGCACGAAAGAGAATCCCTATAGCTTTCAGACAATATCGTGCGTACCTTGGGAGAAAAGGGGAATCGAGGAGGTAGGTATTGGGATTTTTTGAACTTTTGAAAGTTTGAAATTTTTGGGAATGTTTGCTTAGGCAAATAATTCCAAAGCTTTGTGAGGTGTTGTTCGACATATTATTATTATTATATTCTGGTTCCCACGGAAAGGATTATCCTGTAATGTTCAGAAAACATCGTGAGAACCAAGGGGAATAAGGTAGGAATTGGTGTTCTACTTGAATTTCTGGAGGTTTTATGCCTCAGGGAACACCTCCCTTGGCAATGTGTTCCAGAGCGCTGTTCGTTGGATGAACGAGTCCTTGGAAAGAGATGTTCTGCAGGTCTCCAAAGTGACCACGAAGGGGTGCGAAGCCTCAACTCGACAGCTTAATCTCGCGGAGACTGCCAAGGGAGGAACAAATGCTGATATTTGAGAAGAGCATCGTCCATGAAAATATCTATAAAATAAAGCCAGATCGTCAACTTTTCTACGGTTTTCCAGAGAAGTAAGTAAGTTTGTGAGCAAGGCATCACCCACGAGACGAATTGCCCTTTTTTGGACAGAATCCAACAGTTTCAGGGTATGTTTGGGTGCTGCACTCCAAATATGGAAACAGTATTCCAGGACAGCTCGGATCCGAGCCTTATAGATCATAAGCAGCTGACTGGAAGTCAATACAAGGTTGACAACGAAAGGATGTGCTAACTGGGCTTGTCGAGTTCGTCTGACTGATATTGGTAGTGATGGAAGATGAATTAGTGAGACTGGCATCAGTCACCAAAGGAATAGCTCTTCACTCGATGGAATCGACAAGAGCATCAGAGTAGGTATGTTTGGGTGCTGAACCCGATATGTTGAAACAGTATTCTGAAACACGCCGTATCTGTGCTCGTTGAGTTTTGAAGTAGATTTCGGCACGCAATAAAATAAAATATATTGTCAACAAAAATTGAAACTTTCTGGTAAATAAAAAAAAACAAATAAACTCAATATACAAAATATACATATATAGATACTACTATTCAATGAATATAGCATTATGCATCATGTTTAGGTAACAAAAATATAATTCAAACAATCGTTTTCCATCGAAATATCGCATCTTGAATGGTAAGGATATATTCCAGGAGGGGTGCATATTTAATACGACTAAAATTTCCTGTAAACATATTATAAAATGTCTGGATCCGCCTCGTATTAGAGCTTGAAAATGGCATGGATTACTTTTTGGGTACACCCTGTGAAAGTTCCCGTGATGGCAAAATTCATTCTGCTATGTGACTGAAATAGTTCAAAAATTTCAAAATCTTTATCGAAAGGAGTCAGGTCTAATCATTCAATATTGTCTCTAAAACGGTGGGTATTTAGAGTTTCACCATTGTTTCTTGTGCAAAATTCAATGGCATTTCAAAATTTGTATATAATTCGGAAATTCTTCTTCGTTGTTCACTGTTTAGTGGAAGTTAGTGAAAGAACAATCCCTAGGGATTCAAAGTAAATTTCTCTGCAATGAAAGCTAAATTTAGAAATGTATTTTCAAAATGTCTGTTGCAATTGTGCAATGCTTTAAGCTGCCTTGACTTCCCAAGATTTCGCAAATATTCCAGTTGAAGAGCTTTCTATGTTTTCGTGCATCAGCCTATACATGCAAACAATGCCCATTTGAGAACAATTAATAAGTACATGCGTTAGTTTCTAACTCGATGTTTATCTCCAAGCAATTAAGTGAAAAATCCTCCAGCCATATAATAATGATTCGTCTCGGATTTCGCATAACGACTCTAGATGTAAACACAGATAAACCTAAGTTGACGAAGATTTCTATTAGAGTTTCTTAATTGCTGTGGTGTATGGGGCTCTGGCGAATAGATTTGCCATTAATTTGCATGAAGCATTATCGTATCAAGCGTGCCTAATGTATTTTGAGAATATTAAGGAAGTTTATTCAGTTTGTCATGTATGCATAGCCGATTGCATAGCAGTGCTTCAAACTCTAGTTCTCCATATCTATATAACAGAAAAGGAAATGATCTCTTGTATATCTTTAGCACATCCATGCATATATATGAAATTGGATATTGGATGTTCAACTGTAACTGGGCAAAGTTTTTCCCGAGGTTTTTCCTGAAAAATTAACATACCTAGTTCGAATATTTTTCAAATAAGATTATATTCAAGAAAAATAGTACATTTTACACCTAAGGAATAAAGTGTTATTTTAAATCCCTAGACAGAACGTTTATATCCCGACCAACGGGAGGGCTATATTTTGTCGAGGGATTCAAAAACACTTTAGTCCCGAGGTGTATATACTATTTTATGCACTTAAGGATAGGTGAAACGTTAAAAATAATGAAAAAAAAATTAAATGTCAAGAAACGGTAGGTACTTTATTTCTGAAACGTCATCGGAGGGTCTGATTGTTACCATATCAACTACCTCATAGTAACAATGATGTGATCCAGATTTCGGGGAGAAAACGGTACTTTGAATCCTTAGGGATTTAAAGTAACATTAAATCCTTAGGGATTTGAAGTAACTTTAAATCCTTAGGGATTTGAAGTGCAACTTTTAATCCGGAAACAGGGAATAAAGGTACCCTTCAAATCCTTGAAGTGAATAAAAATATTAATTATCTCATCAATTGATATTTTGAGAAAAATTTCAGAGTATTGAGACAAAAATCAACATTTCAACATTTGGAATTGAAATCTATGGGTAATATGGTTTCAAGAAAAAAGTCGAAACTTCTATGCAAATTAGAAATTTTATACGACGTTTCGAACAAAATTATGAGATATTAGCTGAGATTCCGAGGAAAATGAGTCAAAGTCTCTGTTCAGATGATGCTGAGAATTTCACAGGTCACTGCTCAGGACGAACTTCTGCTACATTTTTGCTTGATGCTGGAGTCGTTCTTGAATCTCAAAATACATGGAGGTTGGAAATCCAGTACTGTGGCAGAAGGATATGTTGAGGGATCATTAAGAAATAAGAAAGATATTGCTGACAAAATATTGGGAATTTATTAACCCAGCACCAGCCAGGTCATCTGCCTGACACTAGTGATAAAATTATTCATGACAATATGGATGAATTTTGGGGAAATAATTCCTGGTAATGATTTAGGTATCCAAGAACAAAATTTCACTTTGATTGCAGATAATTGTTTCTGAAAAAGTAAGAAATGTCGACAGATCATATTTATGCAATTTTCAGGGACGTTCCAATTGTAGTCTAAATATAAATATCACAAATTGACCATGTATGTACCTAATATTATTTGAGTTTCTTGTTGTAAATAAAAATTACTAACCTATGTTATTTATTCTTGATGACCAATAGTACATCCATTTTATTTGCTTGAAGCTAAAGTTCAAGTTTAGCTCGTAGAAACTAAAAGTGTTGCCTTTTTTTCATGTTTTGTTTCCCATGAAAAGGGATATCCTGTAATGTTCATCAGAGAACATCGTGAGAACCAAGGAAAATAAAGTAGGATTTGGTGTTCTTCTTGAATTTATGGAGGTTATATGCCTCGGGGAACACCTTGGAAAGAGATGTTCTGCAGGTCTCCAAAGTGACCACGAAGGGGTGCGAAGCCTCATCTTGACGGGTTAATCTCGCGGGGACTGCCAAGGGAGGAACAATTGTTGAAATTACAGAAGAGCATTGTCCATGAAAATATCTATGAAATAGAGCCAGATCGCTAACTTTCCTACGGTGTTCCAGAGAAGTGAGTGAGTTTGTGAGTGAGGCATCACCCACAAAACGAATTGCTCTTTTTTGGACAGAATCCAACAGTTTCAGCGTATTTTTGGGTGCTGCACTCCAAATATGAGAACAGTATTCCAGGACAGGTAAAGTCGTGGAAATACACCAAGTCACAAAACAGAAGACTATAGAATTTCTGGTCACCATTCGCATGTGTATTCTTAAATATTCCAGATTTTGACAATCATGATAATCATGGTAACGAATATTGCAGTGTATGGAAGTCCACGAGAACGAAAATAGGAGTGTTTCAGATGGATCATTGAATCGTTTCACCATAATGAAATAAGGGATTCGAAATATAATTGATGTACAACCAGTTCTTTAATTATTTGACATTAAGTCACAGTGAATCAAGTTCTGACGTTCCTTTTTCTAGTGATTTTCTATCTCATTCAGCTTGCGATAAATAAAAAGAGACAGATTATGACTTGTTGTATTTCCACGACTATAGGATGCACTTTTACAATTGAACTCACGTGATAGTCCCAAGAAAGGTTATTGCTGATAGTAATACCAAGCATCGAAATGGATGTCTCCAAAGTTATGGTTACTCCTGAAAAGCTTATGTTGGGCACAGTGAGATCAGCTTTTCTAGAGAAAAAGCATGCTTGTGTTTTGTAAGCATTGAAATCTACGAAGTTATTGGATCCCCATTCGAGAATCGTTGCCAAGTCCATATTTATGGAATCAAAATTTCTCCCTCGTTCGTTTCTGATTTGCCTGGCTGGTATTGGAGCCCTGGAAGAGAAGGCGGTATGGAGGAGTATTATCATCCGCGAAGCTGTGTACTTGAATAAATGAACAAAAAATCCATGATGTCTTTTTCACGCTTCTGAATTTTGTAGATATTTTTCCAACGTTGTTATGATGATAATTCTACAATACCGTGTGTTTGTTATCCTCTTAATCACTTAATGACTTTCATGTGGTTTGCAATCTCACCGGAATACATTACGAGATTCTCTCTGTATTCGAACACCGTCCCGCCCGGAGAAATGCCGGAACGTGACGTCATAATAGGGGGAGATGGCGCATGTTGAGGACACACATGGATGAACCCATTGAATGAAACGAACTTTCACGGATTGGGGTCGCGTGGGTCAAGATTTCGGATCATGGGTGTTTTCCCCTCTCTCCTCATGTCACGCTCTGCTACTTATTCGCTATCATCTCTCGAAAATTTGCCGATCTCCTCTTCATCCTCCTTCATAGTTCATTCCACTTGGTGATTTTCCTAGTTTCAGCAAGTCAAAGCGGCTGGTCGAGTGATACTTCTCGAGGTATACAGGGTGTATCACCACAAGTTAACAGGTTGACAAAAAACTGGGATGTAATTATTGTACCCTGTTATGCCAGTGATATTTTACTCACCGGGTATAAGAGCCTTAACAATATAGCTTCTTCCTTCAAATTCGAGGATGAATCATTGAGAGTTTATAGTTATTCAACCGACATATCGTAATGTACGAGCAAAGCGAGCCCCTTAATGTTCGAGATCATCAATCGCTCTACGAGTTGGTTTCAACATTTCTGACAATATCTCCCTGCAATTGAGAAAATTTGGTTAGTGAACTCATTATTCAACATTCATCCGGAAAGTACTAACAATCACCCAGTTGTTAACAGAGAAACAATGGAGTGTCAACTCGTCACTGACATTCGACATTTGACAATTGACATCGAAATCATAAATTACATCTGTTCATTTGTGTTCTTGGCGATGCTTAGAGCAAGCCGATCAAATCAGATCAATGACGTCACATAGCAGATTGTACAGTATATTTTAGCAGAAAAAATAGCAAAGTGCATTGGCTCCAAACGAACAGTTTTGACTCAACATCGAATAATTTTGGGGTTGATAATCAATTATGAAAAATCAGAAAATTACTTGGGATGTATACAGACATCAAAAGTCGATAAATTTTTCCGTACCCACTAGACCACCCTCTGAAAGAACAATTATGCATTATTTCCAAAATAATATATTTTCCTCTTCTTATTATACATAGGTACCTACTAAGCATTCGTTTTTAAAACATAATAGCCATAATATTCATTATACCATTCATTACGTCGCTCACTAAAGCGTCTGAAACGATATCAGTTGGTGAAAGTCCTGACATTTTCGAAATTTTTGTAGTTGTCAACCCAATTTGCTGTTTTTTCAGGTTATGGTAACCGACTGAACTGATTTGCTTTTCTTTCTCGAGCATTTTTGGCAGAGTAGATCTAACTTGATCTCCTTACGTTTACAAAGGAATGAGGATTGAAATAGTTTTTCACAATCATTTCGGCATACAATGCTCAAAAATGCAGCGAGAGAAGAAGGAACCAGATTATTCAGGTAGGTACATTGTGATTTCAATGTACTATAGTCACCACATTGTCACTCACATATATTTTTCATTTCAAAATTTTGTCATTTCCCATTGGAATTCCTTCTACAATAGGAGCATGCTGGGTTTATATATTGAATTGAATTAACAATTAGGAATTTACAATTAATAATTATCAATTAATAATCACATGAGGGTGTTTGTACATATCTGATGATAATTTAGAATGAAATGTGAAATGTCTTCCGATTATTTTGATTAGAGATCAAATATCCATAAAAAATATTCCAATTAAATATCACCAAACTCCACCTGAACAATAAAAAAATCCAATCTTCATGTTCTGTCTCCAGAATTTCATGATTCTTAGTTGTCAACTTGAGAGTTGGCAACTTTAAAATTCTTAATTCTTGATTTAAATGACGGATGTATATGTATAAACCCTCATAAATATTTCCTTGTATTCAACTTTTTAAGTCAATAGTTGTTAAATTCTCAGTTTAGTTGAATCTATAAACCCAGCATATTTGAAATACTCATGAAGTTTCTAAAAGAAGGCTAGAAGATTGGATTCATGCAATCAAACGGGAGGACTGGTCTGAAATGTTGACGAAATATGATCGTGTGTGTTGTAGACATTTGCACTCTATTAGCAGTATTAGCACCGATTAGAAGGTGGGAGAATGAATTCTAATGAGAAATGACAAAATTTCATAATGAAAACTATCTGTGATCACTATTCACCTGAAAATTGTGCATTTAACATGTGATGGCATGCCTAAATTTATGAAAATTATTTCAATCCTTTGATTCCCTTGTAAACAAATAAGAAAATTATGGTTGTATTTCAATATTCTTCCTCCAGGGTCGGTCATCATGCACGGGACCTATATGGAAAATAAATCCCTTTTGTGTAAGATAACAGCAATTCAAATCGGTTCAGAAACGTTTGAAACATGACCCGTTAACGTAAAATGTTCGATGAAATCCATAATCGTTAATAGGAATCTTCAACGATCAATTCCAAAAACAAATTTCAATAGATAGGTCAAATTCAATAGGAAACTGAAAACTTGGAGACTTGGATTAGTAGATGTTGATTCAGTATCACATATTAACGAGGGGCGAATCGCTAATGAAGTCTGGTGGTGTACACGTTGATGAAGTTTCGATGAAGTCAGTGAAGTCACGATGAATTCACTGAAGTCATGATGAAGTCAGTGAAGTCTCGATGAAGTCAGTGAAGTCTTAGGAGAATGTGAAGTCAGGTGTACAAATTTTAGTCTGCGTTTCGCCCCTCGCATATTCATTTCAGGATGGTATTCAATTAAGTAAATTATACTTTTTTGAATGAAATTGATAGAATGTTTGTAGACAATACGAGCTCTACCCACACTGTTTCTTTTAAATCTGGATTAAAACGCCCTTTGGGTGATTTTTCAATAAACAACATTGATTGGCATAGTCTGAGTTTGATTAAAAAATGACTATAGCCTTGTGCCAATCAGATATCTTCTTCAATCTGTAATTATCATATATATATATACCGGGTGACCCAGTATAACTGTTCCAAAAGATTATCTCAGCCATTTCAGAAGATGAAAATTTGAAAATTACATGATCTACTACAATTCTAATAATTTGAAATTATCATTAATGTCATAATCAAGATTACAAAAATATTGTAGCCTCCTGCGATTCGTTCAATTTGAAATTTCAATTGTCGTTTTCTCCATCGAATCAAATTCAAAAAACATCGTTGGAACTGTAATTTTGAGTAGAAATCAAAAATTGCAAATTGGAGATAATGAAATTTCCAAACTTTTATTTTTCAAAATGACTGATATAATTCATTGGAACAGGTATACTGGGACACCCGGTATATATGTATATAGAAATACAACTCTCAATTTTTACTCACTTTCTCCCTGTTTGCATTCTTTAGTTCTCATCACTATAACAAATCTTATTCAGTAATTTTGATTGTATAAATGAATATTTGAAAATATCTCTGGTATTACAAAATATGTTAATTTATGCAAGTTCTCATTATGTATGTACAGATAGCGAAAGTTCCTATGAAGCCTATAACAATGTGAATTCAAAGCGAAAAAAATTGACGACCTCGATGAAGATCTCGTCCGTGAAGTCAATTTTTTTTATCTCTTAGAGCATACGGAAGGAAATCCTTCTGATGTTCGCGAAACATCGTGTATCTATAGGGAGGTATTGGATTGTTTTCAGTTTGGGAAGGTTAGATGCTCTTGGGAATACTGTCTTTGGCAAAAAATTCGAAAGCTTTTTCGTTCTGTTGAAAAACGAGTTTAGATAAAGAGATGGTCGACATAAATTTTTTTATCGCTTGGAACGCACGAGAGGGAATCCCTATAATGTTCGTAGAGCATCGTGTGTACCTAGGAAGGATAGGGAGATGAGGTAGGTATCGGATTTTTTTGTGGTTGGCGACAAAAAGATGTATAACTGAGCTTGTTCAGTCCATCTGTCCGTAGAAGTATTTATAGAAAGAAGAAATGGAAATATTCGAATTCGACCAAAAACGATAAGGAAAAAATCGAATAGAACAATAATGGGTATGAGTTGATGGATCACATCTACATAAAACACATTCAAACAGTGAATCACTTGAATGCAACTACCTATTAGATATTCTAAACAAGTAGTAGATAAAGCCTACCCATGAAAAACAATGCATATAAAATTCAATGTAGCTCCACGAATTCCAAGTAAAATCAGTAATCGATTCATTGATGTTCGTTGACAAGTGATGTTTGTTTGAACAGCTTGAACAAAAAGGCGAGATACTTTTTCTGAAATGTGATACCTAACGTGCTTTAATGAAACCTCAGTGTTCCTCCATTTTGGAGGAAGCACCCTGTTTATGACCGATATAATAAAATCAAACGAAAAAATTTGCATGTCAAACAAAGAATTCTAGAGATTCCGTATAAATTCTTTTGATGCGACATGAATTGGAAACGAAAAGATTTTGTAAAAAAACAACGACCCTCCTGTTTTTATAAAAGATTTGGTATTCAAATTGGCAGTTTCTCGAAGAGACAGGTCCATTAGCAATAAAGTGAAAACAAATGAAACAAGGCATCAGTCCTTATAAATAAACTTCTTGATTGGACAAAGCTCGGAATGCAAGGAGATCTTATTATTGAAAATGTGTGCTTGTTTCCATTCGTTCTGATAAGAGAATGAAAGAAATAAAAGAAGCTGCTTGACATGTAATAAAATTCAAGTTGTGGAAAAAAAGGCATTTATACAACACGAACATCTTCTGGAATACCGGTAGGTGGATCCAATAATACTGATGTTTCCTTTTTTTGACTCACGGAATTTTTGAGGGTAATTGGTTGTATAAATAATTGTTGTTAGGAGTCTATGCATGGTTGTTAAAAGAAGAGTAAAGAAATAAAAATATACGAATTCATCTTCACAACTTGTGAATGTACGAAAGCGTAGAAAAGCAACTGATCATCTCTGATTCAGATTTTTTTCTCTGATTTCAAACTTTTTCCTCTGAATTCAAACTCATTTTATACAGAACGTTTACTATTCATTGAAGAAGATTCTTCAAAAATAAAATTTGAAATTGAAATCACCGATTTTTCGGACCTCTGAAAACGAGGCGATGATGTGACGTCAAAACCCTAATACTGAAACAAGACTATTCTAGGCAAAGATGAGTGATACATGAGACATTATTATATCAGTTGCCTCAGTCTCCGTCGGGCGTTTGGTATTTTCTTTTAACTATGGCGAGATGAGGTTTCTATGTCATAAGAGGGTCCGTTTTCAGAAGGTACTATTATTTATGTCCAAAAATAAAACATTCCAGTTAATTTTTCGATCGAATTATGTCGTCAATCATTATTTATGTATAAAAGGATCATTATAAACATGGGAAGGGAAGTTGAAAAAATGAAAAAAAAGTATTTGAAAAACGTCCATTGTATCTGAAGAGAGGTGAAATAGTCTGAACATTCGAAATTGATAATATGTATATATGTTGAGTGGAACGAATCTGATATCTCTTGATTTCTTTAATTCTAGGTGAATCATATAATGAATACGAAATTTCACGGAACCTCTCGCATAGTATACTGGGGAATATACCTACCTACGCTTTGAACTTACCGGGTTTCGAAATTTCCAACTCCATCATCATTACATGATCGATACGCTACACAGCCTGTATAATTTAGATATTCGGTTATGATTCGATTATATCTAGAAACGTGTGATAGGCTTGCGTAATTGAACGTAATGTTCTTGCGTCACAACAAAGGAACTGGATGCACTTTGTGTTAATAATATACCAACCAATACTATCAGATGATTCTCTTGGCCCGCATTGATTTCATTACATCGAATGCAGAGGTAGATCCATGATGGGCTCGTCCATAGGGCAAAATTAGGGGCCATTGAAAATATATGTTCCCCAATGTGTAGTTTTAATTAGAGTCACTGTTTTAATAAGTTTCATCGCAAATTTTTTATCTGTATTTTAATCTGTTCCTGTCTATTTTTTTTTGTCGTATAAATCGTAGAAGAATGAAAAGTTGCCGAAAACAAAAGACGGAATTTCGATTTCTATTTTGTAATATCTAATAGTGTTTTGTTTACAATCGTCGTAGATCAAATGTATGATAAATGCAAATCGCAGAAGAGCGTGAAGTTGATTTTATCTGGAAGCTGACTAAAACAAAAGCGAGATTTCGATTTCTGTTGTGTAATTTGAATAAATGGAATTTGATTTTGTTCGTCAGGGTTCGTTCATTCTCTCTTTGGTGAATTTTCCCAGATGAATACTCTTGAATAGGGCTATCGAAGTTTTTTCTCATTTCCCGTATTATACAGGGAAATTCGACCGACAACGCTTGATTGATAGCCCTCGTGATTTCATAATCACACTTCAAGTGTTCAGTTCTTGAAATACAGGGCGTTAAAGTTGAGAAATAAAAATAATTGTTTGAATGGGTCATTTATTGACCAGGAAGCCATTCCGGACATTTGTCCCAAACCAAAAATAAGTATCCTTGGGACGTCCCATCCCGTACATCTAATGCAATGTTTTAGCAAGGACGTCCACGGAATGTCCCAGCTGGTACATCATTTCAAATGTCCTAGAAATAGCATCCCTCAGACGTCCCACGTGGTACATATTGTAGAATGTCTATGCATGGACGTCCTTGGCATGTCCCTGATAAGTGTTTGGGATCACACGTTAAAAGGTAAGGCCCCCGTCATTCCTTGCTCGCACAAGACTTTCGAAGACTTTTGAGGGTTGCTCGTAAGGGGGCAACCGAATGACGGATAGAACAAATTTTAGAACAAATTTTAGAACAAACAAAAACAAATTTAGATGTGATTTTAAACGTTCCTTTAGGGACATCCATCGGAGGTCCCGAGTAGTACATATTCTGGCATAACTTCAGATCTTATATAATGTCCCTTCTAGACAATCATGAAATCTCCCAGATGGTACATTCCTTCAAATATCTCTGCACAGACGCCCTTAATATTTCCAGGATCGCATAACAATCGAAATGTCCCTTAGGGATATCCGTCGAATGTTCCAATTGGTACATGAACTTTACTCTTCCAATGTCCTAGAAATAACATCCTATGGACGTCCCAGTCGGTAATTTCAATATGTTATCCCTGCGAGGACGTTAACTTACACCTCGCCGACGAATGATTGCTCGTAGGCTATAAGTACTCCCCGTCAATGTCCTTCAAGTGAGTCCATTGGACATCCTTGGGGAACATTTTGGGGACCTTGTACGGATCGTCAACTCAACTGGATGTCCTAATCGGTTATACAAGATCTGGTCACAGAGGGACCCCGAAAAATTCAAATTCAAGGATGATTTCGAGGATGATTCATACGTTCCTGGGACATCCTATGGACATCCAATTGATATTCCTCAGCGTTGCTGTCGGGTTGTCCTATGGATGTCCTAAGGATGTCTTCAAGTGCGACATTTGTGCGTCCCACAGACGTACAATGGACTTTCACGGTACCCAATTCGAACGTCCTATGAACGTCCTGAATGTCCCGACAGGACGTCCTAAGGATATCCATGGGACAGAAGTGTGTTATTGGGGTTGACTCCACCGTTTTTCGTTTTTTCCAAAAATGGGTTTTGCCATTAAATCGGGATTATGTATGTACGTCCTCATAGGGGCACAGGGCTTCTTCACAATTAACCTGACCTTTAACCGATGCTTATTATTTGCACAATGAATTTTATTCAAATTTTTTTTCATAATATGTGTTTTTTTTCATTCCGACGTGAGTAAATTCTCTATTCCATACATTTTTCATGATTAACTTTTATCATATTATAGGACCTTTGGTTTGTAAGGATTAGGGCTGGTGTTGGACACATGACTGAACGAAACATGTGTTTTTCGATTATTTAACGTTTGGAGATGATTTTGTGTTTTCTAACCCTCTCAGTTCAATTTTTGCTGGGTGGGTACGGTCCTGGCAGACCAGTAGGGGCAGGAAAGATGGAAAGATAAATTGCCGTCACGGCACGCGTGACGCGTGATTTTCAAATCGCAAAATAATGGCGCCCCATACGTCGCACCACGTCGCACTGGCGAGCGGACGTTTTTTTTCCTACTCCCAAATCCTTATAAATGGACGGACATATTTAAAACGCCGCCGTACATGGGCAAGGACGATTCGTTATGTCATGCACACTGCCTCTTATCCCGATCCGAAATCCAGTCGAGTGACTGATATTCGGGTTTGGAATGTGTCCTTAAAAAAAAAGTTGCCTAATACGCCGGGATAGCCGGAATAACACCAGCAGCACATTATCCGTGCCAGTGGGATGAACACAGTTTAGGGAATATTTCATATGAAGACCACAGGGGAGGAAGGGGCAAAGTCACAATATAGTGGAACACCAGCACCAGCATTTATGGCACACGCCAAAAAAAAAACTATTTCAGAATTTTGTACACATTTATTACAAATTTGCGTCCCAATCGAAAAAAATTTTACAGTCCCCGTTTTCCTGGAAATGGGCGTGGGCTAGCATTTGATTCAAGCTGCACCACACATTTTGTATTTTGGAAAATAAATTTTTCGAAAGGGTGCCAGAATTTTTTACACATTTATTACAGATGATTCACGTATTGAAACATCCAAAATATTCATCCCCAAGTGATTGAAAACCCCTAAATAACAAAATATTTATATTAAACATGAAAAACAACGTGATCGGTGCCAGAATGTTTCTCAAAACTCCTCAAAACTTCATAAAGAACCTTCGACGCGTTGTAAATCGTAGGATGATGACCTCCAAATATCTCAAAATAATGCTGATAGTTGAAACAATCCATGCGCATCTAGAGACATGAAATTGAACCTTTTGGGATACTGTTATAAATTCGAAACCTAATAAAATATCGTTTTTATGCATTTTTTCCGACATAATGCCTATCGAAAATTTAGTAAATCAACCCACCCTCCATATTACTAAAACTAATTGTTGACATAGTCCATTCGCACCTAGAGACATGAAATTGAAGCTTGTGGGATAATGTAATGAATCTAAAACATAATAGAATATAGTTTATGTCTCATTTTTTCGTGATACCTATACAAAATTCATTTATTTCCACTCTTCATATAACCAATCCTCATAGTTGAAATAGTACATGCGCACTTAGGGACATGGAAATGAAAGCTTGTTGGATACTGTTACAAATTTAAAACTCAATAAAATATTGTTTGTGTCGCCTCTTTTCGTAATTTCGGAAATCTGTTGCAAAAACGCATCCTGCGATTAGTGAGAAGAGTTTTTCATTTGGGCAATATTCAGTAGGAAGGTATAGATTATTCTAGGACGTCTCAAGATCAATTGACTATGCTAAAAAAAACACTGAAATTCACTGATATTGCATCCGATCATAAGTTCATAAGTTCAATAGGTAGGGTTGAGACTCTCTATATGAAAAATCGGTCTTCATTTTCAGTAACCTCTCCGGAGTGTTTTCAAGAACAGTAACATGACAAATTTTCTTATTGATTTGAGAAAAATGCAGGCACCGTACACGTTGTGATACACATATAATAGGAATTTTGAGATATTTGGAGGTGTTCAACCCCTTGTAATGAATTTTTGATGAGTTTTGAGAAACATTCAGGCACTGATCACGTTGTTTTTTATGTTTAATATAAATATTTTGTTATTTAGGGGTTTTTAACCACTTGGGGATGAATATTTGGAATGTTTCAATACGTGAATCATCTGTAATAAATGTGAAAGAAATTCTGGCACCCTTTCGAAAAATTTATTTTTCAAATTACAAAATGTGTGATGCAGCTTGAATCAAAAGCTAGCCCACGCCCATTTCCAGGAAAACGGGGACTGTAAAAAATTTTCGATTGGGACGCAAATTTGTAATAAATGTGTACAAAATTCTGGAATAGTTTTTTTTGCGTGTGCCATAATAAATACTGGTGCAGCTTTAGGGACTTGAAATTGACTTGACACCGCCAGCTGATAGCCTAACCACTATATTTTAGTATAAACAGAAGTCCATAGCAATAACGCAGCATAGTCAGCTGATATGCTCGTTCGAAAATACGTTCGCATGGAAACAACGCGGAATGTCCACTTCAAAAATGTGAAGAAAGGGGACCGTCCAAGCTTAGTGCTAGCTCGAATACAGATTACATTGTGATTTTAATAGGTTGTTCTCACACTATCAAAAGGTCGAAGTGAACTTTCAGGCAAACAAAAGATGAGAAAAAAAGAGGAACGGCCACCTTTTTTTCATCTCTTGGAGCGTACGGAAGGGAATCCCTATAATGTTTCGGGATCATTGTGGGTACCTAGGGAAAATAGGGAGAGGAGGTAGGTATTGGGATTTTCTTCAACTTTTTGAGATTATAAGTTCTTGGGAATACTCTGTTTGACAAAAAATTCCAAAGCTTTGCCGTTCTATGTATAAGCGAGTTTTGGTAAAGAGCTGTTCGACATATTTCGATTTTGACGACAGAAAGGTGTCCTGACTCGGCTAGTCGAGTACGTCTGAGTGATGGGAATAAAATAATGAAAATTGCTGCATGATGATTCCTACTCGGATTCCTACTCATATCGCGTGGAATTTATAGAAAATTTTCAAATTATAGAGATGCTAGATGTACCATATGACAACTTTCCGCTCATTAGGTAGTTGGGCAACAATGGAGAATTGTACACAGAAAATAATTTTGTACGTAAAATTGATGAACGGCGGTCGTCAATTTTTTGAACATTAATATTACGAATCGATGATTATTACAATCATTTCTGATGATGGGTTCATACCGCAAGACACTGAAACAATGAACGAGCCAACATTGAACAATGAACGAGAAACATCAATAGTTAATCATTTTTTTTATTCATGTGATGAAAAACTTCATTGAATCAACGTTTTATGTTTATTGATCTATGTTTTTCATCATTGGAGCAATAAACTTTTCGTCATGGATCTATCAACAACAAACATAAGAAAATAATGAATGGTCTTCATTGTTTCAATGAACACTAAACGTTGATTTCATGAAATGAAACATCAACTTCCAAAACAGGCGCCAAATTAATGTTGCCTACCCATGGATCAATCACGCCAAACATTAATACTATGAAAAGAAACATCAACTTCCAAAACAGGCGCCAAATTAATGTTGCCTACCCATGGATCAATCACGCCAAACATTAATACTATGAAAAGGTTTCATAATACGCGGTGAATTTTTCATTTGCAATTTTATTTTATTTCTATTCGTTCAGTTGTTAATGAAAAGTTGAAAGTTCTGGGTCGTGTTTTGTGTTTCTGTGGCTCGTATAGAATTCCTACCTATTTGTGAAATTGTGCCACATCAATGGGATACTAAACCTAACATATTTGAGAAAGGTGAGTCCTGTTAATTTTGAATTACTTTTTTCACAATTCTTACGATTAGGATATATTAACTCAGCAAACATTGAACTACCGGGAGAATTCCGGCCTAGTGCAGGCAAGTGTGAGAAAGTGTCGATGCCGGTGTATTGGTGATGTCCGATGATTTCTCTATGCTAAGTAACCATCAGTTGAAAATACGATGATGGCCTTGTGATGGTATGATGTATAGAATGAGTTGAGCACTAACGAGTTGTGGCCCCTTGCTGGCCAATATCCTGTTCACTACTCGTCCCACTGGGGGATTTTCTGGGAACGTCTACATCAACAATCAGCTGATCATTTGGATAATTATTATATGTCACTCTAGTGATAGCGTATGTTTCGTTTTTCTCTGGTTTGTTGTCATATCATTGTGCTCATCACTTTCCCTGGTCGTTATAATGGCAGTTATGGTGGCAGGAGTATTCTCAATTGATAATATAGAAGATGGATTCTTCAATGATGATAATATGTATTGAGTAAGTATCAATCTACCTATCTAGTGTTCCAAATTTTGTTATGAAATGCATGTGTTTGTGATGATAATAATTGTAGTGGCTCCTACCTCTCCAGAAGCGTAACTATCATGGACTGCTTGGTTCGTTACTATCAGAAGTAATATTTGGTTATGGAAACCTGTCTCTATCATTGAAGTGAATAACAATAAGGCCTGTGCCTCCATATGTAAGTATATATCACGTAATCAGACTATATATTGATCAAGTTATGAACTCATGTAACAGAGTATTTTGTTTCTCATACTTCTATGAAGAAAGAATTCTGACATCAAGAAAGGCCACTTCATGATAACTTATGAAGAATTTTATATTTCAGAAGTACCTACCTCGCAACGAAGAATCTATTTTGGAGGAATGCTTCCCAAATAAGATGAAGATGTATATATACCAGCCGGTAAGCAGTCACTCTGAGGAGTTTTATCATGGAAGAAGAGAGAGGTTAAGAAGATATCATTGTGTCATTCATAAATTGTTTCCTTGAAATCTGGTATGTGTCTATTCCATATAATATGATGATAAACATCAAAAAATATATTGAGTTACTAGAACTTCCAGATCAATTGGACCCCTGTAACCCCTACCCTTCCCTCTACCCCTCCTCCTACCCCTCCCCCTACCTCGTTAATATGTAACCAATGTCGTTAATTGGCCATTACAGTCCCATCATTTCTGTTTATGCTGGGCTTGCTATGGGCAACTCAATGTGTCGATTATGTTGTACCCATATCAAAATGTTTGCTGGGTAGGTACTCGTGGGATGCACAAGGTACTATTCTTTCTACAACTACTGGTTATTGTCATCACATTGTTATCATTTTATTTTCTACAGAAAATGAAAATCAAGTTAATTAGGTGTTCAGATCAGTATTTTGCCTGATTTGACAAAATTTCCGTTGTCTTGTATAGGGAGGTTATTAGTTCTTGAAAATACTTACATTGGCAAATAATTCCAAAGCTTCGCCGTTCTATGGACGAACGAGTTTTGGTAGAGTGTAGTTCAACATATTTCAAAGTTAACAAAGAAAGAATGTGCTGACTGGGCCTGTCGAGTTCGTCTGACTGGTATTACTTGTGATTGAATTATAGCAGAGATTTCTGTGGAACATTTCCCATATTATCAGATACTTAGTTATAATTATATTATATTGAATGGAAAGGGCAAAATTTGTTTATTCCGACAAAAAATGTATAAGGTGAGCGAATATTTGTTTTTTGAATATCGTCCAAGTTTATCAGTCTTCGATCATTCAGTGTATTTTTGACATTTCGGAAACATTTTTAGTTGACTTCATTAAAAAATATTCATTACATTTCTTATTCAATACAATTAGGTAGATTTCAACAAAAAAAAAAAGATATTTCATTAAGAAAACCATCAGTGTTCTGCGACTGCCTTGTAAATGTATATATTATATTATTCATCAGGTCACATCAAATCAGTGGATGTACTAGATAATTTTGGGCCGATTTTGGGTTTTTCAAAATTTTAGAAATTAATTACTCTGATGCGTGAAAAAATTGTCCCCTTATTACTGATAGTGACGATACTGTTGACAACATTATCTTCGACGACGACTATACCACTGTTAAATACCAATAGAATTTGTTCGTTACATCTATAACTGTCGAACATAGATTCATGCTCATTTTTCATTGATTCAATGAAGAAAATCATCAAGTGATGTCTATCGTTCGTAATATCAATAACCGCCGATCATAGATCCATGCTAGCTGATTATTGATTCAATGTTCAGCTGTGATAAACTGAGTCTGTCCTTCGTAACTGGCACTAACATATTCATGCTCACTGTTAATTGATACAATGTACATCAACCATAAACCAATGTTTATCATCATAGATCCATGCTCGCTGTTTATTGATTCAATGTACAACAACCATGAACCAATGTAAATCCATTCGTAATATCAATCACCGGCAAACATAGATCGATGACCATTATTCGTTGATTCAACGTACTGCAGTCATAACTCAATCAACAAGAAAATTTACGTACGACCGTTCATTGTATTGATGAAACCCGTCATCGGCCCAAAATTAATGTTGACGTTCACTGATTTGATGTACTTTTTTATTAATATAACGTACCTTTTTCGTTCTGTGTACCAGAGCAGATAATTGCGAGTGAACAACCCAGTTTTTTGACAATTTATTTGGACATTCACCATTTTTCCCTTGAATCTTTGGGCTTATTCTTGTTCTCGATGATTTTTCCATTCAATTATGATTTTTAATTGTGGTTGTTCAACTGTGTTGCTCATAGAGCAGAAAACACAGAAACTTGAATTGAAATAAGGTATGCTCTACCTGCCGAACTTGATTCATTCCTACTTTCTCTGTTTATATCATGTCATGAACCGAGACAAATAAGGGAAAAATCAACTTCAACAAGTTCAGCAATACAAACGAACAGCCCTAAGAAAATCGGATGACAGCGGCTTACAAGTGATGAAACAAATTTCTCTCTTTCCTGATCTTTTTTCAGTTTGTTCATATTAATTATTATTCTTATTATCAAATTTCGACTATAAACCGTCTAAACCGGAATTCAAATCGAGAAAATTTACCCACCAAATGAAAAAAATAAAGTGTAGGACGACAGCATCCTGGAAAAAGAGTAAAATATATCTAAGATCAATTGAAGAATATCCCGCACTGCACGGCGTCGGCGGGTTTTACGCAATTGTTTTTGGATGAACTTTACCTACTTGTACTATTACAAAAAGACTACGTCTGGTTACCTTAATTTGAAGGAAATGAGCTGCTGGACAATTTTCGGTTTTTGACGAACAGAATCAAGAATCAGAATCAAGCAACTGAAGATTTTTCTGAATGGATTTTTGAATGAAGGAACAAAGAACAGGTTGCGTAATAGCTATTTCAATGAGAAACCTTCTACGAAAGGGTCAGGAAACCAGTTCGAATGAAATTGGGTCCAGAAATGGCACCTATAATATGAGAATTATAGCCTTTTGAATTCAGTTCTCCTCTAAGTTTCTTGTAATTATTTCTGAAACAGTATAAGAGAAAATGATGAATTTTCGAAAAACATCAACGCCCGCGAAATTCAATTTCTGTGTTGAGAACGCGGAATTCTTTCTTCGCGTTCGATTGCACGAAATAGTTATTCAACCAACTAGTGTATTAATCGCCTTTTAATATACAAGTTGGTTACAAAATTTTTCCGTCCACTATATTTCTCATTTCTCCTGCAATGAAAAAAACTTGGTTCGCGAATTCATCATTCATCTGGAAACTGCTAAGAATCACCCAGTAGCCTTGTTACTGACATTAGTGACATTAGACATTTGTCGAAATGATCAACATAGAAAATAAATTCCTTGTGTTAGAAAACATGATTTAAAATCGTGTCAGAAACTTGGATAGGCGAACCCGTTAATGGAAAATCTTCAATGAAATCCATATTTTTGATTTAAATGCAAATTCCGGAAGTTAAAGCATGAACAATGAATGCACGCGGTGTATGTTTGGTTGCCTATAAAACAATCGTGCATTAATAGACAAATCGTTCATTAATAGGGGTCATTAATGAACGATTTCATATACATTAAACTTAGTCATTAATACGAGGTCGACGGAAAATGTAATTTTAATATTAGAATGAATATTTCAAATGACATGTATTCATTCGAGATTACCTAGTCATTTACGAGAGTGCCACACAAAGTTCCATTTCAACTCCCACTCTGCTGCTTAATTACACTGCTGATGAAGAGATACCTAGTACTTATATGATCTAAAAATATGTTTGGAAAACGGTTCTGAGCCCACTGATGTAACTGTTCGGTCGCCTCAAAAGGCAACCGAAACAGAATCGAACAGAATACAGCATGACTCTTCGTTCGCCATTCGAGTTACATACGTCGTGGGACTTGATTACCTAGTTCAACCCAAGTATATTCACGAGGCTCCCGAAGGACATTGACCTTGGATTCATATAGTCATTTCTAAAACAAGGATCACAAACTGTAGGCGGGGGTTGCCTAAGTTGTGTTCTTTCTGTCAATAGAGAATGAACCATGTCAATTATTTATGAATAGTAGGGAATTTAAACAACAAATAATATACTCATTACTACCTTTTACTATATGTGTTCTCTTCTATGACCTGGAGGAAGGACATCAGTGTCACAGCTTTCCCAAGACCGACGAAAACGTATTTTTATTCAAAGGGCAAAGGACCCCGCACAAAACCATAGGGAATTGGCCCACAGTGGGATTTGCCTGAAATTCACATATGTTATTGGTATGGTGTTTCTGATCAAATGTTTCCATGTGAACAATCCTCTAAGACCAAAGATTTAGCTCTCAGGGCCGTATTTAGTATAGGTGCCAAATAAACAATGACACTTTTTTTTTCAAGCCCATGATTTTTGTATCTCCCATTATAATTTGATTGAATGAGAAATGTTGCGAAATCATGGCACATGTCCTTCAGCACAAGTCCTCTGTAAAACATGCCTTGTCCTACAGGGCCGTATTTAGTAAAACTGTATTTGCCGAAGTGCCGAATCGAATTTATTTTGTTATTACTTTCTTATTTCTTGTCCGATTTCAGTGGTCGTTTGATAGATGAATGTAGGTTTCTTTGTGCACATAACAAAAGTGGTCACCATCTCAATATTCAAGATGGTCGGCCTAACATTTAATCTTTATGTAGGACATATCTCGTAGCTTTTTGGGAATGATGGTAACAGGAATAGATAAGAACACGTTTCGATTGTTGAAATCGGTTATTTACTTTTTCAATTACCTAACTCTATAATATAAATATAACTCTACTTTCTAATTGAAACTTCATCTAATTCATTACTAACAAGTTGAAACCGATATTTACAGGGTGGTGAACAAAAAAGTCGAGCACTCACTATCAACATAATTCCCGAACACTGAACTGGACGATTTGCGGCATCTTTGATATGCTGTAACACAGAAGTCGATGGATAATTCACATTTTGATTATGGCGGGCAAATCCTAAATACCACAATATGCTACAAATATGAGCACATGTTCCTAGTGCCCCTCCTCCTTGCTCCTGATTTGCAACTGCAGTAGTATCCTATTATCAATACATCTTCTTCCGAGTCTTCTTCATTATTCTCGTCAGGCTGGTTTTCATGCGGAAATCTAAATAGCTTTGGAAAACAAAGAATGGGCACACACAAATATTATTATTTGACACATTGACAGTTGTTGTTATTAAAATGAAATGGCCCTGTAGGACAAGGCATGTTTCACAGCAGAGGACTTGTGCTAAAGGACAAATGCCATGATTTCGCAACATTTCTCATTCAATTGAATTATAATGGGAGATACAAAAATCATGGGCTTGAAAAAAAAGTGTCATTGTTTATTTGGCACCAATACTTAATACGGCCCTGAGAGCTAAATCTTTGGTCTTAGAGGATTGGTCACATGAAAACATTTGATCAGAAACACCATACCAATAACATATGTGAATTTCAGGCAAATCCCACTGTGGGCCAATTCCCTATGGTTTTGTGCGGGGTCCTTTGCAACGCGTATACTTGTCATAGTCGTAAGCGCCTGTCTTTTCGGGCTAATAACACAGACTTTTCGTGATCGTATTCAAAAAACGAAACTAGAACTATCGAGTCCGCTTCTTTTAAATATATTTTTGGAAAAGGGACAGTTAGAAAATCAGGTCAATAGTCCAGGTTCGTTGAAGTCGATGTCAAGCCTGTGTTTATGTTCAACTACTATGAAAAAAAGTTCGTTCATGAATGACTTCGAACCCTTCATGAATTTGAATTAAATTCAAGAAAATCACCCTATTTGTGACACGAGAACAATTGTTTTGACGGAATAATCATTTCTCTAGCTTCGCCATTGAAGTATCATCTCTCATATCAAATATCGGTGATATGAGTTCTGTATTTCGTGCAGAATAATATGATTTGCAATATGTAGCAGAGAATAATATATTGCTTGATATTGAATTTGGAATCAGAGGAGAGATGCCATTTATACTCGTCAAGTTTGACAAGAAACATTACATGAGATATCCTAACATATTGAGCATGATCTCTTCATCGTTTCTTATTTTACACCACCATTGTCATACTCAGATTTCGGAAGTGAATATACCTTGTTCTATCTACACTTCCGCAAGAAAACAACACATACCGCCAAAAATACATTTTCGTCAAAACTACTTGTCGGGATTAGACATTTAATTGCATTTTAAATCCTTCTGAACGTCGATATGCATAGTATTCGCATAAAAACCTCACTTTTATAAACACCGGGTGTAGCAATTATAGCTTGTTTTTCATTTGTAACATACTGTAAACTGTAAAAGTTACATCATGGAGTTGGAATTGAAATTACACTTCAGCCTCATCTTTTTTAACATTATTTTTTGGAGACTCCATTATCTTTCCTATTTATCGCTCGAGAAACAACAAACACCATTATATTGCATGACATGATTTTATTGGATTAAATCAGCATTATAAGCAAGTAAGTAGCAGGCTATGGAAAAACAAGGAGTACCAGTAATTGCTTCGAGGAAGATTGAAGAGTTACCGAAGAATAAGTGAACGCTTTCATGTTAGTTCTAATGGTTTACAAGATTTTATACAGAAACTGTTTGTCAGCGACTATGAGGAAACAGTTTAATACAAGCGAATTTGATTGATTTGCTTCTGTGGTTACTATCTTCTCTTCCTATAATTTTGATATCATTCCACTTCGCCAAATATTGTCCATTTTCAGTAAGAATATATGTTCAGCTGATTATGATGTACCTATCAATAGGGTCGATTCTGTTCGGATCTTGTTATAACATTGCTAAGATAATAATATTGTTATGATCATAACAATATTGCTATGAAGTTCTGTATTCTGTTTGCAGAATAACTGCAAGACTGGTTATAAGTTCGAGTGATAGCAATATTGTTGAAAAATTGAGAATTTTTGAGCTGACAACACTGTTTTCAACTCATTGTTTAAGTGTTAGGTATCGATTTTGTCATTATAACCTCTCAATATAGTCAGTCCACTGACAATTTACAAAATTATATTGTTCAAATCGAGAGATTTTGTATTTGCTGAATCTGGTCGTTGTGCGACTGGTGCAAGTAATCAATCATGTTCCCGAAATGAGAAAACAACTAAAAGCCGGATGAAAATAATCGTGACCTTTTTTTTATTATTCTAGCAAAATAGCTTGATAAACTATCCATCAGGCAACTGAAATTTCTCTGATATGCCGAAATTGTAGTCTTATATTTCCTCACAAATTTGAACTTCAAGAAGTTTTCAAGTAGTTGGTCACATTAGTGAACCTATCCTATATGTTTGTAATCACCATTCTAAGTTTTTCAATAATTTTTCTAGGAATTGAAGCTTTGAGGAAAGGTTTTCAAGTAGTCAGTGACACAACTGAAGTCTCATATGTTTTCAATCCACTATTTTCTGAAATTTCATACAGTTGGAAGAATTTGTAGTGCAAAAACAAAGAATCCACTACCTTGTTATAAGATAGCAAGCACAAAATTAATGTTGCCGAGATAGCAAGAAAGCTGACCAGATGTCATTGAAAATGACAGATGATATTGCCAAAAATCGATGATTAGAATTCCACTTTTTCGCGAATCTTGCTATGATAGCAATATCTTCTCTACATCCATATTGCTATTTGCAAACAGAATCGACCCGAATTATGTCTTTTCGTTATATTTTATTTATGATATTTCCTCCTTACTGAGAGGAATATCTTTATTATCTTTTAACACACACTGATATACAATTTTTTGGTGATTATTCTTCATTCTTTGGTTTTGTTTCAATCTTGAACAGAGAAGTTATCACCAGCACGTTTCATTTTTTCACATAAACCGGGAATGTAATATGTTTTTTTTATTATTTTATTTATGCTTGTTTTTGTTGTGGTGTTTTTTTTTCCGTTTGGTGGATCGTTCTATCAATGATGAAGTTTTTGAGATAGGAGCTGAGTTGAAGAACATTCTTGATTTGGTGTATTTCGTTATTGAAAATTCATTGGTGAGATGATATGAATTTTGCTCTTTGATGAAGTTTTTTCATAGTCCTCTGATAATTCAATTAAAAATAGAGACACAATTATAGTGTCCTAATTGGTGAACAGTTGGTAGCCGCTGGCTGGCATATCAATAATAATGAATGAACGTTGATTCTCGCTCCACTGAATCCTGTTTATTGTTATTATACATAATAGATTATTATGTCCGAAATAATGTTGTAGGATGCTCAGGGCGGCCAGGTTTGCATTTGTGCTGCTGAATTATTGAATATTTATGATCGATATTTCCGTCACTAAAAATCGCGATATATATACAATTTCCAGTTTAATTTACCAAACTTTATTCGTTACGCAACGAACTGAAAAGTACGAAAATACGCAGTTTTCTCGCAGTCGGCTGGTAATTGTCAGTTCCAGAATTGAGCAATTTGTTAACGATATCTGTGTACTGATGTGCAAACTTCACAAATAAGATTTCCTTTTGAACTCGCTTCAAGAGCTTATTGCTCTCTGGCTGACAAAAACTTTTCCTTTATAGGTATATTCTTATTTTTATATTTATGAGGTGTATTTCCTGTTCAGTTTCAATTCTGGAATGGTCAATTATCGCTGAAATTGTTTAACAGTTTTTTATCAATTACATACATTGTTTTGGAGTGTTTCTTTGGTAACATTGATTCCCGCGAATAGATACATCAATTGGGATATTTGTTATTACAATTGCAGACATAATTCATTATTACAGAATACGAATACAGTGTATCCCATACTTTGAGCAGCACGACCTTGGTATTTTCATATTCGTTAACTTGCGTAGGATGCGATCAATGATCGATTTTAGATGCGAAAAATCAGGCATTTTTCAGCGAAAAATTTAGAACATCAGAATCAGAAGTACCTACCTATATTGAGCGGAACACATTTCGAAATCGTTCTACAAATAGGAAAATACAAGAGTGTTGCTACTCAAAGTGGAACACACTGTACAATGAAACATTTGAGTATCTACAGTCATCCACAGTTCTCATTACATAATAATTACGACTGTCCTTTTATGATACTTAGGTACAGTGATTGTCCTTCCAAATGACCGCTGAATACAGTTAGTCTCGTAACTAAATACACTTACGATACGATAGGAATAATTCCACTTTGCTTTATTACCGATTGACCTTTGCGGAAAATGTACCGTTCACTCAATGTAGGTGTAAATATGAGATGGAATTTACTGATGGCAGAATGTGAAGTTTATGCGAATGTTATTGTGCTCACCTCGACGAGTATTCATAAACATCAAGCCATGCAAATTTCTTAAAATTTTTCATTGAACATCTTCAAGATTGATTTTCATTCTAAACTTTGGAATTATTATTATTAATTGTCCAAAGAGGCATGGCACCATTGCAATAAGTTCGATAAATACACGAAAGAACATAAGAAGAATATGAAGAAAGGACATATCGAAAAATCTAAATTAGCTGGACGCTGGACATTTGCTTACTGAAAATCGACAATATGATAATATATAGCAGAGTGGAATAATGTCGATTTCACTCCTAAATTCAGATTGATAATCTTTTAATTGAGAATAAGCTAATTCATATCGAGCATAAACAGATTCAGATTGATAATACACGTTTTCTAATTGAGAATAAGCACATACCTTATTGATTTTGGTTTGGAAACATGTTTAGATTGAGAATGATTGACTTCGAATTGAGGACACATTCAGATTGAGAATCGGAAATAAAAATTCAGGAACGATTGAACAGATTGAAGTTCAGAAATGAGGTAAGGTTGATAATAAACAAATTTATTCGAAAATTGTTGAGTTTGTATCCTGAATTGAGAATTGATCATTCTAGAACACGTGATTTCGACATGATTTCTTGAGGGGCACACAAACTATCTGTTAGAGGTTACCTTTGATGAGCATAGCCCTGGCCATCCCTGCCACATCTACAATATAATGACAGTTTCACGAAACACAATTATGGAATTCTTTCTGGTTCCAACTCGGAATCCAAGGAAAACGATCCCACTTATTCTGGTTTTATATGACATATCTTGACAAAATACAATGTTTGCCCCTCAGCAACCTGTCAAATGACGTAATTCTGGAATGATTTATATTCAATTTAGATTTGGGACTGATTGATTCAGAATTGAATACATAAAGTAACATATCAGATTGAGAAATAATAATTTCAGATTAACAATACACAAATTCAATTTGAGAATGAACAATACAAATTAGAACTTAATAATTCAGAATCGATTGAAAAAGAAAATTATTCACCTTCTCAACAATGTAAGTAAGAAGATGCACATCAAAAAAAAGAATAAAAGTATTCGCTTATATGTATATACATTTTTCTGAACGGAGACAATAAGATTGCTTCCTGTTCAGTTGATATTAGATAGAACATGCGGTACTAACTCCTATAATGTGAGCGCCAATTTTTTCTATAAATCAATAATCTAGAGTTATTGCATCGGTTCCGAATAAAATAATTAACATTTTTCCATTCGCCAGCGGTTTCAGTAAATCACAAATGTTTGAGATAAACCAAAATTTTGTTTTTTTTCAATTGAAATTTGACGAAGCCGAAAGCAAAATGATAATAATCCTTATTACGAGATTATAGCACATTCACTTCTTGTAAAACTACGAAAAACTTAGTGTATCTCCTGTACTATTTGTTCTATCTCGATGTTCGAGTACTAATTCTCTTCAGGAATAAATAGTCTGAAATAACATCGATACAGTTGGGAAAATTCTAATTTTCATATTCGTCAGCGGTTTTCATGAATCACAAATATTTGAGACATTCCACCATTTTGTTTTTTTTCAATTGAAATTTTCAAATATTGCACTGTATACTACAGCCCTTCAGTTACAAAATGACGGCAAGAAATCCATATTCGGTTGAAAAATGATGGAATCACGAGGAAAATAAAAACTTCCGTTTTTTTTGTGACCACCTGATATATACCGCAATGGTTACTGCATACATAGAATTAACACAATTGGAAAGATGCCAAGAATGCAGAATATTTCGAATTACCAAATCCAGAGATTTTTACTGGATATTGTTTTTGATGGAAGCGCTGAAATCCTCAGCAGTTGCTGAAGGTTACATATAACATGCATATTATTATAATAAGCTTGTGTGGAGAGAAAAATTGAGGCCAGGAAGCTCAAATGTTTTCTTCTTAGCCTTCAACTTCTGCAACACATTTTGATGCCTCTTCCTCACAGTCGCATTGCACAAACAATTACTTGAATAATCAGACTCATGAGTATAATTTCAGTCTCAACAGCAGCCCAACAAAACTTACCAGCAAATTAGATAGGTATTAAATGAAATGCTCAAGATACCTGTAATACTATAGTTATTTGTTGCGTACTGTCTCTAGACGCTAGTGTGTCTGACAGTTTGATGTTGACGTCACCATTACCAACTTTGAAACAAGAAATTAAGCGTGTCCTAATAGAAGCTGTTTCGATACGCAATTGGGTATCACAATGACTTCATTAACCCAGATAGTCCTGAGAATTTTTTTCGAGAATATGTTGTTTTATATTCGTCCTCCATTCCGAGGGTACCCATATCAGCTTATCAATGGAAAAAGATTGCATAAAACATTTTATTTTTCGTCAAAACTTCGGTTACTCTTATTGAAGAGACCGTAGGACTTCAAAATACATTTTAGCCATTTGTTACGACATGTCAATTCTCGTATGATAAAAATAGAAACACTCATTGACCCTTGACACGACATTTCTGAAACATAAAAAATGATGAAATTCCATGCATATCGGCTAAGAAGAAGAATAACTCATCCAGTTTTTCACCATGAGGCTCATGCAAATAAAAAAAGTACCACTTCTAGCCCGTGATGCTCAATATTCTATGATCTGATCAGCGTTATCAAAGCTGGTTGTGTACTCATTAAGAATCTCGATTGTATTTTTCTGGTTTACATCTATTTTCTTCTTCTTTTTGTGAAAATTTTTGTATAGGATGTACAGAAGAGGCATTCACATTATAATCAGATAAAGTGGCAAACAATTCGAAATCCCAATTTATCTCTCAATGTTTTCAAACTTCCTGCTGCCATAGCACATTTCATCGAGAGCCATATATAGTTCCCTATAGTTCAGTGCAGGGTCCTTTATGATCAGAAGGTAGACGAAGAGAGATCATCTTCTGATTCGAATCCGTCGCTTTCTTCTGGTTATGATTATTTATATTCAGCTCAAGATCGCGATAGTGATCCGAAAAGAATCTCAATTAGAACATTATCTTCTTCATGATTGTCTTCCCCAGTGACCATTTCGTCATCAGGAGGAGGGCTTTGGTATCAAATCAGGAGCCTCCAGCAATCCATCTACTCATTCAAAATGGTCTGAATTGGTGACTGCAGAATACATTTATTCTTCTTCACATTTACTGATTAAGAAAGTGAGGCAAAGTCCAAGCACCACTTACTTCAGAAAAGCTCTCTGTGTATGTAAATATAAATGTCCTAGTCTTCTATATTTAAATCTTGGAATTACACATTGTTAGAAGATTTCTCTGAACAAAACGAATATTTTATAAGGAAATCACGAAAATATACTACCTTCCATTGACTCATTTCTCAATTCCATAACAGTGTATCAACAGATCACGAATCAAAAATCGAGTAAACCAGGAGTCGACCATATATTCACTGATATAGGATTCCCATAATAAAGTGAGTCAATCTTACTGCGACTACTCAGCACCATAAATTCAGAAAAAACTTTATGCGACCTCTTAAAAGACGTAAAATGGAAAAATACATCCTCTCAGCTTTCAACAAATTTGAATTTGCGTACCTTCATCGTCCGGAATACTCGCACTGAAACACTTTTTCGGAGCCTGAAAAATCATTAAAATTTCAAGGAGCTAATATGTCCCTGGGCCTAGTCGAGCCGAATGATATATTAGGCATTCAAATTCTCCAGTCTCTTCCCCTGGAAAGATGCGATCATCTGAATATGCGCGGCCCCTTCAATTTTCTAATGGAAACTCTGCCGGAAAGTTTCCGGAGTTAGACGTCGGGATTTTTGGAGGGGTTGGCAGTCTGGAAAGTTGGCAACATCAAGGATTCACGTATACACGTGAAGAAAGTTATACAAGAAGTTCCTTGAACAGGTGACAAAAGTTTTCAGAGAACTTGTATGGATTACCAAGCAATTTCGATAATTTTCACAATTTGTCAAGGCATAAAGTTGGCACGTGAAAGAAATGTCGAATTTTTATCTACAAGTGACTATAACTTATAATTGCAGCCAACAATTAGAATTTGCTTCACATAACCAATTCACTCCTGCAACATATATATCATTTATACATGTTTGATATGGAATGGTCATATATGGATAGTACATGAAGATCAGTATTCTTTTGATTTATTGGTATACTATCAATTCTACCCAAATTGTGTACTTGGGTGATGTTTTCTTTCTTATATTCGGATGGTGAAAAATATGGAATAAATTGGATTTTCCTTATTGAATTACGTAAACATTTTGATGTACTTTTCTTCTCATTGGTAGTTTCTGCATTCAACAGTCCATTGTGTTTTTAGTGGTCTATGATTTTCTCGAGAATTTTCCTGTATTCGCACTTTTTATATTGATTTCTTTTCATATAAAGAAGGAAAGCTTACTGTAACTAAGTATACCTAATTGTAAAGAGTGTTATACAAAATCATCAGTTTTCTCAGAGACTATATCGTTTTTCCCGACTATTTCCTTATGTTCATTCTGTTTACTCCTAATGGATATATGTATATATGATTTCTCGATTTTTATATCTCTCAGATCGCACGAAACGAAATCCCTGTTATGTTATGTTAAGGACAGGGAGAGAAGGTGTGCATTGGATTTTTTTTTAGACTCTTGGGGATCATAAGTGCTTTGGAATACTCCCTTTGTCAAAAACAAAGCTTTGCCGTTCTCTAGATGAAAAAGTTCTTGTAATGAGTTGTTGGACATCTCGTTGGACATACTTATTTCAAGTTTGACGACGAAGGGATGTGCTGACTAGGATTGTCGAATACATCTGACTGCTAAAATTATAAAGGAACATTTTATTTTATTCCTTCTAGAACGTTTGAATAAAAGCCTTCTATTATTTTTTTTTACTTTTAATTCATTTCTCAATTTTTAGTTATCGCTGGCTAGGTTTCTCAGTCCAGCTCTTCAATAAGGAGACCTTCCAATGATTTTGTATGTATACCTAACCCCGCACAAGTTTCGACTTATGGGGTGTTTGGTCCCAGTGCTGGGACCAACGACATATGCAATTGCAAAAAAAAATAAAAAATGTTACCCTACTCAAAGCCACGTGAGCTAGACCAGCAGCGAAGAGCTTTGAGCCTAAGTAAATAATGGCGTAGTCGACAGTACTAGCTTGCATTTTGTGTACTGTACAAGCCTTACATAACAATTGGCAATATTCTTAGTTCCGTGGATCCGTGACTATATTTTGCTTGAAATTGCAATTATTGAGCCCTTTCATTTGATACCCATATTGTAGAAGTGCATTAAAAATAACTTTTACGCCGTCCTCGATGGTCCGTTATGTTGGATCGAAAATGACGTCACATTATTTTTCGAGACACTCTCAACGAGCCCTTTCATTTGATACCCATATCGTAGAAGTGTATTAAAAATAACTATTCCGCCATATTGGATGGTCCGCCATATAGGATTTAGAATAAATTCACACACCCTATCGTGCATTGTCATCCAAACTGAACGTGTTTACAAAATGTCAGCTCAATCGGTTGAAGATATCTACCTACCTACTTCAAAATTGAGTTCAAAGATTCCACCCGAACTAACATACTTAAATACAAGCTTTTGAAATTAAAAATCGGGACCGATAGTGAGTCAACCCAATTCTGGGCATACCTACAAAACTAGGCATGAAAGTGGAAATTGATTTGCATTCCTTACGCATCTTTCATTAGCGCCTAACTGTAGGTAGGTTACTCTAATATATTCTAGGAATGCCCCGAGCCCATAAACCGACTCCATAATGATAAAGCAAAATAATTACGTGCGGAACAGCAATTTCACGCCTTCTCGTCGTGGAGGACCGAAAGAGAAAGTGAAAATAATAAGAGAAGCCAACCTTTAAAGTCGAGTAATACTGATTTGTTTCAAGGCTGCGAACGTACTATACACAAAGCCGAACCAAAGAATATAGGACGGTAGATTGAGATAGAATTATCAATACTATAATATACCACAGATCACCCACAACGTGACTTTTGGGGAATTGCCTCGGGAATTTGAGGAACTTATGATGAATTTATTCAGCGGTTTCAAATCTTAGGTCATAAGTCATGAGATTTTTGTAATGAGTTTTAGGCTGACGTTGTTTTGCTATACAGTGTGTCCCACTTACCATGCTCACCATGAGTATCTTTTTTGATCATTTTCATGTCTCCTCCTTAACTTCTTTATTTATGAAAATATTCAAATAGGAATTTCACAGCCTCATGGCAGTTTTTCGAAGTGATTTCGAAAAAAATATGAAATGTTTACCAACTCTTCTAGAATTTGAGATATCAGCACCAACTTTAGTTTTTCAAATGTAGGTCATAGCTCACTATGACTTAGTTACAAATAACTTTTTTTCCTCTTTCAGATGATATGTTGCAATCATAGTTTTGTGTTGATAACAACGGAGTTATCGTCATTTATACAAAAACCAAAGATTATTTGGAAGCCGCCATCTTGAATTTAGAATTTCAACAAGAAAATCATGATCTCAGACCTCGAAAACCCCCACTCACCAATTTTGAATGGAATCGGACCAAATCTTGTCCGCCATCTTGGAGCAGCCATTTTTTTTAAATTTAACAAAAATTCCATAATGTATTGTCACCGAAATTATGAACACCTGCCAAATTTCAAATTAATCGGAGTTATGGATTTTTTGTTGAAATAAAAAAAAAATGGCTGCTCCAAGATGGCGGACAAGATTTGGTCCGATTCCATTCAAAATTGGTGAGTGGGGGTTTTTGAGGTCGGAGATCATGATTTTCCTGTTAAAATTTATAAATTCAAGATGGCGGCTTCTAAATAATTTTTTGTTTTTGTATAAATGACGATAACTCCGTTGTTATCAACACAAAACTATTACTGCAACACATCATCTGAAAGAGGAAAAAAAGTTATTTGTAACTAAGTCATAGTGAGCTATGAACTACATTCGAAAAACTAAAGTTGGGGCTGATGTCTCAAATTCTAGAAGAGTTGGTATAAATTTCATATTTTTTTCGAAATCACTTCAAAAAACTGCCATGAGAATATGAAATTCCTATTTGAATATTTTCATAAATAAAGAAGTTACGGAGGAGACATGAAAATGATCAAAATCTGTTTTCTGCGTATAAAACAAAAACGAATAGATTTTATCAAAATATTTTTTCACATTATAGTTGACCTTGACGAACTTCACATTTGGTGTCATTCAACCGACCTCGCATCTCTCACCATTAAAAAGATACCCATGGTGAGCATGGTAAGTGGGACACACTGTATACACTTTTTCTAGAAAATGTTTTTTTAGTGAAATATTTAACAACACAATTTAATTATTCCATTATCTACTTCTTTTCAGTTTGACTAACCATGAAAGCGTGTTTTCTCAGTTTTTCAATCTGCTATTCATTTTCTACTTCTCTTCAGTTCGGTGATCTATCACCTCAGTTTTCTGAACTACTATTTATTTTCTACTTCTTTTTAGTTTGACTATCTATGAAAGCGTGTTCTATTAGTTTTTCAAAACACTATTTATTACAAAGCTCGTTCGACATATCAAATCTGCTGTCTTGAATTTTCTATTTATGATGAAGGAATCATAATCTCCGACCCCGAAAATCCTCAGATAAAAATTCTGATGGGAATTGGATCATAATTAGAAGACTCGTTCACCATATTGGATCCGCCATCTTGAGTTTCTCAATTTTGACGAAAGAATCCTAATTTCTAACCACGAAAAGCCCCAGATACCAATTTTGAATAGAATCGGATCATGATTACAAAGCTAGTCCGCCATATTGGATCCGCTATCTTGAATCTACTAATTCTGATGCAAGAATCACAATCCCCGACCCAGAAAACCCTGAGATACCAATTTTGAATGGAATCGGATCCATAATTGATGAACTCGTTCGCCATATTGATTCTGCCATCTTGAAACTCCAAAATTTGATGAAAGAATCATAATCTCCAAACCCGAAAACCCCCAGATACCAATTTCGAACAGAATCGGATTGTAATTTCAAAAGTCGTCGCGATATTATATCCGCCATCTCCAATTTTCAAATTTTAAAGAAAGAATCATATTCTTCAACCCCAAGATCCCGCAGATACCAACTCTGAATAGAATCGGAGAATGATTAAAGACTTATGACAAAGTATTCAACATACCAAGCTGGTAGCTGTAGGTATACGCTGAAATGTCACTTCACCTACTGTTTGAATATCAGGTATGTGCTAGTGAAATCAATGGAAACCGATGTGAAAACTTCATCCACTCCTGATGTCTGTTCAGCAAAACTCAAGACTTGTTCAATGTTCTCATGCAATGATTCGTTGATATTCAGTGAGAAGAAGTTGAAGCAATTATGGACACATTCGGTTTTCTAGAATTATATAGATATAGTTAAGTAAATATACTACTTTCCTCAATTTTCCGTGCATCATAAGTAAATATATGTATGTTTGAGGAGATCCCATCCACAACTAAAATTCTGAATTCAACTGTCAGCAATGTCGGTAGTTTCAGTAGTTTCAATCTTGTTTCACTGACTTGGCTGAAAATCTGATCGTTAGCATCCCCAGAATACATACAGAGTATACTATGAATGTTTGTCAAATCGTAGTGACCGTTCAAATACTTAGCGATACATCAGTGATAAATCTGCAATGTTTTTCGATATTGTACGGTTTGTAGTGATGAGTTGGGTAATTATAGTAGCGTATTTCTTTTAACCGACCCCAGTAACCTTATAGGGAGTGCTTTGAAGCTTATTTTCAGACTTGCGAACATACACAAGAGATGATCGAAACTGAGATTTCTACAATTATTGTGTAATTGAATCTGCTTTGTTTCTTGATATTTTTCTCTTCGAGCGTACGAAAGAAAATCCCTATGATGTTCGTGAGTCTGAAAATCAGCTACAATCCCTAAGGTTACAGGGGTCGGTTCAAAGAAAGCCAAGAGGATCATTAGTTACTCAATTCAGGTAAGATCTCTGCAAAGCGTTCTAAGACACAGCTGGTTATGAGTAGTTGTTAACATTTCAGATGGACTACAATAGGAGTCTACTGACCTAAGACGAAGCACTTCAAAAGCATAGGCAAATCTCCAAGTATATTTGCGGAATTCCACGATTCAGGATAATGTGTCCAGTTCAATTCTTAAAAAAAATATGAAAGAAAATGTATTATCATATCTTCTTCCATGGATCAATCAGATATTGAAGCGTTGAGTATAGCTATCAACTCCAAAATGGTTTGGGAATGTCTGGAGAAGTTGTACGGGCTGGCACACTCACCGTTCTCTAGCTTCCGGGACATTCCGGAGTTGGAGGAAATGACGTAGCGGTCAAACTCGCTAGGAAAAGAGCTGAAACGTTTCTTGTAGGAACACTAGTAGTATACTATATTTGGAAGTATCAATAGGAAATGAGAAAATTTGTTACTCTACAGAAACTGAGGCTTCTGAGGGCGATAGACCTAGGATCAGAATAGAGGATGAGGAGAAGTTACCCTATCCAGAATCACTTCATATACTGACTATAGAGAAAAACCCCATGGGGTATAGTATGTGAAAGAGAGAGAAATGATGACCAGGTGGAAGAGCATCAGCATCAGCTGAACTCCGCTATTCAATCCATTGCGAAAGCTGCTTCACAAGAACTCGCATTTTTATTCCGTGCGAAAATTGCATACGCTCATGCTCCTAGATTCCAGCTAGAGAAGAGCCATTCGACTGGTAGGTGATGCCACACTCACAAAAAATTTGACTTCATTAGAACACCGTTGAAAAGTCGGCGACCTTTCACTTTTCTATAGATACTTCCATGCACGCATAATGTTCCTCAGAAATAACTGCTATCATTCCACCACTAGCAATGCCACTCAGACAAACTTGACAGGCCCAGTCAGCACATCCTTTCGTTGTCAACCTTGGAGAATATCGAACAATACTTATAGGAACCAAATGTCAAGTCCCAGAAGGGAAACTAAGTGCTCGTTCTTAGGGCACGGGGCCCTTCATGTTTATTAAAAACCCTTTCATTCCCAGGGCTTTTTATCAATGTAATCACGATATTATGATGATAAAAATCGGCATCCAATTTAAAATACTGTCTCACCTCCATTAACTTCTGAAACGGCTGAAGATGGAATTTTATGAGTCCCTTTGATTGATTTACATCAGTAATGAAGAAGTGGAGATGACTTGGAGATAGCTTTCCTCCTTCCTTTTGTTTACAGGAATTTCCTTCCGTGCACTACAAGACATAACAAAATATTGCATAAAGGAGAAAATATCGTTGTGGATGGTGGACAACAATTTTGATTTTCATTCCAATACCTTAGTATTCTATTCTCACTTGATTTCCAATGACAAAGTCAATAAAACACCTTCCTGTCGTCAACATCAGGGAAAACTTTCGAAAAAATTCTAGAGAGAACGCGTTTTATCATGGTACGAATAACTCTGCTGTGGAAAACTCGGAATGTTTCACTCGTAACTTTAATTCGATTTGACAGAGGAGAAAAGTTCCTGGAGAGGTGATCATAAAGTTTATTCAAATTTCTGGGGTATCGACTGAAGTGAATGAGTTTTCGGAGTTTTCGTCCGCCTGCCTTTTGCGGCATTCCAGTGATATTAATGGGATTTGGTAAACTTGATGGAATCCGATTCATCAATACGATGAATGTTCCATTTGTGAGGGGCTGTTGTCGATTGTGCGGGAATGAAATATGCCGGAAAATACTGCAAGATTTATATTCGTTGAAATGATGTAGGTATACGGTGTATGCGAGATGATTTTAAATTCTGTTGAAATTCATACATGAAATTTTACTATTGGTATTGGTAGGTTAGGGTAGTGACAGATGCGCTGCGACCTAATTAGATCTATTGTGCCTCATCTGCTTCTGCTATATCAAGGATTTCTTGTTCATAGCAGCCCCTCGAGATTCAATGCCCTCAGGAATTTGAGGATTTTGAGAGGGTCTAGCTGTGGTACAGCGTCACACTCCATCAGTATGTGATGGGGTGTTTCTGGTTCTTCCTCACAGAATCTGCAGATGACGTCCCCCTGTAAGCCTAGCTTCCTTAGGTGTTATTTGAGTCTGCAATGCCCCGTTAGAAATCTCGTTATTGCTTTGAGACTTCCTTTGCTGAGGTTTGTCAGTGCCTTAGATCATTCTCGGTTAACCGATCCAAGGAGATCTTCAGCCTGCCGTAGTCCTGGAAGTTTTCTCCATTGTCTGGCTCTCCAGGCTCCTTCTGCCATCTCACGTTCTCCTTGGAAACAGGAATTTCCAAGGCCGCAGAATGGCTCTGGTCCGATCAGTGGTGTTGAAGCCCCTTGTCGTGCCAGAGTGTCTGCTTGTTCATTGATGACACCTTACTAGCCTGCAGTGACTCCAATATAAACAGAGCAATTGATAAAATGAATTCCGTATTAGCAGCTGTTCAGGAATATCTGAAAATCAACAAACTTAAATTGAACGTGTCTAAAACTAAAGCTATGATATCAACAACTAAATATAAACACAAGTATTTAAACTTTGACGACATAAATTTGATGATGAGTAATGAAAGAATCGAAATAATCAAAACAGTAAAGTATTTGGGCTTCCAGCTAGATGATACCTTATCATTTGAAGATCATTTTGAATACATAAAGAATAAAATATCTAAAAAAACTATATTTCTTTTTAAGAATTGCAAACAATATATCAATGGAAACCAAAATCACTGTCTATAAGACCATTATTCAACCGCATTTTGACTACTGTGCAACAATTTTATACACATTTAACCTCAACAAACTATCCCAGCTTCAAAAGCTCCAAAATCATGGAATGCGTATCATAATGAAGTCAAACCGTTATACCCCAATTGATGTTATGCTGGATACACTTCAATGGCTCACAGTTTCCCAAAGATTATATTATCTTAGTATGATTTCTATATACAAAATTTTGAACAATCTGGCTCCTCCATATTTCAAGAATTACATAGTTTTCAATGCAGAAGTTCACAATTACCTTACGAGGAATAAGAATAATCTGCATATTACAAGAACAAATAATTCTAATACCATGGAGTCATTATTTTTCAAAGGTTTCAATGAATACAACAAATTGCCTACGTCACTGAAAAATAGTGAGTCACTGAATATTTTCAAAAGGGATTTTAAACAACTTATAAAAGAGAAATAATTGATCTCTCAATATTTTCCCTGGTGCCCAGTCAATTTATGCCATAAAATATTATCTTCACAATGAATTGTATTATATATGTATAGGTACCCATATTTTTCAAAAAAATTTATTCTCAACTATTTTTACCTTTTAATATTTGTGATTTTTATATATTATGTATGTTTTTTAATTGTTGTGAACTAGTATGTAATTTTTTTTGTATAATTTTTGTTGTATATCAGGACATCCTATTTCAAATAAACTACTTCTTCTACTTCTTCTTCTCCTCCTCCACTCCAATATGCCCTGGCACCCAGAGGAGGATCACTTTATTGTTGCTGCCTAGCTCATTCAATTTGCTTAGGCATTCCCATACCATCTTCGAGTTGATGTAAGGAGAGCTCAACGCTTTGATGGCTGTTTGGCTATCGGATGAAATCGCGATGTTCTTCTTCCGGTATTTCCTGTCTAGGTTGAACTGGATGCATCTTCCTATGGCGTGTATTTCCGGTTGGAAAATGCTGGGGAATTGTCCCATGGATTCGAAGTATTTGGTGCGAGGCCCAAAGACTCCTGCTCCAGTTCCCTCGGGTGTTTTAGACCCGTCCGTATACCAAGTAATGATGTTTCTCATCAGAACACCGTATAGTAGAAGATCCGAACCTAAGTCGACCTTCACCGAGCTGATAATAGAACGAAATATATTTTATCATGAATTTAGTATATTAGAAAACATATTAAAAATGGGTTGCCTAAAAAAATCCTGGGCAGACTATTTTTAATTATTTTTCGAAAAATTATTTTTAATTAAATGTTGCAACATCAGGATAATAAAAAAATTGTGTCCTGACTGAAAGTATGAAACGTATAGAATGTGCAGCCGTTGGGGTGTCTACTATTTACCTGGGCGAAGTACTGGGTTGTCAGGTAAACACAGGTATATCGATGCCAGTTACTTTCACTGGATTGGATAATTTGAAAAAATGTATATCATCATAAGCGCTGTTTAATTGCGAACACGTTGATATAGGGTTGTCTGCGAAAATTCCGGTCCGATTAGGGGTTTTTAATTTCAACGCGCGTGGAAGTGTGTGACAGAGAGATCCGAGGTAAGTATACTGTGTGATAATAAAGGACCCAACATCGCAGTCGCTTGTGATGGGACCCTGAATAGTAGAAAGTGTGCGAAGTCAAATCCTGAAAACTATGGTTGGCATTTTGATGATTTCTTAAAACCAACAGGTTTTATCGGAGATCAAACTCCTTTGAAAATCCAGGACATTGTCGAAATGGAAGCAAATGAGGAAGAATCTAATGAATCAGACGAATTCGAGAGTCAAAATGATACTTCTGATGAATCAGATATTGAATAGAAAATATTTATTAGAATTTATTTTTCATTAATATTATTTTTGTATTTATACTGTTTTTTAATAAAATTTCAAATCGTAATACAAGATGTCTAGTCTATCTTTTTTGTTATTTCTTAATTTAAATTTTTGGCGGTCCACTTTGTTTCTATTTCCAGAAAGAGCAAAAAAATTTCAAAGTAAGTATTTGATATTTTTATTGTCTATTATAGATTATAGATATATCATTATGGTTATAACGCAATATACTGATATTATATTGTTTCTATATATTAGTATTATATTAAATATATTTAATTATTATGTAATTAATTAATTATTTTTTTTTGCTACTGAAATATCAGTTGCTCCAAAATAATACGCACTGTTTACTATATGAAGGGTAGTAGAGGTACCTCTACCCTCCATAGTTTACACACCGAGCATGCGCACTTTCTACTATTCAGGGTCCCATCACAAGCGACTGCGATGTTGGGTCCTTTATTATCACACAGTATACTTACCTCGGATCTCTCTGTCACACACTTCCACGCGCGTTGAAATTAAAAACCCCTAATCGGACCGGAATTTTCGCAGACAACCCTATATCAACGTGTTCGCAATTAAACAGCGCTTATGATGATATACATTTTTTTAAATTATCCAATCCAGTGAAAGTAACTGGCATCGATATCCCTGTGTTTACCTGACAACCCAGTAGTTCGCCCAGGTAAATAGTAAACACCCCAACGGCTGCAAATTCTATACGTTTCATACTTTCAGTCAGGACACAATTTTTTTATTATCCTGATGTTGCAACATTTAATTAAAAATAATTTTTCGAAAAATAATTAAAAATAGTCTGCCCAGGATTTTTTTAGGCAACCCATTTTTAATATGTTTTCTAATATACTAAATTCATGATAAAATATATTTCGTTCTATTATCAGCTCGGTGAAGGTCGACTTAGGTTCGGATCTTAGACTAGTAGAAAAGTCGGCGACCTTTCACATTTCTATAGATACTTCTCTAGCAATACCAGTTAGACAGGTCCAGTCAACCTTGAAATATGTCGAACAACTCTATAACAAATCTCGTTCGTCTATATAGAACGGCAGAGCTTTGTAATTATCTGCCAATTGAAGCATCTCCAATAACTCATAACCTTCAAAAGTTGAAAAAAATTCGAACATCTACCTCCAAGAGATAAAAATGAATTCACTTCAACACGTGATACATAAAATTGGAACCCTTCAACTGTGCCTCGCGAAGAATATCGTATAAAAGAGGCTTTTCGTTTGGCGTATCTGTCGTTCACATTCTCCAATGGCACAATGGGGGTATTAATTTTGACGTTGGAGTCGATGAATTCAAAGGCATCAATGATATTCAAATGGCAGTGCTTAATACCTTGAAACGCATTATTCGAAAGCCATACAGGGTGTCCCTGGGAGTAAACCACACTAGGCGAATTTACGTCACATACCTATTTCATATTGATATTACCATGTATATAAATAGTATTTGATGTAATTATTCATTATTCTATCATTGGAAGAGAAAATAACAACCACAAATCAAAGACTATTGCATCATTCTTCTGAAAGAAAACAATATTTTGCTTCCTGTTCAGCTGATATAGAACAGGATAGATATTGGTATTCACTACAAGAATTTGAATATGAAAATAGTAAGTTCAAGATCCATTGGAAAAATACCCTGTTACTCATGAATTGTTTTGATTACTTCTATTATTCAGAGTCAACAAGTTGAAAACGGGAGCTGATTCGTTCCCTACACCTCCACAGATGAGTATAATTTTGTTCTATACAGGGTGACATTGAAATAAATAGGAATATTTCAAACATTCAGAAGAGTATACCATCGATAAAAGAATAAAGATATCAAAATAAAATTTGGAATGAGGATCCTTTTTCCAACCAAAGTTCGACACAGTGATAATTCTGACGTCATTCTCTGTACAAATGTTTGTGGAAAAAGCATACAATCATGCAGAGTTCGGTCATTTAAGTTGACTTTAAGTAACGTACTTGCTTCTTTTTCGTGTGTATCATATTATTGATGTGGTAAATAGGTATATGTACTTATTTCAAAAACACCTCGTATATTCCTTTCATTCAAACATTTCCTCAAACGACACTGACTATTTATTTAATTTCTATTTCATGTTTCTAAAATGGATGTTTTAAGCTTACAGACATTTTGGGACATACCATACCTGATTCGTTTATACTTAAAATGTATTGAAATATTACTGACTATTCCAGTCTTGGTCTCTAGAATCAATCAGAATAGGCCATTTTCACGGTTCCTTTTGTATTATAACGATTTTTTTTTGACTAATACAGAAGCCGAATTGTCCCACACGTGACCAACCTTCCTGTTTTTTCAGCGATACAAATTTGGACGTTTGAAACGTTAATTATGTTGGAAGCCAGAATGATGGATGCAGTGTGCGCAACTCTCGCAAGACGCTTGTCTATTGTCTCAATCATGGAATACTCATACGAATACAAGATACTATTTTTCTGGAAATATTCATCGATTGACATACTCCAGCTTGGTGGTTCCAAAACTTCTCGCCTATACGGCTCGGAAACAATGTCATTCGGCGAAATTATTTAGGCAACAAGCTGTCGTAACAGTCGCCGAATATTTTCGGCATAATAGTATCACTTGTTGTATTACATATGATAATTTTTAGTGACAAGTATAGGACAACTCTAAAATTTTGAGCAATATTCTGCTTTTAAGTGATTTTTTTGTATGGAAATGAAAATTGCCCATTATTGAGTACGTGAACAAACCCAAAACCAAATGGAGTGATCTGGATCCAAAGTGAATTCTCATGAATATGTATATAAAGTCAGCGGCTGTGCATCCATATAGAGGTGATAAAATTGAATGCAACGATTACAGAATTCAATTTTGTCCAAAGGATGGAATATGCATGAGCGGTGAAACAAATGGAGTGTTTATACATGTACCCACATTTTCAGTGATATAATTATTCTACATTATTATATGGTAGGTATGTGCCGATCATAGTTTCTAATTGCGGTACACATTAACTTGAAAAATGATAAGAATTTCAGGAACAGCCTTTCGTTTTTCAAGAACATGAGAAGTTTTGATGTGTCGATATTATAATCACATTAACCCTTTAACGCCCAAATTCTTTATCCAGATATATGTTGTTTTTTTTATTAAAGTCAATACCTTTATATAAAATATTGGTTGTGGATCCATTTTGATTTCTTTCAATGTCCAAAAATTAGGAAAAACAATGGTAAACTGGTTTACCAGCGGACCTTTACGTATCAATAAGACTTGTGATGCTTACTGATACGAGCGTCATACTATAGTATGTAAAAGTCTGAAATAACAATAAGAAGATTACTCCCCTTTAGAAATGTTTATTGAGGAATAATCATGAAAATGTAGTATTCATGTATGATACAGTACAAAACATTCAATACACAAGAAAACTTATACATATTTTGCACCGAACACTACTTCTCTTCTGTTTACAGACTTGGTACATTATTTTTTCTCGAAAAGGTGACCTTTCGCATGAAAAGGATTAAGAAATTAGAAGAAATAAAATGTTACTATGGAAATACAGTGAATGATATTGATCGATTTGATGAAACAGGAAAGAAAACTGATGAATACATTTCGTATTTCGCTCAGTACTTCCGAGCGCATGAATATAATTGCCCGTGGGCAAAAAATAATTCAGGAAAAATTACAGTTTGTAAGCTGTCAACGCAGATGGAATGTCAAACTCCTTTCTCGTTACAGAAATGTCCAAAAATGAAAACCTAAACCTTGAAAACATGTCTAAATGCATAAGGCATATACAAGGTGAAATCAATAAATCATGTCTGAAAATGTATCCCTACCTGCCGGTCTATCAGATTCATATAGACTATCTTTACCTACGAATTTTCTATTTTTTTTCTTCAACACGGAAAACGCTCCAGGTGCTCACTATACTTGTTTGTCGATTGATTTTTTTTAATGGTCTGGTAGATCGGCAATTGTGGTTTCTGTTTTGATTCAATTTGCCATTCGATCGATTCGATTTCATTAGTATTCGTTGGAACACGATGAGTTGACAAATGCTAGTGAATTATACGGGTATCGGGTATTTATATTGCAAAATGGCCTAATCATTGATGGCTGTTTCGGAATCGTTAGTCATCAGTCAGTTGTTTGTTGCTTGTGAATGTAGTGTCATACATGACGATGTCTCATGCTTGTGATAAGAAATCTGGGAAAAACTATTTTGATGACGTTCCAGTTATAGCAGTCATCCTCAAATTACTGATTGGCACATCCATTTTGTTGAGAAGAGAAATGTATCCCATGAAAAACAAGCTGTTATAAAGAACATTTTCAAATACAAAATTTTATAAAAATGCACTGAAATGTGAAATGTAAAAATTGTAAAAATATCCGATAACTATAGCCTCTATGAACCAATTTTGAGTATGTATAATCGGACCATAATCATGAAACTCATCCGCTATTTTGAAGCCGTCATCTTGAATTTCCTCATTTTGATGAAATAATCATAATTTCCGAGCTAGAAAACCCCCAGATATCAATATAGAATTGAATCGGATCTTGTATTTTCCAATTTTGAAAGGAGAATGATAATTACCGATCCCATAAAACTCCAGATACCAATTTTGAATGGAATCGCATTATAATCAGAAAACTCATTCGCCATTTTGGAGCCGCCATTTTTTTCTCTAACAAAAAGCTCATGATGCATTGTCACCAGTATTATGTACACCTGTCAAATTTCAAATGAATCGGACGATTAGAAGTGTATCATATTCAACTTGCAAGAGTTGATTACACTTTACCAACTCCAACTCAAACTATACGAAGACAATTCCAAAGAATATCTTGCATTGAAAAGGGATATTCTCAGATATAATTATGAACATAGAAAAATGGATATATTCATGAAGAAATACATTGAGAATTCGCATTCTCTATGTGATCAAAATATCAATTCTTTCTCGGTTTATTCAACAGAAAACAACTACTTTCCTGGATATATGCCACGACGAGTATTGAATTATATCTATTGTACACTCACGATAAGAATTTGAAAACAAAATCACATAATATCATTCTGAATATTCAACAACTTTCCTGGCTATTTGCCAAGTGGAACATCAAATTATATCTGTTGAACATCCAAAAAGAGAGCATGAAAAATGAAAATACTCTGGAATTGAGAATTGACATTTTGCCTCAAATCGGATAAAATGATATGTATTATGGCATGAAAATATAACTTACCAATATGTTCAGTATCGAAATGAAAATTGAAATGTATAGTAGAAGTATACTTGTATAAACTCTGATCTTGATGAGCTTGAAACTTCCAAAAAAATCATTCGTATCAGTAATATCGGCATCTCTCACAAAGAGGTTATATGACTTCACTCGAATAAACTCATTTCGGATATCAAATCCTCATCAGTAATCTGAAGTCTAGTTATTCATTGCCTGTGGAAGTATTCCCAACAACATATAATCTCCAAAAGTTCAAAAAAAATTCCAATACCTACCTCCTGTCCCTATCCTCCCTAGGAACGCACGATGTTCTTTGAACATTATAGGGATTCCCTTTCGTGCGCTCCAAGCGATAAAAAAAAAAATGATATACACAATATTAGGTTTTCTCAATTCAGAATTTCTTTCTACGTCGTGTATGATGAATATTAATTTATCATATACATTCAAAAACAATATCTTGCATGTTTCATGTTTAAAACAGAAGCAGTTTCGTTCCTGGAAACTCCAAAGATAAGTGAAAATTCGAATTTTCTCAATATATCTATATCTCTTCTCTTCAAACATTCTTCAAAACAAAGTGTCACTGACGAACGATTGGATTTTTTTCTGAGGCTCTCTGATAGGAAAATTTTCAAACGCAGTGTCATTTTGGGGCAAATCATCTGATTTGTCCTATTATGCACGTATATTGAATTAATACTCATATTTTCATTTCATACGAACGAGAGGAGAGAAAATGCCTCGGAAAATCACGAAATGAAAATAGCCTTCGTTTATTCAACCAATTCTCACTGTTGATTTGAATCAAAAATGAGTTACATTGGAATAATTTTGAGTCAACTAACAAAAATGATTGATTGGTTAACAACATATTTTGTCGTGATTATATGATACTGAGATTTTGTACAATTCAGGAAATATTTGTTGATTTAAACAATTTCTCTTCTCTTTGCAATGAAACAAGCACTACTATGTACACTGCAAATGAACACGGTGTAGCTGTTGATGACTCCTGACTGACAATCACAGTGTACTAGGTATCTGTTTTTTTTTATCAAGTGCAATGGACGTGTACACCTTAGTAGAACTTTTAACTAAAACCATGTTTATAATGATCATTTTATACATAAATAAAGATTGACGACATAATTCGATAGAAAAATTAACTGGAATGTTTAATTTTTGGACTAAATTAATAGTACCATCTGAAAACGGACCCTCTTATGACGTAGAAACCTCATCTCGCTATAGTTAAAAGAAAATACCAAACGCCCGACGGAGACTGAGGCAACTGATATATTAATTCTTTTTGTCAGAAATCATGTATCATTCATCTCTGTCTCGAATAGTCTTGTTTCAGTATTAGGGTTTTGACGTCACATATCATCGCCTCGTTTTTCAGAGGTCCGAAAAATCGGGGATTTCAAAAATTTCTTATAAAACGTAGGGAGCTCACAGCAAGAAACGGTTTGCTGTGGTGAGCTAGTTTGGGTGAGGTCTATCGAATTATGAAATAAGATTTTTTTGTGATATAAACCTATTATTCTACTATATTGAAATAGGACAACTCTGTATAGGTCCTGTCCGTGAATTGGATCGCTGTGAACAATTGCTATTGGAGCAACATAATGGACACGTTATAATGAGCCCTTTGTTTGCACGACCGTCAAAATTGTTATTCCATATATTATTATTATGACGTCGTTGTGCTGCGTATTACGAATCGAAAATTGAATTCCTGAAAATTATCAGTACACATTCCCTATTAAACGTTCGTCCGCAGTTTGTTTTAATAATTACTTACATAATTATGTTATTCCATGTTCACACATAAAAAGTCTCACGAGTTTTCATTTCAGGACTTCTCACCGTGATAAAGGCCTCTGGCATGAATTTACACAGGGCGTTCTGGAAAAGTTTACACTAATGTTGTTTATTTCGCACCAATGATTTATTGTTTTCAATGTCGAGTTCAGATTCAGGGTGGATTCTTGCGGGTTTGAACCATTGATTAGGAATAATGTATCATCGGCAAACATCGTTGTGGAAGCCTGAGGAATATTGCTTGGCAGATCGTTGATATACAGAATGAATAAAAGTGGGCCTAAGATGGATCCTTGTAGTACACCTGTGTTTATATCACCCCAATCAGAATAAACTTTCTTATTGTCTCTAGATATGAACACCCTTTGTGGTCTATGGAAAAGATAATTAGTGAACCATTTGAGAGGCGTGCCTCTTATGCCATAATGCCCAAGTTTGAGGAGCAGTATTTCAAAACTCACACTATCGAAAGCCTTCTTGGAGTCACAGGCTAACCCGATTTGGTTGATCCTCGTGTCTAATTTATTATAAATTGCTTGAGTAATATTGCTGAAGAAGTTCATTTTTTGTTCAGAAAACCATGTTGATTGGGAGTTATGATTTTATAGGCGTCCAAGAATGAGAGGAGTCTTTTATGTACTAGTTTTTCTAAAAGTTTTGCTACAGTAGGCAACAGCAACAAATGGGCCTCTAGCTGTTGAAATCTTTCTTATCGCCTTTTTTGTACAGATGAATCACATTTGACTTTTTTAAACAAGGTGGAAAGACTCCTTGAACAAAAGATTCATTGAAAAGTTTGACTATATGCGGTAAAATAATGTGAATACTGTTCTTTAGTAGTTTAGACGAGATATTATCATAGCCACAAGAGTTTTTGGGTTTCATGTTATCGAGAGTTACGAGAATTTCTGTTTCATCAGTGGGATACATGAAAAAAGATATAGAATGGGGTGGGGTAACTATTTAGAAATTTATTAATTTGAGTTTCATCAATAATTGAATTAGAGGGAACGACATTGAGAAAAAAATCGTTTAGTTCAGTGCATGATTCACTAGAATGATCATATGAAATAGATGTATCATTGTGGGTGGAACTTGAGCCCAATTCCTAATTAACGAGTTGCCAAATTCGTTTGATTTTGTTGTCACTTGACCTAATCTCTTTGTCGAAATAAGAAGTTTTAGCTGCTAGTATAAGCATTTTCAGAATTTGACAATATGTTTTGATATGTTTTTCCAGAACAGCATTGTGATAATTTCTAGTCAAGGTTATGAGTTTCCTTTTGTGCTCACATGAGTTTCGGAGACCTCTTGTCATCCAACATTTCCTCTGATTCGTTTTGACTTTTTTCAACGGGAAAGATTTCTCTTCTGTTAGTAAGTGTAGATAATATGGAATATAGTACATTTCACCGGTGATGTCTAGATTCTACATTGCTACATGTCTTAAAAACGGTGATGTGGACAAAAATGTGATTTGCTCGTCTAATAATATACTCGTTTATTCCCTCGAGAGATTTTATGCTACGTTTCATTCTGGAACGGAATGGGATGGCATCCAGAAAATTGTTGCATTTCCCGGCGTATTACTGAAAATAAAGAGATCGAGATTAATGTTTGTTCTCTGCATAGGTAAATTACTGTGAGTTGATGTAGATAATATAGCACATTAATGTATACTACGAGAAACATGATATACAGTGTGAGAACCTATATGATGGGAAAAAAATCCATATCATAAGCATTCATATGCATTATATTTCAAAAAATCCTTGAAAATAAATTAAAATTCTCTGGAAATTCAGTTCAAATTATTGGTAATACTGTTTTATCGTACACAAAGGCATAGACGGACATTCAGTACACAAAACTGATTTAAAATATAGATGAATTAACTTTAGGAGTTATTTCAGTGAAACTTGGCGACGGTCAGAAAATAATATATTTTTGAAGTTATATCACAGTTGAGAGAATACACACCCGGAAAGTTTCATTATCACTATCGAGCAGACATTAAAAAAAAAACAGAGATCCATTATGAGTATGATATCCTGTGTTACCATTTAAAAAAAGAATACTAACTTGAGTCGTTACATGAAAAGCAGATGGAGCACATTATAGTTGACTTTGAATCACAGCACAATTTGAGGAAACATATCAAAATTAATTACATTACAAAGCTTATTAGAACCTTATTGGTCATGTGCAATTTCTGTTATGATTGTGAGCACATAGTGTTCGACATTCAACAGTTCAAAGCTGATGGGACGTTAAGATTTCAAAAATACGTGACCTAGAACTGTGTCATTGTCAAACGACATGTGTCCACTGTCAATGGTCAATATGGTTTTAAAGCAAACGGCTAGGTTGGTTCTGGAGAGTAAATGATTAGAAATTGTACTGAGATTTGCAATATCAGATCGTTAGTTTATACTTTTGGGTTCATTATTCATAATATGTACAATTTCCCAAAGAGTTCTCTTTCAATAAATGCTTTGTGATTCTTGAATTTCGATAACAATGAAACTGTGGTGTGTTCTGAAAGTGCACATCTAAAAAAAAATTGACATTCGAGCATTCAAGTGTTGTTAAAGGGGCTTCAATTTTACTATGTAAGCTATATATGGTTTTTGTGCAAGAAAAACACAAAAACCATATCTACTCGCATATCTAGCTTACAGCATAACTGAGATTTTGCTAGTATGAAAAGATGTGAGACACCCGGTATGAGGCGAAAATGTATATAGGATTCGATGAACAACGTACGTGCCCAACATAAGCTTGTCAGGAGTAACAATACCTTTGAAGACATCAGCAATAACCTTTCTTGGGAAAATCACGTGAGATCAATTGCTAAAATTACATCCCAAACACTTGGTTTTCTGTTTCGGGCCAGGAGCTATTTCACTTCCAGTCAGCTGCTTATGATCTATTAGGCACAGATCCGACCTGTCCTGGGATACTTTTTCCATATTTGGAGTGCAGCACCCAAACATACCCTGAAACAGTTGGATTGTGTCTAAAAAAGGGCAAATCGTCTCGTGGGTGATGCCTCGCTCACAAAACTCACTCACTTCTCTGGAACACCGTAGAGAAGTTGGCGATCTGGCTCTATTTTATAGATATCCTCATGGACGATGCTCTTCCGAAATATCAACAATTGTTTCTTCCTTGGCAGTCCCCTCGAGATTAACTCGTCGAGTTGAGGCTTCGCACCCCTTCTTGGTCACTTTGGAGACCTGCAGAACATCTCTTTCCAAAGACTCGTTCATTCAACGAACAGCGAGGCTCTGCATTGCCAAGGGAGGTGTTCCCCCGAGGCATATAACCTCCAGAAATTCAAGAAGGACTCCAATTCCTACCTTATTTTCATTGGTTCTCACGATGTTCTCTGAAAATTACAGGATATCCCTTTTCGTGAAAACCAGAATATTAAAAAAAAGGACTCCCAAAGTACAAATGCAGTGGCAGTTCTACCGCACGTATTGGTATCTGCGAGCCTAGTGTGCCCTTTGACAAAGTATCCGCATTCAGTGATTCGACTGGGACTGCAATTAATTATCAACAATGAACGCGAACAGAGCAACGCCAATAGCATTCTCTAATTACGGCCCCGAGGCCGAGAGAGCTGATTTAGAGCTCGTAGGAGAAATTCCTCTGTATATACGTACGTACATTGTATATTATAGGTGGGTATATCAGAGCGAATACAGGGATATTCTTTAGTACCCAAAGGGCGAGTGGACTGATAATGAATCATTGGCATTCGATAATTACTTCACGAAACCAAATTAATTCTTGTAACACCTCTCACGCTTTCTTTATGTGAATAATAAGTCTATGCGTTGTTGAAAATCGTTGAATCTCAGAGCTCACTTCAAACGTAACGACATGGCTGCCATTTGGCGATACGTCGAATAAATGGTGACGTCACTTTTTCATGCTGTTATTATTAGTGTTTGTCGTGTCCTCACGATATTTTTGTATACAGTGTGTCCCACTTACCATGCTCACCATGGGTATCTTTTTAACGGTGAGAGATACGAGGTCGGTTATATGACACCAAATGTGGAGTTTGTCAAGGTCAACTATAATGTGAAAAAATATTTCGATAAAATCTATTTGTTTTTGTTTTATACGCAAAAAACAGATTTTGATCATTTTCATGTCTCCTCCGTAACTTATTTATTTATGGAAATATTCAAATAGGACTTCCACGTTCTCATGGCAGTTTTTCAGAGTGATTTCGAAAAAAATATGAAATTTATACCAACTCTTCTAGAATTTGAGATATCAGCACCAACTTCAGTTTTTCAAATGAAGGTCAAAGCTCACTATGACTACAAATAACTTTTTTTTCTATTACAGATGATGTGTCGCAGTAATAGTTTTGTGTTGATATCAACGGAGTTATCGTCATTTAGAGAAAAACAAAAAATTATTTGGAAGCCGCCATCTTGAATTTATGAATTTTAACAAAAAAATCATGATCTCCGACCTTAAAAACTCCCACTTACCAATTTTAAATGGAATCTGACCAAATCTTGTCCGTCATCTTGGAGCAGCCATTTTTTTTAATTTCAACAAAAATTCCATAATGTATTGTCACCGGATTTACGAACATTCTGGTGACAATACATTCTGGAATTTTTGTTGAAATTAAAAAAAAAATGGCTTCTCCAAGATGGCGGACAAGATTTGTTCCGATATTCCATTCAAAATTGGTGAGTGGGGGTTTTTGAGGTCGGAGATCATGATTTTTTTGTTAAAATTTATAAATTCAAGATGGCGGCTTCCAAATAATTCTTTGTTCTTGTATAAATGACGATAACTTCGTTGTTATCAACACAAAACTATTACTGCGACATATCATCTGTGAGAGAAAAAGTTATAGTGAGCTATGATCTACATTTGAAAAATTAAAGTTGGTGCTTATATCTCAAATTCCATAGAAGAGTTGGTATAAATTTCATATTTTTTTCGAAATCACTTTGAAAAACTGCCATGAGAAAGTGAAATTCCTATTTGAATATTTTCATAAATAAAGAAGTTACGGAGGAGACATGAAAATGATCAAAATCTGTTTTTGCGTATAAAACAAAAACGAATAGATTTTATCAAAATATTTTTTCACATTATAGTTGGCCTTGACAAACTCCACATTTGGTGTCATTTAACCGACCTCGTTTCTCTCACCGTTAAAAAGATACCCATGGTGACCATGGAAAGTGGGACACACTGTATAGTGTGTGTATGTGTGTGTCATTCTTTCACAAGCATTTCAAATAAATTACATTGAGTAGAATAAAGATATTAGAATGCACCCGCGTAGCCTTAGATTTACCAAATGGACAAAGTGGCAACGTAGCAGCTTCTGAATCGTACAAGAAGATGGCGAACAACTGAAAATCTATCGATGATGCGAGCTCGTCAAAAGTAAAAAAGTTATCCTGAATTCCGTGACAAAACATGCACGTGAAAATACTTATAACAAGTGCTTTCGAAGCACCAGGTGCGTGGACGAATTAATCAATATCCCGATCGAGATTATCGACCGTCAGGACTTTCGTGAGTGTTACACCCTCCGGTTGGTGACTACGAGAAGAACCTGAAAGTGCCTTCAACTCCGAAGCAGAAGACTTCCGGACCTCCATCGACACCAAAGTCATTGTAGACCAAAGGTATGATCTGAGGCCCGTTTTAATTCGATACAAATTGTTCCGAAACCCTCTGTAGATACCGCATTAGAAGTCGAGTAGTCGTAGGATCCCTTCGGAAGAATGCAGTTATTTTTATTTATGTTGTTGACAATTAATGTCAGAATATTTTTGATGACAAGTGTATAACTGAAGTAAAATATATATCCCTTTCTGCTGGAATCATTTATTCCATCACATAATCATATACATTCCATTCAACCCCAGAACACAAATTCATTTCAGTTCACTAATCTTCTCGAGTATCAACTTTAGTACATGCAATTCTAGCCTACGATATTTTCATCAATTCGTAGTCAGGCTACTTACGAAATCGTGGCGTCAGTATTTTCTGGCGGCAAATTTCTAGCCGTTTGAAAATTACCGTGGCATTATTGATGTTTTCAGCACCTGAAAATCGACCAAAAATACTTAAAAAATATAAAATTCAAAGGGATTTGAGTAAGGATTCTATTTGAGAAGTCGCGTTCGTATGGGGATTCCCGCCGAGGCATGGGTTCCAATCCCAGTGAGGCCATGGATGTTTATAATTATCATTAGCATTGCTGGATCCAACGAGGGAATGCAATAATATCTCTTTATACAGGGTGTTTCATGAGAAGACTCACATAGCCTAATGGTTAATAGGGGAAATCGAAACGAGTTGATGTATATAATATATGAAAAAATTTTTTGACCCTCCATAACGAAGATGCAGGGTATTATGTAAAATTGCTATATAACTTTGATGGTCGATATTACAGAAATGATTCGTCGTAATCTGCTGAAATTTGGCAGCGACGTATCTCTACTGAAACTATTCAAGATAACATATTATGAGAAAAAATTCAGGTCCGGATTTGAGGAAATTTCATGTTTCATTGTTATGACTACTTTCCTCGAATAATTCCATCAGATGCAGAAAGATCAGAAAAAATGCTATAAAAACTGCTCTTCAATTCACTCGGCACACTTTGACCGGTTCAATAAAAAAATATGGGACAACATCGTTCGAATGAATTTTCAATTTCGACCTGGCTGATAACTCTCAGCAACTTCCAACTGGTATCATGTGAATTGATTATTGTGTAAATTTTTATTGGATAGAAATTGACAGAAGAGAGTAGCTCTGATTTTTTTTATGATTTGACCGAACTTCTAGATAGATATGATTACTCGTGACTCTATTTTATAAATTTGTTATAAAGTAGGCCCTGTTCTTATTTTATGTAACGTGGCGTTTGATGATAGGTGAACACTGGTAATCGAAATATTCTTGCCACTTCATATTCCAAATGCTGAACAAGACGAAAATTCAAATGATATGCAATGTTTAATACCAACGAATATTTCCAGACCCAAGAATATATCGCAGTAAAACCTTCACGAGGATGAACATTAGGATATTTGAATAAATAGCAAATGCTTCCTGATATCACTTGCAGAAGTGTTACAATAACAAAAAATGGAAAAGTTTATACGTGATGGCAAAACTAATTTGATAAATCCTCATTTCGTAATTTCATCAGTTGGTACCTACCTATATAGTACTAGCCTAGTACCTACCTATCAGTTCGGATTATCAACAAACGTCACTTCTCGTCACACCCATAAAACAAAGTCAGGAATAATAATATCTATCTGGAATTTCGATGAAAAAATATCGTGTTTTTTTTCTCGTCTATCTGTCTGTCCATCAATATTCAACAAAAATGTGGAAAAATTCAATTCACATGATACCAGTTGAAACTTGACAGTTATCAGCCAGGTCGTAATTTAACATTCATTCGAGCGAAAGCTTACTTTCGATGCAGTGAGTAGATAAAAAAAATATTCCTTCATCATCGTGTTGTGCGGAGTTGTGGTTAGTAGGATTATAGAAATCAACCAAAAACCTGTCAACCTATTCAGCAAAATCTCTCAAGTATTCGAGTCTGGTAAACCTTTAGGAACTTTTTGACAAACTATCCGCATAACAGGTACCTATATTTGGCCATCGCCTATTTCCCGATAGTTATGAGTTACCCTGTATTATGATAACAATGAAAATTTCCTGAGATATTTCAATTTATCTCCAGTGAATCACCCTGTATGCCGCATAGCTATACATTTGCTCTTTGCAGAGTCCGGACATAGGTTCAGGTTATTACCTATTAACTTGGGATTTATGGATGTTTATGTTCCCATGGCGCAAAGTGTGTTTAGTTTGGGCAAAATCTTAGGATATTCGTGTACAATATGAGTAGGAAACGGTAGGTAGTATATGTTTCGCATAGCGTCAACACGCCTAAAGGGGCACGAAAGCAAAAATTAAAACAAGCACAGCACCGAAATTGTTATAGAGTTCACTTAATAGTATTAATTCTGTCTACCTTAAGACCAGACGAATTTTTATATGAAGGAGGGCCTGAGGTATACTTTATCTTGCGTCCTGTAGAGATACCTTGCAGGACGTCAAATGTCCTGAATTTTGAAGCCTATCGAGATCCTGGTGACATCATCGACCTCGTCGAATGAAGATTTCCCGCTGAGGATGAATATTTTCCTGTAAACTTTAGGCGTTTTCGGAAACTTACGCTGGGTCGCTAACAGAGAGGTCACGTGACGGATTACTGCAATCTGACTCGGATCACCTACCCAGATAATATAGTTCACGAACGTATTAGGTTACGGGCCTGAGTTCCAAGGACATAACTTAGACATGACCAAAATCTTTGGAAATAAAAACACAGTACTGAGAACACCACTTGAAATTTGATAACCAAAGAAATGCAGAACGAGGAAATCCTAGGTAGATGCGAAATATGTGGATTCTCAAGAATGTCTCGAACAGTGCTTCTCTCTAAGCAAAAATGACCCTGGAGATCTGTAAAATCATTTTTTTTATGATGAATTTGTGACACAATTATGTAAACTGTTCATTTTACTTGTAGTGGAGTAGTGTAAAATCACATATTCATAATTCTCAATACAAACAACGTCTTCGTTTAGGAGAGTATTCATTTATTACACCAGAAGACAACATCAAATGTGATATTTCCTCCTCCATCTCATCAACATCACCATCAAAACAATTGTCGAAGGTTAATGCTGTTAGTGTTTGGAAGATTGCACTTTTCCTTTTATTCATGATATTTTTTTTTCAGCTCGAACAATACACAAATGAAATCACAGTTTGATGTTAATAGTTTAATCAAATGAGGTAAACAGAACAATATAACCAAATTTTCTTATTTGGTAATGCGCATGCGGTGTCTTTCTAGACTCTCATGAACCCTGCTTTCTAGTAGGGTTACTGTAGACGTAGACGAACCGGAGTTAATGATCGAGTAGCCAACACTGAGCTTTACGAACACGGGTAGGCAACTCGGGTTAGGTTAACGAACGTGCAGGTTGAGGATCGAGTCAACAATACCAACCCGAGTAGGTTTCAGGAAAGGCCTTTTGTCTGTAGGAATTCAACCACAGAACTAATAATTTTCATATATATTGAAAGATATGAAGTTCTGTGTATTCAACACTGCAGAAATACTCCACCAGTTTTATTCAATGAAATTTGCCAAGTGCTTTCACTCCACTTTCTGGACAATTTTTCTTTGAGGAAGTAGCACTTATGATCCTTCTTTCATTGTGTTAGGTTCAATATTAGTCGATTGTTACCTGGAGTGCATAAACCAACGTTTTCCATACCTTTAAACACTCAATCTCTTATATAATTCGTTGAACTCTTCAACATTTTCATCGAAATTTCATTTGTCCCGATTTTTAATTGATTGGCCTGCCAACAACTTTGTCCTGAAAATCAAAAATTCAAAGGTAGCAACCCTACCCCAGAGCTAGCCAGAGCTCTTCTCTCTTCTGTACCTATCAGAAACCGTCCTCGAACACAAGCCATCAAGGTGTTATTACAAAGCAACCGCAAATACCGCTATTATGGTGGAGTTCGGATATTCCCAACCAGTACTGTCTAGTAGTCTAGACTGTTCCGAAATTACTGTGATCTGCTGGCAGCACTTTTCCGCGTTCTTTTAATCCACCCTATGCAAGGCTACTAATTCACTGTTCGCTACTGTCACCAAATGGTCATGTGGCGCCACTAATATCCCCTCTAATTCACGAAAACCTGAAAATTGTGGTTATAATTATTATTATTATCATTTTCTTCACGTGCTGTTTGTTGCTCGAGTGTTTATATAGTGATTTTTACAGTTATGACTAACTAACCTTGTTCATTAACTGATGAAAGTTTATTCCAAATAGCATTCGCGTTATCACAAGTTGCTGTCAACTCCATTTTCGGGTCATTCATACTGCCTACAAGTATATAAGTTGAGCTAGTGCGTCACTTTTGTTGAACTTTCTCAATTCGATGTCATAGATCGCTTGAACATCTACTGAGGCAGTTTCGGGTGGCTTCACAAGTATCGTGCTCTCCCCTTTCATTATATCAATAGTTTCATGGTGACGTATAGTAGCAACTCAATTTCCTTTCGCCATTTCATCCAGTTCGAAACTCCTTTAAGTTTTTCAATCTTCGGCTTGAAATCCATATTGAAGATATGTTATGACCGTACACCGACCAAATATAAAATTTCAATAAGACTCTATTCTCCGTTCAGTTATCTCCCTTTCAGTAAGTTGCGTTATCTGGGCCCATAACCTGTTGAAATATATCTAACCAGGGAGTCTTCTTGAACAAAATTCAGTCAACTATATCGAGAGCCTTCTGATCGGTTATTAATTATTCAAGAAAACATGTAAAAATACTTTTATACAATGCTGACGGATATTTAACACAACATTCTGACATCTTATTATTTCACATAGTAACCCACAAAAAAAAACATCATATTACAACTACGTTATTTTGTGGATTCCAATAGTAGTTTATTGAAGCTCAAAACGTTCCGCTATTACTGACTGTATATTCAGTAATATCGGAACTCGACCTATATGTCAAGTAGAGTCGTGTTCAATTTAATCAGAATCAGTGTTCAACAGTGAAAGCACGAATATATCGATCAGAAGTGACATGGATAATGAAATATTATGAAGACATTTGTATAAACAGCATGTTTTGTTTTGTGGCCTTTATGTCGAGGTTGATATTTCACCAATTTTGACGAAGTTATTAGAATAGAACTCGATAATTTTTTATCGTATTTGTTTTGAAGTAAGACTGTTCGTTTAACCCTAAATGATAACCTAGCAAGGTAGTTAGTCGCCAACTAGGTTTTCATTTAGATCGACAATGGTTTAACCTGATGATAAGATTACATGAGCATCTAAGGATTCTAAGGGGACTGGCTCCTTGGTCTAGTGACCTAGTCTACTGCGATATCTCCAGATCCATCAGCTCCTTTGATTTCATCAGTCAAAGTAGTGCTGATTGTGGCTTCTCGGATAGTTTTCTGTCTATGGTTTCCCCTTCTAGGTCGTTGCATTGGCACTTCTTCCATCAGGCCATGGGGTTGCAGAGCTAGTCTTGATCTGACGGCCCTCTTCTTGTGAACCATCTTGAATAGGAGTACTCACCATTTTTGATTTCATTAAGCTTGATGGAAGGAGTCTCAATCTGTTGCTAATCTGTGTTATGAATCTATCTATCAGCAATACAGTCATCTTTAGGTGTCTATATACACTGAAAGTACAATGGAATCGAATTCGAATATATACAAATATCATCCATGCCTCATGAATCAAGGTATAAGACCATCATGTTTACCAGCTACTGGGGATCTGACGTAATTGAAAATGGGATACCTCCATTTCCCAATTTGTTTGATCTGGACGTAGAGAGAGATATGGGATATATGCAGCTGAATCCACTCTAATTGCGTCCGCCGTCAAACGGATCAGTTTGATCGACAAGAATATACTGCAATGACGTTGATCAGACGGACTCATCAATTCGCTATCGTACGATCCGGATCAAATTGGGGATTTGCAGCTTTCACCTCGACGAGCCATAAATTCGAGGAATTCAACTCATTTCACCGGGAATTATATGGATATGCGGGCATGCTAGAAGCGCCATGACAGATGGATATATGTACTAGGCAATGTATCTGAATTAGGTTAATTTCTTTTGGAAATGCTTCCTTAGGCAATGAATTCCAGAGCTTTCTAGCTCTATAGAGGAACGAGTTTTGATATAGTGTAAGTACTCAAGTCATTTGCAATATCAATGACCTACCTTGTTCATAGCTCCACGGAAGATAGTATTCTCCCTACTACATTCTCATCCCAGAATTCTATCTAATTCCATCAAACTATAATACCTCAGCCGTTAATGAAGACGCTGCTGATGATATTTCAACTTGAAAAACCTCGTTGAATTCAACACCACCAAAATACAAGTCTGTATCTTGGGCTTTTTATTCTGCCGAGCTTTTTGTCTTAGTCAAACAGCCATTACAGCGCTGAGCTCTATGGTTATCAGCTCTAAGATGGTTTGGCAATGCCGGGAAAAACTCATCAGGTCATTCTTTCATCGTTAGCATTGAAGTTTGTTCAACAACACACCTCATTAGGAATTCAAAAGTTTTCAATATTTATCTCCTCTATCCATCCAAAAGGCACGCACGATCTTCGACGAACATACTAGGCATTATCTATAGTGCAACCCGAAAGATAACGACAATCGTATCCTTGCCAGGTCATCTGCCTTGTCAACTTATCATGGCCTTCTGTTTATCTACGGATCGTCCTTGGTTCCTGGAAATAGAACAATCTTCTGCGTTCCCACAGTTCATGAACTCAGGGTGATATCAATCAGGATTAAGACGGCACACGACAATACACCGTTTGTCAGTTCAAACCAAGGTAATTTAGTTGATGGCGGAATGATTAGACCCTCATAAATATTCATTACCGCATTATTCGAACATCACTCGTACCGGCACTAAATTGAAACGTTCTTGTCTGTCGGGAGGGACCAGACTACTCGATTCCTCATCCAGGACGAATGAATAGGCGATTACGAGGATTTGTCGTCATGATACAGCTCGACATCAGTTATCCATGTCATATTTTCACCGTCCCAAATCACATCAATGCAATCGGTTTTATAGAACAGGAATTTTAAACCAGGGTAGTACGCTCATACGACGTGTTGTGATGTGATTCTGGTGAAGCATTTGATAATCCATATTAAGTTTCTGGTATAGCAACTGCATCACGTGAAGACACCACTAAATTACTGAACATCAACAACAGTGACATTGGAACCGTATGGAAAGACAAATACTGCAAGATCATTGACTAACTATAAGCATCTCTCAGATCTAAATAATACAAAATGCATCTGCATCTGCAACAGAACTGACAGGCTGTTAGAGATGGGCTTCGTGAACTGGCCATTGAAGCTTTCTCAGGAGACAGACTTTCTCTGCCAAGGATGAATAAGACCACATTGGTGTAGTATTAGGGACTATACCAAAATATCATACAGTATTCAGCGACAAGTTCCTTTGTTTTTTGAACCAGAGTGCAACTGGTGATGTTTCTTGCAATGCTTTTCATCTTCCATTCACTACCATAGTGGTTGTTTGATTCGTTCATCTCAGTGAGGACGATAGTAGTTTTGAAGTCGAATAAGCCAGTGTTCTTCTGCCAATTCTACTTCAACACCGATATATCCGATTCTTGATATTCCCCTGCTGCTTAATTTTGGATGTAGAATGGTTCAAATCGATTGTCGGTGTTTGAATCCTTGTTTGACGCTTATAAGCCCATGGGAAATTGGGACCAGCGTTTTCAGTTCACATTCCGTGTTTTATAGACGAACATTACCTGATGATATTGCCGCCCTCAGTCGTTAAAGAAGCTTATAGGAAAAAATACTAGGTATGAAAAATATTACGTGAGACCAAATAGCATGTTGGGCTCAGGAACATATTGCTTTTGTCAACAATAACAATCTCGTGTTCGTGTTCAATAGGTATCATTTCCATTTGGTATGGATTAGGTTAGATGACAATGTGAATATCAACATACTAGACTCAATAGACGAGTATTTTCAATGAATACCAAAAACTTTCAATGGCTTCCAGAGACTATACTCTCAATAACTCTCAGAAAAACTTTCAGTGCAACCCATCAGTGACTCCTAAATAATTCGAAAACACGTTAAGTCATGTCCACAACTCATATCCTGAATAAATCGTCTGAAGAGCTTGTTGCTGTTTGTGACTCTTATCCACTCAACTATGAGATATAATGGATTTCTACCTTTGATTATAATTAATAATTCATCTTACTTTCGATGACTGACAAAGATTCATGGAGAATTTTAGTGACTCCTAAAGATCTCATAATGCCTTTCACTTGCTTTCCGATGACTCATTCACAGTGATTCGCAAAAACTTTTGGTGAATTTCGCTAACATCAAATCGTGATGACTACTAAAATTTTTTTGTAGTTTCGGAAGATTTACAGAGATTGTCAATACTTTCTAATTATTTTAGAGAACTGACACTTGCTTTCAGAGACTTTCAGTGACTCCTTAAGAATTTTCAAGACGTCTTCACATTGACTTTCAGATACGTTCAGTATCTAAGAAATATTAGATCCTGAAATGACTCCCACATTGACTACTGAATATGTTTAATGAATTTGTGAGTTATTTCAGTGATTTCTCTAAAGACGTTTTGGGACATCTAATGGGTCTTCAAAATCTTTGAATGTTGTCATTGACTCTCAGTGAATCGTGAAGACTATTTAGGATCGTAATTACTTCCACAAGGCCTTCTGAAGTTTCCATGAACTCCAACAGTTATTATATAAAACCTTCAACATCTTAACTATTCCCAGTGATTTCCAATGGATTCTTGAAATTGAGTGCTTCTTAAGAACTTTGTGAAACTGACAGTGACGTTTGAAGGCTTTCAAGAGTAGTCGAAAGGCTTCCAAACACTTCCGATATCGATTTTCAGCATCTGACAGTTAATCCTTCCTCAAAATAATAAAATAATAACACCTAATGTTATTCATAGAATAATGAGCAAATATTGTGAGGATCTTGCCTTCTTGCACCCTCTTCAAGATCCTCGTCCACTTTATTCACTTTCTGGTTTAATTGGTCGTTTGAAGAATAAACCTTTCGTGTATATTATACTATAGCTTTTATGGAAACTTAGCAACTAATAATTGGCTGAGTTTGAGAATATTCCATTCTTCAAAGTTCTATTATATCGATTCATGGAAGAAAGCAGTATGCTATTAAGGCAGCGAAAGTTTCTAACTCGTTCTCGAAAACTTCACGTTTTCTGTATCGTGAATCCTCTGCGAACAAATTATCCGAATGAGTAACTTTACGATGACTGATATCGTAAAACATTCCAAAGAGTTGTGGCACCTCACTGTTTAACAACTTTTCCGAAGATATTGCCAAGATTTGCGAGCAATAAAATTCCATTCGCCTTGTATTATAAATTGTTGGACGCTCACTCGACATGTCAGTAGCACCGATAAGAGGTGGAGAAGGGGCGAAACGAAACATACCCCAAAGTATACAGGGTCCTTTTTAAGTACGTGTAAAGAATTTAAGGACAAGATGGGTAGAAACCTCCTTTATGAATATATTCATTATGTCCATTACTAATTTCTTGAAACTTTGGTAGAAAAATATTTGAAAAATTTTAGTATAGGTAGTATCGAAGGAAAATCAATTTAAATTCATCTTGGACGTTTCGAGAACGAATCTGCTTCCGTTTTCAATATAAGAAGAACTTTATTTGAACAAAATGCAGTATTTCTTATAATACTCTCTGATTCTGAATGACACGCTGGACATTTCGACAACTAGTGGAAGAAGTGTATTTATGTTTCATGCTATTGCAACAAATATGCTTGTTCCAAATGTTGAACAACAATTTTTGTCTGCGATATAATCAAATTTATTTTCATTTCAAAGTACATGGAAGAGTATTTTATTCTAGAATACAAGGAATATTATTAATTTCTGAAATTGTTCTACATTAACATAAACAGTTTTAAACAGGCGTTATTTTCATAAAGCTATAGTTATTTTTCAATTCTAATATCGTAGTTTGAGCAATTTATTAGGGTAATATGTGGACACTAGTTCAAAAAGTAACTCACATTTGGAATTACTTCAAAAAATTCAAACTTTTTGCACACTAAAGACTGCAAAAAGTAGAAACTTTTTACAGGATCATAGAAACATTACTTTTTCAATGATGTTCACCACTTTGTATCAGGAATAATTTTTATCATTACGTCGCAATTTTGCCAAATCATACAATTTATTTTATTTTTTTTCCAGGTGGGTGTCAATCGATTCGAAGTGGATTAAATGATGTCATGAACATGAATTCCGGTAAGCACTTTTGTTTGTGGGACAAATGATATCATGTGTAAACAGTAGATTAGTAATGACTGCAAACGGTGGTGATATGTGATCAGAATTCTGAATAATCAACTACTCTGTATTTGTTTCAGTCAAATGTCAGTAGATAGTGAATCAAAAGTTGAGAAAGGGACATGAAAGCCGTTTTTACCAATAATTAATAGATTCAACACATAAAATTACTAAATTTGAAATATCTCGATTTTTCACACCTTATATTTCTGTAATCATTCCCGCTAGACCCCAATGTGTGATAGATCGGTGAAATCCACTCTTCAGTGAGATTCCTAAAATACAGGGTGTTCCAATCTGCCACTTTTCGATTGAAGCGGTAACGCCGAATGGCTAATAATATTTTAGAAGGATAGAACAGAACTGATTACCCAAGAAACAACATTTTCGAAATGATCCTATTTCCCGTTCCCCAGAAACGATTAATAGGCCATCAAGCTTAAGACATATGTATGTATGTAATATTATACACATACATACCGAAATATAGAGAAACTTGACATTGACACGACGTCCCTGACACGTCATGGAACTCACTTAATAATTTATTCATCCAAGTGACTTTTACTAAACGTCATAATGATGACGTGATTATCAGGTCATAGAAAGTATGTCATGATGACATCAGAAATTGGCGTGCGACGTCTCTGGCGAAAAATCACAAAATGGGTATGTCACAGTGTTGTGACCATTCGTCATCTAGTTGCTTGGGTATGGTGCTAGTTGGTATTGGTTTTGGTAGGTTGGATGGTGACAGATGCGCTGCGACCTAATTAGATCTATTGTGCCCCATCTGCTTCTGCTATATCAAGGATTTCTTGTTCATAGCAGCCCCTCGAGAGTCAATTCCTTAAGGAATTTGAGGATTCTGAGGGGTCTAGCTGTGGTATTTCTTCCACAGTCAGCTGGTGTGTTCCCAGTATGTTCAATCAGTATGTGATGGGGTGTTTCTGGTTCTTTCTCACAGAATCTGCAGGTGCCGTCCTCCTGTAAGCCTAACTTCCTTAGGTGTTCTTTGAGTCTGCAATGCCTCGTTAGGAATCCCGTTATCGCTTTGAGACTTCCTCTGCTGAGGTTTGTCAGTGTCTTAGATCTTTCTCGGTTGAAATTTCCAAGGAGATCTTTAGCCTGCCGTAGTCCTGGAAGTCTTCTTCATTGTCTGGCTCTGCAGAATCCTTCCGCCTTTCGAGTTCTCCTTGGAAACAGGAATTTCCAAGGCCGCAGAATGGCTCTGGTCCGATCAGTGGCGTTGAAGCCCCTTGTCGTGCCAGAGTGTCTGCTTGTTCATTCCCCTCCACTCCAATATGTCCTGGCACCCAGAGGAGGATCACTTTATTGTTGCTGCCTAGCTCATTGAATTTGCTTAGGAATTCCCATACTATCTTCGAGTTGATGTAAGGAGAGCTCAACGCTTTGATGGCTGCTTGGCTATTGGTGCTAGTTACCCATTGTTGACCATTATAGGGACTAACAATCCCTGTTTAGGTTCCATGAAATTCGACATTATTGTCATTATATTCATGTTCATCATTCATATGTGTTTCTTGTTAGTTATTTCGATATTTCTATAGAGGTTGGCAAATGATGATTGTTTCCGATTATGGGGCATTTTTTCAACGAGATGTGGAAATTATAAAAGTTGCAAAACTTCATCTAGACCCTGTTGGAAACAACCTGATGTATAGAGCGAATGCTCATTACTTTTATGACATGAGTTGTAGTAATAGACTGTAAACTATGTATTACAACAATGAAAATTCGTTCGAACGAAGTTTTAATCGAGATAACGAAATGCGATCATCCAAATTGACTGAATCCAATCTGAATGCCATTCACGTTGACAGTAATAATATTTGTGTGCCAATTCGTTTTTATCGAGTGTGAATATTGGATTATTTGTTGTGGATTCAGCTCGACATTAACCAAGTACAGATGTATAGAAAGGCAAACAGTGTCATCACCTATTGAAAGAAGTTTCGAAATCTCTCGATATCACCTACTTTGTAAAAATAGCGAGGTGTGGGAGAATCTTGCTAACTATCCGAAGTTTCAAACCAAATTTACAGGCATCATGACACATTCATTCGAGTTCACATTTTTATTTTCACAATTGTTTGTTGCGTTATGTTTTAGATTTTAAATTGTGAATTCATGAACGACACGAAGTCCTAACTCAAGAAAATCCTGTGATCATAGTTCATTTACTCACTTTCGGTACATAAAATGAAACGAATATTCGGAAAGCACAATACACTCACTCAACTAATATCATATCAATATCTGCTCAATAAACTACTAAAATTATATATTGTCAAGAAGTATAAATGCCTATGAATTAACACCACTCAAACTCTCGTTCGTTTCAAGATCTTTTATCATTCATTAACTTTTCCAAATTAAAACATTCAGTACAATGAAGTTCGATCAGGCCAGCGGAGTTCATAGACATCATTTCCTTTATAATTTGCAAAGAAATCGCTTACCGCGGCGATAATACCTAGGTAAGCGGTATCGAAAGGTAACGGCGTTCTCAATGGGGGAAATTGCAAAAATGTAAGTACTGTTTTTTTCAAGTGTTGTTTCGCGTTGTTCTTTTTCCTCTTGTTAACCTGCCATGTGGCAGCATTTATTCATGAATCTTTTCATTTAATCAATAAATGTTACTTTTATATGAAAACTGTCCGGTCTCTTTATTTGGGGGAGAATAGGGTTGGATGGTGAAATGATCAAAAACATCTTGTTAAAAAGCCAAGCGAATAGCTAATTCACGACCAATAGTGTAACCAAACCCACCCGGGTGTTGGCTAAATATGGAATTATCTATAACCATATTTCATGTGATCGTCTAGTATTTATCATGTTCGAGAAGTATCGAGATTCAACTCGACACCTCTCAAACATGTTCCCACGTTGTGTATTTTTTTTTACATAAGTTCGTGGATACAGAGTTCTGTGAAGGTAGAAAAGAAATGAAAATCGAGTATGAATCGAGAGTATTTATTGGCCACGCATCTTTTTATAATGCAAATTGTACGATGTGAAGTTGAGTGAATTAGCAAAAAGCAATCAAACCCTCTTCACTGCGCCAACCAAGACTCAGTATCAAAAGTTTATGTTGGTACTTACCAGGCTTTCTGATGTTGTAACAAAGCACAACACTGAAGAATCCAGTATCCAACAAGGTCTTACCATACCTGGGATACAATCCAAAGTTTGAGTGATAGAATTTATGATCTCGTAAGGATTTGTTACTTATTCCTCTGATAAAAATGCAACTACTCATAGAGATTGAACCCTCATTAATGGAGTCATGAACGAAATCACTAACTATGATCCTCAGATGAGAAAATGACTTCCAAAATGAATCAATACTCTTGATCATGATGAAATATTCTACCAAGCGAACTGGCTTGGGTAGTTACAATAGGGGGGTCAAACATCTGAGTTTCGACACGTGGTGGAGGCACAGTTTCTTCTCAATAATGCCATATAACCTACTAGAACCATCTGAGTTACGACAATATCATTCAAATAATTTATAATATTTTTATTTGAAATTTGAACAAATGAATCATGAATATTCCGAAAACTTCAAACGTGACACTATAGTGTTTCAATGTTTAAACGAACACTCAAGAATCATCTTGTTGATAGGTGTTATTATAGTTTTGAAGAATTTTTGTGTATAAGTAGGTAGTTTTCGTCCTCTTTTTTCAGGATTTTTTTAATCTCCGACCCCTTTTTCTCTTCTTGTTTCTTTGACAATTCCTATACAAATTTTGTAACTTTTTCTTAAAGGAAAATGAAGATTATTATAGATATGTACAGTCAAGATCTAGATGTTTCCGCACGGATTATTTGTTACGCCCTGTTTAGTTTCAATTCAGCTATTATTGAATTCGTGCATCATCAACGGGTCTCTTCTGACCCCGAGAGAAGAAAAACATATCCTTGAATGTCTAGTTCAACTTCATAATAAGATTCGAAATTCTGTACAAAATAGAAACCATTGATGAAATTCCATAGGACCACAGTTTTTGAGAAAAACAATACCGTTGCAGAAAGCAAAACAGGGTGGTCGAACGAAGAATCTACAGACATATTTTCAACTTTCAACTTCCAACAGAAACGATGAAGCGATTCCATGAAAACAAGACATTCGGGACCACCCTGTGTCTGATTCTATAGACACAAGTTATAGTTCAAATGATTGATCCTCTTAGAAACCAATTTATTCGTAACTTTCAAGTGATTCCACAAGTCTTATCCTGATGCAGCTTCAATTCTCTTGAGAGTACTTGCATAATAATTATAGTGAAGACATTTCAAGACTTGGACGATAAATCAGTGTCACTGTGACCTGAAACTTTGGTTATAATTTGTATCCCTATGTCCTCCTCCCCACCCATTTCTCCCCATACAATCATTTGTTATCCGTCAGAGACATTCAGCCAAACGTACTCGACGGAGCAGACTCTGTCTCTCGAACCGAAAACTGTTTTCCAAAGAAAACGGAAAACGTCCAACAGAAATAAATGTACGTGGATGATTGGTGTCAGTGTGAAAAAAGACAAAAGTTGTCGATGTTTTTTTGGAAATTCACTCACTGGCAAAAAAAGTATGAGACACCTAGGATGTTTCCAAAGTTTATTGTTCAAGAATAATTTTGCAACTATTTTGATGTGCTGGATCTGAATCTGAAGTGTGTATGTTGACAATATACAGGGTGATTCACATAACAACCGACATAGGGCAGGTGCATGTAGGGGGTCCCAAAATATCGCAATTTAACGCAACTTACCTCTATACCAAGTTACTTCCCTAAGGAGTTATAGGCGTAGCACTAACAGTATGTCAACTTGCTCGTTGAAAGAAAACTTCCCGTTCATTTTGAAAACACTCGAACAACAATTACTTAATTGAACAACTCACTTGCCTCATTGTCGAGTTTGACGTTTATTTTCATAGCCAACTTTTGAATTTTCGATGATTTTAAATAACACACCTAGAGCGCGCGTTTCCAGTTATTCGAGTTTTTGATGAAAATGATGAGGTTTTTTGAAAATTTTCTAGAGTGAGAAAAGTTTTAGAATTGAATTGCCCACAAAAAAAAGCAAAGATTTTTGAAATCCATCAAGGGTTAACAAAATTATGTTGAATATTGATGGTGCGCCACTCGGTATACCCCCTTCACAAATTTCAATTAAACTCTAGTTACTGTCAAGTAACGCCCTAAATACATCCACGAAGTGTAACAAATTTGGTTGCTTTAAGTTCAAGAATAACGAAGATACTGATTTTTTTCAAAATTTATAACTTCACTTTCAAAGCCTATATCTCCTTAGGGAAGCAACTTGGTATAGAGGTAAGTTGCGTTAAATTGCTATATTTTGGGACCCCCTACATGCCCCTGCTCTATGTGTTTTTATGTGAATCACCCTGTATGTAATGCACTAGTCTATCAATGGCTGACACCCAGAACAGAAAAACTTAACCTCCAAGTAAGTCCTAGGTTTCACCAGAAATCTGGGGTTATAGATGATCGTTATTAGATGAGGATAATCCCTAAAATCTACAATCTAATAAATGTTTTAGATTTGACAGTAAGTAAAATCAATGAAAAACATGATTTTTCAGTTTTCCATAACCCTTTCCACATTGATATCACTATATTCATAATAATTCAACACTACCTTATCAACATAAAATTGCAGCGTATGATACATAGGCCAGAAGTAAATTTCAATGAAGAACGCTATTCGAGAAGTTTATCCTACCACCAAGAATAATAATCAAAATTATAGAACTAACCTATTTCGGATTATCAACTGAAAAATTAGCTTTATTTCTACACAAACAGGACTTGAGAGTAGTATATACATCATCAGAGAACACGTTGGGAAGGTTATCAAAAATGATACAATGATACAAACCCCACTGTAGATCTTTTCTTAAGGTATATATCGATCAGACGTACGTTTAATCAGCGTATTCATGAACATAAGATGAATTATTTGAAAAGGAGAACAAATTCAACATACGTCAACCATATATCAGAAGAAAACCATAGTTTGGAATGAAAAGGAATGAAACTCAATCATTTTGAATCATTCGAAATCAGAAAACTCAAAAATTCTGACAATTTATTTAACGATCAATCAGACCTGAATAGTTCACCACTGTTGAATTTTTTTTCTTATATAGTAGATGATGATATATTTATTCATTATTCATATTCATTGATTGAACAAAACGGCAAAGCTTTTTCAAAAGAAAAAAAATCCAACACCTACCTCATATTTCTATCTTCCCTAGGTACACACGATGTTCTTCGAACATCATAGGAGTTTTGTTTCGTGCGTTCCAAGAGATGAGAAATTATAAAAATAAAAATGCTTGAAATGCCGAGACCAAAACTATATGTTCGATATCTGTTTTTCAGACGAATGCATGTGAACGTCTCTATATTCTTGGGCTGTAACAAACGGGACAGCAACGATCCTCAGGTCTTGCTGGATTACGCCTCTTGCGGTGAATTAATGCATCTTAGCGTTAAGAATCCCGACTGAAGACTGAAGAGACCCTCTACCGCCGCCCTTCTCTCTCTGGTTTCTTGTTTCTATCAATTCCCCATTTGAGCCCGTCGAGATAAAAACCGTCTTTGAACGGATCAGGATCTTATTGAATAACATCCCTAATTAAAGTGATTGCCAATTTGATTAATTGCTTTCTAGAGGCCCTATTGGGGACGGCTTTATTTTGACGTGAATATATACCCTGGATCTTGATAGGGATTGGGTTTTATCTTGGGTTTTATTATCTGGAAAACCATTGCTGACGTGCTCAGGGTAGATTTATTCATGGAACTCTGTTTAGGGAATATTCTTGTCATTGGTGATACGAAAAGTTCAGCTTCACAGGATTTGACTGGGATAAGTGGAAAATTCACAATAAAATCTCTGTTAGCTCCTGATATTTCTCTCGATATTTATGAATATTCCAGTCGAGAATTGTTGGGAATGATATTAATAATATACCAGCTATACATAATTGAATGAAGAATTGAGAACTATACAAGACATAATTCAATGTTCGCCGTGGCAAATAGCCAGGAAAGTAGTTGTTTTCCTGTTGAATATTCAGAATGATATCATGTGCATATACATATTTTTGTCTGAAGGAGAATGCATATTCTCAAATTCAGAAGATTTTGTTTTCAAATTCTTATCGTGTGTTCAATGTTCGTCGTGGCATATAGCTAGGAAATTAGTTGTTTTCTGTTGAATAAACCGATAAAGAATTAGTATTCTCATCACATAGAATGCGGATTCTCAATGTATTTCATCATATACAGTGTCATTCATAAAGTCGGCATCATATGGGAAAAACTTTAATCAATGACTTATTTTGAAATTCGAGTTGGACGTTAAGTTTTGCTTCAAAAGAGATGAAAAATACTCAATCGGAGGTCACGTGACTTTCGCTACATGTCAAAAGTGACATTTTTTCAAATTAATCGCTGAAAGTAGGCTTATTTGTTCAAATATCGAAAAAGTTTACTTGAAAAAGTTGTTTTTATTTAGATTTTACATATGTAACTCGGATTTCATCTTTCTATTACATTTTTTAGATTTCGATATTTTTTGAAAATTTTCGAAATTTCTGTAATATTAAAAAAATTGAAAATTCGATAAAACTACTTCATATCAGTGATTTCATCATGCTACTAACTTTCCAATTACTGATTATCACTAATTATCGACAAAAATATGATTTTCTTCAGAAAATGATAATCTCCGCTTCAAAATTCTGTTATGTTTGATGCAAACATAACATCAAAATCCTGTTATCTTTGAGTCAAGCATTTAGAAACGAAATTCATTTAAATTTATTTTTTCAGTACTGAAAAGATCAGTTCAAATGAATTTCGTTTCTAAATGCTTGGCGATATATCAATTTTGCATCAGACATAACAGAATTTGGAAGCGGGTATTATCATTTTCTGAAGAAAATCATATTTCTGTCCATAATCAGTGATAATAAGTAATTGAAAGTAAGTAGCATGAAAAAGCTACTGGTATGAAGTAGTTTCGTGGAATTGAAAATTCTTCAAATATTACAGAAATTTCGAAAAATCGAAAAAAAATCAAAATCTGAAAGTTGCAATAGGAGGATCAAATTCGAGAAGCATGTGTAAAATTGAAATAGAAACAACTTTTTCAAGTAAACTTTTTCGATATTCGAACAAATCGTCGTCAATCTTACAAAGTGACGTAACTCAAAAATTGCCGATTTTGAGATAAGACCACGAAACCATTTATTTTTCGTAGAACTATCTTCTCACAAAGTGGCGTAACCCAATGTGGTGTATTTTTCCTTCAATAGCACATTCAGTAAGTGGCATATCTCAAAATGTTCAATTTTATATTCTCACATAGGGACGTATCTGGAGTAACGTCAGTTTGTGAGAGTATGTTATGAGAATTCGCCTATTCCAGGTCTGGCGTATCTGCATGTTGAGACTTGTTGAGCCTTGCTGATTACACTGTATTTCATCAATTTCCAATAGTCTAATGCCATCAGTTGCAGTAAAGACGTTCGAGCACGCAGTCAGGGGTGAATTGTAATTATAAGAATTACGATGGATGTGCTTGTATTATGGAAAGATGGCACAAAAAATGTTGTTTTATCGAATGAACTCATGTTTCGAGGTACCCTCAAGATCGGAGCTCAAGTGAATATGTTTTACGATAATGTATGGTACTGTGGAAAGGTAATTCAGACCGAATATGATGTAATCAGTGATGAGAATTCGGATTCCTCAGAGTACGTGCCGTTGTCTCAAATCAAAATTAGAATGCTTCAGCAACAAGAAGCATTTTCATCAGATGACAACTTACCCTTAGCTCAATCTAAAAGAAAATTGGAAAACCAAGTAGAACTAGTAGAAGAGGACACGACTAGCAATCAATTCAGTGAGAATGAATTTTATGATTCAGATGACGATCCACCATACAAAAGACATTTTTATGTGCATCTTTTGATCTACAACAAGTGATCTATTATCTCCCAATCACCAATGAAAGTGCTATATTCTATAAAAGACGCTTAGCAGTTTTTAACTTCACATTTTACAATATTTCGAACAGAGATTGTTATTGTTATACCTGGCATGAGGCTGCGAGTAAAAGAGGTGCCTCGGAAATTTCAACTTGCGTTCATAAAGCTTTACTAAGATATGATTCGAAAGGATTCAAGATGGTTTCTCTATATTCTAACGGATGTAGCGGGCAAAATAAAAATAGTATTATGGCCACCATGCTGCTGCATACAGTTCTGAAGATTTTTTGAGTCCTATCATGGACAGAATGAAGGTGATTCAGCCCACAGTGCTATTTCTTATGCCATAAAACATGCTGGTAATCTCTTTATTCCATCTCAGCTTTATCCAGTTTTCAAACTAGCTCGGAAGCAACAACCATACGATGTTATTCCCTTATATACAATTCGACGACTTTTTGGACTTCAAGACATTGTCGAAAGAGTTACGTATTCTGAATATCAAAACCACAGAAACTGGAGAAACATTTAAATGGAATGATATCATGGAGTTCAAAGTATCTAAACATTACCCAAAAACAATATTTTTCAAGACTAGTCATCTAGAGAAACATTATAAATCATTGTCACTGAAACGACTAAATAATAATAAGGATCTCAGAGAAGTTTCTGTCCAAAAGCTCAATGCACAAGTTAATAAAATATCAGAAGAAAAATACTCCGATCTGCAATCTCTTTGCACTGGGAATACTCCAGTTGTCAGGTTGCAAGAACACCAATTATTTTTCAGATTACTTCCACATTGAAGATGTATTAGTTATATTATACATTCCACAGAGGCAATCTTTCTTTGAGGGTATTCCATGTTCCAAGAATTATATAATATTCTTTGTATTTATTATGGAAAAAATATTTTTATTCTGGATTTTGTGACCTGGTGTATTGTTTATTTCTATAATATCCTTTGTATTTATTATGAAAAAAATATTTTTATTTTGTATTTTGTGACCTGGTGTATTGTTTATTTCTTTAGGGTCAATAGAACATGTTTTTTCATTCATTAGTTATTTTTAAACCAATGGAATACATTTTTGACAAAAACCTTTATCGGACGTAAGTGGTTATACAATAGGATTATCTAGTCTCACAAATGGTCGTAACTCATGTTTTTTTCAAAATCTCAACGTCACTCAATTTTTTTTTACTGTTTCCATGAACAGTCAGGTAGAGAGAGTCCATACTCTATGTATACCAAAGATCATCCTGATTAGATATCTTCATCATCATTTTGTAATCACCTGAAGATTGCATAAAACTTCAAAAGGCTCTCCTGAAAAATCAGATAAACTGAGTTACGTCACTTTGTAAAATTGACGACGAAATAAGCCTACTTTCAGCGATTAATTTGAAAAAATGTAACTTTTGACATGTAGCGAAAGTCACGTGACCCCGATTGAGTAGGCCATTTTTCATCTTTTTTGAAGCAAAACTTAACGTCCAACTCGAATTCCAAAATAAGTCATTATTAAAAGTTTTTCCCATATGATGCCGACTTTATGAATGACACTGTATATATATCCATTTTTTCGTGTTCATAATTTTATCTGAGAATATTCCTTTCGAATGAAGAAATCAATGTTCCGTGACTAAATGTTAAATCCATCAAATTCCCGAAAATTTTTACAAATGGCTACAAAATGGCGAACGAGTTTTGTAATTATGATCCGATTATATTCTATTCTGTATTTAGTATCTACGTAACCGACTTTTTTGGATTCGATTTTGACCCACAGACCGAGTGATTTGAAATTTGGTAGGTGTACATAATTCTGTTGGAAATCTATAATGAAAAACTTGTTAGACAAATAGATGGAGGCTCCAAAATGGCGGACGAGTTTTGTAATTATGATACGATTCTATTCAAAATTGGTATTTGCGGGTTTTTGATGTCGGAGATTATGATTCTTTCGTCAAAATTGGTGAATTCAAGATGGCGTATCCAAGATGGCGGACGAGTTTTGTAATTATGATCCGAATTTATTCAGAATTTGTATCTGGTGGTTTTCGTGGTCATGAATTATGATTCATTCATGGAAATTTGATAATTCAAAGTGGCGGATCCAATATGGCGGACAAGTTTTCGAATTATGATATGATTCTATTCAAAATTGGTATCTGGGGGTTTTAGCAGTTGGAGATAATGATTCTAACCTGCCTGGTGGTTTTTCGGGGTCATGGATCATGATTCTCTCGTCGAAATTGGAAAATTTGAGATGGTTGGATCCAATATGGTCGACGAGTGTTATGATTACATGATCTGATTCTTTTCAGAATAGTTTTCGATCACGATGCTTCTGTCACAATCGGATATGGTGGATACAATATTTCGGACGGGTTTTGTAATCATGATTCGATTCTATTGAAAATTAGTATCTGGGGGTTTTTGGGGTCGGAGATTATGATTCTTTCGCCAAAACTGGGTACCTGTTATAGATAGCCAAGCTAATGAATACTAGTTTCAAAACCTAAATACCTACGCTCTTATATAGATAGCCAAATAAAAGAGTAGTAGAAAATAAAACACCTAATAAAAGTGTATTGATAAGTACCCAACACTTTCGTAATCAGTACATTCTATGTTGTGTATTCATCAACACACTTTTATTAGGTATTTTATTTTCTTCTCATCTTAGTTTGGCTATCTATAAAAGCGTGTTATTTAGTTTTTTGAACTACTGATATATTAGTTGGGCTATCTATAAAAGTCGAGGATGGATGATTTCCATAGTTATTAATATCTTCTCAATTTTATCTCAACTTTTAGCTTGGCATAACTACGTCATCCGAGACAATGGCGCCTTATCATAAATATCAAAGAATGGAATTTTGTTGTTCCGACAGCCGACGAAGGAGGCCTCGTTGTTCGATTGTTGTTTGTTTTGTCGGGAAAATATAAGTGCTTTCGATTAAAGAAAAGACGTTTCTCATCCCGGAAAATATCGGTTCGCCCTAATAGGCCTCATCATCTTTTTACGCTTGATTCTCTCGGTTGATGGAAATGCTTTTTTCATTCGTCTGCAATCATCAGTTCAGAAATGGCCGCGAATCAACTTTGTCGATTCATTGTAGCAGAGGTAATTCGATTTATCACAGTATTAATTCAACCGGAATCATAAAATTCATGGTATATATGACTTCACTTTCGTTTGATTCAGATTAATAATGATTGGAAAAATCGCAGAATTTGAACGGAAACAAATCTATTCAATAACACACTTGTCTTGAACTAGCTCTCAACAAAAACTCAATACATAGTCCCTAGACTAAAACAATTCGATTCAAGAAAACTTAACATCAGTATACATATAAACAGTTGCTCAGTTTGGTTGTTATCGATGGCTCAGACGTATTCATAACAAAAATAAACTACAATTCAATATCTACTTAGAGTGAATTTTATACTAAGGAAACTAGAAAAGTCGCTCACGAATTTCATCAACATTTCAAATCTCAGGCACATTTCAGGATCATCTTTTAATCCATCCCCAATTTCTCTACTTCTGTCTATCATAGAAAAATCTGTGGCTTTGCTAGTTCCAAACTAATTCGGCAGAGCCATTTTTGAAAAACAATATTTTTTCTGTGACGAGAAAAAAGTTTGGCATTTCATCTCTGTTAGGGTTCAGGTTATAAAATGTCACTTTTCATAAATTACTTTTTTCTACAAACGTCAAAAAATGACAAGGTTCGCGCATTGATAACAAATTGCGAAGTGACACTTTTTTTCAGTTTCCTACGTTACAAGGATACCTTGCACAAAACAATGCGCGAAGTAAAACAGTGCGCGAAGTACCTACTTCGCGCACTGTTATGTAAAATATATGAGATATTTATATTTCAACTTAATGGTCCACAATCGAGCAAACATCCACGAAATCATTTATTACTGAATGTTCAATAAATAACTTCGTTTTATCTCTTGGAGCGCACGAATGGAAATTCCTATTATGTTCGAGGAACTTCGTTCGTACCTAGGGAGGATAGGGGGAGGCCATTAAAGCCTGTTCAACACTATTTTTTATATCAAACTGAGCATATCTCCACTTTAGAACAATATTTTTTGAGGTTTGTAGAAAAAATGTTGTTTGCAACTCGAGCGCGAAATACTTTGGTCATCTCGACTATTATTTCAACTCGGCTACGCCTCGTTAAAAAAATCAGATCTCGATCACCAAAGTAGCATTTCGCGCTCTAGATACAAAAATAACTATTTTCCCTTGGGAAAAAAGTGAGTACTTTTTTCCCGGATATAGATCACATATATATACACGGTTGATGGCTCTTGTTGTGCTATAGTTCCGAAGAATGAGTCAATAATATCGTCTCCGAGAAAGAACTGCAAGTCCTTTTATCTTCCATTCGACTCTGCGATATTACTAAACAACCACTGAATTCGCAATTTTTTGAAATCAGATCACAGAATTAGCATGACAGAAGTGACATAAGATATTTGATTACTTTAAAAGAATGATGAAGATGCCTACAACGCAGGTGTCCCTACTGTTAAAAACTTAAAATTTCACATCGATAATTTTCAAATTTCAAAATAATGTAATATCTTCTCAATATCGATTCGTCCTTCCTTCTGTCACAGAAAAAAAATAGTGTATTATACACGGGAAAAATATTAGATTTTAGCTCACGGTTTTTTGAGACAACACAACCTGGAGCTGAAATCTACTACTTTTTTCCCTTGTATAAAAAATAACTATTTTTGATGATTTGATATAGTGGAATTGTAGGGCTTATTTAGGCTTATCACCCTATCCCCACATTTTATATGCTTCCTCTTCATATTAAAATCTGTTGGTTTGCTAGCTTCCAACAATAGTTATTTATTATACAAGGGAAAAAAGTTGTAGATTTTAGCTCCAGGTTGTGTTGTCTCCCGACGCGTAGCGGAGGGAGGCAACAAACCGTGAGCTAAAATCTAATATTTTTCCCGTGTATAATACACTATTTTTTTCTGTGACAGAAGAAAGGACGAATCAATATTGAGAAGATATTACATTATTTAGATATCTGAAAATTATCGACGTGAAATTTTGAGTTTTTAACAGTAGGGACACCGCGTTGTAGGCATCTTTTTGATTCATTTGAAGTAATCAAATATCTGATGCCACTTCTGTCAGTCTAATTTTGTGATTTTATTTCAAGAAATTGCGAATTCAGTGGTTATTTAGCAATATACGTAACCGCGAAGTCGAATGGAAGATAAAAGGACTTGCAGTTCTTTCTCGGAGACGGTATTATTGACTCATTTTTCGGAACTATAGCACAACAAAAGCCATCAACAGTGTATATATATGTGATATATATCCGGGAAAGAAGTACTCACTTTTTTCCCACGGGAAAAAAGTAATTTATGAAAAGTGACATTTTATAACCTGCCAACAGGGATGAAATGCCAAACTTTTTTCCCGTCACAGAAAAAACTAATATTTTTATGATGGAGAAGAACAAATGAAAGACTCTGTAATTTTTTTTATCGCTTGGAGCGCACGAAAGAGAATCCCTATAATGTTCAAAGAACATGGTGCGTTCCTAGGGAGGATAGGGACAGGAGGTAGGTATTGTAATTTTTTTTTGAACTTTTGGAGATTATATGTTGTTGGGAATACTTCCACAGGCAATGAATTCCAGAGCCTAGCCGTTCTATGGATGAAGGAGTCTTGATAAAGTGCTGTTCGACATCTTTCGAGGTTGACAACGAAAGGATGTGCTGACTGGGCTTGTCTAGTTCGTCTGATTGGTATTGCTAGTGAAGGGATGATAGCAGAGATTTCCGAAGAACATTTCCCGTGGAAGTATCGATAGAAAAGTGAAAGGTCGCTGACCTTTCTACGGTGTTCCAATGATGTCAAAGAGTGAGTGAGTGTGGCGTCACCCACTAGGCGAATGGCTCTTCTCTGGATGGAATCTAAGAGCATCAGCGTATGTTTTGGTGCTGAACCCCATATGTGGGAACAGTATTCTAGAACAGGCCGTATCTGCGCTTTGTAGATCATGAGAAGCTGTTGAGGTGTAAAGTAGCTTTTCGCACGGAACAAGAATCCGAGTTTTTGTGAAGCAGCTTTTGCGATGGATCTGACATGATTATCCCATGAAAGAGTGTTGCTGATGGAAATACCGAGCATAGATATGGTGGGCTTGGTGGGGATGGTGGAGCCAGACATTACAATATCGGGCATACTGAGTTCCGCCTTTCTAGAGAAAATGCAGGCTTGAGTTTTGGTGGCGTTGAATTCAACTAGGTTGTTTGTTCCCCAGGCTGTGATTTCAGCAAGATCTTCATTGACAGAATTGACCTGCCTGCGCCGTGAGTTCTTAGTTTCCTGGGAAGAAATGGGAATTCTGGAAGAGAACGCAGTATAGAGGGTACTATCATCTGCAAAGCTGTGGATGGGGCAAGTTGTTACTCCCAACAGATCATTGATATGAAGCAGGAATAATGTTGGTGCCAAAATTGATCCTTGTGGAACGCCGGAATTGATGCCAAAGGTATCAGAGGATACACCGTCCACCACCACGTGAAGCGATCTGCCTGAAAGAAAACTCGATAAGAGATGGCATAGCTGAGGTGGTAAGCCGTATGATGGTAGTTTGTGGAGGAGTCCTTCGTGCCAAACACGGTCGAATGCTTTCGAAATGTCCAACGCGACAACTAGGCAAATTATAGCATAAAATGAGCCTACAATTATATGATATAGGTGTTATATGTTGGAATTCTTGTGTGGCTGGCGTCTTCTGAATCTTTGCCATATACTGTGTTTTATACTCCCAATAACAGTAAAATGTTGGAAAGCGTAATTATTCATGAATCACTTCAGTTTTCTCCTCGGTTTTCGCATTGCCTGAAGAAAAAACTTAAGTTTTTTCTCCTGTTTTCTCCGCCAATTTGCATTGTCGATGAAGAACAAAACAACTCACTTGTGACGACGAGTGATTTATTTATATGAACTGATACGAAATGGAGCATGATTGATTTCACAGGCAGTTGGTCGCAAGTAATGTGATTTAATGCATTTCCACGAAATTACCAGTACGCCTTCAATATTGACGTGTATGTTTTCGTAATTTTTCACATGGACTCGAGTAGAGAAATCGTGATTGCTTCGTCATCAGAATGAACTCGAATTATTATATAAATGATTGCAACATCGTAGTGATCGTTGAAATACTTTTTTTATTTTACTGCCTTCTACTTATGAGGCATGAAACCCTGTTAAAACACCACCGAACATAACACTTACAATGGGAAGAATAAAAAAAAACACCAAATGACTTTTTGGTTTTTTCGCATGCATGAATTTTTCTGTTTTCATATTAAAATCGTGAGAAGAACTTTTCGAAATCTCACCACAAAGATTCTGTGTATCGAATTAATTGTATCCCATTAAAAACACCATTACTTATTGGGGAAGACCACTGAGGGAAGAAATCCGTGCAAACCTCTATCAATCGACGAATCATGATTTACATTTTATGTACAATCAATATTATGAGTTGAAGTTGAAGGGAATCGAATCTATATCGTTTTGAAATCAGCATATTTCATTCGATATTTCAAACAGCCAAATATGATGGTGGAGTCGTGACGTATTAGTCCCGAACTGTAGCTATCTCTCTCTGATACCTCGTCATTCTGCAGTGTTGCAGTGTAATTGGTCAGTTCAAGGACAATAGGCGTGTTGGGACTAAGACGTCGCACCAGTCACACCAATGAATTGATGAAATTTCAAATGGCGCAGGAATAGTGTATTTTGAAATGGACATGTACTAATTTATTTTTCTCATCGTCTTAGCATGAATGAAAAAATTCAAAATTAATTCACTGGTAGTTTTTCAGCATAGAGTTCACGATAATGTCGTTTTAAAAAATCAGTGGTCTTCCCCATTGCGTTGAAATTCCATTTTGAGAAACCTGACAGAAAATCGATCATCAGTGACATATTGTTTTAAATATATTTGAAAAAGCTATAGCTAGATTATATTGAAAAATATCAAAAATTCTCTCATCTCTTCCAACATGAAAATGGAAAATAATATCACAAACTGTCTTCCTTTTCATCTATTGACATGATACAATATATAAGTTCATTTTCCAGTTTACATAACAAAATGTTTTGAAAAATTTTGTGCTATTCACACATTATTTCATACCAGAATCGGGGGCTGTCATCGACATCATTTCTATTGTTAATTTCATTCTATATCATCATATACAGGGTGGCCATAGCTGAAGGGCATATTCCAAGTCGAAAGTGCCATTTATCTTCTTTTGTCTAACACTCAATGGTTAAGAAGTTATGAACATTTGAATATCAACTTTGCTCACTAGTGCATGGATTGCAAGAGGTGCATGGTTCAGCTCTTTGACCACCGAGGTCACCTGACCACTATCATCTTTTGGGGCTCATGGAAAGTCAAGTGTGTTTTACTTATCTTTTAGTGCGCACGATAGGAAATTCCCGAAATGTTAGTGAAACATCCTGCGTACCTTATGAGGATACGGTGAGGAGGTAGGTATAGAGGTATAGAGGTTATAAGTTCTTGGGAATACTTTATACGAACGAGTTTTGGTAGAGTATTGTATGCAAATAAAACACAAAGCAGAGATGAGCTAATTCACAGTATTATGAAAACAGCGGCATCCATTATAGAGACGAGACCTACGTTTTCAATTATTAGACAAGTCAGAATGTGTTGTGAACCAACGGGGGAAATTTTGAACAAAAACCTTATTGAAATTTGAGTTGTATAAGGAATCAACCAATCCTCAATTTTTTTTATCGCTTGGAGCGCACGAAAGAAAATCCCTATAATGTTCAAAGAACATCGTGCGTTCCTAGGGAGGATAGGGACAGGAAGTAGGTATTGGATTTTTTTTTGAACTTCTGGAGATTATATGTTGTTGGGAATACTTCCTCATGCAATGAATTCCAGAGCCTAGCCGTTCTATGGATGAACGAGTTTTGATAAAGTGCTGTTCGACATCTTTTGAGGTTGACAACGAAAGGATGTGCTGGGCTTGTCCAGTTCGTCTGACTGCGGTATTGCTAGTGAAGGGATGATAGCAGAGATTTCCGATGAACATTTCCCGTGGAAGTATCGATAGAAAAGTGAAAGGTCGCCTTTCTACGGTGTTCCAATGATGTCAAAGAGTGAGTGAGTGTGGCGTCACCCACCAGGCGAATGGCTCTTCTCTGGATGGAATCTAAGAGCATCAGCGTATGTTTTGGTGCTGAACCCCATATGTGGGAACAGTATCCTAGAACAGGCTGCATCTGCGCTTTGTAGATCATGAGAAGCTGTTGAATCCAATATTGCTCAACTATAGAGTTTTGGACCAAAGTGTAAAGGGCACCTTCGACTTGAAATTGATTTGAGATTGTGCTCTTAAGCTATAGGCATCGAGTCACGGGACACCCTGTATATTGTCGAAACGATTTATCGAGAATAAACACCCTATTATTTCAATGGGTATACACGAGGAAACCGGAACTTCCTGTCAGTTTTTGCTCCAGTAGAAATCGTCAGTTTTTCTGAAACAAATGAAATTATTATAATCGTCTACGGAATCCGGCCGGTCGGAGAGAGAGTTTCAACCGCAAAAAATTTTTTGTGAAGAGTAAAACAAAGCACGGTTGGCATTTCGGTTGATGCACTTTGACTACGGCAGCATTATCGAACGAATCTAAAGAGAAATAGTGGAATCAGTGGAGTTTATGGTTGAATTGTTTGGAAATTGTAATACGCGAGTATTGTCATTCGAAATATCCCTTTTAGTATTAACTAGTTGACAATTGAGCGGTATATACATTTTTATCCCATGGAGGAATGGAACGGCAATGTATCATTGCATTTCTCGAGTAGTTATAACCTAACCACGTGCTATGTGAACAAACATTCGGTAAACTCCTCTTGGTAACTTGGCAACTGCGCTCTGTGCTGTCTAACTACGAGATACGAGGTGCAAAATGGCTTCCGTTTCATACCTTTCAACAAATTAATATATCCATTTGAGAAATAAGCATCAACTAGGAACTATTTTCAAATGAACTTTGGTGTTCCACTAACGAGTCGTGACGTCAGTATAGGTTGAATGAGAGTGTGACTTCGGTTGTAGTTCTGAATAAAACCATACGAATACTTCCCCTATTGAATTCAATTCATTATTCAAAATCTGAATCTGAATTCAAATATAAAATGGAAAAATTTTCAAACAAATGTCCCTTTCAGTGCTTTCGTAGATCTGAGTACTTCAGTTATTATACCAGGATTGATTGATGAAGGTGAGTTTTTTCGAGGTATTTCGTCTGAAATTCAAATATTTTACATTCAATAACATTTTCCTCTCTTTGGTATCATGAAACTTTGAAATGGTCAAAAATGTTTCAGAGCTTCTCTATAGAATCTGGTCTAAAAACTTATTGTGAGCAAAAATGTCCAGGTGATGAAATTATTTGAATGATTCTTTTTTCCATCAATTACTCAAAAAACCCTTTGGTTTTTCTTGAGGGTGCATGATTCAATTGATCTATTGAATTTCAAAGATCATTGGTCCGAAATTTTCTTTAGGAATCAATAAATTGCTATTTATACCAAACATCAGGGTGGAAATTATGGGAAGTGAAAGTGGATATCAGTCAAAATTTCACCTTTGTTGATGACAACAATCCTGGAAAATAACTGAATAACTATACAGTAAGAAGGTCATGCAACTATCTATATGATCACCCATCAAGAGTAGCGAAGTTCCCTACCTACGATTATAACATTGCCCTACTCCCATTATTAGATGCACTCACTAGCGGTAGCAAAGTCAGATACCTACTACAGAAACAACGTCTAATAGCATCATACAGATGCACTCGCTAGTGACAGCAAGGTTCTATATCTAATAATCGCAAGTGGGTTATAATCAGCAAAGTTGACTTTATAATCACTGGTGGTAACTCGCTTGTCCCCTATGCTATTAGAGTTTCTTGCTGGGGTAATTCGATTTCTGACTATGGTTAATAGAAATTTTCCTCAGTGCAGCCAGAAGATTATTATTATTGAATAATAATTAAATTGAAGTGGAAATTGAAAGGAACTATTAAAAATAAAAATGAAACATAATAATTGGTATTTCGCCTCGAGAGGAAAATCACCTGGTTCATGAGATATTCATACTATTCATAGAACTAGAATAATTTTTCAGTCAGAAATACATCCAAGATTTCTAGGAGTACCTTAAAAGTCTGAAGGTAGCATATAAATGCCAAATAGGTATTAAATTGACGGCAAAACAGTCGTATAAGTTCGGCATGAATTAATTGAAGTTCAAGTAAATTAATGGACCACTAGACAGTAAAAGAGGAATAATCATACCCATTTTGCTCCCCTATAAAATCTAACGATAGCGAAAAGTTAATTTATGCTGGCAAGAACGTATTCAGAGTTTACTTCCTTAATTAGGAATTTCAGTAGTGCTCAATTCAATGGTGTATCTATCGAAGTACTCAATAAACGTTTTTCTCACTCAGTGATCGGATTTTGGCAATTTGGAGTTTCCAAATTAGTGATAATATTTTATGTTCTCCCCATTGATGAACTAAGGCATCAAGAAGGCTCTGTTTAAGTACACCAAGAAATTAACGTTGATGAAGACAATATCAATTCAATCAATGTGAATTTCTAATATGAAAATTTTGTACTTTTGGTGCTCATTTCTATTGAAATTTTCGAATATGGACACATTTTCCACGATTGATCACATTTTTATTCACTTCAGTTTTCAAAACGATATAACCGTTTTTGAAATACAACATCGACGATGAACTCGTTATGATGGTAATGAATAAGTGCGTCCATTTCAACCTCATTCTGATGATGACTTCGATGAATTATCAGCTTGTGATACAGCCTTCCTAGGCGTTCTATTCATCGACGGGGTTATTTGAATTTCATCGCTTACAATACTTATTTCAAATTGTAACGAGACTACATTTTTCCGAATAGACATACGCGGAAGACATTCGAAGTTTTGGCGAAAGACCTGGAAAGGGTATGAAAACTCCTGAATGTTTTGAGTCAGATATAAATATCGGCAGGTAGCCCGACGGCAGTATAGTATTATTGAGAGAGCGACTAGCGGAAAAATTGATTAATCAGTTTTGAGTTTTTTTAGAGTTATAGACGTAGTTATTGATGTAGTTCTAAATCGTGTATTGTGTGCCACGATGAAAATTGAGTTACATCTATTGAACACACACGATAAGAATTTGAAAACAAAAAATCTTCTGAAGTAGAGAATTTGCATTCTCCTTCATGTGAAGATTTAAACATAATATTCTGAATATTCAACAGAGAACAACTACTTTCCTTGCTATTTTGCCACGTCGAACATTGAATTATATCTGTTGAACATCCAAAAAGAGTTCATGCAAAAAAAATCCCCTGAAAAAGAGAATTAGCATCATCTCTTGAATCGGATAGAATAATATGATGTATTATGATATAAAAATATAACTTACCAATATGTTCAGTATTGTTTGCATTTCAATAAATCGTTTTGTTTCTAAAAGAACGAACCCAGACGTGCATCGTAACAATATACTCATCTCTCTTTCTGAAAGCCAATGATAACATTTGGAGCCTATATAGATACACAAATATTGGAAGTGGTAAAAAATAAATCGACTTCTCGTTATAGTAATAATGATAATAATAATAATGCAAGAACCGCCAGGCACATCTTCTGCATAAAATACAATTGCCATCATTCTTCATCTCAAAACTTCATAATGCATTCGCAAAAACTCATTTAAATACAACTCATTTTGTTTGCTTTATTGTAGTCAAAGACAACCCATACGAATAATGTGGCTAGCCATTATACGATCTATCATGTCGAGCGTGATTCGTAAAAATACGTTGATGGAATCAGATATGTCTTTATGCCACTTGATTTTCAATTACTGACAGAGCAACCGAAATGAGAAAAAGAAGAAGAAGAATAAGACAACTTTTGTGCAAGGCGTTCCTGCTGAGAATAATGGATCATTACAAAGCTCTCTGCTGAAGCGGATGAGAATATAAGTCAGAAGATGTTGCTTGGCTTTGATGATGGGAATAAATAAGGCCGTAAGAATATCACGGTGACTGGATGAAAACCAGCGGTTGTCGATCTGCAAATGCTTTTTGAATTACAATAATTATTGGAGAATAGTATATTTCATTTCGAGTTAGGAAATTGGGATTTTTCCGTGCGCGTGTGAGAAGTCATGCAAGCACGGAAAAATCTTTTCTGGACGAGTAATATTTTTTTTCATGTGACGGCAAAAAAGTTTGGCATTTCATCTCTGTTGGCATCAGGTTATAAAATGTCACTTTTCGTAAATTACTCTTTTCCCGTGGAAAAAAGTGAGTACTTTTTTCCCGGATATTTATCACATATACAGTGTGGTCATTTAAATGTGCAACATATGGGAATCTTTTTAATGAATTGCACAACCAAAATACAGATACTGCCGAAAGTTGATGCATGTTCGGTAATCATTTTAGGTGCACTTAGAATGGTTGCAAGTCAAACAGCAAAACTTCAAATTTGCTCTGGATAAATCTATCAATTTGGGAAGATTACTCCTGATGCAATTTTATCACATTTTTTCACAGGGTTCATGTTTATGTTTTTTGAATCAAAAGAGCCAATTTGAATGATTCGAATAATTTCTATTTCCGAAATAGAGAGTTTCAGCTCTTGTCAGTTCACAAATGACGTCACCAGAATGGTGAAGGAGCCAGAATTCTTTTCATGATGTATGAAATGGTTTTGCATAATATACTTCACAGATGAATTGAAATCTGGATATAGAAAACTTTTCCATTCTATTTTGCCGGCCAGAGGTACCTATATCACACCTTTATTCGATTAATTGAAATGTGTTTGACATAATAATAACAACTTATTTTCCCCCGTGTGTTGAAACAGCAGTGAAACTAAATAAGACTGTGTAATAATAGAAACCGTCTTCGACGATCTGAATATTTCCTTTGTCATCAAACTTTCACAGGTATTTCTCTCTTATGCGGACGACAGCCTTTGATTTCCACGAAACTCGCACCCTTATCATATTGTATATTATACAGGTTGTTCGACGAGAATCACGACAGGGAATATCTCGGAACTCGAGAGTAATAAAAACTGTGATTTTGGGGTTATGAATTTGAGCAATGGGTGCAGCTTCTTCTGATATTTTCTACCCAATGAGCTTTATGTTTTCGGCCACGTGACATTCAACAGATCCAAACTTTTCAATAAAACCACCTGTATATTTCTCTATGTTCCTTCCAATGAAACGATCCCAACAAGATATCACACTTGTGATCTGAAACAATTGATTTCATATTTGTCCCACGACAATTATGACTAACGTCTGGAACGACCAATTGCCAAATTATTCAAGTTTAGAGCCACCCTGTAGATTTCAGCTGTTTTATTGAATAGGAAGAAAACCCCTTTAAATGATGAGTAAAATATTATTCATTGATATTGTGATAAGAAACGTATAGTCAAGACATTTTTGGACAAACGATATTGAGGTACCTGTAGTTTTTTAATTAATCGTAAGATAGTTTGTTTGGAATCGTTTCATCGGAAGGAACATAGAGATACCAAAATATACAGTTCATCCGATTGATAATTTTGAATCTGATGCCACGTTACCGAAAACAAAAGGCTCGAAAAAAGCTGATCTAGTTGCATTCATTTACGACCCCAAATTTATAATTTTCTACTACACTGGAGTTCTGAAATATTCCCTGTCTTAATCGTCGTGGGACACCCTGTACATATATGTCACTGGAGAAAACCGAGATGAAAACACACACGTGATAAATAGAAAAGGGCGCGTCATCTGCCGCGAACAATTTAAACTATAATTAATTTATGGGATGGTATACGACGTCGACGCGAATAGCATTGTTTGTTAAAGTCAATAGCAGAAGCAGCAGGAGTATTATAGGTATAGCAGAAACATCAGGAAAACGAAGGAGGTGATGGAAAGCGTCAAAAGCTGCAGATGACAATCTAACTTTTATCACAAAGAAAAGGGCCAGGATGACAGATGATTGGCCCGGAACCATCAATAGAAGAATCGTGAGAAAAATCGCCTTTATGAAAAGGATATAGAATATCATACAAGAACGTTTTGTATATTTTCAACAGACTTTTCTCTAAAAAAAAAAGTGTTTCACGATCCAACTTTCTTACTAGAAATGTATCCTTGCATAATATACATGATGCAACTTGTTCGACACTTTATGCGTCTGTATTGCACGGTATATATATCGCTCAATTTAATCGAAACATCTTCCCATGAATGACAGAATTCCATCAGCCATCTCCATTCGGATATTGGTAGATAGAGTCTTCAAAAGGAGAATGATGGATTGAATCGGTGCCCTGTGGTGCACCATGTCTTCCGGGTCGATAAACATCGGAAGAATATGAATGTGACGATTCAATCTAGGCATTCACGTCCGTCAGTTTCGATAGGATCTCAGAAAACGAATCGTCGGTTCAGAATATAGATTGTTCAGTCAATAAGATAACAACTATCTAAGTCATCTCCAGAATATTTATTAATATTTTCTGTATGTTTAACCTCATCTAATTCATCATTTGTTTATAAGATAAGGTTGAATAATTGGTATCTCAACTCATTGAAATATGAACTAATGTAAATAGAGCTTCCTTCGATCATCTCAGAGCAACCACGGCTCGCACGGATATATTCATGATATATTTTTTCTACTCCCATAACTGTGATGGCATTCATAACGTACCTACGTACAGGGTGTAAATTTGAAAACTTTCAATGCGAATATCTCGCGAAATAAAAAAGTTAGGAAAACGCCGCTTGGCAAAAATGCTGAAGAGTTAAGGGGAACTAGAACCACCATATTTCAGTGAAGGGATGAGTCACCCTGTCAGCGCAACACACCCCAACTATGAAATGTCAAATGGCACTACCTCTTTTGTGATACCTCAAATGAACGGTCTCAGTCAGTAGTATTCACCTGTACAAGACTTTTTTTCCACCTACTACAGGGTGTACGAAAAACATTAATTCGAGGGTCTAAATTTGAAAACTTTCAATGCGAATATCTCGCTAAATAAAACAGTTAGGAAAACGCCGTTTGGCACAAATGCTACAGAGTTAGGGGGAACTAGAAGCACCATACTTCAGTAAAGGGATGAGTCACCCCGTCGGCGCGACACACTCCATCTTTGAAATGTCAAATGGCACTACCTCTTTTGTGATACCTCAAATGAACGGTCTCAGTCAGTAGTATTCACCTGTACAAGACTTATTTTCCACCCACTACAAGGTGAACGGAAAACATAAAGTCGAATAAAATAAAATGCAGAATGCCGATATATTCCAAGAGATGTGTTCCAAAATGTTAGAATGGCATTTGAATATCGATTATACTATTGCTCACAACAGAATGGAATGCATTTTGAACATCTGATCAAATAAAATATCCTTTTAACACAATTTATTTTATTTTATTCGACTCTATTTTTTTCGTACACCCTGTAGTGGGTGGAAAAAAAGTCTTGTACAGGTGAATACTACTGACTGAGACTGTTCATTTGACGCATCACAAAAAAGGTAGTGCCATTTGACATTTCAAAGTTGGGGTGTGTCGCGCCGACGGGGTGACTCATCCCCTGACCGAAATATGGTGGTTCTAGTTCCCCTTAACTCTCTAGCATTTTTGCCAAACGGCGTTTTTCTAACTTTTTTCTTTCGCGAGATATTCGCATTGGAAGTTTTCAAATTTACACCCTGTATATTGAAGAATGAAACAAGTTTTGAAGAACATTAAATCGACAGATTGTTTCACACTCATAAATAAACAAATGCTTTGGAGTGAGAATTAATCTGATTCTGTGATTGTCATTAAATTAATTGTTTCAGTTTTAGATCAATATTTTTTTATTGTGCGAAGATCTAACAAACATATTCATTTTTTCTATTTGCAATATTCACATAACTGAAATGGCATTCAGTTTACGCATATGTACCCCGCTAAATGATCGATTGATGACGGATTGATGATCAGTGATTTATTCAAAAAATTGAACACGTTACCATGGCAACACACTTTCTTAAACACATTTCCAAGGCAACTCAGTTTTTTAAACACACCTTCAGTCGCTTGAGTTCTGTCCGACCTGTCAATTGTAAGGACTGTCAACTGTCTTTTTCGAATTTTGTTGCGATTTGCAATCGGAGACAATCAGACTCATACAAACAATTTCTGTTTGTATCAGAATTCTTCATTGAAAATGTATGTGAAATGTAGACGCAAGTGAAATCGAAGATAATGTTCTTGGTACCTGCATGTTTCTAAGAACTCTGTGTAAAAATGAAGCTCCTATCTTTGTAGGCATACAAACCCGAGAAATCGAAAACTTTGATCCCTCAGCGAATCGAAGAGTTTTGATTTTCTACGTCAGATGAAAACTTTTTTATTCACAAAGGTTAGTAAAATTCATGTATCCTATGCACTGGACACATCAACAGCCAATATCACTCATACGTGCATTGTTAGTTGCATGCAGTTGCATAGTATCATGTTCTCAATTCCCATTCCCTTCGAATTAATTTAAATGTTAGCGGATAAGTTAATCTGATTTTCGGAATTATGGAATCTTGTCGAAGAGCAGAATTATGAGTTCGTAGAAAAAGTATAGTATGTAACGCGTTCATAAAATCTTCTAGACATTCGCTCATGGAACACTCCCCCCGCTCTGCTGCGCTCGTGCTTGAAATACCCGGTACTAAAATGACGTTTATAACCCTGGTTCCGTCGACCTCATATCAACGATTATAATTAATGCTAATGAAATCGATCGTTAATGACAAGTCATGACCCCTATTGATGATATAGTATAGGCAACCAAACATACACCGTTTCCATTCAGTGTTTGCGTTATAACTTACGGAATCTGCATTCAAATCGAAAATATGGATTTCATCGAAGTTTTGAATATAACAGGTTAGCCATTTAACGTTTCTCAGACGCTTTTAATCCCTCTTTTCTAAAAATGAATTTATTTTCCATGTTGATTATTTGGACTAATTTCAAATGTCACTAATGTCAGTGACAAGTTCGTTCTCAATCGGCTTCTCGGAGTCGGAATGTACAGGGTAGTTGGCTTTATGCTGGAAGATCATGAATGTAGTTTTTTTATTATTCATGAATTGAAATTTCTCAAATAGAACTCGATCCTGAACGAAAATATCATTGAAACAATGCATGATCGGGCGTTCAACAAATTAAGTCTGCAAACAGAAAACTCTTCTCAAATCTCTTCCTCTCTTGGTTTGCCTTTTTGATTCTTCCTATACGCACGAGTCAATGAGTTTGGTCTTCTTCTGATATAAAGACAATATCTTGCTGCATCAGTATTTAGTAGTTGATGGGTAATCCGGATTTTGCAATAAAAAGTCTCTGATAATGCAAATTAACTCAAAATTTTAAAAATAATAAATAAAAATCATCAGGGACTTGAGTTCTATAGGTCTATAACTTACGCTTTCTCTCATTTCGTCACTGAATTGGTTTTCTTTACATAGCGAGAAAATATTCTTCTGCGAATATTGTCCATTAGAGGGAAAAGGAAACGACTTCCGACCAATTATGGGGGAAAAATGGGGGTTTAATGGGAGTTGAAAGAATGGAGAATGCCAGAAAAAATCATAAACTTGAGTCTTCCAGAGACCATGGGTACAAGTTATTGGTTCATTTGTTCATTGCCACCAGAAGAAAATCCTCGTAACCATAGTCGAGATAACTATGCTATATATACCATGTGGATCTAAAATCGCTTGAAATAATAACGGAATATCAGTTCATGTTTTGTTTTCTCAGAATGCACACTGAGATTGAATAAGTTCTTCCCAGATATCAATATTTAGAATGATATTTGTGAATCTAGGTAATAGCATTGCGTAGGCAGCACTAAATGAATGAATGAACGAACTGTACTGATACAGGGGTTGAGAGTTAGCTAGTTTGAAGTTTTCAACAGGAATGACACCTGCTCTGCAGGCATCTGTATTATTATTTTGAATTAATCAAATATTTGTCCGTCTAATTCTGTGATTTGATTTGAAAAAATTACAAATTCAGAGGTTGTTTCGTAATTTACGTAACCGCGAAGTAGAATTGAAGATAAAAGTACTTGCAGTTCTTTCTCGGAAACGGTGTAATTGACTTATTTTTAGGAACTTTAGCACAACAAAAGCCATCAACAGTGTGATTTATATCCGGGAAAAAATAACTCATGTTTTTCCCGTGGGAAAAAAGTAGTTTATGATCAGGGACATTTTATAACCTCCCAACAGAGATGAAACGCTTAGGTACCTAGAAAGTGAGCAAACACCAATTCAACAAATATACATATATATAATTTTTGTCAAATAATTCGTTAATGGATCATCATTTCAATTCCACCAAATCATGGTTGCCTGACCTCAGTTAGTGATTTTGAAAAAAAAAAAATATTAATACATGCAGCAGAACATATGCAACCATTATAATTGATACATGACTTTAGGTATCTTCATAATAGATGTATATACCAGGTTGAAAAAACTTGGTCACTCACATTTATAATTATTATTAGGTATAGATATTGACATTGAATGTTCATCTATGATATTCATGTACAGAATACAGCGGTGCCAGCACAAAATATATAAAATCGAAATCAAAATGCAGGGGATATAGAAAAACAGGAATGGATCTTCGAATAGATCTTCTTCTTCTTCTTCTTCGAAGCACTGGTGGGCGGGTGAACCCCCTGCACGTGGGCCTCCTTATTCGGGCCCATTGTGCGCCCACATGTTGCGACATTCAGCTGGGTATGCCGACTGCCTTGGAGAAGTTCAGCAGCTTCCTCAACTGAATCTCTTTTACGTCCTCTGGCCTCAAAATTATGTGGCCAAGGACAGCCCTCCTCTGATGCGTCAGTGCTGGACTCTGAATCTCTTTTACGTCCTCTGGCCTCAAAATTATGTGGCCAAGGACAGCCCTCCTCTGATGCGTCAGTGCTGGACTCTCAGTGAGGACATGTGATGACGTTTCGTCATCTTCCATGCACCATCTGCAAAGGGGGTCATCCTTGATCCCAATAAGCTCTAGGTGCCTATTGAGGTGATTGTGCCCCGTTAGGAGCCCCACTACCATTTTAAGGTTTCGCCTGTTTAGGAATAAAACCTCTTTTGCGAGCCTCTTCGAAGGTTCCTTTATGTGGAGTTTCGATTGTTTCATTCCTGTTGTGTCCTGCCATATTTTGAGGAATTGCTTTTGCAGCTGTTCCTCTATAGAGGACATTGCCAGGCTATTTGGTATTCCCAAGATTGGTTCCGGTCCGAACGAGGTCCGTCCTGAACCGATCTTTGCCAGTCTGTCTGCCTCCTCGTTTCCGGGTATTCCCGAATGTCCCGGGACCCACATGAGGCTGACTTTTCTTGATTTTGCCAGGTTTTCCAAGGCTTTTCTGCACTCGTACACCAATTTGGATGTGATCCTATTGGATTGCAAAGCCAGTATTGCAGCTTTGTTGTCCGAGCATATAGTGATTGGTCTACGACCTCTCATAATTAGGTTTTCTTGGACGCAGGTGAGTATTGCAAGTACTTCTGCCTGGAACACTGAGGCATATTTGCCTAAAGGAACTGAGATTTCTTTTCCTGTTTCTTCATTGTATACCCCTGCACCTGAACTGCCCCCAAATCTTGAGCCATCCGTGTACCAGATTGACTCATTAGGAGGAGGCACGCCAGGTGTTGTGTCATTCCATTCTTCCCTCGTAGGGATGACAGTGTTTGGGGCTTTGTTGAAGTTCAGAATTGGCAAGGTATTATCCCTCCTCATCATGAGGATGGGACAGTTTTCCTTTGCCTTATTCCATATGAGGGAGTGTCCATGATCGAATAGATATACTCGTTATATATGTTTGCAGCATCTACATCGCCTTACTTTTTTAACCGTTATTTTTAATAATCATCCTGTATATTACAGGGTTGTAGACTTTTCTATGCGTCCCATAAATTCATATAAATCGTTTTTCCTCCTTTATGGCCTCTTAAATTAGAAGCCAGAGCATACGATACGTACTCTGAGAAGATGAACGTTCTATTAAAAATGCCATAAATTCTCGTTTTTTTTCTCGACAGAAAAGCCATTTCCCAATCATCCATAATTCAAATAATATTTAGCCGGATCGTCCGCAGATTCATCAACTATAATAGGGATATATATACGAACCTCGGATGAGAATATAGACATAGACATAGACCTTGCCATCAATGTATGAGGTGCATACAATAAGTTTTGAACTATAGCCAGAGTGCCAACGAAGGAACTTAAAACGATAAGAATCAAGATCTAGAATGAATCAAGAAGAGGAAAAAGCTCTTTTCTAGGACATTAGATCATCACAACATCATGCTAAGGTAAATGTTTCGGGCTCCTAAAGTTTCTCATCAGTCGTATGAAGTTTACTCATGGTGTCACATACATACGAGTTTGTTAAAATGATAATAATAAGACGCACTGGAGGATTGGGTACTACATAACCCATTTTGATGTAGTATTTTCTGTCCATCAATGTTGAACAGATTAACAGATCAGTACGAATATATTCTTAGTTGCATATAGGTATCTGGTCACGAATTTCTCAATTATTGTTGAAGACCCTGTATAACTCTTAGTGTTGAGAGAGAGTGATAATGGACTGTATACAGGCTGATTCACGGTGGATGGCACATTAGACGTTTCTGGTGAACCAGACAACGGATCATTCTGAAAATTCAATGGAGGGCATATTCGGACATTCTCTAGCCAACTAAAATATTTTCCACAATGCGGTGTTGCCGCTTCTATTAGAAAGCAGTAGCAACTTTGATTTTTCAAATGGAACACCCTGTATTTTATTGCATTTTTAGATTCTCCCTGAAGAGCAGATTTCATCGATGTATCATACCTGGGGTCTAGCGGAAATGATTACAGAGATATAGGGTGTGAAAACTCGACATTTTTCAACTTTAGGAATTTTTTTTGTCGAAACTATTCATTATTGGTCAAAACGGCTCACATGTCCCTATCTCAACTTTTGATCAACTATCTACTAAAATTTAATTGAAACAAAAACAGGGTGGTGCAGAATTCAGAATCTCGATCACCCGGTATATGTCCCAATTAAATATCAGTAGATAGTTAATCAAAAGTTGAGATAGCGACATGTGAGCCGTTTTGACCAATGATGAATAGTTTCGACACAAAAAAAATCTAAAGTTGAAAAATGTCGATTTTTCACACCCTGTATCTCAGTAATCATTTCCGCTAGACCCCAAGTGTGATACATCGATGAAATCAGCTCTTCAGGGAGAATCTAAAAATGCAATAAAATACAGAGTGTTCCATTTGAAAAATCAAAGTTGCTACTGCTTTCTAATAGAAGCGGCAACACCGCATTGTCGAAAATATTTTAGTTGGCTAGAGAATGTCCAAATATGCCCTCCATCGGATTCTCAAAATGATCCGTTGTCTGGTTCACCAGAAACGTCTAATGTGCCATCCACCGTGAATCAGCCTGTATAAATGACTTTAAAATGAAACTTGGTGCCACTTCATACCTTAAAAACACCGGGTCTGTCGGCGTTTCCCGATTTTCTCTGGCTCCGATGGTCTGGACTCTGGAACCTGGATTCTGGATGATAAATGGCACGTGATGCACTTCACAAATTATGCGCGATCGCGACTTTGATATTGAAAAGAATATATTTGGCTTTGAGAGGCACAGGGGACTAGCGTTTTGTCTATGAGTTCTGTCCGATCTTCGGGCGATTCCGGGGACGATATCTGACGATACGAAGCTTTGCCAAGTACTCAAGGAGGGTAATTTGAATTTGAAAAATTGCATTTTAATGGCTTGGTTCAATTAATATTTAGACTATCAATATGCTTAAATATAAAACAAGAAAATGACAACACATAAAGCCGACATGGACGTGACACTTAGTGTGTTTCAAGAATTATTGTTGGATTCCTTATACAGAGTGACCCATTTGAAAGCGGGCCACCCCTGTATCTCACGTAATCGTTGGGTAAGGATCATGAAATTTCCTGGAGCGAGAGATATACCAAAAATGCACTCTATGACCAAGTGGGGTCATCTTCAGTGATATACACTGCTCGCCAACAGCCATGGAACCACCCTAATTTCCGGAAAATGATATTAGGAGTCAAAATAGGTTGAAAATCACTTCGGATTCGAAATCAGGACGCCCAATTCACTAACTCTTCATATTTTTCCTTGAAAATTTTCAGTTCTGAGAAATTAAATTTTGTCGCACTTTTCACGGAAGCACCCCCGTATCTCACGTAATTGACTTTATCTTTGGACTTTCCGTTCCTCCTGCAAATTTCAGAACCCTACCTCAATAATTACGTGAGATACGGGGGTGCTTCCATGAAAAGTGCGACAAAATTTATTGTTTCATTTTCAAGGAAAAATATGAATAGTTAGTGAATTGGGCGTCCTGATTCCGAATCCGAAGTGATTTTCAACCTATTTTGACTCCTAATATCATTTTCAGGAAATTGGGGTGGTTCCATGGCTGTTGGTGAGCAGTGTATATCACTGAAGATGACCCCACTTGGTCATAGAGTGCATTTTTGGTATACCTCTCACTCCAGCTAATTTCATGATCCTTACCCAACGATTACGTGAGATACAGGGGTGGCCCGCTTTCAAATGGGTCACTCTGTATAATCGTGAAGGTAATCAGAAAAGGAATGGAGGCTGTTAAAATAACATAAGGGCCATAAGATGTCGGTTGTCGAGATGAAAATGTTGGAATAAACGCGGTATTCTATAACAGAATTCATGCTGCAAAAAGTGCCTCGAGATATTTATAATAAGTATAATAGTATAGAGATTTAAAGATATCATAATATCATGTCCTCGTCTTCCATAAAAGAGAGAGGAGAAGTATATTTTGATCATATTATGGTTTACTACATATTGAAAAGGAATATTCTCAGATATATTCATGAACACAAAAAAAATTATGTATATAAAGAAATACATTGAGAATTCGCATTCTCCATGTGATGAAAATAATATTTCTTCATTGGTTTATTCAACAGAAAACAACTACTTTCCTGGCTATATGCTATGACGAATATTGAATAACATCTATTGAACACACTCGATAATAATTTGAAAACAAAATCTTCTGAAGTAGAGAATATGCATTCTCCTTCATATGGAAGATATGGATATAATATCATTCTGAATATTCAACAGGAAACAACTACTTTCCTGGGTAAAACTGCATTTAGCATGCGATGGTTTTTTTTTTCAAAAATTTTTTTGGTACTTACGTATTTTTGTCTGAAAAACACGAATTTGATAATGAAAAGGTGAGCAAACCATTATTTATCAAGATATTTCACTATGAAGTTACAAATTTCCCCTACTCTTCCGCCTGTCTTCTGGATTGAATTTAAAACAATGTACCCTTCTTTTTTCATCATTGGACAATTTATATATATCACAATGTAAGCCACGTTTTTTTCTATTATTGATTCACTAGAAATATGATTTTCTTGTGATTTATCCATATTTAGTGAACAGAAGGAAGAATATTATTTGAAATAATGGCGTGTGTAATGTCATTCCAAAGCAATCTATTGACATTTGACATCTCGTATTTGGATTGCCTATGGATTAAATGGCCGTCGTCTGATATGCTTGCTCACTAAATAGGAGGAACTCACCATAAAAATCATATATCCTGTTGAATTTTTAGTATAAAAATGTGTCAGTAAAGTACATCATGAGTATATGAAGTGTCCAATGACAAAATAAGAAGAGCAAGTACCTGTAAATGCATCCAACGCAAGGGGAAAAAGAAGTCGAAATTTCGAACTTTTTTTTGAAATATCTCGATAAATAGTTGTTTGTTCACATTTTCATTATAAAATTCGTGTTTTTCAGACAAAAATACGTGAGTACCAGAAAAATTTTCGAAAAAAAACCCATCGCATGCTAAATGCAGTTTTACCCTTTCCTGGATATTTGCCCCATCGAACATTGAATTATATCTGTTGAATATCCAAAAATAGAGCATGAAAAGTCGAAATTTCCTGAAATTGAGGATTGACATTATCTCTCAAATCGAATGATGTACTATGATATAAAAATATAACTTACCAATATGTTCAGTATTGAAATGTATATATAATAGATAACAGCGTCATTCTCGAATTCTTCGTCTTGTAGTCATCTGATTTCCTTTCAAGTAAATGCTCATCTATCAGACAGAGCTGTCAATGCTTGAAATTTGACATTCCATGGGCGATTAGTTTTTTTTTGAAATAATACACAATGGAGTTATTGTGATATCAGATACAGAAATAAAATTGATGGCATAAAAAGTTCCTCATTGATGTATCGAACACAGTAAAACAAGAGCAATCCTGTGTTATAACCGTAGAAAAAATATGTTTCTCCACTATTTGGGACTAATTGCGAATAGCTTCGACCACATCTCATTCATCCACGAGGTATAATAAAATAACAATGTTGATTTCAACATTATCGAAAAAATTACATTCGATATGAAAAATGCATTCGTTTTGGACCAAATGATGTAAAAATATACAGGGTGTTCCTTTTGACAAAACAAAGTTGCTGGAATTTCCGGAAATCCCGGAAGTCCGCTATATTGGATTGTGATGTAATCAGATCCGAAATGATTGCTTTTATTACTGTACCAGATTTCAGAAAAATCCGTACACGAATGCAGAAGTTACAGGGGTGGGCCTATACCCTGTGTCAGCCGGTATTTATGCAACTAGGAATTGAGTGCTTTTTTCGTTCAGTGCAAAAGCACCTCGGGAAAATATCAAACACTTCACTACCTCGATGCATAATCTACTTTTTCGTTATACATTTTCCAGAAAATAATTTTTCAAGCGAAGTCAACAGATGGAATTGTAATTTTATTCCCAGAGCGAGCGAGTGCAGGCAGTGGCGTAACTTCAAATTTTGCCCCCCACCCCGCCACAAGCATTTTGGGGCTCCCAAGACAGAAGAAAATGAGAGAGTAAATGAAAAAAATAAGCAACGAGCATATTGAGTAAAAGTTCCAAATGAAGAACATGTGTCAAGTGGAATCAACAAAAAATAAAACAAAAAAAGGTATATGTTCAAATAAAGGTTTCGAATAGAACTGTTTGCTTTCATTATTAACACTATTTTACTAGCTTCACCTGTATGTATGTGAGTACGTATGAATGTATGTATGTATGTAACCGACTCCTTTGAACCGATTGCTTTGAAATTTGGCAGGTGTTCAAAATTGGCATCTGGGGGTTTTTGAAGTAGAAGATTATGATGCTTTTGTCAAAATTGGACGGGATTTGTGATCATGAACCAATTCTACTAAAAATTTGTATCTGGGGGTTTTTGGGGTCGGAGATTATGATCCTCCCATGAGTATTGGTCGAACTGAAGAATGAAAAATAAATGGTAGTTTGAAAAACCAGAGAGACACCCTTTGATAGATAGCCAAACTGAGAAGAAGTATAGAAAATGAAATAATAAAAGTGTGTCAATAAATACACAACATAGAATGAAGTGATTACGGAGGTTCTATAATATTTTCTATGTTGTGTATCCATCAAGACACTTTTATTATTTTATTTTCTAATTATTTTTGTATTGGCTATCTATAAAAGGAAGTTCCTTCAGTTTTTAAATCACTATTCATTTCAGTCAGTCTACAGAGATAAGAAAAGAAGCAAATATTCCTGTAGACGCAACGAACGTCATATGAAGCAGTCAAGAATAACAAAAAAGCTATTGCGACTCTAGTGAAATTTGACGTCAAAGTATTTTTCAAAATTATTGGGATATTATCAAAATCTCATATTTCATTGAGAGCTTTCATCTGTTCTTTCAAAGGCTGAGTCAACGCATTCATTTCTAAAGGATACACTGTGGATGCTTGTAATAAAATTTCTTGGTTCAAGGTTTCTTTTCTCTCCAAATAATGGACGAATATCCCATGTCTTAGGAATACTGAGAGTGTCATTTTTCAAATTTATGTACTAACTTCGATTATTTCTTGAGCTTCCAATCGAATTCAATAATCACTCTGATGATCCATTGTTTCGAAACGAGGGAGAAATGTTGACAACATAAATATGGACTTGGCAACAATTCTCGAATGGGGATCCAATAACTTGGTAGATTTCAATGCAAACAAAACACAAGCATGCCTTTTCTCTAGAAAAGCCGATCTCACTGTGCCAAACATAAGCATGTCAGGACTCACCATACCTTTGAAGACATCCATTTCGATGCTTGGTATCAGCAATAACCTTTCTTGGCAATATCACGTGAGATCAATTGCGAAAAGTGAATCCCAATAACTTGGTTTTCTGTCTCGGGCCAGGAGCTATTTCACTTCCAGTCAGCTGCTCATGATCTATAAGGCACAGATCCAACCTGTCCTGGAATACTGTTCCAATATTAGGAGTGCAGCACCCAAACATACCCTGAAACTGTTGGATTCTGTCCAAAAAATGGCAATCCGTCTCGTGGGTGATGCCTCGCTCACAAACTCACTCACTTCTCTGGAACACCGTAGAAAGTTGGCGATCTGGCTCAATTTTATAGATATTTTCATGGACGATGCTCTTCTGAAATTTCAACAATTGTACCTCCCTTGGCAGTCCCCGCGAGATTAACCCGTCGATTTGAGGCTTCGCACCCCTTCGTGGCAACTTTGGAGACCTGCAGAACAACTCTTCCCAAAGACTCGTTGATCCAACGAACAGCGAGGCTCTGGAACACATTGTCAAGGGAGGTGTTCCCCGAGGCATACAACCTCAAGAAATTCAAGAAGAACACCAATTCCTACCTTATTTCCCTTGGTTTTGTTTTCTGAACATTACAGGATATCCGATTTCGTGGGAACCAGAATATATATAAAAAAAAGTGTTTCAATGGGACGGCTGTGTCGGCATCGTCACTTGTCATGGTTCTGGTTGGTGGGCCCAGGGCCCTCCTGATGGCCAGTCCCCCCGCCACCGCGTGGTTTCGCGGTATAGTAGTTACGCCACTGAGTGCAGGTGCATCTCTAACTGGGAGGCAGGATTCCTCTGCTCCCAATTAACGACTCTAATTAATGATATTCGCATCGGAACAGGAACAGCAGCAGGTATATTCCTGCTGGCTGGCTCGCTCAGGTGCCCTGCTCATAATCTTTCGTTTCATTAAAACTTCCAGCGGTGAAATACGGCTGAAAGAAGGGTTTAATCCCACCGAGGATGTATCACATAGTATGGTGCAATAATTCAGCCGCGTGTATTTGCATTTACCTCGAAAACCTGGAGCTAACTACAAGGTGTCCCAGAAAAACGTACCATAAATTCAACAGGTCGATCTAGAACAATTTTATCTCCATATTCTCTTTGATATTTACAATTAACTATAGGCATTGTGCATGGAAAACATGTCGTATCAATTCAATCAATGTACAGGGAGTAAGATCTCGGATAATTCGCATTCTCTTCGATCAAAATTGATTCAACCTTAGAAGTCTGGGGTCGGGAACCCATAAAAAACCATTTCTTCATCGGTAATTTGCCTTGTCATTTCCATGTGAGTACCCTCTTAAGAAAAGGGTTCTAATATATAATATATCTCCTTATATTGTGATTTGAAAACACTTTAGTCCTGTTTGAAATGCCTCATATGATGATCTTCTGGACAGTATTGTCCAGACAAGAATTCAAATTGATATCTTCGGAAGTGAGCGAGTTATTTCAATTGATAGAAAAAAATCATTGAACTTCACCCTGTGTATACACTGAATCTGGTGACGAATCACCAACATTGGCAACAGTGCCTGACCAGGGTTTTTCAATCAAGCGTAAATAAATCGAAGGAGGTACTCAATAACAATAAACCATCGAAAAATCTTTTCGTAATGATACAATTATATACACACAGGGAAAAAACAGACCACAGGTCAATTTGTCTTTCTGTTCGGCTATCAGTAGATCAGATATTATAAGAAGGCCCAATAAATTTCAACCGTTAACGTTCCTAATGTGTTGCCACGGCCGAGGATTTCGAGCCAGATAATCGTCCAACAAATAATTAAACCCAAATATAATATCAATTAATCACTGAAACGTGAAGGAGCAACCGCCCTCTTTGTGATTTAGTACGCCCACCCATTCACTACTTGGAAATTGCACAAGGACTGTACAGGGTACACGATTTCCGTAAATTTTGTGAGAAATCAACTTTCACAACCCATCTGCTTGTTTTTTGAGATATAGGACGATATTGAAAATTCTCACATCTCGAGCTCCGTATAGTTGTCTTTATTGCTGCTATCATTGAATGCGCAATCCTTACAATATTTCCACCTATCTCAGAAATCAGAAATTCATTCATTACAGAAGACACATCGTGTGGTGAAGACTACAGGATGCAAAAACTCATGGAACTAGTCATGAAACGGAAAAATACAAAAACTAAGTGTAAAACATAGAGATACGATAGACTGAATGAAAACAATTTTTGAAATGGTATATACATATAACACTTGGACAACCTATCAATTCAAGATTCGAATGACCATAATTTCAAATTATATACATGTAAAATACAATATTTTCCAAGTGTAGTACATAAATACAAGAATGTATAGGTATTTCTTTTCCTCTCTTTCGATAATATAAAATAAAACAGATAGGAGCCTAGAAACTCTTCAACGCTATAGGAAGCTTCATTACTCAGAAATGTTGATATCCTAATTCTAATTGTCTACCGCTCATGTCTATTAGATTTTTCATCTTACTGACACATGTAATACCAACATATTTCGGGGAATTTTGTCCAATGAGCAGACGGGAAAAGGGCAGATGAATGTTTTCCTTATTCCTTGTATCATATCCATGTATCTGGTCATTTTTCGGAAATTCATTTTCATTGTCTTTCATAAAAATTATTAGGTTTGAGATATAAAGGCAAGGTAGCGTTAATATTTTCAATTTTCTGCATAATGGTTTTCGAGGTTCTGAAGGGTGAGTTTTGTTCATAGATCTAATAATTTTTTTTTTGGGACCGGAATGCTTCTAAAAAGTAAGTCGAGGATCCCCGAAATAATAGGCCGTATTGCTGAGCCAATCCGAAGTAAAGAATCCTCAGTATACCTCTGCTGAGACTATATCCCTCCCATTCCTGATTATATATGAGATTTTTCTAAGTTTCGAACACAGAGTGGTGATATTATCTTTCCATGAGAGTTTTCTATCAAGTACAATACCTAAGAATTTCATATTCTCTTTGCTTTCTATTGATTTTCCATTTACTGTTAGGTAGATATCGTTATCTGCTGGACTATTAAGAGCATAGGGGGTTCAAAGTTACAATTTTTGCATTTTCTGCATTTTCTGCTTCATCAGTAGATGTGTTAGACAGTTCACTGATATTGAGATCAAAGAATACAAAGTCTATGTGTAAAATATTTTCGAATCCATAAGCTTTCCATAGGATTTCCAAAAATTAAATAATATATATGGTGTTCATTTTGAAGAAAGTGTCGGAGTGTCGCGGACCAGTATATCACCTGACGTGTTTGAGAATTTTGTGGAAATTTTATCGCTTTTCAGCTCGGCTACTCTGCATATCATGTCTACTATCATCCGTATCAATATGTTTAGGTTATCTGTACCTGACTTCTCATAAATTCTTTGTGACGATTTCTCGAAATGATTTTTACGTAATCTGGAGGTATAAATAGATATATATGTACCTACGCAAGTCGCTCTAATGCTTCTTACGCCTATACGACTCCAGCAATTCATTTTGAATGATTAGTCCATTAGCAAGGCGAAACATATACACCTCGTTCAGACCCTTTGGTACATTAACCACAAAGGATCCAGCAACAACCCCTGCACGTTCCACCTCCGCCCACTTACGATAAATTAGTCAAGTTCATTGTCATGTCGAGAGGGGTCGAACCTGGTTACCTAATCAGGAATTATACTACCCTTTGGCCCCCTTAGGGCTTGAGACGTTCCCGAATCGCTGATTCGGGATGATTACCATATCGATACTGATAACTGTGGCTCGTCTTGTACAGGGCGATTCATTTTTCAGGACCAAACTTCCAGATTTGTTATACAGGGTGTTTGGTTCACCGACGTATATCTGGAAACAGGTAGTAGATATGGTGATTCTGAGCATATTCCACTTATAAATTCGAATTTATATGTTACAAAAAATAGTTTCGTCGACCTCTACGAAAAACCTCATTTTACGTTGTAATTTCTGGACAAAAAACTGAATTTTCAGTAGATCTCTAGATTTCCATATTGATCTACTGAAACATTTCATGATCAATTGAAAAATATTTTTATAATTACCTATATTATTATCAATTTTTAGTTAATCACATGCATTTTTTTTATGTTCTGGTTCTCACGAAAAGAGATAACCTGTAATGTTCAGAGAACATCGTGAGAACCAAGGGAAATAAGGTAGGAATTGGTGTTCTTCTCAAATTTCTGGAGGTTATATGCCTTGGGGAACACCTCCCTGAGCAATGTGTTCCAGAGCCTCGTTGTTCGTTGGATGAACGAGTCTTTGGAAAGAGATGTTCTGCGGGTCTCCAAAGTGACCACGAAGGGGTGCGAAGCTTCAACTCGACGGGTTGATCTCGCGGGGACTGCCAAGGGAGGAACAATTGTTGATATTTCAGAAGAACATCGTCCATGAAAATATATATAAAATAGAGCCAGATCGTCATTTTTTCTACGGTGTTCCAGAGAAGTGAGTGAGTTTGTGAGCGAGGCATCACCCACGAGACGAATTGCCCTTTTTTGGACAGAATCCAACAGTTTCAGGGTATGGTTGTGTGCTGCACTCCAAATATGGGAACAGTATTTCGGTACACTCTGTTTGAATTTATTTTACAAAATAAGACATACATGTTTATACATATAGGTAGGTACTATGGTACTAATAACATGCATATTTTAATTTTGCATATACCTCTGTTATAACAGTTTGTTTCTTACGCCTAATTTTTGTATTTGTTTTGTATTTCATTTCCACTATTCGTTCCTGTTATTCATATACTCGAATCTTATATGTACCTATGTAACTGTATTTTGTCATATTCATGATTATTTTTGAATCGAGAATTAGGAATATATATGAATATTTTCGTTGAGAATGTTTGTTCTGTTCGTTTCTATTTTGTTGGAAATAGGTTACTTTCATGTTCACTGATAGTACATAATTTTTTGATGTCAGAGGATCATTTTCTTATCCTTTCTTGGAATCCGTATAATAAAAATAGATCTCAACCAGATATGTACCAAATTTCATAAAGAAGACCACAATATTATTTCAGTTATTATCAAAAAACTGATATTATTTAAAAACTTTATCACACTGTATCTCAAAAGTCAAGACTTTTAGGACATGCGTTAGTGGGTAGTTGTTTTCTTGAAATGCGTTGAAAAATCACCCCCTTGAATTTCAGCTTGTCTTTAAGGAACACCCTGTATACTCCGATGAGCAATTTCATTGTCATGTGGAAGGACAGCGTCAGCTGAATACCCACTCAGAAATTAGTGAACTTTCAACCCTCTTACTACCCTAGGGGATGACAGATTATAAACGTTCTTGGAAATTCCCTGGCAGATATTCCCTAACTGATATAATATATTTGCATCATCATGATGTATGTCTGACGACTATTCTAGACAAATATTGAGGGGAAATATCGCGATTGAAATGAATTTCGTATCACTGATTTTTTTGTTGAATCGACAAGATATCAATATTGAGCTCCTAATGAACTACTTTTTATTCATCTCTTGCAGCGCATGAAAGAGAATCCCTAATAATGTTTCGAAGAACATCATGCGTACCTGAGGAGGATATTAGGAAAGGAAGTAGGTATTGGTATTTTTTTGGAGGTTAAAGCTCAGCCGTTCTATGGGTTGCGTGCAAGAACTGTCAGATGGCCGACCCTACAGGTGAAACAATGAAACACAACCTCACTTTTCTTATTTCTTAATGAATGATTGAAATATTCTTTCACAATTCGCGAAAATCACGAACCAATAGATGGCTCTATTAAACGTCAAATCAACGTCAAATTTCAAACTGAGTATGAACAACAAAAACATTGCCGTATGCACTCATTGCAAATTGGTTATTTTGAAATCATTTTCAAAATAGTGAATAATGAGTTGACTTCGTCAGATACGTACAAGGTTTCCAGTATGGAAAAAATTACTTTTTGTGCATTTTGATGTGGACAATGGTGGTATTCATCATTGATATCACACTACAATTCAACAGTTCTCAAACATATGGAATGGTCGGAATGGTCCACTCAACACTTGCATGGACTGGAATGGAGCCATAAAAGCCATCAGCTATTACAACAATATGGTATAGGTATGAAGAAATGATTGAATTCATCAAGAAATATCACTGGCTTTCATGAAGGAGATAGGCTTCGCTAAACGCTCCGCCTCGCAAATGCAAAATTCGCTTGTCAAACAAAGTGTCACTTTTGATCCTAATAAAACAATCTACATTCAACTTCAGATCATTTCGAGTTCATTCTATAGGTCAATAATTAGAAATCATTCATCATTAGTTGACCATATGTAGGTATACTTGCAATTTCGTACATTTCATCACAAACAACCATCAACATGTAAATTTTCTTACCGAATACAACTTTAGCGTCAATTAATATCCGGTAATTATTGAAGCTCTCGTGATATTATAAGTGAAAACATGTTTTCCCACCTGTTGCATGCAAAACCAATTTTATATTCCATTACAAAATTTGCTTCCGTGCAAAATATAGGTGACATTTGTTTGTTTTTTTATCGAGCCATTATCAGTAATAATCGTCGGAAACACCAGTTCTGTCAATGAAAACGGCCATTAAAACAGCCATCAACTCCTTTTACCGTCTTCTTTACGATTCTGACCTTTTTCCTTTTTCGTTTTCCATTTTCATTTGGCACTTGTCCGCTTCTGTTATAGAGGAGCTTTGATAGTTTTTGAACAAATTGCATTTGGAATTCAACGTTTCATCCCTTATTCCTTTTGTTTGAGCAGGGCAAGGGATAACATTGAAATTATCTCTATGGATTTGGAGGGTTTGAGTAGAGATCTCTGTGTCTGTTTCCGTGAAAACGTGAGGCTACCCAAAAAGGATCCCAAACAGTGCCTTCGGAAAGTCGAAAGCATAAGCGCCGTAGAAATTTACTTTTGCTTTGCGTGTCTGATGAGTTAATTGTGGAATTCAAATACGTCAGAAAGAGCTTATGTAACATTAATCTATTAAAAATTAATGGAAGACAGATCAGGAATATTCAAGTTATGCTTAAATTAATCACCGTTCTAGCCTAACTCGGGTATTTTCAGTACAATATTGAAAATCAATCTAATGATGACATGTAATGTGACATGTGACAATTTTCAATACTGACGGATTACATACCTGGTGATGTAAAGTTCATTTCAACACCAGTTACGTATTACAGATATGGATAGATGAAGATATTAACGCATTTTGTGCTGCTTTCTCGATATGAATTGGGAAACCTGAACTTGAATCAGTCATTTTCTACTAATGAAGATATCAAACGAGTCTATTTCGTGAAACTCGTCGCTAATTTTTGACCATATTATTTTTCTACGGATACTCCAAAGTGACAGGAGAAGTCAACTTGCCTAATAAATTTTGTACATAAGGTAGAATTCTTGTAGAACTGGTCATTTTATCAGTATCAGCTCAGAATCTCATCTTCACTCACACAACCAACTAAGACATAAGTCGAAAATCGAAAAATGCAAAAATCGCAATAATGCCTGAAAATTGCAGAAATGGCAAATATTCCTGAAAATTGCAAAAATTGCAAAAATTCCTGAAAATTGCAGAAATAGCAAGAATTGCAAAATTTCCTGAAAATTAGAAAAATTTCTGAGAATTGCAAAAATTCCTGAAAATTGCGAAAATCGCAAAAATTCCTGAAGATTGTAAAAATTGCAAAAATCGCAAACATTCCTGAAAATTGCAAAAATTCCTGAAAATTACTGAAAATTGCAAAAATCGCAAAATATCCTGAAAATTGCAAATATTCCTAAAAATTGCAAGAATTCCTGAAAATTGCAAAAATCGCAAAAATTCCTGAAAATTGCAAAGATCGCAAAAATTCATGAACATTGCAAAAATCGCTAAAATTCTTGAAAATTGCAAAAATCGCAAAAATGCCTGAAAATTGCAAAAATTGCAAAAATTCCTGGAAATTGCAAAAATTGCAAAAATACCTGGAAATTGGAAAAATTCCTGAAAATTGGAAAAATTCCTGAAAATTGTAAATATTCTGAAAATTCCTGAAGATTGCAATCATTGAAAAAATTCCGGAAAATTGTAAAAATTCCTAAAAATTCCTGAAAATTGCAAAAATCGCAAAAATGCCTGAAAATTGCAGAAATCACAAAAATTCCTGAAAATTGCAGATTTAGCAAAAATTGCAAAAATGCCTGAAAATTGCAAAAATTCCTGAAAATTGCGAAAATTCCTGAAAATTACCGAAAATTGCAAAAATCGCAGAAATTCCTGAAAATTGCAATTTACGCAAAAATGCTTGAAAATTGCAAAAATCGCAATAATGCCTGAAGATTGCAAAAATCGCAAAAATGCCTGAGAATTGCAAAAATCGCAAATATGCCTGAAAATTGCAGAAATTCCTGAAAATTGAAAAAATCGCAAAAATGCCTGGAAATTGCGAAAATAGCAAAAATTGCGAAAATTCCTTGAAATTGCAAAAATTCCTAGAAATTGCGAAAATTCCTGAAAATTGCAAAAAGTCCTGAAAATTGCAAAAATCGCAAAAATTCCTGAAAATTGCAAAAATTGCAAAAATTCCTGAAAATCGCAAGAATTGCAAAAATTTCGGAATTATTGTAAAAATTTCTAAAAATTCCTGTAAATTGCAAAAATCGCAAAAATGCCTGAAAATTGCAGAAATTGCAAATATTGCAAAAATTCCTGAAAATTTAAAAAATTTCTGAAAATTGCAAAAATTCCTGAAAATTGCAAAAATCGCAAAAATTTATGAAGATTGTAAGGATTGCAAAAATCGCCAAAATTCCTGAAAATCACTGAAAATTGAAAAAAATCGCAAAAATGCCTGAAAATTGCAGAAATTGCAAACATTGCAAAAATTCCTGAAAATTGCAGAAATAGCAAAAATTGCAAAAATTCCTGAAAATCAGAAAAATTTCTGAAAATTGCAAAAATTCCTGAAAATTGCAAAAATCGCAAAAATTCCTGAAAATTGTAAAAGATGCGAAAATCGCAAAAATTCCTGAAAATTGCAAAAATTCCTGAAAATTGCTAAAATACCTGAAAATTGCAAAAATCGCAAAAATTCCTGAAGATTGTAAAAGATGCAAAAATCGCAAAAATTCCTGAAAATTGCAAAAATTCCTGAAATCTCCTGAAAATTGCAAATATCGCAGAAATTCATGAAAATTGTAAAAATTGCAAAAATCGCGAAAATTCATGAAAATTGCAAAAATCGCAAAAATGCCTGAAAATTGCAAAAATTGCAAAAATTCCTGAAAATTGCAGAAATTGCGAAAATTTCTGAAAATTGCGGAAATAGCAAAAATTCCTGAAAATTGCAAAAATTGCAAAAATTCTTGAAAATTGCAATAATTGCAAAAATTCCTGAAAATTGTGATAATTTCAAAAAATTCCTGAAAATTGCAAAAATCGCAAAAATGCCTGAAAATTGCGAAAATCGCTAAAATTCCTGAAAATTGCAGAAATAGCAGAAAATGCAAAAATTCCTGCAATTAATAAAAATTTCTGAAAATTGCGAAAACTCCTGAAAATTGCAAAAATCGCAAAAATTCCTGAAAATTGTAAATTGCAAAAATTCCTAAAAATTGCAGAAATTTTAAAAATTTCTAAAAATTGCAAAAATTCCTGAAATCGCAAATATTCCTGAAATCGCAAAAAATCCTGAAAATTGCAAAAATCGCAAAAATGCTTGAAAATTGCAGAAATAGCAAAAATTGCAAAAATTCCTGAAAATTGCAATAATTGCAAAAATTTCGGAAAATTGTAAAAATTCCTAGATTCCTGAAAATTGCAAAAATCGCAAAAATTCCTGAAAATTGCAAAAATTCAGCAAAATTGCAAAAATTGCAAAAATTCCTGAAAATTGCAAGAATCGCAAAAATTCCTGAAAATTGCAAAAATTCGCAAAAATTCATGAAAATTGTAAAAATTGCAAAAATCGCAAAAATTCCTGAAAATTGCAAAAATCGCAAAAATGCCTGGAAATTGCCAAAATAGCAAAAACTGCAAAAATTCCTGAAAATTGCAAAAATTGCAAAAATATCTGAAAATTGGAAAAATTTAAAAAATTCCTGAAAATTGGAAAAATTCCTGAAAATTGTAAAAATTCCAAAAATTCCTGAAAATTGGAAAAATTCCTGGAAAATGCTCAATTCATTTAAGTTTTCGGTTCTGTCTGTTGTAGCGCAACGTCATAATGATATATTTTTGTTTATTCTACTGTTCATTGCTCTCTTCAATACTTTCTCAATATTATGGAGTAAGTACATTCATTTGTAGTAGTAGATCTTCATCTTCAGGAAGCAGTAGTGAAGGAGTTACTTGCTGAAGTTGCTGAAAATATTGTACCTAATCTGATAATTCTCGAACTTTTGTTAGATAAACCGAAAAATGGAGGATTATGTTGGGGAGACTTTGCCATTATATTCAGATACACAATTCATTGAACATTTCAGGTGGGTGGAAATTGAAAATCTAGCTACGAATGCTATGATGGAATATATTCACCATTTCCACCATATTGTGAATAGACTCAAAGGAGAGTTTGAAGCTTCAGAATATTATTCTAATGAAGATACAGGTGCCAAACTATTGTTTATTTCTCAAATTCTGAATAGAGGTTATGTTCTCAGTGGTTCTCGTCTGCCGCGTTCGGGTTTTCATAACTTGTGAATCGTTCTGAAACAGTCCTAGGATTCGAAACGACTGCGGAGTAGTTCTACGCAGTTCGAGAACGATTCTTGAACAGTTCTGAAATCAGAACCCGAATGAACCTACTGGCGCGTGGCCAATCATGAGTCTCGGGACCGTTTTCATCTGCACTCTGTTGATCTTTAACAGGTCTGCAGTTCGTTTGTGGCTTGGTTCCTCTCCCATGTCTATTTCCTGGGATGTTTTCCAAGTATAGGCTCTTATGTTTTGCTTGAATCCAGTCTCTAACAGACGCTCGTGCTGGACGTTTTGGTTCTCCTAGAATCTTCAAGTTCTCATTGCCAGTAATACCCTGATGTCCTGTTACCTTGATTAGCTTGACGCGGCTCCGGTCTGCCAAAGTTCTCAGTTCTTTCTTGCGATCCCATTTATGCATACCAATCGATACTTCACTTATTCCTGATGGCTTTCTATTGCCTTAAGTACCACTTGACTGTCTGACATAATGCAGACTGCTCATTTTCGCTATGGTTTGGGGCCTTTTATGTCAGTCAGCCTGTATTTTTTCATCTGTTGGAGGGCACGAAGAGAAACTCCTTCAATGTTCGAAGAACATCGTGCGTGCCTAGGGAGGAGGTAAGTGTTGGAATTTTTTTGAACTTCCGGAGTTTTTAAGTTCTTGAGAATACTTGCATTGTAGAATGATTCCAAAGCTTTGCCATTCTATAGACGAACGAGTTTTGGTATAGTGTTGTTCGACATATTTCAAGGTTGACAACGAAAATATGTGATAACTGGGCCTGTCGAGTTCGTCTGAGTGGTATTGCTAGCTCGTGATGGAATGATAGCAGAGATTTTTGTGATTATACTATGACCCTCATCATTCTCAATATTTTCTGATATATTTACGTACTCACCATTATCTTGATTCGTATTCTCATGGTTGCAATTACAATGAGTGGTTCTCGTAGTTTTCTCTGACGACGTTGAGGCGGAAAGATAAGAAAGAATGTCGGTCCCGAACCGGAATTTTCACAGGACTCAATTCCTCTATAAAACCATTATAGTGCCAGGATATTTTTATAGCCTATCCAGTTGATAAAGCAATTGATTCGGTCACTTGGCGTGGAAAATCGAGCACATTGCAGAATTGAATATTGATTTGCCAGCATTTGGTTTCCTCTCGTTATGATATAGTCCTGGCATTTGGTACATAAAACCTGCTCCTTTTTGCATGAAATTAGCCACTTTGTACAACTGTTATACAGGGTGTTTCGAAATTCAGTATCAAGATTTCAGCGACATATTTTTCAGACCAGAATAAGACTTTTGAAGCGTTGAAGTTCGAACATTTTTTCTCTGAGACGGAAAAAGAGTTTAAAATTACTTTTTTTCCTCGAGATTCTGCAATAACGACAGATCGCAAATTGAATGACTACCTGAAAATCTATAAATGAGTCGTTCTTTGCTAAATAGTCTAAGATGAAGAATAAGTTTATGTATTAACTACTCGGTGAAAAACAAAATCATTTATGATCGTGAAGGCTGATCTGACTGATGGAGGTTTTTCTTAGATACATATTCCTTAAATAAGAAAAATAATGTTTGATTAAAGTTTTTGTTTTGTTTATTTGTTCAGAATAAACGTGTTACTTTTTATTTTATTTTTATGACTTTCGAATATATAATGATATGTTTTTTTTCTTGTTTAGATGTATGATGTGAGTATGTACCTATTAGGTACTTATACTTTTCAATAAATAATGTTATTTTTGTTGTGATTTTCTCTTCCTACTTCTACAATATACCCAAAAATTAGGTAAAGGTAAATATCCCGTACTAGAATGGAACAAGATTATGCATGAAGAAATTGGGATACATTTGCGAGACTCTCGTACGACGCGAGACAAGACGAAACTCGAGGCTGCGAGACGAGACTCGAGACAAGACTTCATATTTCATCGGTAAAGTCTCGTCTCGTTGGTCTCGTGTGAATCACTAATGCAGCTCATACTCACTTCAGAGACGGGTGTTCCGAAAAGAAAGCGCAGAGCTATGCGGAGAATTTAAAGTTTGGTATAAACTCCCTAGGGGAAAATATGTCACATTATCTTCCTAGGGAATAATACGAGACTTCTGCCCCTCTTTTGTTACCTGAGAAACTTCTACTCCCGCCGGTGTAAAAATAACTAATATCGGTTACCTCAGTCTTCATCAGGTGTTTGATATTTCCAGATCGAAACCGTGCCGCTGACCTCTGGACTCATTTGATTCACGGCGTCTTTACTGGGGGAATCGAATTCAATAAGACTTCATTGATGTCATCTATACAATTTGCACCATCGGCAGTATCAAAATACCTTAGTGCAAATATATTCACTTCCAATTTCAATACATAATTGATTTCTGGGCAATCCGATACTACGGACAGCGGTCGGTATACTGCTAGCAGTCTGTCCGGGCAGACGGGCCAGGGGAAAGTGTTTCGACGCTCTGTAGATCGGTATCGAAGCCTTTTCTGTTACATGTTTATACTAGGAAAAAAGTCTCATACTGATCTGACAAACAAGCCCCTGAAATCTTGATAGTGAATTTAGAAGCTTCCTGTATAGACCAGAAGCAAAGCCTATTTCACGTTGTCTCAAAATGAAAAAACAAAAGAATCAATACTGACTAATTTTTGTCGTTTAATAATATTTGTTAGTTCAAAGGTGTCTTTTTTCTGCCGTTATTGTGCATACTGCATACGGGTCTCGATACTGGCTTGACTTTTACGAGGAAATGCAATATTCCAATATTCCTTGATTTTGAGAGCCTGCCTCACGGATACGATATTATACCCGATCGAGGGATAGCCAAACATTTGCTTTAGCTCGAAGTTGTTGCGAAGTTTCTGTTGAATTCTGCTTGGAGCTCATATAATATTTATACGAACATTTTAGAAGTATGAACGACCATCTTGCAAAAATATAATATTATCGAATGAGTACAGAGTCTACTCCGAAACTTTATTCATATTCATATTCGAGAACTGATGAACATTATTTAGATTCCTCCTCATAGACGATTCCTGATTCGAACTCAAAGAATCGATGGAGGAATACAAAATGAGTGTCTTCACTAAAATTTGAATGGGCAACGATATCTATCACAGCGACCTCACACAAAGTAATCTTTATTTACCTATGGTGTGCCAGGAGTATTGCATTGTTATGACTTAACTATACAATTTCAAACAGAAAGGCGAATTTCTATTCATATATGATAGTGACGAACTTGCGAAGACAAGATTTTTATCTCTAAACGGTACAGAAAGAGTGCTATCACACTCAACTGAAAGCAAAGTTTTACTTTCTCTGCCTAGGCAGAAAAAGTTTGTTGGTATATGCAGCGATCCAAGTTATTCGAATGGAATTGGTAATCAAAATTGACACTGACATTGGATGAATACAAAATGAGAGTTTTCAATAATAAAATTACACAAAATTGGTTTTATCACATTTCGAGAAAAAATATATGCTTCACCTGACAGCAAATGTAGATTGCCTGCCGCGGCTGATAGTTCATAGCCGAGCGAACAGCGAGGCTATAAGAATTCAGCAAACTCCATTATTTCGTGTTCACCTAATGTCAGTGTCAATTTTCATCGCCAATTTCATTCAAATTACTTGGGACGTTGCATAGCATTGAACATTTCCTGCAGAGAAAGTACACTTTTCCTGTCTAGGCAGAGAAAGTACACTTTTTCTGTCTAGGCAGAGAAAGTACACTTTTCCTGTCTAGGCAGAGAAAGTACATTTTTCTTGCCTGTTAAGTGTCAAAGAAAAGCCTTGTTCTATGCCGCTTGGAGAAAAGCAACTATTCTCTTGATAGTAGGTATCTTGCATTCACCATTTCCATGTTCAGATTTCAGTCGTAAATATCATATTCTATCTAAATATTTCAACTGAACATCAAGCAATGTTATAGTCTGCGATCAGAAGCATGCAAGCAGACTCTCTGGTTTTTCTCTTTGATTGTTTTCTTCTTTTCCTATGATTTTATTATTATTTCACTTTGTCATAATATTATGTTGTCTATCAGTAAGGATGTGTTCAGATGATTTAGATTTGTCTGTTTTTTTCCCAAAATTGTTCGTATTTTCTTTTCTCCTCACTGAGAAATGCCTTTGTTCGACCCGTATAATAACTTCCACGAACACAAGGTATAGTATGAATTCAAATTTTCGATGTTTGTTCTTCATTTTTCGGTTTTGTTTGAGTTATGATCGATCTCATAGTATTTTCAGTTTTGAACACAGTTTCCACAGTTATGCCAGGACTGTATATTATATTATATTTGTTGTTATTTAGGATTATCATTAATGTGGTGTAGGTAATTGTTTGTTTCCAATTTGTGGTTAATCGTTGTATCAATGGTGGATTTCGTAATTGAAAATTTGTTGGTCAGATGATATTGATTTGGCTATACCTTGGAGTGATTTGACATTTGACCATTTATTTTTTGATTTTTTTTTGATGATTTCATTGAAAGTGTGCGGGTATCTGTTAGTAAGAGTCTTTTTACCATATTTATACATGATGCACTTGTTATGAAGACATTGTTTTGATTTTTCAATATATAGGAATATCCAAAAAATGTAACTGATTGTCAGGTTAGGTCTCAATATCTGAAGTGAACTTTATGGATTCGGCATTGTTCACATGATCCAGAGAATTATCTAACTTCATGTGGTTGTTATTCGTGCCATGCTTTGGCTTGTTTAGCGTATTTTTTGACAATATTTTCTTCGAAAGTCTTCATAATTATATATGGGAGATAATGGCAAACACATGATTATGCCATGCTTTGCTGAAGGAACTCATGTCTTTAAATTTGTTCAAGCCATCTATTGTTGAATATGCGAACCTCACGTCATCACCTCAACTTTAATAGAGCACTGTCAGTAAGGTTATATGTGGTAAAATTGTCGGCCGTTGAACATCAGCTGATGGCGAGACAAGCATTAACATTTTTCATAAGGGTACCTACATGTAACTTTCTTGCACATTTCTCACCATAATACAATACCTGGAGCATTTATTCATTGACATGTTTGTTCATTCATTCATTCATCATGAATACAGTTATTTAAGAAGTGAATGAGTCCAATGGAGTGTTCAAATTGGTTTATTCGTCTATTTAAAATTACTGAATTCACTTGAGCTCAGCTCTAATATATACTTAATATACTTCGTAATTTACCGATACTCCAGTTTGCTACAACACGTATACATTTTCCCGTATAATATCTACAAGTTCAACAAAATCGTCGTGCGCCATGTTGTGACGTCAGCTGACACTGCTCTATTGTTTCATATCGAGTACCAGTCTCAGAAAACAATTCAATTTTGTATGTAAATGTAAGAAACGTACAATGCATTATGCGTGTCGTGTTATCAAGAGTTTTGTGGATGAAGCCGATTATGTTCTCTTATCATTGGGGCTCGAAATATCACCCTGTATTATCTCATATCTCTCCTCCCGGGCCCCACATCATTTCACGTAGAGCTAATTCGAGGCTTTGTATGTGTTTCGGCCTTTCCGCCCCCGAATCGAAAGTTTGCCTTTGAAGTGTTTAAATGTTTCATTTTCCAATTTTGATAGAGCAAAGTTCAAACGAGCGAAGTTATTATCAAAGAGAACCACTATATGGATCCATCATCTCTAAACAATTTTCGGCAGCGACTTCGACTAAATGGGTGTGCGCGTAAGTATATATAGAATTACCTACCAAGAAGATTCTTTGCTAAATATCGATAGTAAGAAGTAGATTAATTGATAGGTATTAGATATAGGTATTCGATGTTAAAGAATTTATAATGATTTTCGAATTGGGTTCTATCGAGAGATATGATAATTTTGTGTGGTCAAATCTACAGCAAACCTTGGAATTTTCCAATACACAACTCAGTATCCTCATGGTCATTTAATTTATTTACTTCTGAAACTCCCTGAATGTTTGTAAATTCGTTAGTTTAAATTTTAAGGGGTTATCAGGTGACCAATTTGTCAACTTCATAGCTCATTCAGGAGTACCTCAAGGATCGAATCTGGGACCTCTTTTATTCCTCTTATTCATAAATGATAAATGCATTTCAATTAACTTCTTCTCGCAGGTAACATGAAAATTTTCACAGAAGTTACAGATATCGCAGATTGTTTTCTTCTGCAAAATGATCTGAATCTTGTTTTCAAATGGTGTTCTGAAAATAATTCACCCCTGAATATTGAGGAATGCAAAATATGAGCTATTCTAGAGAAGTTTCTACATTGTAATTTGAATATTTCATCGAAAATGGTGAACCACGCAGGGTAAACGAATGTAAAGATCTGGGAGTTATATTTAATTTACATATTGAAAAAATCAAATCCAGGGCTCTAGGTTTCCTCATACGTAATTGTAAAGAATTTACGAATCTTATAGAGCTCTCTGTTCTATTTACTACTGCATTGTACGTAGCAAGCTTGTATAATGTAGTGCGGTATGGAACCTAAGTCAAGTTAAACACATACAGGCATTGGAAACAGTACAAAAGAAAATCTTAAATTTTTGTTTTTCAAAAAATATAATATTTTTCCTGGACGTCACTGCGATTACGATTTACTACTAGAAGAATTTGCATTCGTTCAGAAGCCTAAATAATGTGCCGTCTGTAGATAATTTTTTTTCAAATTTTACCCAGTTCAGAAAGCATTTGTACACTCTTATTCCGAACTAGTTATAATATATTTTCATTTGTTCACCTACTAATCAACTGCTCAATTCATTGTAATTATTATTCTTATTATTACTTTCATTATCATATACTCCTGTAAGACGATTTATGTGATGACATTCATTGTTACGGAGGAACAAAAATATTAGTTCTCGAAAAACTTTCATCTACTATATACCTCTAGTAGGTGAAGGGAAGGCAACCACACGTTCATCTCTACAACATTCAAAAAGATGATTCTCGATTTATAAAAACTCAATAAACAGTCGATAGAAGTTGGTGCTAATCTCTTGAGAGTCTTGAGCCAATCAGTGTTCTAGAATCAGCGATTCAGAATCAATTATTAGGGCCGTATGTTTAGTCAGATCTAACCTAACATCTTGAACTGCTATAAAATATTTTAGCTCTGATGGATTAACATGTTCATGAACAGAGTCATGAACAGAGGTATAACTGATGATGAGGATATAATTGAATTGGTGAATAACTACCCTCTGATTTTATTTTCGAGTAGGTATACATTTTTGACCAGAAATTCATGCATTGCAGACATTCCATTCAGATTTCCACTACTAAGAGTTGTGATCATCTTTTAGATAAACTGAATAGTCAAAATACAGAAGAAAAATGTACAACCTCTGCTGTCCAAACATTTTGGCTGAATTAATGAAAAAAAAATTTGAGGGTGTGTCCCAAAAAAATTCAATAATGAAAGGATTTTGATAAAATTGTATACAAATTTGTAGGAACATTCCTGTGAAAAATAAAACAGATATGTTGCATTCACAGTATTTTATCCTTCCAATTCAGTTAAGGTACTTTTTCTCTCTCCGGAAAACTTATTATCAATAAAACTCCACTTTCCCTCGAGTTATTCTACAACTCCGGGCTACTGGTGAAATTATGCCTAATAAATTTAGCTCTGCTCATTTGTCGGCGTTACGATTTACTTTCGGGGTTGTTTCTTTGCAAAAAACAAGGCCTTTTCGTGTTTCGTTTTTACTACTCGCCGGTTGCTGGCCAGACCCTGGAGAAATGTATCGTTCCATTAATTTCGCAGACGTCGATGGCCCTTTAGCAGGATGGAAGATATTTAAGGATTTCTTGGTGGGCGGGCGGATATGAAAGATAAAATACGAAATTTGTGAATATTGACTCTGAATTTAGAATGAAAGCTAGTTTTGATACACATAGTGGTTTATTATTGCATTGCTCTTTTGAGTTGGAATTTCACAAACTATATTATCGATAGGTACCTACTTCGGATTTCCTCAAATTCTGAAATTTTGCCATAACGCACAAACTATCATTCTCATATTTTGATTTATAGAGGGTGTCTCGAAGTAACTTTCGTACACTCTGGGAGTCTGGGAGGTATAACTCAACAAATAAAGGAAATACAAAATGTTTGCATAATACTTTTTTAATGCAGTTTTCTTCATTTATCTTTGTTTGTCATTGATCCTACAATCACGATATGTCGAAACGGGACACTTCCCGCAAATGTTGAAAATAGGAAAAATCATTCCAATTCACAAAAAAAATATATACTCGACAGCTCAGTAATTATCGATCTATTACTGTTCCAAGTAGCTCTTCCAGAATATTCGAATATACTTCTTATGACAGGTTAGAGGAGCTTCAATCGATAAAAAAAATATATAACACGAATATACAGTCCTTCTACTCAGAAATATTGAAATTCATCGAGACAGGCGAATGTCCGGCGGGTATTTTTTGTGATCTTAGTCGGGCTTTCGACTGTTTCGATCATGCAAAAGTTTTGTCTGAGGAGCATATCTCTAGATTGGTTAGCATCTTTCTTGAGAAATTGCGAGCAATATGTGAGCATTAAATATAAAAATCTGAATGGATTAGAAATTTCTAATTCAGAAGTCGATATAGGTGTCCCACAAAGTTCTATCTCAGGCCCGATACTATTTCTTCTCTGTCGTCAGATTTCAGACAGCCCAACGCCACAGCAGTGATTTCGTTATCGAACTAGTTAGTCAACAACTTGTAACCAGCAATACTGTGAAATTTCTGGGTATTGAACTAGATAAGAATGTCAATTTCAAAACACACTGTGAATCATTAACATCTAAATTAAACTCATTCTTCAACTTGATGTACAATTTCTAGAATAGATCAACTCATGAACAATTGATGTACTTTTACTATGCACAGGTGGAGATATGGAATTAACTTCTGGGGCAACTCCATACATTCTAAGAAGACATTCATTGCACAAAAAGGAATTGAAAGGTGATTAACAGGAAAACCAAGACAACACTTTTGCAGAGATCTTTTCGAAAAACTGAACATATCATATCTTACCGGATTATTAATTTCTGAGATATATATTTGTCTATACAAAGAGGGAAGTAACACCGAAAAATTATGCTACAACTTCCGGATATCCTTTGCCAGATTGAATATTACCAGTTCGCCAAACTTTAATGGGTCAAGGTTATCCAACATTCAACAAATTACCTGAATCAATGAAAAATTGTAAAAAGGAAATAGATTTCAAGAACCAATTCAAAATATTTTTAGTTGGCAAAGTTTCTTATACTGTGAACGAGTTTTTGTGTACGTAATATTCCTACTTGTTATATACACTCATTAGTTTGTGACTTTTCTAGTTTCTTAGTATCTTTGACTTTTCCTATACAATGTATGTTGTCAGTTATGGAAAATAAATGATTTGAACTGATTCGATTTAATTTAACTTGATTTGATTTGGTACCTAAGGGTGATTTGATCTTACGTTTCGTGTACAGTATACAGGGAGTTGCGAAACTCGTAACTGATGCTGTGAAAATGCCTCAATTCTTTTCCACCATTTATTCCATTATATTAGTATACCGAGATATGATTCTTCAAATACTTTTACATAAAAAGATACTTTTGTAAGAATGCCGTTGAACAAACCATTTTAGAGTGAAGTTTCATTCATCATTTTGATGATTTTGGGCGTTTGATAGAGAAAGTTAAGCTTGATAATTCAAATTTCGCATCTCTAGAAAGATTTGTTTTTTTAGAGTCAAAATAATTTCGCGGTGGAAGAAACGTAGAGAGAAAACCCCAAAAAAATCTAGAAAAAATTCCTGTTTATTTTATAGGAATAGGAAGACTGAGTTGTTATGAATGGAACTATACAAGTAGAAAAGCCATCCTGACGTTCAATTTGGAAACCCCATTTTTCTCCTCACTTCTATGACATGTTTCCATTGCTGTGCCGTACCATGTACAATCTGTACTATTTCCCATCAGATCGTCCGATACCGTTGATCTAGTGACCCGCGATTCACGCGGAATTTATGTCCCGTATGCCTGAAGAGCGATCGGCCCATAAAGCAAAAACGTCGCTCGCATACCCAACGCGATAGAAATCCGCTTCGTTACTATTTCAGATATACCGTTTCCATACTCATACCGTTCGTTCGATCGGAGTCGTTGCGTTGAGAATAATAGAACAGTTTCAGCCTTGGACGATTTCGAAAGTGAACGTGGTTATTGCAGAAAGGTCGCATTTCTTGCATCGACACGCCGCACATATCAGTCCAGGAGCGGGTCTGTTAAAGGGTCAAGAACTCGTCGAAGTGAAGAAATTAGAAAAATTCTATCAACAATTGAACGTATCGTATATCTACATAATATTGAGTATAACCCACTCAAGACCCTTGCACCCATAGCCTACAGTTATGCCATATTGAGATCAAAACTTGTTGAATGTCCCAACGGATCCCGTTCATTTTGGTCCTTCGCCAGAGCTGTATAGAATGAAACTCCACTTCCAGCTCGTTTCCTTCTCTAACCAAGGAAGATGAAACACTAGCTAGAACTGCCCAGGAGGAAGCCAACATTTTTGCGCGATCATTTGCTAGAAATTCCACTCTGGATTCATCGGGAAAATAACCTCCTGACATAACGCCAATCGACAGTCATATGCCCGAGATCACCTCCCGCCAACGTACTATAAGAAAGATTTTATTGGGTCTCAACACCAGCAAAGCTTGTGGCTCCGAAGGAATCCCACCGATTGTTTTCAAGGAATGTGCTGTTCTCTGCAAGTTGTTCAACTACTCTAACAAATTGAGGATATTCCCGTCCAACTGGAAATTTGCAAGAGTACAACCTGTTCCTAAAAGAGGCTCAAAGATCATGGAGGAAGCTATCAACATCGAGCTCATGAAATACCTGGAACATTCAGGTACTATCAACGATAGGCAATATGGCTTCCGTCATCAGAGATCAACTGGTGACCTGCTCGCTTACGTCTCACATATATGGCAACAATCTATTGAAAAATATGGTGAAACCTTAGCCGTGGCACTTGATATGTCCAAGGCATTCGATCGAGTCTGGCACCACGGACTCCTCGGCAAGCTTCCATCTTATGGCTTGCCTCCCCAGTTATGTTCTCTGCTAGCTAGTTTTCTCTCAAACAGGTCTCTCCATTTAGTGGTCGACGGAGTTTCATCTGACTCTCTTATCATGAATGCTGGTGTTCCGCAAGGATCAATTCTAGCACCAACACTATTTCTACTCCATAGCAACGATTTGTTGAAAGCAACTTCATATCCAGTACACAGCTTCGCGGATGATAGTACCCTCTATACCGCCTTCTCTTCCAGGGCTCCAATACCAGTCAGGCAAATCAGAAACGAACGAGGATGAGATGCTGACAACATAAATATGGAAATATAGACGAATGAGGATCCAATAACTTGGTTGATTTCAATGCAAACAAAATACAAGCATGCCTCTTCTCTATAAAAGCCGATCTCACTGTGACCAACATCAGCTTGAAACATCCATTTCGATGCTTGGTCTATCAGCAATAACCTCTTTGGGATAATCACGTGATATCAATTGCTGAAAGTGCATCCCAAAAACTTGGTTTTCTGTTTCGGGCTAGGAGCTATTTCACTTCCAGTCAGCTGCTTATGATCTATAAGGCACAGATCTGACCCAAACATACCCTGAAACTGTTGGATTCTGTCCAAAAAAGGGCAATTCGTCTCGTTGCTGGCGATCTAGCTCTATTTTATGGATATTTTCATGGGCGATGCTCTTCTGGAATATATCAACAATTGTTCTCCCTTGGAAGTCCCCGCGAGATTATCCAGTCGAGTTGAGGCTTCGCACCCCTTCGTGGTCACTTTGGTGACCTGCAGACCATCTCTTTCCAAAGACTCGTTCATCCAACGAACAATGAGCACATTGCCAAGGGAGGTGTTCCCCGAGGCATATAACCTCCAGAAATTCAAGAAAAACCCCAATTCCTATCTTATTTCCCTTGGTACTCACGATGTTCTCTGAAAATTACTGTATATCCCTTCGCGTGGGAACCAGACAATAAAAAAAAGCAAAAAAGTCTTATCTGACATTTTCGTCGAAATTGGGATAATTATATTTGTTGTATTTCGAAACACTCATGCATCTTCTGGTAAGGTTTCAAAGACGTAGCGGCAAAAATGAGGGCTCAAATCATGTTTTAAATTTGTCGTATCTAAAATGTCTGAACACTTCACCAAGCTTAGATGTGGTATCTGACATTTACCAGAAGCTCAAATGACGTCCTATCGGACATTATATTGAGCAAAGTCGTATCTACAGGGAATGTAACACTTACACCAAAAAGAAGTAATCCAACAATGACATGCACGTGATATAATTCATGATATCGAAAAAAGTTCTCATGCAGATTATTATGAGTTCCTAATTGGAATCATAGATGATGGTATATTGTTTAGAACGGCAATATCTCAGAATCAATAATTTGTCAGATACGACCTTCCTGCTTAGTACAGCAGAGCTATCAACAGAATTTTATTTTTTTGTTCCAGCAAGGAGAGTAGCTGTACACAAATTTGCAAAATATGAATCCAATTTTCAAGGCATACTATGTCTTTTCCTGGTTGAAAAAACGCCAGTCGAGCAACCAGCCCCTCCCATTCCATCTAGATTTATTGTCTAGAATAGGAATTTGTTCCGGAGGGTTTCTTTCCTTCTACTCAGGTGGCGTTCGTGTTCATCTCACAGATGTCGAACGCCTCGTGGGTATTAACGCAACCCAGCATGCGTTTAGGTTTGGTCAGGTTCGCACCAAATGGCGGTCAAGAAGTAATCTGTAGGAGACCCTTGCACTGATGAGAGCCCAAAGCTCGAAACCGGTCTGTAGGTAGTCTAGCATTCCTGAACAATTTGGGCACAGTTCAGCATTCAGGAAAGAATCACTCTTAGCTGTATTCGTTTTCACGAATCGTTGCATAAATATCAGGGGGAAGTAATCCAATGTTCAGCGTGGCATAAAGCCAGGAAAGTAGTTGTTTTTCTCTCGTTGCCTACTATTTCCTTCATTTTATGAACTAATGTGGTAATGACTTTGAGTTTCTGCCCTTTTGTGGCCATTTCATTCCACTCTGATCATTTGGCTTTTTACTTGTTGAAAACTAATTCTATTGAAAGCATAATAGGGGTGAATACACTATGTGACCTGAAAGATCAATTATTGTGATGGATTTTTTTGCAATACCCCATTAGGTTGTTTCCGTAGCTATATCAATATCTCTAGTCCTATATCCAACAGGATAATGGGGTGGTTCCAAGACACTTCCTCATTGCCACTTTTCAAGCTGTGAAAAAATAAAATAGGCTTCTCAATACAGGGTATACTCTTTTTGCAAGCCATATAAAGAAATAAAGTTGATGATGGTTTCTCCGAAACGTAGTATGGAAAAACTCTCAACGTTGTTTTGTAGAGCTTGAAAAGTGGCAAAGAGAAAGTGCCTGTCGTTTCTCTATATACCTTCAAATAACGTCAGGAAAAAATATAAACGAAATCGCCATATTTTGGATTTTTTAGGCATATCTCCGGAACTACTCGGACTTTTGGAACTTCCTAAATAGCATATTGTTGGGCTTAGAAATGCGCAACGTTCAATGAATTCAACCATCTTCGTATCTCTAATGGTTTCCGATATCACCATGATATACATCCTCATCTTGGACACACTGTATATTTAAAGTCATATTTTGGTCCCCCAATGAATGAATTGTGCCACCACTGTACCTGCTTATATTCGATCAATGCTTCCGTTATTTATTAATGAGGCGTTTTTTTTAATCGAAAGGTATTACATCAATCAGTTTCCCAGCCCTCCCAATGAAATCGAGTTGAATTCTCCTCTTATACAGGATGAATCCTAACTTGATACCTATATCATTTCGAGCTGGTGCGTCAGGTTTCATTCAAATATCATGGAAATAATGAAAGAAGTTGGGGTACACCTTGTGTCCTAATTCAACTGTAACCATATATTCACGGCTATCGAAGAATACATTATATTTATTGTCTATATCATGAAGATCTGTGAGGATCTAGTGAAAAGCCTCTATTTTCTATTTCAACAAGACTTCTGTGACTCGAGGTGGTAAATAGTTACGCAAGATTGCGCAATGATTGTTACTATTATGTCTACGGCTCGTTTATACTGACCCACTAGAACTATAGGGTATAAAAACGTGTTTTCAGGCGTAGGGGCGAATAGCCATTATTCAATAATTTAATTACCTAAATGAAACATATTGAAATAACATAGCGTTACACTGAAGGATTCAAGACGAGATATTTTTTCCGATTTCCGAGGTAGCTACGTTGTGTATCCTAGAATTGAGTTTTATATGCTCACGTCTGTTCGAGTTTCGTATTTTATAAGCATTCTATTGACTGAGATAACGAACTCAGGGCCCCAGGATATAAACTTGGCCTAGAAAATTGCACACTGTATCCGATGTTCTAACAATATCGTTTTGTATTTCTTCATATATAGTGAGTAGTTTGAAGATAAAATTTCATACAGGAACTTTTCGAGCTTAATACAAAGAAAAATATAAGATAATTTCAAAATTCATTCTGGCGGGAGCATTTATAGAGGGTGGCACACCTATTCTCGCTCGGACCATATACTGGGTAGTCCTGTTTGTAATACAAAAAATTCAACAATGTGTTCTCGTTGATATAATAAAAAAAGTTCATGAAAACATTTACTTTCAAACTCGTCGTTTTCGAGATATAGGGTGTTGAAAATACGAGCCTGAATATTGTGTAGGAAAATAAAAAACGTAACTTGAATACTTTATTATTAATATCGATTTGCATTGAAACCGGAACTAATATGTTAAGAACAATTATTCAACTCAAACTTTATTTTTACCCTCAATGTTGAAAGTGAATGAACAATTGGTGCAATTTTCAATATGAATATATGACGTTTCTATAACCACAGTTGCAATATAAAAAATGTTTGTCATGATGACAGCACGTTGAAGTAGAATGACAGATGTATGAACTAATTTAGTGGCGGCTGAATCTGGAGGTGATGAAGAAAAACATCATTCCAATTCTTTCATGTACATTTCTTTCTCAAAACACTTCGAATTTTTCGTATTGCAAACCGGACAACCCTGGAGATGTCACCTTTTAATTTTTTCATTTTCAGAATCTATATATGTAGACTTTACCAACCTCTTTTGTTATTAAGGATCATATAAAATGCAACGTTGGCAAGTTATTCAGGTTGAAATATAGTGCGAAAACATGTATCGTGAAAAATACTCAGAAACATTACGTCTTTGAGGATTTATAGGAAAAACTGGATATATGCAATAACTTGGAGTATGTGTATGAATTAACACATTATTCAAGCTCATTTGGTTCACACAGAATGTTACGAGGGAAGGGTCGACTGTTGATATTTTCAAATCTCTGAAACTATTTTTTCCATCGAATGGATCATCTTATACTGTCATCTAGCACGCAAAACCAGAAAGATAGTTCACCACATTTCTACGTATGGATATCTCTGGAATTTCATCAGGGTATATGATATTTGTATAGTATATTGTTTAACGAGCACGGAATGATAGTCAGTGGGATATAAGCATTCCGTGTGAGTTAAACTAGACTTTTTCTACGTCTGGAACGGATAAAAGCGATTTTTTTCACTTTATCGGCTGCAGCCATCTGATTTTTCCTTAAATAATGCTCATCTATCAGGCAGAGCTGTCATTACCTTGAACTTTATAATTCATGGCAGATGGGATTTTGTGGAATAATATCACAATGCAGTCATGGTGATATCAGATAGGTACGGAAATACAATTGATGACATACAATGTACCTCTTTGATTCATCGTACACAGTAAAACGAGAGCAATTTTGTGTTATAGCCGTAAAAAACGAAATCATTACAGATTTGACACTGTCGAACCATATTTAATCGCAAGAAGGGTTCTATATTCATAATCCTAAAAGAAATGCTGAAAAAACGGAGACTAATCACACAAAATCAAAATTAATAACAAAAACAACAATTGACATTTCGTACTACAACTGTCGCTGGTCTATACTACGAGCAGTGTCGCCACGTTTATCTTGAATTCAATTATTTTTTGTTATATATTTGTTATGTAATCCAAAATAAATAATGAGTCTATAATAATCAGTTTCTGAGTTTCTGACTGTTATTTCATTGTTATGGTTGAGTATATCATTATGTCACAAGCTATGCTATATGTGCCGAGATAAATAAGATGATTTGATCCTCTTGAATAATAGACTTCCACAAAGGTCCTTAAAATCTTAGCCACAAAGGAAATAAGCAAACTCGATCAATCTCTCTTTTTAACTAGTTATTCTGAGATTTCTCCGGTGGAATCAAACAATACCATAATGATTGCACTTTCTTCGCAAAGACTCCTAAAAACAACTATTTAACAAATGGATGCGTACAATTATTGATAGCCATGATCTCTCCAGCTGTTGATGATGATTGTTATAGACAATAAATTGCATTCGATACTCAAATACGTGTGGTTATGTGCTAGTTAGTAATTACACAATATCTTGAAAGTATGTGGGCTAACGTCATTAAAGAGGTGAAAGTTATTGTTCATGGTTTATTTATAAGCATATAAACAAACAAGTTTTTTCAATGAAAGACGAATTCAAACATGAATCTATTATGAATTTTCATGATTTATTAATTAATGAATTCATTTCAATCAAAACATGGATACTTTGAATATCATATTATTACAATCCATCATGAAAAAATGGTTCACAAATTTCCAAAAATGTACACGGGAAGTTATGAAATTTATGAACTGTAGATGCCAAATTTTTCTTATTTTTTGATAAAGTGCTGCTCTATTTTCATCGACCTTGCCACCTTGAATTTTTTCCTCCATTCCTGTTTTTCCCAAAAAAAAAGACAACAAATATTGATCTCAGGCGCATGGTATATATATGATTTGTTTGTTCTTAATTTATTTAAAAACAACATATCAGTTTATGATGCATCAAAAACATCAAAATTCTGCTATAGAATAAAATACAATAGTTTTTCAAAAGTACTTATGACCAGAAATCCACAATCTTTTCAAAATGGCATATTCTTTGGAGAACTATGTATTATGGGTAGTGAATTCAGTATGAAATTTTCTAGCACAAAGTAAATAAATAACTATACAATGTAGTTGATTTTTCATCATTCCAGTATACAAATAAGCAAAAGTAGATGAATATTCTGAATCCAGTACGGGTTTTATAAACATAAAAGCACCAAATGCATTTAAATGAAACAATATCTTCATTCCTCTCGATTAATTTTTTGATTTTCCTATTCCATTTTGGTTTCTCTAAATTTTTTGGAATTCTCTTTTCCCGAAAAATTTTGAGTATTGCATATTTCACCTCTACTCGATTAACCTACTGGCAATAACCATTTTCTGAACTTTTTTTGTTGGTTTCAAAAACACAGTGAACTGAAATTTCAACTGAAGAGGTTTGTGTTTATATCATAATGCATGCAAGAACGTTTTTCAAAATGTAAAGTTTCGTTTTAACTATACGCATTTTGACGCATGCTGAGATGGAAAATTCAATCGTCAGTAAAATCCTAGGATTTATCAGAAGTCTTGGGTTAGAGTATTGAATTAAGATAAGGATAATCACAATGGATTTTCAAGGTCGCGGCGATCGTGAAGTCTCCCGATCTAAACGAGCCACCTACAATCTCCATCAATCTACAAGTAGGCATCTTCGATTTCTCAGGACTAACAATTATTGTTCAGTTCATTAACAAAATTAGCCTGTGACGCAAATGGACCGACGAAAAAATCTGCAACTTCTCACAATACGCGTTTCCGTAGAAGACACGTCTTTGAGTCGAAACCGATACCGTTCATTCGTTTCGAGAAGTTCAAAAGATCTCTCAGACCAGAGGAATCACTTTTCTGATTAAACAAAGTCTTAGTGTACTCGGTCGGACCGTTCCCGGAGGCATTGTTCTCTGAACCGCCCTGTGGATAAGTAATGATTGATTAAATTGTCCATTCCTCTGAGGGGAGATCGAGAAGAAGGAAAAAGAGACTCTGGGTTCCGGAAGGGTAATCCAGCGCCGGATATTGGAAGATGAACTCCATCAACATCCTTAGAGAATAAAATGAATCACCGAGAGCTCTAATTCATGATCATCATGTGATACATTGAGGCACTGATATAGTTATTGAATTATCATCGGCTTGCTAAAACTGGTCCTCCAGAGTACAAGAACGTGTTTCGAGGTGTCGTAGGGGTCGATGACATAGACAAGCGCATATTCAATAATGACAATAACGACATGACACGTTTCTATAAGTTCAAAAGACATCTCAGACCACACTTTTCTGATCAGACAAAGTGTACTCGGTCGGACTGGTCCAGAATGTTACACCGGGAAGCAACTTCGACAAAATGTATGACAATGACTAGCTAAAAATACGGACGAAATCTAAGCGACTGTTTCCTTGAAGAAAAAAAGGTGCATTACATTGTTTGTTGAGCATTAGTTTCTTGCTAAAACTGCCCTTCCAGAGTACAAGAACGTTTCGAGGTGTCGTAGGGGTCGATGACATAGACAAGCGCATATTCAATAATGACAATAACGACATGACACGTTTCTATCAGTTCAAAAGACATCTCAGACCACACTTTTCTGATCAGACGAAATGTACTCGGTCGGACTGGTCCAGAATGTTACACCGGGAAGCAACTTCGACAAAATGTATGGCAAAGACTAGCTAAAAATAAGGACGAAATCTGAGCGACTGTTTCCTTGAAGAAAAAAAGGTGCATTACATTGTTTGTTGAGCATTAGCTTCTTGCTAAAACTGGCCTTCCAGAGTACAAGAACATTATTTCGAGGTGTCGTAGGGGTCGATGACATAGACAAGCGCATGTTCAATAATGACAATAACGACATGACACGCTTCTATAAGTTCAAAAGACATCTCAGACCACACTTTTCTGATCAGACAAAGTGTACTCGGTCGGACTGGTCCTGAATGTTAAACTGGGAAGCAGCTTCGACAAAATGTATGGCAATGACTAGCTAGAAATAAGGACGAAATCTGAGCGACTGTTTCCTTGAAGAAAAAAAGGTGCATTACATTGTTTGTTGAGCATTAGTTTCTTGCTAAAACTGGCCTTCCAGAGTACAAGAACGTTTCGAGGTGTCGTAGGGGTCGATGACATAAACAAGCGCATATTCAATAATGACAATAACTACATGACACGTTTCTATAAGTTCAAATGACATCTCAGACTACACTTTTCTGATCAGACGAAGTGTACTCGGTCGGACTGGGTCAGAATGTTAAACCGGGAAGCAACTTCGACAAAATGTATGGCAATGACTAGCTAAAAATAAGGACGAAATCTGAGCGACTGTTTCCTTGAAGAAAAACAGGTGCATTACATTCTTTGTTGAGCATTAATTTCTTCTAAAGTTTCTTAATGTACTTAACCAACAACGATTTTGAAGTAAATCATATGTTTTCCCGCAATCCCGTTCAATTCCAGGTATACAAAAGGAGTGGATAAGGTTTCCAGAGACTAAGGTTTTCAAAGCAAGTCTGGGTCACAACTGGACAATTTATTAGGCAATCCAGAAGATAAAGTGGACACACTTGGAATGACAGCAATATAGGCGATCCATAAAAAAAAAAGGTTCAAAGAACACCGAGCACATTTGAGAAACGCTATATTATAACAAATTCTGATTCGTCGATTTTTCTCATTTTCACTTTCAGACTCGATTTCTTGGAATAAATAATGACATGTTACGACTTCAGAAAGGAGCGAAGCAATACAAGTTATATTGAAAAAGCCGCTCAGAGATCAATTGAATAATTCTGTGTTTTTGTTTCAGGTAATTTGCGTCTATATTTGGATATTTCCGGCCGAAACGTGAGTACCATATTCGAATATTCATTTGCTCTGGAAGTTCCGAGGAAAATGAACAGGTTGTGAAACAACCCAATCAATATAATGCTGAACTGAGTTCGCTTAATTAGCAATGAGTTTCCCGCGTATAGTTCAAAAGCAGCTGCCTCAAATGAAACGGGTTATTTTCGGTATTATGAATGGTCCATTAAAACTGGAGATATAAAAGGCCAAATAAATTATATCAAAAAATGTAGACTGACAGAAAAAAAATTCCAATAGTTTTCAAAATTGGGTACTCATATGTCCTATATATACATGTATGTTTTCTAAAATATAGATATAGATTCACAAGAAAAATGTAACTATTTTAACTCACAACGACAATAATTTTTGCGAATTTTGTAATAATTTTGAGGAACTTCTTTTGTAGAGAATTGAGTTCCTACTCCAAGTTTTGAAAGTGTTGGGATTTATTTTCCTCAAAAATTTGAATTTTATCAGCCCCTATAGCAAGAAATTGGAAGTCGAACAGCTTTGCGAATTTTGTTTTTTTATAATTTTTCAAGTCGGAAAACAGAATTGGTATTCCAATTATCACCTTTCTTGAAAAAGAATCCTTGCTTGTTGATGCTAACACAATAATCATTCAATATTATTGCTGATCATGCAAACGTTGTTTTGCCATAAAAATTATTTCTAGAGATTATTTTTTCAGTTGAATATTTATTAACACACCTTTATTATTTCATCTTCTACTTCTTTTCAGTTTGGCTATCAATAAAAGCGTGTTTCTTTAGTTCTACAAACTATTCTTTTCTTTTCCTACTTCTTTTTAGTTCAGCTGTTTGTCTCTTCATTATCTACTTAACTCCTTTCTAGTTTGGCAATCTATATAAAAGCGCGTTTCATGAGTTTTTCAAATTACTATCCATTATAATAGCTGACCCAGCAAACGTTGTTTTGCTCTATACATTTATTTCTAGTAAATATTTTTCTTGATAAATATTTATCAACTCACTTTTATTATTGTATTTTCTACTTCTTTCTAGTTTGGCTATCTATAGAAACGCGTTTCTTCAGTTTTTCAAACTTTAATTCATTTTCTACTCAGTTCTATCACTTCAGTATTTTGAACTATACTTAGGAGAATTTTATATATAAGATTATTATATAGGCTAACCCAGTGTGTCCATAGTGTTCAAAGTGTATTGGTAGAAATGAAAGAGAGGAAAATATTCACGAAGTCGTCGAGTCAACTTTGAGATTATTTTCCTCTTTTCTTATTCAATATGGAATTATTTTACGAGAAACTTGATATGCTACTTCTATCACAAAAATGATTCTGATTTTCATTTCCTGGCAATATGGCGATCCATATTGGATTTCCAATGCCCCCTTTTGTAAAACCTAACGTTTCTGAAACCAGATATAGACACTGAAAGGTTTCCCAACTCTGCCTTCGTGAGAGCTCTCAAGCCAGTTCAAGCTTTTATTTTTATTGGAATAAATCTGGAAATACTGCGAGCTTCGATCATTAAAGAGGAACAATATTTTCCATAATATCATCCTTCATATTGAGTACGGCAATGAAATGGCACAATAAAATCTTCGATTGTGTTTCGCAAGAATATTTTCTTCAAAATTTCACTGAGTTTCGTCAAAATGTTGAAATTCACAGTATTTCTATACAGGGTATTCCGGTTTGAATCTGCAAGTCATCAACAGGTCATGGCAGGTCATCAAAGATGGCAAATATTGCAGACAATCTGTCTGATTCTCTGGGAAGTGATTAACAAGGTGGCTAAAATAGTAGCGTTGTTATTAAGAAATTTTTTAACCACCCCAGATTTCCCACTATTGATATTTGGTATTCTTTAATAACAACATTTTTTATCAATGTGGTTTGTTTTTTACATTTTCACTCAGTGGTATAAAAATAAAGCTGTGAAGTTAGTCATTCATCTACTATTTCATTGATTTCTGCCTTTTCAACGTCAATTTAACCTAAAAATTGATATACTCTACAAGCACTTGGTTGAAAAATTGCTACTCTAGAATCAGTCCCCCTGATAGGATCCTCGTGCAAGTAACTGTAAGGCAGCAAGTATCTGAAATACGAGGCATTAGTTATAAATATTCTCTAAGTACTCTCTATACCTACCGGTATATTACAAAAACTCAACTGAGATTTACTTCTACATGTAGTAGAATAAAAGTAGTCAACCAACGTCTTTCATCTGTGATATCAAAACCTCTAAAACCAATACTTTTGGAATGTGATAACATTTCCGAAATTTGAGGATGGACTTGTTGAATCCCTATTATATTCTAGTTTGATGCTATCCTTCTAGTGAAAGAGGTAATTTTTTCCGTTTCCACAAATAATTAGATAGATATTCCATACTTTCTTGCCGTAGAATCACCACTTGTGCAACATCTAGCATCAACAGATGAACAACATTTCTTTGAAATGGTGCAACATTTTTTTATTAAATACCTTAGCCACTCCACAAATCACCAGAAAAATATACCAAACACCCATCTTAATTTTCATCACAGAATCGTCCCTTAAAATTTTTCGGTGTTATTCAGATACACTCATGGGCTAGGCGAGGTGAATCTTCAATCACTTATTCAATTTGAGAAATGAAATTGATTTTATAAAGCAATGGTGTGCTGTAATTTTTCATGAAATCAAGCGGATTTCTTCAACTTCCACTGTGAAGCAATATTTTCTGTGATGATTACTTGGATATGATCTACACACGAAATCTATACTGATATTATAAGAGGAAAGATCTGTTTCTTTATTTGTTTGTAAGCTATATGAGTGTCTGACAGATTTTGCTTCAATGTCTACTCACAGTATATAAATTCAAGAACTCCCTACAATTTTAACAAGGTATATGTATCTACATCACTGAAGACAGCCTTATTATTCAGAATCTCATTTCTCTGTTGACTTTTATCTGTTGATTGATAGCAGTCGCAGAGATTCAAATCCAGAATAATGAAGTTTAATTCTTACCATGAGACGTGTGGCAAGCGGAGATAGTGTCGAAAAAGTCTGGTTTCGAAACCCCTTTTTATTTCAAGTAGTGGCTGATCGTCCGAGCGTCCCAACTTTATCCCATCATAGACATGCATTTTCGATAATATCTTTCTCTCGAAAACACCTTTAGATAATATCACTGACCCAATTTAATCACTATTTCTGAAAAAAAGGTGGACAATGGGTTGGGGTAAGATATTCGAGTCCTACTTGGATATATATGTAGAAAGTGCCCAATTAATGAATTGTTAATCTATTCACAAAGCGTATAGTGCTTCCCTATCCATAGCTCTTCATTGACCGATCCGATTTTGAAGATGAAAACATCAAATGAGATTTAAACATCAGATGGTATGACCATTAATTTTTAAAATTTCAACATAAACATTAACAACTGTCAACTGTTTTTTTCTAATGACAACATATGTTTTTCTATTTATTTTTCTGATCGATACTTTATTCTGAACACTATGATGTATAATCTTTGGTAGAAGATGTGTGACCTCATGAGAACACCGTATTGAAGTCGGCGACATTTCACTACTCTAAAATAAGATACTTCATCGGAAAATGTTCTACAGAAATCCCTGCTATCATACTATCATTAGCAATGTCAGACGAACTTGACAAGTTCAGTTAGCACATCCCTTCGTTGTCAACCTTGAAACATCACTCTACCAGAACCCGTTCGCCTAAAGAACGAAAGAATTGAAACTCTTCATAACCTCCAATATTTCAAAGAAATTCCATCATCTCCCTATCCTCCCTAGGTAGGCATGATGTTCTCCGAACATTATGAAGGGATTCCCTTTCGAGCGCTCCAAGAGATGAAAACAAGACTTCTGGACAAATAACTTGAAATGAAAATTAAATGCTCGGTTGAAACTATCCTCCTACAATTTTGAGATTTATCTTTGAATGTCACTGAAATCAATGTCAACATTACATGTATTAGATATTTCGGCACCTCATGTGATTTCATAGCTCAAAGTCATTTCCACAAATGTTCATTATCTTTTTTAATCGCTTGGAGCGCACGAAAGGAAATCCCTATAATGTTCAAAGAACATCGTGCGTTCCTAGGGGGGATAGGGACAGGAGGTAGGTATTAGATTATTTTTTGAACTTCTGGAGATTATATGATGTTGGGAATACTTCCTCAGGCAATGAATTCCAGAGCCAAGCCAAGCCAAACCCAACTACTTTCCTGGCTATATGCTACGCTGAACTTTGAATCACATATTCCGGAAATCTATGCAATGATTCGTATAGACGAATAAAATCGCTTGTGTTTGCCTACTGAACGCCGAGCTGCGTTTAAGTGGTTCAGGAACGCTTAACTGGTTTCAAGCTTTTGGCTCTCATCAGTGCAGGGCTGTCCCAGATAGCATTCATGACCACTATTTGGTGTGAACCTGACCCAACGTAAACGCATCCTAGCATGCTTTTCCCAAGAGACGTAAGGTATCCGCGAGACGGACACGAACGCGACCTGAGCAAAAGGACAGAAACACTCTAGAACAAATTCCCATGAAATGGGAGTAGCTGGTTGTCCAACTGGCATGATTTCAAGTAAGAAAAAGCCCTGCACTGACCGGAGCCAAAAGCCTAAACCGGTCTGCAGGTAGTCAACAGTTCCTGAACCACTTAGGCGCAGCTTGGCGTTCATTCGTCTTTATGAATTATTGCATAGATTTCGGGAGAATATAATTCAATGTTCTGGGTGGCTTTAACCAGGAAACTAGTTATTTTTCTCTCGTTATCTACTAATTTCGTTTATTTATGAACATTTGTGGAAATGGCTTTGAGCTCGTATTCATTCAAAATTTCATTGCACTTCGGCTTTTTCTTAGTTAAAAAATTTCAAATGTTCAAATTGGCAGTCGTTATGTCATGCACACAGTCATCACATCAACTATGGTTGCTCCTGGTTCTTTCATTGAAAAATGCATATCTAATATAGTTGAAAAACATAGTAGAACTAATAGTAGAATATAGGTCATGAAGTGAGAAAATTTCAATTATCAAGGTAGTATTATCAAAATATGATTTGTTCCCGAGTCAATGTTTTCCCTCGACGCACGACTCGTAACGAGGAAATTGATGCCTTTCCGGATCCTTAGACAGTCCCTTATTTTTCATTCGCTCAAAAGTTCAATCTTCGCGGGTAGCGAAGACGCAGGTCCTTGTCCCGGCTGTATTATATCTCTCATTAAAATGCAAGGCTCTGAGCTCTTAATCTAGTTATATCTGCGGAAAATGCACTTTGCGAGTTTCGATTCACCAGACTAGATAGTTCTACTTAATTTATGAGGAAATCAGTTTTTTCCATATTATTTAGTCCGAGAACTTGATTTCAACTGTCCAATGTCTCTGGGGTAAATCAGGGTGGTGGATTATTAATTGAACAATATTTTCGGGATTATCTCTCCTTGTCTATATATAAATTCAAATTCCAGTATACTTTCAATAAAGGTATATTTGTGGTGAGGGGAAATCCGATAATTTGCCACGAAATGTCACTGATTTTAAAATTCCACCTTGCTTGATGGATGTCATCTTGAAGTTAGCCCCAGATAATAGCTCTGTTATCAAACAGCACTCGACAAAATGGCAAGCGACAAAATAGCGTTGGACAAAATAGCGCTTGGACATTTCAATGACGGTCAAAATGGCGCGGAGGGTGACAAAATAGCGCCTATAACGTCAAAACGAATGGTCACGTTTCGATGAATATATCTCAAAAAAAGTTGTGCTTTTTCAATCCACAGGAGATACGGGTAAATAGAAAAATAATGTACAGTTAAATGCAAAAAGTATGTCGTGGTAGGATGGCGCTTTTATTGCGAGAATAACTAATGATACATCACAACTCTTCAATGTCACATTCCTTCGCATGCCAAGCTATTTGAGAAAAATCAGAGCGAAACAGAGCCATTTTGGAATATTCGTTACGAGGTATCACAAAAATCTAATTACAAATATTTTCAATTGAGAAAAAAATACAAGTACTGGTTGCCTGATATAGATGCGGATAAGAGTTCAGTTCAGAAGATGCTCGAAATGGTTGCCTTGAACTTTCCAACAGATTTACGTCGATATTTATACAAATATTTATCATTCTGTGTCGTATATCCAATATTGAAGCAGATGCAGTTTCGTCAGTTTGACTCAATTTTACTCCAAAATATAGTATTCATGCAGAGGTTTCAATTTTTTTCGTTGACCCGTTCAAAAAATAGAAAGGATGTTGGACATTAAAGAAAAGCACTGTATATCAGATCTACGTGAACATCACTGGTAAAAGTAAATCAATAATTTCCTTCCCAAAACAAAATGTGTTTCTACTCATAGTGGGGGGCCTACTAAATACCATCAAAAATAATATCAATGAACTGAAGAAAACACATTTTTTTGGTTTCTATTTCTTCACGCGTAAACGTTTTGTCGTATGAGAGTGAATATAAGAAACAAATTCGCTCCAAAATGAATTGGAATCTTTGAAATAATTTTGGTTGTCAGAAGAATCTGTGGCAACCTCTTTTCCAAAAACTGTCGGTTCATACTTCGTAAGGACGTCACTGGTGGAAGATTTGTACGAAATTTCATAAGAGTATCTGAACATGATGAAAATTATGATAAAAAACTCACTTTTTCCTTAAAATTTCAACATTGTGTAGGACATATGGGGATGTAAACTTTTATCCTCAAAATCACCAGAGAATTCACCCTGTATACTTACCCTAGTTCCAGAAAATGAATTTAGGAACACCGTATTTCTACGACACAGAGACATCCCCCGCATAAATAACCAACGAAAGCTGCCTGCAGTCCTTGCTATCCTTTCACCCTAATCGTATATTCGCGCAACCCTTTCTGCTCGATTTTAAATTCGCGTAATTACCATGCCCAGCAACTTTTATCTCTTGATTGATGATATCAGTCCCACATTTAAAGGTGCACCCAAGAACTTCTCTGAACTATTACACTGTTGAACAAGTGAAATGGTCCACCCTCTTTCAGAATCCAACATTATGATAGTTCAATATACTTACCAAATAATGACAATAATATTTTATCATCTTTGGATATTTTTGAACATACTGAGTGACCCATTTGGAAGAGGGTCACCCTCATAAACTTCTCATTTTAATGAAGCCATTGAAATGTAGAGGGAAGAGGGGTTTATTTTGGAGCTAAGAAGCGTTCACTCTTTTCGAAAACCAGGGCCTACTAGATCACATCCAGAGGCTGAAAAAAAAAACAGAATCCATATTAGCAATTTTTCAGAACAAAATCGGCGTATACCACTGGAATCGGCTTCCTCGGAATTATATCTGAACCAAGTTCCATGATAAAATATTCAACATTAACCAATCTACAGCGTGTATCATCTCAAACGGCCACCCTTCAATATCACAGTTATTAGATAAAAAAAAAATATGATTTATTAATCCGTGACCGAGCACATGGTATAGGGCATGTCAGAAAGTGTGCATATAGGTTTTGTATAAGTATAAGTATCAATGAATACATAGAGATAGGCAATGATACCTATAAATCATAAATTATAAGGGGTTCATAGGTACAATTGAAAATCAATGTATAAGCATATGAGTCAAGAGTCGATATATTGAATTGGGACAAATATGTCAGTGTCATAAATAAAATATTCGTGAGGATGGCTTGCTTCCGAATGGGTCATTCTGTATGCAGGGTGAATCTGATAGTGGCCTTTTTCAACAGGATATATCTCAACAAAATAAGTTGTTTGTCAAAAAAATTCTCACATAAAATATTTGAGATAACGGAGGTACAGGTATTCAAGGGTGTAAAAAAGACTCCAACTATTAAACATTTCGTTTACATTCTCTCAAGAAAACGCAAAAAAGCTGTTATAAGTCCAGCATTAGACACCGTTGCATTATTTCATCAGAAAGATTAATCAAAAACATCTATTTATATTTTCAACCCAACAAATTTTCGTTTTGAAGTGGACCGTTATCTTACATTCTTAACATAATCAATTTTTGGCCAAACAACATATTTTGGCGGGATATATACCCTGTTGAATAACAGGAAAACAATATTGAAGGTTTTTCCAAATTAGTTTTGAATACATGATGAAATAGCTGGATAATACAAATCAGACTACAAATTATTACAGCTTGTGATCATAGTGGCTCCTATACAAGTCATATCAGAGGAATTCTAGAGAAATGAACATTCCACCTCCTCTATTAACTAACCTTCAGACAGTTTTCTCAACTTGCCTTGTTATTTATAATCGTAAAGGTATTTACATGTACCAGTGCATCCCTGTACGATTCTCACTCTGTGACATCGTATGAGGGTGAGTATCGATATCGGTCTTGCTGAATGCATTCTGGCTGACTGGATTCCCTATTTCATCCAGGAAGAAAAATAACGGCGGAAAACTAATGAAAGCACGTTGATGATCGATGCGCACATACATCATCTTCTTTCAACTTCGGCAATTTCCATCCTCGAAAATATGAACAATTCATCATCTTGACAACGTTCTTTCAAATGTCTAACAAAAGGACAGCTTCAGCAGCCAAAACGACGGAAAAGGTGTCATACACGAAAATGATATTTATATCACGACATTGGACTTGAATATCATCTTCCAATTATTCATAGTCGAGCAAACAGGGTGTATTTCAATCGGACTGAAATCGCTGGGTCTTCAGATTAAAATAAGAAGAGAATCTATAATGGAGCTAGGATAGGTGATCAATTGGCATGGGGAGTAGTTTATTCATACCTCACATTCTCGCATTAGATACCCATAGTCTATATACTAATATCAACAGTGAAAAATGATTTATTCAACAACAACAATTGTGAAAATGTTCACACGTAGACGAAAATCACAAAGGTATACCTTTGTTCCCCTATGTGAGTAAAATGAATGCTAATAGAACAGACTGGAGTGACATTGCACCATCCGTTCGTTAGATATGACGATTCAATTTCTCCGCATCGAAATCATAGTTTTCTCTAATGTTTTTGTATTAATAATTTGTGATGAATTGTCTCAGCTTGTGAAATATGTTCGAAAAAGGCAACTTCACTTTCCTTCGGTTTAGCTAGTCCGCTAGACCAACAAAAAATTGGTGATTTCATAGAAATAATGTGTTAAAAACTGTACCTTATGACTATCTTTGGTTTCGTTCATGAAATGAGAAGAAATAAAATGATAGCACATTTTCTATCATCATAGACATTATATGTTTTCTTACCTAGGTCTCTTCGATCTGCTATTACATTGACAAAATAATTTCACCGAATCTTGTGCCAGATAGTCAATGCAAGACGCTGGTTGAGGTTACTAGGTTATGCCTTCATTCTTTGTTAAGTAGACAACAATCTTCGTTGACATATACAGATCACCAAATTCTGAGGAAGCTATCTTGTTTCTCGTTTTTCATTGTGAAATTCTTAATCAAATGAACAACTGTGAGATCAAGAAAAAAATATATACATATTACAGTGTAGTATAGTGAATTTTGCTTAGTGAATGAGGTTAAGCATGTCCGGTGCTGGTGGAAGGCTTGGTCTGAAGGAGCTAGTTGATTGGTCGATCTTGGAAGTAGTTCCTCCTGACCACACCCAATTTTGTTCTAGAACTCCTATTGCTCATCTACTAACTTAGCGAGCCTTAGATTATATCGGTGTAGTTACGGCCATTTCCTATAAATCAGAGCTATTTCCTTCAACTATAATAGTTCGTAAATCCAGGCTCGAGCTATGGGATTTCAGTTGCACAACTACAAATTCCGAATAATTGACTCTAATAATTCTAATAGACTCCCGGATCTGTGATAATTCTGAAATATGGCCGAGGCCGAAATTGAAACTGAATCAATTCCATTCGGCCACTTAAATATTTCAACCGGTTCTGCTGTCTCCTGGGGAAGATTTCCGTGAAATACGAGACATCGACCTGAACTTCCAATTTGTTCATTACATTCGCCGAAAGACAACGGTATACAGGGTGATTAATTGTTTTTCCGGGTCAGTGAAGTGAGCAGCAGGTCTTCGAAAAATGTCAATAACATGACGGATCATCTCGTAAATTATACAGTAGGTCCATGAAGTGTCCTGCGCGTCCTATATACCGGGTGTTTCCTCAAAAGTAGCTCACGCCTATAACTTTTTAGTTTATACAGATAAACAAATGAAATTCGGTGTGTCAGTATAGTACATGAATATGCATTATTTGACGTATTCAATTTTTTCTGTCACTTCCGGTTTGACCGTAAATGACCAATATTTTCCTATTTTAAATGGGACACCTGCTATATTTTCACTTATTTCGATAGAGAATAACATTCTGAGTACAATGACACCCCATTTGGCTCTTCTTGATATTCATCATCCTGAAATTTTTATTATTCAATTTTCAATCTAGAGCCACGAATGAGTTAAAACAGTTGATTTTGTATCATGTTGCCTATGAAAAATAGTCTCGATAAAGTTCCACTTCTTTTTTGTTTCGCGAGTTCATTCAAAATTGACAATATATAATACAATAATAGAAGTGTCAAGAAAAATACGAATTTGCCATACAAAAATCCATTTTTCATGTTGAAAACGGGAGCAGATTCATTCCCGAAACGTCGATATTTTTTATATATACCTCAATTTCTCTTCTTCAAACCTTTTTCGATACAAATTGTCACTGAATTTTTCTCTCAGGCTCTCTGATAGAAAAAGTCTTTAAACGCAGAGACATTTTGGGGCAAATCATCTGATTTGTCCTAACTACACGTATATTGAAAGAGTATTGATATTTTTATTTTATAGAGACGAGGAAAAAAATCACAAATAATCTGGAATAATGAATGTAGTTTGTTTTCTTCTTTCTCTTGTATTTTTAGTAACTTAGGCATTACACTGTTACCCGTGCCACAAAATAATTTGGAATTGAATAAAAAATCTCGACTATTATTAGGAATACTATATAGGATATTTTTATTGGTGATTATTAGGGACGAGGTCGAACTATTGTCTTCTGTGAATGTGAATACTATTGTCATTGGTCGTATTGAATCTCATGAGGTAATTACCAGTTATAAATCTGGCAGTGTCGAAATATGTGGTCCTATTTTTTATGCGAAAGCCATAATTCGGTTCATGACGTCATCGAACCTGGCGTTTTTCGAAGTCACCGAATTCAAATACTGAAAAAATATTTGTGCGACAATTTTAAATAGCGCATGATCGCATGAAATACTATTTTTCTACTCACATAACTAAAATGGCATTTATCATACGGATATGTACCACGCTTAATGATCGATTAATCACGGATTGTCGATCTGTGATTTATTCCAAATATTAAACACGTTACCATGGCAACACGATTTCTTGAACACATTACCAAGGCAACGCAGTTCATTGAACACAGCTTCAGTAATTTGAGACATGTCTGGCCTGTCGATTGTATTAACTGTCAACTGTAATTTTCATATTTTGTATCAGAATTATTCAAACAATATTCGTAACACTTCGATATTCTACGACTTTTCAAGCGGATAAAAAGAACTCTAGAAGAATCCCAATCCCGTACAATCCCAAGTATACGAAGGGACTTGATAAGGTTTTCAAAGACTCAGGTTTTGAAAGCGTTCATCAGTCTGGGTCAAAATTAGGCAATTTATTAGGCAATCCGAAAGATAAAGTGGACACACTTGAAAAGTCAGGAATATACGAAATAAGTTGTAATGATTGTGATAAAACATATATAGGCCAAACCAGGCGACCCATAAAAACAAGGTTCAAAGAACACATAGCCCATTTGAAATATGGCAGGTTAGATAAATCTTGTGTAGCCGAACATATGTTCAATCACAACCATAACACACATATTACTAACCTCAAATTAGTTAAGCAAGTTAATAACATTAGGAAACTAGACGCATATGAAAGCTTAGACATATTTAAGAATAGTAATAGAGTAATGAATAAGGATAATGGACCTATTCCATATAGCCCTCTATATAGTTTAGTAAAATTAAAATTTAGAACTCAACCATGACAAACATTAACTTGACGTTTAGTATTTTTCACAGTTGGGTGAACATATACCTAGTATATAAGCAGCACACTAGAATAGGATATTTAGTTTTAATCTTCTCCTGAAGATGCTAACATAGTTAGCGAAACACTTGTCGAGGCGTTAAAAAATCGGTTTGGTTAGTGGTAAAACAGTGTAGTGTAATATTCGTTTGTGTCAGAATTCTTCATTAAAAATATATGCGAAATGTAGACGAAAGTGAAATCGAAGAGAATGTTCTGGTACTTGCATATCTCCAAGAAGTGTAAAAATGAAGCATCCATCTTTGAGAACAATTTCTTTATTCTGCGCTAAGCATGATCGACAATAAACGTGAAACAAAGGTTGTGAATATCACTTATACGTGTCTCGCTGGTTGCATGCAGTTGCATGTATTATGTTGTCTATTCCCATTCGAATTATTTTGTAGGTTAGCACATGTGGTTCTTTTTGAATTTGGTGAAGAGCCAGAACCAAACCGGTTACATGTTATTTTTAATAATGGTTTTATGAAGTGTGGTCGACCGACTCTGAGATTTTCATTGTTTTTCTGTTGAAATTACTTTGGACAACTTTGAGATATGGATGATTTTCAAGATTTATTTATGCATTCGATTTATTCTAACAGTTTTCATTGATTTCCCACCATATCACATCAAAGGATTTATCGGGTTTTAAATCTAGACGACTCAGTGCTATGGACTTCCACCAGAGATTGAGTAAAAAATAACTCATTCACTGATTCTTGACTGTTTCAATAAAATACCCTTCCCTGTGCGTAGCCCATCTTCTTATAATTCCTGAAGCTTTTTCGGTGGATCCACTCAGATTTCGATATCAAATCCATAAATCGAACCTCTAGGACCCTCCTTCAATTTCCGCTCCGAAATTCTACCTCGTTATTTTCCTACGTTTCGCCCTTCTGTCGTCTGTTGTAATTTTATACTTCCCCTAGAAACATTATTGGGCACATATTATAAGTGGCCTCTTGCCTCTTGATAGCCCTACTTGCTTTTGTTTTGACCCCTCATGCTCATTGGCGATATTGCCAAATCTATCAACTGCGAGTGTAAGTGTATATGGAATGGTATATTACATATCAAGAGTAGTAAAACGCATTTACGCGGCATCGTGTGTTCCTCCACAAGTGCATAATCGCTTTTCAACTCGAGAAATGTACTATACTTTTTCTACGACTACACTACACTCTCTCCAGGATAGTACTGATAATGTGGTAGGACACAAATATATCTCCCATCATTTTATATGTATTTGTTTTTATGGTAAATTGCATAACGAACCATTTTCCTCATTTTGAACTGAAATGAAGTCGTTTTTTATATCTCAAAAACCTTATTAATAACGAAAAACACATTCGACAAAATATTTTCCGAAAATGAAATGATATTCAATTTTTTGTAAGCGATTCCGTATATTTCACGATACTTCAAGGGTAGCAACTCACTTGTTGCCATTTTTGCTTTTTCCAGGATCTCTGGTGGTGTAGAAATAATCTCATCGTCATCGCTCGACATTTTTTAACTGAAATTGAGACGTATCAACAGGAATAAATAATCATATGTAATACCACAAGTGATACTATTTTGCCGTAGGCAAGAAGCTTTGGATTATGGTCATGAGCGGAATTAAAGCAGCAATCTGGAGTATCGACAAATATTTGTTGTATTCATATGAATATTTCATGATTGAGATAATAAATGAGCGCCTCGCGAGAGTTTCGCACAATGCAATCCTCATTCTGGCTTCCAATATGTCATGGAGCAATCATTATGTGTGAATTGAATTGAATTGAACGATGGCCAGCATGAATACTTAAATTTTTTAGTGATATCAATTTTTCTTGTCATATTCAATGATAAGTTTCACAATTTCATGAATTATCTATTTTTTGTATTTATTTTCCGAAATTTTGGATGATATTTTATCGAGATCGAAATGTAGCACTTGAACAACTATTGAAACAAAAATAAAATAAGAAAAAAATTCCAGCTGTTCTGGAATCAAAATAACTTCATGGTACCTCATAGATATTGTGGAATCATCTGCAGAATCATCAAATAATATCAGAATTATAATTATTATAATTATCAATTTCCTTCTGCTCTGTATATGAGACAGAGAGATCTGATTACATTCTACAATAAGCACAATATGCAGTATCAGTGTGTAAAGTTATAATTTGATTCCATTAGCTCGATCTCGAACAAGTTATATTCCGTTCGAATTGTTTTGGGATGTGGTGATGTTTGTCTAGTTGAAATCCAAAAGCAATTATTCACCATATTAGTTTGCTAAATTCCCTCTGAATTTCTCAAATTATCCGTATGAAACCAGCATCATCAGATTTCGATGAATTCACATTGAAATGTTGATGTTTTATACTAGATTATTTGTTGAGTATATACTCATTCCTATTTCAGACCATTATACAGGGTGATTCAAGAAATATTTCAATTATCAAATTCTTATTTTGTTGAAATTATCCTTTCCGATATACAGATTACCTGCCCTCTTGCACGCAATTGCGCATGTCCAGTGATTTTAGGATTAAGTTCACATTTAACGGAATTGTATATTCGATCGACCCAGATTCGATGTGTTGTGTTGGCAACAAAACATCAAAATTCTGTTAGGTTCGAGTCGAGCATATATAGAAACGAAATTCATTTAAATTCATTTTTTCAGTACTGAAAAGATCAGTTTAAATGAATTTCGTTTCTAAATGCTTGACGATGTATCAACTTTGCGTCAAACATAACAGAATTTGGAAGCGGGTATTATCATTTTCTGAAGAAAATCATATTTCTGTCCATAATCAGTGATAATAAGTAATTAAAAGTGAGTAGCATGAAAAAGCTACTGGTATGAAGTAGTTTCGTGGAATTGACAATTCTTCAAATATTACAGAAATTTCGAAAAATTAAAAAAAAATCAAAATCTAAAAAATGCACTAGAAAGATCAGATTCGGGAAGCATGTGTAAAATTGCAATAGAAACAACTTTTTGAAGTAAACTTTTTTGATATTCGAACAAATGAGCCTAATTTCAGCGATTAATTTTAAAAAATGTAACTTTTGACATGTAGCGAAAGTCACGTGACCCCGATTGAGTATGCCATTTTCCATCTTATTTGAAGCAAAACTAAACGTCCAACTCGAATTCCAGAATAAGTCATTAATTAAAGTATTTCCCATATGATGCCGACTTTACATGAATGACACTGTATTGAATAAATGATGATCATTGTCTCATCATGAATGAAGAATCCACTGTTGACAAAACTTCATTCAATCTCTATTTTTTATATAGGTAGTATTTTTTTCTCTCTCTATCTAATTTTGATGTTATTTTTCACACACCATACAACTCTTGCTGTAAACTTCATGCAATTATTATTATTATAATTACAAATAATACCATTTTATTTTGTGTGTTCAAAGAATGTTATTCAATGTTCGTCGCAGCATGTAGCCAGGAAATTAGTTTTCTGTTGAATATATCGAAAAAGATGTTATATTTTCATCAGATGGAGAATGTGAGTTCTCAATGTATTTCATTGTATTATTATTCCATTCATTGCATGTTCATAATATATCTGAGAATGAATTACTAATGAGACGTATGAAAAATGTTTTTATTCCAAAATGTTCATTTCATAAGTTTTGACTTTTCAAAGAACCTGATATTTCTCATGAATATATACAGCTCCGGCTGATTTCTCATGAGAAAAATCCGATGTAATACGTATCAGTTCACACAAGTACACTTCGAAAGATATCTGTAATGTATTCCAGTCCCAAAACTCCCATTGAGCAAGAAACAATTCAGCCAATTACTGCAAGCTAGCACCCATCAGAGACCGATATTTCCTCCGCATCACAATATAAAGTGACGGCGATGATTTCCAGCTCGGGAAATTTGGAAAATAGCTTTTCCTTATCGCACAACGTTCTCAGCTCGCCGTCTGTAGGATTACCTGGGTCGAGTGAGGAACTTTCCATAGACAATGTTGCCAAGTCCGGGAATTGGATGTGTACGTGGATGCATTCATTGTGATAAGGCTGATATCGAATAAGGAATATCGAACTAACCAGTGAATTCACAGAAAACTTTACACCGAAACGTACGGCGTGTTCGAAATGCTTTGAAATCAATGGGGTTTGAACGAAGCTTTGAATGAACGCAGAATTTATCATTTCAGTGGAGCTAGAGCTCACTTTCTCTACTTAAATGCGAAAGTCTATCGATTCGAGCTAGTTTGAATCAGAATATGGCAGAACTTCTGCTACATTCTAGTGGATTGTAATTTCAAGTTCATCCGGTTTCCCAATTATCCCTATAGTTGCTTCAACCGTTTTAGATTTCCTTGAATTTTCTCTTTTATGCGTTAAGAGCTATCGAATATATCATAAGGGGCCTTCCAAACCTCAAAATAAGACCACCTGTTTGAGAATGAGACCACATGTAAGCATCAAAACGAGATCAACCAGCTTTTCTTCTTTTCGAAGAATCGAAGAAACTATTGACATTATCAAGAAGATCCTGCCTGTAGGATAACCGAGGAGGTGGTTGATTCATTATTCCATATTCTTTGGGATTTCCTCTCCTCATTTCCATAAAATAAAAATATGAATATTATTTCAATATACGTGTAGTATAAGGACAAATCAGATGATTTGCCCCAAAATGTCACTGCGTTTAAAGAATTTTCCTATCAGAGAGCCTAAAAGAAATATTCACTAGCTTGTCAGTGACAATTTGTATTGAAAAAGTTTGGAGAAGAGAAATAAAGGTATACAGCGTATCTCATTTGAAACGCCCCCCCCCCCTCTATATCTCAGCTATCAGTTGTGCGAACTTTACCAAATTTGTATGGTTTCAAACCCACATAATGTGGATTTTCATAAGATGCCTATGAAGGGTTTCAGAAAAACAGGCACATCTAAACATCATTTTTGCGAACGTAATAATTATTTACTCGGAAACGGTGAGTTCAACATAAAAGAGTATAGCTCGTTTTTCCTTCAATATCATGATTTTCCACCTACCGGAGCCATTGAACGTTCCAAAATTCGTAGTTGATTTGAAGTCACTATTTATTCGAGACTGATAATGAAAAAAAATGAAGCCACTCCTGTTAATTACGAATTAGGGAGATTTTTTGCCTATGGGGGTTTGAAAGCATGAGGTTAGATTTCCTATAAAAAAATGCCTTATATGATTATATGAAAAATCGACCCCTTTTAATTCGATAAAAACGCACGGCACTGTCCAAAATAATGTGCATCTCTGTAAAACTGATCATATTGATGGTTATTCATACCACACCAAATTTGATTGGAATCGCATTACTAATAACTGAGATATAGAGGAGGGGCCGTTCAAAGTGAGGCACGCTGTATAGAAAAAATATCAAATTTTTACTTAGCTTTGGACGTTTCGGGACCGAATCTGCTCCCGTTTTCAACATGAACAATGGTTATTTGATAGGAAAATTCTTCAAACGTAGAGACATTTTGGGGCGAATTATCTGATTTGTCCTCACTACACGTATATTGAAATAATATTCATCATATTTTTTTTTCGAATGCTTCTTACTTCCAACTAGAGTTTGTAATCGAGACAAAGAATGCATTTCTATATATAAGACGTTAGGTGAATATGAATAATATAATATCTCCTTCAAACATCTTGAGACCACCTGATCCTCAGAATGAGACCATTTATATCAAAAATGAGACCACCTTGATTTCAATATGATTCAAAATGAGTTTCAATATGAGAACAATGAGGTGTATTTCGATGACCCACTTGTAATTACTGATTGTAGTTTCCAAAAAGTTTCTGAATGGTTTACACTCCGCAGGAGCCTTTGAGGAAGAACTGAGAAAAAGATTTCGCTGTATCTAACTCCTAGGGTTATTGCATTGGAATGTTCGAGATTTCATCATAAGGCAAAGAACAATTTTCTATAGAACGGAAGATAAGAATATCCATTTTCCTATAGGTATTGTTTCTTTCTTTTTGTCCTCCGTGTTTGCTCTTTAATCCGATGAGAACTATTCTAGAGCACACCAGCTGGGTAGTAAAAGTATTATTCTGACTTTTGCCGACCGGAGAAGTTGTTTGTGTTTGTTCGTATAATGGAAATCAATCGAGGACCGTGTAGAAATCTCCTTGTTTCCTACTTTCCTAGGATTCTGGAAGTTTGTCCTATTTCATCCAGAACGGTACAGGGTCATTCATTGTCTTTTTCGATGAAGTGAAGTGGGCTTTGAATGTTTGAAAATTATTGAAATGCTACAGGACGTTGAGGTGCATCAGGGTGATACAGTGTCTCAAGATATCTTGAAAAGTACAAGGTGATTCACCAAACATTCTCTCCATGTAACTTTCTTCTTTATTTGAAAATTTCAAGAGCTGGTTGGTGGGACTTGTTTCAAATATCCTTGTTGTATAATAATGAAGAACTTAACAAACAAAATAAAGGAGATAATATGAAAAATGATTCAAGGAGCCTACTTATTTATTCTAAAATCGAATTTTCAAGCCATTACTGAGAGAGAATATGAAATGCGTTTGTCAAACTCTTAATGATATGTATAATTGATCACGAGAAGTAGTAGGGCGTATAAATTCTTTGAAATATACAGGGTATTCTATTGGAAAGAATTTGGTTCAGAGTTTTCTCTTCATTCCTTTCGTTCAGTTTCTCATTATGACATTTTCAGGATAATTGGGAAAAGTCCCACAAATAAATATCTTTTTCTGCAACCGACTGAAAAAACGTCCATTTCAATTGCAAATTTTGCTATTGAAGTTGACGTTTCTATTGTTGACACAAAAATTAGTATATTGCTAGGTAGCACTTATAGTCCCTATGAACTGAAGTTGAACTTCAACTCCAAGGAACTAAAGAGGCTGTAACAAGGTCATCAAGAATGAACAACATTGCGTAGTATTCATTATATTCAACAAGAAACTCGAATACAGTTACATAATCAATTCGTGATATTTATATTGAAACTAGAATTCGAACATCCTTGAAAATTGAATAAACCTGATCTGTTAATGAATCCACAGTTTTTATTTTTAATAATCACTTCGAAGAAGGAGGAAGGAGAAAGAGGTTTCAGGTCATATTGAATTATTGCCTGTAGTCTCTGTCAACGTGATGCATGTCTACGAAAATTTTAACAAAGTGTAATAGTCTGAGTCCTTGTTTCACTCTGCTTACTCATAATATTATAATAATTTGTCAAATGAGTCACATTGGTGGTTACTTCACTTATATTTATTTTAGTTAGGTGTTAATTCTTTCGGTTGCAGAAAAAATAGCATGTTCCGGTTGGATCAAAAGTGACGTTGTTCAATGTGTGGATTTTGCATTTGCAAGGCGAAGTGTTAGCGAAGTGTCACTTTTGATCCTGATAAAACAATCTACTATTATGAACAAGAAAATTACGGAGGGAGAGGGGAAATTATGTCAAAAATTAGATCAATTTTGAGGAATACTCAGAAAATTATAATTCTCTAATATCGAATCTTATCTTGGGAACCTATGAAGGAGTACTACATTTTGGTAAGAGTTAAGCAAATCTTTCAAAAACTCTTCGTCCCTCATAACTCTTACAATTCTTCAGTAAATACCTTGAACCTCAAAAATAATTTGAAAGAATCTTTTCGAGGAACACCTAGATTTTAATATGAAGTCTTCCTATCACAAAACCCACTCTTCGTATCGATCAGACCAAGAATATTGAATGATCACCACCCTATTAGCATTCACTTTCGGCATCGGCTGACATCCAGTCGCTTTGATGGAAATATAGGGTGCGAAAGAGAGTATATCTTGAGAAGACTGCCCTCGGGATCAGCAGATTCAGTCTCGATTGTTGTTCTTCAATATACTACAGGCTGTTTGAAATTTGGATATGAACCTATCACGGGCGTATTTTTTTGGAAAAATAGGGGGAGTAGACAACTTCATCGAAAGGGTGAATTGTAAACACCATCAATCCTAATCCTATTTTGACGTTTTCCATACAATGTCGCTAATACTGAGTAGAGTCGTGATAGTACTGTCTGGTAGTCAGGAAGAATCTTTCCAGCTATGATGAATGCGGTTCATTAATGTGAATAGCTCGTTCAAGTATTTTGGAAAAGGCTTGTAATAAGAGACTCATTGGACGTAGATCAGGGAAAGTGAGTTGGTATTCACTTTGGGTAGAGGTTTTACAATGGCCTTCTTCCATAGCCTGGGAAAATGAGATTTTCCTACGACCACCTATGACAGCAGCATATAGCACACTGTATTGTTCATCAGAAAATATCTCATATAACCATAGCAATGCGAAGAGTGTGGCATTATTTCCGCACGTTCACGTGTTATTTGTTTGGTCTATATAATGTATGGATGATTATAATAATGAACTATCATACTTAAATAATTACTATCACTGATTCTTCTCACACTAAGTTAAGTTCAAGTTGATGTTAATTTATCGTGAGGTTAATGTTAAGTAAAAAATATTAAGTGAATGATAAGACCGCTCTGCGGCTCGTGCTAAACGCACACTCGCGAAATATGTCACTTTGCACACTAGTTACGTAATATATTATTTTCTATGCAGTAATTTATGATATGGGTTAAGTAACTAATAATCACAGCCTCATTATACTCAGAACTCATCAATCTTTTCGATAAATAGTTGAATATAAGAAAAGCTATGAAACAACCTTTCAATCATAAAGAATGGATCATCAAATGTTGCTTACAATTCGACGTTTCTATGCAGAATTTTATGAAAGTATGCATTTTTGGAAATCTTCACCTTGAAATAAAAGAAAACAGCAATGAAAGATGGTTGAACACACCCTGTCATAACGCATTATTGTGTGCTTATTGAATGGAGTGGGTGATAGAACTAATAGAAGACGAAATGGGAGTACATAAATTCGTGAGTCAATTAAATCGTCTTATTCTGAGTTTAACATTCCATAGTTGAAATATGTGTCACCAATAATCAGAAGGGAAACACTTCGAATTTCGGAAACACCCTGTATAAGTATCGATCAGAAGATCAGAACGAGAATATTGAATGGTCACCATCCTATTAGTACCCTTTCAGCGACCGCCGACATTCAGTCGCCCCGAGAGAGACATGAGGGGGGGGGGCGTGGAGGCGACAAGTCGGCGGGGGTGGGGGGCAGGGGGGTTGTCGGGGGAGGGGAAGGGGGGAATTTTCCGAGAGGCGCCTCACATTCGCCTGCCCCACTTTCCGAAGCCTGCTAGCAATTTGTGCGGACTCGGTGGACGACGTGACAAAATGCTTCGATGTCGCATTTCGTTTTGATCTGCGGCGACAGAATAAACACCGACGAGGAAAAAGTTTACGAGGGTTTTGGCAAGGGGTAGGGCGAATTTTCGCCCTGAGGAAACCTGTTCGGGTTGCTCGCCGTGGCCTCGTCACTGAAATATTCATCGGGAAAGAAGTCTCGATGCAAGGGATGGTTTACGAGGAAAAAGGGGGACATCCACATGATTTTCAAAGATGTTTACGAATTCAGTGTTAGATAAATTCGAAATGTAATCTTTGGTAGAAGTTCCGGGTCACAGGGAGGTGCTCAGAAACAAAATAGCCGAGCTGGTTGGAATCGGATCAGCGACACTGTTCTGGGGTCTGATATGCGGTATGCTTGTACTGGGCATTGCAAGAAGCCGAACTTTGGCACTCAATGCACATGAATAAAGCACTAAAAGATTATTCGTGAATCCAGAAGTCTAGACGCCACCTGATGGTGGTGAGTAATCGGTAATGTATGCATCATATGATTTTATTAGTAATCGTCGTTGTTTTGGGAGTGTAATCCATATCATTATCTAACAAAGCTCAAAAACGAATTGACCACTTCGATTCACTTTACAAATTAAGAAACATTACTCACAATCCTCAAACGTTGTTTACGTCTCGCAGTGCCCTCATCGATAGTTGAAATCGGAAATTACAGGCCCAAGCAAGTGAAAGACGGCGTGGATATTTAGCAGGAATCGCCAAGTACATCGTCTCCTCATTGTGGTGCTGATAGAAATCAATAAGTTGCGTAGATTCCTATCACTCATAGGTGTGAAAGATTACCCTACCTGTCAAAAATGTGGAGAAGATGAGGAAACGTCACTTCACTTCCTCGGAGAGTGTGAGTCCTATGGAAGGATGAGATTCGATTCCTCTGGGGTGGATGAACTACAAGAGAACAACAATCACTTTCAAATTGATCAGAGTAAACAGACATCCTGACCTCAAACAGAAGGTCAGGGAGGTTCAGGAAAAAGGATGTGTAGATCATAGATGAAAACCTAAGAGTCATCTCCAGAACAACAACAGCCAATAGTTGTGGAGATTAGATGTTGTTGTTGTTGTTGTGGAGATGACTTTGGATATTCATCTATGAATTAGAACTTGACTACGCACCAACCTCTTCTTGGAGGAGGTCGATATCCCTAGTCCGTATGTGTAGTTGTACCCACTGAACTATGAACACTCCACCTCCTTCCGACCATATGATATGGTCCATGGTTCTTATATGAGGGTCATCCCAAATACTATCATAATAACTATGAGCACCCCGCTCATAGTACCAAATGTCCATTCTCTGAGAACTCACACTGTTTCTCGAAGGTTCCGTTATTGACACCATAAAACCTCGGTGCCATTCATCCTTCGTCACAAGTTCACACAATCCACCCGTGACACAGATCTCCACAAATTACCCACAGATGTCCACAAAAATGTCCCATCCAATTGATTTGAACGAAGACGTCCACAAAATGCTTCATGTGCCAAGCAGGCGCGTGTTGCCCCCTCCAGCATGGGGAGGTTAGGCTTTGGTGAGAGGAGGAAAAAATTGGAAAATGGACAAGAGAGGCTGATAGAGAAGAATGAAAACTGAAGAGTGGACAGGATACCATAGGAAACAAGTTGAAGATTTGAGGTCTGGTGAAGATTCATCACATTGTGTATGTGTTTCATTAGTCCTGTCCACATCTGGTGTCAGCCTGTCAGATCTTCTAGTTGGTAATCTTTGTGTTTCTCAGTTCAATATTTCTCTGAACTGTTTCCAATTCTATGTCAAACGTCATCTCAATGGGTTCATAATCATTTCCCTCGTCTATTATTCCGTATTGAATATGGCATCTGAATAATTTAGGCAAAAATTCATCGTTACCCTCTCTGGCTTCGTCACAATGTCGCATTAAAATTCTCGTCAGCAAAATGGCTTTTTCGAAAAGTTCCACCGACACTTGAAACTTTCCGCTCGAGAGGAATTTCGTAAGAGCAAAATATATAAGATTAATTACTCGCGGAAGTTTTGAAGTTAAGTATCATAAAGTCATTTCTACATTACGTTGGAAAAAATAGGAGATATTAAATTACCCGCTCGATATCCTTATATAAACCTACTTGAACATCCTAGATATAAAAAAATGTTTGAATTTCCTTTAGGACACTCATAGGGTGGAGCTATAGGATGAATACTGCCCGTACTTGGGTTGAAGTAATTTGAATTTTCAGTTAATACATGGGATTTTTCCAATTATTGTTGAAGTCTGAAGGTTTCAGTGGAAAGTAGAATGATGTTGTATACTTTTTATGTATATGAACTTATTGAGAAGACAACTCTACTACACTGTATTACCCCTAACCAAACCGATTTCTTGAACGCCTCGAGATGTGTTTGTTGTGCCATGTGTATGAGATCTAGGAAATATACAGACAGCTTTTTATCGTGTTAAAATTGAATCATTCATTTTAGAATTCATTTTTAGCAAAAATATAGGTATTATATATCGGAATCGAAAATAGAATAAACTACTCTGCCCTGCTAAGCGAAAGTGCCGTATGTGCATGAATGGCCATTATGAGATTGTTTGATGATTGTATATTACCAGAGATTCATCAAGTCAAGTAGCTTGATATTTTAACAAACTACTTGACTTGACTTGAAAATCAAGCTCGTGGCAAATTACGTACTTGACTTGACTTGAATTTGAGATATTTATTACTTGACTTGAAATCAAGCTACTTGATAATACTTGATCTTGATACGCACGAGTCATACGGCGTATATTTCTGCAAGCTCGCTCACGCTTAGACAAAATACGGGGGTTCCCCGAGATCCGAGCTGACTGAATCGATCGCGCAGTCAGTCTCACGATGCCATTTTCATTTCATCAGTTATATACAGGGTGACTCACGGTCGATGGTAGGTTAGACGTTCACGTTTATGATAGGAACGCAACGCAGGATTTTTCTGAAAATTTCGCATCTCACATTTCATCACCGGTACTATCGATCTATTATATTTTCAAAATCACGACGTTGCCGCTTCTATAGAAAAGTAGGAACCACTTTGTTATTTCGAATTGAACACCCTGTATTTTATTTCATTTTCAGATTCTCCTTGAAGAGTTGATTTCATCGATACATCACACTCGGGGTATAGCGGAAAAGATTATGGAGATATAGAGTGCGAAAAATCGAGATTTTTCAATTTCAGGAATTTTTTGTGTATGCGAAATTTTCAGAAAAATCCCGCGTCGCGTTCTCCATAAACGTCTAACCTATAACATCGACCGTGAGTCACGCTGTATAGATACACAATAAAACTACTGAAAATCAAGTAGCTTGATAGAACTACTTGATTTTTCAAGTACTTGATAAATAATTACTTGACTTGACTTGACATTAAAAAACTTTCGCTTGAATATCAAGTCAAGCCGTGAATCTCTGTATATTACGGACATTCCAGGCTCTCTTTACTATGGAAAAACGTCATATAATTACTGGAAATATTCGTCGATTTTTTTTGCCGTATGTTCAAAATTATTGTTCAAAAGTACAACAAAATTATGCTGTGTATTTAGTGCTCTCTTATTCCTTAGCACGTATCAGTGTTTTTGTTCAGTAAGTTGGTGATAATCTGCAATGCGTATCTGTCTGTTTGGAGGTTTCGTAGATTGTTTTGGTTTGTATCAAGGTGGAATTGTATCTTCACGTCGGTTATTCATAAGAATCCTTCCAAAGTGCCAATATTTCAAAGGTGGACCTGAAGGACATTGAATACACCAACTTTTTTCTTTGGAAGGACTTCCAATCTCAACAAAGAAATCAGACGGCAGAGAATGAATTATACTCATGAAAAACATAATAATAATGATAAATCGACTTTCATTGCTGAAAAGGTGCTGTATTAACTTCTTCAATTCAACCTTCCATATGAAAACAGTGCAAGGAGAATTTATGATTAAAGGAGGTGTGGTAAGGTTATCTACCAGTTGATGACGATTCTCCGAAACGAAACGTCGTACGGAAAATGTCTGAACGTTTCCTTACATCTTTTTAAATAACGTCAGAAAAAAATGAATACGATCATCATGATTAGAAATCCTCATTATTTTGGAAACAGACTATATAACACTATGTGGAGTATTCTAAAGAATTTTAAAGATGTTTTTACCTCGGTTTTCCCAAATAGTATAGGAAATAATAATTCTGAAAAGGGTTGAAAATCAGTCCCTCATCTTCATGCCACCAAAAAAACTTGTATTCATAATCGTTAACAGAGTAAATTAATGTGTTATTCGAGCAATACAATGATTTTGTTCTTTGTAATGGTGATAGAATTTCAACAGTATATGCTTTTACTATAGCAGAAAAAAGTGTAGTATTCGAAAAATGGCTATTGTAGACTTGTTTTGTACATACGACATCGAGTACGACATTTTCACTTAGCAAATAGCAGGGCATCAGTACTAATCTGCACTTGTTTTCTACGTGATGATGGTCATGGTACTTACTTGCCATGTTCTCACATAGGTATTCTTTTCAGTATATCTTGATGTTCGAATTAATAATCAATTAGCTACAAGTGAAAATCGTCCTTGAAAACACATATCGCATTGCACACTCAGCATCCATTCATGCTATTGAATAACAATCGAATCCCACGGGCCTGTAACCTAGGTTTCGTAACGATTCTCACAATTGTTTATGACAACATCGGCGTGAGTAAAACGAGCTAACTTTGATGACCAATTGACAAAACGTTTACCGTTTTATTCATGGTCCCATTGAAATTCAACGGAATTATTTCGGCGCGAATACGTGAACGAGAATGATGTAGTTTCGGGTGATTCGTGTAAAAGCTTGTAGAGCATGGGAATTTTCAGTTCATTTCGTCATTTTTTAATTTGCTTTCTCATTTATATCACCGATTGCGCCACTGTGATATAAAGGGTGACTCATGAATTATCCATGACAAAAATTAGGTTTCAGGCTAGCGTAAGGTATATCTGAGTTATTTCACAAACACCCCACACTACAGAAAATTTGGCATGGGCAAAATAGTGATCAAGAGTGGGTATGCATCTTTATCACAATCTATCGGGTGGGTCACAAAGAAACCGGAAGTTTTTATTTTCCTCGTGGTTTCATCATTTCTCAACCGAATTCGAATTTCTTGTCGTCGTTTCATAGCTAAAGGGCTATAGTATACAGTGGAATATTTGAAAATTTCATAATGAACATAAACAAAATGACGGATTCTACCAAAGTATTGTCATTTACAAAAACCTCTGGAGAAAAAGCAGATCGATTTATTTCCAACCTGTACCGATGTCATCTTAGGCTATTCATTTCTGAAGAGAATGAGTACTCGAACATCGAAATCGAACAAATAGTGCAGTAGATACACTCATTTCTTTGCAATTTGTTATGGAGTGAATGTGCTAATCTCGTATAAACGATTATTATTATTTTGCTTCAGGCTTCATGAAAATTCAATCTAATTTGGATTTCTTAGAGTTATTTCAAAGATAAAGAATTCTCGAATGGGAATCCAATATCTTGGTACATTTCAATGCAAACAAAACACAACCATGCCTTTTCTCTAGAAAAGCCGATCTCACTATGCCCACCATAAGCTTGTCAGGAGTAATCATACCTTCGAAGACATCCATTTCGATGCTTTGTATAACTATAAGCAATAAACTTTCTTGGGAACATCACGTGAGATCAATTGCTGAAATTACATCCCAAAAACTTGGTTTTCTGTTTCGAGTCAGGAGCTATTTCAGTTCCAGTCAGCTGCTTATGATCTATAAGGCACAGATCCGACCTGTCCTGGAATACTGTTCCCATATTTGGACTGCAGCACCCAACCATATTCTGAAGCTGTTGGTTTCTGTCCAAGAAAAAGGGCAATTCGTCTCGTGGGTGATGCCTCGCTCACAAACTCACTTACTCTTCTGGAACACCGTAGAAGAGTTGGCGATCTGGCTCAATTTTATAGATATTTTCATGGAATATCAACAATTGTTCCTCCCTTGGCAGTCCCCGCGATAATAACCCGTCGAGTTGAGGTTTCGCACCCCTTCGTGGTCACTTTGGAGACCTGCAGAACATCTCTTTCCGAAGACTCGTTCATCCAACGAACAGCGAGGCTCTGGAACACTTTGCCAAGGGAGGTGTTCTCCGAGGCATATAACCTCCAGAAATTTGAGAAGAACACCAATTACTTCCTTATTTCCCTTGGTTCTCACGATGTTCTCTGAACATTACAGGATATCCCTTTTCGTGGGGACCAGAACACGAAAAAAATTGGTTATGGATGGCATAATTCTTATTTCTTCATCAAACCGCGGAATTGAGTGCAAATTTCCGCACAGGAAAGTGCAATTCTTCAATCATTTTGCTCAGGATATTGATTTGCACTTTTCTTTGGGACATAATATATGATTTCTTTATTAGATGGTTAGATGAAGGTAGAAATTTGCAGTCGGTTTTCCTACTAATAGGGCAAGAGCACGCACAATGAGTCTGAATCGCCGTCTGCGAAATATTCAGGCCTGTCACGACTCATGACGGTTCAATCTCGTTCGGATTCCCCATTCCTGTGGGTGCAATATTCATAGCGCAAAGGGGTGAGTTACCTATATAGCAGATTATTAGCATGGGGGATATAATGTGATTTGGGAAACTAGCGATAATGAACAGTTGATCGGGGGTAACCTTAGACGTTGATGAATTTATCCGGGGATACTTCCGAACAATATCGCTTATACAGGCTGTCCAGTTTGAAATATACTTGGTAAAACAGGCTTATAAGGAGTTCATCTAAGAATCTAAGACATCCATCGTAACTATATGATTTGGATATGTTGAGAATGTATCAGTTTGGGTATGGCTAGTATTGCCATTGTATGAAGAGTATTGCATATATTGCTATACAGTGTGAGCATCAGAGGAGAACCAGGAAGGTGTGTATTAAGATGGCTACAGTCCCTTGTAGCAATCTTAGTGTGTATGTAGGAGGGTGTGGAAAACTACCGAGCCTGACGAAGTAGCTATAGCAGGCCTGCCACTGCATCATGCAATAGTGATTTTCTCTCGTGAGTTCCAAGAAAAAAAAAACAGAAAAAAGATGGACGGTACCTGAAAAGGGTGTTAGCCACTAGCCAACTGTCTTAAGCGAACCACATCACTTATTACACATTGGGGCTTGCAAAAAGGTCACATTAGAGACTAGTTGCTGACGTGCAAACGTTCCCCGCTTCTACCAGTTCCAGTACCAGTACCAGTTTTTCCTGGTGGAGTACCTTATATTCCATGATTTCTTTTATCACTTGGAGCTCACGAAAGGGAATCCCTATAATAGCGAGATAAGGTAGGTATCGGAATTTTGTTGAACTCTTTGGGATTGAGAGATCTTGAGGATACTTCCTTATATAGGCAATGAATTACAGAGCTTTGCCGTTCTATAGACAAACTAGTTTTGATAAAGTGCTGTTCGACATATTCCGATGGTGGCGACAACGAAAGGGTGTGCTGACTGGGCTTGTCGAGTTCGTCTGGTATTGCTAGTGATGGAATGATAACAGAGATTTCTGAAGAACATTTCTTGTGGAAATATCAATAAAAAATTGGAAGCGCCGACTGTTTTACGGTGTTCCAATGATGTCAAAGAGTTAGTAAGTGTTGCATCATCCACCAGGCCAATCGCTTTTCTCTGGATGGAATCCAAGATCATCAGCGTAGGTTTTGGTGCTGAACCCCATATGTGGGAACAATATCTGTGCTTTGTAGAATTATAGATCATGAGAAGCTGTTGAGGTGTCAAATATAGCCTTTCGGACGGAACAAAGATCTGATGAGTTTTCACTTCGCGATGGATGGTACCAGACATTGTTACATCAGGCATACTGAATTCCGCCTTTGGATAAAATACAGGTTTGAGTTTTGGTGGCATTCTTACTAGGTTGTTGGTTCCCCAGGCTGTAATTTTTGCAAGATCTTCATTGACAGCGTTGAGCGCTATATGGAGAGCACTATAATCTGCAAAGATGTGGATAGGGCAAAATCATTATATTACATTATATCAACAAAATGCGATCCATGAACGCTCATTTAACGTCCTTGATACATAGAAAAAACTATTAGTAGGTCGCGACAGGAGCATTGTATAAGAATTTGAACGTGAAAAATCCGATATAATAGAATTTCAGAGCGTCGCTGTTTCTCTTGTGTCCAGTTCACTGAATCACAAGGAGTATTTTCTCGGAGTCTGTTCATATTTCATTTCGAATTCTGCAATATATAGCAGAAAAGCAGGAATTATGCTCCTATTCGACGCCACGGGTTTCAGTCGTGATTCAATTATTTTCTTTTTCGTTATTCTTCGTAACTCTATATTTGTCCCGACCAAAGTCATGGATGCCGACCTGACAGAAATAATAAGATATAATGAACTTTATAACTGATAATATTGGAAATTTATTTGAGAAACCTAGTCGCCAAGATTGTCAAGAAGAACAGAACAATGTGATCAAATGAACCTAGTCAAAATTGTTTTTAAATTTCATTCTAATGATCTGGATGAGACAGAGAATTACTAGAAAAATGAAGTTTGAAAATTGATACATAATCAATATACAATGATTATCGTATAGTGTTTTTATAAATGATCGTGAATCAGAGTAGCTGTGAAATTTCGTATTCTAACAATTGGGTCAAAAATCACAACAGAGTGCTCTTGCATGGAATACCTATACTTAAAAAAAACATCGGTACTTACAGCAAATTAGGTACACTCCTATATTTCTGTTTTTGAATCAGGACTGTCATTTTAGAAAACTCATCTTGGCGACAGAAGAGATAAAAAAATTAAATTTGAAAATAATCAGCTCCCAAATCATATGATGAAGAGCTCGCGAAATGATGAACATATGAAGTAGCACCAACATGAATTGGATTATAGATATCTCGGAAACAATGGCGAATTGAAAGAACAGCGATAACCATAAAGTTAGATAATTATTAATAACCACATCTATTAAAATTTCTGAGAGTGGTCAGTGACATACCCAAGTTATATGATGAACATATGAAGTAGCACCAAAATGAATTGGATTATAAATATCTCGAAAACAATGGCGAATTAAAAGAACAGCGATAACCATGAAGTTAGATAATTATTAATAACCACATCTATTAAAATTTCTGAGAGTGGTCAGTGACATACCCAAGTTATATCTCTCTGTATACTGATTTGATTGTCATGTCTCCCATGCACGTTCACAGAAGTAAATTTGCGTTTTCCTATAGAGGTAAGTTGATATATCAACCGGTCTATTTAGACCTCTTGATCACTCTATATTTTCTGTGAAAATTGTCAGCTACTCGTTTTTTTCCATGTATTTTCATTCAAGAGCAAGGTATAACCGTCATTCACTCCTTAGGATCCAGCACTCTAAAATACGATGGAATCCAAATAATATATATTGCCATCAGTGAATCATTATATGGATTTCACCCTGATCATCACTGGCAACGCAAATAACAGCTTCAAAAGGTAGTTTTTGGTGCATGAAAGAGAATGATTACATAATATGTGTTGACAGAAACCCAGTCCAATAGACCAAAAATAATGTATAAGGGTTGATCGCACATTACATTAAAACTGTTGTCACCATAGTGACTGATTTACAGGGCTCTATAAACAGGGTGTTTCATAATAGGTGGGACATCATGACAACATAAGAGAACGGGAACAGATTCGTTCCCGAAACGTCCAAAGATAAGTAAAAATTCGATATTTTTTCAATATATATTTCTTTCCTTCAAACATTTTTTCAAACAAAGTGTCAAACAAGCTACTGGATTTTTCTTTCAGGCTCCCTGATAGAAAAATTTGTTGAACGCAGTGACATTTTGGGGCAAATTATCTGATTTGTCCCACTACAAATATATTGAAATAATACGCATATTTTCATTTTATAGAAACTAGGAGATCAAATCCCAAATAATCAAGTGAAATGATTGTACCACCCCCTTGATTAACCTACAGACAGTATTCAAAAAGAAGAAGATTGTTTTTTTCATATCGAAGAGTGACTAAAAAGGTCGTGTTTCCCAGACAAGTTTGTTTCGATTGATGGCATCGATTCGTTTGAACCCTATTGATCCTAAATAAAAGAGTCAGATGTCTCAGGTGATATGGACGTCGAGTTATATATAAAAATATATAGAAGTAACAAATATCCATTCGCCTTCTGACACATCCGTAGTTGGGATTCGGCCTGTCCACGAATCCCTAAGGGCCTCTGGATGCTGTATTTGTGGTGTGACGTCACTAAATAATTCGGCTTACGAACCTGTCGATTACATCTTATGGATCTGACAACGTCACGAGGTTCAGACAAACGAGGGTATTCGGAAAGGGGTTTAATCCTCTCGTTATATATCATAGGAAGTGAAATGTCAGTTTGGATAAAGGTTTATATACCGGGTGTCTCTGAATTTGTGCGACAGGCAAATATCGCCGTTCCGTTACCATGCGCACGAATTCAAATTATATTTGAAATTAAGAATAGAATAGAATAAAATAAAATAGAATAGAAATTCTTGGTAAGCATACAAAGTACAAAAGGTAAGTCACAAAATAGGAACTTTGTTTCATACACAAATTCTACATTAAAATAAAAAATATATATATATAAGAAGTGTGGAGAACAATTTTTGAATAGAATTATCATTGACTAAAATTATGCACCTGCTGTTTGGCTATTACTAAAAAATTCTTTCATTGCAGAATAAAAAGAGTTTTGTTGGAAAAATGTTTTCACGCCATTCTTAAATGAACTGTAGGTAGGTTTTGATTTGTTGTCACCTGGTAGAGCATTATAGAAAATGATGCAATTGTAAACGGTATAATTTCGAAATGCACCTGTTTCGTAAGTAAGGCTTTTGGCTCATGTGTTGTAATCATGGATATCAGACTGTTATTGGTAGTTAATTAAGTATTTTCTGGTAAAATTGACACACTTCATTATGTTAATAGATGGTACTGTTGATATGTTTTTAGTATTTCATTAGCACTTCCCCAAGATATTATATTGCATTTAAGATGGCAGTAAGCAGATGCATAGTAAAGGTTTATTAGAGTTTCTCTGTTGAGATAAGATTTCACTTGTAGAATTCCATATAGAAAACAGTTTTTAATTTTCAACTTTGAAACCCTGTTTATCGAATATGAAGGGCTTAAATGAAAAATGGTATTTAGAAACCCATATTGTTTCTGTTCAAGGGATATATGGTTAATAAATTGACCTCCTTTTAGCGGACACCCTGTATATAACGTTTTATCCCAACATGAATTCCATCTACAATGCAGCGAAGATAATTATTTATAAATGGAATGCTTTTCTTCGAAATGCCATTGACATTTCACAACAAACCACTCACTGTATAAAATGTTCTAAATGGATTGATTTTATTGTTGATCAACAGTAATGTCATGAAATGAATGATTCTCACATGAGTCACTGAACACCCACATTGAAAAAATAACGTGGTGAATCTCTTCACAGAAGTGTGTAAATAAAACATTTGAAAAAAATGACAATGCAAATTAGTACAGGTTTCGCGGTTGGGACTGAATGTCATGGAATATTTTTAGAACATTACCAAAAACGATATGAGGATTCTCGAACGTTAACTCACACCTTTTTGAACTCGATTAACATAAACTGCTCTCCAGGCGACTTGGCCTTCCTATTAAATAGTGGTTTATCGCTAGTACATAAGCTTGTCAGGAGTAACCATACCTTTGAAAACATCCATTTCGATGCTTGGTATTATACTATCAGCAATAACCTTTCTTGGAAGAATCATGTAAGATCAATTGCTGAAAGTGCATCTCACAAACTTGGCTTTCTGTTTCGGTCCAGGAGCTATTTCACTTCCAGTCAGCTGCTTATGATCTATAAGGCACAGATCCGACCTGTCATGGAATACTGTTCCCATATTTGGGGTGCAGCACCCAAACATACCCTGAAACTGTTGGATTCTGTCCAAAAAAGGGCAATTCGTCTCGTGGGTAATGCCTCGCTCACAAACTCACTCACTTCTCTGGAACACCGTAGAAAAGTTGGCGATCTAGCTCTATTTTGTTGTTCCTCCCTTGGCAGTCCCCGCGAGATTAACCCGTCGAGTTGAGGCTTCGCGCCCCTTCGTGGTCACTTTGGAGACCTGCAGAACATCATCTCTTTCCAAAGACTCGTCGAACAGCAGGCTCTGGAACACATTGGCAAGGGAGGTGTTACTCAAGGCATATAACCACCAGAAATTTAAGAAGAACACCAATTCCTACCCTATTTTTTTTGGTTCTCACGAAATTCTCTGAGCATTACAAGATATCCACTTTTGTGGGAACCAGAACAAAAAAAATTCATAGCTGTTTGGTTGGATCTATAATTTAAATTCCATCATATTCTTGTATATTACTCGAAAATCCTTCGTTCGGTGAAGACAGTTTCATCAACAAACGTTTTTCTGCAACCGACACAAAAGTCGTCCATTTCGATACCAAAATTAGCTCTTAAATTGACGTTTCTATATTACTGACACAAAAATAGGTATGGTGCTAGGCAACATATTCAGTTCCTAGGAGCTAAAGTTGAATTTTAGTTCCTAGGAGCTAAAGTTGAACTTTAGCTTCTAGGAACTAAAAAGGATCTACTGGACGTCATCAAGAATAAACAACATTGTTACGTTTGGTTATTTGGGTTGAGACGCATACCTGATTTGTTTCCGATTTCAGCAGATTTGCCATTTCATACCCATGCTGAAGATATAAATACACATTATCATAGTTTAGTATTGGAATTATAAACATCTCAGTTAAGTATTTTTGTTTTGATCAGAGAAGCCTTCAAGATTCAAATACTTGCTTGATCTGTATTTCATTCGTTATTCTCGGGATGGATATCTTGTTTTTGAATAATCACGGCAAGCAATATCGTTTTTTGTTTCAAACGACGATATTATTGTTTAGCTTCATTTGATTATCAAGTCAAACACAGTGTAGTATGGAGAGGAATAAATAATCACCGATAATCACTATTATCATTGTTGATATGCTCACTAACCCAACATTTTCCACGTCTTGTTCCCATAGCTGGCACTCGCCCGGTATTTGCCATCAGAGCACCTGGTCCATACACAAATATGTCACTCTGTGGTTGTATTTTATATTGAAACTACAATTCGAACATCCTAGAAAACCTAACCTGCTGTTAATGCAGGTAGAATATTCTCACCACATGGATTATTTGTCAATATTTGTTGCATTGCATACATATGGCACGGCATTGGTGGTTACTTCACATGTTTATTTGAGTTAATTGTTTCGGTTGCAGAAAAAATAGCATGTTTCATTCGGATCAGAAGTGACTTTTGATCCTAATGAAACAATCTACTATTCTTCGGCTAACCACAAGAAAAACTGACATGAATAAATTACGAGATCGTACGTAGGTTGAGCCATTTTTGTCTAATGTCATGTGTTTAACCAACATCGTCGGTTTGGGTATATTTAGGATGTTTTATTAATACCTACAATTTTTTAACTGTATCTCAGAAAAGATACAACTCCAGACATACGTATATTCATGGAACTGACTTTCGTAATCACCCTCTGATGTTTCGTACCGTAAATGCAAAACACCCTGTTGGTATTAATGAAAATATGGAAGGAATATAGCCTTCAAAATGTGTCAACCGCAGACACGTGTTTCGGGCTTTCGGTCCTCATCAGTACGATGAGAAACGTGCAAAAGATAGGCAACACTTGGTGGAAGACGAAACAACAAATCGACGGACACAACAAACAGAAGCAAGGTGCACAATAATTGTGATTCGGTCAGAAGACCCTGATGCATTTTTAGGGCTATACAGGGTGTAATTTAATTGATGACTGAAAATATATAGGATATGGTTCCTCAGCTCATTTAAAGAAGAATAGTTCATCTGAACATATGCCTTAAAAACTTCTTAACTTTTGAAATATAGGGTGTTAAAATGTTATTTTCTCTTTTTAGATTAAAGAGACTTTCACAATGTAAAAACTGTCACGTTTATGAATACTTATCAAAATGATCACGCAACGTAATCGATCAAATGTCATCATTTTAAAAACAAAATAGGGCACTAGCCTATTAGTTTAGAATAATTTCTGTCACAAATGCATGGAAACAGTCTTTATTTTTTTACGCGATAAAAAATAGGGCACTTGCCTATTAGTTTAGAATAATTTCTGTCACAAATGCATGGAAACAGTCTTTATTTTTTTACGCGATAACGGTTTGTCGGACGGAAAAAATTCAGCGGGTTGAATTGTTGCAAAATGAATGGGGATTTCAAAAAAGAGTTCTATTCTTGGGAAAAACAAGGGCGTACAACATTTTTTCTTCAAAATCTCCAGGATACATCTCAAACGGACGCCACTGGTAGAAATATAAAAAAATCTCTTACATCAAAAAATGCCTATTGGTGCTTAGTAGGTGCATGTCGAATTTCATGAAGATATCTAGAGCAGTATTGAAGTTATATTAAGAAAACGATTTTTTATTTAAAGTTTAACACCGTATAGCTCGCAACTTAAGAGGTTCAGGGCGTATGTTCATATGATTTTTTCTCCTTGAAATGAGCTAAAGAACCATATCCTTCATTTTCAACCATCAATCAAATTAGACCTAACGCCACGCACGGAGGCAGCTTCAGCTACTTGCGTGAAAACAGGGGGAGACCACTGAATTTTCAAAATGACATTATCGTGAACTCTATACTGAAAAACTACCAGCGAATTAATTTTGAATTTTGTCATTCATGTAGAGTAAATAGACTGGCAAAAGGCTTCTAGAATAGATTTTCGTGGGCACTTTGTTGCTAAAATGTAAAACCCATTTTTTATCATTCCTAAGACCTTTGCAATGCAAAATCACTTGGTCGTCCAATGATCGTAGTTGGAGGGGAGTGGGGGGAGCCTTTTCTTTAAAAAAAGCCAATTTTTTTTTTCATCGGTTTTCAGATCTAAGATGTGAGATAATTCATTCCTCGAATTTGCATACCCATCCGGATATCAGAAATATATTTTTTTAATTTATAAAAATACGTCGCAGCATTGTTGTATATGGAGAGCCTTCACACAAAACCGCTTGCCCTGGACACCCATATTTTTAAAATCATTTAACTCGCTCTACCTCGAAAAGTATTGGGTCTAGCAAAAAAAGACTTTCTATAAACGTTAAAGACCAAACATCAGAGAACATGTTGGTTTTTTTAGAATTTTGATTGGATAATTGGTTCACGAGGAAATTGAATAAATCGAACGGCATGTCGCGACGAACGGCGGCTAGCGCAGAGATACGGGGAAGGGCGAGATTGCTATGCCTATGTCAACCGAAAATCCACTCTGCTGAGGGCGATGTTGATACGGTCGATTTTACCGTGAATTCACTGTTCTGTTGTAAATTCGAATGCATCGTTCTGGTAGCGCTGATTCTACTGAGATTACTAGTGATGAGTGATAAAGTTCTTGTCTATAAATCATGTTATTAAAAGCGAATAATAACTTATTGCTAAGTTGAAAATATTTAGAACTTACTTAGTGAGTATTAGGTACAGTTAGTATTTTTTTGTATCCTCTAGAAATGGATTTAACGATCAGCAGCAGCTCTGACAGTGAACTAGAGTCGAAAATCAAATTAAGACTTGCTTCTTTTCGTAAAACTGTCAATGGACAAGACGTTTTTATTCAAAATGTGTGTCTTATTTGTTTGGAAGGAGGAACGCTGGTTATCTCTCATGAAAAATCAAAAAAAAATTTCATTGAATTCACGAAAGAACGTATGACAAATTGTCATGATGACAAATATATGCGGCATATATTCTCAAAGTTTATGAATTAGAAAATCAGAGTTTTTTAAAATGGCACAAAAACCGTTATAAATCGTATACGAGCTCAAAGAACATTGCCTCGTACAAGTCAAAAAATAACAAACTGACAGCTGATTCTCCAGCAGATTTTTGTAGCAGATATTTTTCAAAAACGTCCCTTGCGGATACCTTTTGATTCACAAAACGGTTTGATTGCTACTAGAGCAGGGTTGGAATAAGTCATGACTTTTATGAAAAAGTCATCAAAGTCCGACTTTTTGAAATAAGTCAGACTTTTTTGAATTGATTGATTTGAAAAAAAAACAAACAAATTTCATTTACCCAAAGCGAAATAGGAAAAAAGAAACAAAAAAGCTATGTTTTTATTCTCTTCAGAAATCTTGTAGAATAACATCATAATATAACATGTTATTTTTTCGAAACAAAATTGAAAGTGATGATAGAATACAAAATAATAGATACATATAGATCCAGTATCATCCATAAAGTTCGTAACACATGGAGAAAAAGTTTATTAGTAGAATATCGAAACATTTTTTCTTGGAGATCTATTATGCATGTCTGATGACTACTTAAAAGTCAATTTTGACACATGTCACTTGATCAGTGGTATGGCGGTAAATTCAAACAATTACGATGGCAAAAAGTGGGGTTGGATGGGAAGATGCCAGATGGAGTTATTTAAAAAAAATAAAAATAGCTATTTTCAGTTTTCTCAAATAATGGCTGGAAACTCCATATGTGAGCATGAAATTGAATTCTATTCAACTTGTACATCATCAACATCACTACTGTCAGAAAAAAAAATATGTTACAAAATTGAAGAATATTCGAAAAAAGATAGCTATTTCCAATTCTCCTCCAAGAATTGCTCGAAACTGAATGTGGAATAGCAACTTAATGAGAAATGTTTATGGATATTTTGTTATCTAACCCCACTTTTCGTCGCTTCATAGTATTATTTTTATTTATCACCATACCAGTGATCACGTGACATGTGTCAAAATCGATTTTCAAGTTATCGGATATGCATAATGGATCGCCGAGAGAAAAAAATTCGATGATGTGATAATAAAACTGTTCTCATATGTTATGGACTTTATGGATGGTATATATCTGTTAGTAAAAATCTCTGTCATGCTTGAAATAACAAAGTCTTGTCAAAATACGATCGAACTTTCCAGTTTAAACTAGTTAAAATCAAAGGTATAATAGTGCAATTTGTCTCATTTTTAAAAATTTTAATGAATTCATTACTTTTTCGAAAAAAGTCAATGGAATTAATTCACGAATTAAATCACTGATTTAATTCATATGAATTAATTCATGCCAACCTTGTACTAGAGTCCCTCATTCTGCAAATGCACCACGTGATATTACGATATCTCATGTTATTATTAAGTATTTCGCCCTTCTCTATGATGATCAGTTTATTTTCCTCAGGTTGTACTTTTTTTTTTGATTTGTCAAAGTAATTTCTTTAAGGGAATGAAAGTCATTAGGTATTGCAAGCTTCTGATTATACGGCAGTTTTCGCAGAAAACACAGGGTTACTTCGTGATATTGTTCTTATTTTTTCTTGCATATTACGAGTCATAACTTGGCTTAGTTTTTGATTCTGTGATTGCTCCTGACAAAATACGCACTTTTGTGAATCAAAAGGTGTCCGCAAGGGACGTTTTTGAAAAATATCTGCTCTACAAAAATCTGCTGGAGAATCAGCTGTCAGTTTGTTATTTTTTGACTTGTACGAGGCAATGTTCTTTGAGCTCGTATACGATTTATAACGGTTTTTGTGCCATTTTAAAAAACTTTGATTTTCTAATTCATCAAACTTTGAGAATATATGCCGCATATATTTGTCATCATGACAATTTGTCATACGTTCTTTCGTGAATTCAATGAATTTTTTTTTTGATTTTTCATGAGAGATAACCAGCTTTCCTCCTTCCAAACAAATAAGACACACATTTTGAATAAAAACGTCTTGTCCATTGACAGTTTTACGAAAAGAAGCAAGTCTTAATTTGATTTTCGACTCTAGTTCACTGTCAGAGCTGCTGCTGATCGTTAAATCCATTTCTAGAGGATACAAAAAAATACTAACTGTACCTAATACTCACTAAGTAAGTTCTAAATATTGTTAACTTAGCAATAAGTTATTATTCGCTTTTAATAATATGATTTATAGACAAGAACTTTATCACTCATCACTAGTAATCTCAGTAGAATCAGCGCTACCAGAACAATGCATTCGAATTTACAACAAAACAGTGAATTCACGGTAAAATCGACCGTATCAACATCGCCCTCAGTAGAGTGGATTTTCGGTTGACATAGGCATAGCAATCTCGCCCTTCCCCGTATCTCTGCGCTAGCCGCCGTTCGTCGCGACATGCCGTTCGATTTATTCAATTTCCTCGTGAACCAATTATTCAATCAAAATTCTAAAAAAACCAACATGTTCTCTGATGTTTGGTCTATAACGTTTATAGAAAGTCTTTTTTTGCTAGACCCAATACTTCTCGAGGTAGAGCGAGTTAAATGATTTTAAAAATATGGGTGTCCAGGGCAAGCGGTTTTGTGTGAAGGCTCTCCATATACAACAATGCTGCGACGTATTTTTATAAATTAAAAAAAAATATTTCTGATATCCGGATGGGTATGCAAATTTGAGGAATGAATTATCTCACATCTTAGATCTGAAAACCGATGAAAAAAAAAATTGGCTTTTTTTAAAAAAAAGGCTCCCCCCACTCCCCTCCAACTACGATTTTTGGACGACCAAGTGATTTTGCATTGCAAAGGTCTTAGGAATGATAAAAAATGGGTTTTACATTTTAGCAACAAAGTGCCCACGGGATAGCACGATAGGATCCCGTTTAAACTCTACTATAAGACGATGAAAATAATAAATTAGAATATGTCCATTTCAAAACACACAATTCCTGCGCCATTCCAAATTTTGTCAATTCATTGGTGTGACTGGTGCGACGTCTCATTCCCAACACGCCTATTGTCCTTGAACTGACCAATCACACTGCAAAACTGCAGAATGACGAGGTATCAGAGAGAGATAGCTACAGTTCGGGACTAATACGTCACGACTCCACCATCATATTTGGCTGATTGAAATGTCGAATGAAATATGCTGGTTTCAAAACGATATAAATTCGATTCCCTTCAACTTTAACTCATAATATTGATTGTACATCAAACGTAGATCATGATTCGTTGATTGAAAGAGGTTTGCACGGATTTCTTCTACCAGTGGTCTTCCCCACAGGCTTCTGTTCGTTGTTTAGTCTTCCACCATGATGACGGCCGAAAGCCCGAAATACGTGTCTGCGGTTAACTCTTCCTGATATAATAACATATTGCTTTTGTCGTTCCACCAAAACATTAAAAATTTCTTGCACAATAGGTGAAGGCATAAAAACTGAATTCTTTGCCATGTTCAACATAATAATTGACCTTCGGATTGAGTTTCAACTCAAATATTTCTGAAACATTGCAAAAAAACATCTGAATACCTACCTGCAGTTTATATAGTTTATCCGATAAAATCAGAGCTCTCGGGTTATAATTGCCTATGAATATTTCGTTGTAATCTGCAGATACTGATTCTTCGATACTGGTATACGCATAAAAGTGTCCATCAAGGTTATTTTTGTCACTACAAACGAGAAGGTTGGGTTTTTGAGTTCCGCCAGGCAAGGTCGTACCCGTCTTGCTCGCTTTTTCTTGATACGACACACCACAATAACGACGGACCTCTTATTATTTATAAGAGATGTAAATTAATGTCCTGGGGTCGGGCAGAAATAAGTTTAGTCGATAACGCTCGAAAATATGTCGTCTCATTAACTTAATAGATTGGGTTCCAGTTTTTACAGATAGTTGAGCTTCCATTTATTCATTTTTTCGACGTTGTTTTGGCGGGTGGATTTTCAGTTACGAGAGACTTGTCCTTAATGAAAAAAAATGCATAATCGACCACGTCGACAAACTAAGTGAATTATCTTGTAGACAGAGTGATGGCGATAAAAGATTTCCATATACCAACACGGCGTTTCTGAGGATACACTGAAGCAGTTCATATCCTCTAAAAATAAGCTCGTCAGTTCGCAAAGTGTTATATAATTTAAAGAAAAAACAAACAAACACTAGTTTGGTTGATTATGTTAAAATTCAATGTGTAACTAGTTTCAGTCCTACGGTCATGTCATGCATTAGTTATAATGGGATATTTAAATTTGGAACAACTCAACAACCTGGATAGTCTGATAACTGAATATGACACCAGGAAAATAGAAATGGAGTTCACAATTCACTCACAAGAAGTTTCATCTGATAGCAACCATCAGATAAAAGCCAAGTAACTGCAGAAATACAGGGTGTTTCAGAGTTGTGGTGACTTCATGTGAACATGAGTCCGAAAATGCGTTGTTTCCAATAATAAAATTTGAAAAATTATTTTAAATTAATATCTTGAAAACGCTTGAACCGATTTGAAGGAAATTTTGATGATTTATTTACACAATTATCAGAAATTTACTGGACCAATTAGATTTGATCCAGAATTTCTAGGGGCGTATCTATCGAGCAAATCGACTTTTTTTTCAAGTCACCTAGTGTTTTTCTTCGGGTTCTTTTCAAATATTCAGATATACCCACAAAAAATACAACATTTTTGTCTTGCTATTTCTTTATAGAAGAAAACGGACAAAACCTATCATACCCTGGCATATTTCCGAACTCATAAGGAGAAATAAAGATGCTTTTGAATATTATCCTAAAATTTATTGCACAATTTATGGAAACAGAAAGATATTATATTGAATACCCTATATTTTGTGAAAAATCAGATAATAATGAAAATGGATTTTTTTCACGCTTGGACACCCTATATCTCCGAAACGAAGCATTTTGGGGCCCTTATCATATTTCGTTGAGATGAATCTTCCCTAAGCTTTATCATCACAACTCTGAAACACCTTGTTCACAAAGAAACCGAATGACAAGTTGAGGAATGAATAATGAAATCGGTTCTTCAAATTTCAGAGAAACAAGTCAAATTTTTGTCGGAACGTTCCATCTATTGGCTGATATTTCAGTCACAATAAACAGAGACTTGTGTGAAAAGGTCGAAGTATAGAGCCACGAGACCAATTATCTCACTCGGAAACCAACATAACCTAATTTGTCTCCGTTCTTCGTATTTCTCTGGGATTCGAAGAACATGAATATTGCTCATTTCAGACACTGACGATTACAAAAAATCAGGTTTTTCAAGTGCAATCAACTTGCCAATGCAGCAATCTGGATACATTCACCGTAGGGATATGTCAACAAGTTCATTAGGGTATATAGTGAGAATGCCTCATCATCTCATTCGAGAGAGCTGAGGAGCAGTAAATGAAGTAAAACGCTCATTTCGAAAAACTCTGACAATAATTGGATGTTTCCAACGGTGTTAGTGAGTTTTAAGGGCAAATTAGAGAAACTGCCTGGCTCGTTCGCTGTCAGCAAGAATATTATAAATGACATAGAGACAAGTGTCTGCGACGAGCGTCAAAGGCGTCATAAAGTGGAAACAATTGAGTGAGATCCAGCCAGAACTTACAGGTCGAAACAAGAAAATGTCTGCAGGACTGATACTTCAATTGAGTGAGATCCAGCTAGAACTTACAGTTCAGAACACGAAAATATCTGCAGGAATGGACCTTTCAGCAAGAGCAAGACAGTGCTGTTTTGGTTCATGCGTTCTCATCAGTAGCTCTCGAACACTCAGTCTCATGATAACTGAGACAAATCATTGCTACTCGTATATCATACTATATGAAGATGCTGGAATTTTCATGAAGATATTAACACGTAGTCACCATCTACAGTGTGTCAGATCCAATACAACATTTCGGGAAAACTAACACTTCAAGCTTCAGAAAAAAAAATCATTCATTCCGATTTCATGATGAGAATCGAAGAACTAGATAACATTATTTTGGAAAATAAAAATAGAGGATGGATCTCTTAGCTCATAATGTATGTTACCGAATTTAACATCTAATATGCATTATGTTCTGCCTTCCTGTGCCTGCTCATGTTAACACATCATGTCTTCATATAATATGTATAGTGTTCGACCATATAACTTTTGACACACATAAAACGTTCCGACATTGTTGCCAAGTCTCTTCAGCACGGCTGCTGAGCTTAAGGTTAAGGCTGTGGTTATATGAATATAGTCTCTGTTTATGGTTTTCATGTTGCTCGTTTCGCTTTCCATGAATATTTGAGGTGGATATGAATTCATGAAAGATTTCCTTAGCTGTTCTGTGGCATGTTGCCATCAGATTAGTTGCTTCATTATGTGATCATAAGTGTTATGACCAGGACAATTATATCCATTATGAATTTGTTTGAGACCCAACACCTCAAGATTTTCATCTATGTCCATAAGGATCGTTCCAGATTACGACTGCAAATTGGGAAGTTTTGCCATCGGAAGAAAGTTTTTCTCGTGTAATATCAATATAGTTCTACAATAACTATTCAAGAAGCTACCCTTCCATACGTTGTGATGGAATGTTTTCGGGTCAGTTTCATTACGAGACTGGATTAGATGATTATCTAAGTACTTGAAACATATTTGAGTTGAATTTCACTTGTTCGAAAGCTCGCAACCCGAAAACCTGATAGATCTGAGTAATTCATTAATTCCTGATCAAAGCTTTTGTCTGAACCTGATTTCAAACTCCGGTAAACATCATTGTAACCCTCTAGACTTCAATATTTTTCAACCCTTGAATTACCTGTTTGTTGAAATTATGGACGTTAACCTGATCATAACTATTTTGTTATTGTGTATTTTCTAGTTGAATTCATTCAGTAGCATTAGCGAGGGAAGCATTGTTGAGTTTGAGTTTGCATGTGCTTTTGTAGCTAATACATCCAGCAGACATTGCTGAGGATTCCGACCAATGAGAATCGAGGATTCGGCCGTCCTTTCAGCAAGGTCCCTGAAGAGATAAATATTCTAGACTGGATGAGGAAGGTCTCTTGCCGATCTCTCTTGCTGATATCTTCTTGGTCATATCCAGTGACTCTCATAATATGTAAATTGGTATAAATCAGGATCATCCAGGTCTGACCTCTGTTTACCTTAAGCACCTCTTGCGTTTTTCTTTAATGTTGCTTCCCAGACCTCCTCACAAACTCAGTTTGTAGACTTAGGTCAAGTAAATCACCTTCATAAAAAATATGGCGCCCGAGATATACGAACCAAGTACGAGTAGTGTCTGTCCGAGTGTCGAACTAGGGCCCCAGATACAAAGCCTTCTACAACGTGGTTCTTGCCAAGATGCTGGGGCAAACTTTTAGTCTCTGATTGGTATTTTCCTGGAATGAAACTGGTCGAATCATTATCTCAGTTTATTTGCTGATGATTTATATGGATGTCAAAGTATGCGGCAGATAGTTCGTTCAGACACCGGGATTCTTGTCTCCGTTTAATTTCGTCTTTTGTTTTGGCATCCTCATCATCAGCCGCCATTGTTTGTCCTTGGTAGGGCGATAAGAAAGGGGAACAAAGGCGAGGCTAGCAGTTTTTCTCGTCATTTGTGGGAAATCGAGGGCGCAATTAGTCACTTTGTTGCAATTTGACTGGAAAATAAAACCCGAGATAAAAGTTTTCACGCGGCTCCATATCTTGGGATACAGTTTTGTTACGAGCTGGGATTTACCGGCTCAGCAGGAATATCGATGTTAAATCTTGGTTATTTGGATTTGTACTTTGATGTGTTGGAAAAGTGGTGTTTCGAGTTTTCAGGTACACGGAAAGGAAAGATTCACCGAATCATCAGAATCTTATACAGGGTTTCTATTTGAACACCGAAAGCTGATAACATTTCCGGAAGTACCGGAAGTTGATCATTTTCCAAATATTATGTCAAGAAGTACCGTTTATTGAACGTATTCAATGTTCCAAATGTTGGAAATATAGCTACAGCAAGAAAGAAAGAATGGGGGCAGATCAATTACATCATTTATTTCTCTAACCTAACTGGTTCATTAATTCAATACCAGAAGTTACACTATTGTACCGGAAACTTAGTATGTCACGGAGAGGTGTCAAACTATAAAAAAAACATTTTCGAAGAAAAATATCTAGTTTTTATTTCATCCGGTTTGAGAGATAATGTAAATTCTGAATTTCAGAGGATTCTCATTTTTCATGCTCTCTTTTTGGATATTCAACAAATATAATTCAATGTTCGACGTGGCAAATAGCCAGGAAAGTAGTTGTTTTCTGTTGAATAGATCGGGAAAGAATTGATATTCCCATCACATGGAGATTGCAAATTCTCAATGTATTTCTTCATAAATATATCAATTTTTTTATGTTTATAATTATATCTGAAAATATTCCTTTTCAAAAATATTTAGCATTTTTATGCTGAGAACGGCAGCAGGTTCGTTCTCGAAACGTCCGAAGATATGTAAAAATATTTTGAATATTCCTTCTCTTCAAACATTCTTTCAAACAAAGCGTCACTGACAAGCTATTTTTTATTTTATAAAAAAGAGGAGAGAAAATCCCAGATAATTAAGTAAAATAGACGTTATAAATGTCAAGAAATATTATTGCTGAAAAACGAGGTTGGTCCTTCACGGGTGATGGGTCATTTCGGCATATTGATAAATTAAGTCCGATAATTTCTATAGTAAACTATTGCTATAGTACAGAGATGCAAACGTGAAAATGAGCGTTTCTGATTGGTTCTTTGCAACAAGAGTGAAATAGTAATCCGATAACTCTTTCTGTCTACTCTAAACGGATGAATTTCATTAAAAAAAACAGTCCTTGAAAAATAACTTCAGAATATGAGTGATATTCTCGTGCACTAGAGCGATTTTTTTTGTCAGTCATAATCTTGGACTGTTATCTGTTTTGTATAAGGAACATCGATATTCGTTTCGGAAATCTTATATTGTAGTTAAAAAATATGACAATATCTGGGTCTTACGCCATATAATAAATACTATAGAGCACAAAACATTTCGATCTCTCGATCTCGATTTATCAAAAGTACCTTTTCAGAAGCTCGACAGTCGACACACGTTTAGCCGCATTTAAGAAATTCCCAATGAAACGGTGAATTTTCCTTCTACAAAGCTCACTTTTTGTTGCTTTCCGTCCTTTGTGCCAGACTGTGTACAATATAAATAATTCAGCATCTTCTGGAACCCTTATCACAATGTCATAGGCACCTATATGAAATATGAATTGAAATTTATAATTCCATGAATTTTCAATGTTGTCCTTTGTGCAGCTAGTTTTATGCGAAATCAGTTCAAATTGTTCGCAATTTCTCTTTTATTGCGTTGTTTCATGACTAAATAAATCCTTTAGATAACTTCAAATTACATCATCAGACGTTAATATACAGAGTGTCCTGTGGAATTATCGGATTATTACATTTCCCTAAAACATCATTAATCCATAATGATATTTCATGCATGGATTATAACCCATTACATGATCGTTGCATACACTATTTTTTTGAAATATGGAATTGCCTGTACTTTTGACGCATTGTTGTTCAATGTCAAACAACTCAAGCAAGTGAGATAAGAAACATAAATCCACTTGATAATACCCAAGTACGTGTCTCTATACAGTATATGGTGCAAATGAATTCAGCCAAACTGTTCATTTTTGGGAAATTTCCTAGAAGACGTCAAATTTCATTTTCAATTTTCCACATTTGAAAGTGAAAATTGAATATACAGGGCGTTCCTCTTTTGAGTTCTGACGTCATCGAATTGTTTTGGTCTGGGTGAGTTTTTGTGAAGACATTTTAGGGACACCCTGTATAACTGGTATCAACAAAATGACGGCAAACATAAATCGAGCGCTCCTATTAGGACACCCATGACAGTAATTGTTTGTTTCATAGAAGAAACCCAAAGTCATATTTACATCATTTATTGGAATGATCAAAGATTAATCGTGAAGGAACCTGTTTCATGCTCATATAAGCCCATCATCATCCAATAGAAAGTATCATAGTTATGGAAATGAAAAAAGTGGATATGTATACAAATTGTATAGTTGATAACATTGCAAATAGGGAAATATGCTTTATGATTGTCACTGTGAAATGGTATGAAATTATGTTATGAATTTATCGATTTAGGGTCGGGTTCATATTTTTCAAGGGCCCACGTGCCCTTGAATTACCGAAAAGTGATTATTACACTCAGGAAAAAATTGTAAAATATGAACCCGACCCTTAATCTATAAATTTATAACAATAACTTTATAACATAATTTTATGTTATTAACTATACTATTTGTGTGTCTACTTTCTTCATTTCCATAAATATGATACTTTCTACTGGCTGATGATGGGCATATATGAAACATGTTCCTTTACGATTGATATTTGATCATTTCAATAAATGTTGGGTTTCATCTATGAACTTCACCGATCCACTTTGAAGTTACCATGGACTTCTTCCAAAGATTAATTGTTCGTTTGTTATTCAAACCAAGAGAGTTTCCATAAATTCTTATTCGCGGTTATGAGGGGCACAAAATATTGTGAAACTTTTTCAAAACTTGAAGCCAGTTTTTTTGGCTTGTATATACGCGTCATGCAGTATAATCAATTAACGAGCATACTACAAAAACCCAGTGTTTCTACAAAAAACTCATCATGACGAGATACCACAATGTTTTTGTCCATCGTTTCAGAGCCACTTTTTAGCTGTCCCTGATCTCTCTCCCGACGTCCGTCAGGTCGCTCTCAAAGAACAGAATTATGGTCTCAACGAATGACCGTTCATTAGATTTTTTGACAAAGCAATAATACATCCCACTATCCCACTTCTGAAACAAAGCGTCGAACGAACGACTGGCTATCAACCTTCACTAATTCGGCATCGCATTCGTTCAAAAAGAATTATATAGCCCAGGCAACTGGGCATTAATAACCATTATACATACAGGGTGTCCCGTGACTCGATCGCCATAGCTTAAGAGCATATTTCTTGAACAATTTCGAGTTGAAATTGCCATATACACTTTGCTCACCACTAGATTGCAAGAGGTGGTGTTCTTTACCTGATACTGAAGTATTATAGTGAACGATTAAAACATTAGAACTTATCGTGAACCAGAACCCCACTAGATCAATAATTTATTTTGCGAGTTACAGTTAACTCATATTTTTTTCTTATTTCAGTTTATTTGGAAGAAAATAATATTATGTTGTGATGCATTTTTGAAAAGGGGATAAATAATGCTACTTGATGCAATGAAAGTCAGTACAAATCAAACCAACTAAATCTGACAGTTCCAAGATAATTAAATTGTTGGCTCGCCTACTAGACCATATCGAACAAACAGCAGCTCGAAATTCATTAGGAAACTTTTAGATTCGCTCATTTCAGTGTTTATTCAAGAGAAAATACATTTTTGAAAAGAGGATGAAAAATGCTTTTCAGTACGATAGAAATCCAATATGGCGTCCATAAGAAAAAACAAAGTTATGGTCATTATCTCGAAAACGGAAAAGTATATCATTTTGTTTTATTTTTTATTGCGAAGACCTTGAAAAAGTACCCATAAAATGTCTGAACCATAATACCGTATGTTTTCAAATAACTGAGATCCGGGGCTATGTCATTGAAGCACAATTCTTGTTTTTCCTGATTATTCAGTTCTGAAATGATTATAGAATTCTGAAAAATATTGTCCATTTAACCGACTTTGTAGCTCTTATTATGATAACCGAGATAGCAATACATGCAGCACCAATCTGGGACCCAGTGTATAGGTATAACTTATATGTTTATATCATAATATACAAAATATTATTTTATTCGATTTGAGATATAATATCAATTCTCAATTTCAGAGGATTTTGATCTCTCTCTTTTTGGATTTTCAACAGATATAATTCAATATTCGTCGTGGCATATAGCCAGGAAAGTAGTTGTTTTCTGTTGAATAAACCGAGAAAGAATTAATATTTTCATCACACGAAGAATGCGAATTCTCAATGAATTTTCTTATATATTTATCTATTTTTTGTGTTCATAAATATATCTAAGAATATTCCTTTTCAGTGTTGGTATTGTTTTTGTCCTCTTCATAGAAAAATCGAAAGAAATATGTCTTTTTCGAACTTTTTAATGAAAAATCCACAGCCACTATTAAAATTTAATGTTGTAGTGATTTTGGAACATTTTTGAAAATATATATTTATACATTATACAGGGTGGTCCGTTTTTTAATACGGAGAATTCAACAGCGTATAGTACTCGTTGAAATAATAAAAGAACTCCCTATGAACATATATTTTTAAATGCTTCGTTTTTGAGATATTGGGTGTCAAAAATACGCTTCTGGATATATTTTTTCAATCAAAAATCAGAAACGGTAGATAAATTAACGAAATTTTTCACAGATATTAAACTTTTTGAGCCATATTAGATTGAATAAAAATTATTCATAAAAACTATTCAGTGGCGGCTGAATCTGGGGTGGTGAAAGTAATAATTACACAAATTTTTCGGGTAATTATTTTCCATTTATTTTCCAAGTTTTATTGAAAAAAGCTCGCTTGTAAGATTTTATAACATTTTTTTGTTGAATAATACTACTTGATATCAATTAAAGAAGTAGGCTATGCTCAGTTGCTCACTGTTCACTGTTTTGAAGATAAATAACAGGATATCCACTGCGGTCTATGGCCTGATTGATTTGCAATGGTCACATGATTGGTTTGGTAAACGGCCAATGCTAACTAGATTTAATGCATTACAATGTTTCTTTCATTGGGTTTAGAGACATGCATAGGTTTGGTTTTTATTTTTCTTTTTGAAACGAAGCTATTAGATGAAAAATCTAAGAGGGCAAAAAATTTGTATTTTGAAATGCACGCCCCTGAAAATATGTAACTCATTCATGAACTGTAATAGGTCTAAAAGTTAGCTCATTGATAATCTCACAATATATGTGAATTTCATCACAATCGGTTATAGCATTTCTGAGAAATCAATAAATAATCGATTTTATAAAGAAATTTGAACACCCTATATCTCGAAAACGAAGCGTTTAAAAGTATATGTTCATAGGGAGTTTATTAATTATTTCAACGAGTACTATACGCTGTTGAATGTATATCATTTTGAAGGAAAAATAATGAGGAATATAATGAGCTCATAAAATACAGGGTTTTCAATTCAAAAAATCATAAGTAGTATCCGCAAAACCATTCCCCGAAAAAAAAAATTGAGTGCGCCACTGGATTCTATGTAAAATTCTCTCTTCAATAATATTTTGAATTGACATTTTCGTTGAGAAACTGCATAGATATAGAGGGGGTAACGAAGTATAAATTTTCAAAATCGCCATGTATCTCATAAACGGAAACAGTTATGCAAAATCTGATTAGGTCATCTTGAGTTTCACAAAAAAGTGACTCAGGACCGCGAAAACCGCAAGGTTCTATCTCCAAAGATAACTGAGGGTCACACTGTATGTACATTCGACTGTGTCGATCATAAGATTCTCTTAGACAAACTATTCCGTTATGGCATACGGGGTATACCATTAGCATGGATAACAGACTATCTTTCTTATAGAAAACAATACGTCGCTATTAACAAAGCAACTTCCAGCATGGTCTTCTCTGAATTAGGAGTGCCTCAAGGGTCGATATTGGGACCCATATTGTTTGTTTTATAAATAAATGATTTGGAATATTCAATTCCTGGAACATTTATAACAATGTATGCAGACGACACGTCAATCATAATTTCTGACAGATCAGATTCAGTTTTGAAAGAAAAATGTGACTTAGTTTTTGAAAATATCAACAAATGGTTTTCTGCAAACAATTTGTGTTTGAACGCGAAAAAAACAGATTCAATGAGGTTCCATCATCGGCAACGGAGGTGTGATATCATAAGCTTTAGAGCTAATGATAATTCTGACACTGTAACAACAGAGTGTGAGAGCTTAAAATTTTTAGGTCTTCACATTGATGAACATTTAAATTGGCAGAATCACTGTGATTTTCTGATCAAAAAAATTAACTCTACTTCATATCAGTTCAGGAATATAAGGCAGGTTTTAAATGATGATCAGCTGCTGAAGCTGTACTATGCTCAGGTGGATTCAAGACTGAGATATGGAGTGTGCTACTGGGGTTTTTCCTCTAGCTGCTCTGATGTCTTCATAGCACAAAAAAAACTCATACGAATTATTAGTGGCATAGGTCTCTTTGATTCATGCAGACCAGCTTTCAGAAATTTTAAAATTTTAACTGTCCCTAGTCTTTTAATTTTTGACTTGTGCTTATTTGTGTTCGAGAATAGAAATAAATTGTTTGTACTGAATAAATGTAAACATAATATTGATACAAGACGAAAAACAATGTTTTTGTACCATTTGGAAAAACCAAATTAGCTTTCGAATCTCCTGACCAGATGGCTCCACGTATTTATAATTTGCTACCTGATTTTATTAAAGAATCCAAAACTGTTTCAATGTTTAAACGAACACTCAAGAATCATCTTGTTGATAAGTGTTATTATAGTTTTGATGAATTTTTGTGTATAAGTAGGTAGTTTTCGTCCTCTTTTTTTCAGGATTTTTTTTTTTAATCTCCGATCTCCTTTTCTTTTCTTGTTTTTTTTTGACGATTCCTATACAAATTTTGTAACTTTGTCTTAAAGGAAAATAGAGGTTATTATTATTATATTATTATTATTACATGCCGATTTCGTGGTATGTGGTGGTATATGGTTATGGGATTGAACCAATGATACATAAATTCTTATCTCCTGGCCTAATACAGAGTAACGTAACTGGATGATCACGATGCCGCAGAGCGGAGATTCTGGAAGCATTTTCGGCTGTCGTAATTTCACACAGCCAATTTCACTTTCTTCTTCGCTGGCTGCCGTCTTCGATGGTTTTTATGGTCGCGGGCGCGTAAAAGGGAATGAAGAAAAAAGAAGAGTAACTACCACACAGTGCACACACCGACCACACCGCACACCGGAATTACGTAAGTCGTGGCACGGAATTAGACCGGAACGACTAATGCATAATGAAATTGTCCGCTAGATTTTTTCACCTCCAGTGGCGTATCGTGAGTTAGGGGAGTTGGGACTAAAAATCCAACAGGTAAAAATACGTCATTTTCAAGGTCGCTTAAATCAGAAAAGTGTTTTCAACTTTCAACTGAAATCATTATTTTTCTCTCCAATAATTGATACTACAAATTCATGCTGCAGAGAGTGAATCGAGTAACCAAATTTATAAAAAGATAATAACCTCTAAATCAGTTGACATCAGAGTTTTGATAATTTCTTGCGATTCGAGAGTCGAGGACTTCCTGGATGATACAAAAATCGATGAGGAAAAAGATCCCAACTAGCATTTTCAGTCACAGGCACCATGGTTCAAGAAACTATTACCTATATTTAGTGATAATAACGTATTTATCACTTATTTCAGAACTTCATAGTATAAATGTCAAAGATAGTTATTTAGTGAGTGAAAATTACGTAGTTTTTACACTAGATAATAACTTCAAAGTGAGAAATTCTCATGGCTTATTACGAAGTAACTATTTCGAAACTGTCACTCCTCAAAACTACTCTTAAGGTTTCGGAACTTTGGATATATTATTACGGTAACGCTTACCACCCCAAGAAGGCTTCACAGTTGCAATTACTCTATGGTCACCAATTAGGTTTCTACGACGTTGTCGTTACTTGATCGATCACCTAATAATTTAGTCAATTCTTGGTGATATTTCAAGTAACATATTGGTAATTCCTACTCAAACAATTCCTTCATAGTTGAAACAACTTTTCGGTAATTATATTCAGTTGAAGTTACCAATACATAGGTTATCATAACTGACGAGTTCCAAAAGTAACTTTCTGATTCATTTTCGATTGGAAGCCATATTGATTGATGTGATAACCATTTGAACAGGAAATAATTTTGGTTTTTCTTGTTGATAAACATCATTTTATGAAGAATAATAGCATTCGTTCGATCACAAATTGCATAATAATGGAAATTAACATGATTTACGATGATTTTTTGAAAAATAGCCGAATGAAATAAAACCATATTTTTGGTGAAATGAGCTGTATTTTGTGGGCGCATCTTGAATTTCGAGGCAAAATCATCACATTTATCGAAAAACTGAATGTTGTTCGAATTTTTCAAGTTCGTGTATCAATTATTTCGCGTGTTTGTCCTTGTATTATTTATTGAATGGTTAGGCATATTGGACTTGTTCATTTCTCGTGAATGTGAACTTCATGGATGAAATGAAGAATAATAAAGAGAGAAAATAATATTTTTATGAAGTGGAGAAGAAATAGAAAGTCAGGTAGGAAAATTTACTACATCTTTACGTAATTTCGACGTCGACGGGTCGTAAGCATTACGTAATTGTGTGAGTTCCCGCTACGTCGGCAAACCGTAATAATTACTCGGGATTTGTTCCCCATTTTGGTCGTAAATACGTAGTAACGACGTAATTATAACGTAACCGCAACTAGTAAATATTACTTAATAGTCGACCCAATAGTCGTAATTACGTAATCGCGACTATAAATGCTAGTTGGGATGGCATCAATATTTCATGAAAATAATCTGTTTCCAGTGGTAGTAGTTCTTGGCTATCTTTGGTATGATCCATTTGCATGAAATTTTAATGCACAACATACCTCGACCTATTTACTAAGTGGGGTCTCAATGGCCACATTTCGTCTTAGCCACATCTCGTTTCAGCCACATCTCATCTCAGCCACATTTCGTCTGGCCCCCAGAACCCAAACATACTCGAATGATGCGCTGTTGCCACATACTATCTGAAATTCCAATTTAACAGACTCGAATAAATTGAGCATCTCTCAGCCACATCTCGTCTCAGCCACATCTCATTCCAGACTGATTTCGTCTCAGCCTCATTTCGTCTCAGCCACACTCACCACACATTTTGTCGCAGCCACGTTTCATCTCAGCCACATTCTACAACTATTCTTGGCACTCACGTATTTTTTTCTGAAAAACATGAATTTGATAATGAAAATGTGAACTAACCACTATTTATCGAAATATTTCAAGAAAAATTTCGAAATTACGCCTTCTTTTTCCTACTGTTTTGGATGCATTGACAGCTACTTGCTCTCCTCATTTTGTCATTAGACACTTTATATACTGATGATGTACTTCAATGGCATATTTTTATATAGAAAATTCAACACAAAATATAATTTTTATGGCGAATATTTAATATTTAGTGAACAATCATACCAGACGACGGCCATTCAATCAAAAGTCAACAGATTGCTTTTGAATGACGTTACACACGCCATTATTTTTAATGATATTCTTCATTCTTTTCACTAAATATGGATAAATTGGGAGAATCGGTTTGTATGTGGCAACAGCGCACCGTTAGGGTATATTCGGACACTGTGGCTGAGATGGAATGCGGCTGAAACGAGATGTGGCTGAGACGAAAATCTTCAGCTGCTAAAATATCATCTCGAACAATTAGTGGCATTTTTATTTTTGGCTTCATATTGAAAAAATTTAAATTCATAAAAACAATATAACCACTATAACCACAAATTTGAGATGGCTCTGGCCAATAGGTCGCGTGCACGATGACCGACCCTGGAGGTAAAACACAACCTCACTTGTCTGGGAAACATCGAAACATAACCTCACTTTTCTTGTTTGTTCACGAAGAAATCGAAGAATTGAAATTGTTTTTCACAATATGTTGGCAAACAAATCGTGTTTTTTGGGCTATCCATCAATTCAAGCATGTCATCACATTGTGCTGTTGTACAATGCACACAAAATGCAGTGAGAGACGAAGAAATATGATTTTTCAGGTAAATAGTGATCTCGCATAGTTTTGCTCATGAAATTTCTCATTAGAATAGAAGCTAATACTGCTAATAGAGTGAAAATGTCTACAACACACACGATCATATTTCTTCAGAATGTCAGACCAGTCCTCCCATTCGATTGCATATGAATCCATCAATCTTCTTGTCTTCTTTAGGAAACTCCACGGATATTTCTATTAGCTCCTTTCGCAGAAAAAATTCCAATGACTATAGTAATTTCAGATCAAAATGTACCTACCTGAAAAATCGGATTTCTTCGTCTCTCGCTGCATTTTGTATGGATTGTACAACATAACAATGTGATGGCATGCTTGAATTAATGGATAGTTGAACAACGATATGTATGGCAAAATAATTGTGAAAAAATATTTCAATCCTTTGTGATCAAATACGAAAAGTGAGGTTGTGTTTTACCTCCATGCTCGTTTCAATGGATCAAAATCTCATCATTCTCATCCCATTTCGCCAAAGAGCCGACGATTTCCGAAGTCGAATTCGATCGCGACTTGATCGAGAAATAGAATAGGAAATGAATTAGTGTTGACTAAACATCGGTTGTTTTGCCTATCGATAGTTTCCGATAGTGTTTAAAAAAATAATCGATATATCGACAGTCACTATATCGATAGTTTTATCGGAGAAAATGTGAGGTTAGAACAAAAAAGTTGATGATAACATTTTATTAAACGCTTTCTACACTTTTGCAACTAAATATGTACCATTCTGTCTAATTTGTTGGTGCTAAAATTAAATTGAGTTGCAATCGATGTTTAGGCAGCACTAGGGTCCCTTGATGGAAATTGACGTTAAAGTCATCATAACAGGGTACGGACAGATCCTCGTCTCCTCTCACTCTAAAGTGTTTGTGAAACAGTTATATAGTTCCATCCTTATTCAATTCTGGGGATAAACACTAGATTTTTGACATTCGTTGTTTTTTAGGTTATATTGAGGTCACTGGCGTATCATACGTAATTTCTATATGGAATTCCTGATTCAACTATACCAAGATATAGCTGAACAATCCTCTAGTTTTAGAGTTTACTACTCCAGCATAATCTTTGCGATTTAGGGAACATATAAATTGTACTGAAAGCTCAATATATTTTACCAAAAGAGACTGTTCTTAGACTGTATACCAGGGTCGACTGCGAATTGACTGAATAAATTCTGATTTCAAGCTGAGTAGTAGTTTACCTATGAGCTGAATGAGCTGAGCCTTATGATTGAGAAATGGTGGAAACCTCGATGTGGGTATCTGGACTACTGTACTCATGTCATGTGTGCTAAATGTATTTTCAGAAATCCAACTCGGAGAAGAATTCATGTAGTTACTAATATCAAACTATGTGAAAGACTTCGTCTAGGACGAAAAGTAGGCTGATGAAAATTAATACGTAAAATATGCAGGAAAATAAAGAATAGAATATACTTCACCCCCATGTTATACATATGATTTTTACGTCTCTTTTAATAGAGAGTCATTTTCGAATAATTTATTGATGAAAGTAACAAAGAAGTAGGTATACGTTAAGAATACGCAGTATAACTTATAGGCACGCTATTTTCACTCTTGCATTCTACATATCGTGGGCGTACAAGCAGAATCATGTAAGTCCAGAAAATAATATAAGGAGAAAAACGCAATTGAATATTCGAATCAACCTGTAAAATTATAACGAAATTGACTTAAGTGGATTTTCATTGACTATATCTCCGGAAACAAACGCAAAATGTACTTGAATGTTTATTTGCCTGGAGCGTTACGCTAATATGGACTTATGTGTGATAAATTCCTCATTTCCGAAAAAAGTGGACTTACAGGGTTCTGCTTGTACGCTCACGATATGTTCTATTTGTGGTAGGGTGATAATTATATGAACAATCATTATCTCCTACCCCGAAAACCCCCAGATATCAATTTTGAATAGAATCGGATCTTCATTACAAAACTCATCCACCATATTGGATCCGCCATCTTGAATATCCCAATTTTGACGAAATAATTATAATCTCCGACCCCGGAAATCCCCAGATACCAATTTTGATTTTTTGAATAGAATCGGATCATAATTACAAGTTTCGTTCGCCATATTGGATCCGCTATCTTGAATTTCCCAATTTTGACAAAAAATCATAAAGTTCGACCCCGAAAACCCTCAGATACCAATCTTGAATAGAATCAGATCATAATTAGAAATTTCGTTTGCTAAATATTGGATCCGTCATCTTGAATTTCCCAAGTTTGACGAAAAAATCATCATCTCCGACCCCGGAAACCCACAACCCACATACCTTCCAATTTTGAATAGAATCGGATCATGATTACAAAACTCGTTCGCCATATGATCTTCCTCAACAAGTAAATACCCTGTACATAACTATAATTAAAATTTTGTATGATTTTCTGTAGCGCCCATGGATGTGACGTGACAGCAATGTCAGGGATGCCAGTAGACAAAACTAAAATCTCTAGATCATTAAAAAAGAATGCAGCTATGATCTGTCCGTACCCTGTTATGATGACTTTAACGTCAATTTTCATCAAGGGACCCTAGGCAGCACTAAAATGAATTCCAGCCACCCTGTACTGTTCGACTTGCACATCTTAGATATTATTTCCTTATCATAACCACATTACGGTTGAGGGCGAACATTCAATATATCGAACTAAATAATTCTCTCCAGCAACCGCTCTGCCGTGTTTTCCGTGATTACCGTCTTCCGCTGCCTCGGGTCCTTTGTGTACGGTGAGTGCATGAAAAAGATTTTCTTTCCTAAATTTCCGAGTATCCGGAAACAAACAAGCAGTGTTCCGCCTCCGTGTACTTAACGTTATTGCAGCTGATTGCGATGAAGTGAGTAATGTAAACAACTCATCTCATCGGGAATCTCGTTCCGTTATTCTGATGTTGTTTATGTTACAGAACGAGTTTGCGGACCTTCTTTCACGATGTTCTTAGAACATCGGAATTACCTTTCGTGCGCTCCAAGAGATAAAAAAATGAAAAACAAACTATTGTCTGCAAAAACAGGCGAGTACACTGATTTCTTGAAGGAATATCATTACGTTAGAAAACAGGAAGCACAGAGATTCATTTTCTTCTGCTTCGACTACTATTTATTTTTCATATGTTCCACAAGTGATACTTTTTTGCCGAGATCAAGAGTGGATTAGGCAAAAATAAACTTCCAAAGCGATGCTTCCGTTTGAACACTAAATAAAACCAAAAGGGCGTACCATTGATTATTAGACGATTAGGCCGAATATCGTCGCTGCTTATTGAACCAACAACCTTCTTAATTGATCATATCAGACAAAAAATATAACTGTAGAGTTAGCAATAGAGGAAAAACCTATATTGGTGACATTTACTACAATCATTAATTGAATATGAATAGCTCAGTCATTTCCACAAATGTCCATGAATGAACGAAACTGGTAGATAACGAGAGAAAAACAACTACTTTCCTGGCTATATGCCACGCAAAACATTGAATTAAATCCTTCCGAAATCTATGCAACGATAAGTATAGACGAATGAGATCGCTAGTGTTTCTTTCCTACATGCTGAATTGTGCCTAAATTGTTCAGGAACGCTGGACTGACTACCATAACCGGCTTCGAGCTTATGGCTGCCATCAGTGCAGGGGTGTACCCAAATGGCATTCATGACCGCGATCTGGTGCGATCCCAACCTAACGTAACCACAGTCCAGCATTTAATACTCACGAGGCGTTCGGTGACTGAGAGATAGACGTGAACGCCACCTAGGATGGAAGAAAAGAAATACTCCAAAACAAATTTCCATTTCAGATTGAATAATGGAAGTGGCTGATTGTCGACTGTCCTGATTTCAGCTTCGAAGAAGCCAAAATGGAATGAAATGTTGAATAAATATGAATAAGTGTGTTCAAGTCTTACTGAGGTTTTCTATTTGTTCAAAAATTCTATCATTTTTCCGAATATTCTCAATCGAACAGACCGGCAAAATTTTGGGATTTTTGACTTTGACATTTCCCTCACGTTTTAGTAACGCCACTGGTGAAACTGAAAAAAAAATTGATATTTTCTTGAAATAAAAGCTGGCAAAGGAAAATGTCTTATGACGTCATTCGAGTGTGTCAAAACAATGTTAGAAAATGTCACGTATTCAAATGGTGTTTTTCGAAGCATCACAGCATATCTAGTAGAAAAAAAAATGGTTTTGTCCAAAATTTGCAACTGATGGAACAGAATTGATGAATTTTTGCATTTTTCCATGTTGATACTTCATAAACTATCAACCTAACGAACTCACGATATTACCTGAAATTAGTCGATTCTCGAAATGGTCTAGGGTTATCAGAGCTACTGCATGGATTTTACACTTCAGAAATGTTTGCAAAAAATCTAAAATAGATAGACCAATCGATTCACTGCTAAATGTTGAAGAAATAAAAGAAGCGTCGAAATTATGGATGAAGAAGAGTCAGTATGATACATTCAGAGGAGAAATACGAATGCTGAAACAAGAGAAGAAATTCTCGAAAAGTAGTCGACTCTTCAAATTGAATGCATTCTTGGACGAAGATGGTATTGTTCGTTTGAAAGGAAGATTTCCTGATGATGAGGCATTGCGGCTAGACTATATTGCAATTCAGTCGTTTAGTACTTAATACTGATGATAAAAAAGTATTGTTTTCGCGTCACTTGAAAGTCCATCAAATACAAATGAGCAAAATTGCTGAGTATATCTACAGGGTGGATGCAAAATAAAGAAAACATCATAGTTTGAACGAATGACTCAGTATAAATGTAAATGATTTTTGTCAATATTTCGAGTCCTGCGCGTACTGTAGAGGACATATATGAAAAACCCATTAGTATACTCTATAAATCCCTGTTGTATGACGCCGGAAAATTAGGAGAATCGAACAAAATGAAATTTAAAGCGGCCCTGCAAGGATTTACTTTCCGCTCAGGATTTTCACGGCGTCATTTTGAAATAACGGAGGCATATTCTGTATCGGATAATAGAAAGCGCGATTTCAAAGTCTCTCCATCCGGAAAATCAATATGGAGGTTCGTTTAATGAGAAAAGCTCATTAATTTGATATTAACTCGGTTATTGCAGGCGCCATATTCAATATTGCCGAGGGAACTGTTCATCAAAAATTCATGAATCCTCGTCATCCGTTTGGAATTCGGTGTTAATCAGAACTTTCTTATTTCACTCCGTATATACTTAGTTTTCAATTTCAGATTCGGATATCTTGCTACTCAGTTTCAATATTTAAGTTTCCATTTTACTTCAGGGATAAAAAAATATAGTTTTCAATTGAACCAACTTATCTCTCACGACTACTACTGCCTTCGTCCTCAAATTGAAAGAAAATTATGAATTGGTCATTTCATAGTAAACTCACTTTCCTTACGAATACAATTTTGTAATATACAATTATCGAAAATACATCGTGTTATTAGGAATGAGGGCTATTTAATTTTCCAAAATGTTTTTATCGTCGAAAGCTTATTTCCAAATAGGCTACATTTCATCTATACGAAAATACAAACGAGTCTGAACAATGTGACTGCATGATAGTTATTCAATTCACAAATTTTCTGCGTACATCATCAAGGAAAATGGGTGGGGAATGATGTGAGAATTGAATTTAGTTTCTAAATTGTCTCCGCAAGAAGAATTCCGAAGATTTGAATTGAGGGTGAGATCTATAGTTCATTATTATATCAAGTAGGATTTTTGGGGATGCATCGCTTCTGAGAATACTTTCGGCATTATGTATTCCTTCGTCAGTCTCTCTGAAATCAATTTTTCTCAATCCTACCTAGAAACTGAATCTAATTTATTCGAATTGTATCAACTTTCATACTAATATAGTCTCATATGCCTGGTAGAGTTCTATATCATATTTTCCATCCGTAAAATTTGAAATCTGGTTCAATTATACTTTTTTTTTGGACATGAACACTATCTTAATCCATATGACTACCAACCCTCTCTTCAGTTCTGCTGACGATACCACTCTTATAGCATCATACTCCTCTGATACACCAATATCCGCAGCAACCAACCAAGGCCTACGTTTGCAACAGATCCAGACCGTCAACGACGATTTGGAAAGGATCCAACAATAGGGCAATTTGAACCTCGTACAATTCAACGCTTTAAAGACTCAAGCAACAGTTTTTTCTAAGAAGGCTAACTGTGCGGGTCCTGATACAATTATGGCTGGAAGAACCTTACCAATCAGTTCATCTCTATCAATGCTCGGCATCACGGTATCTGACTGTTTATCCTGGCATGACCACGTTGCCAATATAGTCAGAGCTGCCTCTCAAAAGCTGGGATTCCTCTTCCGCGCGAAGAAGTATTTCACCGCACAACAGCTTCTGACACTCTACAAAGCCCAGATTCGACCATCCCTTGAGTACTGTTCGCACGTCTGGGGATCAGCTCCAAAACACTCCAAAACACTCCCTGAGTGTTGCTGGAGTCGGTTCAAAGAAGAGCCATCAGGCTCATCAATGACCCAACTCTGACAAGATCACTGCAAACTTTACAACATCGGAGAGACGTTGCAGACCTATTACTCTTCTATCGCTACTATCATGGACGATGCTCTGTTGAATTGTTATCAGCTGTCCCCCCTGGAATGACCTTTGTTCGCCAAACGCGGCTGGCTCAAGTCTCACACCAATATGCAGTCAAAATTGAAACACCTAGAACAACATATTTCAAGAACTCCTTCTTTTATAGGACATCTTCACTGTGGAATTCTTCACCCACAGATGAATTTCCAGCGAACTACAATCTATTTACCTTCAAGAGGAGGATCCATCGATATTTGTCCCTCCTTAGTGCTCGCAGTTCCACCACGGGATTATAGATCCAACCTTTTGCGAGCAATTCCGAATAAAAAAAGATATATATATACTCATTTTTACATGTTATTCCATACCTATCTGACGAAGATTTTCTTATAACTTTCACAGATATGGACGATAATATGGTATAGTCTCATTTCCATTCCGTTACTGTAAATATACATTAAGTCTAAGAAATTACGTTTTTCTATGTGATATCAAGGATCACATTATGACGGCGAAGTATATATAAAGAGTCCTGACTAATCAGCTCTGCACCTAACTTCGAAAGGTACTTTATCGTCTTGGTTCAGGCTGACTTTTCTGGAATATGTAACATGAAGAGAACACGTGAAGCTCATTATTAGTAAACATGAAGTATCTTTCCGTGGTGAAAAGTCGCCTATGTTCATCAGGAATGATGTTGGCTTCTAATGGTTGATTAATTTTTCAAATCGGATCAGTTGTTTCAGGGCCTATTCAATACAAACAAACAGCTACCGGCTACCGGATTTTTCTTTCAGGCTCCCTGATAAAAAACATTGTTAATCGCAGTGACATTATAGGGCAAATCATGTGGTTTGTCCCAATACGAATATATTGAAATAATACGTATATTTTCATTTTATAGAAACGAGGAGAGAAAATCCCAAAAAAACAAGTAAAATAAATGTACCACCTCCTCGATTAACCTACAGACAGTATTTTTTTTACCTTTTGAAAGTTATATAAGTTCTTGGGAATACTTTCATTGGCAGAGAATTCCAAAGCTTCACGTCTGTTGCGAGATATCAATGTTTACGCTCGAATTTGGGACACGCTGTATGGTCTAAAAATCGTTGCGCAAGGCCAACAAAGATTCGACTCATTCGAAGTTTTTCTCTGTCACGATCTGCCTCCAAATCGAAAGTGAAAGCCTGTAAAGTCGTACACGTGCGATAATCTAGATTACTATTATTACTGCATAATCGTAAATCGTCGTAAGACGTGCTTCCCTGACTGTTTCACAAGAAATTCCGACCGAACCACACTACATCGTTTCAATTCGGAATCGGTGAATTAAATTTCAGGAAACGTCAATTCGTTTTGAGTTTTCAGATTCAGTGAGTTGAGTTTCAGAAAAAGTTATTTTAATGTTCAAATCAAATCAAATTATGCTACATTGTCCAAGAAAAAGGAATCTTATCGACAAAGTCACATAAGATGAATACAATAATAAAATCGAAATCAAATAAAAAATGTATAAATAATGTTGAAGATGAATCGTACATGGTACACATCATTATTAAAATCAAGATACAAAAAAATATATATTTTGTATAAACAAACACTGAATATATAAAACACAAAAGGTGTAGATGAAAAACAAATATTTAAAAGGAAACTGATTTTCTTAAATATCTCGATAACGGATCGATCAATTTTGAAAAACAAAAAACACTGACGTGTAGGGGTTACAAAGACCTTCAAAATGAGGTATGACTCGATACCCCTTCGCATTTGAGATTTTGTAGTTGGTAGCTCCCCCTTGCAGGGGATGAAAGGAGGCGCATTCATTTTCTGATGAAAACTTGTCCTCTTCGATACATTTGCTGACGTCTCTCGGGATTTTCCAAAAACATGCACACATTTCGAGAAAATCAGGGTGGAAAGTCCTGAAATGAACACCCTGTATATGTTTTAATAGAATAGTATAGAATAGAATATTTATTCATCCTTTGTGTTCATATACATAAAATAGGACATGTCAGTCGAGAAGTATAAAAATGTCTGAGATTAAATCGTAATATAAACCTACATATTAAAAATAAACAATCATAACATCCATAGAAGAATCACAAACAAACAAAATACATTGGGGACATTTAAATACAAAAACTTGAGAATTCAATATCAGAATTCAAAAATCGAAACATTCAAATACATAAAGTTAAGAATTAAATATTAAAAATTAAAAATCAAAAACTGTACTCCCAGTTCACTTATAACTAAGGTATTCAGAGGTGGAGTAAAAACTATGCAGTACCAAAAATTCTCTGACTTTTTTCTTGAAGAGTTTGTATGATGGAATATCTTTCAGCTCAGATGGTAAATTATTATATAGTTTTGTTCCAGCCAGAGAAGGGGTCTTTTCATATAGGCTAGTCGAATGTTTTGGGATAATTATTTTGTTACCATGACTTGTTTGGAATCGGTGATTGTCACAATTCCTGGATAAAAACTTTATATTTCGTTTAATATAGCATACACAGCTATGAATATATATACACGGAACAGTCAATAATGAATGTTTCTTGAAGTATGGTTTACATGAGTCTGTTTTTTTCAAGTTAAATATAATTCTAATAGCCCTCTTCTGCGATACGAATACTCTGTTTATTTCAGTGGCTCCTCCCCATAGGATAATATTATACGTGATGTGTGAATTTATGATAGCGTAATAAACGTTGATCAGGGTTGTTTGGTCGAGTTGTTTTTTTAACTGAAATAATGCGAAATACCCACTTGATAATTTTTTGCACACATGATTGATTTAGTATTTCCAGCATAGTGCTTCATCCAAATGTATTCCTAAAAACTTGCTTCTTTCTGAGGGTTCAATGGTGGTATTATCGACATTAATATTCATTGAGATATGATTTTTCTGTTTTTTTCCGAAAAACTGTAACAATACCGTTTTTTCGGCGTTCACTATTAATTTGTTACGTTCGCACCATGTAGTGAATAGATGTGCCACAGCATTCAATCTAGCTTGTAGTTCTACAGGATTTTCGGCTTCCTCTGCAATAGAAGTATCATCAGCAAATAAAACAATGCATTTTGATTTGATATAGGATGGCATATCGTTTATGAATAAAAGAAATATCAGAGGTCCTAACACTGAGCCCTGTGGTACTCCGACGTCAACTCCACATATATCTGATATCTAATTCATTCATGATTATTTTATTCCTGTTGAATGTTGAGCCATAGACATATTTTTATGTGTAATTGATGATGTGTCTGTTCGTCGATAGTACCTATGTTAGTGTTTTCATATTTATTTATTATGACTTTGTCTACAAGATACTCATCTTTCGACAATTAAGTATATTTTGATTTGATTTGATTCGAATCACCTCGCGATTCGCCCCGTATATAGAAACAATGCTCTCCGTTCTAACGATAACGACTCGAAGGGGTGAACTGCCAAGTCGTTAACAAAAAATAACGGCATAAGTTGAGGCGACGGAACGGTTGGCGGCGCTTAATGAAAGCGCCGGCATATTCTCTCGACGAGAGGGTGAACCGGGGCTAAATCTTCCCTGCCGGCATTAATTAGGATAACCGAAGTCACGTAAACCTGAAGTTATACATGTCTACACACTAGACGAGCACTTTAACGTTGTGTTCGGGAATGGATCGGGTACAGAAGTTATCGAGAAGTTTGTGTACCGCAGATAGAAGGTATCATGAACACCAAGATGTATAACATATCGAATTTTGCATTATACAGGGTGTCTGGAAATTACATAGAAAGTATTCAATTACAGATTCTAGGAACAGAAATGCCCCCCTGGGGAATTATAGTTATATCTGAAAGAGGGGCGTGACATGATTGTTTTTTTTTGTAAATACTTATTACCTAAACCGTCTGTATTGAGAGTACGAAAATTTGTACGTGTATATAAATTTTCAAATTAGAAATGTTGAGAATGTTCCGAAATATTTATCAGGGGCGTCGAAAATAGGTTTGTGACAATCTATGCAATTTTCGGCCGTTAAACCAGGAAATATGAAAATATCATAACTTTTACCTTATAATGCCCCTAATAGCACACAACGTCCTAGGGACGTCCCTATTTGGTACAATTCACGTCCGAATGTCCCGAACCAAAAATAAGTGTACTTGGGACGTCCTATCCCGTACATCTCATGCAATGTCCGAGCAAGGACGTCCACGGAATGTCTCAGCTGGTACATATCATTTCGAATGTCCTAGAAATAGCATCCCTCAGACGTCCCACGTGGTACATATTTCAGAATGTCCATGCAAGGACGTCCTTGGCATGTCCTGGATGGGATGTGATTTTAAACGTTCCTTCAGGGACATCCATCGGATGTCCCGAGTAGTACATATTATAGCATGACTTCAGATCTTATTTAATGTCCCTTCTAGACAACCATGAAATGTCCCTGATGGTACATTCCTTCGAATATCTCTGTACAGACACCCTTAATATTTCCAGGATCGTATAACAATCAAAATGTCCCTTAGGGACATCCTTCGAATGTTCCTTAGGGATATCCGTCGTATGTCCCAATTGGTACATGAACTGTACTCTTCCAATGTCCTAGAAATAACGTCCTATGGACGTCTCAGTCGGTACTTTCAATATGTTGTCCCTGCGAGGACGTCAACTTACACCTCGCCGACGAATAATGGCTCGTAGGCTATAAGTACTCCTCGTCAATGTCCTTTACGTGAGTCCATTGGACATCCTTGGGAAACTTTTGGGGACCTTCTACGGACCATCAACTCAACTGGATGTCCTAATCAGTTATGCAAGATCTGGTCCCAGAGGGACCCAGAAAAATTCGAATTCAAGAATAATTCGTACGTCCCTGGGACATGGTATGGACATCAAATTGATATCCCTCAGCGTTACTGATAGGTTGTCCTATGGGTGTCCTCAGGATGTCCTCTGTAGTGCTTGATGAGGAATATCGTAGGATTTAGGTATTCGATAGTTGTCCCAGGGACATCCCTCAAGGACGTCCCTAGTTGGTCCTCAAGTAGGACATTTGTGCGTCCCACTATGGATGTCCTGAATGTCCCGACAGGACGTCCTTAGGATATCCATGGGACATAAGTGTGTTATTAGGGATGATTTATATAGTTCAGATAGCACTCGCCATTTTCGAGATAGATCGATTTTAAAAGTCTGCTGCGCATAAAAATATTGTGCTTTTTCCTTATAGGGTACCAAATTTTCCCAAATAATAATTTCCATCATATACTTGTGTAAGATTGATTCGAAAAATATTATGATAGGTAGGTACCCAAATTAAAAATAGAAGTATTTTTATTACGCAGCAGACTTTCGGAATCGTTTTATCTAGAAAATTTTGGATGGTATTGAAACTAAACAGGAGAATCATATTTAGGTAAGAATAATGATATTTTCATATTTCCAGGTCAAACTGCCAAAAATTGCATAGAAAAAAAGTTGGAGGAAGAAATGCCGCTAACCCCAGCTAATTCCCAGCTAGCTTTTTCACATAACTTTCAAACGGCTGAACTGACTGGGTTGATTTTATATGGGTATTTCGATGGTTTCCTGGATGATTTGAGAATACAGTTGAGCGTGGTGCTCTGATGTCGGTACGTCAATTACTGACTGGCTTGACTCATTGAGTTGAAATCCTTAATAGGTAAAACAAAAAAATACAAAACATATTGAGAAAATGAAATCAGGTGTAAGTATGTATAAAAAGCTATAGGTTATCACGAAAGAATTAAAAAATATAAAAAAAATATGTACTGTAGATACGCGCATAGCTCAGAACGACTGCAATAAATGTCTAATTTTTATTCTAATAGGTACACCAACCGTTTGAAGCTGGGGCCGGACAGCTAGTTTTTGATAAATGGAAACTAGGAATTATGGTGAATACGCAAGCTATTTCATTTCAAATTATGGTGCAAGCGCCATTCTGATGTGTTTACAGAAAAACCTTCGAATGAGAACAGTTTTCCCATGTTTCCCATATGTACTTGCAAACTATGAGAGATATACTGGGTGACATTTTTTTTGACGAAAATACCTATCATTAGCTAATATAAAAATGTATCCATCAGAGCAAATTTATAATCATATTTGTCACTCAACTATCACTTAACGAGTGCGTTTTGGATTTGGTTGAAGAAAATATTGAGTAATTCGATCTTCAATAAGGTAATTCGTATATAATTAATTCAACTATAGCCAAATATTTGATGCCATTCACGATCATCGGATATATAAATAGTTGGGTGCTGATGTCTTCAAATATTGAATTAAATCAAACTTATTCAATACCCAAACTCCACAAATGTGCTTATGGTCGACGGAGTTTCATCTGACTCTCTTACCATAGATGCTGGTGTTCGGCAAGGGTCAATTCTAGCATCAACACTATTTCTACTCCACATCAACTACCAATCATAAGCATGTCAGGACTAACCATACCTTTGGAGACATCCATTTCGATGCTTGATATTACTATCAGGAATAACCTTGTTTGGGAAAATCACGTGAGATCAATTGCGAAAAGTGCATCCCAAAAACTTTCCTCTATTCCACTTCCAGTCAGCTGCTTATGATCTATAAGGCACAGATCCGACCTGTCCTAGAATACTGTTTCCATTTTTGGAGTGCAGCACCCAAACATACCCTGAAATTGTTGGATTTGGTCCAAACAAGAGCAATTCGTCTCGTGGGTGATGCCTCGCTCACAAACTCACTCACTTCTCTGAACCGTAGAAAAGTTGGCGATCTGGCTCTATTTTATAGATATTTTCATGGACGATGCTCTTCTGAAATATCAACAATTGTACCTCCCTTGGCAGTCCCCGCGAGATTTACCCGTTTCCAAAGACTCGTTCATCCAACGAACAGCGAGGCTCTGAAACACATTGCCAAGGGAGGTGTTCCCGAGGCATATAACCTCCAGAAATTCTAGAAGAACACCAATTCCTACCTCATTCTCCTTGGTTATTACTACAGGATATCTCTTTTCGTGGGAACCAGAACATAAAAAAAACATAAAGAAATGCTCAAAGATTGTTTTTTACAGTGCACTGCCTTGAAGACTTGGCTGGTTTATCAGTTGAGACAGAATCGGATATTTCTTCATTTCGGAGTCCTTTATTTAGAATAATTGAACAGGATGTTGGGGAAAGGTGTGCAATTAAGATCATGTAGGGCTAGGTGGGATTATTTAGGATCGATTCGACCGAATACATAATCAAAAGAGAATTTTTTTGTTGATGGCTTTTGTTGTCCTAAAAAGAAGCCAATAAAGCTGTCTCTCAGAAAAAACAGCGAGTCCTTTTTTCTTCAAATCCACTTCGCGGTTACGTCAATTGCTAAACAACTAATAAGACGGCAATTTTTCAAAATCAGTCCACATAATTAGACTGAGAGATATTTGATTGCTTCGAAACTTCGAAAGAATGATAAAGATGCTTGCAACGCAGGTGTAATTCCTATTAAAAACTTCAAATTTCATGTCGATAATTTCCTGATTTTAATATAATGTAATATCTTCACAATATTGAATCGTCCTCCTTCCTGTCACAGACAAAAATAGTGTATTTATAATACACGGAAATAATATTAGATTTAAGCTCATGGTTTTTATCTCACAACACAACCTTGAGCTAAAATCTACAACTTTTTTCCCTTGGAGCGGAATATCGATACTCTCGACTAGAAATTATAGAATATTGAAGAAACTCTCATCAAATAGAATACACGGTCCCTAGATATACAAAATTGGAACATTTAAAACGAATGAATTCTCTTCTTGTACTAAAACTCAGAATTTTGAAATATCCAAGAGCAATGATTAAAAAAATAGGTTTTACTTTTGATAATGATGTATTGATTGAGAATCAATTGCAAGTCCTAGACCCTCTTCAAGTTTTTTGCACTCTCAAACATATTGGGGATGCCTTGGAACGGCCGACATGCGTTGTTCACAAATACAAAATGATTGCACTATGAAAAAGGACTACAGTGGTGTGGAAAGTAGGAAATTTAGCAAAATCGCTAAAAAAGTGGTTTTACCCACCCAAAAATGGTTTCTTGATTTGTTGTATACCAGATTCTGGACTAATTCGATCAAATTCATAATAAACCTTGTCTTTTTTGTGTAAAATTATGATGACACCAAATTTTCATTGAAAATTCACTCATCTTCTGTGACAAAATCAAGGTGGAAAATTGATTAGTCTCGATTTTTCGTGGTTATTTTGATAAAAATCCACCAATTGCTATTGAAAATCCACTCAAAAATTCTAGTCAGTTGGTCAACCCATAAGAATGTTAATGCGGAAATGGAAATGCGTAATTTAATTTTTCCTCATTGCATATCATTCGTAGTCGAATCCCTCTGTGACCGTTATCAAATCCCAAAGGCTCAACTGACTGAGATTAATTATGGTAATGTCTGGACCCTTATTGGGAACACATCCACCATACGTAATTGACGAATTGACCAATCTCAATGAGGAACCGGATGCCAGTAACGATTTCCTTGTATTACTAGTATTAGTCTCCATAATTGGAATGCCAAATGGACATGCTGAATCTGTATCAACTTCTACAAATTGATTCATAGTTCTCTGTACCCGAGCGAGCTATTTAATGACACACTGATTGCCGATTAGATATACTGGGTGATTCATTAAGAATGGGGAAAACTTCTGAACGACAGATAGTTAACACCAAAATATGAAGATTTAAGCGAAAACTAAGAGACTTGGACTTTTCTGACTGGGACATCCTTGGGGCCCTTTTTCACGAGGAATTTGGATCTGTTATTGTATTTTTCATGACCTCTTTGATGCCAAAGGTACAACACTCAACTTCGGTTTTTCCAATGGGTGTGCCATATTGAATTCTTGCATTTTTGAAATGTCTTTCTTCAACTGATTACAATGATGTATAACACGATATGATTGAATCTTACATGCTGATTGAAATTTCTGGCGAATAATTCAGAATCTGAGGAAACGCGTAGAATTTTGTTTAGAAGTGGAAGGTGGAGTATTCAAGCAACTTTAATAACTTTGTTTTTTGCGAAGAATACACTTCTAGCTCATTACGTCGTTCAAAATTCAGAATCATAGTATTCGAGTATGTGAGCTTAACGAAAATTTGAACGTTCCTGATCCAAATTCAATTAAAATATCCAAATTCATTTTGTTAAACAAAATATTGTTGCCGATTTCTCTGAAGCACACTTCGCAAAAATAATGTTTTCCAATTTTGATAAACAGGTAAGATGCGATCATATCGTGTGATACATCATTGTTATCAGAAAAAAAAACAGTTTTCAAAAATGCAAGATCCCAATATGGCGCCTATAAGCAACAAAGTTGAGTATTGTAACTTTCGCATCGAGAATAACGACATGAAGAATATGATGATAGATTCAGATTCCTTGTATAAAAGTGCCTCAAGAATGTCTCAGTCAGGAACGTCTAGGTCTTTTAGTTTTTGCTTGAAAAAATAAAAAAGAAAATTACAAATTTTCGTTTTCTTCCAATAATTCAAAAACTAAAAACGACACATCAAATTTTCCTGCAGATAATTGTTCAGCATGAATTTGCTCAATTTCGCCCTAATTTAAACGGACACCCTGTATATATAGAGCTCTTACGGTTTCTGCGCTCTTGAAGAGGTTTGTGTCTCACTTATAAGATTTTTATTGTTTTGAATCATGAAGTTGAAAGTGGAAAAAGGCAGTAGGTAATCAATAATGTCAAACGCCAACAATATCTATACAGAGTGGGCCATTGAAAACGAAACAGCGGCTCTGTAGGTTGACAAAACGGGATTATGAAAAAAATCTGAAACACGTCAACTGAATTCTCGAAGGGGACATCGTTCTAAAATATTTTCAGCCCTGCGGCGTTGCCGCTTCTGACGAAAAGAAGCAACAACTTTGTTATTTCAAATGGAACACCTTGTATTTCATTGCATTTTTAGATTCTTTCGGAAGAGCTGATTTCATCAATGCATCACACTTGGGGTCTAGCTGGAATGATTACAGGGATATAGGGTGTTCACAATCGAAATTTTTCAACTTTAGGATTGTTTTGTATCGAAACTATTCATTATTGGTCAAAACGGCTTCCATGTCCCTATCTCAACTTTTGATTTACTATCTACTGACATTTATGTGAAACAAATACAGGATGGTTCAAGATTCAGACTTATGATCACCCTGTATCTGTTACAATTAAATGTCAGTAGATAGTAAATCAAAAGTTGAGATAGGGACACAAAAGCCGTTTTGACCAATAATGAATAGTTCCGACCCCAAAAAATCATAAAGTTGAAAAATCTCAATTTTGAACACTTTATATCCCTGTAACCATTTTAGCTAAACCCCAAGTGTGATGCATTGATGGAATCAGCTCTTCGGGGAGAATCTAAAAATGCAATGAAATACAAGGTGTTCCATTTGAAATAACAAAGTTGTTGCTTCTTTTCATCAGAAGCTGCAACGCCGCAGGGCTGAAAATATTTTAGAACGATGTTTCCCTCGAAAATGTAGTTGACGTGTTTCAGATTTTTTTCATAATCCCGTTTTTCCGACCTACAGAGCCGCTGTTTCGTTTTCAATGGCCCACTCTGTATAATTCCGGAGTGAATGTTCGATCAAAATTGTGGGGAGATTTGATATTCTGATATTAGATGCTAAAAAAATGGATAGTGGAATCTGGAAATTTAGTTTTTTGATAATAACTCAAAAACAAAGAGTCATATTAGAGATTTTTGAGTAATTTTGTTGGTCCTTCACTCTCCCATTCAACCAAATCTGTATCTCTCGTATCTTCCAAGATGCCCCTATCTTGGACACAGTGTATTTCGGAATCAATGAAATATTCGAATTTTGGAATCATGATGGCACTATGCCAATCATAAAATAGACTAACAAAATAAATATTAGATTGGGATTTTGTATCTACTCTACGAATCGATATAGAAAACGAGCAACTTTCTTCATGATGAAATAGTCCCTGGTTGATTCTTATCTGTCGATCTATATGTTTCAGAAAATTTGTATTCTCTTCTTCGCTTTATAATCGCTTACTCAAAGTTTTCCGCTATAGCGTGAGATAATAAACGTGCGGACCCAATTAAAGTTTCGAAAAGCTGCGCTTTAACCTTCATTTAGCCAAAACTAATTAATTGTTAAAGATTTCGAGTCGCTATAGAAGTCACGAACAAAGAATGTTTCAAATGGACTTTCTCAAGGATTATTCAATTAAGTTTTTCCTGGGAGCTACGACTTTCTTTGTACGCTGATGATCTTGTAAAAGCTTGAGTTTTATTAAAAAGCAGTCATTCGGCTTCTCGGTTGCATTTTAATTTTTAAAAACGGAAATAGAGTTCATTTCTAAACTCTGTAAAGTAGATACAGTGCAAGAGATTCATATTGAATATTAAAAAATCCGCTATAATGTCATATCATCATCACATTGTGAATTTTTATACTTTCAGATATGTTACATTAACAATATGAATATTCTTTTCATTCAATGATAAATCAACAGAACTTGTTAACTATTCAAATTGAGTCACTTGTGACTAACAGGAATGAATACAACCAACACAACTTATAACTTGAACATTTAATAATGATTGTCTTTTTGCGACAGTGACATTAAACATCTCAGTGTCAGTATATGTCATATCTATGACAACGACTGAACATCGGTATGTAACATTACAGATGAGAATATTATACAGAGACCTCTAAACAAAAGATTAGGGGCTTTATATTCAACAGAACTGACTTCAATATTCATGAACTATTTTGTTGAGCTCACAACACATTAATCATTATCACATTTTTACTGAAGAATATCAGAAAACGTATAATTTATAATTGCATCAATATAAATTCATAACTGAGAGAATCTCGAAATTTTATTTCTCCCTGCTGATACTATGCTATTATGGCCATCTTATGGAGAAAATTCAACTAGATAATTGATCAACAAAGTATTTGATTTATATAATATCTATGAATTCTGTTCAACAAAATGAAAAAATGAAATACAACTTGAAGATATTGCAAAAAATATCACCGCTTTTACAACATTTGGTAATAAATCAAGACGTTTGACATTTTCGACAACAATTCTTTTTAGACTCTGATCGAAAATTGAAAGTGAAGTTCCATTTGAAAATCGAATGTTAATTCCATTCCGGTGAAAACTTGCAAACCAATAGGAATATTACAAACTCTCAGCCAAACTGAAAGTTAGGTTTTGAATGAGGAAATAGGAAATATCATTGGGATCTGTTCAGTGGCGTACTCAGAAAAAGTTATATCAATGTTTCCATAAACAGTACTCCAAATATATATGTAACATCCTGCCTGATAATCAAAGGTGCCTGAAAAAATTCAAAACGATATTGTATAGACAATATTGAAAAATACAGGGAATAAAGAAGAAATGAAATTCAATTCCGAAGCCCTGGTTACGGCCAAACCGAGTGCTAAATAAACGGAGCGTTTTGGTATAGAGGTAGGAATGGTTTAATCATCTCACTTCGGTCTCAGGAGTCTATGTAAATACCTTTTAGGGACACTCTGTATAACATTTGTTCGCATTGAAAGATTTCAAATTGGCACCCTGTAAAATTGAAAGAGATGATATAAATCATGGAATACACCTATACCATGGCAGGTGTCCGCTAATCTTGTACAAACACATTCTGATCGTAGACAAGGAGAGGTCGTATATCATTGGCGTTTATGGCAACCATTAAATTTCAATAACTCAAAAGCCCATGTACAGTCGGTCGTTTGAGTTTATCTCGATGGGTCGATGAAGTTTGAAATATTCACGGGGCAACCGAACTGTCCTTTTACTGCCTTCCGAAGTACTCATTCAATGCAACAGGACCGCATACGAGTTAAATAATTATAGAAGATGAGTCCATATAGTCTATACCGAGTGACTCACTGTTGATTACTTACTGTAAAATGTGTTAGGTTCTTCAAGGAATCAAATACCTAAATAAATGCACCTGACATTAAGTACTCTTTTCCACCACTATAGCCCTAGAACCTTCCATTACTTAATCTATTTCTACAGCGCTAATGAGCCGTAGTGGAAAAAACTTTGATATAGACAGAAAATTGCATCCTTCTTTATCGCGATAAATATTTTCTTGAGATGCCTAGGATGGCAGTAGATTTTCTATCGTTTCCACAAATATTTCTGACTCAACCGCCGACCTAATTATTTCCGAGTTGATCCTTATTCAAATTATACGCGTCAATAAACGTTCCTACCGTTTTATATTTCAAAATGTTCCATAATTCTGAAACTCATATATCGTTAATTGTGAAAACCTCATCGTAACATTGCCGTATTTTTGAATTTCTAGGTATATTGAAGCAGTCTGAAATGAAATTTTGATTTCTCACACATGCCAGACCCTCGTAAACATTGCAAATAAGGAATGTATATATTTCATCTTCATTCATAAATGTTAATTCCTTTTAATTCTGAGTGCGGCGCCACTCTCTGGATACAAATTGTTGCTATGCAAGGGTTTCGTAGTCCCTAACTGTTTAGGTTAATTTTTCTTTTTAAGGGGATGAAAAAATTAGTACATATTCGTGAAGATCTAATCTATAACCCTAAGTTAACGTTAATTACGCACTATTTTCATCTTCCGGCTGGAAGTAGCTTTTGGTACCTCATTGAACATGAGACAAAGTTTGACTGGAAAACGCGTGCGATGGCAGAGAAAATGGCCCCAAAAGACCAGGAAAATAGGTTTCCAGCCAATATCTCCTAAAATATGGCAGTTAGAGATTTTCGGTTCAGATAAAAATTTAAGTTCAGTTAATTTTTTACAAAAATGGTCCATATCATTTTTCTCAAAAATTTGCCCGGTTTCGAGAAAAACGGCACGAACCGCACCTCGAATAATGAGCTTCTGTTGTATGCCGGAGAGCACAGTCCGTGTATTTACACATCGGCGGGGGGACAAATTATTCAATAACTTTGTTAAAAATGCATATTTTCTCATGATTCAAAGTTCATGTGAAAGAAGAATTTTGCTGCTATCATACCCTGCGTGGCCGCATGGTTTGTAGCAGACGACCCGAGCGCCACGTAGAGCACACTCGCGGCGAACGATGGAGGAACGAAAGTAATAAATTATAGCGTGTACATTCAGATATACTGGTTTTTTCCCAGGATATCAAAGGTATGACTTATATACATCGATGGAAAGGTGAGAATTTCCCCGTTACACTAGTTAAGGTGTCAAAATATTAGAAATAAATAGCACGGAGAAAAAAACCACCGAAAAAAAAGTGCGTTTTTTCCTTGACCCCGCTTTTTCTAATGTTATTGAAAAATGGACGACTTCGTCTAACAAAGTAATTGCACAATCGAAAAGTAGACCTTCTTAGCTTTCAAATGATGTATCATAGAAACCAATCGGATCATGTATACATTTTTAATTGATGGTTGTTCACAAAATTTTCCCGCTCTCCAAAAACAGCAAAAAATTGGGATTCAATAAAGAAAGATTGAATGAAAATTAAAAAAAATTAGGGTATATAAATTTCAGGGATGACGAAGGACCTTATGAGGACCCATAATCAAGAGAATTTTGAGGAAATTAGTGCAATACAAAAAAAATAGGAACAAATTCCTGGCGAGGTCAAAATTGACCGGGAGCAGAAAGTTTGACCCATGTTCCGATATGGCCAAAAGAGTCAAGCGTGACTCAATTCACAGGGTATGATAGCAGCAGAATTCCTCTTTTCCATGAACTTTGAATCATGAGAAAATATGCATTTTCAACAAAGTTATTGAATAATTTGTCCCCCCGCCGATGTGTAAATATACGGACTGTGCTCTCCGGCATACAACACAGAAGCTCATTATTCGAGGTGCGCTTCGTGCCTTTGTTCTCGAAATCGAGAAAAATGATAATGACCATTTTTGTAGAAAATTAACTGAACTTCAATTTCTATCTGAACCGAAAATCTCTAACTGCCATATTTTAGGAGATATTGGCTGAAAACCTATCTTTCTGGTCTTTTGGGACCATTTTCTCCGCCATCGCACGCGTTTTCCAGTCAAACTTTGTCCAACCGGAAGATGAAAATAGTGCGTAATTAATGTTAACTTTTTCCCTTTATTTATTGGACTAGTATGTTTTCAACCAATCCAGTGCTTTATTTTGTATCCCAATGTCATGTAATTTACTCAAAAGTTGACCAATTCAATCTTTCAATTTGGCTTACGAATCTGCCGGTATATTACGCTTTTCCTCATTCTCTGATAATTTCGCTGAAGAAAATTGTGATTCACTGCGCTCTGCAGTCCGGGCCAAAGTTAATTGAGAATGTCATAAAGAACAAAGCTGATTTTCCATAATCGGTTATAGTTGATGACAGGTTTCGGATGCTCCGCGGAATCCAGAAATTCAGAGTCCTTCTTATTATTCTTGCGGCATTCGCCGTTTAAAAATTCACGCTCTGCTCCTTGAAGTTATTATACCGGTTTTTCTCATAAGGTGCAGCAAATTCTTCATCGATCTGTCGCATTAACTATGCCATAAAACTCGTAAAGTTTCATCAAGGGACGGTAACGAGACAATTACAATACGGGGTACAACAGGTGAAATCGGACATTAATAAATTTCTTCGATGATGCAGCAAATAGTGGTCCCGCGAGAGTCTCGTTTTCGAGAGCATCTCTATGTTTTTTTTTTCTTGTTTAGATGTACGATGTAAGTATGTACCTATTAGGTACTTACTTTTCAATAAATAATGTTATTTTTGTTGTAATTTCCTCTTCCTACTTCCCTTATACCTGAAAGGTAGGTAAAGGCAAATATCCCGTACTAGATTGGAACAAGATTATGCATGACGAAATTGCGATACATTTGCGAGACTCTCGTACGAGACGCGAGACAAGACGAGACTCATGGCTGCGAGACGAGACTCGAGACAGGACTTCATATTTCATCGGCGAGACGAGACGAGACTTTATGAAAGTCTCGTCTCGTTGGTCTCGTGTGAATCACTAGCAGCAAATTCCACAAAAAAAAGAAGAAGTATTTTGTCGAAATTTCAACGAATCAGGGTCTAACGCATGTTCATCACCGATTCAATGGGAACATTTTCTTGTTCAGGCTCCTCATTGTTCTGTGAAGTTCATGAAAAACCAGTGTATAAGTAAGTATCTTTTAATTTATTCCATATATAGACCAAGATTTTACTACATTATTGAATAGGAAACACTTTTTCAATCCATAAGCATACGTATTACAATCATTTAGGTACCTGGAATCTGTATAAGTCTATGAAATATTCAATAGCAAGTTATTCCACTAATCTATAAATTCTACTACCGTTACCTGATGGAGTCCACATGGAAGTCATCAAAAGTGAATTGCAGATAAGGTATAGTTTATTATCTCCATTGCTAACTCTATGATTGAAATTCAATTTGATATCAATAATTGATGTTTAAAATTGATCAGATCATCATTCCCAAGAAATTAAATATGAATAACTATTCACTGCACAGGAATCACAGGATATTATGACATTTGCTATATTCGCGAGATTCACAAAAACAAACTGTTGTCTATGGATAAAGTTCATAGACTACATTGCATTCAGCTTGCTGTAGCTGTAGTCAAACTTGTCAATGATTTAAAGTGTTGGCACTGTTGGTAGTGATGATGGTTAAGTGGTCAATTTTTTTACATTATTACATTTTTATTAGTTCAGTGAACAGTGAACGGGTGAATAATTGGAGATTCAAACTAATTATGACGAGCGAATTGATTGACATATAAAAGAACAGCTACAACATGTTTTCAGTAGCCAAATTGTCCTGCTTTGCATAAACAAATACAAATCCATTGTTCTACAGGAGTTCCTCTGGACCCCAACTTCAATTTTACTTCATGCGGGGAAGATTTCATCGCCGAAGTTTGTAGATAAAGTGCAAAAATGTGCCTTTTGTTGAAGTCTTCTGCCTCACACATAGTCACATGATTAGCACGGAGAACTTCTTCTCCTTCCACTACTGGTCGGCTTTCTCCGTCTGAATAGAGCAAAATATCTGCCAAATGAACATCTACAACAGGCATTATTAGCGTTTTCGATCGAATATTGACAATTAATGTCAAGAAATTCAAAAACTTATCACTCTTATCAGGACACAGTACACAAGCTAATAGCAGTAATGGGATTGAGTGAGGATTCAGTTTGTTTTCCCCCAGTTTTGACGTGGCTTTGACATGGAACGTCGAAAACCGAGCGCCACCTGGTAACATTGATTCCTGCGAATATTTGCCCATCTATTGGATTTGAACCTCCACTATCTCATTCTGCTGTCACGTTATTTGTGGGTGATGGACTCAGTTTATGTTTATCTTATTCTGTATAGATTCTTTCAAGACGCCAGTGCTTTCTTAAGTAGTATTCTAATATTATTCCATGCCATTTTATCGCAAAGTTTATTCTTGAAGTTATTTCCACCCCGATATCTCGAAGTGCCATTTTTACTCACGATAAATTTATTCGTATATTGTTAACAAGAGGTACTAACATGATCCGGTACTCACATAAAACGTTGTGGTGGACAGTAAAAGTCTCGCTGCGTACATGGTGTGATAGCACTTTTGAACTCCAACATAAACTTTGAAGAGATCTGAAAAGAGCTTGAATTGAAACTATCGCCAGACGGCCAGGGTCTTGACTCTTGAGAGTATAGTCATTTGTGTACTAAGGTTGCGGTTGCAAAATGCCTTTTTATAAAGTACCAAGAGAAATCACAGAATTTTCCTAATCGTGAATATTGTCATGTACAGGGTGCTCCTCTCAACATGAAACCCCCCTTAACTCTTTTGTTTCCAGAGATGTGGAAAAATGTTGATTCGAAAAGTTGTTTGAAACGTCCCAAACTTCTATTTCGTGAAATTGCTTTATATACATGATCATCCGTTATTCCGGAGAGAACACTAACTTTGATTTTGCAATGGAACACTCTATTTTTTTCTGATATGGCGATAGAGCTTTTCTTCCTGATTTGAAAAATATACATATATGAGTTGCGTATTTGGATTGAAAACAATGAAGTTATTGATTATCAAAGTTTACCAAGATACCGAATCTTCCATTAAAACTGTCTATTCATATTTTCTTGTATCGCGATTGAATGATTTCAATTTCATGATAAACAATACTATGGCATTTCCATGGAGCTTTTCAAGCTTTTCAAAGCCCACTATATTCAACTTACATTAGATGATATGAAGTGGAGATTCATAATGTGTTATTTTGGTAAATTTTGATCATCAATAACTCAACTATTTTCCATCCAAATAGACAACCCATATATATTTTTGAAATCAGAAAAAAAGGCTCTATCGACATGTCGTTGATTATATAGGGTGTTCCATTGGAAAAGCCAGAGTTCATGTATTTTCTGGGCAAACGAATGACTCTGTAAATGAAACAACTTCACGGAATGAAAGTTTGGGTCGCTTGACACAACTTTTTCATTCTATATTTCTCCATATCTCTGAAAACGAAAGGGTAAAGGGGGGATACCATTTTGAGAGGCGCACCCTGTACATCTCGAAGGAGGTAACATTTTGCAAGATCGCCCTGTATAGGCTTTCATGATTGCGATATTCAGTATAGTCGGTGATTGAGGAATTCTCAAAATATCAAGTTATAATGGATTGAAGGGTTGAAGATTGTTGGAATCGAGTAGGTGGAATTTTTATGTCACTAGATTCTTGGGGTTTTCTCACCTAATCTAAAAAATCTGAAGTAATAAGAATCATTTGTTTCAATAAAAACCTTCCCGAACAATTCAAACGATCAATCAAACTCTAATAGAATAAGTTTTCTTCTACGATAAAAATCAGAAAAAAATCATAACATCACTGTAAAATACTAAATCAACAGGTCAAACACTTCAAAATGCATATATTTTTTTGAGAAAGTCAAACCATCGTTCAACTATACTCAGTACCTCTTGCTTACATTGGAAATCAATAGAAAAAATAAATCAAATAGGTATGAAACTGGACACATGTGTACAAACAACATCAAAGATTAAAATATCATCGAAATAATCAGATCACTATATAGAATAATTTAATCACATCATATGATTTCAGGAAAAACTAATCAGCAGAGTTATATGCTTTTTGCAATGAAAATGATTTGAATTGTCTCCTGAAGTTGAGTAGATATACAAAATGGGTAGCTTATTCCACACTAATTCAGTGAGAGGAGATATTTTTTTCCAATGATTATGAGCTGTCAATGGACAACCTATTCTTATCGTGTTACATTTACATAGAAACAAAAATAATGACGAATGTAAATTTAACCTACTGTAGAATTCCATGTTGTCTCGAAGTTGAGTGAAGTAGTTCATATAGTAATAATACCCCATACGTTGTGGAGACGACTTGGAGTATTATTACTACATGAATGTAAATTTCTTCTGGTGTATGTTCAAAGTTCAATTCCGCTTGTTCCAAAACGGATTCCACATTATAATTAGATATATCCACCGGCTTTGTTAGAATTGCTAATAGGGAAACGTAGGTAATAACTTGGGTAATCAATCCTCCGTTCTCGTGCTCAATAATACGTGTCCCTCTGGTGATATCACCTGCGAACAAGCGGTATTTCATGAATAATCTCACCTCATTTCAATAGACTCCCCGGGTACAAATTTCATAATGTGGCGGTGTGGCGGATTCGCTCAAGGCTTATGTAACGTTGACTGAAGCCTATACGCTCATTCAAATTATTAAACCTAGTTCACTGGGGTGGGAATATGCGGGATATTGCAGATTATTATGTTTCATCTGATTTTGCGTTCCCACCATTCCTACCTATGATAGCAAATCCAAACTGCATGCATTTTCACAAGAACCACCAAATATAAGTTTTGTTCATACATCAGAGCTGACCAAAACTAAAGTATGAATATTAACGATGGCTGAAGTATGAGAATTTACGATTTACGATTCAGGATAATACGTGTTCCTCTGGTGCTATTACCTGTGCAACCGACTCTCCCCGGGTGCAAATTTTATAATATGGCGGATCCGCTCAAGTTATTTTCGAAAAACCGGCAAGAGACTTTTTAAAAGAGTTTATCGAGTTTACTGGACAAAAATCTTCGTAAAGATGAATTACACTTGTATTTATAATGTCGGTTGATCTTGAGAGACGAAATATGAATCTGCTAAATTCGCTGCTTTCCGGGAAACGGCCTGGGAAGTGTTGTACCTCGTTCGGTACCGTGAAACCGCTTGATGTAACACCTCCCCCCTTATTATACGGCTTCATATAATGAATATTATTTCATTGAATAATAAATGATTGTTCACTTTTGAATTTTGATTTGGTCTAACTAATAATACATTTTGAATAATGTGTTAGACAAAGACAAATTAATACCAAAAACTCTGTGTTAGACAAAGATGAATATCTCCATACCTTTTCTTAGAAAAATTTTTCACCGAAGCAAACATTTGATGAATTGTTCTGGTATACCATTATATCAAGTATATCCAGAACTATCGAGAAATGAAATAAAAAATCCAGGTCTGTATTTTAAACAATCCAGTTGATGAGAAACCTCGGATTTCCAATTTTACAATTCCATTTCGTAGAGGAGGAAAAGTTGCAATGATGAAGTAACATTCATTTGCAAACATCTCTCCAAATAAACTGAGTAATAAATAAAAACGATTTTGCATATTTTCGTTTTTTTTTTGGATATCTCCGGAAATAATTGAAATTTTTCCGATTTCAAAGCAGCATTTTTTGAGCATGAAATCGTGCTACTTTGCCCTGATTCAACCTACTCTGTATCTCTTAAGGTTACTGAGATCCCTATGCTAAGCCACGAATTTGTAACATCTTGTATACAGATTCTTTTATAGAAGTTGCTTCAAAAATAAGCTTTGTAACAAACAAATTAACTGTGCACACAATCTATTCTCAATAACGTTTCAATAAATGAATCGACAGGGATCCCATTTTGACATTTCCATACTTGGTATAACATTATCCCCTCACAATTTAGAGGACGTCAACATTTTCTGGTGAATCTCCCTGTTTTTTTTGTAATTTCTGATTATTCTTGATGATGAGCAGATTTCAAAATGGTATACAGTGTCATTCATGAAGTCGGCATCATATGGAAAAAACTTTAATTAATGACTCATTTTGGAATTCGAGTTGGACGTTAAGTTTTGCTTCAAAAAAGATGAAAAATGGCCTACTCAATCGGGGTCACGTGACTTTCGCTACATGTCAAAAGTGACATTTTTTCAAATTAATCGCTGAAAGTAGGCTTATTTCTTCGAATATCGAAAAAGTTTACTTGAAAATGTTGTTTCTATTTCGATTTTACACATGCTTCTCGAATTTGATCCTACTATTGCAACTTTTAGATTTTGATTTTTTTTTTAATTTTGAGGAATTTCTGTAATATTTGAAGAATTGTTAATTCCACGAAACTACTTCATACCAGAAGCTTTTTCATGCTACTTACTTTCAATTACTTATCATCACTGATTATGGACAGAAATATGATTTTCTTCAGAAAATGATAATACCCGCTTCCAAATTCTGTTATGGTTGATGCAAAGTTGATATATCGTCAAGCATTTAGAAACGAAATTCATTTAAACTGATTTTTTCAGTACTGAAAAAATTAATTCAAATAAATTTCGTATCTAAATGCTTGACCAATGCTTGACTCAAACATGACAGAATTTTGATGTTATGTTTGCATCAAACATATCAGAATTTTGAAGCGGAGATTATCATTTTCTGAAGAAAATCATATTTTTGTCGATAATTAGTAATTGAATGTTAGTAGCATGATGAAGCTACTGGTATGAAGTAGCTTTATCGAATTTACAATTTTTTTAATATTACAGAAATTTCGAAAATTTTTAAAAAATATCGAAATCTAAAAAATGTAATAGAAAGATAAAATCCGAGTCACATAATTATGTAAAATTCAAATAGAAACAACTTTTTCAAGTAAACTTTCTCGATATTCGAACAAATAAGCCTACTTTCAGCGATTAATTTGAGAAAATGCCACTTTTGACATGTAGCGAAAGTCACGTGACCCCGATTGAGTAGGCCATTTTTCATCTTTTTTGAAGCAAAACTCAACGTCCAACTCGAATTTCAAAATTAGTCATTAATAAAAGTTTTTCCCATATGATGCCGACTTAAAGAATGACACTGAATATTATCATACGCAGTGCTTTTCGTATACCCACTATTGAAGCAGATGCAAGTAGCTCCATAAAAAAAAGGTCTAAAGGTGCCAAATCTGGCAACAGGCTGGCCATTCCGTAGGACCTCGACTGCCAATCCAACGACTTGGGAAAGTATTATCCGAATGTTTCGCACTTGTCTGGATTTTTTTTTATCGCTTGGAGCGCACGAAAGAAAAACCCTATAATATTCAAAGAACATCGTGCGTTCCTAGGGAGGATAGGGACAAGAGGTAGGTATTGGAATTTTTTTTGAACTTCTGGGGATTATATGTTGTTGATTCCAGAATTCCAGAACCTAGTCGTTCTATGGATGAAGGAGTTTTGATAAAGTGCTGTTCGACATCTTTCGAGGTTGACAACGAAAGGATGTGCTGACTGGGCTTGTCTAGTTCGTCTGATTGGTATTGCTAGTGAAGGGATAATAGCAGAGATTTCCGAAGAACATTTCCCGTGGAAGTATCGATAGAAAAGTGAAAGGTCGCCGACCTTTCTACGGTGTTCCAATGATGTCAAAGAGTGAGTGAGTGAGTGTGGCGTCACCCACCAGGCGAATGAATCTTCTCTGGATGGAATCTAAGAGCATCCACGTATGTTTTGGTGCTGAACCCCATATGTGGGAACAGTATTCTAGAACAGGCCGTTTCTGCGCTTTGTAGATCATGAGAAGCTGTTAAGGTGTAAAGTAGCTTTTCGCACGGAACAAGAATCCGAGTTTTTGTGAAGCAGCTTTTGCGATGGATCTGACATGATTATCCCATGAAAGAGTGTTGCTGATGGAAATACCGAGCATTGATATGGTGGGCTTGGTGGGGATGATGGTGCCAGACATTACAATATCGGGCATACTGAGTTCCGCCTTTCTAGAGAAAAAACTGGCTTGAGTTTTGGTGGCGTTAAATTCAACTAGGTTGTTGGTTCCCTAGGCTGTGATTTCAGCAAGGTCTTCATTGACAGCATTGACCTGCCTGCGCCGTGAGTTCTCAGTTTCCTGAGAAGAAATAGGAATTTTGGAAGAGAACGCAGTATGGAGGGAGTACTATCATCTGCAAAGCTGTGGATGGGGCAAGTTGTTACTCCCAACAGATCATTGATATAAAGAAGGAATGATGTTGGTGCCAAAATTGATCTTTGTGGAACGCCGGAATTGATGCCAATGGTATCAGACGATACACCGTCCACCACCACGTGAAGCGATCTGCCTGAAAGAAAACTCGATAAGAGATGGCATAGCTGAGGTGGTAAGCCGTATGATGGTAGTTTGTGGAGGAGTCCTTCGTGCCAAACACGATCGAATGCTTTCGATATGTCCAACGCGACAGCTAGAGATTCCCCGTGTTTTTCTAATGAAGCTTGCCATAAATGGGTGACATAGGCAAGTAGATCTCCAGTAGATCTTCGGTGTCAAAGTGGTTCTCCATCTTGTTGGAATTCAATATCCATACTGGTGTGTTTGTATTCAGGCTACTACTAAATTTCTCGCCATTTTGGAGGAGCTTCAAGAAGATGTATCACAAGACACCCCTCTCGGTTAAATTTTGTTTCTCCAGATGGCGCCCACTCGCCATCTTGAAATTTGCATCTGTAAATTTTACTCCAAAATATAGTATTCATGCATCAATTCCATCACCCCAAGTTTAAATTTTTTTCGTTGAGCTGTTCAGAAAAATAGAAGGGGGAGGAGACGATTAAGAAATACGAAGAATAATAAATTCTTTTATTTGATTCAAAATTGGCGCTTTGTTTGACAAGCGGAATTTACGAACTCTGTAACAATAATGGTCCACCCTCCATGTATCTTCCTTTTTCCTTTCCATAACCTTTCCAGAACATTATGCATTGTTTTCCAGAACATCTGTTGCATTAAGCTTCCCGTGCTCACGCTGATGATTGTACGTTCTGGAATCTGGAAGAACAAAGAAGTTGTAAAGTAAATCGCGTAGCCAATTACCCACGTTTTTTGATGAAATTCAAATTATATAGAGGGCGGTAATTCAAAAATAACTACACGTTACGGTCGGAAATTTATTACTTTCTGCTCGTTGCGGATTCGCTCGGAAAAAATAAATTTTATCAGTGTCTGTAGGCCGTCTGAAGGTCGCCTTAGAAGTGCCTACTACGGTTTATGGAGATTGCACTAGTGAATTGTATCGATGCAATTGGAATTTATGAAGTTGTTTTCGTATTGGAACTAGAAGATTACAGAGAATGAATCGGCGGATTACATTGCAGCCACATTTGAATGGTTTTGCATCACATATAACTCGCTAGTCGCTATTAACACATAATTCAATATGAATCCTGATACCTTCATTCAAATGAATGTCAAAAAGTCGGAACAAATCAACCAAACGGATTAATAGTATATTATTCAACAAGCATTCAGGGTGACATTGACATCAATATCTTCCTTTCAGAAAATAATATGAAGAATCGAGATGAACTTAAAATGAATATTTTCAGCCCTCTTTGTTCAATCCCTCAGGAGGGGTAAATGTTTTCCTTATAATCTCAAATAGAAAGGGGGCTCATTTTGAATGGCGTTCAATTCTCTTTCCAACGGTACCCTTTCTGAAATATGCCGTGTCAATTAAAAAACTTCTAAATATCTCCCTTTCAGTAAATAATATGAAAAATCGAAAAGATTGGCGAATTTCAATTCCAAGGGGGACACTTCAATTGCATATTTCCAGCCCTTTTAGCTCAACCCCCTAGGAGGGGTAGATGTTATCCTTAGAACCTTATGTGAAAGGGGGTCAAGATTCACAATATTTTGAAAGGCGTTCAAGTCTCTAACAACATTTCCCAATTTTTCCATTTTTTCATGAGCAATTTCCGTAAAATGCCGTTATAAACTTACAGAAATAGTTAGAACATGCCCCTGAGAAGCATGAGCATGAAAGTTTTAATCAATGAACTTACAAGGTGGTTTCTTAGGCAAATATTCACTCCAAACATGATTCCAATACCTACCATATCCTCCCAACATTATAGGGTGTTTCATTCGTGCGCTCCAAGCGATATAAGAAATGCTTCATAATAAAATTGGTATATGTAAACAAGCTGAATGAAAAAACAAGAATCAATATATTATGATCAAGCATAATTTGTATGAATCTGTCAGTAATGTTGATTATCCGGTTGAATATTCTACTGTAGGTACTTATCGAATGTGCAAAATGTTCTTTGGAACCAGTTTCGTTGAGTCTCCTAGTTTGGCCTGATTTTTTTCCGCAATCGTTACACTGATTTCGTAAATTCATGTTTTCTCGAGATCGACGTTGTCTTTTGGATGCCAAATTTTCATCCATCCTTAATCTCCAGATACCTCATCAAGTCCTTCTGTATGCTTGAAATTGAGATGTGGGCCATTTTGTATATACCGGGTGACCAGTTATATTCTGACCCATTTCAAATGCTTATATCTCGGAAACCATTCAAGTTATCTTTGTGCTGTTTGGACTAGTCTATTTTGATATTTTTCAAGTTTTTTTTTGACAGGTTCACCTTTTCTCTTGAACATCTGGTTCTACCGGAAACAAACTAGCCATTATTCAGGTATAGGGCAACTTTTTTATTTCATTGAATCACCCTGTATATTTTTGCACATTCAGAAAGACTGGTCTTTTCTCTTTCTAACAATGTATAACAAGTTATGTTCTCTCAGAAAACTATCAGAGTTATAACTGTTTGAAACAACTACTGCATGTGGAATGGTTTAATGAGATTTTGCAATGTAACCAAAGTCGTCTTTGGAAATCCTGATCACAACACATGAAATGCCAGATTAGATGTGTCAAATAAAGATTGTCGAGCATTTGTACTTTCTTCGAGTTGAAAAAATGTTTACTTTGACTGAAAAAGCAAATGAACTCATCATAAATCTGCATCAGATTTATACTCAATATACGGTAATTCAGCATTTCAGGATAACATCCTAATATGCAGTAGATGCTTCAAAGAGTTATAACTCTGATAGTTTTCTAAGGAAACATAACTTGTTATACATTGTTAGGAAGAGAAAAGACCAGTCTTTCTGAATGTGATGAAATAAAAAAGTTGCCCTATACCTGAATAATGGCTAGTTTGTTTCCGGTAGAACCGGAAGTTCAAGAGAGAAGGTGAACCTGTCAAAAAAAACTTGAAAAATATCAAAATAGACTAGTCCAAACTGCACAACAATAACTTGAATGGTTTCAGAGATATAAGCATTTGAAATGGGTCAGAATATAACTGGTCACCCGGTATATTTTCAAATATTTTGAATGGAAATGGAAATCAACATCTTCGGCGGGAGTTTTTTTTTTCTAATACTTCAATATCGTTACTTTTTTTTATAGAATATAGGAGTATCAACGAATCTCTTTGATGATAAATAATTCAGTAATAACACTTGTGATGATTATTATTTATGTAGTTTTGTTTTTGTTACAGGTGGGTTTACCAGAAACATTCTTTGGGGATTCTAATACCAATATTAGGAGATGACAAGGACTCTTAGTAAGCATTTTCTCAACTTTTAATGAAACATATTATGTCAATGTCAGTTTCCTGAATTGCCGCAAAATCTAACAAGAAATCACTTATCCATCAACTAATAAATCATCGAAAATACAGAGTGTTACTAAATTCAAGTATAGCAATTTACTTGTGTAAATAATTTAGTAGTAATTCAATTATGTAAATTCTGCTAGGTTTCAATTCTTGAAATTTCAATCTAATAAAATATTGATCATCGTGACAAGTTTCAATGATCGTATAAATTGTGTATAATGAGGTTATAAGCTGATAGTTGGAATTTACAAAGAACATTTTGATCCTCTTCTTTTTAGAGCGTTCAAATAAAATAGATAAACATAGTTCCACTCCTTTCAAAATCGTTTCTCTAACTATGACGAGAGAGACTGAATTACAAGACTTTAAAAATATTCAAATTCCGATAAAAATAAATAAATTATGGCGCTAATACGATGTAGTTCTATAATCCTGATATTGTTCGATATCTTATAGCCTAGTATGCATTGTATGATCAATTATGAAACCGCTGCCATTGTCAAGTTACCGACTGAGTTTACGCAGTACCAAATATGGGACACGCCATGGAAACAACTTACATGCGTTAGCAAAATAAAAATCCCCACATTAATCGTCCCATGTACAATTTGTATGTACCTATTATATTTTTCTGTGTAAAGTGAACTGACAATTTGAACGAGACAATGTAAAAAGAGAACAAGAGGAAGATTAATATGCCATTCGTCGTAAGATATATGGTTACGATAGAACGAGCAAAAATGTTGTACAAGGTATTTACATGAAATATCGATAGTGTCTGATTGGTGCGAAAAAATGCGGATTATAGCGAAGTTGAAAATTGCAGCTGGAATGTAATTGATACTCACCAATGCAGAAATAAATCTTCTAGTGAAAAATATCGAAACACTCCGATAGCTAATATCCAGTGATATTCAATATCCATACGGAATGTATGTATTTTTTCATTTCATTTTCGCAAAATGGAATTGAAATACAGGGTGATTGGTCTCAGTCTAAGTGGTAGGTCAACCAAAGATAACTCTTTGGATAAACACTATACACTTGAAGGAAGAATAAATTTCAAAATCATCTCCACGACATTTAATAGGTGTTTCGGGCCTATAATAAGCCCATCATCAGCCAAGGTTTATAACGTCCTAGAATAATCCAAACTTGTGACAGGAATATGGTAAGTAATAGGAAATATTACTCACATGAGGATGAAAAATGTTCTTTGAAGTTGTTGAATCTTATTGAATTTAAATGGTGAACATTATAAAATTTTAATATTAAAACAGGTATTTTTATCTCAAGAGGGCCTGTACCCTCTGAGATACTCTCAGGAGATTTTCATTGAGTGAAAAAAATCAAAAGTTTGACAAAATTTTGGAAAACCAACATGAGTGAGGCTTGAACTATAGGTTAGCTGTCACTGAAAAATCGAAAAATCATGAGATCAAACGTCAAACTTCTGGATGACAAGATGTCAAAAAGACAGATGACAGGTGAACTGGTGCAATTGAACTATTTTCCGATTGAACTATTTTTCAATTGCACCATTTCACCTGTCATCTGTCTTATTGACATCTTGTCATCCGGAAGTTTGACGTTCGATCTCATGATTTTACAATTCTTCAGTGACAGCTAACCTATGTGCACTCAGGTCTCATTCACATGGGTTTTTCTAAATGTTGTCAAACTTCTGATTTTTCACTTCATGAAGGGTACAGGCCCCTGTTAAAATAAAAATACCTGTTTTTATATTATAATAATTCACAATGTTTATAATTCAATTTAATGAGACTCAACAACTTCGAAGAACATTTTTCATCCTCATGTAAAAGTAATATTATCTATTACCAAATTCCTGTTACAAGTTTAGACTATTGTAGGACGTTATGAATCTTGGCTGATGATGGGCTTATCATAAGCCAGAAACATGTCCCCATTCCCAACATAGCTTTGTTCACCTATTAAATGTCGTAGAGATGATTTTGAGATTCATTATTCCTTCAAACAATACCACTCCACTTTGAGCAATACAGGGTTTCATTACTAATTGGAAATATTTCATAGAATCCCGAACTCAAAATATGAAGATTTAACCCAAATCACCTTGATAAAATATGTCTCCTGTCTGAGTTACAGGGTGTTTTATTCAAAAATTTTGAAATGTTTTTTGCCGAGTTCTTCAAAACTATTTGACGTATCACTTTCATATTTAAAGGGAAGTGTAGGTATTATACATCCAACTGAATTATGTGAAATGAACTTTGCTAGCTATTACCAGAGGTGTACGACAGGGGCAAGTGAGTGGTTGATCCTTCCCAAATTCTACGCCACTGGCGGATTTGCAATTTCATCAGAATTTTTCGATTCTTCAATACCTTCGTCGTAAATATTATACCTACTCCTTCTTCATAGCGATAAAGTCATTATTTTTCGAGATATTCCAAGTTAAACATGAAGCAGCACAATTATTTTGATTTCAATGTGTATCAATAATGTCGATATTTCGGATCAATGGACTGCATTCATCAATCAAATGAAACTGCAATCCATATCAACATAAAAACGTGACAGACGGGAGCTGTTACCTTTATTTCTCTTCTCCAAACCTTTTTCAATTCAAAGTTCTTCAAACGCAGTGACATTTTGGGGCGAATCATCTGATTTGTCCTAACCACACGTATATTATTCCAATAAATAAAGGGAAAAAGTTAACATTGATTACGCACTATTTTCTTATTCCGGTTGGAAGTAGCTTTTGATACCTCATTAAACTTGAGACAAAGTTTGACTGGAAAACGCGTGCGATGGCGGAGAAAATGGCCCCAAAAGACCAGAAAGGAAGGTTTTCAGTCAATATCTCCTAAAATATGACAGTTAGAGATTTTCAGTTCAGTTTAAAATTGAGCTTCAGTTAATTTTCTACAAAAATGATCCCTATCATTTTTCTCGAAAATTTGCCCGGTTTCGAGAAAAACGGCACGAAGCGCACCTCGAATAATGAGCTTCTGTGTTGTATGCCGGAGAGCACAGTCTGTGTATTTACACATCGGCGGGGGGACAAATTATTCAATTACTTTGTTGAAAATGCATATTTTCTCATGATTCAAAGTTCATGGGAAAGAGGAATTCTGCTGCTATCATACCCTGTGAATTGAGTCACGCTTGACTCTTTTGGCCATATCGGAACATGGGTTAAACTTTCTGCTCCCGGTCAATTTTGACCTCGCCAGGAATTTGTTCCTATTTTTTTTGTATTGCACTAATTTCCTCAAAATTCTCTTGATTATGGGTCCTCATAAGGTCCTTCGTCATCCCTGAAATTTATATACCCTAATTTTTTTTAATTTTCATTCAATCTTTGTTTATTGAATCCCAATTTTTTGCTGTTTTTGGAGAGCGGGAAAATTTTGTGAACAACCATCAATTAAAAATTTATACATGATCCGATTGGTTTCTATGATACATCATTCGAGAGCTAAGAATGTCTACTTTTCGATTGTGCAATTACTTTGTTAAACGAAGTCGTCCATTTTTCAATAAAATTAGAAAAAGCGGGGTCAAGAAAAAACGCACTTTTTTTTCGGTGTTTTTTTTTTTCTCCGTGCTATTTATTTCTAACATTTTAACACCTCAACTAGTGTGACGGGGGAATTCCCACCTCTCCATCGATGTATATAAGTCATACCTTTGATATCCCGGGAAAAAAACAGTATATCTAAATGTACACGCTATAATTTATTACTTTCGTTCCTCCGTCGTTCGCCGCGTGTGTGCTCTACGTGGCGCTCGGGTCGTCTGCTACAAACCATGCGGCCACGCAGGGTATGATAGTAGCAGAATTCCTCTTTCACATGAACTTCGAATCATGAGAAAATATGCATTTTTAACAAAGTTATTGAATAATTTGTCCCCCCGCCGATGTGTAAATACACGGACTGAGCTCTCCGGCATACAACACATAAGCTCATTATTCTAGGTGCGCTCCGTGCCGTTTTCCTCGAAACCGGGCAAATTTTCGAGGAAAATGATGAGGACCATTTTTGTAGAAAATCAACTGAACTTCAATTTGTATCTGAACCGAAAATCTCTAACTGCCATATTTGAGGAGATATTGGCGGAAAACCTATTTTCGTGGTCTTTTGGATCCATTTTCTCCGCCATCGCACGCGTTTTCTAGTAAAACTTTGTCTCATGTTCAATGAGGTACCCAAAGCTACTTCCAACCGGAAGATGAAAATAGTGCGTAATCAACGTAAACGTTGCCTTTTTTTCCTCCTTCATTTATTGGACTATATTGAAATAGTATTCATGTTTTTATTTTACAGAGAAGTTTTGAGTTGACTCGGCCGTTACTTGATGGAAATCCATGATAAATGTCTAAACATCACAAACGATAAGATTTCCACAAAATTTTGTGGAAATCTTATCGTTTGTGAAGTTTTTACATTTACAGAGAAGTGGAGAGAAAATCCCAAAAAATCTGGAATAATAAAATAATTGAGTTAAATTTTTTCCAAAAACAAGATAGCAGTACCTGTGGGTGCAGATGTAGGATTCCCAACATAATTTTGGTCAGTTTTTCATTCGATAAGTCATTCACTAATAAATAGTGTCCAACCGGCGTTCGGACATATTGTACTCCTCAGATGCTGCTCGCTCTAGATTCAACTCCTCTGGGACCTCTGTTCGCGAATCGGCCCGCGCCAGTTTATGTCTAACTGCGGCGGAGGAGGAAAGAAAGGGACCTCTCGAGACCCTTTTCAACCGTCTAAATGTTGGTCGCAAACTTTTTCCTGCGCTCGAAAAGATCGCTTCGACCGCAAATCAGCGAAATGTTTTCACTCTGACGAGTGGTATGTTCGAGATGTGTAGTAGGGTTTTTCAATTGAGCTCTTTTCTATCTTGAACGAGAGAGAGGAAAGTTGTCTCCTCTTCCATCTTTCTCTTCAATGCTACCAACGTGGCCGCATTGAAATATAGAGAGGTCCGATAAATCTTTCCTTGTCTAACCTATTAGTCTGCGCCACTGAACTATTTTCGATATTATAATGACGTGATATGTCTATGTCATGAATGTCATTGACTGATGACATTTCGAATTTTCAAAATGAAATTTTGATTCAAATCATACTTATTTTAACACAATTTGTTAATATCGTTAAATTTGACACTCTGCTGAATTGAAAAACAGTTCAGCAGCACAAAGTAGATGTTAGACATGAAAAAATTTATCGGACCTCTCTATATTTCAATGCGGCCACTTTGCTAGCATTGCAGAGAGAGATGGAAGAGGAGAGAACTTACCTCTCTCTCGTTCAAGATAGAAAAGAGCTCAATTGAGCTCAATAGAGCTCTTTTCTACCTTGAATGAGAGAGAGAGGAAAGTTCTCTCCTCTTCCATCTTCCTCTTTAGTGCTACCAACGTGGCCGCATTGAAATATAGAGAGATCCGATAAATATTTCCTTGTCTAACGTCTACTCTGCGCCACTGAACTATTCTCGATGTTTTAATGATGTGACATGTTTATGTCATAAATGTCATTCACTGATAACCTCTCGAATTTTTTGAATTAAATTTCGAATCATTATCATACTTATTTTGACATCATTTATAAATATCGTTAATTTTGACCCGCTGCTGAATTCAAATATAGTTCAGTGGCAAAAAATACATGTTAGATAAGGGCAGTTTTATCGGACCTCTCTATAATTCAATGCGGCTACGTTGGTATCATTGAAGAGAAAGATAGAAAAGACCTCAATTGAGCTCTTTTGGGATCCAAGAGAAGTTCGACACCCGTGACGGCTCGTGCCCTCAGATCCTGGGTCGGCCAGGGTAGATGTTGTTTCAATTATAATAATAATAATAATAATAATTTATTCATTTACAGAAATACAAATGGATATGCCTAAATAATAACAAATTTAGTAAATAAATAAATAAAAATACTCAATAAGTGAAGAATCACTCGTTTCGAGAAGTTAATATTCAAAACAGTTCAAATTATCTAAATATTAATCATAATTGAAATTCAAAAATGTATGTCTTGACCACAAGCACCAGCGAATACAATAACTTATATGCGAAAAAAAACATACATGTATATATATAAAAACTCTAAATAAATAGTAAAATATAATAATCATATGGGGCTCACTTGAAATAGTCATTTATGATATTTCGATCTTCTTCTTTGATAAATAATTTCAAAGCTTTCTTGAACGAATGTTCACCTACTATATTTCTCATTTCTAAAGGGAGAGTGTTGAACATTTTATGAGCTTTAGTTTGTCAACTTGATTTTTTGTTTTTAATGAAATGATAATAAATGGCTCACCAGATCATACTACCTCTGTTACGCTCGCCATGACTATTTTTAATTTTTTTCTGCTAAATCTGAAGCCCGAATAGACTATTTTCAACCACTTCAACACACGACACACCAAACCCAAAAGCACCACAATGACTAATAACAAGCCACCCTACATTGTGATCTAAAAGTACTATAGTCACTCAGATATAGTTTTCAATTTGAAATTTTGTCATTTCTCATTAGAATTCCTTCTGCAATAGGAACTAATAGAAATACTATAAATTTTTGAAAGAAGGCAAGAAGATTGGATTCATGCAATCAAACGGGAGGACTGGTCTGATATGCTGAAGAAATATGATCGTGTGTAGACATTTTCAATATATCAGCAGTGTTATTTTCTATTGCAGGAGTGGCAGAAGGAATTCAAATAAGAAATGACAAAATTTCATAATGAAAACTATGTGAGATCATATTTACCTGGAAAATCATAGTACCACATCAACTGCAAGACAATCTTTCCATCTTTATTTCGTTAACTGGAGCAGACAAAAATTATTTATATACCAAGGACAAACAACTGTCTATTATAATCTAGTCTGCATATTGAAATAGCCGAGGTCTTAGCCGAGGCTAGCAATCAGGCGAGAATATAGATAGTTCTCCACATCACAGTTCTATTCACACGTGAAATCTATCGAATTTCGTGACAACATCATATGACAGTTGTGGTCAACTCACTCTCCACGCGGACTTTCTAGTTCAATTTTCATTTCATCAGTAAATACCTTGTCAAAAATTCAAATCTATTTTAAGCGAATTCCAAGGAAAGATAATGAAATGAATCTATGACGTCAAAACATTATATACTTTCAGTAAACAGAAGAGTAACAGCTAATTCCAACAAAAAAGAAACAAACGGAACCAACATTGTCAAAAAAAACTAATCATAGAAACAAACAAAACAAACATTCTCATGAAAAATTGATAGATTTGAGTGTATAAAAACAGAAAAGAATAGTGAAAATAAACAACAAAAGTACAAAACAAATGAAAAAATTAAACGTAAGAAACACACTGCTATAACAGAGGTATTTGAAAATTGAATTTGATATGAATCAGAGGAAGTATTGTCTTTTTTTGGTTTATACATATCATTAGTACCTATACCTATTTCGTAAAATTAATTCAAACAGAGAGCGCACCGAAATAGTATGCAATTTATGAGTGTATGTGATTAACTAGAGATTAATAATAATATCCGTAATTATAATAATACATAAGTGTTGCAATATTTTTCATTGGGCTATGAAATGTTTCAGTTTTAGTGTTTGGGATCACACGTTAGAAGGTAAGGCCCCTGTCATTCCTTGCTCGCACAAGACTCTCGAAGACTTCTGAGGGTTGCTCGTAAGGAGGCAACCGAATGACGGATCGAACAATTTTAGAACAAAAACAATTTTAGTAGATTAGTAGATCAATATGCAGATCAGGAGATCTACTGAAAATTCAGTAGAACTGGCATCCCTGCAGCGGACGAGAAAAGTTTGCGGTCGAAAAATTATTGTGTATAGACAAAAAGTACTTGCCTCTGGAAATAGTCGGTTTTTTGTTCAGAATTTAGAACATAAAATGTGTTTTTTTTGTAGGGGTCGACGAAAAAATACGTTCTCGTATATTTTATTTTCTCTTCCATTGACGTGAATCTCCTCATCATTTTCTTTTCGACTTCAGAATTCCGAACAGAGAACCTTTCTTTCATCCGTAAATGAAAATTTCCTCGACAATATCATACTGTAAATGTGTTCTCAATGCCCTTCTACGCGCCGAATAATTTTGTTAATCTCATTTTAATCTCGTCGAAATGAAAACGAACGAAACATCTAGCTCAAAGTATACATCAAAAACTGCCGGAGCGAAGATTAATTTATCATTCCTTGTTAAAAGTAACATTTTTATTATTGAAAGTGCCCGCGGAAATGAAAGGATGAAGGATTACGAAAGGATTCTCGCCGGGGTGTAATCCACTTAGCGGGAAAAGTCCCTGGGCTTTCCATCTGGAAATGATAAATAATTACGTCATGAGAAGGGAGCCCAAAATTATATGGGCTTGATACATTTATATCACCTCAGTTTCCCAGTAAAATGATTTTTCACTAATACTCCTGGAGAATTCACAGTAACCAATACTTGCAATCGGATTACAGTATACAGGCTGACTGAAAAAAAACGCCAATTCCACACGGAAATGATATACTCTTGATGGAGACATCAACTGAAATAAATTCGCTAATGGGGAAATGAATGATTTTTCTGAAAATTCCATTGACACGTTAACGTTTAATAGTATATATTGTTTAACAAGCCCGGAATGATTGAGTGATTTTCCACGAGAATGAAGTTTGCAATCATTCGAGTGGGAAATTAGCATTCCGTGCGAGTTCTACACTACAATTTTTCTACGGCTGTAACAGATAACAGCGAAATTTAAATTCTTCTTCTTGTATAGCCATCTGATTTTCTCTCTAGTAATGCTCAGCTTTCAGACAGAGCTGTTATTGCTTGAAATTTGACATTCCATGGGCGACGAGATTTTTTTGAATAATCACACAATGGAGTCATTGTGATATCAGGAACGGAAATAAAATTGATGTATCGAACATAGTGAAACAAGAGCAATTTTGTGTTATAGAAGTTGAAAATGTGCTTCAGGGTTTCGTTTTCCTGCATTTCCTGCTATCTCTAAACTTATTCCATGCGGGGGACTGAATCTGAAGTAGCGAAATAATGGTGAAACTGCACTTATCATGCGATGAGTTTTTCTTGGTACTCACGTATTTTTGTCTGAACAACACGAATTTGATAATGAAAATTCATCGAGATAATCCAAGAAAAAGTTGGACTTCTTTTTTCCCCTGTGTTGGATGCATTTACAGCTACTTACTCTTCTTATTTTGTCATTGGACACTTTATATACTCATGATGTACTGAAATGACACATTTTTATATAGAAAATTCAACACGAAACATGATTTTTATGGCGAGTTTTTCATAAGTGAACAAACATACCAGATGACGGCTTTATTTAAACAATAGTCAATCCAAATACGAATGGATAAATCGCAAGAGAATCTTATTTCTAGTTGACTCATCTGATAGAAAAAATGTGTCATTTTAGTACATTTTGTGATATATAAATTGTCCTATTATGAAGAAAGAGGTCAATTTGTTCTTAATGCGATCCAAAGGGCACGCGGAAAGAAGGGGAAATTTGTAACTTTATAGTGGAATATCTTAAAATTTAATGGTTTGTTCCCATTTTCATTATCAAATTAGTGTTTTCCAGACAAAAATACGTCAGTACCAAAAGACATGGTGAATGAGAGAGCGTCGATCAACGTATTCATTTCTCGTGGACTGTGGACTTGTCTTGATTCGTTGATCGCTCTGTATGTCATGATCGGCGAATAGCGAACGTTCAACACGACATCATAGTATGAAAACTGAAATCATGGTGATGGTTACAAAAATTCCTATGCATTGAATACTATAGAAACAATATAAAAAACATCCTGCGAAGAATACCAACAGAATTCATATTATCTCACCATGTTTTCACAATGACATTTCCAATAGTTCCAGTGTAAGAAATTATGGATATTTTTACTATGTATAGGTACAGATTGATTCCATCTGTATGAGATGAAGTGAAAATGACTAAATAGACATGATATTTTCAGATTTCAGATACTTCTTACTATAAATGTTAGCAAATGGCTATACAAAAATGGCAAACATCAATATAATGAAATAACTTCAAACGTTCAGTGGATATTATATTTTTCACTACTATGATGGTTAAATATAATTTTCATTAACGAATAAATTACAATATAGTAAAATTTTTGTCTCTATTTTTTTCTGTGTGAGCTTCTGGAATAGAAGTAACAGTAAAGTCACTCGGAAAAAGAGTGACTCAAGTTGAAGTTCTGAAATCACGACAAAATAATGTAAAATAAAAGTAATATTATTTGATATTAGAGTCAGCAGCATTTCTATTCATTCATCATTATTTTGTACCATGTGTGCCCACGCGTTCCATCAATGGGTTTCCAGTTTCTTTGCTATATATGCGTTTCGAATCATCCTTGGCACCCAGTGGGCTCAGAATGCAGCTTTTCTATGGCAAGTAAGGAATATATTTTTCGCGTATTCTTGGAAGCCGATCGCTGATTGCGATTCTCTCGATTGCACAAAACGATTCCCGACCTACGCGTTGAACGAGGAGGGGGGGGGAAGGAACGGAAGGAACGGACGACACTGAAAAAATCAGGCACGCAAGTCCTCATTGAATATAAAGACGAAAGGTGGCAGCTTTAAGAGTGCATAACCAAGAAGTGAGTAAATCAACGATTGTTTTGTCTCTGTTTGATTACCCAACCCGTATTTTTCCCTACACACAAAAAAAGAATCTCTTGTATTGAGCATGACTGCATTGGTCCAAGAAAATGATTTGTTTGTATATAACGAAAGAGATGATATTCTTGTTCCGAAACAAGGATTTATTCAACAACTCTCTTGTAGGAAAATCAAGATATGCATGGTTGGAGACATTTGTTATGTTGAAGTGAGAATTGGAATAATTCATATTGACAAAATCATTTACTTATTTCAGGAAAACCATAATTTTGAGATATGAAATCCATCCACCAAATGAAAACAATCATTTTCTCAATCTGTAACTATGGATTACTATTATTGAGAATTGTTTTATTTCATTTCAAAATGAACGATTTATTCAAGTCAAAATTCCGTAAATTTTCAATCAACACATTGATATTTTCGATCCGAATTTATAAGTTTTTTATAATGAATATTGAGCTCCACATAATATTCGTGAAGAAATATATATTTGTTCCTTTAGTTGACAATAATCCCATGTATAGATATGTACATCTTGGATCAGTATTGTCCATCAAGACCCCAAATGGTTATAGAATAATCACATGCCTTGACTTCGTCTTCTTGAAGTTTCGCTGGAAATGATAACGGTTACAAACAATGATATAAGTATTATGATTGATTGAAAACTCACCTCTATAATATGTAATATCGTGACTCCAGTAATATCATGCCTTCTGGAAGATATCGGGTATATAGATTCGAGATACTCGGCAGGAAACTTTCTCTCACCTAATGTCAAGGTCTTCTCAAGTCATTTGTAGATAATACTTCTTCATTCATCAACCAGTCGTCATTTTGCTACAAAAAAAATTTCGAATGAATTAATAAGCACATTTTTATAGCAGGATACTACTAAATCCCTGTTATTTTGATTGAAAAATTGTTGATTCACTCACAATGACTATCGATATTTGGAAAGGTACCTACTTACCAAGGGAATTCAATGTTATACCTTCACCAGCTCTCTACAAGTTCTGCATTTGTTACATATTTATATTCCAAGACATTTCCACCTATACACACTCAATAAAACCTTCAGAATTTTCAAACTTCGCAGCTTAATGCCGTTTCGCCGTTGTGGGCCTGTCATAATGATGTGAGCATGGTCAATAATGATTGAAGACTGAGGCCTGAGTTTTGGCAATAGGATTGCTTGCCCTTGATTTCCGAGGGCATATTATTTTCTTCCAAAGAAATACCTATTCATAGACTTGAATCAAGTAAATAAAGTATTGAATCAAAATGTGGCTTCTTCAATTAGAGGAATTATTAATATCATCAAGTTCATCAAGTTGAAGATATTATATTCCTTTCATTTGAAAAAATTGATATTCATATCTTTGAATCAAGTAAATATGGTATAGAATAAAACTATCAGGAGTCTTCGATTTGAAGAAATTATAATACCAATATGATGGAATTAGAATGCTTCATTTGAAGAAATAATTATTTATATTTTTGTTTCAATAAAATGGCGTATTTCCTCAACATATTAGGTTTTTGCAATTCAAGAAAACTGAATATGTCATTCGATGAAATTGACATTCTTTGATTTGAAGAAATGTATACTTATATTCTTGGATCAAGCAATAAATTTATTGAAACAAAATAGTACGCTTCTGCGAATTGAAAAATCGTTTTGATTGAGTTGAAGTAATTAATTTATCAATTCAATGATTACATTCTTGGTTTGAGAATATATTTCAACAATATGACACTATTTTCTTGAACATACCAGATTTCTCGACTCAAAAGAATATGCTCAATTCAAAGAAGATATACAATTGAATTTTCAAGAGAATGTGTTTTCTCATTCGAAGAAATTTTTTTTCTGTGTGTATGTGAATCACCTGAAGAATCACGTACAAACAAGTAATTTCTCTAACCAAAAACTGTGGCTTCACTTCAGGCATATAGTTTGTTCATATGAACACAAATAAATATTTCGTTATAATGATAAATTAGTATTCTCAAGAAACTTCTCCCACAATGAAATAATCTCTTATTTATATGAGAAAGAATTCATCAGAATAATCTTAATATTCTATGGAATACAATGATCATGGTATATTTTTCTACATCTATAACACAAAATTGCTCTTGTTTTACTGTGTTCGATTCATCATGAGATTTTTGTATTTGAACTTTATGGTTCTCCATTCAATCCAGCAAACATCCAAGAAATCATATATTTCTAAATGTTCATCAATGATTAAGGCCTTTCAAGCCAGTTTAACACAATTTTGTATATCATGCTAAGCATATATTACTACTTTAGAACTATATTTTCTGAGGTTTGTAGAAAAAATGTTGTTTGCAACTCATGCGCGAAATACTATGGTCATCTCGACTATATTTTTAAGTTCATCGAAGTAGCATTTCGCACACTAGATAAAAAATATCTATTTTCTACAATACGTTCTACAATCGTTCCACAATATTCTCGCGAAATATGAGTGGTGGGTGACACAATATGAAGATTTTAGGTTTTTTCGATGCAGTATTTAGTAAGTTTGTACGAAATCATTCATCCAATTGCATTATTCATTGTGAAAATAAAGAAATATTGATAAATAATAATTGATTGTTATATAAATACCCCCATAGATTTTAATTGATCTGATGTGGGAAACAATTATTGTTGTCATGTCAATCCAAACACAAAATAGTTAGTAGTTGCGTTTTATTTATCCGATTTCGCCACCGGAACCACTTTGATGAGTCGTTTTATTTGCTACTTTTTCGATTCCAGTTGCTACTTCTCATTCCGTCTCACTACAAGGTAAACGTGGAATGTCTGTTGACAGTTGTAGAATAATGAAATTGAATTGACGAAAGACCAAACTTTCGAAAGTAGAAAATATCATGAAGTTTATACTTTTGGATTACATTCTGAAGAATACAAATTGAAATTTCGATAAAATGCTAGATTTGATGAGCATCAAAGTGTCAAAAGCTTATGATTTCTTCAACTAGGTAGGACGGGTAAGACAGGTTCCCTATCTTCATTTCCATCAGATAAAATTAATTCTCTCGATCTCAGAGAACTTCCTCCAATCACCGCAAACACTGCTCCAAATATGCATTGATTTATTTTCTTGATTTCTACCTGTGAAATTATGATTTTGACATTATTCGGAGACATCTAGAAAGGAAATGAAGTTCGTCGTTTTATTTGTATACCTCAATGAAATGTATGTAAACAACTGGAAGGGACCCACTGTGAACGACGAGTGAGGCAAAAATATTTTTCAGGCAACCCGCAGTGTTTACGGATACCTATCTCTCTCTATCTTGTGTTGGCTAATGGGAAGCGCTCGCATAATTTGAAATATTTTCTCGTTTTTTGCTTCTATTTAAGAGTAAACGTGATTAAATAAAAATATTCATTTAGGAAAAAGGATAATGTTGTAATCAATTATCATTGAAAAATTATTACTGATTTTTTTATTGACTTTAAAATGAAATTTCAATATTACTCTTACAGGATCAGGAAGTCAAATGAATACAAAATTGATATTATATATTTTTATTCAAATTTCACAATATATTGTACAGGGTGAGCGAAGCACAATGTCTCAGAACTATCAGAAGGAAAAGAAAAACGATAGGAAAAATTTGAAAAGAGGTTCTTGAATGGTATTGATGAGTGCATTTTGAGCATAATTTCCATAGGTTCCCATTCCTCCATTAGGTCACTCATTAATTGTCATTACTATACCCACTGTTGGAAATTGATTGAACTACTTATTCTTTCATGTTTGAAATTTTTAGGTCTCTCCTTTTTACTTTTTGTCTCAGTGTCTTCACTTTTCTCCTCAATACAATATCCTTCTCTAATGAAACAGTTTGAGTTTCTTCATTGATTAACTTCAAAACTTGGGAGCTGGAAGTGGTAGGCAAGTCAAAGTCAATAACATGGGAAACTTCTTCCTTTGGACCCAAGTTATGAACGTCCACAGATGCATCCTGAAAACAAATTACTAGCTAGTTTTTTATTTTAAATAGGTGCAAACATACTTCTTTTTCATTATTAATCAACTAGGTACCTATGAGTTTTCTTATTTTCCTAGGGGAATCAGCATTTTTTTATAACAAATGCTGAGGAAATGAAAATATACTGGGTACAGCATCTGCTTTCAAAAACCTAGCAGTACCTCTGGTATGCCTGAATAATCTGTTGGCAGGAAATGCTCCCCACAAAGCTTGCTGCTTTTAGTTGGAGTCCAATTCTCACTAGGAACTGCCTTTATCCATAATTCGAGAATGTCTGGTCTTTTGAATGGAAAACTGCAATAAATAATATTACTCAATATCAATATGGAAGTATTTAACTTTGACAAATAAAATAGGTATAGTTTTTGAACATATTCTGAGACTGGACATTGTAAACCTAACTGATGATCATTTCATGAACTATATTTTTCAAAAATCTGAGAACAATATTCAACTTACCCATGGAATGCTAATTTCCTTTTGTTTTGTTCATTCTTCTCGCATCCAAAGGCGACACAACAAATCACCATTGTTTATCAATACTAATCACAAACCTTCTCAACAATCAGTTCAGTGTTCACAACAACAAATTCAGTCCTTTTGTTACAACAAAACACGCCAAATGAATAGATATTTCACCTCGTATTTCACATGAACTAAGACAATGAACTTATGTCTTCACTTTCTTGCCTGTGTAGATGACAGAAAAAATTTTTTACTACTTTAATTATAAGATAAAAGAAAATTTATACACCAATCCACCATTAAACAACACGAGTTGGAAGAGGACAGGTATCCGTAAATCATGCTATCTTTGTTGCAGCTGCCCCTGACACACTTTGTGCTATTCGAGAGAACGATCGTATCCCTTCCAGTTGTATTGAGTTCATTGGTATACCTACGTCATTCTGTTCCCACCACCGTTACCAGAATGAAACAAATAAAACGCAACTACTGTGATTCTCAGAGTGACAGACAGCGTTACTGTCATTTTCGATTTAGTGGGATTGCGATGAAAAACTTCCAGCTACAGGTGCGATACAAATGAGATATTGATGCCAACAAAGTCTTGAAATGACTGAAACCTAGAGGCCAAACACCATGGGCATGCTGGCTTCCGCAATAAGCTTACCTACATAATGCTTCAAACGGTACACACATTAGTTATATCACTAATTAGAAAAAAGAGAATATATCACTATTGTTAGTTGTTCCTATTTGCAGAAATAATTGATTAAACAAATCAATCAATTTCCTACGCTTGTAGAAAAAATATTGTTCCTAACTCATGCGAAAAGTGTCTTTCCCGCACTCGACTGGTTGCCCGAACTCCGCTTCGCGTCGTTCGGGTCAACGGCATTCGTTTGCGGGAAAGTATTTAGTATTTTCGTATCTGATATCACAATGACTTCATTGTCTTTAACAAGCAATGACAGCTCTGTCTAATAGGGAAAATCAGATGGCTACATCAGGCCATCAAAATTTTCGCTGTAATCTGTTACAGCCGTAGAAAAAGTACACGGCTGATTCTGCAATCTTCATTCTCGTGGAAAATTACTATCATTCCGTGCTCGTTGATCAATATAATATACTATTCCTTCCGTGTTATTATTCCATGTGAGTCATGAACCGAATTTATTAGGCGCGAAGGAGTGCGATTTAGGTATAGTAATGCAGCTATGCAGCTTTCTGCGGCGTTTTCTGGCGATGAATTAGAATGCGTGGAGCATGGCACCTTCGATGAAATATACGAACAATTGCCATTCAGTAGTGGGTACGACCTACGCCGTTGACAGCGCTCTTTCCTTTCCCAGATGGAAATTCGTTCCTTATTACGTACGTGCCGTGTCGGATGTTCGATTACAAGGTGTGTATGTCATCTAATAGATAAAGGACCCCGCACATTTAGTACGGAAAATGGCTTTCGGCTAATTTTTCTGAAAATTTGATATGTTTCAGATATTAGCGTCCTTATTACACAGTCCAATTTACAGATCGATCCTATGACTTTTCGAGCTACAGGGTGTTTCGTATGTTTAGAATATTTTGCATCGATTTATTATTTGCTCTAAGTCGAGATAAATCTTAAGTAGAAATAAACTTTCAACGTCTAATTGCTACCTCATGGATCCCTCTATTCGAATAGATAATAATATTACATACAGGGTATTGCATTCCATCATGACAAGGTTATATTCATAGGAATAGACAAATATTGAGAATATCAGAATTTCGATTTTTACTCAATCACTGAAAACTTGAAAACAAACAGCTAGAATCGGCCAATTATTTGACACAGTATGAATCTTGATTATCAACATGAGGGTTCATATGATTTCCTCTAATACAATGTCCGGTTTGTTAAATATAGGGTGATGACAATTTGTAAGTTTAGAATTGATCTAACTCATGTACAAAATGAGATACATATCACGAATGTTTCATAACTGTTTATATAATATATAAAGTGGAAAATAAAAGTTCTCATGAAATACCCCCACCAACCCCCTGAGTCACAACCACCCCAACGCATATCATTTCAATAGTAGCCCCTAATTGTGATACCTCATTGAATAGCTCGGTGAAAATGCATTCCAGTGGTATTATTCATATCTCGGACTGTGTGAACTAACAAAATATATTCATTACTTATATCATTCTGCTAGGCTAGGGTGACGTATTGATTCCATGATTTTTCGTAGTATGAAAGAAAAATCAGCAATGTACAGAATGTCTAGTTCCAGGTAAGTAAATGATTATGCATGTTTTCATGAGATCAAAATTATGTTGAACAATTTGACTAAGTCTTGGTAATATCACGCGGATTCCTTGTATGGTCCATGCTTAACTAGTCAATACATTCAAAAAATACAGAAAGTACAAAACTCATGTTTGCGACTTACGGAATTCGAAAATATGGAAGAATATCACATAAGCTTCGTGAAATTGGCTGGCTGAGCATGAAGAATAGAAGGATCCATCATGCTGCTGATTTATTTCACAGAATATAATCAACCAAGACACCACCATACCTATTTGAAAAAGTAACGCACCGCAGTGATGTTCACACCTTGAATATCAGGTTCAAAGGTACTTAACACCACCCAAATTTAGAACGCAATAATTCAAGAGATCATTTACCTACCAGATTTGTTGAAATCCATAACTCACTTCCCAATGATATAAGACATGTAAAATCACAGAAATTCAAAAAAAAACTCAGGGATTATTTGTTTGACAACCAGTAATGAGGTGGCCGTGCCTCCACTTCATTCTAACACTTTTTCAACACTATTCGCATATCCAGAAGATGAATCGCCTGCCTTCGCCATTATGTATGTACTGTTTCTTTCAATTTCCTTGTTTATATTTATTAAAAATGCACGGTAGATATTTTGAGAGGTTATGTGGAAGAGCAATTTGGTGACGCTTGCGGCATACAAATTGAACTTCGCCTTTTGTTTTCTTATTCCTAGGTACTATGTTGATTTACTTACTAACTAATATTGTAACTGTTGAAAACAATAAAATCATCTATTATTATTATTATTATTATTATTATATTGGAAGTAGCCAATTTCCGAATAAAACTCCAGTTATATACATTCGAACAAGAAGATAATTCGAGCCACAATTGTGAAACTGGAATCAAAAAATGTATAATGAATATTTGAGTTCTGGATCTCTAGAAAGACTAATATAATATATTAAGCATATAAACTATCATCATTCTAGAAACTTTGACAATAAAAATATCATGAAATGAAATCATTCATCCAATCATCTTTCGCGGACTGATGTTTATTGGAAAGGTTCATCAGATATCAATTTCCTAACTGATGAACTTTTGGCTCCTTGAATTTTTGGTGAAGTTGCTAATATATTTGCTGAATGCACTGCATTTTTGAAAATCATTTCACGAAAGTTTTTATCTTTTACCGATGTCAAACATCCCTGTTCTTTGTTGTCACTGAATATTCATGATTATAATATTGTGATCTATAAAAATGATTGTTTGTTTGCGATCAATATTTGTATTGATAGGTAGTTCACCATTTTACACATGTTTTTAAATTTTCGTCTCTTTCGAATTTTTGGTGAAGTTGCTGCCGAATGTACTGAATATTAAAAGATGGGAACGAATCAGTGGAAATTCCTTCCAGAATTCTAATAATCATGGAAAGGATCAATTTCAATGATGAAATTCAACTTTATATACAATTTATTTCGGCTCACTGAAAAATCAAAACTTGATAGTGCATTTACTTTACAAAAACACGTCAAAATAATTCATTCACTATTGTTCTTGCTTGAACAATGTTATCAGAAAGAACATAGAAGATTTGAGATCGAATGGAAAGGATAGTATCAATAGATGTGTCTCGACAACGACATAAAATATAGGGTGTTGAAATTTTTTTTCAATAATAAGAACTTTGAATAAGGATTCAGAATCATCTAATGAACTGTGAAAAATTCAGTTCGAAAAAGATAGTCAATTCATTTTTCATAGTAAAAAGTTTCAATAAGCGAATGGTACAGTGAACTGTGTATCCGACCACCACAACTGCGGCTCGGGTTCAATCACTGCGAGGGAAATAATTTCTAGAAAGAAGGTTCATTTAGACTCAGTTTGGTTAGATTGTTTAGAAAAAAAGTCTCTTTCTTCATGCAGAAAAGATATTTGCCTATCGTATCTTACATTATCACGTCTTGGAAATTGCGAGAGCCTCCGATAGAGTTCATAATTTCGTACTTATAGCTAGGCACTTGTGATTCGTGGCGTTCCATCCTGATCTCCCTAAATCCGGGTAAAAACCTTCATTGGAAGAAACTAGAGAGAGTCGGATTCATCCATCGAACGAATGCCATTTCTTTCTCATCTCTCCCCTCGAAGGGAGAGCGCCTGCTAGCCCTATTCGAAATATAAAGTCCCCAGCCCCATCGAGTGAGAAGAAGGTTCATTTTGACTTAGTTATGTTAGATTGTTTAGAAAAAGTGGTCTCTTTTTTATGAAGAAATTATATTTGCCTTCCGTATGTTCTACATTATCACGTCTTGGGAACTCAGAGACACTCCGATAGAATTCATAATTTCGTATAGCTAGACACTTGTAGTTCGTGGCGTTCCATCCTGATCTCCATAAATCCGGGTAAAAACCTTACTCGGAAGGAACTAGAGAGAGTCGGATCCATCCATCGAACGAATGACCTTTCTTTCTCGTCTCTCTCCTCGAAGGGAGAGCTCCTGCTAGCCCTATTCGAAATATAAAGTCTTCAGCCCCATCGAGTGAAGAGGGGGTTCATTTTGACTTAGTTAGGTTAGATTGTCTAGGAAAAGTGGTGTCTTTTTCATGCAAAAAATATATTTGCCTTCCGTATGTTATACATTATCACGTCTTGGGAATTCAGAGACCCTCCGATAGAATTCATAATTTCGTATAGCTAGACACTTGTAGTTCGTAGCGTTCCATCCTGATCTCCATAAATCCGGGTAAAAACCTTACTCGGAAGGAACTAGAGAGAGTCGGATCCATCCATCGAATGAATTCCCTTTCTTTCTCGTTTCTCCCCTCGAAGAGAGAGCCCCAATTCAAAATATAAAGTCCCCAGCCCCATCGAGTGGAGAGAGGGCTCTAGGTTGTCTAATAAAGCAGGCGGGAACTGGCTAATCTATTAATTGCTTCGGCTTTCGGGATTGTTGTGGCTTTGTGCGGCATCTTTATCTCGCAGTGACAAGTTAATTTGCGATGTTCTTGGGGTTGGTGGGGGTGAGAGGAGATGAGGGTAGCATCGGTATTCTGTAAGCCGACATTCTTCAATCTTTCGGGTCGGATGGATGTTCTGTGGAGGCGCCTCATGGAGAATGTCATTTGAATTTTGTCAAGAAAGTCGAGGTCCATTATTCAGTCACGTCTAAGTTGATTTGGTGATGTAGAATTTGAAGAGTACTTTTATCAGAACCATGAACATAATTGTTAGAATGGGAGACGGAGACATAACCTCTCACCACCTTCTGTAACAACTCACAGAACTATAAAACATATGATAAGTGACATAAAACATCAGTATGACCATAGATCTAATTACTAACAAAACCGTTAGTGATGAGGCATTAAAAGTTACTTCATATCAAAACTTTCAAATGCAGTTACACAATATACAAATCAATTGATTCATGGACAGGAGTGTCACATTGACTTTTGTTCAAATGCCGTCAACTGTCCATAGCATATTCATACCATAGATTAAGATCTATGCTCATACTATTCGCGATAGAACATAACACCTCGCCCCACCTGACGGCAGGAACTTCAACACTTCTGAGCGGTTTGTTTTGATGATATGACCAATAAGAGCAAACAAAAAAACAAATGTGAACCAATGAAAACAAAGTGAACATGCCGCTTTGACAGCTTTCGAGAACTCCGATAGGTGGCGTATACGCTTATTTTCTATCGCCAATACCTTTGTAATGTATAATGATGGATCGAGAGATAGACCGCCTGAAGCACAACACACAAAGAATGATTCTTTGAAAAATGCGTTCGTTGATAAAATTATATATATGCTACGCGTCGTGCATCAAACTTCACACGTGGGAAGAAATGTATACCTTTCCTCGCTCGATATATAAATAGTTATTATGTATAAAGGGCGTAAAGTAGGCGTTTATTCAATGGCCCTCGGCTGACAGAGATTCATCAAGTCAAGTAGCTTGATATTTTAACAAACTACTTGACTTGACTTGAAAATCAAGCTCGTGGCAAATTACGTACTTGACTCGACTTTAATTTGAGATATGTATTACTTGACTTGAAATCAAGCTACTTGATAATACTTGATCTTGATACGCACGAGTCGCACGGCGTATATTTCTGCAAGCTCGCTCACGCTTAGACAAAATACGGGGGGTTCATCAGTTATATACAGGGTGACTCACGGTCGATGGTAGGTTAGACATTCACGTTTATGATGGGAACGCAACGCAGGATTTTTCTGAAAATTTCGCATCTCACATTTCATCAACGGTACTATCGATCTAATATATTTTCAAAATCACGACGTTGCCGCTTCTATAGAAAAGTAGGAACCACTTTGTTATTTCGAATTGAACACCCTGTATTTTATTGCATTTTCAGATTCTCCTTGAAGAGTTGATTTCATCGATACATCACACTCGGGGTATAGCGGAAATGATTATGAAGATATAGAGTGCGAAAAATCGAGATTTTTCAACTTCAGGAATTTTTTGTGTATGCGAAATTTTCAGAAAAATCCCGCGTCTCGTTCTCCATAAACGTCTAACCTATAACATCGACCGTGTGTCACGCTGTATAGATACATATTAAAACTGCTGAAAATCAAGTAGCTTGATAGAACTACTTGATTTTTCAAGTACTTGATAAATAATTACTTGACTTGACTTGACATTAAAAAACTTTCGCTTGACTTGAACTTGACTTGATTTCAAGTCAAGTCAAGTCAAGTAGCTTGAATATCAAGTCAAGCCGTGAATCTCTGTACGGCTGACGCCATCTCACACCATTTCATGTAAAGTACTTGATGCAAGACACTGCCGTGTCTCTGGTTGTAAAAAACACCCATCTCTCTGGATATAACTGTCTCTGGATATGAAGAGCATTCTAAATAGTTATTGGAAGTAAAGAAACGTACATTTGAAATGTTGGTGACGAAACATTTCAAATTTTGGTGGCTGAACACAATTTTATTCCAGAAAAAAATCGCTCATCCTGCTGATCCTGATCAGGAAAATGGAAGCAAAACTGTCAAATTATGATATTTTCATCAGTCCTTGATAACTGTGCGAAGTTAGGAACTGCCTATCAACCATTGTTGCCAATTTCACTGAAATTCACACCTACATATTTGGTCAACTGAGAAACAAAAATTTATGATGATAAAATAGAAACAAAATGACTCAATCTGGTTTTTGATCATGCATGCATGTAAGTTGCTGGACTTTTTCGGTCTTTGAGATTCATTGAACATCTTTTGAAATTTCGAGGAGTTCTGCATGACTCAGAAACTGTGAACTCGAAATTAATTACATCTTTTGATCATTTACCTACTTGTTAGCAAATATATAATATTTGCATATTTTCTAAAGCAGGTGTAACATTTAGTATGTATTCACGTTCACTGTAGCTGTTAGAATGATTTGCATCAATGGAAACGGCAATTTGATTTCAATTAATTATCGATAAAGTGTTTTGAAGCCACGACGTTTTCCGCAATTTCTGACTGATTGGAAAATGGAAATTGGTTTTTATCGGAATATTACAGCGTGAAGAAAATGAGGTTGTGAAATCAAATGGAAATTCATTCAGATTGCTCTACTAGCACTGGCACAATCTTTCATCGGAAGACAACGTTAAAAAAACTGATGGTTAAAATGAATGTATAGTAATTTTTTTTTTTATAGGCAATAACCACTTCTCATTTCCAAAAATTACTTGGAATAAATAAAATTTAGATTCCATGCGAGTAAAGTGATGGAATAGTTTACAGGCTGTTGGCTGACTGACAAAAAAACACCGACATATGAAAATGACAAAATTTTCATTTATGAGTGGGAATGTATTTTCCATTTCCACTAATTTTGTATACAATTCGATGAGACCATATTATGAATAATATAACAATCATAGAAAGCTCTCGAGAGATATTCAGATTATTGGTGTTCATATGGTCTCATCAAGTTGTCAGAATACAAGGTTCTCTCAATAGAATGATGAAGAAATAGTACTTCATACATCAAGGGACAGAAATGCAGGAGTTTTTCCAAGTTCCGAAGGAAAAAAAGCATTCTGTCCTGAGGTGTATATACTATTTTTTACGCTGGCAAAAAGACAAGAATTAAGAGAGAATAAAAATTTGTGGGATTCGCAAATATCAAACTGAAATTTATAAATACAGCTTTGAAAATGGTTAACAGTTATGGAACACGAAATCGAGGGAAAACCCCAAGAAACTTCTTCTGCAGTGATTCTCAACTTGCTACTAGTGAGATCTGGAAATCTGTATGATGCAGCTTATACTCGCTTCAGAGAAGGGTGTTCCGACAAGAAAGCGCAGAGCTATGCGGAAAATGTAAAGTTGGTATAAACTCCCTAGAGAGAAAAATATGTCACATTATCTTCCTAGGGAATAATACGAGACTTCTGTCCCTCTTTTGTTGACAGAGAAACTAACTTCTACTCCTGCCGTCGTAAAAATAATATTGGTTATTCTTCTGATGAAAGTTCTGTTTGTGAATGTTATATGTTATAGCCATTGAAAGAGTATAGTGTATAACTAACACGTAATGCTAATTTCTACTCGTATGGTTTCTAGTAGTCGAAGATTTCTTGTATCACCGTGTGTTCTGATTCGATCTTACGCAAGAAGCAGTTATAAACAAACTGCCATCGCAAAAAACAACTCGACGTCTCGATTCCGAAAATGGTAAATTGGCGACTCTGGCTCCAAAGGTGTGGCAGTAGATTCAAGGCGAGTAACTCCTTGTAGATGTTTTGCAATGCAGATCGAATTTCGCGTACACAGTCGCGTGTGTTGTCTCGAATAAAGAAATATCTGTGTGATCGAATGGATTCTCGTTCCGTGGGACTTCACTTTGCTGGAATCGATAGGGGTCGGAATTTATGTTGTGCATTGGGAAAACTTCAGAAAACAGCGTCAGCCATAACGAGAAAACTGACACTGCCGATGGAACAATCGTCAATCACTTCTCACTTACAGATTTTATATTGAATTTGAACGAGCTACCTCTTATACAAGGGCGGATCCAGGGGGGTCATGACTCCTCAATATTTCCAAAAGCGCACATTCAAAATTCATTGAAATAGGTACATTCCATGAACCATCAAAGCTGATTCAAAATTTGGAATCAGAATTTCAATATCTCATTCTGGGCCGTACCATAATAAGGTGAAACAATTGAATTTTTCATGGTATTTTTTCTTCAAAGCATGAAGAACTCGGGAGGATTCGTTCATGTATCATTTTTTAACATCAAAATATGTACATAATGATACCTGTATATAGTATTCGCGGGATTCACGAAGTGGGCGACATCTAGGTTACATAATACGAACTTCAAACTGGGGGAAAACAAACTGTTGTCTATGGATGAAGTGCATAGACTACATTGCATACATCTTGCTGTAGCTGTAGTTGTCAAACTTGTCAATGACATAAAGTGTTATCACTCTTATCAGTACACAGTACACAAGCTAATGGCACTTATGGGATTGCGTGAGGATTGAGTTTGTTTTCCCCCAGTTTTGACGTGGCTTTGACATGGAACGATGAAAACCGTGCGCCACTTGGTAACATTGATTCCCGCGAATAGTTAATTGTTTTTACTGTGATCATATTCGCATGGTATATTTGTAGATGACAATAGTCAGACAACTTGTCAAATAAATCGATCAATCAACTGAAAGATCGTTATCTAAATTGATGAGATATACCTCTGGTATACGTACTTCAATCCTTTCCTAGATTTCCGCCTACTTCGATAAACATATCTGATATCTGACAAACTGATCTCTGGCGTGGGTGAATCTCGCTAAGTTTAGTCTGATGCCGTACCAAAATTACAGGCATTAATGTGACAATTGTGACCGAATTGTGACCAATGAAGAAATGGAATACATTTTGCGATTTAGTCGCATTAAGGTTGGTAGAACTGATGTTGATCATACGTTCTAGGAATCACGCCATCTAACATTCAATATGTGAACGACACGTCATCGTCTGAAATTCAATTGTTTATATTTATAACCAGTCTGACAAAACAAATGAAGAGTTCATTTCATCAATTTCTTTATAATATAGAACTCCAAAAGCCAAAGTATGTGAAATCATGTCCGAAATTTGTCACTACCTGCCGGTCAACAATCAAGAATGAGTAACTATAAAAGTTGTTTCAAATAAAAAATTACTTTTTTCTCGAAAACGGTTTGTTTCACGGCAATCTAACATCAAGAGTATCTTTTTGATGTAAACGGGTTGTGTTGTTTGAAGAATGAGATAAATCGTGAAAAGAAACTGAAGCATTTCTATCGGTTACGAGTTTCGCACCTCCCTGTATCATATAATTTCTTCCGTACCATTAAACGATTTGTACAAGATCAAATTTCCCCCATAGACACAAAATTTGGTGGTTATAGGATTAATAGTAACAAAGATACTTCAAGAAAACTGTACCTATTCGGGGATCCAACTTCAAAAGACTGATAGGAATATTTTCCTCATTTTTATCTGAAGAAATTACCTCCCGGAGTATCCCTCATTTTTATCTGTAGGAGTATACGAACGTTATTCTGGGATATCCTGTATAGAGAGGTGAATAATAATGATCAGACCTGGACTCGAGTCTCAGAAGACTCACTTCAGTTGAGTTCTTTTCTTCTCATATTTACATTTCTTCTTACGTCAAATCTCAGTATCTTGACAAGACGTAGTGGATGCTTGAAAAAAATCTACATAGGATGAGCTACATTTTACTTCGAATCCCATCAAGAACATTCCTGAATAGATCGTAGGAACCATATCCATCAACCATATTATTCCATATAAATGTGAGAAACAAGAATTTTCAATTACTTTCCCATTCTGAATCGGTCGAAGCGTAATCTTGCTGTACAAAAGGAGCTCTCCTGCAGTTTTTCAGTTCTAAACGTTCTCCTTCACACGATAGAGGCCTCATAAACTCGACATCAGAGAATGGCAGATAATATTCGCACCTCAACCATTCAGGAACAAAAAGCCTTCTTTCTTCTCCTCGTCACTGAACGGCTACTCAGCATTTTATCGCTGAATGCGAAGCAATTTTTCGCGTAAGGACGTATTACGTATGTGTAGGGCAATCCACGACTTCATTTTGACACATTTTATCAGGAGAAATTGCTCCATTTCAGATGTCTCAGGAAGTTTTGATGTCTTTATTGAAGTTTTTCTGAAGGCACCTTCTGAATATAATAAATAGTAGTTTGAAAAACTAAAGAAGCACCTCCTTTTATACAGGGTGTCTGGAAATTATGCGCAGAAAATCAAGGGAATGATTCTATATGATGAAATAAGACATTCATTCTATATGTACGTGGGTCCGGAAATGCATATATAGTTTTCAACATACAGTATGTTAAAACTTTTAAGAAAGATCGGTTTTTATAAATATCTCAAATGTCCTTGCACCGATTTTCTTGAAATTTGACAATGATATTTTTTGTCATGAGGGTCTGATATAGCCACAATTCAATTGGAATTATGGAATCCAGTGGCGTCGCGGGGGGCAACCTACCGAATATTATTGTCAATAAAATGTGCACTACTGATTTTTTTGAATTCTATATCTTTAACCCATTTGACCCTGAAACTACTTTTTCCAATTTTGTATATTTTTTCTCAAAAACCGTTGATAGAAGGTCCCATAAGTCGGGAAAAAATCATAACAAAATTTTCGATCTCGCTGTCCCTTTAAGAGGAAGGTAGGGTAAAGAGCTACTATTAGAAAATTAATCAAAGATTTAATAAAATGTTTATATTATATCCTAGAAAATGCTCAGCAAGATACTTAAAACTTTTAGAAACATTACTATAATAGGCCCAAAAAATACGGTATAATAGCCTCATTAAGGCTGTGATTCTCTTCAATTGGGGCATAATTGAAAAACCGTCACTATTGATCCAAAACTTGACAAAATTCTAACGACCTTGTTCAAGATGTCAATAAAATATAATGTGATACTGGCGACATCTTCAAACCGTCAGCTGAATCAGAAAAATACAGGTTCCGTTTTGAAGTCCTTTTAAAAGGACGGTAGGCGTAAATGGGTTAAATCCTATTGACCAACTAAAAATACAACATATTGGTCTCCTGAATTGTTTTGATAATTTGCATCCTTTACATGGAAAACAAATAAATACCAATTCATTGCATAAATTTGTGCCAAAAAATTCCTTCAAAAACTGGGGTGAAAATGAATATGTGATCAATGTCCATAGACATAGAATAAGTATGAAGATTCATTTTCATCAAATATTTCTTGATGACACACTCTACACTCTGTATTTCGAGAACTATGTATTCTCGGTCCAGGAAGGCGTAGTTTTTGATGATACAAAGTGTGACAAATATATATTATAAAATATGCGAAGAAAATGAATCTTTATACTCATTCTACGTCTATGGACATGGATCAAACATTTGATTTCACGCCCCTTTTTGAAGCAATGTTTTGCACAAATTTATACAATGAATCGGTATTTATTCATTTCCACGGAAACGCAGCAAAATAGCAAAACAATTCAGGGAACCAAAATGTTGTATTTTCAGTTAATCATTAGGATATAAAGATATGGAATTCAAAAAAATTCATTCGCCAAATTTCAAGGAAATCAGTGAAAGGATATTTGAGGTATTCATAAAAAACCGATTTTTTCTAAAAAGTTCAACACACTGTATCCTAAAAACTATGCATTTCCGGACCCAAGTATATATGAAAGGAATTTCATGTCTTCTCATGCAGAATCACCCCCTTGATTTTTTGCGCATAATTTCCGGACACCCTGTAGATAGCCGAACTAAAAAGAAGTAGAAAATGAAATAATATAAGGGTGTTGATAAATACACAACATAGAAAATATTAGCACCTGTGATCACCCATAATTCAATTCCCACGTGAGTAAATTCTCTATTTCAAACATTTTCCATTATCAACTTGTATCATATTATAGAACCTTTGGTTTGTAAGGATTGAAACATGTTCCTCTGAATAATAGTCGCGTTCGGTATTTACATCAGACTGCTCCGATGAATCTGAATCGTTCGTTTATGACATACAACTTTCTGATTCTGAGCAAGACAAAACACACACCTTTATGGTGTATGATGAGAATTATGAAGAAATTGTCACAAATAATAGTTAGTGAACACATTCAATTAATCTGCTTTGATGATAAATTCAAAATTATATTTTTTATATTTTTTCTTATAGATTTTACTCTGGCTGCGATTCTTTTCGAATAAGAACAAGATAAAGAAAATTTCTGGTATACTCATATTGAAATGGAAATGAATGAAATAAATAAATGGGGTTAGGTTAGGTTACCGTCACACTGTCAACAAAATATCCACTTCGTTCGTTTACTGCCGATTGCTCCGATCTATCTGTGACCACGTGACTAGAATCTGCTCTAATCTGCGATCTAATACTTGTTTTCCTTGTATAATGAATAACAATGATGAAGTCAACTTCTCCATGTTCTTTTTCAATGAACATTCAATATTATACCTATCCTACTAGGTTTTCATCAAAAACGACATTTCTCAACACAACCACCCTGTATAGATCCGTATCCGTAAGTTTTTTCGCGGTCAGGATCATATGCACCTCGTGAATGTGAATTGTTGGTACTCTTGCCAGTTATGTTGCGTTGTACCTTTGATGTTATATCAAGTTGTTTCCAGACCGTCATGTACCTCTATACAAGAATATAAATATGCTAATGTTTTATGGGCACAAGATAAAAGAGCTTTATGCGGAATATGAAACTACTAGGGAAGTTAGTGGGTATATTATAGTCTGCGTCGGGAATTGAAAAAGTTTCTAGGCACATGGCATATTTTATGTTGTTATCCGTCTAAAATAACTTTCTGAAAATTGAGTTTATTATGGCGGACGAGCGTTATTGTACACTCGGTGTTTTATTTTGGAACGTGCGTGTTCTAGTTTGCACGAGCGACAGAGCCCGGGAATCCAGGATTCATTTGATTTTCAAATTTCCTGGATGTGGTGCACTGCATTTCAATCCTCGATATAAACTGCTTGAAAAATGAAATGGTCCACATGTGAATATTTCACCCAATTTAGAAATACAATATGAAGAATACTATAGTTCAATATTGAAACAGAATATTATGAAAAATAATAGTCCGATTTTGAAACGGTTTGTTCCATGTTGTATTATAATAGTTCATGAATAAAATAGTTCACCTGCTCTGCCCATGGAGTTGTTGTTTACAAATTCACAGGGGGCAACATAGAACCATTACAAAAATAAATATTTCTTATATAGTAGGGAAAGGCAAATTTATCGATATATCGAATAATTATCATTATTTTATTATATTATTTGGAATGTATAGTATGTAGTTCGTTTTCTACCCTTAGCACGCCCAATGCTCTTTTCCGGGTACTTAATGCAGAAACTATCGACAAAACGACATCTGCATATTCATTTAATTCGTTCATAAAATGGCATACACACTTGAACTTGACCGAACGAAAACTTGCTAGAACTTTTTCGAGTCGCCCTGTATATTTTGCGTGTGATATTCTGTGAACGTTTACTTCTCTGAACAAAACAAGAGCATATACGTATTGATAATCAATACGGATAATCCCTATCTGTTTCCATATAACGAAACATGAAGCCGATTTTTGAAGACAAATGACTATCCATTAGGAAAAGTTTTGAAACGATCAGACACATACTGCTTTGATTGAAAGGCTAGTAAACGTCATTGTCCACCGAAACGCATGTCTTTGATGACTACTATAATAGCGCATGGCGCATGCGTATCATGCCACCAAATCCTTATGGTAATTCATTTGTTTCATATTTTTGGCTTCATCCTGGCACCCGTTATGATCCGTATTGTTTATTAATACGTATATGAACAAGAGGTCAAACACACAAATCCTCAAAAAATAACTGACCCATGACAGGATAAAGACCATCACGCTCTCAGAATATCACACGCAAAAATATAGCAAAAAAGTTTCAGCTAGTTTTGCAAGTTTGGCCAAGTTTGGGTGTATCAATCATTTTTTTAATAGAAAAAACACTATTGCTGCTGCATTCGATAGTTTATTGCAATAATTGCAAACAAAATTTCATGTCAAATAGCTATCAGCAGTTATTTCGCTGCTATGGTATAATGATCATCTGCATTTATCAAAACCATATCTACCAAGATTTTCATATACCGGGTATCAACGAATCTATTAGACAAGTCATAACTTCTAGACCATAAGGTGTATCAAAATGAGATTTGGTATAGGTAAATGGTATGTGAAGTGGAGAGTTTTCACATATTTTTCACTTCCCGGCCACTTCCGGTTTCACTGGAAATGGCTCCGGTTCTAAATTTTTAAATGGAACACCCTGTATATTGTAACATTTTTGAATTCCTTAGACAATTCTAGATCAGAATGTGACATTTTCGAAAGTTTTTATGCCTACTCAATTTTTTCGGAGTCACTTGAAATTACATCTAGGTGGCCATGATCGGAAGTAAACTAATCTAAGGAACTCAGGTGATATCAGTGACAAGTATGATAAATATGAATAGGACAAGTTGGCAAAATTACATTTTCGTGTCTAACTATTATTTTTCAAATGACGACCATTTTTTGACAAGCACTTTCCGAAAAAAGGATATTTTGACGAATCTAACGATACTAATTTATTTGCGATTGGATTACAAATAAGGACATGAGAGAAATGAGAACTGCCAACTCCATCTCAAAACTTATGGTATTTACGTCGACAGTTAATCAAAAAGGATAGAAATTGTCTTGGAACTTCAAAAGCAGATTTATACTCCGTATGAACGCACAATAATTGTAGTATTACGAAACTCACTTCTGCTATCTGAATTTTGATGAATCATAACAATTTTTGAAACAAAAATTCACTATTTTTGACACATTCCACTGAAAAATTCATATTGTCGAGACAATGTGATCAATCAATGGAAATCAAAAAACATTTCGAGATATAACATTGAACTCTATGAAACATCATGAAGAAAGCAGAGAAAATATTCTTGGATGGAATGGGGTGACCCCAAAGTCGATGCAAGTTTACAGTGTATCATTAATCACCCTGTACAATTTTAATTCATGATATTCTGAGGTCTTCAAATTCATGGGTCTCGTGACAATAGAATCAGTTTCTGAATTCTGGAAACCGAATTGAAATCGGATCATTTTCTCAGAAGTTATAATCTTACAAACTCGAGCGAAAATTTCAGGTGTCCCACTTCAATTGTGGGGCACTGTAGTTACAGTGATGACAACGATGAAGTACATACGTAATTTCCGGATCAGACCGGAAAAATGCTACTCTCTCAAAGAAAAAACGTCCGGGAAGTGAGCACAGTTAGCCAACCTAGAGAAATTAATTACGGGGTACCTCAAGGAACTATTCTAGGGCCTCTATTGTTTTCAATATACATTAATGAATTGTTCAACTTACATACGACTGGTGATATAATTAGCTTTGCGGTTTGCGGACGATACAGCAGTATTCTATGAAGATGATTCTTGGAACTCCCTGAAAGAAAGAATAGAAACTGATTTTTCCAAAATAACAGATTTTTTCAATAGTAGGTTACTTACCATTAATGAAACAAAAACACACTTTGTACCTTTCACTAGCTATAGTAAGGGATTACCAAATTTTGACAGTATAAACATAACTAACAGAAAATATTCTTTGACAATAACATCTAAAAATCATATCAAATATCTTGGAATTTATATTGACAGCCACCTTAGATGGAACGAACAGGCAAAAATTGTATCAAATAAATTAAGAAGTCTTACACCAAAATTCAAACTCTGTAAAAAGTTTTGTACCATCGAACAACTCAAGATACTGTACTATGCATTGGTACAATCACAGCTGTCGTATGCCATTGTAGCTTGGGGAGGTCTCCTCAATAATTACATGGAGAAGATAGAAATATCTCAAAAATGGCTTATCAAAATCATCTATGGTAGAGAGTTCAGATACTCAACTCAAAGTCTATTCCAAGAAAGTGGAATATTTGATATCAGACAGTTATACTGCCAAGCAATATTAACACAGTACTTCAGAGATGGGAACAGACTGGAAATTCCCCATAATTATGAAACAAGATACAGGCAAGCATCGATGGTTGTACCAAGAGCGAAAAAAACAGTAGGACAAAGGAGTTATTGCTTTTTGGGCTCGAGAATATTCAACCACTTACCAATCGAGATTAAAAAAATTAACTCATTCATGTTATGGAGAGCCAAAATCAAGAAATGGATATCCACCCAATCCAGAATGAAAATACACGAATTGATAGATCTAAAAAACAACTGAGAAATATGTCATTACCTATTGAATTTATATCATATTATTAATTTTCTTGTTTTCCAAATATTCATAATTGCTCTGTATGAAAGAATTCATAGATAGCTATTGCATTGTAGGTATAGACAACCAGCCGATAACCCCGCGCGGATTAATTTCCTTGGGGTTGGCAATGCTTTATTCATCAACTACCGACCTATATTTTCAATTCATTCTCTCACCTGTGTATAATAACTCTATAATTTTAATGAATATGTATTTACTTCCTTTTGTTACTATATGAGATGATGAATAAAACTTATTATTATTATTATTATTATTATTATTATTAATTGAAATCGAATTGATGAATATTAATACTGATTTCATTGGCTTCAGGCAGTACATTTTTTTGGCACTTCGTTGGGAGGTCCTAAATTATTTAAGAAAATGTTATATGACAAAATGTCTCGGTATTGAAGTTTTGCCACTCACTTTGGAACCAATCAATTTTTCAAGGTGGAATTTCGATCAATTCGATTAATATATAACAAGAATGAAAAAACAGTACGGACCATTGGCCCCTGATGGTCACTGCCCTATATGGTAATTCAATCAGAGGGAAAAAAGACGAACGTCTGAAGAATTGGCGATCGCCTATCCTCGAAATGAGAATCCGCGGTTACCCGCTAGTTTTATCATTTGCAAAAATCGCGGCATGAAGGTATTCGTATTAGTTCGAACCCATTTCTGTCGCATGGAACAACACAATAAAGTTAGTTCTATTCGTGTAACTAGAGGGTGATCAGAATCATTCTGAATCTATTGGATTCTCGAGTTATTCAAGAATCTTTGGTTTTTCTGGAAAATTCAATGTTTTTACGTTTCCTGACAAAGAAATCAACAGATGTTAACTCCGTAGATGCAAAAAGTTGACCCTGTGAGCTTTCATCTTATAGTTTATAGAATGGGAAAGTTTAATATATTGCAGTTTTCATCTCACTGTGAAGTTTGTACAAAATTAATAGATACGTATTTTTTCTTCATTTCGTAAGATCAAATTTCACTTCAGAAAAAAATGAATGAAAGAGGAACTTGGCTCCTCCACCATTCTTATGACGTACTTTCTGAAAATCCACATTCAGACAGAGTTAAAATACGTTGCCGACATCATCAATACGTCTAGATTTTCGGAAATTGTTCTTTGAAGGCATAATAATTAGTCTTCGTCAATTATTATGGATAATTCCCATCTTTGTTTTTCAATATATCTTCATGGTACCCTATGGGTCGTTAAAATTTTTTTTCCATATTTTTTACTTCATTTCCTGTACTATTGGGTTTACAGAAAAAATTATGGGTTATAATTTGTAGGAAATGTTCCAGTGGAGATAACTTTGCACTTCTGATAATTTTCGATTTTTCTATTTGTTCTCGATATATATTGAATTGAAAGGATTTCAAATTTTGATGTTTTGATTTTCATTTGTTTTTCCATTTTCCGATGGATGCACGAAAAAATGGTGTAATAATAATTTGTTGCGTTGCAAAGAGGCATACGGTGCATTTTTCAAATTTGGATTGGTTCAGGAGATATGTCGTTTTAAAGCGAACCGTGTGTTTCGGAAAATCTCCTTGAAAAAACCCACTTGGAATTTCCCGACCCTGCTCAATTTCAATAGGCTTCGTCTCTCCCTGATAGAGTTTTTTTTCACAAAATGAAATCGATCGGACCACTTTTGCGATTTGTAGAGTGGTCACAAGAAACTTCCGGTGAAAAATCTAAAAAACCCGGAAATCCCACCTTAGAGTTTTTTGATTGCCTTTATATTCTAATAACATAATATTGTTTTGAGTACAATAAGATGGCAAAATTTCAAGTCGATATGTCAAAGGGTTCCGGAGATATTACGATTTATGATTACCACAGAGTACAGACGGACAGACAGACCACACACAAAAACCAAAATTGCTCAAAATTCGATGGGGATCATTTTCTCCAAAGTAACTATACCTCTATCTCGCTTAGTTTCCGAGATAGCATTTTTGGCAAGGCCGTAGTATACTCCACTATGTATAGCGTCGTATAACAAGAGCAATTTTTTTTATAGTCGTAGAAAAACAGTATTTTTTGAAATAATTGTCATCTTATTGATATTTAATGTTGCTTTTGCTGTTTGTTGTGTTGATTTGCCGAACAGATATACACCCTAGTGCCAAATTAGAACATCTGGTTGTGGATAATAATAAGTATTCTCCCCAACTTCAGAACAAAGAGAAAATTCCTGGAATACTTTGAACTGCCCCTTAAATCTACATCTATATCCTTAGATAAATTTCTTGGAATCGCCTTGTAGAACAAAACCAATTCCTCGTTATTCCACCACGCCGACTGCGACTGCTATGCTATCTTATTTATGGAGTAGCCTTCGAAATCTATTAAGGCATTATTTGCTACTTTAATCTGGAATCGGCAACTAATGAGGTGACGTTTGCGGCCAATGAGGCGTTGTTGTGTCACCGGATAAAAGCCAGCGCGGGCGGCCTTTATTGGAGCGCGTGACGAACGACCAGGCCGCACGATGCTATCCGACGACGTTCGGATTTCAGAAGTGGGATGCTTTGCTGCGGCCGGTTAACGATGGCGATTCAGGAAATCACAGTGTTGCCATGCAAGCATACGGATTCATCTGTTGATCTTCATTTTTCAGAAGTGGGATGTTGTGCCACAGTAAAAAGAATTAAAATACAAGTAAGCACACTCTCCGTCGGGCGTTTGATATTACCAGATCAAAATCGTGCCGCTGACAGCTGCAATCATTTGATTTGCGGCGTCTTTATATGGGGAGTCGAATTCAATATGACTTCATTGGTGGATTGATTCATCTATACAATTTGCAGCATTGGCAGTATCAAAGAACCTTAGCGCGAATATATTCACCTCTCATTATAATACAAAATTATTCACAAACAATTGTAATTTATCTCGGGATACCGTGTACACTGCTCTATCAAACGATGCGATGCAATTTTCTGGGCGACTTGATACAACGGACGGTGGTCGACATACTCACAGTCGGATCTAGAACAAGTCGCGGTGAGAGAAATGCAACACCGCATCGCCGTAATCCGGAAGGTCTACTCTCGACTCGCTACAACGGCGACATAAGCAAACACTGGTACGTTACCGCTTACCACGCTAACGTAACACCAATTTCTGTCTTTGAATTAAATAATTGAACTTTAATGGAAAAAATAGCAAGCAATAATGGGTCAGGTCACAGTTCAGGCTTTATTCAGTTTCTTGGATGAAATGAAAAACTGGCAAGTCCCATTTTACATTAACCATTCAAGTTCACAAATCGAAAGGCAAGATCTTATTCTTTGTATTGGTTATGGATCTCACAGTCGAGTTCTTATACAGAATGAGAAGTGGTATATAACATGAAAGACATAATATGCTTAACAAACTATATAATAATATGAACTTTACAAATGTTATTAGAAACTTATATTCCTGTTCTGTAGTTGAGTATGACCTGTAGAATAGAGTGTAAATGGATAAATAAATAAATGAATAAATAATTATCGGTACCAGAAGAATACCTATTTTTAATGTGTTTCAATTGATCATTCAAAATTTCAGGATTTTCAGAATGATGTATTTTCACGAGATACCATGAACGCTTTTCTCAGTTATAAAGTCATCAAAAAAGCTTATTTTATGTTCTCCGATCTGATTATTCTCTATGAGATCTGAGCTGTTTCTGTATCTTGCTAGAATATTCTGAAGTTGTGACCACCTACTCAATTCCATATCATAGGGAAGACTCCATTTCAAATCATTGATTTCCAACTCATTATCACCTGAAGTAAAACTTGGACCACATTCAATATTACAACTTGGGGAGTTATTTTCAATACATATGACTGTGAACCTAATTGATGAAAATACATTTTGTTCTCTGTCTTATGCACTTTCCAATTCCAAAAACTATCTATTAATTTGTTTTGCATATTCTTCAACATACCTGCTGATAATTGAGAATGAGGTTGGATTTTTCAAACTCAACTATTCTTTCATTTCAAACAGCTAAACATTTCTGACGTCTTCCATCCGGATTTGTTCTTAATGATATATTAGGAAAAAGATAACTTGGTAAATAAACTGCAGTTTTAACTAACTGTGGGTTTCTTAACGAATTGTTACCTTTTAATCCATCTGGACAAGGAAATGTATAGTGCCTAATAATATCTGTTTCAACGAAATAAATCGCACACACTGCGGAATGTTGAGATGGGGACCAATTTTTACGAGGTATCGAAGATATGAACTTTCTTTTCCGAAGCGTGATTTGACTTACACCCTGTCACACAGCAATTATTTGGCATCTTCTTATGAGAAATAAGTCAACATGAAACATAACCTCAATTCAAAAACATTTCTTGATGAGACTTTCAGACATATACAAACACCCTTTCACTTATAACTTAATTATTTCAACTGTGGTTGTGTCAGCTGACGATAGCGATTCAGGAAACACAGAGTTGTCAAGCATACGGATTCATCCGTGGATCTTCAAGTTTCAGAAGTGGGATGATGTGCCGGCTAGCGATTCAGGAAATCTCAGTGTTGCCATGCATGCGGATTCATCCGTGGATCATGAACTTTCAGAAGTGGGATGCTGCGCCGGCTAACGATGGCGATGCAGGAAATCACAAGGTTGTCAAGCATACGGATTCATTCGTAGATCTTGAGCTTTCAGAATTGATATGCTATGCTGACTGACAATGGTGATAATTTGTCGACAAAGGATGGCGATTGAGGAACTCACAGTGCTGCCAATCATACAGATTTATGTGTAGTGAAAACTGTATCATTTCGAAACAGTAATATTCCAGCAGTCAGTTGAGGCAATATTCCATTTATATATTAGCAAGTTCCAAAATGATGGTTTCATGATTTTGAAATGACTTTTTGATAAGAAAGTCACGGAATAAAGGGAACTCGAGGCTACTGACGGAGCTGTTCTTTTTATTTCTCAATGTATCAGATCCTTTTTCGAAAATCCATTCACATGTACTTAAAACTGAAATACCTATAGCTGACTTTCTGATATCTCCCATAGATATGGAAATATGAAATGAAATCGTTATATTTCAGTTAGTTTAGTTGTTTGTATTACTCTTCTATACAATTTTCAATGAAAGAACGCTTTATTTCACCATCACTTACATAGCAAGCGTCGATTACTAATTTCCAATTAAAATTTCTCGTTTATGCACATGTAGGTATACTTCCAATTTATTTTCCGTTGTACGTATATATGGGCTCTCTAATATCCTACTAATCTGAAATTCATTCTGCCAGTGAAATTCTGGATTGACACGTTCGTTAATAAATATTCACCGGAATAAACTGATACATACCGGATGATATCGAGATTACTAGCGAATCTGCCAATTTCAATTAATAAGTATATTCAGGGTGTTTCAGTTTATATCTGTCAAATAGCAATTGGTCTTAGTAATATCGGAATAAGCGAACAAATACAGGTCCAATGATTCTTTGTATTCACTATACGGGATGTGGAAAGTAATATTTTTTTCATTCTAATATCTCGACAACCCTAAATCTATATGTATAGGTGAATATCAAGAAAAGATAATTTGCTACTATTTTCTTATAAGAGGGATAACACCGCAACGTCGAAAGTACCTCAGTTAGATATAGATAAATGTCCGAATATTATGCTCTAAATCAAGTTTTCAAAGTGATTTGTTGCCTGGTTCTCTAGAACCGTTAATCAGCATGTATGTTGAATGGTAAACATTTTCCGTTCATATGCGTGAGTGAATCTTGCGTTTTACCTTTATTGCATTCCAATATAGACATTATATGGCTATTCATGAAACGCAGTTGGTCATTTCAGTGGAGACTCCGCCATATTATTAAAAACTGTCTATGAAATGGCAGAAGCGCTTACAATGCGCTACCACCAAAATGTTAATATTCCAATCGTTTCCGGAAATTTTTCATATCACTATGACTGTTTCACTCATCACGTAATCTGACCAATCAGAAGCCTGAGACAACGTGTGCTTATCGCGAAAACATGAGGTATCTTTCAATTCTGATTGCTCTGACAGCGTTCATGTTTCTAACGATGTAACCATGGATAGCGAAGCAAAGTCGGTGAGTTTGGCATGAAATAACTATGGATGTACTTTAATCAATCATTCATTTATAATAAATGCTTTTTATGCTTCGTGAACGTGGAATTATCTAGCAAAATACCACTCTGTTCTGAATATGTTCTCATGATTCTGTCTTCCATTATTAACCCAATTGCCTTACGGATTCGTATTGTTGCTCGTCAACATTATTTCGTGAACTATGAAGCAACAGAATAATCTCGAATATTCAGAACATCGTGATAATACTTATGATAATTGTGTAGGAAGTTATATTCGTACATTCTTCACGACGACGTGTGATGAATTTAAAATATGACACATTTGTTGTCAGCCTTTCTTTTTCAGTAGAAATGGCAGCAAAAAGTTGGGTAGTAGAAATTTTTATGGAATGAAATTCAATATTTCCAACTCAAAATTATTAGTAAGCCATATTTTTTCAATTTTTTAACACAGAAGGAATAATGTGGTGAAAAAACAAGGGATTTACTGCCCTTTTCAGTACAGTCATATGAGAAGGCAAGTACAAAATTGCTGAAATGGCTAGAATCCATAACATGCTGTCATCCTGGTCTCTTTTTACTGACGGAACATTGTTGAAATCTATTAGAAAATGTAGAATTCATCGAATCACGCAAAGTTCTGCTATTGAAACTTGTGCAACCCTGTGTAAAACACCTGACATCAGAATCAAGAAGTAATCAAAATTCAGCGAATTTCACGTTTATGCAGATGCAGATATACTTCCGATTTATTTTCCATTGTACGTATATGGGCTCTCTAATATTCTACTAATCTTGAAGTCATTCTGGATTGACACGTTCGTTGATAGATATTTATCGGAATAAACTGATATACAGGGTGTTCCTTAATGATATGCTGATATTCAAGTGGCCGATTCTTCGACCCATTTCAAGAATAAAACTTCATATGAACGTATGTCGTGAACGTCCTAACTTTTGAGATACAGGGTGTCAATGTTGAGAATATGCATAGATTACTGTTTTGTCCACCCTGTATAGCTTTTCGTGATGGCAAAGTTCAGTCTGCTATGTGACTGAATCGGTTTACAAATTTCAGAAAGTTACATACTGTGGTTATCCAGTAAGGGATGTCCTGAATGGAGTACTCAGACATCAAAATTTGAAGTCTGGTCTCGTTTTTCCGTTTATTTCTCTAAAACGAAACGTTCTATTGAGTATCAACAAGAGTATCTTTTTTGTACATATTTGAATAGCCTTTCATGACATTGTATAAAATTTGGAATTTTCTTGTCGTTGCTCACTTTTAAGTAAAATATAAACAATAATATTCCCGTAACGGTGCCAGTGGTAGACAAATTTCATGAAGATGTATACAATATTGTCTCAGTTATTATGAAAAAACTCAATATTTTTCAAAACTTCATCACCCTGTATCTCAAAAGTTATGACTTTTAGTACATAAGTTCATATGAAGTTTTCTTCCTAAAATGAGTCAGAGAACCACCTCCTCAAATATTAGCATGTCTCTAAGGAATACCCTGTATATATATGCCGTAGTGAATCTGCCAATTTTGATTAATAAATATATTCAGCGTGTTTTTGTGTATATCTGTCAAATTTCAATTGGCCATAGTAATATCGGAATAAGCAAACAAATTTAGGTAAACTGATTATTTGTTCTCACTATACGGGACGTGAAAAGTAATATATTTTTTCATTATAATTGACTTCTCGTTTCTCTTTCTACAATCGGAACAATTGTTGAAATCGATTCGAAAATGTGGAATTCATCGATTGACGCAAAATTCTGCTATTGGAACTTGTGCCGCACTGTGCCTATAGCATCAGAATCAAGAAGTAATCAAGATTCAGCGAATTTCCATTCAGAGCACAAATTTTTTTCATGACTTTCATCAATGTAGCTTTCATTCGATATATTTTCGCCAGCCAATTTGTATATTTTTTTGTTCTCTTCTGAAACACCGCAACACAATTTCGCTCCGTCTGTCAAGTCGAGCACAACTCGCAGAAACTTCAACAAAGCAAAATATTTTCTGCAAGAACGGCACATGAAATATCGGAGGGAATCGATGAATTGCTTTGGAGGAAATATCGAGTAGGTGTTCTTTGATTCGGAACATCTCAGGATACGTTTTGAAAGTTTCATATCGCCTTTGAGAATTGGCGTTTCATGCCGAGTTCTTCAATCTAAGCTTTCAGGCATAATTTGAGCACTCACAAAGAACACGATAACAGATTCTGGAAACTAGAAAGAAATGGATGTGTAATATTTGAAAAACTCTTAGTACTCTTAGTTCCCACAATTTGGACTATTGTGGAAACTAAGAGCCGGCTGCAAATTTCGTTATCTGATAACGAAATGATATACAGGGTGTTCATTTCAGGACTTCCCACTTTGATTTTCTCGAAATGTGTGTATGTTTTTGAAAAATTCCGAGACACGTCAACAAATGTTTCGAAGAGGACGAGTTTTCATCAGAAAATGCATGCGCCTCCTTTCATCCCCTGCAAGGGGGAGCTACCAACTACAAAATCTCGGGGGTATCGAGTCATACCTCATTTTGAAGGTCTTTGTAATCTCTCACGTCAGTGTTTCGTTTTTTAAAATTGATCGATCCGTTATCGAAATATTTAGGAAAATCAGTTTTCTGCTGCGTATACCAACTGCAAAATCTCAAATGCGAAGGGGTATCGAGTTATACCTCATTTTGAAGCCCTCTCGAATCTCTACACGTCGGTACTTCTTTTTCTAAAATTGTTCGATCCGTTGTCGAGATATTTAGGCATTCTGTTTGCTGCTGCATACCATTGAAATAAAAACACTTCAACTGTTTTTTTCTTCTATATATCTACTTCCAATGTGCCTTGAAATGTATAAAAAAAAGTGTACTTGTTAAAGAAAATAAAAGACATATTGATTTGTTTACTATAATTATCAGTTGTGTGATAGTTGTGATTTGATAAGGCACTGTAGTAAAAATGGTTTATACTGTAGCTGGAAAAGTCGAAATAGCGACGTGTAGAGATTACAGAGACCTTCAAAATGAGGCATGACTTGATACCCCTTCGCATTTGAGATTTTGCAGTTGGTAGCTACCCCTCGCAGGGGATGAAAGGGGGCGCGTTCATTTCCTGATGACAACTTGTCCCCTTTGATACATTTGTTGACGTGTCTCGGGATTTTTTGAAAACATACACACATTTCAAGAAAATTAGGGTGGGAAGTCCTGAAATGAACACCCTGTATGTTTTGAAGGCATGTGAAACCACTTCAGTTTACCGAACGGCACCTGTGCCAATCACTATCCTGAGCAAGATGATTGAAAAATTGCATTTTCCTGTGCGGAAATTCGCACTTGATTTCGCCATTTGATAACGGGAAAATAATAATACCATACAATACCAATTCACCTTTCCGAATATCCAAACGTAGTACCATTCAAACTGATCTAAGTTAGGGACAGAGCGTCAATACTTCCGGGATATTTCGCCCTCCCCAAAAAGATAATATCCGATGAACCAATGTTGAAGTCAACATGTGCATTAGAATCATATATCTACTATTTCTATATGAACATATATGGCGCACCGCCTAAACGATATCTAAACAAAAATGGGACCAAAATGAGAGATACTTTTTGAATCAATAAGGACGGAAAGTGAAGGGTGGACACTGCTGACTTGAGGATCAGATTTTAAGTTAGGTTAGGTTCGTAAATATTTGATCATAATAAAACATTGAAAATCATCAATTGTTGATAATACCACAGTATATAGTACCTTTGTGCAGGTCAATATATAAACAAGAAAATTTTAAAATTTAAACTTACTTATGAAAAGCGGACTCCTGTCTATTCTTTTCTCCGCAAATACTGCATTTCGTTCCACTATGAACGGTTAAATGAGTTCAGTCTATGAAAAATGAACGAAAACACAAACACTAAAGAGTTGTACGAATAAAAACGCAGATATTCGAATTTCAATCACAATCAATCACATACGCGCTAAAACCAATTTGAAAATTTTAAATTCGTAGCCATATTGGTTCAAAAAGTTTCGTAATATTTTTTTCTACGTCGGCATCAACGCCTATTGGTCGATTCCGTTACCTATAGAGACAGAAGTTGCTCCCGCTTTGAGGACAGCTATTCATATATGAAGTAGTAGATATATGATAAGTGTAAAATACTCTTTTTCTACAAACGCCAGTAAAAGTATAATTCTTGACGCATGCTGTCAGTGTCTAAAATGTCAGTTCATGACACTGGTGTTGAAAGTGGGTGGGAATATAGAAAAACAACAACTTTCATAAAATTGATCGTGGCTTACACAGATAATACCCTAATTAAATTTGGTTGTTTTTGGCGAGCTTACTTCTACTTGTATTTCTAGCTGTTTTCATGCATTGCCCACTAACAACGATTCAAAAATTCGAGATAATCCTGATGGAATTAATGTTCTCTGTAGGTACATTCATTCGGCGCAAACTGGTAAACACATTTTAATTTGTACACTAGAAAGGGACTTGCAAGGCAAGGGTGTTCTTGACAGGTCCATTCGAGCGAACGGCGAACGCATAGGTATACAGTGTGTCCCTGCTAAAACTGATCGCCCCCCTCAACTTCAGAATCTGCAGAAGAATTTTAAACCGTTCAAATTTCAACCCTATGCTTCATAGCGTCCCTAACTTCAAAAACGGAGCTGATTTTGGTATTAAAATGAGCGACTTTTGTGTCGGTTGCAAAAAAATAGTAGATTGTCTTATTAGGATCAAAAGTGACACTTCATTTGATAAGCGAATTTTGCATTTGCGAGGCGGAGCGTTTAGCGAAGCCGAGCGAAAGCAACATTTGTGAGTCGAACAAAATCACTTTCGCTCCGAATGAAACATGCTATTTTTTCTGAAACCGAAACAATTAACTCAAATAAACATGTGAAGTAACCACCAATGCCGTGCCATATGTATGCAATGCAACAAATATTGACAAATAATCCGTGTGGTGGGAATATTCTACCTGCATTAACAGCAGGTTAGGTTTTCAAGGATGATCGAATTGTAGTTTCAATATATATACAACCACAGAGTGACATATTTGTGTATGGACCAGGTGCTCTAATGGCATATACCGCGCCAGTGCCAGCTATAGGAACAAGACGTGGAAAATGTTAGGTTAATGAGCATATCAACAATGATAATAGTGATTATTTCTTCCTCTCCATAATACACTGTGTTTGACTTGATAATCAAATGAAGCTTAACAATATCGTTGTTTGAGACAGAAAAGCTATTGCTTTCCGTGATAATTCAAAAACAAGTTATCCATTCCGAGAATAACGAATGAAATACAGATCAAGCAAGTATTTTAATCTTGAAGGTTCCTTGATCAAAACAAAAATACTCAACTGAGATGTTTATAATTCCAATACTTAACAATAACAGGTGTATTTATATCTCCAGCATGGGTATGAAATGCCAAATTTGCTGAAATCGGAAACAAATCAGGTATGCGTCTCAACCCGAATAACCAACCGTCAAAATGTTGTTTATTCTTGATGACGTCCAGTACATCCTTTTCAGTTCCTATGAGCTCAAGTTCAACTTTAGCTCCTAGGAACTAAATTTCAACTTTAGCTCCTAGGAACTAAATATGTTGCCTAGCAACATACCTATTTTTGTGTCAGTAATAGAAACGTCGATTCAAGAGCTGATTTTGGTATCAAAATGGACGACTTTTGTGTCGGTTGCAGAAAAAGAATTATATTCATGACGGAAGTATGTCCGGAATAATAGCAGCAAATAAATCGCTGTGCCGTAGATTTGGCTCTGACTGAGGTGTGACACGGGTAGGTTTTTGAAATCTACGGTTCAATTGGTATCAGATGGCATTATTCTTATCTCGTTATAAAATCGCGAAATCGAGTGCAAATTTACGCACAGGAAAGTGCAGTTTTTCAATCATTTTGCTCAGTATGTACAGTGATTGGCACAAGTGCCATTCGATGAATATTTTTACATGCCTTTGGGACATATATATATATATATATATAATTTTGTTATCAGATGATTGCCGAAATTCGCAGCTGTCTCTTGGACTATCAAGGGTTTGCTTAGTTTCCAAAATATTATTATTTCATGATGTCACGAAATCATTGGTATGGCGGGAAAATTGGGAAAAGATTGGCGTCGGTAGAAAAGTTCAGTTGGTGGTCAAGTCGAGTCAAGTACAATAATTATACTTCAATGTGATGATAAATCTTGTTGACAAAGCATGAAATATACATATAATAAAATACAAGTCAGAAGAATATAAGGAACGCAAATCAAAAAAATATAGGAACACAAACAAATATAAGAAAAAATACAAACAAAGAAACAAAAAAGAAAAAAAATTACAAACTAAACATTAATGAACACATTTGAAGATGCGTTCATGAAAACATTTGAAAATCAAGTGATAATTTGCAGGTTCATGCGTTCATGAAAACATTTGAAAATCAAGTGATAATTTGCAGGTTACCATAATAGAATTCAAAGATCGAATGATAGGCTTTTTTGATCAGAAGATCTTCAACTGAACTTCAGAATAATAGAATAATAGAAAGATGATTTTATACTTTGATACTTTCATATACCAGAGAATGTTTTGTAGAAGCGAATTTAGGAATAGGTGAATAAAGCATATGTTTTAGGAGTGTACAGGGTGCGCCTCCCTTGACACTTTTGTTTCTCAGAGATATAAAGAGATTTTGAATGAAGAAGTTTTTTGAAACGACCCAAACTTACATTTCATGAAATTACTCAAAATTCAGGGTCATTAGTTTTTCCAGAAAGGACATGAACTTTGATTGTTTTCATAGAACACCCTATATATTTTCCGACATGTCGACAGAGCCTTTTTTTCTGATCTCAAAAATACTTAATTATGAGTTGTATATTTGGATGAATAATAGTTGAGTTATTGGATCAGAGTTTACCGAAATACCGATTTATAATGATGTAAGTGGAACATAGAGGGCTTTGGAATAATGTTTATATATTGTTTGGGCTCTATGGAAATGTCATGATATTGTTTATTATGAAATTTGAATCGTTCAATCTCGAAACAAAAAAATATGAATGGACAGTTTGAATAGGAGATGCAGTATTTTGGTAAACATTGATCAGCAATAACTGAATTCTTTTCCATTCAAATATGCAATTTATGAATATTTCCGAAATCAGAAGGAAGAGTTCTATCGACATGTCAGAAAATATATAGGGTGTTCCCTTGAAATAATCAAAGTTAATGTTCTTTCCGGAAAAACCAATGACCTTGTATATAAAGCAACTTCTTGTAATAAGAGTTTGGGTCGTTTCGAAAACATTTTCACACATCTCTGAAAACAAAAGAGTTAAGAAGGGGTTCCATTTAAGAGACGCACCCTGTACATGCTAGTTTTATTTTTATGAATTAAGCATACTGTTCCCATTATGTATAGACAGGTGACAGTAAATATTTTATGGCTAATAAATAGAGGCTTGCAGTGTTCTCTCGATTTATACTTTGTTACATATCTGAATGATACACACTGTATACCAGCTCACGGGTGTAAATTTAATTATTCGAACATGCTCTGCTACTGTCGACGCAAAAAGGTATACCTAATTCGTGCGTCTGAAATTGGATCGGCGATGGGCTCTTTGAAAATTCCAACTCGTAGAGTTGAATTTAATTTTTCCATCAGAAAGGATTGTCAGCTTTCCCCAGACTTTGGTAGAAAAGAAGACTAGGATGAAAATATGTGCTCGTGGTTTTTCCCAATCCGACTAAACTGAATATTTTTTGTCGAATCCTTTTGGAAACTGATTGGGACGAGTTTAATTGAAGTGTTTCATGGAGGGTTACGTGATGGTAATATTGTGTCCAGGATATTCATTGGAAGTATTCCTTCGAACATATACGTTTTATAACAATGGAACAGTTGTGTTATTTCACAACACAATAGTTTTGTGTGTTTTCAAAGCGCAAAGTGATAAATTGTTGCTCGACAAAAAAAGTTACTTACACGATTTTTTCACGAACGAAATAGTAATTCATGTACCAAGGACGAAAAACTGTCTATTATAGTTGAATCTGCAGATTGATAGCCGAGATCAGTTCATTTGGAATTTGATCAATTGAAGACTCATGTTCACTTTCGCATGCGGAAATAACGTTCAATTATCATTCTTTAGATGTTCTTGGAATCTGAAATGGCGAAGACAACTCTGAATTTTTGATGTTTTTAGAAAGGAAACTAACATACCTACTTATGGCCGGTTGCTAAAATCTCTCTGTTAACTCAAGGAGAAATCAAATCTTCTAACGGCAACGGCATATACAGTGTAATTCATAAAGTTGGCATCATAATATGGGAAAAACATGCAATGATAATTCATTCGGAAATTCGACTTGGGCGTTGAGTTCTGATTCAGGAAATATAATAAATGACCTACTCTACTCGGAGTCACGTGACTTTCGCTACATGTCAAAAGTTACATTTCATCAAATAAATCGCTATAAATAGGCTTATTTGTTCGAATTTCGAAAAAGTTTACTGAGAAATGTTGTCTCTATTTCAATTTCACACATTTGTTTAGAATTTGAACGTTTTAATGCACCTATTAATTCTTATTTCTTGATGTCTTCCAATAGTAACCTCGACAAAACTGTCCTTGTAAAGTAATTTGATGATATTCTGAAAGATGACTGGCATCATTTTAGTCGTGGACGTATAACGTCCATGATTTTAGTACTGAAAAAAACAGTTTGAAAAAACTTTGCCAAATGAAAGACGATACATCAACTTTGCAGCAAAAATAACAGAAATTAGAAGCGGGGATTATTATATTCTAAAAAAACATATTTCTATCGATAATTAGTGATTAAAAAGTTAGTAGCATAATAAAGCTACTAGAAACAAATAGTTCTGTCGGTGTTAATCTTCTTTAATATCACAGACATTTCGTAGAAATTGAAACGATATCAAAAACTAAAAGTTGTTATAGAGCGTTCCAATTCGGGACACATATGTTAAATTGGAATAGAAACAACTTTTCTCTGTTAAGATTCTTGAAATTCGAACAAATAATAAGCATATATTTAGCGATTATAAGTCCATACCATACCAAGAATGGGATATTCAGGTTTAATCTTATCCTGAAGATGCTAGATGTTTGGTAAGTGGTAAAACAGTGTAGTGTGCATCATATTCATGTTCTCAATATAATGTACTCATTTTAATATCAGCTCGTTCATTCTCAAATTCCCAATTGTATCTTGATTTATTCTCATAGACTGTATCTCATTCCTTTCTGAATGCTTGAATTGGAAAAAAAACGTTCCAGTAGTGCATAAAACTTCCAGCAGAAATTACTTTCCTGGTGGAAACGTATGGCCATTGTCGGAAACTTTATTCCCAAAGTATCTACAAATAGGCGTTCGGTGGAGGAATTTATTTTATAGATTGACATTAACAAGTTTTTGCTTCATCGCCTCTCCTACCATTTGTATTTATTACTCTCGGATGCGAAGGAGCATTGGCTCTTTGCTCTATTTGTTTTACTACGACTCTAAAAGCTCTAATTCGATTCTTGCGATGAACCTTTATTCTAGATCGACGTTAAATCGTTTGGCATCGGGATATTTCCAGGATTAGAAAAAAAGTATTGAACGTCATTCGACACACTACGTAAACCACCACGTAGACGTTAACGAACGGAAAATAACGTTTTTCTACTCACATAACTAAAATGGCATTTAGCGTACGGATATAGTTTTTCTCCTAACAAGTGCGGAAAGTGATTCTTTCCCACACAAGACTGCCGGGCAAGCAGTAGAGTGCGGGAAAGACACTTTCCGCATGAGTTAGGATCAATATTTTTTCTACAAGCGTAGGAAATTGATTGATTCGTTCAATTATATATTCAAGCAAATAGGAACAACTAACAAGAGATATATATTCACTATCTACTAATTATTAGTAATAGCTATTGTGAACATACAGTTCGACGCATTATGTTGGTTTATTGCGGAAGCCAGCAGGCCCATTAGGAGTTTGGTCTCTAGGTTCCAGACAATTCTATTAAATGAGCCAAAAATACCTATTCTTTATTCGGTTATTTCATTTCTTTATTGTTGCACCATTCAATAAAACGCGTGTATAGCTTCTCATACCTATCTTTAGACTTCGTTGGTGATAACGCATCTGTATCAAATCCCTATAGCTAGAAGTTTTTGATCACATTGTGGCATTTCCACTGAATCGAAAATGACAGTAACGCTGTGTCTGTCACTTCGACAATTCCAAACTTATTTGAGGCTTGATTGGCATGACAACAATAATCGTTTCCCGTCAGATCAATCCAGATCTATAGGGGGATTTTTATAATAATCAATTTTTATTTCTCAATATTTCTTAATTTTCAAAATAAATAGTGCAATTTGATGGATGATGAACTTAAACTTTTATATTCCATCGCCAATCACTTATATTATTAGCGATTTTATCATATCTTCGTTTTCCCGCACTAGTGTGGAAAAAATTTTCCCGCATATTTCAGTACACAGTGGTACATATATTCACATATATTTACCTAATATATATGGTGAGCAAAGGGCTTTTGGTTCAGATTGCGAATGATTCGCATCTGATCTTCCACCAAAGCCGTGAATTGAAAATTTTTAAAGAAAATTCATGTGTTCAAAAAATCTCCGGCATTAATTAATTTCCTAGGGGGATCATGAATGAAAGATTGGTACTATTTTGTATTTGGTGTAAGAAAATTACGCCTTGAACATAATAATTCCATGAATACTGTCTATAGGTTAATCGAGGAGGTGGAACATCAATTTATTTTCAGATTTTTTTCGATTTTCTCCTCGTTTTTATAATAATACTCATATTTCCATTTTATAGAAGGGGATAGAACATCCGAAATATCTGGAAAAATGGACATAACAATCCGAAATTCAATGAATTACCAGATGATATCAAAAACAGCCCAAATATTATACAATTCAAAAATAAAGTAGAGAAATATATTCATATGCCAAGGAATGATCAAAGCTGAAAGACCATGAATTACTTTTTTTCTTTTTTTTACTGTTTCTTTTTTTCCTCTTTTTGTTCACTATAATATGAGTACTGTTATATTGAGATATTTTAATGATATGTAAGTTTTGTTCACTATTTGTAATTTCAATTATACAACAGTCGATAATACTTCATGAATGATCTTATACCAGGAATTACTGTCATTTCTACTAGAAAATTAATTATACTCTATATATTATTTGTATAAAATGTATCAATGAAGAAAAGAATGAAATGCAATAACTGAAATAAATGAAAATAAAAACAAAAATAAAATGTCTTCTTATTATTCTTTGTTAAGAGAAAATGAAAGAAAAAATCATCTGCGACCAAATAAATTCCCACCATATGGACTTGCGAATAGGACCCGGGGTGAATACCGAAAACAAGGAAGCCCTTTATCCCCGAATAAACTTACTGCAAATAGCATCACTTGCGGAAATGTTATTAAATTCGGGATGATGGAGCCTATTTCGGAGGGAGGCCACAGCGGTAAATTGAATTCCGGACGGCGTAAAGGGGGGGACCTTTTTCCATCCTTTTACTAACATAATATTTTGTCGATTTCTCGGTTTCAGACCAAATATCGATCGATATCTGCCAAATATCAAATATATTACCATACATTCTCGGCATATCTGAAAAAGTCAAACGTTTTGGTGACAAATTTCAAGTGAAATTTCCACACCAGTGATCTTCATACAGATAAATTGGGTTTTAATGACAAATTACCATATAGAAACGTACGTATTTTAGTGGATTTTTTTTTCTCGTGGGTACCCACCAGCGTAATAATATTTTTTTCTTCAAATAATATTGAAAGTGTCTCTTCAATGACACTTAACAGGCCGAAAAGATGTACCATTACTGCCAGAAGGCAGAAAAAGTTTATTGCTATGAAACTTTCCAAGTGATAATTCGAATCAAATTGGTAATCAAAATTAACACTGACGTTGGCTGAACACAAAATGATGGATTATTTGAATGATGGTTTTTGAAATGGGCGTGTACACCTTAGTAGAACTTTTAACTCAAACCATGTTTATAATGCTCCTTTTATACATAAATAACGATTGACGACATAATTGGATCGAAAAATTAACTAGAATGTTTTATTTTTGGACATAAATAATAGTACCTTCTGAAAACGGACCCTCTTATGACGTTGAAACCTCATCTCGCCATAGTTAAAAGAAAATACCAAACGCCCGACGGAGACTGAGGCAACTGATATATTATAATTCTTTCAACTGTGATCTCGCGCTAAATCCCTCTGTCAGAAATCATGTATCATTCATCTCTGTCTGGAATAATCTTGTTTCAGTATTAGGGTTGTGACGTCACATCATCGCCACGTTTCCAGAGGTCCGAAAAATCGGGGATTTCAATAATTTTTTATAAAACGTAGGGAGCTCACAGCAAGAAACGGTTTGCGGTGGTGAGCTACTTTTGGAAATATCTGTTATTGATACTGATCAAATTACTAAGGTGGACGGACACACTGACCTTCATCAGAAATACACGGAGGTTCCACCTCCCCTTTCTCTACTTCTACTAGTATGTAACTATACCTATGAAAAATTAATTGAAAAAATTATAATTTCTCATTATCACTACTTGTAGTATCCCGACGCAAACTAAATTTATTCATGAACCTGTATGCAATTCAAATGAACAAATGAATTCTAAAATTATTTTATTTCCAAACACAATCTGGTGTGAAATTTTCTCACGGAATACCACACGAGGTCAAATTGCTTTCCGCGAATTTGTTACCTCTAGTAGTATTACAAGTTAAAACTGTGTTTAGACTGAAAATACAATTCTCACTCAGACAATGCCAAAAAATAAAGAAAAATCATCAAAGAATTATATTCACAGTAGTTTGTAATATGTGGGACTCACTTCGAGAGGTGATAGGGCGTCTCAAGAAAATAGAAAATTTTCCATAAACAAAAGTCGTAGAAGGCGTCTTTTGCGAGAGACACGGTGTTGAAGTGAAAAATATTTGTAAAAACCTCACAAACGATAAGGTTTCCACAAAATTCTCAAGAGGTGAGGTGATATACTGGGATATAATTGAGAACTTTACCACCCTGTATCTCAAAAGTTCGGACGTTTAGGTCATACGTTCATATGAAACGTTCTTCTCAGAATGGGCCCTAGAATCTCCTCCCAAAATATTGACATCCAATTATGAAACACCCTGTATAATAATATGCTGTTCTCATAGATGGTTGTAGGATTTTTTTAAACACTGTGTAATGGAAAAATTGAATTTCGTACAGAAACTTCAGCTTCTATAATACTTGACTGTTGATTTCCAGGTCAAGACTACCTTTTCCCGAGCCAGTCGAACCCCAGCCGAGGCCACGACCCCGCGTACCTCCCCTATCAGCAGCAGCAGCGCTACGTCGACCCTTCGGAGATCATCCCCTTCCGGCGAACGCAGCCCGGCTTTCCCCAGCAGCCCCCTAGCCCCTACCTGCAGCCAAGGGATCTGCAGACATCGGACCTGCCTGTGCACCTGCAGCACACGCTGCCCCAGTACAGGTTCACCACTAGCCAACCGCAACTCTTCAATGTGAGTACTCTTTCATATTAGTAGATTGGTTATGAGGATGACGGTTTATATGGGTTGAACCCGAACGGTTTTTGAGTGGGGAGGATAAGGCGTGACTATAAGAGGTTGAAGGGGGGCCGACAAATAACTCAGAGAACTGAAAGAGAGTCAACCGCAATTCTTCAATATGGGTACTATTTCATATTAGTAGAAATGTTATGAGGATGACGGCTCATATGGGCTGAACCCGAACGGTTTTAGGGTGAGGAGTATAAGGCGTGGCTATGAGAGGTTGGAGAAGGGGCCGACACAGAACTCAAAGAACCAGAAGGGAGTCAACCGCAATTTTTCAATGTGAGTACTCTTTTATAATAGTGGAAAGTTATGAGGAGGACGGCTCATATGGGTTGAGCCCAAAGGCGTCGCTATGAGAGGTTGGAGAAGAGGCCGACACAGAACTCAAAGAACCAGAAGGCAGCCAACAGCAATTCGTCAATGTGAGTACTCTATTAGATTAGTTGATCGGTTGTGCGGGAGACGGCTCATATGCGTTGAACCCGAACGGTTTTTGGGTGAGGAGGATAAGGCGTGGCTATGAGAGGTTGGAGGAGAAGCCGACACAGAACTCAAAGAAGTAGAAGGCAGTCAACAGCAATTCTTCAATGTGAGTACTCTTTCATGTTAGTAGATAGGTTATGAGGTTGAACCCGAACGGTTTTTGGCTGAGGAGGATAAGGTGAGGCTGTGAGAGGTTGGGGGAGGGGCCAACACGGAAGTCAATGAACTAGAAGGCAGGTTCACCACCAGCGAAGTGCAATTCATATAAGTACTAGGTTATGAACCTGAACCATTTTTGGGGGGGAGGATAAGGCGTGGCTATGAGAGGTTGGAGAAAAGGCTAACACAAAACCAAAGAGCTAGATGATAGGTTTACCACCAGCCAACCGCAACTCTTCAATGTGAGTACTCTTCCATATCATATGGGTCGAACCTGAATGGTGAGATGGATATAGCGTGGCTATGAGAGGTTGAGGGTACAGCCAACACAGATGTCGAAGAACAATAAGGCAGGTTCACCACTAGTCAACACTCTACAATGTTAGTACTCTTTCATATCAGTAGATAGGCTATGAGAGTGACGGCTCATATAAGTTGATTCTGAACGGGTTTTGGGTGGGAAGGATAAGGCGTTGCTATGAGAGATTGAAGGAGGGGCCAACAGATAACTCAAAGGACCATCAGCCAATCGCAACTCATCAATGTAAAGAATATTCATCTAAGGGTTTCGGAGGCCCATGCACAGTTTACATATCAGTAGATGAGCTATGAGGGTAACGGCTCATTTAGCTTGAACTTGAACGAATTTTGGGGACGGAGGATGAGGCGTGGCTATAGGAGGTTGGTAGGTTGCCAACACAGAACACTAGAAGGCAGGCTCACCCGATTCTCCAATGTGATTCATACCATTTCACCCACCCGGTCTTCGAATGGGGACAGTTTATTCTTATTTGTTTTTTTCATCTGCTCAGTCTGTTTTCACAGCAATCTAGTATGTTATTGAAACCGAACACGCTTGATGCCATCTGAGGATTGTGAAGGAGTCGGGATCATTAAATAAACATTATTTATGACAATAAGAATATAGCCATGTAGAGCTTCGTTCTGTGATTTTTCTGGAAGTCATTTCAATAGCGACAACTTCTAGACGAAAGAACTTTTTTGTGTATTTTATACTCTAGGATTGTTTCACCGCGTAGTATGGTTTTTGTAGGCATTCAATTAATTTCAGTGTGTGATGAATGGGCCAAGAGATCTACTGGTGAGGAGCTCTTGCTTAAATGTGGGTTTCCAGATGAAATATAATGTCTTATGATGTGAATGCATATTAATTCGTATGACAGAACTCAGAGAATTCTTATTTCATTAGCCCGAAGGCCCATCCACATCTTCAATATCAATAGATAAGGTATAAGGGTAATGACTCGAATGGATTTAACCTGAACGGTGTTTGGGTAAACAGAATGAGGCGTGGCTATGTAAAGTTGGAGAGGGGCATCTAATCCACCTATTTCATATTACCAAATGAGGTATGAGGGTAATGGGCCTCGATTTGTTAGTCTTTATTAATCGATCAATAAATCAATGTTTGTACTAACGATCTTACATTTTTCAGCAGTTTCCTGACGCTAACCCCTTCCAGCAATTCTCCTTCCAAACGCAAAACTCCGTGCAGCGCCCTTCTGCGGACACTTTCAGCTCTAACTTCGACTCCCTCCAGCTGCAGCCCAAACCCACCACAGCCAGACCCAACTACTCTCACCTCTTCGCCAAGAGTCACGTGCGCGGGGGAGGGGACCCGTTGCAGACGGAGACCTTCTTGGGGCAGATCACGCTGCAGAACGCGCCGGAGTTTTCCGGGGGGTTCGCGCCTAGTCAGGGGGCGTTCCCGCAGAAGGGAAGGGAGGTGGGCGGGGCCAGCGGGTTCGGGAATGGTTTGGAAGAGGGCGGTGGAGATGGGGTGGGACAAGGTGGGAGGCCGCACTTCTTGAATCACAGGTAAACGGGATATCCTTCTCTACGACCAGCAAGCTTCTCGAGTAGAATGCTATACTTCCTCTAGTACTATTTGAATATCAAAGGAAATCGAAGATGAATAAGACTCACGTTGGATGTTCTAATACGGTTGAATAACTTGTTACAATTCTTAGATCTACCTCAAAGCACCAAAGCGATGAAATAACTATGTTAAACACCAGTGTGGTGAAGTACACGACGTTCTTTATCAATGATCGAACTGCAACAAGAACATATTTGTCCTATATTCAACATCGAATATTGTTGCTTAGGTACTGCTATACTAATGAAGCATATACAATAAACCTCAATATAGGCTCATTTATGATTGATTTGATAATTGAATATTTTGTTATCAGAACAGAACTTACAACAGTACCTTACTGTCCCACTTTCTGGAGATATCATGTTTCTCGACATCGAAATATGAACTGCGTTTCAAATAGACCTAAACTAACTTGAAACAAACGAAATAAACTTCTTCATTCTTGTTCGCCCTGTAATAACTTTGTCAAATCTGTGTACTAAACTTTACGAACGACAGTCACAGAGTGAAATATACACAATCTAACAAATTTCGAATGCAGAGTACGTATCCGAACGCACCCACCCCTGTGGGATGGTATATCCTTTATATACAGAGTGCTTTGCAAAAATAATGAAAAGATATTATATGATATAAGAACATCTAGGAAGATGGAGCACAACACATTGATCAACTTATATAGGGTTCGATATTGAATGATAGGTATTTCCCTCAAGATTCGCAGAAAAAAATGATGATGGCAAGGTTTCCGAGCTGTCTAAGGCGCTCACATTCGCTAGGTAGTTGTTTACGATGCAGAGGTATTGTCGGTTCGAATCCTGACATTTTTCATGAAAATGTGATCCTAGAAATGGTTCGGATTCCACTGCTATAGGTCGCGCTCTTCCTAACCCCGCACAAGTTCCAACTTCGGCGGAGTGGGTTCCAACTTCGTAGTAACGATATACAAATTTTACAAAATGAATCAACGAATACAGTATCATACACCGAGATCGATGGAATTATATTCATGGAAACTTCTGAAAAATTTGCTTGAGTACCTATCATAAAAATGAGATTGAATAAAATTCCGAATATTTTCCCATCGAATTGGGAGCTTGGAGAATTTTTCATCATTTCGCAGAAGTTTGTCACCATGTATATTTAATAACCTTGTATCACCACGTATTATCATCAGTGATTGAGTCCTCTTATATATACCCAATGGATTCATCTTCAAAATGAAGGACACCGCATCCGAATATGTGCAGTTATCGCGAAAATATTGAAAATGTTGAAATCATTGCAAAAATGTGCTTGTTGCGTTTCAATTGATCAGCAATTGAGTATCCTAATATTTGAGGGAGCTGGTGAAGCTTACTTAACAAAAGTTAGTAGTTAAAAAATGATATATTTCTCTTTGCAGAACCAGAATTGTCGCTCCAGACTCTGACAAGAAAACAACCAGACCTCAAGTCAAGGACTACTTCGTCAACGAGAACGGCGACGTTTACAGTCCCACTTCCCCAGAACCACAAACACCCCCTGCCATCCCCAACAAGGCTAAATCGCTAACTTTCAACTACGAGAAAGACGAGCCCAAAAGGCAGAAATCGGTGGACCTCGACACGCTCCTTGAGGAACCCCTCAAATACAATTTCGGCAACAACAACGACGACGAAGTGGAGGTAGTCAAGTCACAGGGCAAACAAAGGAAGAGCGAGAAAATCGTAGAGGAAACTCGGGGGAATAACGACAACAACTACGACGACGATGTTGTCAAGTCGAGAGGAAAACAGAGGAAAAGCGAGGAAATCGTAGAGGAAAACCGAACTAATAACGACTCGAGAACTCGGGAAAACGAAGAGGTGCACACGATGGTACCGTTCGATAGTACCGAGTACTACTCGGGCAGTTACGAGTCACGTGACGGGGCTAACGATATCCAGGAGAGCGATTATCCCGAGGATGGGGTAGGAGAATTCGACAGTCGAGAAAATGAGGTGAGTGAAATGGTCAATAATTTCACATGGCCTGATGCAATGATAATAATAGTAATCAAACAGAAATTGTAATGAATTTTCTTCAAAGAATTCGTGTTTATGCAGTTCTCTCCGTTCAATCTGATGATAGATGATGTTGAATTATATGTTTTCGTCGTCTTCAAATTAACATGTTTGATTCCTGTAGACGAAATTGATTGTTGATGATCTCTATTAACGATCAATTTGTCTATTAACTATAGAATGTGGTATAGGCAACCAAACATACACCGCATCGTTTCACTGTAGGGTTTTTATCAATAAATCTGCATTCAAATCGAAAATATGAATTTCATCGAAGATTTCACGTCAACGTGTTAGCTTTTCAACGTTTCTGAGCTAATTTCAATCCTTGTTGCCTAACACAAGAGAAATTTATTCTCCATGGGTATAGTTTATACGCATGTCAAATGTCACTAATGTCAGTGACAAGTTGACTTTCGTTGTAGGAGGAATTCATATAGTCGACGACAAATGTTTTTATCCAACACGTATATAAATGAATAAGGCGCTTTGGTCGCACGTTCAAATATCTCGAACATTAATCTCACTCATCAATACTGAAGTTGGGTTAAATACCTTATATAATATGTTTTTATCATTCTGACATCGAGTATCCTGAATGAATTCTACCGACTGCGCCAAATTAGTAAATATCTCATGTGTCTTCATAGATGAATTCTAATTTTAGATTTATGATTGATGCAAAAACGATATTTTTTTCAGAACGATCATCTCAAAGAATCCAATACACCCCAAGATTCCACAGCTTTTGCCGGCACCAGAGTCGAAACCACAACTCTTCCACCATCCGTGACGATTTCCTCTTCCGTAACAGCGAAAAACCCACCCGGCAGTGATCGAGATGATTCGGGTCTGGTCATTTCGGTGGTCACCAGTAAGACGGTGGTGAACAATACCGTGATCGCGTCTGCGACTCCGTTGCCCATCGTGACCAAATCTTTGATGAGCACCACGGAACCTTCGACGATGATACATGAAAATTCGACGGACACTTGGGTCGTTATTGCTTCTGTGCAGACGAGTAGGAGTGTCTCAGGTGCTAGGTAAGATCATCCATTTATTCAATCAATCGTCCTTCAATTCAAACATTATTTGCTCATTTGATCCTTATTTATCTCTTGTTCCTACCGTATTCGTTCACGCGCCCCTGGAGTCACAATTCTATTCTGTTTCGCTCCTCTTTTCCTTTCTTCTGGCCCAGAATGTGCAGGCCAGAATTGGCCAGAACGGCTAAATTCCTGTGAAGATTGATGGGCCAGTACATGTTTGTATATAAATTCGATATATTCAAATAAAAAAAAGTCGACCACCACGGGATTCGAACTCCGGTCCTCCCGTTACCAATCGAACTTATTTCAAATGAGCTACTACACCTTACTCGAAATGATATGTGTACGGAATTTATTTGTAGTTAACTTTCTAATAGGAATATTTCATAATTATTTATCATCATCATAATAGAAACATACAAACGATGAACAAGGAAAAACATCCGATTCTCCGATTTGCTACCGAATTTCTGTCTTACCTATTTCATGAGTCAGACGACTTGCCTATTTTTCATGACTTCCATGATGATATCTGAATGCAATGAATAAATATACATATAAAGGGTGAGTCATTTGGATACAGGCTAAAGGGCGGATTGTTTGGACTAAAATATGGCGATAGGATCAAATATGCCTCAATGAAATATTGCTGTGGAAAAACATACAGGGCGTTTCAATCGAAAAAGTATCGAGTATGAACTAGCACCAAAATGCATTCAACCGGTGCAGCTTTGGCCGTTGCCAGCAATCTACCGACCTATCATTTATACTGGGCCAGAAGGCGGCCAGAGATTTGATATTATCACTGTAATAGTGCTATAATAATACCAACAGTAAGGTATTATTATTGTTAATATCATTATTATTAACGATGTATACAAGAATGTACTTGATGTTTCTAACGTGTTTGAGTGGAAGAGTAGCCTTGCTAAACTCCGCCAGGATAAATAAAGACAATTTATTATTATTAATATGTTTGCTGGGTCCTTCCCTCACTTCTTCCACATAATCACCGAACAATATATGGAAAACAGGTTATGTTTTTCGAAAAATTCTTTTTTGTTTCTTGTAGGTATCTTCCGTCTTCCATAGTCGAACAAGATGTCAGAGTGAAACTATTGAATGAACATTCTCATGAAGATGACGAAGAGGATTACGATGACACTACAACGGAAGAACGGGAAGAAGAAGAATTCACTACAGTAACTGTGCCAAAACATAAAACATCGACTGAAAGTCTCATTGATAAGTTGGATAGGGTTCAGTCGGATTTGTCTAGTGGATTATTGACAGGTATGATCATGAATAAATTGAAATATATTTTCCCCAGATATCATTCCTCTATCAGAAAATATTGAGTCAGGAATCTTCCTTTTTTTCGGATTGTGTCGTTGAAATTCATATTTGAACCTAACGTCCCCCATAGAAAAAAATTGTGACCCTATATTCTCCAGTCTCTTCTTTTATTTTACCAATAATTTATTCGTTTTTCCACCACTAGCTATGAAACTACCATTATTTATTCCTTTTCGAGGCTTGAAGTGTTTTTTCACTATCAAGGTAGTTTTCGTTATTTTTTTTATTTTTTTACCGCCTCTGTTATATAATTATCCTGAATTCATTGTCCTGATGCGAGATTTGCATTAATGACCCTCGAATCTAATAGGTATATATCAATCAATAACGACTCGTCATATTATGCTGTCATGATCATGGCTACTAGAGTTAAATTAGAATTGAAAAGAAATGCTTTCATAGTGACAAATGGGTTCATATTTGGAACTTACTATGAACCTTTACAGAAGTAAAGTTATTAGAGAGTTATTAGATATAGATTCACTATATAAATTCAAATTGAAATCGGTCATTCATTCATACATTGTCTTTAGTTTTTCAAATTGATAGTAATCACCACAATCATACAACTAGACAAGCAGATCATTTTTCAATCAAGAAAATTAAATCAGATATTTGTAAAAAATCTATCTATCACAATGGAATGATTCATATTCATAAGTCTAATTGTCTAAAAAATTTCAGGAGGTTTGGGTAACAACATCGCCGTCATAAAGGAAACCCCCGACATGGAAGCCATCAAGCTCGCCGCTCCTGCCACCACTAGAGCCCCCTACCCGCAGGTCCACATCCGCAAGTACTCCCCAGCCAACCGGCGAGCGACCACCAAGAAGCCCAGACCTCAACCCGGCGGAGCGAAAAAGAAAATCGCCCCGCCACGTACCTCGGATATCGCCTCCATCATCTCCTCTGACTACAAATTGAATGCCAGTGACGACAGGAGTTCGAAGTTGCTGGAGGAGATTTTGAACAGGGCGAAACTCCAGAGGAGTGAGGAGAAATCTAAGAAGAGGGAAGATTTATCGAAGTTGTTACCCGCGGGGTACAATAACACAGAGGGTGGACTCGAGATTGTCGACGACATTTCCAAGTTTCTACCTCCTGGATATCAGCCAGGTAAAGCTGAAGAAGAATCGACGGAAAGCAGTGTTTTGAAGCACACCAAGCTAGATGACATCTCCAAATTTCTGCCACCTGGCTACAAACCTCCTAAAAGTGAAGAAAAGACGACTGAAAGCAGCATTTCGAAGCACACGAAGCTTGATGATATTTCCAAGTTCTTACCTCCTGGATACAAAGAACCAAAAACTGGGGAGAAAACGACTGAAAGCAGTGTATTGAGGCACACCAAGCTAGATGACATCTCCAAGTTTCTGCCACCCGGATACAAACCCCCTAAAAGTGAAGGAGAATCGACTGAGAGCAGCATTTTGAAGCACACGAAGCTCGATGACATCTCCAAGTTCCTACCTCCTGGATACAAAGAACCAAAAAGTGGAGAAAGAACGACTGAAAGCAGTGTTTTGAAGCATACCAAGCTAGATGACATCTCCAAATTTTTGCCACCTGGCTATAAGCCGTTCAAGAATGAAGAGAAGTCTACCGAAGGCAGCATTTTGAAGAATACGAAGGCAGATGATGTGTCCAAATTTTTGCCGCCGGGTTACAAAGTGCCGAAATACAAGAGCCACACTACGGAAAGTAGCATTTTCAAGAATACCAAGGCCGACGATGTTTTAAAATTTTTGCCGCCTGGGTACAAGGCACCAAGAACTACCACAGAAAAGGCAGAAAAGTCTGATGATGTCATAAAAGGTGAGTTTCGTCTTTTCCACTTATTAACATTCCAAAATTCTGAATTGTCAGACGAGTTATGTCAAAATTCTGAATGAGATGATCACATCATACATCCTAGAATTTTGAGATACAAGTCAGACTCTAATGTTAACAGAATGAAGAGATTTTGTATTTCGTGTAAATTTTTTTAATTATAAATCGCAAAGCGCTTTCGGCTAAAAAGCCATCATCAGTGCTATACTCGTCAAGTATTTACTTGACGAGTATAGCACTGATGATGGCTTTTTAGCCGAAAGCGCTTTGCGATTTATAATTAAAAAAATTTACACGAAATACAAAATCTCTTCATTCTATTGATCAGTTACGTGTATGCAGCTAGTAAAAATCTTCATCTAATGTTAACGTCAGATCTGTGACATGAAGCGCGAAATTCTCAAGTCATACATTTTTAAATGTGAAAACCACTGTTGTTGTTTTTACATTATTTGCTATAGATTTTCACCAAGTAACGGTCGAATCAATTAAACATAAATTTTTATTTGCATGTAAGCAGGTTGTGATGCAAAATTGTGATAAAAATACTTATGTCTCTGATTCTCTTCATGTCATCCTGAATCAATTAAAGAAATTATATTTAACAGTCTCTAGAAGAAACAACATTATATGTATTATGTATATGATTTAAAAATGATTATCTGATTATCTATTTTTTTTTTTTTTTTAGTTACTCTTTCATAATTTTCCCTGCTATAAACATGTATGTTTCTTGGGAATAATAATAAAGATAATAAAATATCATGAGATGAATGTTAGAGTTCTGAAATGGAGAATCCATGACACATTCTCTAATCTGTGAACTTTCGAAATCTTTCTCAGAAGTCTCGGAATGTTTCCTATTTTGTCAGAAATCTGATATTATATAAGTCGAATTTTGAAAATATGCATTTTCCACAACATATCGATCGTTTATATATTTATATATCGATTTATAATATATTATACAGTGTGTCCAACTCAACGAACCCTCTTTCTAAATCTACAGTTCACTTACACTTTGCAGAAAATTATTCCAATTTTCACGGTATAATATGTTTTTTTCTTATGTTGAAATAAGTTACTAAATATCATTAGCGATTTTTTTCTTCAAGAAAATTCGGCTGCACCACTGGATTTTGCATACTTCAATTTGGTTGAGCTCGAAATCTCATTACAAAATTTGGATTGGCAACACAAAGTTATATCAACATTAGTTTTCGTAGCACACCATTTTTCATAAATATTTTAGATATATTCTGAGAAGCGGCAACATCGTCAATACGAATGTTGGAATTTATTGGGATTCCTAGTAGACATTTGAATTCAGAACACAAATTATTCTCAAGTAATAACTTCCAGAATGGTACCCTCCTGGAGTGAAGTAATGAATACTTTCTATACATACTGCAAGTTATTCGTTTCCAAAATACAGAGTGTCGAGGTTGAATTCTTATCTTCGTTTCTTGTTTATAAATTTCCAAATAATTGTGATATTCGAATAAAGTTTCCTGGGAATATTCTTCTATGACAAAATCAAATTCGATATTATAGTTTGCCTCTTCGTGAGAGTTACGCCACCTACATTTTCTTCAACAAGAATCATATCTTGTGGTGTGCCCCAGGAATCAATTCTCGGACCTATTTCATTTCTGATTTATATAAATTCTATCTCAAGTTTGAAATTACAAGGAAATTTGATATTATTTGCCGATGACACAATAACTCTCATTTATTGCGGAAAAAATATACAAGGAATACAAAACCAAATGGAACAATAAGATCTCGCTTCAATTACATTATGGTTACAAGATCATAAATTGACACTCAAGTTCGATAAATTTTCTCTTATGTTCATTTCGAAAAGATTTATACCTGTTAACCAAATAGATCCTTTGAAATTCGGGAATTTTTGTTTAAATCCTACAAAAAACTCCAAACTCTTAGGTTCAACTATAGACCAGACTCTATCTTGGTCATCGCATATTCAATTGCTCAAAAAAAAATCTCCCATTGTTGGTACACTATACAAATTGAGGTATTTTATACCTCTCAAATACTCGAAACTAATTTATTTCAGTTTGATTTACTCTAAATTACAGTATATATCTGATATCGATCTGGGGTACTGCAGCAAAATTTGTTTCGAAACCTCTCGAATCTCTTCAAAATAAAGCCATAATATGTATTTATGAACTACCATTTCTGGAATCAACATATTGCCTATACAAACCAAGGGATCTGCTAGATATTGACTCTCTCTTCAAAATGAAAGTATGCATTTCCATTCATTTCACTAAAAAGAAGAGAATGCACTCGAATCTTACTTTCAATATGAATTCTGATACCCATGAGCATCACACCAGACAAAGTGAACATTTGGAAACTGTCAAAATGAAAACCCAATTCTGATTGAACTGTTCATCTTTCGTTGCATTGCATATTTGATTTTTTTTTCGTTTCCATATATAAACATTGTGTCTTGGGATCAAAGAATGTTATCATTATTATATGTCTTTCCACTCAGTTGAAATGTGTATTAAACAATTCTGATCCGTAGGTGTTTCTCAGAATAATTATCACAAGTATGAACTTCAAATTTTTCAGATCTGAATCCACGACCCATCGACATATCAGCCTTCTTACCACCCGGATACAAACCCTCGGAGGCCCCCTCCGATCTCCTGCCTCCAGGTATCGCTGCCAATTCGACACCAAGTCCCATAACGACCACTCTGAAGCCTGCTGGAAATTCCAAGGTATTTTTTATCGTCGGCAAAAACGTGTTTTTGTGTAAAAAAATTGAAATCTTATTGTTAACAAATGTCATTAGGGCGATACTTCGATACCACTCATTGCATTTTTCGTATATATGTTTCAATTATCTTGTCAAATCAGCAAGATATTGACTGTATACGATAACTTGGGACACCCGATATATGAATTAACAGTGTATCAACTCAAATAAATATTCTCCCTTTAATATTCAGTTTCCAGCAAACACAGTTATGTAATATTGACATAACAAAATTGACAATACATGTTATGTAACTATGTTATGTAATAGTTACATCCCTGTAATGGCGAAATGTCCGCCACAAATACTATATGATTTTTACGTAACCATTATATCACTATTTTATATACATTTCATATAATTTCATTGCTTCAAATATAATGTTACGAATATAACAAACTGAAATTATCGAAATAGTTATTGAATACCAAAAATGCCTTCAGTTTCCAAGTCTTCACTCATAACTCATAACCTCAAAGTAGTCAACCGATAGGAATTGGGAATGTGAGAAGGGAGAACGCTACAGCGCGATACCGAAAAATAATAATCATCGCGGTAAAAAACATCATTGAAATAGCGAATCCCTATCAGCCTCAACAGTAAAACATGCCTCCAACACAGTTCTCTTTCAGGGAGTAAGGAGAATATCCCTCTTACTCGTCCTTATTGAACCGTCTTTCTGAAATGAATATTTTTCGGAAAATCACTCGAGAAAACAGAATAAAAAAAGTCGCAGGCATTGATGAGCCCAGGTCGCCGGTGTGGAGCTAGCCCAAACAACTACGCCACGCACGATTGGTGCATGAAAATGTAGTCGCTCTCCCACCGCGATGATAATTTTTTTTTCTCCTGTCTGCAAGCCCTAGTAATCATAATCAGTATTGCCAAACAAATGATAAGATAATTAGCAAAGTTGTGTAGCTATTATATGAGATATCAGCTTTCATATTGATAGCAAATTTTCACATATCAGCTACATCATAGTTACGTTAAATTTTTATATAAATTTGGGGTTCACATATTTCAGAATTCTCATAGAATATTTACGTAAATATTTTATATAAATACGAGGTTCACATATTTTAGAGTTATTATGGAATATTTATGTAAATATTTTATATGAAAAAGTTCCGTTGATGTTATATAACAGTTATGTAAATATAACAGATGTGTTTGCTGGTTTGATTATCATTATTTTTCGTAAATGCATTGATTAATATTATTTGTCCCTATAATGAGCATATTAGTTTCTTGTGATTTTTTTTTCACATTAGTAAGTCATGCATTTACGAACTGCAGTTGAAATGAAAGTTTGTCTCCGCCCCTATAATTAATTCTTGCTATTTTCTTCGCATTTTATGAAGGTGGTGTTCGCGTCCAGACCTGGCGGTGGGGTCAGGAAATCTGCTACGAGGACCACCCCCAAGACCCAAGCCATGGAGGCGGCAAGGAACACGCCGCCCACCATCCACAAAGGATGGCCTTCCAGGTAAATTTCGAGGTCCCTATTCTTCGGCGTTATTCACCTTCGAGATTCACGAGATTCCAGTTCTTTAAAATACTGATAGCTTGACCATTACACAGGGAATAACAAAAAATACTTTTCAACCCTCAAAAACTTGACCCCCTGTAGAAAAATTGAGCGGTGTAATTTAGTTTCGTCATATTTTCATACAAAGTGTGACCATTTCTTAACAAATTGTTTATTGATTCACGTCAATATCTGCTTTGTATGAGAGGATACAAATTCTCAAAGAAAGTGTTGCAGTTTTTCAATTCCAACAACAATCCAGAATATTTTATATACTAGCTACATGTACAACTGCATATAAATTGAATCAGCATCAGCGATTGGAGTGGTGGCCACCGTTCTATAACAAGTCATGGTGAGAGAAATGCAACACCGCATCGCCGTGATCCGAAAGGTCTACTCTCGACTGGCGCCCACGGCGACATAGGCAAAAAATTGTAATAAAATCATGATTTGTTATAGGTTTAGTATAGGTCAGTTTTGGCGTTCTTATTCACTTAAATCTAGGAAAGAATTATGCTATCTTGCTACATAGATAGGTGTAGTGTGGGTTTTGCCAATGTTTGCCATAGATATCGCAAATAGAATAACCAGTTTTCAAAACCGATTCGATCGTCACAACAAAAGGTTTTTGCGCGTTTTTTTTTCTGGCTCGTATGTTTTTGCTTCCGGAGAGTAAATCGAACCACTCTGTCTAAGTAATACTTATAATACTTCCTGATGTTAACTGCAACTTTATGCATATGAACCTTTTTGGTTTTTCCATCCAAACTATCCTGTTTATATTTAACGAATAATGAAAAGTGGTCCCTGATCATTTCTAAGGTATGTTTCGTTATTTCTCTTATACTAACCTCCGTTCTTTATGTGGTCATTTCATATTTTCTATACCGGTAATTGTTCATTGCAATTCGAATGAAAAAATGTGTTGATGATTTTTAAGGTTGTAGATGATTTTGGAATAAATGCTGTCGTCTTCTCAAAGTCTAAAAATCAGTTTGACCCACACAACCAAAGCCCTGATGAAAGTTTTATCACAAAATGCTATATAAACGTTGACGATAACCGCATTCAATTTCTTGGAATAATTGAACTTTAATGAAAAAAATAGCAAGGAACAATAGATCAGATTTTTTTCAATTTCTTAGATGAAATAAATAATTGGCAAGTCCTATTTCACATGGACTATTCAAGTTCACGAATTACCTAGGTAAGAATGGATCCGTTTTGAATCATTGAATCCCAACTCATTATTACCTACTAAAACTTGGACGTGCATCTTATTGAATACTACAACTTGAGACCCCTTTCTCATCCCCCCTCCCCCTCAACCCTCCTCCTCATCCCTTTCCTCATCCTCCCCCTCCTCCTCATCCCTCCCCTCATCCTCCCCCTCCCTCTTCCCTGGCTGTGACAGCGCTTCAGGTGGAGATGTTTCATTTGAATTAATTTGAAGACTGCAGTAGATCAACGATCATGTTACATTTTTTTCCCTCGAGAAAACGAATTTGTAATAGAAAATCCATAGGTATTCATTTCGTTCATAGATCCATCGTCGTTCTCGATGAAGACCTATAGTTAGTAGCGTTAGTTCTAATAGTTCATTAAACGGGACCAAAAAACGTTACATAACCGTGAGTACTTTTACCAAAATGTAAAAGATAGTTTGATAACAACATTAATCACACGTTACTGATGGGTAATTGTTGAGGAACGTTATTTAAAAGCGTATTCATCACGTTGTTTCTGTTACTGACTGTTGAATGATGGTAAAAGATTCACGTTGGGAAAACGTCAGAGTTAAAAGTTCATTAAACGTTTTCAAAAAACGTTACATAATCGTGAGCACTTCTAGCAAAATGTAAAAAATAGTTTGATAACAAGATTTATTACACGTTGGCAAATAACGGTGGAGAAACGTTGTTGAAAAACATTTTTAACACGTTGATCTCCTGACCAGCAGATGATTTTTGTTGAAAGAATGGCGTTGAAAAAACGATCATTCCAAGGGTTTAACAAACGTTTCGAATAAACGTTATATAACTGCTAGCAGTTCAACGTTCAACTATGATTTGAAAAATAGTTTAACAACAAGGTATAATAAACGTTGTCAAATGAAGGCTGGAAAATGTAGTTGAATAACGTTTCATTCAAGTTTTTTCCCCACTATCAGTTAGAAAATGATGAAGGATTTGCGTTGAAGAAACGTTCATCTCAAGAGTTTGTCTAACGTTTTGGGAACACGTTTTATAAATGTACGAATTTCATGGATCGTTAGGACATATCCTTTTCAATACGTCTATTAAACGTTTAGTTTTAACGTTATTCTCTTCAAAAATATATCAACGTTAAATTCCTCAACCAAAAACGTCTATTCTACCTGATCTACGTTGATTTAACGTTTACAAAACGTACGTGTGCCCATTCGGTAGGCCTAAAAGTGATAATAACAATTATTTCTAGAGCCACCACTGAGTTCACCGGCTGGCCCTCCCCTCCCACCACGCCGATCTCCATCGAGAAGCTGCTGGAGGCGGCGCGCGCAGCTTCCTCCACAGCGTCCCCGAGTGCCGACCCCACCTCAACCACCACCACAACCACAACCACCACCACGACTACCACCCCGCGGCCGACCACGCCGGGGGTGTGCTCCAAGGAGTGCGATTTAGCGGCCACCGTGAAGTTGGTGGGAGGTGTGGAATGGGAGCCCGAGTTGCTGGATAGGAATACCAAGGAGTGGCAGGTGTTGGCCAATGAGGTGCAGAGTCAGGTGAGGGATTTTTGAAGACTGCAAAATAATAATAATAATAAGTTTATTTATAAACATACATACACAACACAGTATTAATATAATCTTATTAATCGAAAATTGTCATGTGCTGTGCTGTAACAGCAGGGTCATGGTGTATAGCTGGGAGGTGGCCAGGAAATAACTCACACTCATCAGTCTAGCAGATTGAATGCATTGTCCAGTTGGTGGGTAATTTATGGCAGTAAACCGATTTGAGGAGGTTAGCAAGTCACATTCAACATAAATTTTGAATCTGAAAAGAGTTATACACAAATATATAGCATTGAAAGTCAATCACATACAACTTTAGTAACCATGTGTGATCAAAACCATTCATAAATACCTATTTCAACATTTCAACTCACCTAAAAGAGTGTCCAAACGCAAAATTACATTGGTTTAGCAAACCAATATAAGTTTTGATTTTATTTGGGAGTTCATTCTAAAGATACAAAATTTTGGTGATTGTGGTCTCAGAATCCCAGGAACAAATGCCTATCAAGATGTCCGGAATTCAAAAAAAAGTTACCTGGTCTGTGAAGAAGATAAGACCTCGAATCTCTCTGTCTGTCACTCGGGCCCCATTTGAGCACCATTCTAGACCTTACCTTTAAATTTTAAGCAATGAATTTATTTGATCGAATATATGCATCTAACGATGCCCAGCCAGTTATTGTTTGGTGTCTAGATTTGAATCACAAACTCCCAACCTTTCAACACATGCCCACAGGCGGAACTACTGAGTGATTGAACATCCATTAATTCTACCAACCTTGGATTGAACTAATGAACTATTTTCTGATATTCATTATGAAACTATAAATAATAAAGATTATGCATTTGAAGTATTTGTATACATAAACAAAGTAACAATTATATAGACAAGCATGACAACTTCTACGAATATTGCGATACTGGTAGCAAGTGCATATGGTTTCAGTACAGTGTTCAAAAAAAAACTGAAAACGCCACTAAAGAGAACTTGAACGTGAGTTGTTTCATTAAAAACATTCAAACAGATCAATAAATAGTAGCAGATGGTATTATTTCAATAAGTAATTAAAAAGTGAATCTTCAGATAAAATCGAAATATATGCATACAATAAATGTCTTATGATGATAATGAATGGAATGTGTATATATAGACACATCATGACTAGTAATATAGAACACATATAATGAAACCCTAATATTGATATACAGGGTGTTTCATAGGTAAAGGGAAATATTTCAATGGTACATAGGGGTCACCAAGGTGGTTCTGAAAATACCATATTTGATAGGTCTTAGAGTCTTCATAACGGAGATACAGGGTGATTTATCGATTTCGAATTAATATTCATTCGTCTATATGTATTGACCTACCCAGTATATTTTTCTCAAATTTGGTAAGGAGGTTATACTTGGGACGTTAAATTTATTCACCTATCGGGCGGAGTGAAAATCCAGGTTCGGCTTCAGGAAAAATTTACATTTATTCGAAATATTAAAATAACACACTGTATTCAATAATTAACACAGTACATCAAAAGAATCGTGAAGAGGAGAAAAAACTGAATTGTGTATGATGCTTCTTGTTTTCCCGCCACCAATTCTCATGGTAACAATCATAAACAGGAAGTTGAAAATATTTCAATTTGAAGAGTGTTGGAATTATGAAACCAGTGTCAATTATGATTATTTGATATTTCAGTCAAAAAATCGCTCGAAAGAACTCACTAAGTCTCACAGTCTTCATAAGTCTTAAACTACCCAGTAACATTTCCTCAAATTTGGTAGGTATGTAGCTTACTTGGGACGATGGACTCATTAACCTATCAGGCGGAATGAAAATATTACCAAATAATTATAATTCGATAATTCACCCTGTATCTCTGTTATAAAGACTATGAGACTTTTCCTGAAGCTGAACCTGTATTGCCATCCTGCCTGATAGGTCAATGAATCCATCGTCCCAAGTAAGCTTAATACCAAATTTGAGAAAATATTACTGCGATGGGTATAGTCTAATACTTATATGGACGAGTGAATAATTATTCGAAACCGACAATTCACCCTGTATCTCTGTTATAAAGACTGTGAGACTGAGTAAGTTCTTTCGAACGATCATTCAACAAGAATATATCGAATAATCATAATTGAAAGTGGTTTCATAATTTCAATACTCTTCAAATTGACATACTTTTAGCTTACTGTTTATGATTGTTACGATGAAAATTGGTGGCGGGAAAACAAAAAGCATCAAATCCAGTTCAGTTTTTCCTCCTCTCCACGATTCCTTCGATGAACTCTGTCAATTATTACATACAGTGTGTTATTTTAATATTTCGAATAAATGTAAATTTTTCCTGAAGCCGAACCTGGATTTTCACTTCACCCGATAGGTGAATGAATTCAACGTCCCAAGTATAAGCTCCATGCCAAATTTCAGAAAAATATACTGGGTAGTTCAATACTTATAGACGAATGAATATTTATTCGAAATCGATAAATCGCCCTGTATCTCCGTTATGAAGACTCTTAGACCTATCAAATATGGTATTTTCAGAACCACTTTGGTGACCCCTATCTACCATTGAAATATTGCCCTTTACCTATGAAACACCCTGTATTTTATATTTATACTAATATCATAAAGAGGGACAATTTGGTTTTTGTTTGTTTGTTTGTTTGAAACTGGGCTACTTTTTTCCGCGGGAAAATGTTTCATTCCTACGGGAAAACGGGTAATAAGACAACGAGTAGTAAGAATTATTCTTCCATACTTATCTTTTTCACATAACTCCTAAACGGCAGAACCGATTGGGTTGAAATTGTATATGGTTTCCTGGATGATTTAAGAATACAATTGAACGCGGTAGGTACTAAACGGCTCAACCGATTGGGTCGAAATTTTTAGTGAGTAAAACAATAAAAAAACAGATACAAATACTCAGAACATGAAAATAGGTGCAAGTATATGATAGTTGCTATAGGTAATCACAAAAAATAAAAAAATATGTACTGCAGATACGCGCATAGCTCAGAACTGCAACATATGTATTTTTTTTCAATGGGTACACCAACCGTGCGACGCCATTATGATTAACCCTATCAACATTATTTATTGCCTATTACACCACATCTTGAATTTGTCTTAGAATGTGTGCTCCAGTAGATGAGCTATGGGGCTACTAGGACAAATTCCCATGTATTTTTGTATGGATGCTAATTCTGGTCAAAAGGACCTGGAGGAGCTGGAATAATATCATTGGCAGCTAATTGTAGGAAGTGTGATCTGAGTGGTCGAGGTTCGATCTTGATCGATTTTTAGAAAATATGATATCGATGTATCATCAAACCACATAACAAAGAAGTATGTTCTTACTTGAGTTACTTTTGAGATCAGTAAATTGGTATATAGCTGTGATTATTGCCAAAGGTCCATTCCATTTGAACCACAAATTATAGATCCTTCTGAAATCGAGATCATTTACATCATCTCAGAAGCACTATCATGATCGATAAATTGAACCGCCCAGTTAGATCACGCTTCCTATACCTTCATAAGAAAATACATGAGATGTTGCCCTCGTAGCCCTATAGGTTATCTACTAGCTCCATATTCAGAATGTCTTCAAAAACGTCTATGCATAGGTTTCTAGAAGCATCTAAAAGTATCTAAGATCATTGTATAACGTAGTCGTGAAATATTGAGATATATTGTACAACAAGATGCCTTATTTGGTTGTGAGTGGTTGTAAAGACATTGAATAATCGTTTCGTTCTGCTGTATAAAGCATCCGTTATGAGAACCTTTATAAAAGATGAGTTGCTAGTTGCTATAGAAGGTAGCTATTTTCAGAAAGTACCTACTTGCACCAATAAACAACTCGTAAACATTCAAATCGGTACATTTTGTTCGAAGTTCAGGAATTTTAATCATACCAGACGGCAGAATAGCGCAGTTGTTGACCTCTTGACTAGCTATCAGAACATCGAAAGGTTGCTAGGTTCGAATCCACGGCAGAGCAGAGAATTATTATTTATAAAATGAGTTACAAGTTCTAATATTCGTATCCTTGACCGGAGATGATTCCGCACAATTCGCTGTTACGTTCCAATTAACAGTGCTTCTCCTAAGGTGGCGTATGGAGAGTATGGAGAGTAACAAAGCCTACACAGAATACAAATAGGCTGGAGGACCTTATGGTATACACAGGCAGATGCAATGATCAAGTCGTGCATGGGCGGTGATAGCACCTTTAGTCACTTCTGCAATAAGAGCGCTAACACCATCCAACCGCAACATCTTCATTGCATCTGACTGTACATACATACCAACGAATTACATTATAATACTACTATATACTAGAGTCACTGGATGGTATTATATACTACTCATTCATTCCATTTACGAAATTGATTCGAAGGAATTTGAAAATAACGCCACTTTTTATTCTGAATCATATAGGACATACCTATAACTACATGCCATCTTTTTTTTTTCAGCTGGATTATGTGTATAGTTCATCATCTCTCTTGAACAAATGGTATAGAAAAATCAGGATTGATGGATTCAGGTAATATATTATGTGGTTTCCCTGTTTATTTTCATTTCATTTTATCAAAAAAACTGTCAAGAATTTACACTTTCATCAGTCTAATAGTTTGGTGTTTGTCATAAACTAATGAACACGAAATTGCCTGTATTATCAGAAATAATAAAGTAGCAGAGGTAGTAATTAAAAAAACATATTCACTCATTCCTAGATATTTAAGTGATACTCCAATGCTTCGATACCACCAGTAAAAGAGCTATTTTAGTTTAAAAAAACGCTTTTCATTTATACCTTAGTGAGGGTAGCGTACTCGTGGACTACGTAGTCGAATTGAACGATTTGGGCAGAAGAATTAATACCCAAGAAATCAAAAAATTCTTCCACGAATCGTTGGACGACGCTCTCACGACTCTGGGCGGCTCAAACAGAGAAGGGAAATCGTTGAACGAGTCCCTAAAGCTGGAAGGGAAACTATCCATGGGGAATTTCATCGTTGACCCGGCGTACACAGATTTCTCAGGTGGGTTTCGATCCATAGTTGAAAAATAACGATAATTCCATTTCCATCAATATCCCTCATCATCACCTTCGAATTACCGATGTTTTTTAATTTTTGTCGAAATTGTTATTCACGTAGCAAATTCGGAAAATATTGTTTGCATTATGCAACTAGCGATACATAGAAGGATTTAGATTGCCAGATTGGGGTGACATCAACTGTCACATGGTCTTTATTAAATTTACGAACGGCTCTCGCCAGTCATTCAATTAGTAGCTTGCTGCCGTGCTGCGGAAAAAAATGTCAAGGTTATCAGCAGGTTATGAAGTACTATGATAAAGAAAAATATCGTTTCTCCATGAAAAAGGAGACTATTTTTGACCTCTCGGCCTAAATGAACCTTTTTACTCAAAAGTATATTCTTTCAAAAAATTACTTGAGTGAAAAAAAAATGAAAAGAAAATTGACTCCTTGTAGGGAGTTGAACACAAGCCACCGCCGTGGAAGTCAGATTAATAGCCAACAGAGCAGTGATCAGTGATTTTTTGAAAAATATACTTTCCAGAAAAAGGTTCCATTTAGGCCGAGTATGGATAAAAGTAGGCTTCCTTTTCATGCAGAAAAGTTTCCTTCCTCATAATACCGTATAACCTTCCGATAACTTTGAGATTTACCGCAGCACAGCAGCAAAAGCTACTATTTAAACGACTGGCGAGAGACATTTACTTAAATTTACCTTCACTGCTTTCTTTTCAGTGTTACCAAAACATGATTATCCCACAGTTGGATATGCCGAGAACGATGTTCTTCTTCCACAATGGGCCATTGCTGTCATAGTTATTGGGCTAGCATCTCTGCTATTTGTTATCATCTTTGGAGTAACAGTGGTGAGTGAAACAAATTATTCGCTGAAAAATTTCATAACACTTTACTGTCTTTGACATTGAATAGTTTTTGTACACTGAAATGGGAAAATGTAGGCAAGCTCATAAATCATCGATATCTTGAACTTGCTATGATTTTCTTGGATGGACTCCAATTTTAAATAAGTTTCAATGATTGAATGTACCGCGTGGGTGACATACGCGTTATATGTTATGATTTATCACCCTCTTCATGCAACTCTCTCATATTTTTAAAAATTGAAAAGATTGACAGTGGATATTGTTCCTTCTTAAAATCGAAGCAAAAATAAAAAATTATTTCATTAGAAAATGTCTCAGTTGACGTTGAAAAAAATGCCTCGAAGTAGGTAGCCCGTTGCTCCAGTCCAGCCCCACCCATCCACTTTTCTCCAAACTACGTGACTCGGCTAGCCAATCAGAGAGCAGCATTTTCCACTCCTCTACTTTTGTCGACGGCGCGAACTTCAAGTCCAGATAGTCTGCAAATGGCACGAAATTCAAATTGTGTGACGTCATGGCATCATCATCGTGAATAAATTTAAAAAAACCTTCACCGCTGGGGAACGAACTCGGGACCTTTGCATTATTAAATTTATTGTATTTGTCGACCCAAATTTTATATTATTCTTTAATCGATTGAAAAATAGTGGTTACAATAACTTGCGATGTGTTTTAAAGGACTGATTGTAATGAACCATGCAAGTGGGTATCGTAATAAATCATAATTATTCCGTTAGGTAGGTACTTGTTTGAGTAGTTTGTACCGTAGTTTTTGCTTGGATGGGTAATTCATTATACATGAATATACCCATCACCAGATCTTATGGATATTTTTTCTCAATATCTTTTTCTTGATATTTTTTTAGTTGGTTAACCGGCAGAAAAGTTCGAAGAAGAAGAACCCCGCCCCATTGACTGAAGATATGCTCAACGAATTGAACAAAAATCACATGGGAGGCTATGACAATTATGGCGCTGAAGACTTGTACAATATGGAGGACGTATGGAACGAAAGGTCTTATGAACAGAAGCCGCCGAAAAAGGTACTTCAAGTTACAACGACAACTACTACAAAACTAATATTTAAATGCTTCGAGAAGGGTAGGAGGACGATCTAGTCCTAAGAGCCATCTAGTGGCAGAAGTGCGAGGGTGAATAAATAGATTGTTTAAACAACCTACCTTGTTGTGAGTACGTCGAATATTATTTGATTGACTTCATTTATAGTGGTATCCTTCGTGAATCGATCAGCCACCAAGGTATATGCGCTGCAAATCTGGATCAAGAAGGATGACGTTTCAGAGCACTTTCTAAGTTTTTGACCGCGAACTACAAACTTTAAATGCGCACAGTTTGTAGTTCGCGGTCAGATACTTGGAAAAGTGCTCGAAAAACTCATCCTCTTTGATACAAATTTGCAAGCGCATATACGTTGGTGGCTGAGCGCTCCCATCAATGGTGCATTGAAATTTGTTGCCGCTGTAGCACTTCTGAGTCAATAATTTAATCACCGGTAATGTGTACTACTGCCGGCTGGCAGCCGCCTGGACACCTCGACGCCGAGCATCAGGGTTGCCATCTTAGCGGTTTTGTCGCTGAATCTAGAGTTTTTAGGGAAGGTGAATGCGACATTTCAACTTGATTTGCGACGTGTCGGAATTCTAGCGTTTTCAGCATAGTCATGGCGGTTTATATAGAGATATTTTGATCACATTAATTTATGACGACGGATATGAACTCACATTGAAACATTCCAGATGAAGAGATAATCAGATAATATGAAAATAAGAGAATGGCAGATGACAGGGTTTGTTTTCATCATTTGTGTCATTTCTGCCACTTCTGAATAATACTCTGTATATTAGATATAATTTAAAAAATTGAGATGCTTGTGAAGATTTTATCATGCCTAAATCAGTAAGTATTGAAATTCATAGGAGCCAATGTGACTTATAGCAATAAAGTCGCAGATCTGCATGATCTTGAACTATAGAAATATAAGTTGACATGGCTTAACATGTGATTTTGTCAAAAAAATACTCCAAATATACGACCAAGAAATATAGGTACGTTGTGATTGACCAATGTAACTGATAACTATAATAATACTGAATTAAATTTTATCGGAAAATTCAGATTAATTTTGTTTATTTTTATTCTGAACAAAATCTGAAGAAATAAGGTTTTTCTATAATTTTTATCCGATGTAATAAACTGAATGAAAATAATGAAATGTGATCGAAAATGTCGCTGAATCACGGAAAACAGTCGCTAATTTTAAAAAAATTTCGCCTATAGCGACTTCTATCGTAACTTTTTGCGCCATTTTATGTTCAGCAGCTCTGGCAACACTGACGGGCATTACATTTCGATAATTCGATAGTCGGCCGTCAGTTCTCAAGGAGATTGGTGTTATCTGAGTACTGGAATATTTGCACTTGATTCGTTATCATAATCACAATTTCAGATCTTTTTTTACCCAACTTACAGTGGCTGTAGCTCCAGAGGGTGTGCATTTTAGGATACAAGTTCATAGGAAGAGAAAGTATTATTTCGATCCCAACAATACGACCCTCAGATATTTACATAACATTTTGAATCAACCTGTATAAAGAAGTTTTTTTTTTACTTTTTGCAGAGGTCTAGCGGCGGTTCCATCCACGACAACAGCATGTCGAACTTGTACGACAGCTGGCGCTCGGAGTGGAACGGCTACTACTACAACGCCTACTACGGCAACCACGCAGCCGGGGGCCACGGCCACCACCACGCGGGGGCCGGCAGCAGCCACAGTGGCGGCGGCCACAGCGGCGGTGGCCACAGCGGCAGACGGAGGTCCGATTACGACACCAACTTTTGAGCGGGTGGTTATTGATGAGGGTTTCAGGAGGATGATGGGCTCTAGAACGGCTCGATGTATTTTGTGCTGGAGATGATGATTTCGATTGTTAACGCGAAATCGTAGTGCTGATTTCAACTTGTAAATCGGAATCAGTGCTAATTTCAGATTCGTCCAAGTTTTGCCTTGGAAATTGGGATTAGTGCAAATTCAAACCCATAATTCGATGCTAAATTCAAGTTATCATTCGAATTCAGTACTAATTATTACAGTTCAGTACTAATTTCTAGTTATCACTCGGAATTCGTAATTTGTGCTTATAAATTTTGAATTATCATTCGAAATTTGTGATACATGCAATTATTCATAACTCGAAATTTGTTCTAATTTCGGTTTATAGCTTAGTTAATTTGAAAGAGTGAAAGAGTGTTGATACAGCTAAAAACATCGAGGTGTTCTTGAGTTGCCCACATATGAGCTACTACATACGGTTGATAGATAAAATTCATCAGAGATTTTCTCCTCGTTAATTCACATTCCAGAGGCATTAATATTATCCCAGATAGCACAAAAATACTCATAGAATGTTTTTTATATCTCCCAGACATCTTAAAGACGTACATTTTAAGACTTACTTACGTCTTTACGTCCAGGGACGTATAAAGTACGTCTTTAAGATGTAAATCCATGTACATCTTGAAGGCGTACACGAATTTACGTCTTTAAGACGTACATTTTAGGTCGTATCCACGTCGTTCCTCCCATGTCGTATAAAATACGTCTCAAAGACGTACATACCAGTACGTCAATTCGACTTATAGAACAATAATGTAAGTTATTTTCTGAAGAAAAACAAAATGTCATCTCTTCACGTTTTTTATTTTCAATTGTTCAGTTTTTTCTTATTTTCAACAAAAGTGATGTTTTTGAATTTTTTCGTCCGACATTTTGGAGCCTTCGTGTTAGATTCTCGAATTTTTACCAAAAAAATCATATTCTCCGACCCCAAAAGTCCCATAGTAATCAATTTTGAATAAAATCGGACTATAATCACAAAACTCGTCCGCCATTTTGAAGCCGACATCTTGGATTTTTCATTTTCGACACAAGGAATTATAATCTCTGATCCCGAAATCCTTCAGATGCCAATTTTGAATCAGATCAGACCATAATCAGAAAACCATATGCCACATTGGATTCACCATCTTGAATATTGAATTTTGATTCGAATCGGAACATAATCAATGAGAAAATCGTCCGCCATATTGGATCCGCCATTCTGTTTTTTTCATTCAATAATAATATCACAACGAATCGTCATCGGAATAATATTTACTTGCCAAATTTCAAATCAATCGCACGATTTAAAGTGAGTCAAATTTAACTTGCACGTTTTGATTACAAACAGACACAAGGACATGTTAAACTAAGTAAAAGCTTGTTATGTGATAGAAACTATGTGATTTTTCCGTAATTTGAAAGATCAATTTGAGGTCGTGGACCAAAAACACCTAAAAAAGACGTCTTAAAGACGTACATATTAGTGGAAAATGTACGTTTTAAAGACGTCTCAAAGACGTCTCTTGGGCGTAATATGTACGTCTTCAAGACGTACTTATGTCCCGACATGTACGTCTTAAAGACGCCTTTAAGACGTACTTTGGCTGATTGGGGAATAACCAATGAACAATCTAAATTTTTCCTAGAATAACCATTTGATCTTCTTGTATCGGCAAAAAGTAGGGAATTATCCTAAGATATATCAAATTTTAATAATCAATGATAATATAAGTTCCGGATTCTTGAGGACTATTTTTTTCATGTTCTTAGGCGATTGAAGGAATATCCGGAAGGAATTCATTTTTGTGATTATGATTCGAATAATTCTATGATATTCTGAGAGATATTTCAGAGGATTATTCCATTTTCTGAAGATTATTTTATTATTGGAATAAGCTTATTATTATATACACCTATAATAATTGTTCTTAAAGATGAAAACTGATACTCCTGGATTTGGTATCTAAAATTTGTGAGGAATATTCTCACTTTTGGAATATTCTATGATTATTCAATGCTACCTGGAATCACTCATAATTTTCTTCATATACAGGGTGGGCCACCAGTAACGCCTCGGTCTCTAGAAGGCTAACCACTTATCTTCTTGGAATTCTTCTTCTCTTGGAAGTTGCATGTCAACATAGGCTACAATTTGAAATTATTTTGAAACATACAGGATGTCCCCAAAAATCACAAAACACTGAAGTTGAACTTTTTTCAATCGAACACCCTATAAATTATTTCATTTTGAGATTCTCCCTGGTGAGCTGATTTCAACAATCCATCATACTTGGGGTCTAGCAGTTATAATTACTGAGATATAGGGTGTGAGAAATCGAGATTTTCCGAGTTCAAGAATTTTTTGTGTCTAAACCATTCATAGTTGGTCAAAACGGCTCACATGTCCCTATCTCAACTTTTGATCAACTATCTACTGACATTTAACTGAAACAAATACAGGGTGGTGCAGAATTCAGAATCTTGATCACCCGGTATATTTCCCAATTATATATCAGTAGATAGTTAATCAAAAGTAGAGATAGGGACATGTAAGCCGTTTTGACCAATTATGAATAGTTTCGACACAAAAAATTCTTGAACTTGGAAAATCTCGATTTTTCACACCCTATATTTCAGTAATTATAACTGCTAGCCCCCAAGTATGATGTGTCGTTGACATCAGCTCATCAGGGAGAATCTCAAAATGAAATAATATATAGGGTGTTCGATAGAAAAAAGTTTAACTTCAGTGTTTTATGGTTTTTGGGGACACCCTGTATGTTTCGAAATAATTTTAAATGGTAGCCTATATTGACATGCAACTTCCTAGAGAGGAAGAATTCCAAGAAGATAAGTGGTTAGCCTTCTAGAGACCGAGGCGTTACTGGTGGCCCACCCTGTACATATATACAGGGTTTCCCAAAATTAGCCGGCCAAACTTCACTAGCGTCTTCTACGACCAGAAATAGGGAGAGAAAGTCGAGAAATGTCTCCTAGGGTAGCTATGGCCCCCTAAAAAGGGGCTACTGAAGATGATAGTTCTTGAATATTTCCGAAAGCCAAGGGATAAAATGATGCAATTTGTTACAAGAACTAAACATTCCATGCCCAATGCGGGGAACATAAAATCATTTCAAAGTTTCATTCAGGAGTGTATAATACAGGGTGGGACTACATTAAATATTGCTCAAACTATCTCGTATGCATATTTTTTGACAATTCAATCTCGGATTATGAAAATCCACACCGTTTTACAGAAAAAAAGTGCTCTTGTCCCGCATCGATCAGATGTACCATTTTCGAGTGAAATCGATTTAAAAATATTAATACATTCACATCTTATGCATAACGTTGTCAATTTTCGAATCATAGTGGCTATGAAAAGATCAACTACTTTCTTTTCTCCAAACAATCTCATAAAAGCGCGGAAAATAGGAAAGTGATGATATAAAAACTACTTTAATTTTTGTGAATTTTTTTTTTATTTCCACTACGACTCATTGCAATGTTATGCATAATATATCTTATATATTTATTATATATTTATGTATATTTAAGAGATTATCTTGTTAAAAGATCTGAGTTGGTAGAATATAATCTGAGATCTTCGGATCATTACCAAATACAAAAGTTCAAGACTAGTGCTATGGAGAAAACACTATTTATCGATGGTTTGAAGGTGTATAATGGCTTACCAATAATAGTAAAAACATCACCAAATGTCAAATTATTCAGAACTAGATTAAGGCAAATGTACTTCAATAATCAATAACATTGTATGTTCTTAAAATAGTATTTATTGTAAATTATATGTTATGTAATAGCTAATGAGCTAAATAAACATCTATTCTATTCTATTCTATTCTAGATGTAACAATATTTTTACATCGTCTTTACTCGATAATGATACATCTGATCGTTACGGAACAGGAGTACCTTTTTTTCTGTAAAGAGTTGTGGATTTTTTTTATAATCCGAGATTAAATTGTCGAAAAATATGCATACAAAAATTTTTGAGCAATAATTAATTTAGTCCCACCCTGTATTATACACTTCCGAGTGAAATTTTGAAATGATTTTATTTTTACTGTATTGGACATGGAAATTTCAGTTCTTGTACCAAATAGCATCTTTTTATTGAATTTTTTTTTCCTATTTTCGGTCGTAGAAGTCGCTGGTGAAGTTTGGCAGGCTACTTTCGGGACACCCTGTATAAAGTCAAATTTCAGAAGCTATTTATTATTGTTGACTTGGAATTACATAATCTCCCAAAAATTTTTTATCCTAAAATCATCCATGAAGTGTTCGAGAACAAATGCATATTCAAAACATGGATTTTTCAAAAGACTAACTATCTAGTTAGGTACATTTTTTGTCCAAGTTCAACAATGTCCTGTATAATTTCAAGCTATAGGTACTGGATAACTAGCTAATAGGTGTTGCTCAATTTTTTACGTCCCCCTCTAGCTCCCGCTCTTTCAAAAAATTCAAACAAGAAATGAACACCAAAAAGCCTTTCGATGAAAATGATATTTCTTTGAGAACTGAAGAATTATTATTATTCGTAGCTTTTGATGCTTGTTTTGTATACATTTATGAATCAGTGTGAATTTTGAAAATGCGGCTAAAATCGATCGTCTCAGCATAATCCGAAAATATTTCGAAAAATTTCTTCATTAGGTCAGGTTCAATTTTTGAACGAGCATTCTTTCGTACATGCCAAACAAATACAGGGTGATTCCTATCTGAGAACTGAACAATTATTATTATTCGTAGCTTTTGATGCTTGTTTTGTTTATAAATCTGTGTGAATTTCGAAAATGCGGCTAAAATCGATCGTCTCAGCATAATCCGAAAATATTTCGAAAAATGTCTTCGTTAGGTCAGGTTCAATTTTTGAACGAGCATTCTTCCGTACATGCCAAACAAATACAGGGTGATTCCTATCTGAGAACTGAAAAATTATTATTATTCGAAGCTTTTGATGCTTGTTTTGTTTATAAATCTGTGTGAATTTTGAAAATGCGGCTAAAATCGATCGTCTCAGCATAATCCGAAAATATTTCGAAAAATGTCTTCGTTAGGTCAGGTTCAATTTTTGAACGAGCATTCTTCCGTACATGCCAAACAAATACAGGGTAGTGATTTCTATCTGAGAACTGAAGAATTATTTTTATTCGTAGATTTTGATGCTTGTTTTGTTTATAAATCTGTGTGAATTTTGAAAATGCGGCTAAAATCGATCGTCTCAGCATAATCCGAGAATATTTCGAAAAATTTCTTCGTTCGGTCAGGTTCAATTGTTGAACACGCATTCTTTCGTTCATGCCAAACAAATACAGGGTGATTCGTATCTGAGCAGGCCGGGTATTCGAATTGTTTCTGAAATTACTTAAATAGAATCATCACTCAAATAACTTTCAATTCCATATTCTTTTATAATTTTTTGGTCGATTTTGCCACGGTAATTTTCAAACGTCTAGAAAATTACCGCGAGTAAAGACTGACGTCACGATTCCGTAACTAGAAGCAGACCAAAGCACAGTTGCCATATGTTGAAATTCGATTGGGAATTTCAGAAATATTACTTATTCAATGATTCATAAATTCTCAATCATGTGTTGGTATTTGGTAATATTCCTAATTAGCAATCGAAAATCAATTTATTCAAAATTTTCCTTCATATGTTCGAACTGGTTAACGTAACAACAAGGCACACGAATTGTAGGCGATGTCTTGTCAGTTCTCAGCATTCAGCACAATGTTGCCAAGTTTCCAACATTCACATGTTAATTTCTTATGGAGTATAAGACATATTTGGACATGCTAGTTGCTGGAAGAAGTCAAAAATGAATAATATCCTGGCTTCCTCCTTTTGTGTTTTATTTAAGAACAGCTCTTAACATCTTTATGATGATTTGATTATAATCGATTACTTGACAACTTTGCTTCAAGAAAGGAAATGGAAAATTATCTGACCAATAACGAAACAGCATAAAAACTGACGTCACAATTTTTCGACGTATCGCCAAATGGCGGTCATGACGGTACGTTTTGAAAAGAGCTCTGGAATTCAACGATTTTGAACAACGCATACATTCATTATTTACTCAAAAAACGTGCTGAGAAGTGTTGCAAAAATTATTGAAGGTCCCCAATGACACAGTAGAGAAACTCTGAATACCAAAATAATTCAGTCCACTCGCCCATTTCCACTTAATATCATAGATAGTCTGAAAATGCAGTGTAAATTTTGCCGAAAATTCATTGTTCATTCAGTGTGAGAAATTTCTACAGCCTAAAAATATTGAAGTTTATTAATCCTATTTCGCGAAAATGTGACATAAAATCTCAATTTTTGTGATGTGATCTTGGGATATAAGACCGATTTTTTTCTACGAACAAGGGTGGGATTATCATCCCAATATGGGTACAATAAAGGTATGGAATAATATACAGGGAGGCCTAACTGGAAAACATCCCACTCAACTTCTATTGTTCTGCATAGTTATGAAAATGCGCCTTCATTAATTGAAATTAACCTGTCTAGCCACTAGCGATATGGTTAACGAAATATTTTCGCTTTCAAAGATACAACTTGAATTTATTTCATTTTGAAAATTCACACTGTATAATATGCCCAGAGGAGATACTGATAAGTTAAAATATAGAAAAATTAGGTTATAGGAATAGGTTATACGCTCGATATCAAGGGATTGCCAGGCTCTTCCTTCGGCAACGTTTTTCCAATGTTGTCGTTTCGAGGATATATATATAGGAGTGTGGTCATTGTTATGGAAAAAAGGAAAACTACTAATGTACTCGATTGATTTCTGATAATGGGTATAGAGAGGACCGCGGAAGTTTTCAAACTATTCGAATCCGAATTAACGAAACTTCCTGTGAGAAATAATATGCGGAATTTTAACAAACTACTAACTTTTTCATCGGTAAGTTGATTTTGTGAAAATGAGAGAACCCACATACACTGACGTTTTCATGTTCTTGCAGTGATTCACTATGTATCATTTCTCACGATAGGCAACACAGAGACTTTTATAGCCAGGGAAAAGGACTTTCCAAATTTACAAGCTAGATTATGGATTTATCAACAATTTACTGAATGAGAATAGGTGTGAAATAAATCCATCATCTGTCATCGACTTCAATTTTCAGTCCGAATCATAGGAAGTTATAAAGTATATAGTATTTGGATAACGAATTCTCTCAGACACCCTGTATGATACGCTCAAATTTTCTCTAAACGAAATAACAGTAGAGAAAGCAAGGAATCATATGGGTTCACTCTGTCTCTATCTCCCCCATATAGTGCCTATCTAAGTGAAAAAGTGCGTGAAAAAATAAAAAACAAGCGTTAGAAAAACGTAGAAGAAACGTGGGAAGCGTGAACAAGCGTAAAAAATCGTGGAAGAGAGTGAAGTATCTATATGAAGACTAGTAAAAACATTCGTCACGATTTATCGACTCTTTCCACCCATGACTTTTCACGCTTTCACTTCCATTTTTTTGCTGCTTGTGCGAACACTTTTCACGTTCATTTTTTATAATTTCCTCGCGCTTTTCCATATTGAACCATTGTCGATCTATATAAAAACCTAGTAGGCGACCTAGTACGCGTGGACCTCTTCCCAGCGAGCACAAAAACATCTCAGAGATGTAAAAGTACGAGATTTCGAGACATTGAACCTCCACTGCGATGTTCTGTTCACACATGAATAGAACTATTATAGAACAGCCGCAGGCGGCAATTATCGAGATGTCCTTGATATGTCACAAAGCTACCTTCTCCCTAGTTCTTTTTAAGGCCTTTTCATGAACACAACAGAACATTTTCAACGCGTCTTGCGCACATCAAATCGCTGTAAAAAAACCATTTTCGAGGTACTTTTCTGAAGCCTTTTGTCAACATGAACTTTTGCATTAGGATTCCATTTCCCTTGAATGAAAAAATGCATTAAAAATAGATTGAACATAAAAATATTTTCTTGATATAAAATTACCTTCTTAATCGGTTTCTGAGTAGTGCTTACTACACACAGACATATAATTGGAAATAGGTTTCCCAATTTTTGAAATGTTCTCCACAATGCATAATTTTGCAACTGCGGAGAAGCTGATGTGTATTGATGAATTCGTACTTTTTTATATTGATTACACTGAGGCACCGAACAACACATCTTGAATCTGATGGTCATTATTACAAGAAGTGAATAAGTCTTCTAACACAATAAACTCCACCAAATTCCTTTCTGTTCGTTAGCAGCGTGATGTAAGCGTGACACGCTGCAAACGCGAATGCCAATTATTGCGAACAAGAAGAACAAAATCGAAAACAAATCAGAATTCATCGTATTGTGACGTAAGCATGAGACGTTTTGGTGGGGTAAACAAAGAAAGGGCACAAAAGAACAAAAACAATACTTTCAATATCCTTCTAAGACCTCTTTGGGAAGTACATATTACGCCTCGAAAAAACATCCTCATGCCTACATTTCCAAAACAAAGAAATGCCACAGAAGAACAAAAACAATACTTCAATATCCTTCAAAGACCTCTTTGGTCAGTGCATATTACGTCTCAAAATAACATCTTCATGCCAACATTTTCAAAACATCCCAAACCATCCCAGGGATGTTTGTGCTCGCTGGGTTGCCTATACTAACTACCTATCTAGGTTGTCATATAGAACGACAATGATAATGATTGAGTACATCCGAACCTATGAGCAATACTAGTTTATGCTGAATTGGACTCGCGCATATCACGTGATCGGGACTTGTGGAAAAGTTGGTTTACGATTATGCACAGTGCGTAAAAGTTCTCTGCGCATCCTCAATCGTATAATCACCATATAGGACAGATGGGGCAGAGTGGTTCCGTATCCACTTGGTTTCTCTACTAACAACTCAATGTACGAAGTGCCAAACGTTCTGAATATTTATAAACCGACTGATATTAGGTGTTTTTTTCCAAAACAATGGCTGCATGGAGGCGATACGCATATATGTACGGCTGTATGACAAATATTATGTGGAGTCTGACCAGGTTTTTCTAGTCAAGCAGCCTGCTTGCAGCACCCTTTCGTGTGCTGTATAGTTTTTCGGCTGTGATTTTACCTATCAAGACTTGCGTTCGAAAAAATATAAGCGGAATAATAAAGTTACATCGATGTTTTCATTATATTTTCGAAGGAAACTAGACTAACCAGAAAATAGAAGTTATTATTCGTCGCGCTTTATAGGTGTTCTATGATAGAATATATTGAGGTCCAAAATCCATTTACGATTCAGAAGAGAATAATCTGAAGATATCTCGAGATGATCATGAATGAGAAGAAATATAGTGTGACCCACTTTTATAATGGAAACACCCCTCTATCTTATGTTATCGTTGGGTAAGGATCCTGAAATTTGCTGGAGCGAGAGATATACCAAAAATGCACTCTACGACCAAGTGGTGTCATCTTCAGTAATATACACTGCTCGCCAACTGTCATATGGAACCACACCCCAATTTCCGGAAAATAATATTAGGAGTCAAAATAGGTTGAAAATCACTTCGGATTCGGAATCAGGACGCCCAATTCACTAACTATTCATATTTTTTATATAAAATTTTCAGTTCGAAAAAATTTAATTTTGTCTCACTTCTCATGGAAGAACCCCTGTATCTCACGACGTAATTATTGAGGTAGGGTTCTGAAATTTGCAGGAGAAAGGAGAAGTCCAAAGATCAAGTCAATTACGTGAGATACGGGGGTGCTTCCGTAAAAAGTGCGACAAAATTTAATTTTCCACAACTGAGAATTTTCCAGAAAAAATATGAATAGGCGTCTTGAACAGGCGTCCTGATTCCGAATCTAAAGTGATTTTCGACTTATTTTGACTCCTAATATCATTTTTCGGAAATTGGGGTGTTTCCATAGCTGTTGGCGAGCAGTGTATATCACTTTAGATGACCCCGTTTGGTCATAGAGTGTATTTTTGTTATATCTCTCGCTCGCGCAAATTTCACGATTCTTACCCAACGATTACGTAAAATACAGGGGTGTTTCCATTTGAAGTGGGTCACACTGTATACATTTTTTTTTTTATTTTTTTATCGCTTGGAGCGCACGAAAGGGAATCCCTATAATGTTCAAAGAACATCGTGCGTTCCTAGGGAGGATAAGGATAGGAGGTATAGGTATTGGAATTTTTTTTGAACTACTGAATTTTCTCGTCTTACCCTACTCATTCTGAATCATCGTCTTCCCTAACAGACTCTATAGTAACATTTCCAATATTTTTAAATGTTCTTTCAGGTTAGTCTGGTTTATTTCTGTTAATATGAACGCACATACTTTCGATTGAGTCTCATTAATTATCTGCTGTTTGTTTGTAAAGGCACCATTTACGGAATATTATAGGTGTAAAAACTGATGGAGTTTTCATTAGTATTTGATGTACTCACCAGGTATAGTTAAGTTAAATTAATGAATGTGTACATACATGTAAATACCCCGAAATTACGTCTATTTTCCCATTAAGTGACATTTTAGGATACAATTTACCTATTACTGTTTATAAATTAAATTATTCTAAATGTAAGTTATATATGTATAAGGTGTTTAAATAATAAAGAAAAAGAAAATAACTACGTTTCATTTTATTTCAATCAATCGTTCTGGAATTTGATCATTTTTGAATATGTTTTGAAATAATCCATAAGACTCAATACACAACAATTTGAAATTTTTGAACCAACATTTTGATCTGACTCTTTATCTGAATGCATGGGTAAAGTAAACCTTGGCTCTTCTTCTAACTGGAAAATCAACTTTATCATAGGGCCTCCAAATTTAGTATTTGGTCCCTTTAGGATGATCTTTATACAGGGTGATGGGTCACGGTGGATGACCTATTATAGAAGTATCTGGAGAACGAAAAGACAGGTTATTTTGAAAATTGGGATGCTTCGATAATTGAACATTCTCTATTCGCCTAAAATATTTTTATCGATACAGTGTTGCCACTTCTATCAGAAACAACTAGCAACTTTGTTATTTCAAATAGAACACCCTGTATTTCATTGCATTTTTAGATTCTCCCTGAAGAGCTGATTTCATCGATGTATCTATCATTCTTGGGGTCGAGCAGATCTGATTACAGAGATATAGGGTATTCAAAATCTAGATTTTTCAATTTGAGGATTTGTTTGTGTCGAAACTATCCATTATTGATGGAAACGGCGTACATGTCCCTATTTCAACTTTTGATTCACTATCTACTAGAATTTAGCATACTAATTTTCAGAATGTTCTGTTTTTTCGTTCTCCAGATACTTCTAATAGGCCATCATCCACCGTGACCCACCCTGTATATAGGTCACTGATCATTTTATTGTATCAGTAAGAGAAACTGCCTATTCAAAAGTTAATTTCGAAACAAATTGGGATAACTTTTGAGCCGATTGCAAAAGAAATATTTTTTTTGGCCCAAAAATACACTTTGTCCTAGAGCCTTCAAATTTGGTATTCATGACTCATTTATAGGAATATTCTCTGATGGGGAGTAGAACAGCTCGCTCTAGCTCTAAATTTACAAACAAAAATCGATTCTTCGTATCCTTTAATTTTAAGGTACTCTGCATCTCTGAAATTAATGCAAAATCGATTTGATAGAAGTGTTCGGCAGACGAATTCGTGTGTGTTGAGACGATATCTGTGATTTTGAACCACATTTTCGTTTTCCTAAAAATGTCTGTATCTGGAAAACTATCAGAGATAAAAGAAAAGAAACTTCATATTCATGTTCAGCAGGCCGAGAACATCCTGTATACGAGTTTTCTGCTCAATCTGAGACCTTCAAAATATTGAGAAAAGTTCAAAGGGGTTAACCTTGTTTCTTTTTTAGACCCAAAAATCAACTTTGTCGTAGAGCCTTCAAATTCGGTATTTAGAACCCTCTAGGAATGCCCTAGTGCGGAGTAGAAGCACAGCCCTTTAGCCCTGAATTCAGAAAAAAATCGATTTTTTACCTCTTTTTGGAACCGAATTTTTCGCTCTCTATATCGCTAAAGTGAATGCAAAATCGAATTGATGGAAGTGTTCGGCAGACGAATTCTAGGATTCTGAACCATCACATTTTCGTTTTCCTAAAAATGCCTGTATCTGGAAAACTATCAGAGATAAAAGAATACCAACTACATATTCATGTTCAGCAGGCCGAGAACATCCTGTATACAAGTTTTCAGCGCAATGTTCTGCAGACATATTCCTGTGTGTTGTGATCGATCAGAGACAATTTCTAGGCTGAACCATATTTTCGTTTTCCTAAAAATGCCTGTATCTGGGAAACTATCAGAGATAAAAGAAAACCAACCGCATATTCATTGTCAGCAGGCCGAGAACATCCTGTATACAAGTTTTCAGCGCATTCTGAGACCTTCAAAATATTGAAAAAAGTTCAAAGGGGTTAACCTTGTTTCTTTTTCAGACCCAAAAATCAACTTTGTCCTAGAGCCTTCAAATTCGGTATTTAGAACCCTCTAGGAATGCCCTAGTGCGGAGTAGAAGCACAGCCCTTTAGCCCTAAATTCAGAAAAAAATCAGATTTTTGACCCCCTTTTGGGACCGAATTTTTCGCTCTCTATATCGCTAAAATGACTGCAAAATCGAGTTGATGGAAGTGTTCTGCAGACATATTCCTGTGTGTTGTGATCGATCAGAGACAATTTCTAGGCTGAACCATATTTTCGTTTTCCTAAAAATGCCTGTATCTGGGAAACTATCAGAGATAAAAGAAAACCAACCGCATATTCATTGTCAGCAGGCCGAGAACATCCTGTATACAAGTTTTCAGCGCAATCTGAGACCTTTAAAATATTGAAAAAAGTTCAAAGGGGTTAACCTTGTTTCTTTTTCAGACCCAAAAATCAACTTTGTCCTAGAGCCTTCAAATTCGGTATTTAGAACCCTCTAGGAATGCCCTAGTGCGGAGTAGAAGCACGGCCCTTTAGCCCTAAATTCAGAAAAAAATCAGATTTTTGACCCCCTTTTGGGACCGAATTTTTCGCTCTCTATATCGCCAAAATGACTGCAAAATCGAGTCGATGGAAGTGTTCTGCAGACGAATTCGTGTGTGTTGAGACCAGAGAAACGATTTCTAGGATTCTGAACCATATTTTCGTTTTCCTAAAAATGCCTGTATCTGAAAAACTATCAGAGATGAAAAAAAATCAACTCCATATTCATGTTCAGCAGGCCAAGAACATCCAGTATTCAAGTTTTCAGCGCATTCTGGGACCTTCAAAATATTGAAAAAAGTTCAAAGGGGTTAACCTTGTTTCTTTTTCAGACCCAAAAATCAACTTTGTCCTAGAACCTTCAAATTCGGTATTAAGAACCCTCTAGGAATGCCCTAGTGCGGAGTAGAAGCACAGCCCTTTAGCCCTAAATTCAGAAAAAAAATCGATTTTTTACCCCTTTTTGGGACCGAATTTTTCGCTCTCTATATCGCTAATGTGACTGCAAAATCGAGTTGATAGAAGTCTTCTGCGGACGAATTCGTGTGTGATGAGACCAGAGAAACGATTTCTTGGATTCTGAACCACATTTTCGTTTTCCTAAAAATGCCTGTATCTGGGAAACTATTAGAGATAAAAGAAAACCAACTACATATTCATGTTCAGCAGGCCGAGAACATCCTGTATACAAGTTTTCAGCGCATTCTGAGACCTTCAAAATATTGAAAAAAGTTCAAAGGGGTTAACCTTGTTTCTTTTCCAGACACAAAAATCAACTTTGTCCTAGAGCCTTCAAATTCGGTATTTAGAACCCTCTAGGAATGCCCTAGTGCGGAGTAGAAGGACAGCTCTTCAGCCCTAAATTCAGAAAAAAAATCGATTTTTGACCCCTTTTTGGGACCGAATTTTTCGCTCTCTATATCGCTAAAATTACTACAAAATCGAATTGATGGAAGTGTTCGGCAGACGAATTCTAGGATTCTGAACCATCACATTTTCGTTTTCCTAAAAATGCCTGTATTTGGGAAACTATCAGAGATAAAAGGAAACCAACTACATATTCATGTTCAGCAGGCCGAGAACATCCTGTATACAAGTTTTCAGCTTATTCTGAGACCTCTAAAAAATCTGAAAAAGTTCAAACGGGTTAACCTCGTTTCTTTTTCAGACCCAAAAATCAACTTTTTCCTAGAGCCTTCAAATTCGGTAATTTAGAACCCTTTAGGCATCCCCTAGTGCGGACTAGTTCTCTAGTCCCAGAATGAAAGAACAGGAAACTTTATAACCCATTTAGGACCAATTTTTTTGGATCTCCATATTTCAGATATGCTATTGAACATAATTGGAAAATTGAGTAGGTACATTGGAATTGAAACAATATAATTAGATAACAATATTTAATTATTTATTGCCAGTATACAAATGTACATTACATTGTGTTGCTGATTTCTCAAATTTCATGTAAGTAAGCAAACATTATTTTTCTTGCATACCTATATCATTACATAGGCTATAATTCATTATACACACTATTAAATCATCATTGTTGTTTCAATATACAGGGTGTAAATTTGAAAACTTCCAATGCGAATATCTCGCGAAAGAAAAAAGTTAGAAAAACGCCGTTTGGCAAAAATGCTAAAGAGTTAAAAGGGGGACTAGAACCACCATATTTCGGTCAAGGGATGAGTCACCCCGTCGGCGCGACACACCCCAACTTTGAAATGTCAAATGGCACTACCTTATTTGTGATGCCTCAAATGAACAGTCTCAGTCAGTAGTATTCACCTGTACAAGACTTTTTTTCCACCCACTACAGGGTGTACGAAAAATATAAAGTCGAATAAAATAAAATGAATTGTGTTAAAAGGATATTTTATTTGATCAGATGTTCAAAATGCATTCCATTCTGTTGTAAGCAATAGTATAATCGAGTTTCAAATGCCATTCTAACATTTTGGAACACATCTCTTGGAATATATCGGCATTCTGCATTTTATTTTATTCGACTTTATGTTTTCCGTTCACCCTGTAGTGGGTGGAAAATAAGTCTTGTACAGGTGAATACTACTGACTGAGACTGTATATTTGAGGAATCACAAAAGAGGTAGTGCCATTTGACATTTCAAAGATGGAGTGTGTCGCGCCGACGGGGTGACTCTTCCCTTTACTGAAGTATGGTGGTTCTAGTTCCCCCTAACTCTGTAGCATTTGTGCCTAACGGCGTTTTCCTAACTTTTTTATTTAGCGAGATATTCGCATTGAAAGTTTTCAAATTTACACCCGTATCTAAAAAATTGATACCCGAAAATTATATTTCAAACTAATTCAGTTTTTTGCGTAAAAATTAAATTAGACCCTTAATACAGAGACTTATTTCATTAGACCATTTTCATCATCCCCATTGATATAATAAATGAAAAAAAAAATCATCGATTGATATATATTGCTCATAGTTTCCAACAGTGTGGAAATCATTCTGATTGGTCAAAATCTTAGTCCATGGAGAAAGTTCTGCTGGACAATGGGGAAGACCACTCAGGGATGAAATCCGCCCAAACCTCTTTCAATTGATGAATCATATTTACATATATGTTAACATTCAATGTAAAATCAATATAAGTTAAAGTAAATATGAAGCCAAATCACTGAGCTGTGACATATTAGTCTCTAGCTGTACCTACATCTCTCTCTCTCTCTCTCTCTCTCTCTCTCTCTCTCTCTCTCTCTCTCTCTCTCTCTCTCTCTCTCTCTCTCTCCTCTCTCCTCTCTCTCTCTCTCTCTCTCTCTCTCTCTCTCTCTCTGACACTTTGCTATTCTGCAGTGTTGCATTGTGATTGGTCAGCTCAAGGACAATAGGCGTGTTGGACTAATACGTCACACAAGTCACACCAATGAATTGACACCGTGACAAATGGAGCAGGAAGTGTGTGTGATTTGAAATGAACATATTTCAATTAATTTTTTCATCGGCTCAGTGTATGAATGAACGAGTTCAAAATTATCATCACTTTTTGGTATACAATTGTCATTCATAAAGTTCCCATCATATGGGAAAAATTTCAATGATTCATTTTGAAAAATATGAAAAATGGCCTACTTGGTCGGAGTCACGTGACTTCCGTTACATGTCAAAAGTTTCATTTATTTCAAATCAATCGCTGAAAATAGGCTCATTTGTTCGAATTTAATAAGCTTTGGTTAGTGGATACGTAAAGTAGTATGATAATATTTTCAAATTTTGACAGATGACTTTGGCACCGTGCGTAAAATTCGAAGCTGTGGGATTATTGTTTTCTAAAGAAAATCATATTTTTCTCGTTAATAATGATTGAAAGTTAGTAACATGATGAAGCCACTAAAATGGAATAGTTTTGTCGGTGATTTTTTTCAATGATACTGACATTTCGAAAAAAAATTAAAAATATCAAAAACTAAGAGTTGTGATGAAACGTTTAAATTCAGGATACATGTAAGATTGGAATAGAAACAACTTTTCTCATTAAATTTTTTGAATTCAAATAAATGAGACCAGCGATTACCGACCCAGTAGTCCATTTTTAATATTTTTTTGAGCAAAACTCAACACCCAAGTCGGATTTTGAAATAAATTACTATTAAAAGTTTTTCCCATACGATGCCGACCTTATGAATGTAATCAGTGGTCTCCCCCATTATTATTTTTTATTCTTGACCAGCTTCAGTTCCGGTATCTTCTTCTGCCTGCCTATCACGGCCTTGCCGTCCATGTACTCTTGCAAAACTTCCGGCACGTGTATGAATCCATTGTCGTCTTGTCCGTGTTCCGTCAAGGCTATCAGCAGTCTCGGGATGGCGCAGGCTGTTCCGTTGAGGGTGTGCACGAAGTCGGTTAGCCCTTCCTTCGATTCATACTTGATGTTCAACCTAAAGGAAATATTTTTTTTTTTTCATCTTCTTGAACACTCAACACATCTATCAATTCACCCAAAAAAATATTGGAAAGTCCAATGAAAAATTAGTTATTTATTATACAAGGGAAAAAAGTAGTAGATTTTAGCTCCAGGTTGTGTTGTCTCCCGACGCGTAGCAGTGGAGGGAGGGACAAAAAACCGTGAGCTAAAATCTAATATATTTTTCCCGTGTATAACACACAATTTTTTTCTGTGACAAAAGAAAGGACGAATCAATATTGAGAAGATATTACATTATTTTAAAATCTGTAAATTATCGACGTGAAATTTTAAGTTTTTTACAGTAGGGACACCTGCGTTGTAGGCATCTTTATCATTCTGTTGAAGTAATCAAATATCTGATGTCACTTCTGTCAGTCTGATTCTGTGATTTGATTTCGAAAAATTGCGAATTTAGTGGTTATTTAGTTCCAAGGGAAAAAAGTAATTCATGAAAAGTGACATTTTATAACCTGCCAACAGAGATCAAATGCCAAACTTTTTTACCGTCACAGAAAAATAGTTATTATTTCTGTGACGGGGAAATTTCATCTCCGTTGACAGGTTATAAAATATCACATTTCATTAATTACTTTTCCTTTTCTCCTTTTTATTTTCCATTCGACTTCGCGGTTATGTACATTACTAAACAACCACTGAATTCGCATTTTTTATATCCAATCATAGAGTTAGAGTGACAGATATTTGGTTACTTCAGAAACCTCAAATTTCACGTCGATAATTTTCGGTTTTTCGTCTTCCTCTTCCCTTGTATAATAATAGTAGATTGTTCTATTAGGATCAAAACGGATCAAAAGTATCACTCTGTTTGACAAGCGAATTTCGCATTTGCGAGGCGGAGTCCATATTCCACTATGTTTGGCTCGGTTATCGAATAGAGGTAGAGAATAATGTTGTGTGAGGCAAAAAGGCCGTGATTATTGAAAAACAAGTTATTCAATCAATCAGATCCCGAGAATAACAAATGGACTTCAGACCAAGCAATAATGTGAATCTTGAAGGCTTTCCTGATCAAAACAAATATACTCAACTATATGGCGTATTTATATCTCCAGCATGGGTATGAGATGCCAAATCAGCCGGAATCGGAAACAAATTAGGTATGCGTCACAACTCAAAAAACCAACCAAATAAGCAACCCTAACAATGTTGTTAATTCTTGATGACCTAGTACATCCTCTTCAGTTTCTAAGAGCTAAAGTTCAGCCTCAACTTGTCATTACTCCTGTTCAAGCAAAATCTTTAATCAAAATTAGAAGAAATATTGTATGAGACTAGTTAGGAAAGGCATGACGCATCTTTTAACTGGTTATGTTAATAAACCCTGTTCTGATATAAACTGTTTGGGCTTTAAAGCACTAAAAATGTTTTAGATCAAACCAGAATACTTGAATTTTTATTTATATGGTTGAACAATACTGAATGTATATCAAAATTTCAATTTCAATAATCTTGAAGAATATACAGGGTGAGTCATTAGTGTGGCAAAGTGAGATAACGGCTTTACTGTTTCAGATAGATGAACAAAAATTCCAGAGATGAACTAGGATCCTGAGCAGCACATTTACAAATCATTTCGCTCTATACAGGGTGACTCAGAAATGCGTGACGTATCGAAGTTTTTTTCTTATGGGGCACCCTGTATTTCATTGCATTTTCGCATTCTCCTTTGTGAGCTGATTTCATCAATGCATCACACTTGGGGTCTAGCGATAATGATTACAGAGATATAGCAGGGTGTTCAAAATCGAGATTTTTCAACTTTAGGATTTTTTTGCGTCAAAACTATTCATTATTGGTCAAAACGGCTTTCATGTCCCTATCCCAACTTTTGATTTACTATCCACTGACATTAAATTAGAACAAATACAAGGGTGATCAGAATGCTGAATTTTGAACCACCCTGTATTTGTTTCAAATAAATGTCAGTAGATAGTGAATCAAAAGTTGAGATAGGGACATGAAAGCCGTTTTGACCAATAATGAATAGTTTCGACGCAAAAAAATTCTACAGTTGAAAAATCTATATTTTGATCACCCTATATCTCTGTCATCATTCTCGTTAGACCTCAAGTGTGATGCATTGATCAGCATTGATGAAATCAGCTCAAAAAGGAGAATGCAAAAATTCAATGAAATACAGGGTGTCCCATAGGAAAAAGTATAACTTTGATACGCCACGCATTTCTGAGTCACCCTGTATAAAGAGAAATAATTTGGAAATCTGCTGCTCATGATCCTAGATCATCTCTGATTTTTTTTTCACCTATCTCAAACAATAAAGCCGTTATTCACTTTGTCACACTAATGACTCACCCTGTATATATATTCCTTTCAAACATTATATATTTGCATCATGTTTGAATTGTAGCAAAGAATTTTGATAGGCAATAAAATTCAATTGTTATACATTGTGTCTTTTCAGTGGTGAAACCACATTTGCGGAGAAAAACTAAATATACAGGGTGATCCATTTTTGAATAATAAAGAAATTGTCAGGAACATTACACATGAATCATCTAGTATACTCAATCATCCCTTATAAATGTGGTGAATTGAGATTGGAAATTGACCTGTTTCAGAAGATTCAAAAAATGAATAGTTTGGCTAAACATTTATTTATTCTGTACTATAAAGAAGCACTGTATAGTAGGTGGCACAATATACATGAAAAATTGTTGTATTTATTCAAGTTGAATAAACTTTCCACCATAGAAAGATATTGAAGAAATAAATTTCCTAAAGTAATCAAGTTATACATATATTAAATACCCAAATAATAATGAATAAATAACAGATACTTGAAAAACTTTCTTCAAGAAGAAAATGTTAACAGTGGATTGGAAAAGAACTCTTAATGTTTTTTTTTGACACCATGTATAAAGTACTAACCTTCGAGATTGATAGTCTGTGCAATTACTGCAACTGGAAATCTCTCCATACATTTTTCTACCAGACATCCATGCTTCAATGTCATACTTCCTGTAAGCTTGGGCTCCTAGTTCATGTGCAGGCATATCAAGCACTTGACAGTGTAGTCCTAGAGATTTGAAATTTTCTTCTTGTAGGATTCTAATGTCTTCTAAAGCTGAATCAGATGCATCTGGTGTAGAAACCATGAACATTTCTACTTTAGTAAACTCATGTACCCTTAAAAAAATTCAGCAGTTTTCAATAGAGATATTTAGTTCACATATAAATAGAGAATTTTGAAGACATTATAATTCTTCTCATACTCTTTATGAATCATAATTGAGTAAGCATGTCCTGACAACAAATTATTGTTGTTTTCACAACAAAAAAGGAACAGAATTGGCTATTTGCCTCTTTGACTTCGATAGATTCAATATTCAACATTAGTATACATTCAATAGTGGGAATATATCATTTTGGAACAGCTCAAAGTTTCTATTTTAAGAAATTAACTAATTATCATACCTGAATATTCCTCTCTCTTCTGCAACACTTGAAGTCTCTGCCCTGTAGCATCTACTCACAGCAGCTAATTTCTTTGGCAACTCATTTTCCTGAAAAGTTTCTCCTGCCAAATAACCAGCTAGGGACATTTCTGAGGTTCCTGATAGACATAAATCAGGTCCATGAAGCTTTGGTTCTAGGGTATATACCTAAAAAGTGTTCATATGTGATTCTAATGCAGAACAATAAATTCATATCAGGCAATTACTATATGAATTAACAATATCACTTCTGTCACCACCTACAGTAACTACCTATAATGAGCATTTTATGGCAATAATTTTTGCACCTGAATATATTAAAATTAATCAAGATCATGTTCAGAATGAGTTATTATCATTGACTTATATTATACCTGATTTCTTTCACCCTTAGTATTCATTCCACACTTCTCAATAACATCTCTGGGCAATATATCTGGAACAGATATAAACTCAAACCCATTTTGCATGAGATTTTTCATGAAATAGTTCAATAGTGCATGTTCTAGTTCAGCCATTTCACCTAGAATATAGTAACTTCTATTCCCACTGACATTTCCCAACTGTTCAGTCCTTACCAGGTTGAGTCTCTTGGTGATTTCATGAAATTCTCTCTGCTTGAAGGGAAATTGCTTTTTGTCATTTATAGTTTTCAATAGCTTTGGATGTTCGCCATATTCTAAAACAGCTGGATGTGTGAGGTTTGGGATTTTCAATAGTTCTTCATTGAATTTGTTCCTAAAATCTCTGTAAACATGGGAATCTTCATGAACCTTGGCTAGCTCTTTGTTTAGTTCATTGACTAGTTGTATGTCACCAACACCTTTTCTTTTTAGAATATTATCTGTGATGAGAGCCAGATTCTTAGGATTACAAAGAAAGCCTGTATCCAACTGAGGCTCTTTCAAGTTCTTCCATGATGATATGGGTCGAGAAAAAAAATTAAAATATCTATTCTTCGCAAACTTTCTCATGGTTTGAACATATGAAATAGATGTTTCTTCAAAAAAAATTACATGTTCAAATTCAGATGTTCTTGTTCAGAAACGTGAATTTATAAAAAACTTGAATTAATTTCAAAACTTGGTTAAAATGATCTTCTTCTATCCATTACGTGTTGTGATTCAATGTTATTCAGTCACTAAAGACACTGCTGTCTTCGAAACCTTGCTCATTGAGTGCAATGTACATACATGTCAGGTTCTTGCTTGCGTTCTAGCGTATAAATAAAGAAGAATGTGTGGAGTAATAACATAACCTTACTCTTACTTAGGTTGTCAAAAATAATATTTTCTGATTCAAATTTTAATTTTGATTTTATTTAAAAATTGACAAAAAGATGCATGACAAAGAAAATTTATCGGATGTTAGTAAATTAGTAAGTGACATAAAACACAAGTAAGTGTGAGGGGTTAACTGATGAAATATTGAGGAAATATTGCAGATAATCCTGAGATTGAATATTGAAGTGTATTCTTCATTACAGAAATATACTCAGCTCATTAGATATTGCCCTAAGAAGTGAGGATTTACTAAAAGAACTAATTTCTCAGGGACAATGGAAAAGTGCAAGGTAGGTACAACTTCAACTACTGAAATAAATATAAGTGCTGCCACTGTTTCTTAGGGAGCTCATGAATCTGGTCAAAATACGCATACAGTACATCAAAGAAAACTTGCCACATGAGGCAACTGCAGCAAATGTTATGAGACATGTTTTGAAAGTTATTAGAGAGGAGTATGAATGTGAATCAAAGGTAATGGAATGAACATATTCATGTCCATATTTTACTATTCCTACTGATTTCAGAGGAAAGTAGAGGGTCAATCATTGCATCAGTTAGTCACTGCTCATCCTGCAGATGTACTGGACTACTCAGAATCATTAATAAATCTGAAAACAAGCCTGATAGATCATCTCACTGAATATAAAGTGGAGTTGGAATCAAGGTAATTATGAAAACATTTTCTTCAGTTTCCTATCTCACTCTGTGATGCTTGATGCTTTTCAGTGGTGAAAATATTGCTGCACAAGCTTCTGAGCATATTCACATGGATGAGATAATTCTTACTGTTGGCAAATCAGACACTGTTGAGAAATTTCTCAAGTCAGCTGCCAAAGTGAGAGCATTCAAAGTTGTTGTTGTAGAAGCTGCACCTCTATACTATGTGAGTTCATTTGTTAGCCTTAGGAAACTCATTGAAACTCAATATATATTCTCTGTAAATTTAGATTTCATGATGATTATCAATCCTAGGGTCATAAAATGGCAGTAAGCTTGGCTAAGAGCAACATACAAACCACAGTCATATCAGATGCAGCAGTATTTGCAATGATGTCCAGAGTGAATAAAGTCATTATTGGTACTCACACTGTATTAGCAAATGGAGGACTGAGAGCAGCAAGTGGCATACATGCTGTGGCTTTAGCTGCCAAACATTATTCAGTGCCTGTGAGTTCTAAAATTACATTTTAATTCTCATCACTTCTGATTTGTTCTCAGAATGAACTGATTTTTCCCTAAGAGAAAGTAATGCTAGAAATCAGATATAAAAAATGTTTGAATGTATGAACATCTCAGAATATTGTATAAACACTTGAAGTATTAAATTCACCAACATTTATTATTTTAAAAACATTAAAACAACAAAAGGGTTCGTCCATAAGAGGATATCATCTGATTCAAGATTTCATTTGCATTTTCAATCTCTTAAATAGTTTTTAAGATATCAGAGGTCATGACTGTGTTGAAAGCATGATATCCATTACACTGTTGCATCATTATTATAAAAATATGACATCTGGAATGCTCATTTTGGTTTGAGGAATACTAAAGGAAATAAGAAAAAAATGAACAGACAATTTTTATATTTTGTAGGTTATGGTTCTCTCACACATGTACAAATTCACTCCCCTCTATGTGGGTTCTCATAATCAAGAAGCTTTCAATATATGTGCCTCACCTGCCAATGTGATTCCTTATTCTGCTGGCAAAATACTCAACAGCATCCAGGTTTTCAACCCTGTCTTTGACTATGTGCCACCTGAGCTAGTGACACTCTTGATCTCACATCAGTAAGTGGTAATTTATTATTAAAACCTATTCTGATGGAAGTTTCAAAAAAATGACATTCTACAATCATAAAAGTGTTATCGAGAGTGTTATACAACAAATACATTTGATTTTTGTCCCTCAAAAATACTAGTGAGGTGAGAAATTTCCGAGAGCACATAATATTGATCAATAATACCTATTGTTCTCTTCATTGCATTTTTTTTCTCAATTATGAATCCTTGTGTTTTACAAGAAAAATAATGTATTCAATTATATGTAGTTTCATAGATATTATATACCTTTTTCTTTTTTTTTTTTTTCAGGGGTGGTAATGCTCCATCATATGTCTACAGGTTATTATCAGAACTGTATCATCAGGATGACTATGATATTTGATTCAATTGAAAAATATATTTGTTTTGTTTTGGAAATGCAGTGTGTTCCATCAAAATTGAAATTTGTGTAAAAATCAATGTCTGTTCATGCATCAAGTTTTGGACTATTAATTGGAATACCTATATGAAAAATACATCCCAGTAAGTTGTAATTGAGATTTATCAAAATCAAAAAATTGCAAAAAAACTATCCACTAATATAACATCAACTAACCCTCTTTCTGAAAATACTGCAGACTTGCTGAAAGCAATTTGAATAAATAAGGATTGAAAATAATCAAGATGCATTTCATTCCTTCAAAACTTCATTATTTTAAATGTTTTGCATTGTAACCTGATAATGAAACATCTGTATTATACTAATAAAACTGCTCCTGCTCAATAAAAACCCATTTACATATTAAATAGTCAAAATTAATTAGATTAAGATATGTATATGATATCATGATTGTCTGGACCCATCTTGTGTCATAACTATCAAATCTGTATTATCAATTTTTTTTAATTTTTATTAAACTCAACTAAAACGTTCATTTTCCTGAAAACACCGCAAATGTATGCAACACACATCACATCACCATTTGATCAATCATAGAAATTAGAGCCTACCCATAGCAGCACTATATGGAAATATTGCCATGGCGGCTAGCAAAGAGCATATAATAGTTATTTGTTTAACTAGGCAGCAAAGTAGTAGATTGACTGCCGAGTTGAACATATAATTTTTTCTCCGATTGTTTATAATGATATAGGAGGATATTGTATTCGCAAATTATTACAATTTCCACAATTTCTTTATTTTTCCTGTAGTGTTCAATAAAAATAAAATTTGATAGACATCGCAGTTGTTGGAATGGTTGGTTGCTATGGAAATGTCCATAATAATTATAGTTTGACAGTTCATGAAATTTCTGACAGTTGTGCTAAAAAATATCGGTATATTTAAATTATTATATAATGGACAGTGATAGCCACCTGGAAGTACTTACTCCTCCAGAAATAAGGGAGGTGGCAATAATTATAGAGTTAAATTTGTTGCCGGAGAAGTCTCGGATGAAACATGAAGGAAATTGCTGCCTAGGCAGAAAAAGTAATACTTTGCTGATTGATATGTGTCAGCAAAATTAATATTTGCTGCCAATCGGAGAAAAAATTGTTTTGTAGTATGATGTGCCAGAAGCTTGTTGGTCTTTAGAGTAGCGTTCTTTCCTCTGAATAATAGATAACGAAGAGGCCGGGGTTCGAATCCCTATTCCATAATTTTTTTTTTAATTTTTTTTTTTTACATTGATAAATCGAAACAAGAAATACTGTGGAGGCATTTACTGGTGAGGCAGATAGTGATTTGCTATTTCAATGGGGATTTCTTTCAGGATTTCCTGTTTCTCGCGAGCTGCGAGCCATGCGCAATATTACCTGGCTATGGTTCTATGGCTAGACTCTATAGTATCATAGAAGACTGCGAACTCAATTGACTTAGAACATTTGCTAATGATGGAGTCAATTATTGTTTATTCAGAAAAATAATCTTTCCAAATACCACTCGTTCCTCAAATTTCAACAGAATTTTTCTTATTATCTCCACTCAATCTTTTTCGTTTGAGTGTAAGGATTCAAACAGAACTACATAGATAAAATCATGAGATCCTCTGGACAATCGGTTTGCGTTTGTTTTCATATTTATACAAAATAAACGAGTTCTTGTATAAAATAAAATGAATATCTTTGCAATTTTATATCTCATTAATCTTGTTCATTGAAAGAAATATTTTTATTGATAAACTGTCACATAATTTTCAAGCTCAGTGCACTTAATAACAATTTTTATAACAAAGAAATAAATAATATGATAAAATCAGTCCTATCCCACTAAGCAAATTTGCAAGCAATGTTGATGCACGGTTGTAGTAAGTACTGAAACAGACGTTCAGCAATATTGCGAATGTAAATTTGTAAATGTAACGTTCCAGCAATGTCACAGCAACATGTAATATTGCTGCAACGCTTCATTATCAAACTTGACCTTTGCAATATTGCTGAACGCCCGTTTCAGTAATTGCTTCAACATTGCGTCAACATAGCTTTCAACTTTGCTTAGCGGGAAGCATTGAAATGTCCAAATTGTGAAATTAATGGACGTTTTTCCTGACATATATGTTACCAATGACATGTTCAAATAAAATAGTGTTTTGTCACTTGCACCATTCCATGAATGGCGGAAGATTAGTGATATCTTGAAATTGTTGGTATTTTTCAACTCCTGTAGCAATAGCATGCATCTTTGGTACTCTGTGTTATCCAAGGAAGATGGTCACTTATTGTGGTGTAAAGAGCAAGACTTGGATTCGAATCACAAACATTTCTATCACCTAGGACACCTAAAAAAAACACCATTATTGTTAACTTAACAGAACATGTTCAATATGCGGACTCCATATGAATTGCAGAAGCTGAATTAAAAATTTCAAGAAAATTAAGCTAGGATTTTTTTTATGCGAGTGAGTATATATATAATAAGATGCGACTTACCAATTATATCATAAACACCTTTATAATTTCTATACATAACTGCTGCCCCTGAATCAACCTAAAACAAATGACAATATTGAACCATATTGAAATATAATATTTTTGATATTTCATTGGTATTTCATAACAAAACATACATGAAATATGCGAAAACTGATACAGATGATGGTAGACCATAAACAAATGAATGTTTTTGTGAAATATTATTACAAATAAAAGTAATGCAATTTACCTCCCGTTTTGATCGAATTTTATAATTCTAAAATAACTCTATTGTGTGGTATGCATCACAAAGAGTATAAATGCAAAATGGAACTGAAAATATCATGATTATTAGTGAATAATAATTATATTCAAATATAATCTCATGGACAAAATGGTCGAATATTTTATGAACATGAGTCTGATTGTTATTAAACAAAAATGAAAACTTTTCCCATTATTCTGAGCTGAATAATATCTTCGTGTGATCTATATAATAACATAACATCAGAAATTGCCTTCTCCGGCATCTTCTTCACTAATGTATAGGGTGATTTATGGGATTTGGCGAAAACATATTTTGGTCATCAGTTTCCAACAGCTTCATCATTCGTCTGAATTTGTCATGGAATAGTTTGCTACCACTCTCTTATTGACTGATTTATTCAGAATTGGAAAAATTCAGGTCCGTTCTTGAAAAAATTTCACTATTTTTATTCATGTTATTACTTCACAACGCATAATAAATGTCACAAATAAGAGTGAGACTCGCGTTTTCAAAGCTTCAGCTCGATGGAAATCATCATATTATTCTGTTTCCAGGGCTTGATGCAGACATTTTAATGTTTTGTGGAAGGTTATAATAATCCTGTAGATCTTATTCTTTGAATCGGTGGATGGGGTATCTGTATTAATATACGACTGAGTACATGAAAATGAAGTACTATGTTCAAGATTTTTTTTGTCAACTTTAGGGCATCTCCGCAAAGCTCCTATGATTGGAGATTTTTTTGTATCAAGTTCCTTAATGTACCTACTGAACCTCAGACGACTGCGCTGTTTTGACGTTCGGACACTATATGACAAGCACTGACAATCAGACATATCCACAAATAAATTGATGGAAAAAGCGTGAACTGACAGTACACGGACGTATAGTATATCCAATATCAATTGCAGGATATCCCGCACTGTGCGGCGTCGGCGTGTTTGAAGTTTCCTCTCAAGCACGATTGCAGGTGCGGCATAAGATTTTGCAATTGTTTTTGTATAAACTATACATGACATAAATTTCAAATGTTTGACAAATATGAGAAAGATGCAGGTTTGTGCAGTTTCCAACTGTGAGAACACAGGAAATCAATTCACTCTATTCGAATTTCCATCGGATAACGTAATTCTACAAAAATGGAAATAGAATAATAAGTATATTATGCGGCCGGCATGGAATATAGGTTCAGGCCATGAAGTTTGCGAGGTAGTAAAATTTGTTGGAAGGATATAGAATATTTTTCAACACATTTTTATTAGGTACACTTTTGAACGGAAGATTTGATGTTGAAGAATAGGATCGTATTGCGAGAAAGTGCCGAACCCACCATTCATAAACTGAGCGAGTATCGAACAGATGCTTATTCCAGTTTAGAACCAAGAAGAAACAAAAAGCTTGCAGGTAATGAAATTCATTTCTCTGGTTATTGCTTATTGTGATGGAATGATGGAGCACAGATCACAATAGCCACCATGGAGATCATGGTCGATCATCTGATAATGAAACAGCAGCAACCCAGTGAACATGAGACATTCATAAAATATTTCAAGATTACCTAAAATGTTTATGATTGAAACATTTTTCAGGAACATTCCAGGGATATTGCAAAATCACTTTATTCAGACCTACCTCGCAAATCGGACTGGCAGACCCGACAACCCCAACGCATCCCTTGTCGGGGCTGACGTACCGCACGTCATAGGCGTACTGCTGGCACTCTGAGTAGCTCAGCACGGGCAAGCCTAACTTCCTGGGCCGGCAGGATCGTACCGCGGTGACGCCCGTACCAGCGGCGGTACCATTGGCGTTGGCGGTGTCGTTAACTCCAGCAGTTGGTGTTGTTGCGTTCGTCGTGGTGTTTGCGTACTCCGCCCAACCGGAGACCGTGGCTACTTGGCCCAAATATCTGGCATCTATGGACAATGACAATATACAATCAGTATTAGCCCTAACAACACCAGTACTTCCCAGGGACGTCCCTGATTTTATATTAGGACATCCCAGGGATGTCCTTTGTCGGGACAACATACATAGGACCAGTCTATTTTTGATAACGCACATGTGTGCATGTGACTACGCGAATCTTCTGTAAATCGTAACCTGCTACATAATAAAAGTCATCTATTTGTTATACCTAATTAATCAGTGTTTACTATTATCTTCCCAATTATAACTTAATACATAAGTATTTAATATGGTGGCAGCGGTGAAAGTGATAACAATAGGTTATACCGGTTATGGACATGTAGTAAACAGTGTTGTTTCGTTGTTCCAATAGCAGGTGCGCGATTTGTTATCAGTAGAGCAGGTGCGCGATTTGTTATCAGTCGAGCAGCGGCGTTGTCGGATTGACTCGCTAGGAGTGAACTTGAGAGACATTAAGCCTGTGGCTTGAAAAGTGCGGTTATTGCGCTGGTTATTCGCGATTACAAGATTTTATTGTTTGCCTAATAAAATCTCGCGAAATGTCTGAAGGAAGAACTCCTGAACCATTTTGCTTCGAGGGCAATAATGTAGCTAATAGCTGGAAATTCTGGAAACAGAAATTTGAACTCTTTTTAATGGCCACTGGAAAAAGTGCAAAGGAGGACAAAATAAAAATCGCAATTCTCCTGAATCTATTAGGGGATGAGGGGTTACAAATATTCAATACATTTGAATATGAAAACGAGAACGATGAGAAAAAATATGCCATTGTGTTAGGAAAATTCGATTCCTATTGTCAACCAATGAAAAACATGATCTTTGAACACTTCAAGTTTTTCAAGCGGGATCAACTACCCAATGAAAGCATCGATCAGTTTGTAACAGCGTTAAAACAGCTGGCAGTCTCCTGTGAGTTCAAAGAAAGGGATGTTTTGATCTTGGATCGTATAGTTTTGGGAGTACGAGACCAAAAAATCCAAGAAAAGCTCCTACAATACACTAGTCTAGAGCTCACTCAGGCTATAGACATTTGTCGGTCTATGGAAAACAGTGTACAAACTCAGCGGGAAATCGCGAAAGAAGTGAACCTTATCCGGAACAGTGATTTTCGAGGAAATGTTAAAATCTCTGGGCAATCTGCACGTCGTAAATATCCAGGACCGAGTCCAGGACCATCAGGATCTCGAACAGGACAGACCATGGAACCACGCTTGGGACACTCATCAGGATATTCTGGGGGTAACAAAGCAGGTAGCAGAAATATAAGAGGTGATAACATGCAGCAGAACTACAAAGGTAAAAATTTTCCTTGCACCAAATGCGGATATCAGCATGATATTGGTAAGTGTTCTGCTAACAACAGATACTGTTCATTGTGTCATGAAAAAGGGCATTATCGGAAATTTTGTCCAAGAAAAATCTATGAAATAAACTGTGAAACTGACTCTGACAGTGAAGAAGAGATTGATACTAATGAAAATATACCCAGACAGCACTGGATATTCATAGAATATTCTCTAAATATGCTAAAAAGGAGGAGTATATTCCGAATATTCATCGATTATTCCTAGAATATATACATGCCTCTGGAACATCTAAAAGGAATATTCCAAAAGTGAATAGTCGGACATGTTCAGGGAATATTCAGGTATGAATCTTCCAGGAATATTCCCAACTGAATATTCTCTGTTGTATATTCATGAAATGTACCCAACTGAATATTCTGTGCGGTATATTCATGAAATATACCCAACTGAATATTCTGTGCGGTATATTCATGAAATATTCTCAACTGAATATTCTGTGGTGTATATTCATGAAATATTCCATGAATATTCCTATGTTTCTCAACACATAAATACCATTTATTATTTCAGAGATGTGAGTATCGATCATCAATTAGATGTAAGGGGATTTTGAAACAAAAAGTGTTTATGATCCGATTTCGAACAATGCTCTCACAAGAACTTGATATTTATAACGTTATTCAATTCGGTTACTGGCCTAGTGGTCAAGGCGTTGCTCTGATAGTCTTGAGGTCACGAGTTCGATCCCTACTTGGGTCACTTTTTTTTATTTTAGAATATGTTTATTGGAATATTCCAGGAACATTCAACATAGAATATTCTTTTGGGTATATTATATGATTATCTGAGGAATTCCCATTCGCATATTTAGAGAATATTCCACAGATATTCCGGAATATTCCAGATTATTTCTAGAATATTCTAATATTCCAAAAGGAATATGATAGGGAGATTCATGGAATATCTGGTGCTGTCTGGGTAGTATGGACAATTCAAAATGACTCTCGCGTTGACTCAGTGGACTGGTTTGAAACACTAAATTTCAGCGGTTGTGAAATTAGTTTAAAAGTCGATACTGGCAGCCAGGTGAACATTTTGAATAGTTCTGACTTTCGTAAAATTCAAATTGACGCGAATGAGCTCTCACCCGCTTCCAGTACCTTAACTAGTTATACGGGACATAAAATCGATGTGTTGGGACAAATACATTTAGAGTGTGGACACAAAAACATCAATAAAACTCTTCGATTTTATATCCTGAACAATGATACCTCAAAATCGATTATAGGGTTATCGGGTGCTCAAAAGTTGAAAATAGTCAATGATAATACAAACACGACAGTCAACATTGTAAATAATGAATTAGAGCAAATTCTGGACACTTATAAAAATGTTTTTTCGGGAATAGGTAAAGTGAATAAGTGTTTCAAGATCACTTCAACCCACGATGCGGTTCCATTCATTAGTGGTACGCGAAAAATACCCCTAGCTCTTAGAGACAAAGTTAAGGACAGTCTTAATGATATGGTGCGTGATAATCTGATTATTCCGGTTAGTGAACCCACTGACTGGCAAAATCCGGTAGTAGTAGTGCCAAAAAACAACGGTACTGATATCAGAATATGCATGGACCCTGTTTATTTAAACAAATACATTAAAAGAGAACGATTTCCTATTCCTACGCAAGAAACTTTATTCACGAAATTAGTGGGTGCGAAATATTTTTCGCTGCTAGATGCCTCGTCGGCATTTCTTCAATTACCGTTGGACTATGAAAGTTCTCTCATGTGTACTTTTTCGACACCGTTCGGACGATTTCGTTATTTACGCTTACCTTATGGATTAACGTGCTCTCCGGAATTTTTCCAACGTTTCATGCATGAACTTCTAGAAGATATACCTGGACAAATAACATATTTTGACGATATTCTGGTTTTTGGCAGTTCAATCATTGAACACAATACAAATTTGAAAACTGTGCTAGACAGAATTCAAAAAAGTGGACTAACACTCAACAAACAAAAGTCAAAATTTTGTCTGAAACAAATCAAGTTCTTGGGACACCAAATAAATGAGATCGGCATCACCCCAGATTTTGATAAAACACAAGCCATTTACAATATGTCCCCACCCCAAAATCGTAAAGATTTGCAACGATTTTTGGGAATGGTAGTATATTTGTCAAAATTTGTTCCGAATTTGTCGAATGAAACAAGCATTCTGAGAAAATTGCTGAGCGATAAAAATGAGTGGCAATGGACTGCCACCGAACAAGTATGTTTCGATAAGATAAAACAACTTGTTTCTGCAGCTACAACTCTTCACTTTTTCAACCCTAAAAAGAAGACCATTTTATCGGTGGATGCAAGTCCATATGGCCTTGGAGCGATGATTTCGCAAGATGGCCGCCCCATTGAATTCGCATCTGTTTCTCTAACTCCCACTCAGAAACGTTATAATCACATCGAAAAAGAATTATTAGGTTTAGTATTTGGGTGTGAAAAATTCAGTTTTTATCTCTATGGAACCTCGTTTGAAGCAGAAACCGATCATCGACCATTGCTTGGTCTTTTGAAGAAACAACTTGATGAGATGTCACCCCGAATTCAAAAACTCGCAATGCGATTGATGCGATATCAATTTACCCTCAAATACGTACCTGGAAAAAACTTAAAAATACCTGATACGTTAAGTAGAGATCCTGTAAGTGACACTATCAATACTGACTATTTAGAAAATAATTTGAGAGTGTATTCAATAATCACTACTAGTAGACAAAATCAAAAAAGGCTACAGAGAGAAATTGACCTTGATCCTGTGCTACAAAAAGTCAAATATTATGTGCAAAACGGATGGCCTTTACATAAGACTTCAGTACCAAGTAGTGTAAAGCAATACTGGCCTGTCAAAAATGACATTTACTTACATGATAATGTGTTATTTTATCATAGAAGAATTGTGTTACCAGAGTCACTAAAAGGAGAATTCCTCAATATTATACATCAGACTCATCAAGGAGTAGTGTCTTGTAAGAAAAAAGCACAAGATGCCATTTATTACCCTGGTCTCATGAGTGACATTGAAAAACTAGTACTAAATTGTTTAACTTGTCAAAAGTACTCCAAAAGTAATGTGCGCGAACCACTATGCTCACATGAAGTGCCTGAACTTCCGTGGCTAAAAATAGGCATAGATTTCATGACCGTGGCATCTCAAGACTTTTTAGTGTTGATAGATTACTTCTCGAAATTTGCAATTGTTAACAAACTTACTAATAAAACCGCACAACATGTGATCTCTACCCTGAAGAACGTGTTTTCAGTGACAGGGCTACCGTTAGAAATTTTTTCAGACAATGGGCCCCCTTTTCAATCGAGGGAATTTAGACATTTTGCTGAAACATACGATATACAACTCACCACATCTAGTCCATTGTATCCAAGGAGTAATGGAATGGTTGAAAGGACGATTCAAACAGTAAAAGGACTCTTCATCAAGGCATTTCAAACCCAAAAAGACCCATTTTTGATTATGATGGACTATAACTCAACTCCCAAACAAAATTTGCCAGCCCCGTGCACGCTTCTGATGGGCAGGAAGTTCAGAACTAACTTACCCATGAAGACTGAACTGTTAACCCCAAACTATTCAACTAAAGATGTAATATCAAGGTTGAAATCTAATCAAGATCTACAGAAACAGTATTATGACCGTTCTACGAAGAAGTTAAATGAATTGGAAGTTAACGAGCCAATTCTCATGCAAGAAGCCAAGAGAAAATGGAATCCAGGAGTGATCGTTGCTAAAAATGGGCAAAATGACTATGTTGTTAGAGTCAATGAGGGCGAGTACAGACGCAATCGAGTTCATTTGAGACCTCTCAGTTATGAGCACCCTGTCAGCGTTGAGAAGAGATCTATAAAAGTGGAGAATGATGGACCTTCCGAAGCTCCAGCTCAAGATGTTCCTACGGAAGTGGAGAATGATGTACCCTCGGATGTATCCTTAGGACCTAACCAAAGTATTCATGGTGGATACATAACAAAGAGCGGCCGCGTTAGTCGCCCTCCAACTAGATTCAAATTATGAATTTAAATTTTTGATTATTTTTGAGTTGATAAAAAATATTGTCCCAGGGACATCCGCTGGCCGCAAAAAAAGGCGTCCAAGGGATGTCCTTCTGGTACGTCCCTGGGATGTACCAAGTACGATAAAAGGCTATCCCTAGGACGTCCCAAGGATATCCCAGGGACATCCCTTCGACAAAAGAAACAAAAATGTAGGTCGAGTAAGGATTGAACCCGGGACCTTTAGCTCATCAGGCACGCACCTTACTCCATTGGCTATTATACCTCCTGAAGATTTATGTACTGAACAGATTTATAGACAGGACTTGACTACAGAAACCTGAATAAATACAACCTTGTTAAGATTTCGGTATAATTATCATCATTCTTGGGTGTTTAAAAATGAGGGGCATTATGCATGTACGATTTCTGTTTGCGAAAAATGGTCATTTCTCAAGAAGTTCTGAGACTTTTATCCTCCATTTTCATTACAATTATTTTCCGGAAGGAAAACAAACAATTTCAAAAAAATTAAAGTCAATAGTTTGATGAAATTCAAAAACCCTGATGTGAATAGATATCAGATATTCCAGGGACACGAATAGGATAACCTAGGGATGTACCAAGCGGGATGTCCACTGGACAACCACTGCGGGACACCCCCTGGATGCCCCAATCATGTCCTTGTACCGCGGGACAAAAAAGGGACGTACCTAGGATATCCCTGTGTTGTTATGAGAAAGATGCAAGTTTGTGCAGTTTGCAACTGTGAGAACACAGGAAATCAATCAACTCTATTCGAATTCACATCGGATAACGTGATTCTACAAAAATGGTAACAGAATATGATGCGGCCGGCATGGAATATAGGTTCAGGCCACAAAATAAGACTTTGACGTTTTTGACTAGGACATTCTTGAGGCACTTTTTCACAAGAAATCTGAATGTCATCGAATTTTCCATGACGTTCTTGATGCCAAAGTTACAACACTCAACTTTTTTTAATTATGGTCGCCATATCGGATTTTTGCATTTTTTTGTCGCCAACAGTTTTGTTTAACAAATTGAATTTTGACAATTGAATATGCGAACATAACTGTTGCATCAAGAAGGGTTGCCGAGTGTCCATCAGGTATGTTTGCTGATAAGGTAATTCCGAACAACGGAGACATACCTTGGCCAGCGCGGTCACCTGATCTCTCTCCGCTGGATTATTATTTATTAGGGAACTATGGGAGATTTGATTTTCAAAACTGTACTGATCGATATTGATGAGCTGAGAAGAACCATAATCACCACTTTTAGGACTGAGATAAGAAGACGGGACATCTCGCGAGCAATTCAGAATCTGAGAAAACGCGTAGAATTGTGTTTAGACTTGGTTTTGTTTTGCGAAGAATAAACTTCAAAATTCAAAACCATAGTTTTTAAGAAGAAAATATGAACGTTCCGGATCCGAATTCAAATCGACTGTAGAAATTCAGCTTGTTAAACAAAACTGTTGGCGTTCTTTCCAAAGCACTCTTCGCAAAAATGTTTTTTTCCCAATTTTGATCAGCAGGAAAGATCCGATCATGTCGTGTGATAGATACATCATTGTAATACAAAAAAAAAATACTTTTCAAAAATGCATAAATCCGATATGGCGCCCATAACTTTGGAAGAAGAAGAACGTCAGGAAAATACGGAAAATGGAAAATACAATGACAGATTCAGATTTCTTGTTAAAAAGTGCCTTGAGAATGTCCCAGTCAGAAACGTCTAGATCTCTTGGTTTCAGCTTTAAAAAATATTACGAAAATTCCAATTCCAATAATTCAGAAACTAAAAATAACATCAAATTTTCTCGCAGATAAGTGTTCAGCATGAAAATGCGCAATTTTGCCGTAATTTTACCGACCTCGTATCCTATGATAACATTCACCTCTATATACCTAAATACATTATTTATATTCACCTTCGATGATATGGAAAAGCTTAACGAGAATAAAAACTACCACGGATACAATACTAGAAAAAGAAATGATCTTTTCACTGCATCTTCCACTCAGAATACAGCACAGGAAATCCCCACTTTATGCTGGAGGGTATTTGTTCAATCTGCTACCCGAGAGCATAAAATCTATTCGATGTCCAAAGACATTCAAGGTACACTTGAAAGAATTTCTGATCCACCAGGCATTCTACTCCTTAGATGAGTACTGCGAGATCAAATCTCAAGATTTTTAAAACTCTGTCTTTCGTATTCTGTCCCCTAACAGTTTCTAATTCTAATTAATTTTTATCTATTTATAGATGTAGTAATAATGTATTTATATCCTTTTTTGTATTTTTTTTTAACTTGTCTCATGTTGTGAAAATGACCTGTAGAGATTAATAAAGTATCTATCTATCTATCTAATTGAGATCCCCATGGTGGAGCTCGAAAAACGGACACTCTGTATATTATATCGACAATAAGTTCACAATTTTTGCCTTACTTTGAGCTGCTAGACATATAGGTTGTACCGTTCTAGTGAATGTTATTGGAGTGGAAAGCTTTAGAAGCGCTATATCGTGAGCTCTATTGCCAGGACTGAATTCCGGATTGATGATGATCGTTGCCACGCTCACATTAATGGAATTCACATCTGGAAAACAAATGTCGTACTGCCCCACACCGATTTTCATATCCAAAGGCGTCAATCTGAAACGAAAAAAAAAAGTGAATAGTCGTAGAGAAAGTATAGTCTGCTCCTCTCATGAAACGGTGATTATTTTGATTTTCAATATGTTTCATGCCAGGATATGCATTATTTTCGTCAATAAGTGTATAGGGTGGTTAACTATATTGTAGCGTAACTTCCACAGTTTAGAATAGTTCCTATAATACTTCAATCAATGTGAGATGCTTTGTTTTTTGAGATACAGGATGGATATTAACAGATTGAATATTTCGTAATCTATCAAATGCTTTGAATATTTGCTCTCAGTCTGTTATTAGTGTTATAATTATGTTTATTGGCATTGTGGCAAAATTTCGAAGTAATATCCATCCATCCATCCATATGCATGGTTATCTGAACGGGTCTTGAATGAACTATCCGACATATAAACATGGAGATCATTCATAAAACATCATGGAATGTTCTAGAACGTTCTCATAATTTTAAAATGAAATGTTCTGCTATGAATATTATGGAATTTTTCAAAACCTTCATCAATATTCAAATGATATATTCTATTCTATGATTATTCTTGGAGTTAATTCACATTCTAAAACGTTCTGATAATTTTCAAATAAATCATTATATTCCTAGAAAATATTTATGGAATATGGTATTCAGAGAAGGTTTCAGAATGTTTTCAGATATTTTCAAAATATATATTATGATTATTTCTGTTCTGGAACGATATGAGAATATCCGAATGATATATTCTATGAATAATCCCAGACAATCTTCATGGAATATTATAGAATTTTCTAGAACGTCCTGAGAATATTCAAATGCCGTATATTTACTCTTTATGATTTTTCCTGGAGAACAGCAGATTGAATATTCGAATGAAATATCATAGGATTCCTGGATCAAATTCATGTTTTAGAACATTCCCAGAATATTCAAATAATGTATTCTATCATCATCAGAAATTTCTCTGATTGCCTAAGAATGTGTTTGGGATCACACGTTGAAAGGTGAGACCCCCGTCATTCCTTGCTCGCACAAGTCTCTTGAAGACTTTTGAGGGTTGATAGTACGGGGGAAACCGATGATGGACAGGAACAACAACAACAACAATCTCTTCATGAGAACATTCATATAATATTTCATGATATTCCCTTCACATTGTAAGAATAGTCCGGAGAATTAATATTCTGAAGGAGGTTTATGTTGTGATCAAGTTGAATACTGTTATTTCATACTTACCCTATGACGTTATTCGCTGCTGTGACCAAATATCTGTCGTTGATGAGGGTAGCGGGGAACGGGGAAGAAACATTGTTGTGCAGATACACCAATGCCGACCAAGGAAATTCATGGCCCGTTAAATATTCACCGCCCAGGAAACGTGTTTCTCTGTTGGGAATACCACATTCTGCGGGAATAGGAAGAAAAAAAAAAGAACAATCATGCGACTGAAAAATTTATGGGATCGAGATATATACACCGAACTGGAGAGATAAGTGTGTATAAAACTAGATGAAATTTTTCATGTCGGTTAAGGTCAAACAAGAAGTAGAGTTACATTGTCAAATTTCTTACAAGAAGCACTTTTTTGCACAACTTCAATTTTTCTCATGATCTATCATCCGATATACCATAGTATGACGATGGTAAAAGTTATTTCATGAAATAGAAAATTGCTACTAATATTAATGTGAATTTAAGTTTGTTTGTTATTTATTTATTTATTCATTCACGTTACAAAAAATCAATTTCATTTGTGATTAGTCGGCAATACGGGTAAAAGAGAATATTTGAAAAATACAAAAACAATACAAAATCATGATGGGTGAAACCTGGTCTCCAGTGATATAGGTGGGAATGTATAGTATGTGGAAGTTAATATGCTATTATACAGGGTGGTCCGTTTTTTAATGCGGAAAATTTAACATCGTATAGTACTCGTTGAAATAATGAATAAACTTCCTATGAACATATACTTTTAAACGCTTCGTTTTCGAGATATAGGGTGTTCAAGTTTCTTTAAAAAATCGATTATTTATTGATTTTTCAGAAATGCTATAACCGATTGTGATGAGATTCACATCTATTATGGGAATATCAATGAGGTAACTTTTAGACCTATTACAGTTCATGAATGAGTTACATATTTTCAGGGGCGTGCACTTCAAAATACAATTTTTCTGCCCTCTTAGATTTCTTATCTAATAGCTTCGTTTCAGAAGGAAAAATAAAAATCAAACCTATGCATGTCTCTAAACCCAATGAAAGAAACATTGTAATGCATTACATTTAGTTAACATTGGTTGATCACCAAACCAATCATGACATGATATTAGTTTATAAATTACCTGCAACTGTCGAGCTGCTTTTCTAGAACTGATTTGTTGGTTAACATCAAAAAATCTAAGAATGTGATTGTTATCATTTCTTCTCAGTGGGCCATTATTTCGGTATTGTTCATTATTGCCACGTAACCCAAACTGACGGAAACGTGAGTGAGTATTGATAAAGACTCGTACATTAGGTACCCTTCTCCTAGGGAAGCGATTTCTGTATTCCCGAACTGCTGCCTCTGCGTTTCCATTACAAAATCCGTAAACGAAATGAATATCTGCTACTCTTCAGTACTAAATCCCATAGGCATATTGACAAACGGCAAAATTGGAATAGAATTATTACACTTTTTGATAAAAACACGGAATAACTCCAGTTTGTTATTTCTTTGACAGAACTTTCAGTGTGACAACACATATAAACAGTGAACGAGTGAACAATGAGCAACTGAGCATAGCCTACTTCTTTAATTGATATCAAGTAGTATTATTTAACTGAAAAATGTTATAAAATCTTAAAACCGAGCTTTTTTCATTGAAACTTGAAAAATAAATGAAAAATAATTACCCGACAAATTTGTGTAATTATTACCTTCGCCACCCCAGATTCAGCCGCCACTGAATAGTTTTTATGAATAATTTTTATTTAATCTAATAAAGCTCAAAAAGTTCAGTATCTGTGAAAAAATCCGTTAATTTATCTACCGTTTCTATCTTATAATATAATATATTCAGAAGCGTATTTTTGACACCCAGTATCTCAAAAACGAAGCGTTTAAAAGTATATGTTCATAGGAAGTTTTTTTATTATTACAACTAGTACTATAAGCTGTTAAATTTTCCGTATTAAAAAACGGACCACCCTGTATACTGATTTTGGTTTTTCACATCTTCTTAATGATATGATCGTCGTCTCTATTCATATTATTCATTAATTCATTTTATTTGCTTAAGTCAAGTCTACCTCAGCGCCTCAGCCTCCATGTACGTACTCCCTCTCCGAATAGAAGCAGTGGGATAACAAAATCTTTCGGATTGTTCTTTTGAATATATGTATAGGTGTTTCCTTAATATTTGCAGGAAGTTTATTATAAAGCTTGACATCTGTGGATGGAGTTACGGAACAGATCACAATTTCTTGTTGTATCATTATGAAAGGCATCATTGAAAAGTCTGTTTGGTTTTATGAATATCCAGCAAACAATTAAGTATATAGATACATGGTATGCCAGAAGTACTCAACCGATTATCATGAAACTTTGTATACATATATATTCTTAGATGTATTAGGAAGTACATAAGATACTTTTCATTGAAAACATGTATATTGACAGACATGATTGTTGATGAAAAATATCTAACATAACATCAGGTGGGCTCTTCGAAGGCGCAAAATCATTACTACATGAGAGATACCCTTCAGATTTTTTGCTATCCAGTGACTTGACCACGAATGACATTGACGTTTTAGTCTTCAGCGCAAGTGGGGAACCAAAATGCATGAATTCAATACTCTACCTGAATTGGTCAATCTAGAGACAGGGCGCAACAGATACTCCATGCGGAAGCATCTTGTTGTGATAAAATACATTTTGATTGTTTCAATAAACCATGTTTCCTGTTTCTGAAACTTCATTTTATGTGAAATATGTTGTTGTAGTGAAATACATTCCAATTCTTGTTGTGGTGGATTATTTTAATAAAGCATGTTTTCAGTTTCTGATCTTTGATATTTATTTGAGGACGAGCGAAGCTGCGGTTAAAAGCTAGTAAGAAATAAATACTTACTGCATATCTTACAAGTGTTAGATTGAGATTGCAAAGAGTTGAGCAGGAAATCAAATATCACGCCTTTCTGAGCAGGCACTGCATCTCCATCAGCTGAAACCTAAAAAAACAATTATTCATTATAGGAATAAGGTTGTACAAATTATAGGCAGCAATGTGAATAGTTGAAAATGTTGTTACTATTTTGATAGCCGCCAAGGAAGGAAATTTTCATTAATAATCTCAATGAAAAGGTCTAACTTTTGCAGCCTCAACTGAAACCATTTCCGTATAATTCACTCTTATACGTTCAATAACTAAAAGTGCTGCTCCTAAGGTGGCCTATGGAGTCAGTAACAAATCCTACACAGAACGGAAGTACCTCTCCTAGGGACTATGGCCAGATGGTGTGTGCATACACACCAATAAAATACAGTAAATGAACATTTGTTGTTGAAGGTATCAATTTTCTTTGTATTATATTCCTCAATTGAGGAAAACAATACATGGACAAAGATGTCAATTCGGAGATTCAGGAGTACATTTTGTGAGAATCAGGAAGAACAATAATTTTCCAATCCCGAGAAACGGTATTCTCTATATTACTAATATTTGAAAAAGTCGAGCTTTTGGCAATTTTTCAATGCAGACTATGATTTTGCTATAATTTTGAACGGTTTGAGGGATACATAAGTTGGTTGTCTGAACCCGGTATATAAACTCAGAATTAGAAAATCAATCGAACCGTGTGAAAAAATTTAAGTTTTTATTTAAAGTAAAAAAGTTACGCCGACTTTTAACATACCCTGTATAGCTGAGGGACCAAAGATTCGATCGATTATAACATATAGAAGAGCATACCAATTTCACGTATGTGTGGCCTATGTGAAAATCACCCTGTATAAGATATACTTTCTTTGTTTATTTAGGAGAAGCATGTTTTTCCCGTTTTATTTCAATACTGATTGCTCACCCATTCATGTAGATTAGCTTCAATCAGAAACACCAGCAAAAAACTGATCCACCATCTACTATCCATGATTGCGGAGAGACAACTGGTACAGGTCGAGAGATCTCTTCAAATATGTTGATAATTTTCCAATCAAATTTGAATATAACGGTAGTTGTGATGCACATGATGCTGGTTCGACCTACATCAATATGGTCGACGATAACATTTTCCATTTATTTCATGGAATTATGTTTTTTAATGAAGGTGAAAAGAAAGTCGAAAAAAATTGAATATGTTCAGGCCCCCATGTTTAATGTTAGTTGCCTCTTTATCCCGCATGATTCAGTTTTTGTTGGTGTGTCGATCTGAAGACTAATTTGGAATTAGTCATAGTTAAATGTCTTAGTAAATATTTCAATTCAATTCAGCATTTTTTCAATTCAATATTATGTTTTATCGCCATAAATACATTCGTATTTGTTGAGAAAGCTAGTACATATACATATTCAAATGAACTATAATAAGCAATATGTAATTCTGAATGTGAAGCTTTTTGAAATTCATTTGAAAATATACAATCAAAAGCTCGTATAAAGCCTTAGTTGAAGATACACAATTATGAAACACATAAAATAATATAATAAAACTATCACATTTAAGAGCTCTTATGAGGCCATAGTCAAATACTTATAGAGTATATGTTGTATAAAACGATATTTCAACGAACTAATCAAGAAAGAAAGGAAAACATGATTTTAGAGTCTCTGTGAAAAATATTCCTTGAGGTTTTATAGTGGAGTCTGAACGAACAATATTTTCACCTTAGCCCGGAATTTTTTGTTACACGGAATTTCGTTGATATGATTTGGCAAATTATTGAATATCTTTAATCCATTATAAATAATGGACTCTTTGATCATAGTGGTACGGGGCTTATCAATTTTACTTGTCCGTTCTGTCTTGTGTTATAATGTGATGAAACAAGCTCTAAGTAATAATATTCTCAGATATAAAGTGTGCGTCAATTGAAACGTTAATAGTGAAATTTGGCATCAAGTTTGACTTCTCGTAATTTCTAAAATATTGAACGAATTTTGAATTGCCGCCCAGATTCTGAATGCCTTTTTCATCGTCTTTCGAACCTTTCCTTACAGCTTCTTCTGAATTGATCAGAATCCATGATACAGGGTGAAACAAACTTACGTGCATTTTGAAAAAAAATTCTCCGCCCCCCCATTTTGTTGGAAGACTACGCTGCTCATATTTTATTGAGGCATTTCATAAATATAGCAACCATACCTCGGGACATTTTCGAGTTTTTGCCAAAAACTACTGTGGTTTCCGAAAAACAAATTTTTTTAGCATTTTTTTTTTAAATGGACTAATTACCTGTATCCTCAAAACGATGAATCAGTCTCTTTATTATCATGATTGACTTATTGAAAATGGTACTTAAATGAGTTTGGGTATATAACCTAATCGTCGTAACCTGAAATAATAATTATCTGTACTGAATTATAGTTAATATCACTATCGTGATCTTACCTAATGATATTTTCCATTTCGACCCGATTTGAACGAGGCATCTTTAAATTTTTTAGGACCCGAATTACACTGACGTTTTCATGAAAATTGGCAATTGATATAACCTCTATGCATATCTACATTGTTTCAACAATAACGCTGACGCTGTTATAGAAACAAGGTATCGTTATTTGTATTTGTTGATGAGATGTGTTGATTTACTGCTCACTAAGGTAGAAAACTTTTATCATAGACTACGAAGTAATAAATTATTGATTGTTTTTGAGTAACCTGGTATACATATCTCCTCCAACGATTTCCTGAAATGCATAAAAGCATCCATTTATGGAACTTCTCTAAAATTAGTCCATTAAAAAAAAATGCAAAAAAAAATTTTTTTTCGGAAACCACAGTAGTTTTTGGCAGAAACTCGAAAACGTCCCGAGGTATGGTTGCTATTTATGAAATGCCCGAATAAAATATGAGCATCGTGGTCTTCTGACAAAATGGGGGGGCGGAGAATTTTTTTTCAAAATGCACGAAACTTTGTTTCACCCTGTATCACGGGTCCTGATCAATTTAGAAGAAGCTGTAAGGAACGGTTCGAAAGACGATGAAAAAGGCATTCAGAATCCGGGCGGCAATTCAAAATTCGTTCAATATTTTAGAAATTACGAGAAGTCAAACTTGCTGCTAAATTTCACTATTAACCTTTCAATTGACGCCCAGTTTATTTATGAACACAAAAAAATGGAGACATATATCAAGAAATACATTAAGAATTCGCATTCTCCATGTGATGAAAATATTAATTGTTTCTCGGTTTATCCAACAGAAAACAACTACTTTCCTGGCTATATGCCACGCCGAACATTGAATTAAATACATCTATTGAACACACACGATAAGAATTCGAAAACAAAATCTTCTGAAGTAGAGAATTTGCATTCACCTTCATATAAAGGTATGCACATATATCATTCTGAATATTCAACAGAAAACAACTACTTTCCTGGCTATTTGCCACGTCGAACATTGAAATATATCTGTTGAATATTCAAAAAAGAGAGCATGAAAAATGAAAATCCTTGAAGCATATACCAAACGTAATCTTACATGATGACGGACATCTTGCCATACATTCAGAATTTCTTTCCACGTCCTGTATGATGAATATAAATTTATCATACATCCAAAAACTATGTTTTTTTGTTATTATATTATTCAAAAGCGCCATTACTACAACGAAGATGTATATTGCACTATAATTTGTATTGCAACATTGTACAGTCTATGTAAATCGAACATTGAAACGTTGAAATATCTCATTAGTACACTAGATGGTTAAATAACTGAAATCATTACCAAATATGGTGAGGAACTGTAAGGTAATCGATCTATACAAAAATTGATTGATTCCATACTTTCCATCAACTCTGTATATATACACCTACTCAATTAATCAAGGCGTATAGGTGATATGATGGCTGCACATAATTCAAAAACCAAGCTTCAATTCCATTCACTTCAGCATGGTGAATTATCAGTTGTGATTGCCCAAGGGAAATGAATAGCTATTGGCAGAATTACCAGAATTAATCATATTCGATGGATATTGTCAGATAATATAATTCAGTGCATATAATTTTGATCATTAAATACTCGTGTGCATAATGATAACCACAAATTCATGATCTTTGACTTTTAAGCATAATAAACACGGCTCCATTAGGAAATACAAATTTTAGTTTTGAAAATTCCGGAAAATATCTGTTGAAAAGGTTTGGTTTCACTTTCATTCATCAGATTTCAACAACAATTTCCAAAATAGTGGAAAATTCTATTAAGATAAAGTTTCTCAGAATTGTTCTCAAATTTGGTCTTATTATCTACCTATAGGGTAACGCCCCATATTTCGACCTCTGCCTTTAGCTTCAATTCCTCAATCTATGATGACTATACGAAAGTAAGAGGTGGAAAAAAATTTAATTCAGTATGTAAGTTTAGGGTTTTCTCGGTCAGTTCTATTCTTTGAAACTTTTGAAATGAACAGTTACGAATAGATTACTTTTATAAATCACCCTGTATAATCATAACTCTAGCGAAAGAACTCTCATCTCTGAAAATAATGAAGATATTGCTTATTTCTGACTAAATCAATTCTTTTGTTATGATCAATTATTACCTTCACACAGAATATACATTTTTTCCCAAATATTGACCAATAATGAAAACAAAATCAGTGATTTTATGTTTTTTGGCAATACAATTAAGTAATTTTCGTCAGTTTGCAAAACGGCATATTGAAGGTGTCTGATTTACGCAATTTTTTTTAATCAATTTTTTTGTCTCATACCGTGTATCTAAATACCACCGAAAATATTCAAGGGATGATTCCTTGTGATTTTTAAGAAAATAAAGTTTATATAAACACGTGTCCTAACTTGTTTCGTTTTCTAGATACAGGGTATTAATATTTCCATGAAAATTCTTTTTTCTATTCATTTCTCAATTGTCTTTTCATCAATTTCAATAAAACGTTGTGGTTTTGTTGAAAGTAAAATGGAGCTTCTTCTAGTGCAATTAGATTCGAAATACTATTTCCAGTGGCGTCACAGTCGGTAAATTTACAGATATTCATGGTGAATGTCATTGTACACCACTGGTTTTTCTGAGTTTCATATTTTCATTATATTGAACTATTGAAATAACAACTTTTGTATCCTCAGTGTGATTTTACTATCTAGCTTAGTTTTTGAGGAAACAATGAAAATTCGATTTGACTCCAAATTTTAATGTAGGTGTTTTCAAGACTTCCATTGAGATTACTCAATAACCCCAATTAGAATTATTTTGAAATTTTGGGGCTTTCTCAGTCTCCATCCATACTGAATTTCGGCACCATGAAAGCTCAAACAGGGGGGGTTGTAAATAAAAACAATTAATGCTTCCAACATCAACATCCTGTATCTCAAAAACGGAGCAAGTTAGGACGCATGTTTATATAAACTTCATATGCTAGAATGTCACAAAAGGAAACACCCCTTGAATTTTTTTGGACACCCTGTATAGGTAGATGTATAATATACGTACAGTCGCATTAAAAAAAAAGCGTACAAGTATATTACAGAAAGAAATTAACGTCATCCTATTCTGCATAAAACTACTGCTATCGGGAATGATTGTTCACCAAATGTTGACACTAAAGTTGTCATAGGTTCTCGAAAACACAAGCCAGATTTACACAACTAGAACTAGGATTCCGAAATCCTCTCTTTTTAATACGACTGTACTTTTAATTCGAGCTGAAAAATCTAATGAATGTTTGCATCTACTTCAAAGAGCCCAACTGAATATCGCCCGATAGAGGGGTTGGAGTGGGGCAGATTCTTGGCCAGCAGCACTTTGGGGTGCTTTGGGGTTGACCGTCGCTGACGTCACAGGAGAGGGACAGGCTTATTATTTTGTGCCCGGTTCGAACTCATCTGCATTCGAAAGGGTCGAAAGGTAATCTGCGGTTATTTTGAAATGAAATTTCAATCAGGGGTTGCGTATAAGGATTTGATGCTTGTTTAGGGATTGTTGTTTGGTCATCGGATGAATGAGTTGGCCATCTGCAGATAAATTTCAAAAAAATATGATTGGTTATTTTGATACAGGGCGAAACTAAAAATATCGTGCGAGTGTTATGTATTTTTGAAAAGCGCGAAGCATATACCGGGTGACACAGGTTATCGGGCCACCCCTATAACTTCTGCATTCGTCAACGGATTTTTCTGAAATTCGATACAGTTATATAAGCAACTATTTCGAATTTGATCACATTACAATCATTACAATATGGCGGACTTCCGGTTTTTCTGGAAATGCCAGCAATTTTGTTCTTTCAAAATGAACACCCTGTATATTTTTACATATTCAAGTTCAAAAGGTCAAAACAAGTGCAATCTTGATGTCAAATGTCATTTATTCCACAGCCTACCTAGTTGAAAAATTATTCTAACTGCAAGGAAATTCATAAACTAGTTGTTGATTTTTGAATGTAGGTATACAATTTGTTACTGCACCGAAAAACAAAAATGATATGTCATTTTGTTCCTTAATGTATGTTCTAGAGAGACGGATAGGTGGCCCATAGGGGTTCCATTTGAAAAAAAAAAAATAATTTTTGATCAAAAAGTGATGTGGTTGAATTGATTCCTGGATAAATGACACAAAAAATAATTTTTCAGAAAAAATAATGTTCTTCTGTTATGTGTGACTCATTGTGAATAGTCTTGACCACATCTCATTTATCCACGAGGTAAAATGAAAAAACAATTTCAATTTAATTTTTTTCGAAAAAATGACATTTGAAATAAAGATTGCACTTGTTTCGACCTGTTGAACTTGAATATGTAAAAATATACAGGGTGTTTCATTTGAAAAAACAAAGTTGCTGGCATTTCCAGAAATACCGGAAGTCCGCCATATTGGATTGTAATGTGATCAAATCCAAAATAATTGCTTATATAACTGTACCGAATTTTAGAAAAATCCGATGACGAAAGCAGAAGTTACAGGGGTGGCCCGATACCTTGTGTCACCCGGTATTTCAAATATTAAAAATATAAAGAGTATTCCATTGAAAAAAACATTACTAATAAAAGCTGATTACACTACGTGAAGAATGAATCTATAAGAGATACTTTCCACTTGTACACAAAATCTTCTAAAGTTGAGAATTCACATTCTCCTTCAGATAAAAATATGTATATGCACATAGGTAATATCATTCTGAATATTCAACAGAAAGCAACTATTTTCCTGGCTATTTGCCACCTCGAACATTGAATTAGAAGATTTTGTGTTCAATGGATGTAATTCAATGTTTGTCGTGCCATATAGCCAGGAAAGTAATTGTTTTCTGTTGACTAAACCGAGAAAGAATTGATATTATTATCACATACAGAATAGGAATTCCCAATGTATTTCCTTATATTTTTATCCACTTTTTTATTTTCATAATTTATCTGAGAATATTCCTGTTCAGAACTCTGTTAGTTTTGTCTGTTTATGAATTGAGAAATAAGGAAGATGAATATATTGGGGTAATTTTGGAAAGCCCTTCTGAAGGAATTTCCAATTCACAAACTTTTTGATGCTCCCTGTATATTTTTTTCAGCTTGTGAAATTCTATCTGTTGATATAAAAAGTGAAAAAAAATCCCCTGTGAGGCTGTTTTTTATATTTTTTACTGTCAACAAGAGGAAAGTTTAGGGGGTATTCTATAACGTGAAGAATAGCATTATTACCCAGGAACAAGATTATCGAGGCAGCGAGGCATATAACCCGTGGTGATAATATTCTTCACTACCAAGGTGTATATTAAAATTTCCCCCACTAGCAATATATTTCGATTAGTATTTAGTATAGTTCGGTGAAACTGAAATATGGAACCTTAGACCTATTGTCACTATGAAAGCAGTTCTTTCCAATTATAATTAAAATCTAATGGTAATTCATTGAATCAAAACAGTGAATTTCGGTAATAGAGAGTTTAATTACACACTGTTCGTAGATCCTCCCGTGGGAGGTAAAATAAATTGGCTTCTGCTTCCTTGGTAAGATTTATGCTACCCAAGTACCTAATCAGTGTGTCCATCACCACTATAAAACAAATAACAATTTCATCTTCCAATACACTTCCTCATATAACACTCAATCGAAACTCTGTATAAAATGCAATAATTACTTACATCACAATAAACTAATTCAATGTGACAGAAGTGTCAATGTCAAATTGATTTTCGTCCCGTAACCTTAGATCATGTCAAACCTTGGATCATGTAACACATTAATTTGGATCAAGTATATGTGTTCGTGGATAAAATCATATATATATATCTTGGGACTTGGCTGAATTCCTAGCCTCGCTACGCTCGGCTATGAACTATCAGCCGCGGCAGTCAATCTACTTATCTACCTAGTGAAACAAATAACTATTGTTTTCGGTTTGTATTTGTCATTTTTTGTTGTTTGTTCAGACCTGAACATTGATTACTGTTAAAATGAGAGGACTCCTTGATGTAGAGCTCCTTGGGGATCGCCAATTTGATAATTTTGACTCATCAGCATAATATTTCGAGTATAGTTTGGTTAACGTACGTTGATTGAAAGAACGTGAGATAACGTACACCCGTAAGCCCACTACCAACGTGAACGTGAAGAATTAAAAAATGCGCATGCGTAGCTGTCAATTTCTACGTTTACGTTAGCGTGCATAGCAACACTTCAACTCTATTATAATAAGTTAGTTCTATGGATAGTAGTGGAAAAAAGAATGAAAGTTACTGGTCTCCCGCAACCGACGCTCGCCCGCGTTCTCGGTCCGCGAGTCACAGCATGCAAATCAGTCGGCGGCGACCGCAAAGTGTGCAACTGTTTCCCGAGCATCGGCCGCCTGCGATGCGATAGCATAGAACAGGAGCTTAAGCGCGCGTTCCTCTGTAGGTCGCGGAGCTTTGGCGCTTTCGGAGTTTCGGCGGTCAGTGCGGAATCGCGAAAGCTGCGCTTCGCACGTGACCAGCACCGCCTGCTTGACTCAGACCACGTTGGTTTCGAGGTTTTGGCGGCAGGCTGCTGCGCTTATTCTTCCGCCAATTGTTTCGGAAACGGTTTGTGGCATTGCGAACTTGATTGATGTTTTTTTTTTCAACAATTGATATGACGTTTTGAAAAATGGCAATTATGAAGTGGGAATGGAGATAGTCGTGCTGTTTCTGAACGATTTTTATTTTTTTAAACTATGAAGTAATCGAGAATGAATATTGAATGATGAAATTGATAAGGGTCCTAATGAGTTTATGAATAGCAAGATGAGAAATTTGAGGACTGTGCTGTTTTATATTTATGTGAATATATTGGCGAATTGTTGGGCCATACTCAGTGGAGGTGAGTAGTTAATTTTTGTTAATTTTATAAAGGTTTTCGTGTTTCTTTTTCATTTTGAAGAACATTAAATCGACAGATTGTTTCACACTCATAAATAAACAAATGCTTTGGAGTAAGAATTAATCTGATTCATTCAAGGCCTGTGATTGTCATAAAATTAATTGTTTCAGTTTTAGATTAAGATTTTTTTAATTAGCGAACCCAAAATAACTTATCTGTGATGACATTATTTGATAGCAAATATAAGACTATATACTCCTATTTCGAAAATCTGACTGAGTTACCATGGAAACGTTGTATCTCTCAATAATATTGCTCACTGCAGTCATGATGTATATTTCTATCGTTCTTGAGAGGTGAAGAGGTATTCAAAATGAAAAATCCGAGGAAAAATCGAATATACCGATCGATACCGATCGTGCAAAAAATGTATGTATGTCGGGTGTAACTTGCTATTATGGACCTAGGCGTGTTAAAAGCTCTCGCTATCGCTCGGGCTCTTACTTTACACGCTGCGGTTCATAAAAGCCTACTTAACGCTCTTGATACATAAATAACAATTTCGCTCAATAATAAATTGTTAATCCAGTGACTAAAATGGCACTGTCAATCCCGATACGAGAAGTTTGTAGTTCGCTGAGAAATTGAAAAGAACTTTAGTTCATGTAAGTATTGTACTTTGTACATTATATAATGTAATATTCTATATGCAGGAGTGGAAGAACTGAAAATTGAATGATCAAAAAAATGGTGACAGATAGTTTCTGCGTGTTTTGATATGATGATATCTCATTGTGTGTGCGAGATATATTCAAGGAAAAATCATAATCAAGCCATAACTACATTACGTACTAGAGAAAGTAACTAATGATTGAGTAGTAGAATGACTACACTTTGGGAAAACCATAGACACTACTACTATACAGATCATAACTATAGATTCACAAAATGTGGAAAAGCCTATACAGATGAGTCATAACTATTGGGACATAGGCTAAGGGCGGATTGTTCGGACAAAAATATGGCGAAATGACCAAATAAAATATTGCTGTGGAAAAAGATACAGGGCGTTGCAATCTGGAAAGTATTGACTATAAACTCGCACTAATTAAAATTCATTCACTGACAAGAAATATATTTTACCAGCAACAAGAATCTGACAGTCCAAAGCACACTCTTCATAAATGAAATATTGAGTCATGGAAACCATCCAACCTTCTCAAAGTGGTCCAAAATTTTTTCAAAGGTAAAACAGTATAACACAAAGTCGGTCGACCATCACAAAAGTTGCATTAATTTTAATGTATTATTAATATTCATTGTCAATATTTTTGTGGTCGACCGACTTTGTGTTATACTGTTTTTTCTTTGAAATGAAATATTATTGGAAATCCCCTCCCGAGACTCTAAACGTTTTCAAACTAGACTCAGTTCCAAAAAAAGTGACGCTCTTGATATTTGACCTATCTTCTTGAAAAAAAAAAAAAAATAGTGGGCCGATTTTTATTTTTTTTTATTTGTTGGTAAGTAATGCATTTGTCTTTAAGAAAAAAAATGAAGAGGTGAAATGTTTTTAAAAGCCTCCTTGATGGTGGTGGAATAACTCGAACCATGATTTATTCTTAATTTTTGACTCATCCTGTGTGTTAAATGAGTAATGGTATACGAAGTGCTTGCACCCTATACGGAAGAGGCTTCTTTTGCGAGCATTTTGTTTTTTTATTCATTGATTTATCTCTAAAATTTTCCGAATTACAGCTTTTTTGCTGATACCTTACGCTTATCCCACAAATTAAATTTATTGAAGGATCAGTATGCCTCGTAGATTAGAAGTTCTCAGAGTTGCTAGAGGAGGCAATACATGGTATTAAGCAGTCATCCCAATTCATAATTTTGTGCTCAATGAAAATGTTTTTTAAAATTATTGGTATCAGTTTATTTCATTAGAAAATCATTTCTCGATAAATTCAGAAAGTTGGTAATCTGCAAGGATTCAGCAAAAAAAGCTGTAATTCGGAAAATTTTAGAGATAAATCAATGAATGAAATAACAGAATGCTCGCAAAAGAAGCCTCTTTCGTATAGGGTGCAAGCACTTTCTATGCCATTACTCAATTAACACACAGGGTGAGTCAAAAATTTAGAATAAATCATGGTTCGAGATATACCACCACCATCAAGGAAGCTTCGAAAAAATTTATTTTTTTTTTCAAAGACAAATGCATTATCTACCAACAAATGGAAAAAAAATAAAAATCGGCCCGAGAATCGGCCTACTATTTTTTTTTTTAGGAAGATGGGTCAAATATCAATAAGTGCGTCACTTTCTTTGGAACCGAGTGTAGTTTGCCAATATTACGAAGAAATTAAGTTAATATCCTATTTTTTTATCGATATTACTAAAAAGTTATCAGTCGATTTCGTCATTAGGAATCATTCACGTGGCGCCCCCTGTAACAAACTGTAGAACAAATAATATAAAATTATATTCCCTGTATAAAATTATGCTCTGATAAATATCCAGTAGAATTATTAGTATCTTGGAAACTAAATGCATTTTCGAAGGTGTGTATGTCGCTCGGTATGTCTTATATGAACTTTTCTTCTTATATAGAATGAATAAAAGAATCGCCGCTTGAAGTTTAACCATATATACTGAAATAACACCCTGTATCAAGCATTTCATACTGTCAGCTTTGAACTGTTACTGTCCAAACTGCAATACTACGGAATCAAAGATGAGACACAGAAATGGTTCACTATTTACCTACACCAACGCAAATGTTCAACTAGGATAACAATAGCAGGCACTACAAATTTCTCTGACTCAACAGACATCAAATCAGGTGTCCCACAAGGATCGATACTAGGACCAGTACTCTTCAATGTATTCACAGCAGATCTACCAAATCATGTTCGAGAAGGTTGTTTATTGTTTATATATATGTATGCTGATGACATACAATATTTATACAGTTTTGCACAAGACAAAATTGGATATGTTTTCAATACCATAAACACTGAAGTTGATTGTATTGTAGATTGGTGTTACAATAATGGTTTATCAGTTAACCCTATAAAAACTCAAGTAATTGTTTTTGGATCAGAAAACGCTATAACAGCAGTGAAAGAAACTGGAAACGTTGCTATCAAAAATGTGATTGTGCCCTATTGGACGTGTATTAATAATTTGGGATTACGAATGGATGAACAGTTATCGCTCAATGAACACATAAGACTTAAATTTCAATGTGCCTTCATGAAACTGAAACATTTTTATCATATCAGAACTGTGCTATCGACTAGAGCTAAAATCATATTCAGTGACTCTTTGGTGTGATCCTTGTTCAATTACTGTGACTGTGTCTATGCCCCATTTTTGACAGAAGCTAACAAGTCTAAGATTCAAAGGGTACAAAATGCATGTATTCGATTCTGTTTCAATTTGCGACGTAGAGAAAGTACTAGAGGAATTATTAACAATATTGGGTGGATGAGAATGAATGAAAGAAGGCAATTGCATATTTCATCTTTCATATTCAATGTTTATAAAACAAAGTCACCTGGATATCTATACAAAAAGCTCACATTCAGGAACGAAATACATGATAGAGATACTCGCTATCAAATGCATCTGAATATACCTCATCATACTACAAACTTCTTCAAATTTGGCTTCTCATATATTGCTCCGAATATAATAAATCAAAACTCAGGAAGTGAAACCACTAGTTTGCAAGCTTTCAAGAGAAATGTGAAATCTAAACTGTGATATAAGTTTAGGCTATTACTGATTGTTTTTCTATGCACTATTAAGTACCTATTTTTTATAACTTCATGTTTATTTTTATTTGTTACAAATATTCTTCTTTCTTACAGTTGAATAGGTAAAGTTGAGAATTATCCTTTCGGATGAACTTTACCTTTTGTACATTCGTGATAGTAACTCCAGGCTGTGACCCCTATTATTAATCTCATTGTAATAGAATATGACCCTTGTTGAGATGTAGAATGTATAATAAAAGTAAATTTATTCATTTATTTATTATTATTTATCATTATAATGGGATAGCTCATAATGCTGATAAAGCAACATTTTCTTGGAGGCTTGGAATGATCATCAATTAACTGCCTCGTTAACAGCATTGAGATTGAACAGCCCATTAAAGTGACTTAATATAGTATTGATATACTATCTCATCTATGAGACAGTCAATAATTTGGGGTGATATCTCATCAAGAGCTAATAACTCATTATAATGATTCAGGGGAAACAAAAAGTTTCATGAGCCTTCAGCGTTCTCGTTATTTCGCATGGTGATAAAGTAGATAATGGTATTACATAAATTGGGGAAACAGGATCTGTCCAATCCAGTCCGGCATCTCCATAAATCTTCTGCCGTCGTGGCAATTCAGATAAGCGGCCATCATCCCTATATAGTCTTTCGCGATGGGCTAACGGTTGATACAATTTCAGTTCGGAAATTCTCTCAAAAAACTGAAAGTGGCGAACAAATTGGAATACTCAAATGGCTGCTTTTTCATCTTGACACGGCCTGATGGATGGTTCCACATATCGCGCAATAATTTCTCAAGTTTTTTTCTACTATGTAGGAGTATCCCATCATATTGATCTGAATTACAACTATGGAAAAATAAGTCAATTTAATGGCGACGTGCCAGATACTGCAATCGACACCTTGTATTTGTAGGGGCCGGACATAGCATAACCTAAAAATATTTAGCTCCCAAGATTTTATGTGTATTGCCAGTAAGTGTAACAACGGCAGAGAGGAGTTTTTTTTTCACTCAAAAGACTCAAAACTTGGTTTCGATCAACAATGTGCCAAGAGAGATCCGTTGGCTTAGCATTGTTTTCTTTTGCATTTATTCAAATAAAAAAAACATACAAGCTACAGTCTTTCGATGTTCACGACAAATAGTACCACCTGAATCCAGAATCTGTTTTACCTATCATACAAAACTGTGGTTGAAAAGGGTATACATTATGAGTAATTAAATACATTAGACACAATACATTGTGGTTTCAAATGTCGCTATTGATGTTTTCTGAAATAAATTTCGATTTCATCTGACCTGACGTAATTTGCTCTACCACACTCGGGATAATACACATTCATAGAGATATCCGAGGGGATATCATTGATATGAAAATATCTCCCGACTAGGTTTGCTAGTCTCCGTCGAAGGCATCTACACTCAATTATTCAGATAGTTTATAATCAAGTATTTTCAAAAAAGTTTATCAGAACTAAAATAAAATTATTATTCCCCCAGTTCCAAAGGAATTGACGCACTTGATATTTGACCTATCTTCTTAAAAAAAAAAAAAATAGTAGGCCAAGTTTTTTTTATTTATTGGTGGGTAATGCATTTTTCTTTGAAAGAAATAAAGAGGTGAAAATTTTTTCAAAGCCTCCTTGATGGTGGTGGAATAACTCGAACCATGATTTATTCTTAATTTTTGACTCACCCTGTGTGTTAATTGAGTAATGGCATAGAAAGTGCTTACACCCTATACGAAAGAGGCTTTTTTTGCGAGCATTTTGTTTTTTTATTCATTGATTTATCTCTAAAATTTTCAGAATTACAGCTTTTTTTGCTGAATCCTTGCAGATTACCAACTGTCTAAATTTATCGAGAAACAATTTTCTAATGAAATCAACTGATGCTAATAATTTTAAAAAACATTTTTATTAAACACAAAATCATAAATTGGGATGACTGCTTAATAAGGTGTATTGCCTCCTCTAGCAACTCTAAGAACTTCTAATCTACGAGGCATACTGGAAATTAAGTTGCTTATCGTTTCCATTGGTATACGATCCCCTTCTTGCACTAATGCATCTGCCATTTCTGCGAGACTTTCCGGAGACCTCTCGCGGGAACGTACCCTTCTCCCTAATTCATTCCACAAATGTTCTATAGGATTCGAGATAGGATTCATATCGGGGCTTCTCGCAGGCCATTGTAATGTGGTAATACCAGTAGCTTCTAAGAAGTTTCGCACTTTTGCTGCGGTTTGTGATCGGGCATTATCCTGCATCAATATAAAATTATTGCCCACTAACTCTGTGTTGTTGAATTTAATATATTTCCATTTTTTATCTTCCTGTATAAGGAAGTAGTTTCGAGTTTGACAATTTTTGTCAAGTAAGATTTTTTCAGTCAATAAAAGTCATTGTTCTTTGAAATACTTATTCATTCAGAAACCAGCGTATTTGATCGTTCTGAAGACATCAGGACGGTCTGAGCCAGCAGACAGCTACATTGGTCCTTCGACGACTGAACTATGTAAGTATTCAGACAGTGAAAACCTTATTAGACTCAGGAAATGCCTCAAAGGAGACGCCAGAGATGCCGTGAAAATGCTTTTGATCTCTCATAGAAATGTTCCAGATATTATAGAAACTTTAAAAAATAATTACGGACGTCCTGAATTTGTGATTCGATATTTAATTGATCAGGTTCGTCAGACACCTTCACCAAAAGATTACAGGCCAGACTCAATCGTAAAGTATGCTAATTCTTTATGTAATTTAGTAGCTGCAGTGAAACATTTAGATAGCGATATATATCTGAAAAATCCTTTACTTGTCGAAGAATTTGTTTCCAACCTCACCGTCAGTTTGAAACATCAGTGGGCATTTCATGCTGTAAAATTGAAGGAAATCACATTATTAGAGTTATCAGATTGGCTCAAAGATATCAGTAGAGCTGCAAGTTTACTCTGTAACCCAAAATCAGAACGTTTTGCTACACATAAAAGATCGGAAACGGTTTTGATGACAAATAAAAATACGAATTTTGAAACAAAATGTTCATGTTGCGATAAAACTAAGCATAATTTAGAAAGATGTCAAAAGTTTCAAGAAATGTCTGTAGACGAGCGTTGGCTCTTTGTGACAAAAAATAAACTTTGTATTTCCTGTCTCAAACCGAATCATAGAATGAATTCATGTTTTGCCAAAAGAATTTGTGGAGTCCGAAATTGCAAACTCAGACATAATAATATGTTACATAAAGAGGTTGAATGTCAGGTCCCAGCAGAAACTAATAGACATGATCATTCGCCAGAACCTGTTTGTGTACATAATAGCCCTTCTGAAATAATCCTCAGAACTATTCCAGTTAATTTAGAGGGTCCCCAAGGTAAAATACTGATATATGCGTTATTAGACGAAGGTTCGACAATAACTCTTCTTGATAACAATGTAGCAAAAGAAATTGGGTTGAACGGGACTGTGGAACCACTTTGTATGCAGTGGACAAATCATCATTGTCAAACTGAAAGTAATTCGAGAAAAGTGAAATTAACTATCAGTGGTAATTTTTCTGATGCAAAATCTTATAATTTGACAGACGTAAGGACGGTAGATAACCTGAATTTACCTTTGCAATCTCTCGACATGAAAATGATAATTGAACGATGGCCGCATTTGGAAAATATCCCTGTCGAATCATTCAATAGGATAAGACCAAAAATGCTTATTGGTACAGATAACTATGATTTAACGATGCCTAGAAGTTTTGTTGAACACTCCAGGTATGCGCCGAAAGCCACACTAACCAAACTGGGATGGGTAATCAATGGCCAAATAATTCCGGGTAGGATTCACAATAATTTCAATTTCCATATCTGTGAAAAGAATTTTGAGGATGATATGCTGCATTCCCTAGTTAAACAATCTTTCATGTTGAATGTTGATGATGTGAAAGATGACGATATTTGTATTTCGAGAGAAGATGACTTTGCACTTAATATAATGAAACAAACTACGCGTAGAATAGGAGACCGATTTGAGACGGGACTTTTATGGAAACAAGACACTTTCATAGTACCAGAAAGTAAGACTATGGCACTTAACCGTTTGTATTGTCAAGAAAGAAAAATGGATAGGGATCGTCTCTTTGGAGAAGTTTATTGTCAGAAAATCAATGAATATATTGCAAAAGGATATTTGAAAGAGTTAGGCCAAGAAGAAATTGTACTTAAATCTGAAAAAAACTGGTATCTACCACATTTTGCCGTGTTCAACGCAAACAAACCCGGTAAACTACGGTTAGTTTTCGACGCAGCATCCAAGTCTCATGGACTGAGTCTAAACGATATGCTCTTGTCTGGTCCAGATTTGCTAACACCGCTTCTGAATGTTCTATGGACTTTCAGGCAACGTAGGATAGCATTCTCCGCAGATATTGCGGAAATGTTCCACCAAGTCAATATTATAAAGAAAGATAGGACAGCACAACGTATCTTGTGGAGGGGTTTTGATAGGAATCGAGAACCGAGCGTACTTGAAATGCAGGTTATGACGTTTGGCGCTACCTGCTCGCCATCACTGGCACAATATGTAAAAAATGAAAATGCCTCTGAATATAGTAAATTGTTTCCTAAAGCTTCTGATGCGATAATCAGAAAACATTATGTTGACGACTATTTAGGCAGTTGCGATTCAGAGGAAGAATCAATAAACCTCATCAAGGACGTCATTTATGTACATAGAAAAGGGGGATTTCATATTCGTAATTGGTTATCTAATTCAAAAAACGTATTGTTGAATATACCCAAAGACATGAGACTCACAACAATTAAAGATTTCAGTTGTGATTCGGACTTACCTATCGAGAGAGTATTGGGAATTCAATGGGATCCTGAGAAAGATGAATTCAGGTTTAAACTAAATTTTGGAAAAATATCAGCTAAAATTGACACTTTCGAATTCATTCCGACCAAACGAGAAGTACTGCGACTTGTAATGAGTATTTTTGATCCTCTAGGTTTCTTAAATGACATAATCGTTAAAGGAAGAATTCTTTTACAAGAAATCTGGCGTGAGAAAACGGAATGGGATGATAAAATAAGTTGTACTCTAACGAATAAATGGAATATTTTCTTGAATGAATTGAAGCTTATAACTAATATATCAATTCCTCGATGTTATTCCTTGCATATTCCTATTTCAAAATCGATTCAACTACACACCTTTTGTGATGCCAGCGAAAAGGCGTATGCAGTTGTTTCCTACTTACGAGTTGAAAGTAATCATGGTGTAGATGTATCATTTGTGTCATCAAGATGTAAAGTTTGTCCATTGAAAGCTATGACCATTCCACGGTTAGAACTGCAAGCTGCACTTATGGGGTGTAAGTTAGCGTATCGGATAAAAAATACGATGGACCTTCACATTGACCAACTGTTCTTTTGGACTGATTCAACCATAGTTCTCTCTTGGATACGGACGGAAATAAATAGTCTGAAAAAGTTTGTATTCAACAGAATAAAAGACATATTAAAGTATTCCGATAAATCCAGTTGGAGGTGGATACCAACCAAAATCAATTCCGCCGATGAAGCGACGAGAGATATGCCGAGAATAAAACGATCTTCTACTTGGTTGACAGGACCGATTTTTCTGAAAAAAGGATCCACATCTTGGCCAGAAGAAATCATGGATGTTTGTAATGACAAATCTGAAATCAAGAAGGAATTCTTAGGTAACATAAATTGTGTACAGAATCTCTCGTTAGTTTTACCGGACAGTCAAAGATTTTCTTCCTGGCTGAAGCTAATCAGAAGTACAGCTTGGGTGTTGAGATTCCGAAAACGTTGCTGCAAGAAAATATGTCATTCTAATGAGCTAACTGTGGAAGAACTTGATGAAGCTGAACGTTTGTGGTGGAAAGAAGTGCAACTGACCAGTTTCAAGAGTGAATTGGAATGTATTCAGACTGAAGACGACATCAAAGGTAGTAGAATACAAAATTTGTGTCCCTATGTTGATAGTCATGGTGTTATGAGAGTCAGAAGTAGAATTGTGTCTGATATACTCGGGTTTGAAAATAACCCAGTGATTCTAGATTCTACACATAACTTCACAAAGTTATTAGTTCAGTCGTACCATGAAAAATTCAACCATCAGAGTGAAAGAACTATAATGAATGAATTACGTCAGAAGTATTGGATTGTTGGGTTAAGAAATCTAGTCAAGATTACTGGTCGTAACTGCCAAAAGTGCAAGATAATGAAGTCAATTCCTGAAATTCCAAGAATGGGCAATTTACCAATCGGAAGAACAACACCTTATGTCAGACCTTTCACCCATTGTGGATTGGATTATTTCGGACCTTTTTTAGTGAAAATTGGACGACGAAGAGAAAAACGTTATGGCGTTCTGTTCACTTGTCTTGCCATCCGTGCCATACATCTTGAGATAGCTAACTCTTTAACGACGGATTCCACTCTAATGGCCATAGAGAGAATGGGAGCGAGAAGAGGTTATCCAGCAGAACTGTATAGCGACAATGGAACCAATTTAAGAGGCGCTGATAAAGAATTGCAAAAAGCTGTCGCTGAACTGAACCAGGAAACACTACTCTGTAAATTGACTTTGAAATCTATCAAATGGAATTTCAATCCGCCAACAGCTTCTCACATGGGTGGAGTGTGGGAACGGCTCATACGTTCGGTAAAGTCATCGTTAAAAATCATAATGAAAGAACACGTCCCACATGAAGAAGTCCTCCACACACTTTTTCTCGAAGTCGAAAATATTGTCAATTCCAGACCTCTTACTGACATTTCTTTAGATAGTAAGGACGAGGAGGCATTGACACCCAATCATTTTTTGTTGGGACCTTATTACAACCAGCCTTTACATGTGTTGAAGAATTATTGCTCAGATGAAAAGTTTTTCAAAAGACAATGGAAGATTGTACAAGATTTGAGTAATAAATATTGGAAGCGTTGGATGAAGGAGTACCTACCTAGCCTACATAATCGACCAAAATGGACAAAAGAAAATAGAAAATTGAAACTCGACGACGTTGTTATTGTAGCTGATGATCAAAGTCCTAGGAACTTATGGCTTAAAGGAATCGTAGTTGCTATATTCCCAGGAAAAGATGGCCGCGTTCGAGTTGCCGACATCAAGACACAAGACGGTGTATTCAGAAGACCAGTTTCGAAACTATGTATATTAGATGTCCGAAGAAATGGATGAAGAATCATATTCCTCATCGGGGGGGAGAATGTTGTTGAATTTAATATATTTCCATTTTTTATCTTCCTGTATAAGGAAGTAGTTTCGAGTTTGACAATTTTTGTCAAGTAAGATTTTTTCAGTCAATAAAAGTCATTGTTCTTTGAAATACTTATTCATTCAGAAACCAGCGTATTTGATCGTTCTGAAGACATCAGGACGGTCTGAGCCAGCAGACAGCTACACTCTGCATAAGGTAAGAGACATACTGCTCTAAAATGTCAATGTAAATTTGGGCATTCCTCGACTGCCTCAACGAAAAAACATGAAGGGGTGTCTTTCCATTCATCGAAATCCCTCCTCACACCATGACGGACCCACCATTAAAACTTTCGCATTCTGTTTTCAAATTTAGATTAAACCGTTCACCAGTTCTTCTCTACACTCTTATTCTTCCATCCACCATGTCAAGGCAAAACCTTGACTCATCCATAAACAAGACATTCGACCATTCAGGAATATTCCACTGTCCATAATCTTCAACAAAATTTCTTCTAGCAGCACGATGTTCGGGCAATAATTTGGGACCTTTTGCAGGTCTCCCAGCTTTTGAATTAACTTCTTTTAGACGTCTACATACCGTCTGCTTACTTACTGCAACATCACGAATTTGGCGAAGATCTTGCTGAACATTTACCGCAGTATTTGATCGATTTCGTAAAATCCGCAATCTCAAGAAGCGATCATCCCTTGGAGAAGTTTTTCTGGAGCGACCAGAACCGACCCTCCGAACGGTGCTTCCTGTTTGTTCGTACTTGCGGATTGCTCTACGTGCAGTTGCTTCATGAACACCCACTGCACGAGCGGGGTAACGTTTACTATACGCCCATCGTTTACTAACACAACTAATCTTGCTACTTGTTCAGGATTTATTTGAGGCATCTTATGTAATTTTAGTCAATAAAACAAGACACTCAATTAATGACACAACGACAGATGGTCAAATATGGAGGCATACAACAAATTAGTTGCTATGGCAACGGCATTTGTTTTTTTAAAGACAATGTGATCCTATCAGAATACAACCCAATCAATTTTGAGTACTAAATTTAATTTGTGGGATAAGCGTAAGGTATCAGCAAAAAAGCTGTAATTCGAAAAATTTTAGAGATAAATCAATGAATAAAAAAACAAAATGCTCGCAAAAAAAGCCTCTTTCGTATAGGGTGCAAGCACTTTGTTTACCATTACTCAATTAACACACAGGGTGAGTAAAAAATTAAGAATAAATCATTGTTCGAGTTATTCCACCACCATCAAGGAGGCTTTGAAAATATTTTCACCTCTTTATGTTTTCGTTAAAGACATATGCATTTCCTATCAACAAATAAATAAAAATAAAAATCGGCCTACTATTTTCTTTTTTTTTAAGGTCAGGTTAGGTTAGGTTAGGTCAAATATCAAGTGCGTCACTTTTTTTGGAACTGAGTGTATTTTTTTGCTTTAGCCCTTCTCACCGAAAATACTATCTACGCCCTTGAGTGTGGCCCTATAAAAATGCTGCGTTGTTACTCTAGGACGGCCCTGACTCCACCCAACTATGCTTTCGGTGTAATTCGGATAGAAGATATTAAAAATATATGATATACCGAAACTGTTGTGAGCATCCCGTTTATATGAACTGCCAGCAGGAGGGAGCACTTGAAACTTTTATTTTTACGGCCATGGAATTGTAAAAGTTTATGTCCGACATTGCCACAGCATACACGCCAGCTGGGTGTTTCGCGATAAATTTTCACGATTTTTTTCGGAATCCGCTGCATTAGGGCTGATGGCTTTATTCATCGCAAACGGATAATGCATGTTCTACACTACACTGTTCTAGCACTAAACCGAACCGATTTTTGAAACGCCTCGACACGTGTTTCGCTAACTACGCTAGCATCTTCAGGAGAAGATTAGAACTAAATATCCAACCGTGAAAAATACTAACCGTCAAGTTAATGTTTGTCATAGAGTTGAGTTCACATGATAATCTTAATTTTTGATATCACTAAACTGTATAGAGGGCTATATGGAATAGGTCCATTATCCTTATACTTTACTCTATTCCTATACAGGGTTATGATGAAGTAATGCACAAAATTTATAAAACGTACAACGATCACTTTTGAAAAAAATGCAAAAACATGTCAAACTGGTTTTTTTATTCCGCATCTTTTGACATAAATTACAAAAACAACACGTCAAAGTTGTCAAAGTTATGACGTCATCAACAATTTTTTTTAATGGGATCCTAAGATTCTTATTACATTATGTGATAGAGCTTGTGTTTTTACACAAGGGAAAAATAGTTGCAGTAGGGCTCACACGTGCAAATATGAAGGGCTAAAATGAAAAATGGTATTTAGAAACTCATATTGTTTTTGTTCAAGGAATATATATGGTTGATGGATTGACCTCCTTCTAGCGGACACCCTGTATATGTTCTAGACAACCTACAAACTTGCAAAATTTCAAAACTTCCAGACTTATTTCCAGGAAACCCCTATTTTTGATAAAAAGTTTGCTAAAAAGTTTGAAATTTCATCTCTGTTGGCAGGTCACAAATTGTCACTTTTCATGAATTACTTTGTTCCCACGGAAAAAAAGTGAGTACTTCTTTCCCAAATACATATATATCACATAAGTACACTTATATGTCCGTCTCAGAGAAAGAGCTGCCTGTCCTTATATCTTCCATTCGACTTCGCGGTTAAGTAAATTACTAAACAACCACTAAATTCGCGATCAAATCACAGGAATAGACCTCGGAATAGACTGACAGATATTTGATTACTTCAAAGGAATGATGAAGATGCCTGCAAAAAATATCTTCTCAATATCAATTAATCCTTTTTCCTGTCACAGAAACAAAAAGTGTATTATACACGGGAAAAATATTAGAGTTAAGGCTCGAGTTTATAGGTCTACTACTTTTTTCCCTTGTATAATAAATAACTAATGTTTCATGGTTTTCCATGCAGTTCATGTACTAAAATGACGAGAGGTACTTTGTTTCCGGAAATACAAAAATCGTCTATTTAGTTGAATACTCAGTATAATATAATTCAATGGAATGGATGCCTTCCTACTGATGACATATTTCAGAAGCGGTACTCGTAATCCTGATGGAACCTCCTATCCCTATCCTCCCTAGGAAAGCACGATGTTCTTTGAACATTATAGGGATTTCCTTTCGTGCGCTCCAAGTGATGAAAAAAAATGCGAATATCCTATACGCCTATGTTCTATTTTGATAGCAGCTTTTAATTTAAATAATTTCCAGTTATCAATTTACCAACTGTGCAGTGTTGGCCGCAAACACATTTTGGTCACGTGATGTTCATATTTGAAGACCTGGTATAATTAGCCATGATTCTGGCCATAGTTGAGCGTTTTCCATTATGCAATAACATATTAATTCCATTGAATTTGATTTTAAAATTATGAAGACCAAATCGAGATATTTAAAACGAATAAAGCATCATACTCATGTATAATAGTCCAATGAAATGGTATATTCATGTGAAAAAAAATTCAAGTAGTCGGTTTCTCTACAGTTGTATATATGGATTTTAGGGTGCTGAATCCGAATCTGAAATTTGCAAACAAAATGCGAATAGCTCGGAACGTTCCAGGAAATTTTGTTTATAAACTTCAGATTCGGTTTCAGCACTTCTTAAAACATATATAGACTACTTGATTTTTTCCATCACAGGATTTTCATCGCTATAATATCGAAATGACGATATTCGCAGGTAATATCCCGAGACCATGACAAATAGCCGACTATTATTTTCGTCATAATTCTATCGAGAGTACCTTGTATTTTGACAATTTGATGAGACCATATGAACATTAATAAACTGTGTATTCCTAATATTCCTCACAATTCTCCTCGCCCACTCTTTTAGGATTTGGACAATTACGAGAGATGGGGTAGTCGCACAAAATTCATAGTTTTTCTGCTGGCAAAAAAAACATGAATTGTTCCAGGCAGACTCTTTACTCTCCTTGTTATTTTCTGATATCGATTCGTTCACATAATTGAGAATTTCCGTAGTGGAAGTTGACCCAAAACGAGACATTTCAATTTTTGAGTGACTGATAGGTATGTCAAAGTTTGACAACCATAGCATGCTGGCGAACAGAATAGCCGCTAATATTGTTTGTTTACCTAAATAGCCGCTGATAACGCATATCATGTGACTTTAATCATGACAATTCATAGGTCCAGCCGGATGTGAAAGAAATAATCACCAGTATCTACAAATTTTGTTGAGAATTCCGATATCCGGTTTGTGTTATTTCTTCAATATTTCAATAAATCACAATGATTTATGGATATCACCTTGTATCTGGGGGTTCTACATTATATACATAATTTTGGTTGGAGATCGAGCCCCTTCCTGAAAACTCGTAACCGAGGTCGTAACGAAAAAGATAAATCGCATTTAATAATTACGGGAATCCCATCAAATTCAGTCGAGACGAATCCCCCTTGCAATCAAATCAAAAACAAATTAAGGCCCACTTCCCGGGCTACAGACATCTCTATTACGAAAAACGTTTATCTGGGAGGTCATGTGGTAGGACCTATATGTATAATCTCATACATTCTCAATACCATGATCCATGATATTGAAGTTGCGTTTATGGTTTCATTATGAGACGAACAGCCATTGTACTGGCCTGAATTTCATATAAAACATATATGTTATCGATCTTGAAATTTAGAATGAAAAAATGAATTACAAGTATAACTTTCAAACTGTTGCCATGGTATCAATGATATTCAAGCAGGTAAATAAACTCATCAACACAATTCCATGGGTAAACGGATTTTCAGTCATTATTTATTATGCATTATGATATCTTGTACCGATCTAGAGAGAATCGCATTTAAAAACATATAGATCCCAACCGAGTCATTTTTGTTTACTGAATTTTATCGAACTTGCTCTACCAATGCAGAAGCCGAATTGACCCTCACACGAAAGAGTCAACCTCGTTTTTTAGCGATAACATTTTTGACATTCGAAACGTCAAAATCATGTTGGAAGCCAGAATGATGGACGCAGTGTGCGCAACTCTCGCGAAGCGCTCGTTCATTGTCACAATCATGAAATATTCATACGAATACAACTCGTGATTCTATATTTTTCCTGGAAATATCCGTCGATTGACATACTCCAGCTTGCTGCCTTAATTTCGCTCCTAACGACTCGAAAGTTTTGATCAACAATGTCATTAACAAAATTATTATAGGCAAGAAGCTGTCGTAAAAATCGCCGAATATTTGCGGCAAAATAGTATCACTCGTGTTATTACATATGATAAAATGATGGATATTCGTTATTTCATGCAATATTTATGCATCATCATTAAATGCAAATTGAATGTAATTATCAAGGGAAATAAGGTAGGAAGTGGTGTTCTTCTTAAATCTCTGGAGGGTTACCTCAGGGAACACCTCCCTTGGCAATGTGTTCCAGAGCCTCGCTGTTCGTTGGATGAACGAGTCTTTGGAAAGAGATGTTCTGCAGGTCTCCAAAGTGACCACGAAGGGCGCGAAGCCTCAACTCGACGGGTGAATCTCACGGGGACTGCCAAGGGAGGAACAATTATTGTTGATATTTCAGAAGAGCATCGTCCATGAAAATATCTATAAAATCAGGCCCGATCGCCAAATTTCTACGGTGTCCCAGAGAAGTGAGTGAGTTTGTGAGCGAGGCATCACCCACGAGATGAATTGCCCTTTCCTGGACAGAATCCAACAGTTTCAGGGTAAGTTTGGGTGCTGCACTCCAAATATGCGAACAGTATTCCAGGACAGGTCGGATATGTGACTTATACATCATAAGAAGCTGACTGGAAGTGAAATAGCTCCTGGTCCGGAACAGAAAACCAAGTTTTTGTGATGCACTTTTAGCAATTGATATCACGTGATTTTCCCAAGAAAGGATATTGCTGATAGTAATCCCAAGAATCGAAATGGATGTCTTCGAAGTTATGGTTACTCCTGACAAGCTTATGTTGGGCACAGTGAGATCGGCTTCTCTAGAGAAAAGGCATGCTTGTGTTTTGTTTGCATTGAAATCTACCAAGTTATTGGATCCCCGTTCGAGAATTGTTGCCAAGTCCATGTTGTAAACATTTCTCCCTCGTTCGTTTCTGATTTGCCTGGCTGGTATTGGAGCCCTGGAAGAGAAGGCGGTATGGAGGGTACTATCATCCGCGAAGCTGTGTACTGGACATGAAGTTGCTTCCAACAAATCGTTGATATGGGGTAGAAATAGTGTTGGTGCTAGAATTGATCATTGCGGAACACCAGCATTTATGATAAGAGAGTCAGATGAAACTCCGTCGACCACTACATGGAGAGACCCGTTTGAGAGAAAACTAGCTGGGGAGGCAAGCTATAAGATGGAAGCTTGATGGCGAGGAGTCCGTGGTGCCAGACTCGATCGAATGCCTTCAAAAAATGACAATTACCCCCCCTCGAGACCGCCCTTGGATGGAATTAAAAAAAATTATACATTCAATCTTTGACATAATGAAAAAGAAATCGTTTGACATACCTTGTCATGTAGGTATAGGTTTGATGTGTTGATATCATATACGCAGTGAATTGTCTATAGGTATAAGGTATAATATAATATCTGTGTGGAGTATTCTGTGATTAGTTGTTGATCTATAAAATATCTATTCATGAATGAGATGCATTGAACACTCTGGAATCTGGATTTCCATAAAAGTACGAAGGCGTAGAGAGGCCATCAACTTATTTTTATTTTTAATCCGAGTTGTAATTCGGAATTCCGACTTGTAACTCAGAATTCCGACTTGTAACTCGGAATTCAGAGTTGTAACTGGGAATTCTGAGTTCCAACTTGAAATTCCGACTTGTAACTTCAATTTTTAAGTAAAAATGTTGAGATTTTCATTTTTCTTGGTCAAACGGTCGAGACCTGAATAAGTCCAAAAACTATCGAAAATGAATCAAAATCTACTGACAACTATGGCAAAATGATTACCTTCCAAGATACATCAGAGGCCGCAACCTTTTGTGATTCAAATCCATCCAGGCATTCTAGTTCTAACTATAAACCCCATAAAAACCATGAAAACTCGGTTTCCATCCAGAAATATCCAGAGTTCCTCGACTACGCCTCTGCATGTCATTAGCCATGTCCCAAAGCTTCACAAAGTCGCCGTTTTTCGTCATCGAACTTTTTGCCCGTTCTCTGAGCCTGAGCCTCCACTCAGCGCCACGATCAAGGGATCTGTTCTGTTCCTGACAACTTCGTAAAAAGTCGGCCTCGGCCGGACACGGAAACTGGAAATTGGCAACTGGCGGTGGCTGTTTTTTTGTCGCAGTGACATCGAGTGAGCGTGGGTAATGTTTAATAATAAGGCTGGTTTTCCATGGCTTGCTACGGGCGCCGACATGATGGAAAGTTGACTATCGAATACGGCAAAGAGAAAATGCCAAGTGTGTTATCGACGCTGTTGTGTGTATGCTTATCGAAATATTATGGGTGAAAAGGTCATTTCACTCAGAACGAGCTTCTGGAACTGCGAACGGCCTCGAAGTTTTATTTTATGATACCGTGCGAGGCGCAATAGATACCTAATATGATCTAGAACAAAGTCATAGATGATTTTGAATGATTTGGCGTACGAAGGAGTAGAGACGCCATCAACTTATTTTTAACAAATCGAAATTTCGAGTTACAACTCGGAATTTTGGGTTGCAAGTCGGAATTCCGTGTTACAACTCGGAATTGAAATGAAAATAAGTGGAAGGCATCTCTACGCCTTCGTATAAAAGTATACGCCAAATCATTCAAAATCATCTATATCTTCGTTCTAGATCATATCAGGTATCTATTACGCCTCACACGGTATCATAAAAAAAAACTTTGAGGTCGTTCGCAGTTCCAGAAGCTCGTTCTGAGTGGAATACCTTTCCACCCATAATATTTCGACATGATCACTGAAGACGAGTGTATACACTCAAGTCTGAACTGCAAGAGTGAAAGCCGAATATAATGAATACCGGCAACCTATTGTTTCCCCAAATCCCACACCGATTCCCGATTTATGACCACACAAAATAGGGCACAGTATCTATAGAAAATGATAGAAGATTATAATGCCGCGAGCCATTCAGTGGCGTACTCAGGAACGGCTGGAGAGAGCAACATACATCCTCCCCCCCCCTTTCTGTAATCTCCCCATGCTAACTGGGTAACCTAGCTATTATTCATCATCGAAAAACTCTAAGTCATCACCACATGAAGGGTTGGGAAACACCGAGGGAAACACTTAATTGTTGACTAAACCAGAAGTAAACTATTTTTTGTTCCCATCAAAACTTCAATAATTTTGTATGTTCTACTCAGTGACCAGTGTCGATTTTTGGTAAGTAGTATATTATCGTGAATATGGCGGGTCTGCAGTTTTTGTAAATGAATCATCCTGTATGTAAATATTTTTTCGGACTGCTACTGTTTTAAAAATATTTATGTAAAGTTTGGCGTGTCTGTGATTGGTTGTTGTAGAGAAAGATGTCTTGTATTAGAGTTTTACTCGTTAACTTCTTACAAACTATAAAAAGTGTTCTAACTGTAGACCTTCAGCTGCTTGACAATAGGTCGCGTGCACGATGACCGACCCTGGAGGCAAAATATTGAAACACAACCTCATTCTTCTGTGAATTATTGAAACACAACATCATTCTTCTGTGAATTATTGAAACACAACCTCACTTTTTTACTTGGTTACAGAGGAATCAGAGGATTGAACTAGTTTTTCACAATATTTTGGCATACGAATCGTGTTTTTTGCGCTATTCGTTAATTCGAGCATGCCTTCGCATTGTGCTGTTGTACAATGCACAAAAAATGCAGCAAGAGACTAGGGAATATGATTTTTCAGGTAAATAGTAATCTCACATAGTTAGCATTATGAAATATTGTCATTCCTTATTAAAATTCCTTCTGCCTTCTGCCACTTCTGCAATACAAGCTAATGCTGCTAATAGATTGAAAATATCTACAACACACACGATCGTCAGCATGTCAGACCAGTCCTACCGATTGATTGCATGAATACAATCTTCTTGCATTATTCTAGAAATTTCAGGTATATTTCTATTAGCTGATCCTATTGCAGAAGGAATTCCGATGAGAAATCAGAGAAATAACCAAATTTCAAAAATGAAAACTATGTGAGTGACTATAGTAGTTACTTACTTTTGAATCATAATGTACCATCCGGATTTCTTCATCTTCCGCTGCAGTTTTTGTGCATTTTACAACAGCACAATGTGATGGCATTAGCGAATTGATGAATAGCGGAAAAATACGATTCATATGCCAAAATAATTGTGGAAAACTATTTCGATCACTTGTAAACAAATATGTTTTGCCTCCAGGGTCGGTCATCTGACAGTTCTTGCACGCGACCTATAAAAGCCTAACCTTTCAACGAGTCCCCTCAAGCAGTTGTGAAATAAAAATTCAAGAAGGTTCGTCCTTCAGGGGATTTTGATGAAACTAGGTATGTTTGTTAGGAGTAACAAGTTTAATCAGAATCGGCGAAAAGCGAAAAGAATTTTGAGTAATTCATGAAAAACCGATTTTTCGTTAAATTTGGACACCCCGTTACTCGGAAACAAAGCAAATTAGGGCATACGTTTTCATTTGAGTTACACACTGTACATGTGTATGTATGGAAAAATACATACCATTTTAGAGGTAATTGAATCTATTGCTACTTCTACATCGAAGACTGGTGAAAAACCTTCGGTTGACCGGTCAAAATGCGAGAGCTAAAAGAATCAAAAATGTATACATGATTTCGCTAGCAAATATCTCGAGAACAATGAGAGATACTGAAAAAACCTACTTATACAATTATGTAGATAATTTTATCAGCTATAATTTTGAATTGTTCGACTTTTTTGCTGTGACGTACCATTTTTGAGATATGAACGGTAAATCATAAAAGGGACCTTGTAAGTCTCCTTCTGCACTTGGCTTACCTTGTAAGTTCGGGGACTTTTGAAATTTTTTCTTTCTATCTACTCGGAACATATCGCTAGTATGGAAATAACTGTCCCTTTTCATGTCCTCTGTTCATTGACTGAACTCATGCTATAATAATTATGTTCATTTTCATGTTATTTTTTGTTTGATCATCTTCATTATATATTTTTTCTACAAGCGTGCGTGATTCACCCTTTACCCGCACGCAATTTAGTTTGGGAAGTGTCATTTCCCCGCAATATTGCGGGAAATTTTTTCCCACACTAGTGCGGGAAAAACAAAGATATATAATATGATTATATGGCAGAATATAAGTGGTAGGTGATGGAATATGAGAGTTTGAGTTTGTTTGTTGCAGTATTAAGTATGTATCCATCAAATTGCACTATTTATTTTGGAAATTGAAAATTAAAAATTGATTATTATAAAAATCCCCCTATAGATTTGGATTGATCTGATGGGAAACGATTATTGTTATCATGCCAATCAAACCTCAAATGAGTTTGTTATTGTCGAGGTGACAGACACAGCGTTACTGTCATCTTCGATTCAGTGGAATTGCCAAAATGTGATCAAAAACTTCCAGCTATTATAGGGATGCGATTCAGATTCGTTATTGCCAACGAAGTCTTAAGAAAGGTATGAGAAGCTATACACGCGTTTTATTGAATGATGCAACAAATGAAGAAATGAAAATACCGAATAGAGAAGAAGTATTTTTGGCTCATTTCTTAAAAGTGTCTGAAACCTAGAGACCAAACACCTTATGGGCCTGCTGGCTTCCGCAATGAACCTATACATAATTCGTCAAACTGTAAGTTCACAATAGCTATTACTAATAATCAGTAGATAGAGAATATATTTCTCTTGTTAGTTGTTCCTATATAAATGAATAATTAATTGAACAAGTCAATCAATTTTCTACGCTTGTAGAAGAAATATTGTTCCTAACTCATGCGAAAAGTGTCTTTCGTCGTTCGTGCATGTAAACGGCACTCGCGTGTGGGAGAGAATCGCTTTCCGCACTTGTTAGGAAAATTACTATTTCATTTGACATCTAACGAAAACTGGTGGCAACCACAAATGATTGGCGAAATATTTTTTCATTGTTTCATCCCTCCTATTCACTCTGGATGCACCACTGGAGTCAGGACTCGATTTTACAATTTGCCTGCTAATTTGTCACTACGGTCCAGCAGTCGCATTAGACTTCCGGCGATATCGATATCAAATTGGTGGTCGAATGAGGGCAACGTTGCCAGAGCTGCAAATTATCTTATCAATCATAGTCCATTCGAAACAGTTTAATTTTTCAGTGACAGATTCTCATGATAACATAGGCCCCCTAAAAACATTCCACTTGGCATCAGGACGTTGCAAAAATCTCGCCACTATCGCACTTACTATAACTTTATGTCGCACGCCCAAAACAACACTGCACCAAGTCAAAATAGCATTTTTTTCTTCAGAATCTCATGTTATGGTCAAAGATAATTCTGATGTTCTGAACATTGCTCGTGTAGAATCCAATACGTATCAGGATTCTATAGTTCTTGATACAAAACGTGTTAATAAAGCAGAAAAAATAGTTATTTGTTTAACTAGGCAGCAAAGTAGTAGATTGACTGCCGAAGCTGAATTCATAGCCGAGCGTAGCGAGGCTAGGAATCCAGCTAAGGCAGTCAATCTACTTTGCTGCCGAGTTGAACATATAATTTTTTCTCCGATTGTTCATAATGATATAGGAGGATATTATAATTGCAAATTATTACAATTCCCACAATTTCTTTATTTTCCCTGTAGTGTTCAATTAAAATGAAATTTGATAGAAATCGCAGTTGTCCATGATAATTATAGTTTGACAATTCATGAAAATTCTGACAGTTGTGCGAAAAAATATCGGTATATTCAAATTATTATATAATGGACAGTGATAGCGACCTGGAAGTACTTACACCTCCAGAAATCAAGGAGGTGGAAAAAATATAGAGTTGAATTTGTTGCCGGAGAAGTCTCGAATGAAATATGAAGGAAATTACAAACGATTTTTGGATTGTTAATTTTGCTGATACATATCAATCAGCAAAGTAACCACTTTGCTGCCTAGGCAGGAAAAGTAATACTTTGCTGATTGATATGTGTCAGCAAAATTAATATTTGCTGCCAATCGGAGAAAAAACTTTTTTTTTCACTCAATTCACTGTTGTGGAATGAGTGAACATACTGAAAAATAATATTTCAGAGTTACGTGTTTTTTGTTGATTGATTCTGAAATAGTGCACTATTATTTTACTACTTAAGTATTGAGATTCAATACCGTGCTTTCGTAAAGTACTGAATGAATTATTCAATTTTAGTCAAACTATCAATTCCTGAATAATCTGCTGAAACAGGACGATTTTCAATCTCAATTTGCCACATTTTTAACGAAAAATTGTATATACAGGGTGACCAAAGTTTGAGTGATACCCTTGAGTATTCGCTGTAGAAGGACCTGATGGTCTATTGGATTTATCATCAGATGAACTACTGGAACTGTTGGAGCTGATGATAAGTTGTAGTCTGACGAGGAGCACGAGGAGAAAAAAGGAAATATTGTGCTAGAGAATACAAGAGTCCAAGATATTCGTTTATCAGGCATAAAATGAGTAGGATCCGTATCCGAATCATCTATAAAATCTTCTTTATCGCTATGATCAGATAAAGAAGAAACGGGGGTATACGTCCCTATCTGATGTCTTATCGGTTGATGCTGACGTGTCAACGGTTTATTCTGCAATAGTTGTATTTTCGACATATATTTCGCCATGCTGTTTCCAATGACTTTGTGAGTATAACAGAAAACCACGACCACTCATTATATCTCAAATATCAATTACAAATGCAATCAATTCATTTATCAGCTTGAAAGAAATTGTTCGAAAAAACTGTTCGAAAATTGTTCTATCCGTCATTCGGTTGCCCCCTTACGAGCAACCCTCAGAAGTCTTCGAGAGTCTTGTGCGAGGAAGGAATGACGGGGGCCTTACCTTTTAACGTGTAATTCCAAACAATTCCTGTTAATAAGGAATAATATAAATTGTCAATGCATTCCTTTCGATTCGTAGTGTGAGTAACAATTCTGAGTAGAGAGAAATAATTCATCATGATTTTTCAACAGAATTGGGACATAATTCATATGTACCACGAATAGTGCATTATCTCATTGATTTTCACCTTTTACGAACAATATTGAACCATTTTTGAAAAGTACAAAGAATCTAACATACCTTCGTCATCAACACTGAATTAAAACTAAATAAGTCAGAGTAATTTTCATACTACATTCAACAACACAGCTTCATCACAAAATATTTCACTGTCGCGTGAAGGATTTGCGTTTGTTCCCCATAGCATCGAACATCAACTTCTGAAAGTTGATGTTCGATGTCCATAGCTAACAAGTCGCAACTAGACATAGTTTTGTGTACGCGGTACGACTTTGGTAGCGTGTCTTCAGCTACACGGTATTATAATAATCTGTACGTCACATTGGTGGTTACTCCACATTTCAATTTTAGTAAATTCTTTCGGTTGCACAAAAAAGAGCATGTTCCATTCGCAAATGCAAAATTCGCTTGTCAAACAAAGTGCCGATATTGATACTAATAAAACAATCTACCATTATCCTGAACATGTCTTCTTTATAGATATTTTATGCATTCCCCAATAGCCACTAGGCAGAGGTCTTGTTTCTTCTTAAACTAACTGTTTCTATCAGGTCAATTTTATTTTTGCAGGTTCGGTATTTAGCAACCATCCAACTCCAAGGTTCATCTCTAAAGGGAATACTTTCAAAGTTGTTACCGGAGATACGGTCGTTCTGCCTTGCGATATACAAAACTTGGGTAAGTTTTTCCATTTCATTCTACTATATATTCTGGAATATATCAACCTCCTTCGCTAATGGAAACATTTTCTGTACATGTATGCAAACATTGTATCTTAATGGAGAAAGTCCGTCAGATAAATTGAATATATTCAGACCGCCCTGTAGTTTTCAAATATAATACACGGTATTTCAATTTGAAAATCGGAAGTTGATGTCCTTCCCAGGAAAACCGGAAGATGAGAAAAAAATTCCTGAAATGTGAGAAAGTGAGCATATTCGATATTCCAAATTTCAGGAATATATAGCTAGAAAAACAAAGGAGAATCAGTGTCACCCGGTATGTATTCCCTCGTGTATTCCTATGTACCATCATATTTCACATTTTAATAACGTCGTAGATGAATATAATGGCATCAATTTTGTCAGCTTTTTACTGAAGAATAATAAAACACTGTTATTGGTTGTCGTAAAACTGGAAAATCAGTAAGTTTTATGCGATATGGCACAGCGAAACTTATAAAAAGATCCATTTTCATTGTTTGGTTGGTATAGTCAAACAAAACGATCAACTCTTATTATCTTCCAAACTAGAAAAGGATATTTTATTATACTCACAGAGAAATACATTTTTGGTATTATTATTAACACATGATATGATGGTCTATAGTTATCACTCTACTGACCTTTTGAAAAATCGTACCAGTCATATTGATACACCTGACTAGATTTCATAAATAACAGATCCAGAAAGAGCAGATTTTCCGTAATTATGGGGTAGAGCAAGACAGTACTGTTTCGGTCCACCAGACCTCATCAGCTGCTCTCGGTCTGCTGACAATTGGAACAAGTCAACATTTCGGGTGTATCAACCACAACGAACAACAAACACATACGCATCGCATTATTCATTCATCATTTCATAGTCTCCTATAATCAAAATCATTATAAAAATAAGGAAAACAGATGACAAAACGAATATTGCCGAAACATGAGTTTTAGGCATTTTTGAAAAATTGCACTCTCATGAACATTGATGAAACAAATAAGAAATGCAAACAGTTTCCGATATTACATAATGCCGGATATAGTTTCATTGTGACGTAATTTTGATCATTGGAGGCAATGAAATATTGTATCAAGCTCAATTCATTAACACTTTCTGATGTGTCGTTTTGATTAGTAAATTTTGGCAATACCATAAGGTTCACCATTTGAAACGAAACACACCAAACATCTGATAAAACATGGATTCCTGAAAAAATCGCTCGCACATATGAATTCTCAGTTTCTACACCTTGAACCAAGAATGTAACGTGAAATACATGGAATTGAGCCTGCTCATCATAACCAGTTATAACTCGTGAGAAATGTTCTCTGGCTCCCAGACGCTAACAATGAAAAATAACCGACTTGGCGCGTTACCATCGAGACTAGGTGACTTTATAAAAACTTTTATGCACTAGCGGGCCGTAAAGTGCACTTTACCGCCCGGTTTTGCGGGCGTAACGTCGCACTTTACCGCCCGCGGGCTCATTATGGCCCACGGGCCGTAAAGTGCACTTTACCGCCCGCTGTTCTCAGTTACCTTATATCCACATATCAATTCATGAAAAACCTATGATCATTTTCCTAGATTCTGATATATCCAGCGGTATATCATAAACTTATTCTTTATCCGATTCCATATCTATCGCTATTATTATTATCACTAATTTTTACTTTTTAGTCAAAGAATGACAATTCAGCTCGTTTATTGGATGTATTGATATAGACAACAACCATCAGCTTGATTGACAACGTCAAAATTAGTTAGGTATATATACTGGGTATGCATATTGTTAAATCCTGAAGAATGAATCTTTTCTAGAGATCAAAGAGTTTTACTATTACGACAATTGCAATATTCGTACGATAATTCTCATATGTAAATCATCCATGAACATTACGCTTCTCTTGATTACTGAATTTATACGCAACAAATCAAATTCGGGGGAACATTAGTTCATCGAAATCTATAGTCATTACTTTTGAGTCAGAAAATAAACCACTAGTGCATAAAATTTTGTATGTATCACGTGCGTGAAATGCGTTTATGGCCTTGAGCGTGTAATGGCCCTCGGCTAGCGCCATCGGGCCATTATTCACGCCACAGGCCATAACTATTAGCATCTAAGATTCAACATTCAAACATTGAAGACTTGAGAGTCGTAAGTGGAGACAGTTATAAAACAAATTAAGATTCGAAGGCGATACACGTCTTCTGACATTACTGTTAGAAACACTGGTTGGAAATGAAAATTTCATGTTCTGATATCATTCTATTAATTTATATTTATATCCCTGAAATGATACCCACATCCATTATATCTCCACATCATTTTGAAAGTAATCACTATTCCTTGCCTAACAGAAACTGGCTCACTCCTTGGATCTTTTGCCAAATCGAGAAGCAACAGAGTTGTGACATTCTAGTGTATTTTTGAAGAACAGTTCAGTTTCAGTATCAATCAGAAGAAAATAGTATATTGTGCAACAAGTGGGAAAAGTTCAACTTTTCACACGAGTGCGAAAGTTATTGTGGCACGAGCCTGAAGGGCGAGTGATGCAAACGCACGAGTGAGAAAAGTGCTTTTCCCCACATGTTGCACACTATACTTTTCTACAGCTGCACTTATTCAAAGAATCCGAGTGATGTGTAACTTATTGGTATTCATTTTATAATGTGGCACTATGCCACATTGAATATTGTGACCAAAGAGTAGACGCCTTTCCTAGTTCCTCAAAGTATTTAAAAAAAGTACACTTTCCGAAAAAGATTTAATTTCTGTATTTTTTTAGATTCCATGAATTTTTCGAACCAATATGCCATATCATACTTCTTTCTTGAAATTTCCGGAAACAAATCCAACTTTCGCAGCTTTTTCCATTATCTCTGTCTCTGGCGGTGTATTTATATGAAAATCGTTAAATCTCCGTATATACATCATATTATTTATTATGAACTGTTGGAACAATATTTGATGGAAAATGCGATTTCTATCAGAAGCACTAAAGAGAACTACCCTAAAGAATTCAAAAACTTCTTTGACAGTTGTGACAACTATTCAAAGCTGAACAGCAGCCAAGTTTTGATCGATTTTTGTTGATTCTCCATGGAAATGTATGTGGTGTTGGCAAAGTGCCGTGAGAAAAAATATTTCTCACAGTATGGGCAATACATGGTTTTAAAAGTAAGTAAGCTATGAGAAATGCGCTACTTTACATAGCAGTAGTAAAAAAACAAATATTCAGGAATAACAACACACGATATTTTGAATCATTCTTAATGGCGGGCAATTGAGATGTCACTTTTGGATGCGCACTCCTTATTCCATTTATGATCATTTATCAGCACTTCTTAAGTTGGAAGTTGGTCATCTTCTTGAATCTTAAATGTTAAATCATAAGTCTTAAATGGTTTTATAACATAACCAATGATATGTTCATGTTCCATCTGTCATAAGTGATAAGCCTTAAATGTTAGGTGATAAATCTAAAGTCTTAAAGTTTTTTATAACGTGGCCCTAACAAACCTTAACTATATGGCTGGGTTATTACCAGATGAAAAACTAAATGTCTAGCACTTATTCCATGTAATACCAGACAATGTCAGTAGTTTATGAGTGCTGTTAATTTGGGTCTGGCAGTTCTGGTACAATTCGAGTAATTCTAGAGGCTAGCTGTATGCAAAACAGCCCGGATCCCGGAGCCAAACTTTAATTGAAACGACTGAAGTCAGGGGCGTATTCAATACAGGGCGATTCCAAATGTAATGACACAAAAATAATCGTATTTTTTTCAAATTCCTTTCCTTCCGAGGTAGGTATGTACGATTCCATTTTGAAGTATTTTCTTGTCCAAATTGCTCTTATCCCATGGTATGTAGGTCAATTTGAATACACGCACGTTTCTTTGGTTGTCTATATCTTCCCAAAACACTTAATTCTGTAATATTCTGGTGCGAATTCAATCATTAGTTAGTTACCATAGACATAAATGTTAGTTACCAAGATATTGACAGTGCAGCAAACAGCTTCGGGGTCTGAGAAGCCCCACATGTGTAACAATAACAAAGATATACATTTTATTCTTAGAGATACATGTATAAATTCCAATATGGAAATGGTTCATTTTTTGTTCTCTTTCATATACTACATGCTACTTTTCTAGCTGATAACTTGAACATTTCAATAATTAGTTTTGCATGGAATGTTATAGACTTGATTGTTGTATATTTCTTGAACAGTTTTCATAGATATCATGTTTTTTTCGGTGAGTATGTCATTGATAATATCTCATGAATTAAACTTATTATAACAAGTTTCTGTTCATAATCATGAAGTACATACATCTAAAAACTCATTTCACATACAAATCCTGAAATATTCCTAATGGTTTATTTTCCTCGTGTTTCTATGGGGTACATCAGACCCCATCTGGGTGATAATGCACTGATTTTCTACCTGGGTGACGCCAAGTTAACCTATTCTTCTTCTTCTTCTTGCTTTTTAGTTTGTTTTTGTGAGGAGAAGGTTTCTATGAGAGAAGAAATTAAGGAATTCGAGATGGCGGATACAATATGGCGGACGATTTTCGTAATTATGATCAGATTTTATTCAAAATTGATATCTAAGGGTTTTCGGGGTAAGAGATTATGATTCTTTTATCAGAATTGGAAAATTCAAGGAGGCAAATCCAATATGGCGAACAAGTTTTGTAATTATGATTCGATTCTATTCAAAATTGGTATCTGGGACTTGTTGATAAAGAAATTCGTTATAGAATTGTTACTTCTGGACCGGTTCAAAGGAAACCTTGAACCCTCCTGTTTTCTGTAAGGGAACTAAGAGAACTTGCTAATTTACTTTATTTAATGACGTCGTTAAGAGTATATATATCTCGAAAGTTATTAAAACTTGTGTAATCTTTTCGTCAAAGAAAACTTATTATAGGCTTTGTGGTTAGAGGGAAAGTCAATGTTAGCGGATTGAAGGCAAAGCAAAACCACTGGAATGATCAAAAGAACCCACGAATATTTATTTTATTTTATTTATTTTTTATTTTATTTATTTTATTTATAGATACAACTTACAGACACCATCTAAACAGTATTTAAATGTAAGTGAGTGCTTATCACTAGCCTGACACAAAAAAAAAACACAAAAACACTAACAGTAAACCTTAAATAACTAAAACCTGTCCATACAAATCTACCTAAAACACTTTTTAATATCCAGAACTGTACAGTTCAACAAATCTAAGTTAAAGTCCCTTGATAGAATATTGCACTGATTTTGCATATAATTTATTGGAGAACTATTAAAAGGACTACAAGAAAAGAGATCACAATTGTTTATTCTAAGGTTAATCTTTGGTACATGAAACTCTAAGAAGTTTATTAAGTAGCATGTTTTATATTTATAATTATTCACAACACTATGCAAGAACAAGACACAATGCATATTTCGTCTTTGATGTAATGTTTGGAAGTTGAACATCTCAATCAGATTTTTAGTTGGCATAAGATAAGGAAACACTCTATATCTCTTGAAATATAAATACCTCAAGAATCTTTTTTGTACCCTTTCAATCAAAGTGATGTTACTTTCAGCTTCAGGGGCCCATATTACTGATGCATATTCAAGATTTGGTCTGACCAAGGCATTGTACAGACGAATTGTTGTGTTTATGCTGAAATGCTTTGAGTTTCTAATCACAAATCCCAGTATTTTGTAGGCCTTTTTAACAATAACGGTATAATGGTCATTAAATCTCATGCTGGCCTGAAGGTTTATTCCCAAGTCTCTACACTTAGTTTTTCTAATTATGTCATCATTACCTATCATATATCTGTATTGGATGAAGTTAATCTTGCGGGTGAATGATATAACTCCACACTTCCCAACATTTAAGACCATCTTGTTTTCTTTAAACCACTTTATAACTGAAGTAAGGTCCTCCTGTAATTGTAGACAATCATTAAAAGTGTGTATGGTTTTAAAAAGTTTAAAATCATCTGCAAAAATAAGACTAGAGGAGTATTTGACACAGTCTGGTAATGAGTTAATAAAAATTAAAAAAAGTAGTGGCCCTAAGTTGCTGCCCTGAGGAACACCTGAGGCAGCATGAAATTTTTCTGAGTAACAAGCACCAACTTTGACTTGTTGAAACCTTAAATCGACATATGACTTCATAAATGTACATGCATTATATGAGAAGCCAAGATCACTCAATTTCATCAATAGAATGCCATGGTCGACCAAATCAAAAGCCTTAGAACAGTCAGTCATTATTACATCTAGTTGCAATTTGTTATCAATAGCCTCCATGGCTGAATTAGTGAGAACACACAAATTACTAGTTGTAGACAATCCTGGCAAAAAACCATGTTGTTCATGTGCAAATGTATTTCCAAAGTTCCTCATTATATCATTATACAAGATGGTTTCAAAAATTTTTTTTGCTAGGGAATTCAAGATACTGATCGGACGATAGTTTTGTATATTATTAATGTCACCACTTTTGAGTACTGGAGTGATAACAGAATCTTTAAGTTTTTCAGGAAAAGATGTATGCTGGTATATTATCACTTCCAGTGGCTTTTTTTGGTTTTAATTTGTTTAGGCTTACTCTTATATCTTCTTCACTAATGTTAGAGAAATTAAATGTACCCTGTAGATTACCGGTAATAGTAGAAGAGTTCTGATACACAGAGCTGAAAAACTGTGAAAAAGCCATAGCTATATTCTGACATCCGTCATAGGTGTGCTCATTTAAATACATTTCTTGGGGAAAACCACTAGATTTACTCCTATTTTTTACGAATGACCAAAAACTGTTAGGGTCCTGTATAACATTACATTCAATATTGTGCTGGTAATTAATAAATTCAGTTTTAGTTTGCTTTTTGACAAGAATTCTAATATTTTTATAATCATGTTTATCTGCATCAGTAGCCTTTCCCGTCTTGATTAACTTATGCAACCTGTTTTTTAGCCTAATCTTCCTAATTGAGTCTATACTAAAATGTGAAGGGTACTTTTGCTTCCTATTTTCAATACATTTTTGAGGCACAGCCTTTTCAATACATACAAACAGTTTATCATAAAATTTACATACACAATCATTTACATCCACACATTTATATATATCTGACCAGTCAGTGTGTCTTATCAGTTGATATAAAATACTGAAATCACCCCTAGCATAATCAAAGACATAGGATTGCTTAACATTTGTTTGAGCATAATCATCAATTTTTAATTGAAGTGAAAATTCCAGAGCTGGATGATAATCATCCTCCACAACCAGAGGAGATGCTGATCCACTTAAATTGACCATGGATATATTGGAAAGAATGAGATCAAGTAATTTTCCATTACAATTTAAAATTGTGTTATATTGACTCAAACTATTCAAGTTTAAGAACTGATTAAGCAAATTACTTTTATCACAACCTAAGTTATTGTACCTAGGAATATTAAAATCACCTACGGCAATAAAATTTACATTTTCTGACAATACTTCATTGAAGTTTTCGAGTAGTTGCTCATATGTTTCACATTTAACATTAGGTGGTATATATACACAAGATACATAAAATACAAATTTTTTAAACCTTACCCTAAGTAATAAGCATTCTATATTATTATCACAGCTCACATTTAGACTTTCAATGTTAAATTTTTTCTTTGCTGCAACTAGCACCCCTCCTCCTCGACTCTTGCAGTTGTCTCTATCCTTGCGAAAGACTGAGTAACGGTTATCAAAGAGTTCCTCATTACTATATTCTTCTGTGAGCCAAGTTTCAGTCAGCAGTATAATATCATAATTCTCACTCAAAACATCAGTATAAAAATCCGTTGTTTTAGTTCGTAGACCACGAACATTTTGATAAAACAATGAAAGATTATGAGCCTTTAAGTTACCTGAGCTGTGGTCTGATTTTGAGGATCCATTTGGCTTGGTGGCATCCTCTTTTTCATTAAAAAATGAGAAACCATTGAACCAGATGGCCATATCTCTCGTCTCCAAGCATTTTTTAGTTCTTCCCTTCTAATGGTAACTTTCATTGAAGAGTAGAGGTTTGGGTGCTTTGATGGGTGTGCCTCACATTGCACTTCTGTAAAAATTGGTTCTAAAATCCTTTTTAAATCTGCAGCATCTGTATTGGGTGCTAGCCTGGTTACATGGAGAGAAACAAACCTGGGTACAGTCTTGACAGTGTCCATTTCCTGATTGTTTCCAACCATGAACTTACGTGATCTCCTTCTACGCTGCTGCTGCCATTCACCTTCATCGTTGTCCGTCTGGCCCAAATTAATTATTTCTTGCATTTTACTCGTAGTCTGCGCTTGTAAAATGCCAGAATTTAATTGATTTTTATTAAGATTGTTATTTTCTTTAAACCCATTTTGTTTTTGTTTATATCGTGTTGACAACGATGACGTTTCAGCAGTCACTCTCATATCAGGGGATCTATGAACGTTTGTGTTGTCGTTTATGTTTGTTGGCACCAGTGACAACTGAAAATTTGACAGAGCTGATTCTGGGGCTTTTAATGTTGACATGTTGGCTCCACTGCTAAGAGGCTCACTGGTTGTCTGACAAGTGGGTGCTTTGACACTATTGACAGTTCCTGCATAAGTTTTATTTACAATGTTGCCAGATTCTTTGTTTATAAAACTAGCATTTTTTTCCTTTAATAATTTTATGTTTTCTAATAAAATTGCCTCCTTAGCCCTTAATTCAGAAATAATTTCCTCCTTACTTTTGAGCACTTCATCTTTGGTTTCAAGTAGTATCCTGATGTTTTTATTAACTTTTTCTTCTTCAGCTATAACCTCACTTTCCTGGGAACAGCATTTTACTTGATTATTTCTTCCAATGACTACCAATCCAGCTACCCTTAAGGAACAGGAAGGGTGAAGCACTGACTGACAAGTTATACATCTCACAACCGTAGTTACAACATTACTTTTACAATATTTACAGCTTTTTGAGACATCAGAATTCGCGGTGTTATCGTCGCCGGCCATAACCTAACCTTCCTTATCGTGAAGGTATGTTCAATAGATATAATGCAAAAGAAAGAGTTGATATTTTCATCACATAGAGAATGCGAATTCTCAATGTGTCTCTTTATATATATATATATATAGAGAGAGAGAAGGGAAGTCGTTGCTGACAAGTTAGAGATGAAACTTAGTAGTGATTTATAAGAGGTGTTTTTGAAATGAGTGCTCATATTCAGCACACAATATATGATCCAGTCTATCGAATAGTCCCATGATATCCGAATTTTCCCAATTCTTATAATTAACGAGAAATTCTATGCCAAAAACTGAACAAAAAACGAAAAAAAAATCAATCAAAAATAAGTTGATGGCATAGCTTAATTTTCCAGTTTTTCACAAATTCGTTTCACTAAAGTTAGTAGTAATATATCTCCTCAAACTCCAAGTAGTATTTAGAATCAATGAAATTTGCTTACGTAATATTATTAAGTTGAATAAAATATACTTAAACAACTTTAGGTGAATGAATAAACAATTCAGTCGATAGTAGCGCAATATCTCAGTTTTTCACAAATTCCTTTAGCTATATTTGGTACAAATATATCCTTTTCCAAGGAACTTATCCACCTTCTGAATGAATTCGACATAATCTGAAGTTGAATGCAAATGTCATTTTAGCTATATACACGACAAAAAAAATCCAGTGAAATTTCATGTTCCTTTCATTACCATTTCCGTAAATTTGTTCAGTTGCTATGGTAACGATACAAAATACAGGCTTTTAATTGGTCGAGAATGCTAGGTGTGCAATTTTCATTTATATTCATTTGATTGAATAATTGAAAATACAACTTTCTTGTCCATTGTGATACTTTTATATCTTGCCTAGTTTTTGAGAAAACAATAAAGAATCGATTTGACTCCCAATGTCAATGTAAGTACTCTCAGCAAACTCAAGACACCCATTGAGTTTACTCAAATCAAGGACAGAAATTTTAAATCACCTATAAACTGGTTCAATGAAGATCTTAAAAATATGAGAGACACTTTATCGACTATCAAATTGATTTATGATGTGAATAGGGATTCAATCACATTAAAAGCGTATAATTCTTATCGTAAACTATACAAAAAATCAATTATGGAACAAAAAAGACTTTCGTATGAAAATTTTCTGACAAATTCCTCGAATAAATGTAAAGATGGCTGGAAACTAATAATTTTTGAACGAAATAAAAAGAATACATCCAAACTTGATACGAATTTATCTCATGATAGTTTTAATGAACATTTTTGCAATATTGCAAGTAATTTGATATCTTCTCTGCCAGATATTGATCATGAACCTACTGACTTCTTGAATAACTTACACTCTCCAGCTAACTCTTTTTTTCTATCGCCAGTTACACCTCAGGAAGTCAAGGAAACTATATTTTCTTTAAACAATTCTTACTGTCAAGATATTTTTGAATTGAACTCCTATATACTCAAAGAGGTAGCAGATATAATAGCCCATCCACTTTCAATGATCATTAATGAATGTTTTGAATTAGGAGTATTCCCGGATGCATTGAAAACTTCCATTGTTTTGCCCTTATTCAAGAAAGGAGACCCATCATGCGTTGAAAACTTCAGACCAATTTCTATTATACCTGTTCTTGCTAAAGTGATTGAAATCATCGTGAAAAACAGATTGTCTTCATATTTGGAGTCGAATTCTTTGTTGTGTGTTGGTCAATTCGGTTTCAGAAAACATAATTCTACAATCAAAGCCATTATGCGTGTAATCAGTGACATAGTTGAAGGTCTTGAGGAAGGCAAACACTCAGTGATCACCTTGTGTGACTTGTCTAAGGCCTTCGACTGTGTCTCTCACGATATTCTGTTGAAAAAACTTGAATCAAACGGTATCAGAGGGACGTCGCTCAATTTTTTCAAATCTTATCTGGATGGGAGATCTCAATGTGTTATGCTGAATGGAAGTCAATCATCACTCGCTAAAATTGCACATGGTGTTCCACAAGGATCGGTCCTAGGACCCTTGCTATTCATTGTCTATATTAATGATCTATTCTATCATATGCTTCCAATCAACAGTGTACTCTTCGCTGATGACACAACTTTGATAAATTCTGAAAAGAATTTGCAAACTTTGTCCGAATCTGTAGATCTTTGTCAGGAGAAAGCCAATCACTGGTTTATTGCAAATAAACTCAAACTGAACACTGATAAAAATCAAGAATTGTTGATATCATCCCACTCTAACATCTCGTCTGAAAAAACTGTCACACTACTGGGCATTGTAATTGACGACAAACTTAATTGGGCAGCTCATGTGGAACAGTTGGGCCGAAAATTGTCTTCGATTACATTTTTGATTCGTAGAATGAAGAAATTAGTCAGTTCAGAGGTTCTCAGATCCTCCTATCATAGTTTATTTCACAGCCATATAATGTATGGTATATTACTGTGGGGCAGATCATGTCATTCTCACAAAATATTCGTTCTACAAAAAAAAGTAGTCAGAATCATGAGTGGTGCAAATTACAGAGACCATTGCCGTCCACTTTTTCGCAAACTTCAAATTATGCCAGTTCCCACAATTTTTATTTATCTCACGCTTCTCGAGATCCACAATAACAAAAAGGATTATCAATTTATGACCGTTAACCATCAGTATTCTACGAGATCAGGTGATTCGCTGAAAAAACCCAGGCAAAGACTTGTGATGTCAGAAAAAAATTCTCCGCATATTGATATATACAACAAGCTACCAAATGAAGTTAAACACTTGAATGCTCGCGATTTCAAAATTAAAATGAAACGATTCCTTTTGAATTACTGTTTTTATTCAGTGGATGAATTTCTCAGTTCAAATATCTGTCTAGCGATCATTGATGGAGCAGACGACGTTATTTCAACTAAATTTTAATTTGTCAGTATTGTATAATGTATTTTATATCCTATTTTAACATGTGATAACCATTTTTAACTTGAATGTATGTGTTGATTTTTATGTATTCGTATATTAATATTCATAGTTGAATTGTAATAATATATGACATGCTACAAATGTACATCAGTACGGAAAGTGGTGAATAAACTATCTATCTATCTATCTATCTATCTATCTATCAATAAACTGAAGAAGTATCATTCGGAAATTTCGAGATTGTCAGTCACCAACCATCAGACTTCATGAAGACACAAATATGCCGACCACTCTGAAATAATTTCGATTTATATGATGATTTCGCGTTAAATTCCCGTCTTTTTTCCACCGACTTCTTTTTCTAATTCCGCCCGAAGTTGATGCTTTGGAGTTTTGATACCGCCGCACATCTAGTACAGTGGCTACCGTCTCCAATCTAAATGCAAATTCGCCGCCTCCCTGTGAGCTCAAAGGCATCGGTTTACGTCGGTTATACATCAAACCACCATATTCCCCGCCCCCGGGGTTGATATGCAAACCACAAATCCACCTGCTCGCCGCAAAAGAGTGTTTGCTCGTTTTTTTTCTACCAACCACTCCGCTACCGTTCATATTATATCGATATAGCTCTTTGAGTTTTTCGGTGTAATTCAGCGTGCTATTTTCAATATACGGATATATGAGAGTAATAAACTAGGTCAGCTTATGATGAAGTCGGTGTATTTATGTTTGCAGTACAAACGTTTTGGTTTAAAGCTGTTCCACACCGTCTCATGACAACTGAATTCCGCCAGATGGCGATTGTATAGACAATATGAATAATCACATTTTGAAGTGTTAAGCTCCTCCCACCTTCCTACAATTGGCAACAGAGGTACAACTGACCCTCCGAAGAGGTGATGTCAGGTATAGAAACTGATTTGCATAATCAGAGCGATAATTTCTAAAATTATTATTATTTATTCTAGTCTGCAAAACCAGATACTTTGGCTTGGCCAAGCCTGAGAACTTTTATATTATCGATTCAGGTATACAGGGTTTTTTTCAGAAAATATAGTCTCATTCATTGGCATTTCATATTATTTCTATTCAATTAATAAAAAGTAATTATTATGTATGTACATTCTGATATTTTCATTCCGTTTCTCGTTGAGTAATTTTCATTCCTCTTGGTACCCTGGCATCAATGATCTCTGGAAGAATACATTCGCTGTAGAATGTTTTTTTGGATATGGTTTTCAGAACCAAAAAAAGTTCCCACTGGATTTATGCAAAAATATTAAAATCGAGAAGCATTCATATAAACTCCATAAAAAAATATATCCCTTGCCCATTAGGTACAAAGAGCCCGACCAGAATGTGACACAGCAAACAACATATTCAAAAATTTTAACATGTTACTTAACAATCAACTAGACCTCAATAGTTCTCCCTTGGAAGATCTATACATATGTTTATAAAAATGTCGAAACTTGAGATTACAGGTTTTTTATACAGGGTGGAGACTTCAACTGGAATGAATTCTCTACTGGGGGTGTGAATGATTTTTCTTTAAATTTGCGAGACACGTCAACGTTTGAATGTATTTATCTACATTTGACGAGCAATATGGAGGGAAAAAACCCTTAAGGGGCAGCTGGAATCAACCCCAACATGTTTTTTTCAAATGCAACCCTACGGCTTGCGACCACTCATTGTAAATCTGGTTGAGAGAGGAATCTAGCGAACTGATCATATTTGAGTTTGCAGTACGTTAAATGTTACGTTATTCGGGTGCAGAAGCGAACACGACACTATTTATTTTCGAACTGATTTATTTGAACTAAAGAAACACTAATTTATAACGAACTTATAACTAATATTTATGTAATACGATTTATATCACGCGGTATATAACTGTGTCTCTGACACTCGCTGTTCGACTCACTGACGGCAGTTGTTCGGCCGTTATATATGAGATTTTTTGGAAGGCTTTGATTCGAGAACGTCCTCGAATGATCTTCCGTCTCCTTCTTTTTGTTCTAGAAGCTTCTTAGAATAAAACCCCTCTCTCTAATTGTTCCATCGATTGTTTCCAGAACATTCCAGAATCTTCTGTCACGTTATTTGTCACTGCGGCATATATTGAATGTTCGGAAATATGCTGGTGTATGTAGGAATCATTGGGAGGTTGGAGAACAATCTGGGATGCGTGTTACAGGATGATCGTTGTACTCCTGTCTTACTGATGATGTTTCTAGAGCCCCTCTAAGGGAAATATCATTACAGTATTTTCATCAAAATTTCGACTTTTAGTGACAGTGATATGGAGCGTTTCCATCAGTTTGCAATAACACTTCGTTTCGAACAGTGAATACGGCAAAAAAAACAAATTCCTTTATGCGGCTCTATTAAAACAGTGGAATACAATAGCAGATAGCAGTTGTGGCAAAAAATTGCCATCAATTGTTCAATACACATTTCGAGCGATTGAAACGTTGAAAATGAATTGAATTTCGAGATTACATTTCCATTTTATGAAACCCTCAAACGTATGAAAAACTGAAATTAGACTAGTACGCTGGATTCCTCCTTACATCAGCTTTCCAATGAGGGGTCACAAGCCATATGGTTACATTTAAAATAATCATGTCGGGAATTTTCAGAAAAAATATTCACCTCCCCGCTAGCAAATTTATTCCACTTAAAGTCTCCACACTGTATATTCCCTCATCATGTTTTCCATGTTTTTATTGGATATAATAATAATAATAATAATAAATGGGCTTTATTCATCGATAATTAATAATTTATAAGAACAAGAGATCTACAAATTATAATGATGCTCGATGAAAAGGCGAAGTTCAGCTTGCGCTGTTTTACAACTTAACCATGTGAGGTAATATAAACATATTTATATATGATTGAATATAATTAAATATACACATACAAGTACACATACGACGATAGAATATTCACATATTCAATACGAATACAAATAGGAGGCTCGTAAAAAAACAAAAAAAATCAGACAAGGCGTTGTTATCATCCAATCTATCCTGCTTTGAGGTATTCTTTCAACCTTTTCTTGAAATTCAGCAATGAGTCGTTTTTGAAGTGATTAGGAAGAGAGTTATACTGCTTGATCGAGTTATACATGAAGCTACGTGTGAAACAAACTGATGAATGATTTGGAATAATGAAGGTGTTACGGTTACGTGTACTCGATTTACCTTGAGATTTAAAGGTGGTATATCTCTTGTGGATATAATCTGGATATTCACGAGGAGGTGTTGCTGCCAAATTTTATCAAGTCTCAACCAACCGGATTCCTCAAATTTAGCAGATATGTGTTCAAACTTGCGAATTCCGTATGAAAGACGGATACAATTATTTTGAATTTTTTGTAGACGTTTCACGTCCATTTGTACTATAGCGGGGCCATAAATAATATCACAATATGATAGTCTTGAAAGTATCAGTGTATCACAGAGTTTCAGTTTGAGTTTTGAGGACATGATATCTCTACTCTGATATAGTTGGCGAAGAATATTGTATGAACTCTGACAGAGTGAATTAATATGTTTGTGGAATCTGAGATCAGAATCAAGCCACAAACCCAAATTTTTACTCTCTTTGACAATAGGAATTTCAACACGATTGAGCTTGATACGAAATATTTCTTCAATTTCCAACCGTTTTTGTTTGGGACCAAAGAGGATTGACTGGGACTTCTTTGGATTCAACTTCAAATTATGGGCTGTTGAAATATTCAAGAGGTTCTGTAGGTCTTCATTGACAATGTCTACTGCAACATCCCAGTTATGGTACGAAAATGAATAATACAACTGAGTATCGTCTGCATAATGATGCATAGTACAATGGTTAATAATCTGGTGGAAATCGCATATATATAACGAAAACAAAAGAGGTCCAAGTATAGATCCCTGTGGTACTCCAAGATTTACTGGTAAAGCACTCGAGCATTCTCCATTGAGAGATACAATTTGTGATCGATTTTTCAAATAATTTCTCAGTAGCCTAGAGGCTTCCTCACTGAATCCAAAGTATCTCAGCTTGTTACAAAGAATATCATGGTCCAATGTATCGAATGCTTTACTGTAGTAAGGAGCAGGAGCACCATTGAAGTTAGTTCTCTTCCATCAGTTGCTTTGAATAAATCTTGTGTGATGTTGATAAGAGCTGTAGTAGTGCTATGAGATGCACGGAAACCGGATTGAACATTGGAAATGATGTTATTGTTGTACACAAATGCGTTCATTTGATCTTTCAAAATGAGTTCGAATGCTTTAGATAAGATGGGTAGTTTGCTTATCGGTCTCAGCTGAGATAGTTCAGTTGGATTTTCACATTTTTGTAATGGTAGTACAATTGCTTGCTTCCATTCTGATGGAAAATTATTCGTTACTATTATAGAATTGAAAATATGTGTGATGTGATCAATGAGATAGTGTTCAACATAATGTAACATGACGAGTGTAATGCCATCGGATCCAGCACAGTTACTTTTCACACGATCTAGATATCGTTGTGCTTGATTATTCTGAGTTATTCTAGAAAAGCCGAAAGTTGGCGCATCATTGGGAATATGATTATAACTATCAAGGAGTGTTCTGTGCAGATCTGTTGTAGGTAGATGATCAGTATTTGTGAAATGTTCATTTATGATATCTAGGTTCGATAAATTAGGTGGTAAGTTTGAATTTTTACTTTTATTTTTCAGTATGTCCATTGTCCTCAATGATTTCCATATCGAACTAGGGTTTTTGTTTCTCACGATAAACTCCAAGTAGGCTTTCTTTTCTCGACGAATTGCACCAGTCGTATAATTACGGTTTCTAGAACCAGAAAAACTTCCAACCTATTTCCAAATCCGCCACTGGATTCATGCAAAAATATTGAAATCGAAAAGCATTCATATAAACTCCATAAAAAAATATATCTCTTGCCCATTACAGAGGGTCTGACCGGAATGTGACACAGCATTTAATGCAAACTACCATTACGCGAAACGCATTAATTCCAATCGCGTTTTGCGCTCCATCCGGTCGCCCGTCCTCTGCAAAAATCCCATTAAACAAAACCAATATAGGAGGCGCCATTTTTTGCCTCCATTTTTCGCATTAACACTTGCTCCGACCGCCATGCAAATGCTTGTTTATTGTCAAAATATCGCGCTCTTGGTTCGTGCTTCAGCATCCACACGATGGCCGTTTTGACAATCTAAATGCAAATGAGAGGATTCGAATTACAAACTGGAAGCCGCCGGTGAAAGTACCACGAACTCGCGGAGTTCTACCTACTCCCGGCAGAGCTTTCCACACCGTTTCGATACCTCCTCCGTAATTGCTTCGTAATCAAAGTTATGCTGGCTGAGGCTTAATTTTCATACAAGAAATAGTTTGTTGTTCTTCAACAGTATTTACCTCGATCATCATTTCGAAAACTTCGATGAAACATTCATAATCATTCAAATTTCAAATATTTTCCCACTCGAATATATAACGATATTTTTTCTGGTTCCTACGAAAAGGGATATCCTATAATGTTCGGAGAACATCGTGAGATCCAAGGGAGATAAGGTAGGAATTGGTGTTCTTCTTAAATGCCTGGAGGTAATATGCCTCAAGGAACACCTCCCTTGGCAATATGTTCCACAGCCTCGCTGTTCGTTGGTACACGAGTCTTTGAAAAGAGATGTTCTGCAGGTCTCCACGAAGGAGTGCGAAGCCTCAACTCGAAGGGTTAATTCGCGGGGACTGCCAAGGAAGGAACAATTGTTGATATTTCTGAAGAGCATCGTTCATGAAAATATCTATAAAATAGAGCCAGATCGCCAACTCTTCAACAGTGTTTCAGAGATGTGAGTGTGTTTGTGAGCGAGGCATCACCCACGAGACGAATTGCCCTGTGTTGGACAGAAAATCCAACGGTTTCAGGGTATGTTTGGGTGCTGATCTCCGAATATGGGAACAGTATTCCAGGACAGGTCGGATCTGTGCCTCATAGATCATAAGCAGCTGACTGGAAGTGAAATAGCTCCTGGCCCGAAACAGACAACCAAGTGTTTGGGATGCACTTTTTGCAATTGATCTGACGTGATTTTCCCAAGGAAGGTTATTGCTGATAGTGATACCAAGAATCAAAATGGATGACTTTAAAGGTATGGTTACTCCTGACAAGCTCATGTTGGGCACAGGGAGATCGGCTTTTCTAGGAAAAACGCATGCTTGTGTTTTGTTTTCATTGAAATCTACCAAATTATTGGATCCCCATTCGAGAATTGTTGCCAAGTCCATATTTATGTTGTCAACATTTCTACCTCGTTCGTTTCTGATTTGCCTGGCTGGTATTGGAGCCCTGGAAGAGAAGGCGGTATGGAGGGTACTATCATCCGCGAAGCTGTGTACTGGACATGAAGTTGCTTCCAACAAATCGTTGATATGGAGTAGAACTAGTGTTGGTGCTGGAATTGAATTGATACTTGCGGAACACCAGCATTTATGATAAGAGAGTCAGATGAAACTCCGTCGACCACTACATGGAGAGACCTGTTTGAGAGAAAACTAGCTAGCAGAGAACATAGGTGGGGAGGCAAGCCATAAGATGGAAGCTTGGCGAGGAGTCCGTGGTGCCAGACTCGATCGAATGCCTTGGAGATATCAAATGCCACGGCTAAGGTTGCACCATATTTTTCAATAGATTGGACCCTGGACCCTGGAGATAAAACATTGAAACACAACCTCACTTTTGTGCAGAACATAAAAACATAACCCCACTTTTATTTGTTTCCAAAGGAATCAAAGGATTGAAATAGTTTTTCACAATATTTTTCGGCTATTCATCAATTCCAGCATGTCATCTCATTGTGCTGCTGTACAATACACAATAAATGCAGCGAGAGACGAAGAGATCCGTAGGTATGTACATACATTGTGATCTAAAATAAGTACTATAGTCATCCACAGGCATAAAGTTTTCATATTGATATTTTGTAATTTCTCATTGGAATTCCTTCTGCAATAGAAGCTAACAGAAATACTCTTGAAGTTTCTAAAAGAAGGCAAGAAGATTGGATTCATGCAATCAAACGGGAGGACTGCTGGTCTGTCATGCTGTTGAAATATGATCGTGCGCGAGTTGCAGAATGTAGATGTAGATGTAGTGCCAGTATTCATGAAATGTATGAATTGGAACTAGAAGTTCTCACAGAGGCAATAGACGCTGAAACTGTCACTAATCTACAAGATGGTTTGTTATGAGATGTTTATTTCTACTTTTGTTATCAATATTTCACAGCTAGAGATACAAGAAGAGCTTGGTATCTCTTATGAATCAGAATTACTATCGGATAATATGTCTTCTAAGATTAATATTATTAATCATTCTATCTATAATTTCAACGTGAGTATAGAAGTGTACCATCAGTACTGCCAAATTGTTCCGAAATTAAACGAAAAATCAGAGCTACTGCTACTGTTTATTGTTCCTAAATTGTTTACTGTGGCCAGTAATGTCAACAATATCAGAATATGACCTATGTCTGTCTCACTTGTCTCAGGTTATGTATGTCGCTTAATTTTCATACAGGAAATAGTCTGTTTTTCTTCAAAAGTACTTATCTCGATCATCATTTCGGAAATTATTGCAATAAACTTCAATGAGACATTCATAATCATTCAAATTTCAAATATTTTTCCAGTAGGTATAATAAATTATACATCAATAAATTTGCTGAAATATTTTCTTTAAAATTTTATAAAAATATATAGGGTGTGCCATTTGAAATAGTAAAGTTGGCAAGAATTTCAGAAAATCTGGAAACGTGGCAACATTGGCAATAACATTTTCGAATCCGCCGTGTTTTGAAATCACCCTGTACAAAAATTCAAAAAATCTAACAAATAGTTACCGAGATATTCACTTGGTTCCACACTTTTGCCCATCACTGTATAAATTTTGGAGCATACTTTAAAACAGGACTTGAAAGTACCTACCATATGGAGCGAATAACAAGATGGGAAGGTTTATCAAGAATAATAAAGTCAAAACTTGTAAATTCGAAAAATCAGGGGTATACAAACTCAACTGTGGACCTGTCTGACCGATATATACCTTAGCACAAGATCCACAGTTGAATTTGCATACCCCTGATTTTTCCTAACGTGTTGATTGTTCTATATTCTACTTTTAAGTACTGTTCATGTAGAAATTTTTCAGACGGCCGTAAGAATGACCCTGTAAATGCGCAACTTTTCAACCATTCAACCAAATTCGTATATCCTCCTATTTCCAAGATCCCCATGCCAGTGCAACCTCATCATCTTGGACACACTGTATAGGTCAGCGTGGCATATTATTAACTGTGTCCATTTTATTCCATGCTGTGTCGATTCGGTTTTCGTTGAGGTGTTCAATCTACACAACGGAGACCGATATCGCATGAAGTTGGGAGTTGGGAGTTCATAAAACTCTGCCGAGCGTGACGGATGCGTTCAAAAGGGCGGAAACGGATCGGTTCGGATCTTCCAGAATAAATGAATTAATCCTGAGGGCAAACAAGCTAGGTCGCCAACGCCGAATTCGAGTTCAGAGTACACACTCATAACTCACGGTTTCAACTCTCCAAGGGATTATGATTCGGCAACCATGTCACAGAGCGAAGGCATTGATGGCGGCAATACTACTTCCGAAAGGCATGTGAAATGAAAATATCGCGGTTTTACAAAAAAAGTGAGGTTGTGTTTCGTGGTTTTACAAAAAAAGTGAGGTTGTGTTTCAATGTTTTACCTCCTGGGTCGGGCATCGTGCACGCGACCAATATGGTTTTTGCTTTTTGCACTGATGCACTTTTGTTTTGCCATTGACGACAATAAACAGTTGAAAATCGCAAAATAAGATTTTTCTTAAATCTTATTCTAATAAATGTCGCTGTACGGATTCTCTTTAAAATGGTAATATAGGAACTCAACGATCAGAAATTTTAATTAAACACTATCAAAAATGAACCTACTTACACAATTTTCGTAATTTTTGTCGTAAGAATAAATGATTTTTATTATATGGTTCGATGAACCTTGTAAGTTTAGTGACGTCAGTTTTTGACCAATATAACCATGGCAACTAGCCTTGAATAAAGATACCATATTCTTATACATCCCATCTGCAACCTGAGCAGAATGACATCTGCTGTCCAGATTACCAGCCATTTGGTGTAGACTCTCGATTTCGTTACCATACAGTGATATTCTTTCAATATAAACAACTGAAATATTTCACTAGAACTGACCTGAACCGTTACCACCGATAGCATTTGAAGCTACTTGCTCTTATTTTGTCATTTGACACTTTATATATTCATGATGTTCTTCGATGGCACATTTTTATATAGAAAATTCAACAGGAAATATGATTTTTATGGCGAGTTTTTCATATTTAGTGAACAAGCATTCCAGATGACGACCATTTAATCAATAGTCAATCAAAATACGAGATGTCAAATGTCAATAGATTGCTTTCGAAAGACATTACACACGCCATTATTTTGAATGATATTATTATGCTTCCTTCTTTTCACTAAATATGGATTAATCTCAAGAAAATCATATTTATAGTTGAATTATATATAAATTGTCCAATATGATGAAAAAAGAAGGGAAATTTGTTCTAAATGTCATCCAGAAGACAGGTGAAAAAAAGGGTGAAATTTGGAACTTTTTAGTCAAATATCTTCATGATAAATATCATGATAAATGCAGTTTTAATTTTTAAGGTGAGTGTTTGTAGTTCATGTTAATATGATAGTTGCAATTTGATCATTGGAATGAATTCTGCATTCATTGCCACGAGGCAAATGACCGTTTTCAGGAAGAAATTTGAGAATGAGAATTAAAAATGCCCGTTTATTATGAACATTCAAGAAAATTTCCTCGAATTCAGAGATGATTTTGTTGACTATAATATACGATTACAAAACTAACTGCACAATCAAAGCTTTTCTATTTTTCCTCTACTTATACTTTTTATGAGAGAGTAATTGTCTTCTATTATTAATTCATCATTATAAATTAAGCTCTGTTTACTACTGAACTTGATAGAGTAAAATCCTAGGTAAAATCCTCGCGGTGAATTGCATATACCCACATTTTCGATAGCTCCTCGTCCAACGGTAAACTAAAAGCATGAACCACCCACATAATTCCCCCGACAAAAAGGAACACAATACTTGAAAGGCATTGTTATTTCGCCGATCACAACAAAAAATATTTCACAAAACAGTAATTTTTCCGCCAATTATTTTGATGAATAAACAACAAAAGAATTCGGGACCGTTTCAAAAACATACGTGTATCACCGATGAATTAACACGAACTGACGCGTTAGTCGACAAGCGATAAAATAAAACACTGGCCTCTCTTGGTGACGTCACGAGCTGTTTACGTCAGAGTCTGCTGGCCTTGTTGTATCGGTGGTAACGCCTGAACCAATTAAGATGCATCATTTCGAATAATCTGTCTGTCAAGAGAATAAAATATCGTTGAGAAATGATAGACAAGAGACCCACCCATCTTGCTCTCCTGACATAGCGAAAGCATTTGACAAGGTGTGGCATGATGGTATCTTATACAAAATGATCGATATGGGCTTTCCTGACGATTTGATTCAGTTGATGTGTTCATTTCTGAAAAATCGAACTTTTCAAGTAAAACTTGATGATCAACGATCTGGTATCAAGCCCATTGAAGCTGGTGTTCCTCAGGGTGCAGTTTTATCTCCGCTGTTGTACAGTTTATATACTAGCGATTTCCCGAGACCAGTGATGTGCAAGATGTCGCTTTTTGCTGATGATACGGCGGTTCTTGCATATTCGACAAATTTCGAGCAAGCAGCTATGAACCTCCAAAGCGCACTGAATTCTCTTCAGGAGTACTTCCTGAGATGGAAGATCAAATTAAATCCTACAAAAACAATTGGTCGCACTCGGAAGGGAGCGGAGGCCTCCCAGAACCAGAATAGTCCTGGATGGTCATGAGTTAGAGTGGTCTTCACAAGTTAAATATTTAGGTGTGTGCATTGACAAAAAGCTCACCTGGGCCCAGCACATTGAACAGCAAGTTTCTAAAGCTAAACGAGCCATTGAAGCCCTGTATCCATTTCTAAACAGACGAAGTAAATTGGGTTTGAGACAAAAATTGAATATTTATATCATGGCTATCAGGCCAATTTCACTGTATGCCTCAGTAGTCTGGGGCCACACAGCTAAATCTCATATCACCAGATTACAAACATTACAAAACAAAATCGCGAGAATGGTGACAGAATCTCCTTGGTATGTTCGGAATAACCAGATCGCCAGGGATCTGAAACTCCCATCAATCGTGTCAGTCATTAAAGAACGAAACATCAAGACTTTCGAAAAAGTTGAGGTTCATGAGAATCAGCTTCTTCGAAATGCAGTTGATTATGACCCAGGTGATCAATCAAAGTTCAAAAGACCGAGATTGTCCATAAACTAGGGAAAATATCGACATTATGACCAAATTTACTATTCTCAAGTTCATGATATTTATTTATTCCGTTCGATCTCTTTCAATTCTCAGAATGTATTTCTGAAACTTATTCGGGGCAGAAGGGCTGTTCGCATCAAACTTCAATACCGTTTTTATTTTGTTCCATAATAGATATCAGGATAAGAGGGACTCTTCCCTGGTCTGAATGAAATAAAAGAAAGATCCAATATTATTTTCGAATAATAGTCACTATATCCCATTTTCCAACCTCATGTTTGATGACTCGTTTGATGGTCACTCGAAGTGAAATTTAAGAAACTCACTTCGATCACATTTTCCAGTCACTTCAGTTTTGTCTGTCTATCAAAAGTATATATTAGAAGATAGGCAACATGGATATGGACTGTTCTGATCCTCTCCTTCCTCAGTCACAGGGATCAGAACGAAAGAATATAAAAAAAATCAGATAGATGGTTCGATTCAGAAACACAATGCCAGTGAAAAAGATAGCGGAGGGATTCCATAAAGCTTCCCAAGCCAATCTGTTTCCAGATGATGCACTTAATCCGAGCACCGACAACAATGCTATAATGATGTCACTAATAACCTCATAAATATCGCGTCACGAGTTCGACCTTCTGATACACTTATCAACGTACACCAGCCTGCCTCGTACACCCTTTGGCAAAGGGAAAACAGCTTTTTCAAACTGGGGACAGTATACATATAGATGTTCACAAATAATTCCACTTCTCGATGAGTATAGTTTCTTAATTTCATTAAATTTTGACCTCTGTACAATGTGTCTCAGGTTGCTTTCTTGTATGAAACTGTCATCTCCTGAGACATAAGAACCAATCAGAATGGTGTGCCTCGAAAGCTCGCGAGATTACAGTTTCATCAGGTCTGGAATGTCTGAATACAAGCCGAGCTCACAAAACTATAGAAAATTCAAAAATTCTGAACTCCATCAAATTGCTTCGAGGTAACTGTCACCAAAATGTCACTGCGTTTAAAGATGTTTCCTATCAGAGAGCCTAAAAGAAAACTTAACTAGCTTGTCAGTGACAATTTGTATTGAAAAAGGTTTGGAGAAGAGGAATAGGTAAAGGTATATAGAATAAATATCGAATGTTTACTTATCTTTGGACGTTACGGGAATGAATCTGTTCCCGTTTTCAACACAAAAAATGGATTTTTTCTGTGACGGGAAAAAAGTTTGGCATTTCATCTCTGTTGGCACTGTTGGCAGGTTATAAAATGTCACTTTTCATAAATTACTTTTTTCTCGTGGGAAAAAAAAAGTGACTACTTTTTTCCCGGATATATATCACATATATATACTCTGTTAATGGCTTTTGTTGTGCTATAGTTCCGAAAAATGAGTCAATAATACCGTCTCCGAGAAAGAACTGCAAGTCCTTTTATCTTCCATTCGACTTCGCGGTCTCGTATATCACTAAACAACTACTGAATTCGCAATTTTTTAAAATTAAATCACAGAATTGAACTGACAGAAGTGACATCAGATATTTGATTACTTCAAAAGAATGATAAAGATGCCTATAAAACGCAGGTGTCCCTACTGTTAAAAACTTGAAATTTCACGTCGATAATTTTCAGATTTCGCAATAATGTAATATCTTCTCAATATTGATTCGTCCTCTCTTCTGTCACAGAAAAAAATAGTGTATTATACACGGGAAAAATATTAGATTTTAGCTCACGGTTTTTTGTCTCCCTCCGCTACGCGTCGGGAGACAACACAACCTGGAGCTAAAATCTACTACTTTTTTCCCTTGTATAATAAATAACTATTTTTGTATTGCAAATTCGTATTTGTCCTGACACTTTTCAGTTATCTCAGTGACAATTGGTGACGTTGGCAATCAAATGAGTTACAGGATGGTTTCATTAGTTTATCTTGGATTTACCATTTCCATTTTCAGATTTCAGTAGTGAATACCATGTTCTATCTATATTAACTGAACCGGAAGCAATGCTATTGTCTCCGTTCAGAAGAATGCAAGCAGATTCCTCGATTTTTGTCTTCTGGTTGTTATCTTCTTTTCCAATGATTCTAATATCATTCCACCCTGTCATATGTTGTCCATCTTCAGTAAGGATATGTTCAGCTAGTTTCGATCGATTTGTCGATGTATCTTTTCTATATATTGTATTTATGTTCCTACGAAGGAACGGGAAATAGTTTGAATTGATGGGATAAGAGTTTGAATTCGAAGAAAAAAGTCGGAACTCAGAAAAAAAGTCTCAGTTCAAAGGTTCTCAATCCAAAGAAAGACAACAACAACAACTGAAAGACAAAATTCCTAACTCAAAGAAAATAGACTGAATTCGAAGAAATCAGAGAAGGAAGTTTGAATTGAAAAATAAAAGTCTGAATTCCGAGGAAAAACTATAAATTCAAAGGAAAAAGTCTCTGCATGAGTTCGAAGAGAAACGTTTGGATTTAAAGGAAAGTCGGAAGTCCAAGAGAAAATCCGAATTAATGAGAGAAGAATATGTGAATGGAAACAAAATAATCTGAATTTAAAGAAGAAAGCCTGAATTGATAGAGAGATTTCAGAGAAAAAGTCTGAATTCAAAGAAAAACATCTGAATCAACAGAAAAAATTCGGAATTCAAAGTTATAAGTCTGAATTATTATGAGAAAAAGTCAGAATCAAAAGAAAAAATCTGAATTCAAAAAAAAATCTCAATAAAAAAAAATGTATTCGAAGTACAAAATCTGAATGAAAATGGAATACACAACAATGACCGCTCTTCTCGCTTTCGTAAAATGCAAAGTATCTAATCGGATGGATCGTATTTTCTGTCGAGAAAGCTAGTGCAACTACTCGTGGAAATCTCCACAGCTCCACGAGAAATGTTCTGTGGAAAGTAGCTGCGAATGCTGCTAGCTACAACAAATACACAGCAAATCCGCTCTTGGTTGTGGTATTTTTTTTCACACATGCTCGCACCTTGATTAGCAGACAGCCGTTAATATTTGAAACGGAAATTAAAATAACAAAAGCGAGCGCAGGGCTACGGATCTAGATAACGTCTGGTGCCCTTTAGAAAAGACATGGCTCCGCAATTCTGTAGCTGATCTCTGATATGTCTGTTGTCTCTTGCCGGTCTCGTGAAATGAGAGCTAACAGCCGATGTCTATCTGGAAGCGTGTTTTTGTCTTTGACGAGGATAGGACGAAGCTGGTTCGCCCTTTCGCATGACCCTAGTGGAAGACAAAGAATCATTATTCCAGGGTTAAAGTACCCTATTAGGGCGTCCAAGGTTTTTTGTTGTAAAATTAGTCGAATGTCATTCGTGGCACTATGAGGAATATTTTCAGCCTTTCTTCAGACGGAATGAAACTCATGATCAAGATATACGTGGAGAATCAATCTAATAGTGCACAATTTGAAAGGCAAGCAACAGGGTGAGTCATAACTATTGGGACATAGGGTGAAGGAGGATTGTTTGGACTAAAATATGGCGTTAGGACCAAATATGCCTCAATAAAATATTGCTGTGGAAGAAGATACAGGGCGTTTCAATCTGAAAAGTATCGACTACTATAAACTCCCACCAACATTTTTTCACTGACAAGAAAATGACAATTATCTGATAGTCCAAAGTACTCTCTTCATGAATGAAATAATATTTGAAATCTCCTTCCACATACTGTTCAATTGCGTTTTTCTCGAAACCATGTGAAGATATCGTTTTCAAACAAGATTACGTATACTTTAAAATGATGTTTATGTTATATCTTTTCTAATCAAAATCATTAATCCGTAAAATAAAGTTATCAGTCGATTTCATCATCAGGAATCATTCATGTGGCGTTCCCTTTAACAAACTCTAATATACATACAATGATATTCCATGTATAGAAAATATGCCACTGTGTCGATTCTGATAACAACAACAACAAACATTAACTTTAACGCCCTGTATCTTTTTCCACAGCAATATTTTATTGAGGCATATTCGGTATACTATCGCCATATTTTGGTCCAAACAATCCGCCCTTAGATGTCCCAATAGTTGTGACTCACCCGAGGGTCGGTACACTCCCCTCGTAAGGAAACCTGTCATGTTTCTATGCAAAGAAAAACTGACTGAAATATCATTTCCAAAACGGCTCTAGATGAATTGGTGATATTTTGTATGTTTGCGACGTGATCCCATAGAAAATTTCATCTCGGAATCATGGGAATCTTCATTCTATAACTGTAAATTAAGAATGAAGAAGCGAAAAAGGAAATGAAAACAATCAAAGTAGGGTACTGGAAAATGTAATAAGTTGAAATCAATGAGCTGATGTTTGCAGATGATATGGCCATAACAGCAGATTCACAGAAAAACCTACAACATAATTTAGAAATTTTGATAGAAGAATTGACATGAATGAACCTGAGATCAATTTGGAATACAACGTGTGCAATATTCTTGTGTTCGCTTCATCTTAGGGATACGTAAATTTGAACACATTTCTCAAGCTCGTACCAACCTTGGTTGGGTATCAATGTCCGTTCTAAGGGAATATAACTACTGCAACATCACTTATTCAGTATGGAAATCGAAAAAAACTGTTTCTCTATTCAATAAATTGACAAGGAGGTTAGAGTTTCATTCTTTCAACCTTCGAACTAACGAAAACCTTCACATCCCTCGTCATTCGTCAGCCGCATGTTCAGAAAATCATTTCCCTACTTAGCTGTATTTTTTCACAACACGATTATTCAAGATCTCATGCAATTATCGAAATCCACATTCAAAAAGAAACTAAAGAATATTTATTATGTGATAAAGAGAATTACATTTTTATTTCAAACTATGTAGCTTGTTGTATACTACTAGTAATTTTTCCCATCACACAATCTTTATTTCGTGTCCAGTTACTCTCATTCTCATAATACATATTAGGTTGAGTGTAAGAGTAGCTATAGCTAAACTTCGCCTATTATGTAATATTGAAATACTAAATGAAGTCGATTATTATTATTATTATTAATTTGTATAAGACGAAGAGCATGATAATATCCAAATCAAACAAAGAGCATACCATACACTTGAACGGAATCTAAATAGAACAAGTGAAAAACTTCAAATACCTGGAATCAGTAATAGACAATAATGGGAAAATGGAAGGAATAATAAACGACAGACTGGGAAGAACTGGAAAAATGTTTAACATGATGAAGACAACTTGCTTTGGAAAGAAACACCGAAAAACAAAAAAACAACAGCAGTCCAGTAGATAATACACCCATCAATGATAACAGAAAAACATAAATCACGGACAAATGCAATGGAGATGAGATTTCTGAAAAGACAGAAAATTGGAAATCAAACATTTAGACAAAATCTACAGATTGAACCTATGAACGATAGAATAATAGCTAAGATGGTTTGGCCATGTATTGCGAGTGCAAGGAAAAAACAGTGAAGGAAGACCTAGAAGAAGATGGAATGTTGGAATGATGGAATCAGAGAGGAAGCTGAAAGAAAAGGCATAAGATGGGAAGAAATTAAGAAACTGACAAGTCGATACGCCAGACACCTAACGGTATAAAGGCATAGGATTAAGTAAGTAAGTAAATTAGCCTATGCAGTTGTGATCTTCATAGAATTATGCAAATATATTCATCAACCCTACATGAAATGTTTTATGCGATTACGTCACCAATGACCGCTTCCCATCACCGAAATATCCCGTTTGCGGTAATTACTCCGGCAACTTTAAGAATATTATCGCGAGGAACATCGCGAACATTATTCTGGGATCACAGATATTATGCCTCTTTTTTCTTAAACCGCAATAAAGAGTTCGAAAGAAGCCAGCTAAGCGTTGCCAGTAAATCAAGAGCAACAGGTAGCAGCTTTTGACGCCACAATAGTTTTTCTAGGAGCCCAACGAAGCGCAACTTTTGCAATATATAACCAATCCAATGTCAGAGTGATTTCGCTATAGAAATAATGAAGGCAGCGGAATAAGGATAGTAAAATGAATGGTCGTTCCTTCTGCCTTCTATAATGTGATATTGGCAAATAATGTGATGAACAGACTAACTTATAGTTTGGGAGACAACGCAATTTTTTTTGACGCATTTAATTAAGAATAATTTCATTATTTCCGTGTCATATTAACACTTTCTAGACATACAATCAACTCCTGCCGACGTGATGTTGTCAAAAAAACGAGTAAATCCGTAAATGTCAAACATGATGAAAGCAGAAACTTTATCAATCTTTAATTGACATATCAGTTAAAAAAATCACCTCCAGCCACCTTTTTCCTAGAAAGATGTTTTCCTGATGCCATGGAACCAATGATGTGAAAAAAAAGTCCATACATTCTACTGGAATATGCATACCTGAATAGGTCGATCGAAATCAACTTTCCTCTATAAGAAGAAGTTCACTTCCTGATTTTCTGGAGTATTTCGGAATCCTTGAATGGTAATAATAATAAGGTAGGTAGGTAGGTAGGTAGGTAATAATAACAATAATAGGAGTAGGAGTAGGTACTAATAACAATAATAAAGATCATATACGATACTTTTTTTATATGTTCTGATTCCCACGAAAAGGGATATCCTGTAATGTTCAGAGAACATCGTGAGAAAACAAAGATAAATAAGGTAGGAATTTGTGTTCTTCTCATAAATTTCTGGAGGTTATATGCCTCGGGGAACACCTCCCATGGCAATGTGTTCCAGAGCCTCCCTGTTCGTTGGATGAACGAGTCTTTGGAAAGAGATGTTCTGCAGGTCTCCAAAGTGACCACGAAGGAGTACGAAGCCTCAACTCGACGAGCTGATTTCGCGCCGGGGACTGCCAAGGGAGGAACAATTGTTGATATTTCCGAACAGCATCGTCCATGAAAATATCTATAAAATAGAGCCAGATCGCCAACTGTTCTATTTTTAAAATCAGGTTTCTACTTGGATATAGCTGTCTCAAGATATTGGTAGATAACCTACATAAATGGCTCACATGTTCAGTGAATCTCATATTAGTATCCAGATATAAACCCAGATTTTTGCATTCATCCATCCATCCATCCCGGGCTATAGAAGTCGGAATAAAATAGACAATTCTAGTATTTTTCCTTTGACTAAAAATGATAAAATATAGAATCAGCAATGTTCGAATTTTGATATATCGAAATATAAATATTGATCTATGATCATGGCCGATTGAAATCAATTTTCAGGAACACAGTTTGCATCACTCTGTCATTTCGAGGAGTTAAATAAACACCCGCAGGAAGCTTTAAATGAAATAAATACATTCCTATCATATTAACAGTTGATTACTAATTTCAGTAACAGTATTGAAATATTTATTCATTGATAAAAATGAGGAGAGGAAATTTCAAAGGTTCAAAGGAATTGAATCATTCCTGAATGTTTTGAAAACATTCACCGAAGCTTCTAAGATATTCTCTTGAATGTTATAATCCTGTTAGGACCATGTTATTCGGAAATATTGATCGACGATTCGAATTCGCTCAGAAGTTCTGTTGAACCTCAATGGAACCAATCTGGAGAATGACCTGAGTCTAATGAAGTCCCAAGATTGTATGTGGAAATGGCTGTCTATTTCAGTATTAAACGAAACAAACAAATCACATCATTTAGTTGAAATAGTTGCCCCAGAGGAGTTTTATGTTCACGAACTTATCACGGAAATAGTAATATTATTATGGTGCATATGGATATGAAACATATCTAGGGTTGCCTTTAGTCGCTTCCCCCGTTCTAATTCACTTTTTGTTTTGTTTCATTAACTGCCCATTGTGATAGGGGGGATTCGAATTACCCGATAATAGCTATTCCGACATTCAGAACGGTCTATCAAATGGGACCATTCTATTCCCCCAACGATAATGTAGAAGCAAAATGTCGTTTCGGCATTTGAATCCCCTTCACCACACCATGAATATCAGAATTTCCTTCAGCTTTACGAGTAATTTTTTTACCAAGTGTGGTATAGGGGCAATCTGATTCAGTGGCATACAGTGGCGGTTCATGATTTCCAATAATATTCGTGCTTCCTTGTTGCTCATCTATATTTAGATTGGTTATTGTTGCAGGTGGTCCAAATCTTGCAGCCTTATATATGCAGGATACACCTTCTTGCCTTTCTCGATTGGTCTCCAGAGGGGTCTATGTCTATAGTCCAGTTTCTTGGATTATAGATTATCAATTGTGCTCAACCATATTCTGTCACTTCTAGTTCTGACTCACTGGAAGTGTCCATATATCATACCGGGTGACACAGGAGACATGTAGCAGCCTGTAGTTTTTTTATTTGAAAAGATAAAATTTCGAAATTCACAGGGGGTATATAATAAATGGTAGCGCACTTTACGAACTTGACGAAAATTTTTTTCAACCACCTGTTTGACCGGAAGTGACCCCAACTCTTTTTTTAAATGTCACCCTGTACATTTCTTCAATCAATCTTTTTCGCCTTGAAATTCTCTATCCAACCATGTATCACAAAGTGGCATTTATTTCTTAATTCGCTGTTGAATTGCTTTTTATTAAAAAAGAATAAGTTGGCTGTGACATGAATTCGATGATATATCGACACTTGGTAGGCTTTGAAATTTAAAGATCATCAGTAAACCGATATTATTCAAAATGTTTTGATATTCTGATCAATGTCTGCAGGTTGTCAGTAGCTTGTTTGATTCAAGATGAAAACCTTCGAAAATAACTCATGATATTGAGGAATCTAAGATAGGAACATACTTTTTGAATTTAGCTACTCGTACAGAAACTATCTGTCTTTTATTTTCGCCATGTACCTATCACATGATCTTCCCATTTGGAATAATGAAAATAAAATTGTTCCTTTAATACGATGATCCACAGGGCTATCAGTCTATTTTTTCATGATTATTTCACTTAGTAGGCGGTGTATCTACACAAAATGTTTTATGTGTTTGACAGTTGATCGATTGCATCAATAATTTTTCTTCTTCATTTGTGTGTTGATTAAAATTGCATATTAACAACATATCGACTTTTTCGTTTCTTGAATACATTTTCCGTCTCTATTCATTCTCGTTTGTACCCACCAACGAAATAAATAGAAGATTTCCTGACGTTTTGATGACAGAAAACTATGAATAGGCTAAGAATCCATTGGTGTCAAAACTGCATCTATTGTTATATAATGCCATACTCGATGCCATACCTTTGGTGCAGAAACAGGAAGATCTAATAAACCTAAGGTAGTCGCATTAAAAAAAAGCGTACGAGTATATTAGAGAGAGAAATTAACGTCATCCTATTCTGCATAAAACGGGCTATCGGGAATGATTGTTCACCAAATGTTGACAGTAAAGTTGTCATAGGTTCTCGAAAACACAAAGCATTGGCTGAGCCAGTTTTAGACAATTAGAAATAGGATCCCGAAATCCTCTCTTTTAATTAGGGGTACGCTTTTTTATTGCATACGACTGTACAGGCACGGACATATTGACCTTCATCAGAAGGTCACGGGTTGTAGTAACCCGAAGTTGATATAAAATGGAAGAATATAATATGTTATATTCTAAAACGGTATTTTCTGGTATTTTCATATGCCACTACAATATAGGAAGAAATTAGGAATTTGTGAGCTAAGAAACTATTATTGGTGCCGCATCTGCGATCCAAACTGAATTTATTCATGATCTCATATGAAAATCAAATAATATCTAAAATTATTTAGTTTCCAAAACAATCTGGCGTGAAATATTCTTACCGAATTCCACACGAGGTTGAATTATTTTTCGGAAATTTGACCTCTAGTGGTGTTGAAAGTGATAATCCTGCCAGATTACTACGTCACTGAAGGAAAACTTTGCGGAGTGAGTTGCATAGCTATTTACAACTTCCTTGTGGCCAATAGCTTTATGGTTGCGAGGGGTGATAGAAGGCAATATTTTTTATGCCGCTTGTAGGGCGATAGCAATCGAGATTCGAATGATTTTATATGACTATGTAAATCGCAGAGAAGCCTTACACATTCATTTTAAGCAGTTTCGATTTCTATTATTATTTCATGCAGCTTGGATCGATTTGAATAATTTTTTTGTTTCAATTTTATACAAAGTAGTCCTTAACTCTACAGGATTATTATTTATATTCTACTCAATAGCTATCTCAGTTGATGTTGGTATTAGAAAATCGTTGAAATGAACCGGTGTGAAAATAGAAACGGTCGCCGTATCAGAAACGAAATAATAGTATATGCGCACAGGTGTAAAATATTATCTCATCGATTCTCCCGTTTTAACATTCAGATTTGGACTGAAACCATTGCGATCCAAATGTTTTGCGTCGATATGATGAATATGATGATTATAATGATGAATTGAGGTATACACACAAATAGGGTGCTACTACTCCCATATATTGAAAACTTTCAATGCGAATATCTCGCGAGAGAAAAAAGTTACAGAAACGCCGTTTGGCAAAAATGCTAAAGAGTTAAGGGGAACTAGAACCACCATATTTCGGTCAAGGGATGAGTCACCCCGTCGGCGCGGCACACCCCAACTTTGAAATGTCAAATGGCACTACCCTTTTTTGTGATGCCTCAAATGAACAGTCTCAGTCAGTAGTATTCAGCTGTACAAGACTTTTTTTCCACCCACTACAGGATGCACGAAAAATATAAAGTCGAATAAAATGAAATGAATTGTGTTAAAAGGATATTTTATTTGATCCGATGTTCAAAATGCATTCCATTCTGTTGTAAGCAATAGTATAATCGATGTTCAGATGCCATTCTAACATTTTGGAACACATCTCTTGGAATATATCGGCATTCTGCATTTTATTTTATTCGACTTTATGTTTTCCGTTCACCCTGTAGTGGGTGGAAAATAAGTCTTGTATAGGTGAATACTACTGACTGAGACCGTTCATTTGAGGTATCACAAAAGAGGTAGTGCCATTTGACATTTCAAAGATGGAGTGTGTCGCGCCGACGGGGTGACTCATCCCTTTACTGAAGTATGGTGGTTCTAGTTCCCCCTGACTCTGTAGCATTTGTGCCAAACGGCGTTTTCCTAACAGTTTTATTAAGCGAGATATTCGCATTGAAAGTTTTCAAATTTAGACCCTCGAATTAATGTTTTTCGTACACCCTGTAGTGGTTGGAAAAAAAGTCTTGTACAGGTGAATACTACTGACTGAGACCATTCATTTGAGGTATCACAAAAGGGGTAGTGCCATTTGACATTTCAAAGTTGGGGTGTGTTGCGCTGACAGGGTGACTCATCCCTTCACTGAAATATGGTGGTTCTAGTTCCCCTTAACTCTTTAGCATTTTTGCCAAGCGGCGTTCTTCTAACTTTTTTATTTCGCGAGATATTCGCATTGAAAGTTTTCAAATTTACACCCTGTATAGATGAATATCTTCAAAACAAAATCATTTCATCGTTTTTGAAAATTTATTTTCAGCAGTATATTCAAAATGTACAGAGCAAACATACCTACCCTGTTTCAGAATTTGTATCTCAAAACTCACCCTGCAAACCACCCCCGAATAGCTGAACATTATGTAAAATCATCGTTTCTGGAAATTTCTTTCTCAAAATATATTAAAAACAAAGTGAGAAAACATACCTACACTGTTTCAGAATTTTGTATCTCGAAACTCACCCTGGAAACCACCCCCGAATAGCTGAACATTATGTAAAAATCATCGTTTATGGAAATTTCTTTCTCAAAATATATTAAAAACATAAAAAGTCGCTCGGACAGATCGATTTCAATATGACGAGGGACACATTTTCCTGCAATCATCATATTCCAAAGTTGAAACCTTGAAGCGAATTAAGTTCCTCAGGATGAGTTTGAACCAAAACCTTTATTTTTATTTATTATAAAATTATTTGATTGTCATAAATTGCATCTAAATTGTATTGAAGCAATATCAAGACTGCTGAAGCTACGTATCAGCTCCAGTAGCATCGGAGATGAAAACAGCTGACGCAGTTGCGATAGCGTCTTGGCTTCTTGGAATTGCTGGGGTCGTTGGAATGGTATTTCTCTTGATATAATTCCTCCCTCCTTAGAGAGATCCATACGGAGGGTGGATCTCCTATTGGTTATTCGTCTTCGTCGGTATCGATGATTCTTGAGGGCAGCTGGAGATGTTGCGTTTGCATTTCCTTCAGTGGAATGGAAATAGTTGGTGATGTAGCCAAGGGTTGGTTTTCCCTTGGGGTCAGACATCTGGCTCTGAAGATCTTTGAAAACCAATATATTGCCAATAAGGATAAGACGATATAAATTGGTATTGTCCATTGAAATGACAAATCTTGGGGTGAATTCTTCAACGTAATTTGTTGAATTTCCGCCTGCTCTCTTTGTAGCTTATTTATTTGATCCAAGGGTATGTCGTGGAGGTGGAGTTCTTGAAGATGACTTGGACTTGCTCTAGGGGTTTTCACTTCCGGTAGTAGTAGCGCCTGGCCTGGAATGATGTCTTCTGTGTTGGCAAATAAGAAGTGTTTTGTAGTTTGGAAACTGCAACCAGTTGGCACTTCGAGAAGGTAGGTGCCCTTAAGAGTAGCTAGGTCCGTTTTTTGACAATGAACCTTGACCTTTGTTTCGTAGGGAAACACAGCTATGTAGTGGACATTATTGATTGGCTGGATGATCTCGTGATCGATCTTGATTCGGACTGGTTCACATGTCGAAAGTTCATCGGCTTCCAGTTGAAGTAGGTGAAATACACAATCATTCTGGTCGGGTGCCTGGAGTTGATTATCGGTTTGACAAAAATACGTGGGGTGTGTATTTTTGCATCTCTTGTCTTCGTACTTGAAAAGTTTACTTCCCATGGCAAGGAAAGGTTTAGGTGGAACGAGAATGGTATTGTTCTTGGTGGGTACTGAGTATAAGTGGTAATAGGAATAGGTTTCCGGTAGCATGATAGGGAAGTGAATTATGAAAACAATCCTATCGTTTGAATAATATGATTCTACTTTGAGTATGTCATAATATTTGTGCAAAGTTGAAAAATGATTTCCAAACATCAAGTTTCCCGATGGATAATTTTTCAATAAGACTTGTATAATAAATTCCAAATCTTCTATTCTTAGAATACTATAATGAATTGTTTCTAATTTCGCAAATGTAACCGCGTTTACTAAATTGCTTATTATTTCCGTTAAAACATTGAGTACGGCACTGATTTGATCTAAAGCATTCTTAGCTATGAGATACCCATTGTAATCAAACATCAATTCTTTTAATTCTGCATTGAGTTCTTTGATTTTTTCAGCAATTTGTATTTCGTTTTGTTTGATTGAAGATATGGTTTCATTATAATCATCAATTATTTTGCTATTCAAAGAAATTTGCTTGTTCAGAGTAGTCACTATTTGTTTTTGATTCGAATTCAAAGTCTCTATGGCACTATCATATCTTTTCCCGTCCTCTGCGTCGAGGTTTCCTGAAATGCTTTTGAAAATACTTCCAAGACCGTCAATAAGGCCTCGTTTTATTCTTTTAGTAGAATGTAGGAAGTTAAATTTTGCTTTCGTTTGATCAAGTTGAAATAAAATATTATTTCGAATAGTTTTCAGTTCTTCATGAAAAATTTCGTTTTTACTATGAATTGTTTGCTGAATTGTTTTGAATTGATTCTCGATTTTTCCGAGTTCGATTCCGATTGGATTCATATCAAAATAATGAATAAAAGCGTGGTAGGTACTTGTTAATTTTGCATCTCCTAGCTTATATGGTAATATGCCAGGGTTGGATTCCAGGTTAGTCAGCTTGATTTCTTGTGTGGTCTTGGCTAGTGGAAGCACGAGGAGAAGCCTGCAATGGGACAATTTTCTGATTAGATAGAGGTCGCCTCAAATTACTCTTATGATAGGTGATAGTTTTGCGACAGATTTTACCAGGGTGGTTTTTGGTAAGTTTCACGGCCTGAATAGTTATTTTGTTGTTTTTCTTAAGAGGTCGAGACCTGAATTTGGGACAAGCTTTGTTTCGTGATCTACTTTGGTGATAGATCAAAGTACCTGGATCATAGGTGAGTGGATCGTGACGATCTACATTAATTTTTTCGAGAATGATCTCTTTTCGTTTGGACATTTGTTTATTGAGTTGTTTGTAAATTTCTCCTGTACATTCCTTGTGTTTACTGATGTAGTTTTCGTATAATTTTTCGTTGATATCTATGTCAAAGGGACTGTTACTGTCCAAATGGCCAGTGATCATGTATATAGGGCGTTATTTTATGGCTGAATGTATGACGAGGTTATAGCCTAATACGGCGTATGGCATTTGATCAAGAATATTTAGATCTTTTCGCGTTTCTTGGACAATTCTAAGATGTTCGATGAGCGTTGAGTGAAATCTTTCAACGATTGAATTTGAGTTCGGGTTCCAAGCAGTGGTGTAATGAACTTGTATTTTATGTGAAGCTGTAAATTCTTGTATTACATTATTTTTGAGTTCAGTGCCCTGATCAAGTACTAACATTTTTGGTGTTCCATGATGAGTCATGAAGTTTATAAATCCTTTTGCTATGTGGATAGCAGTAAGTCCTGTCAATGGATATGCTTGCGCATATTTTGAAAATTTGTCTACTATTGTCAAAAATTTTTGATTTTTAATTGTGAATGTATCGGCATGTACGACTTCAAAAGGTTTGTTTGGAGTTGGTGTCAGTTCAAATTTCTGTTTTGGTGGGTTTCTGTCATATTTTAGTTTTTGGCATATTTCGCAATTATTGATGTATTTCGTGACTGTGCCTCTGATATTTGGCCAATAATAACGACGTTTTATTTGCGATTCGGTTTCGATTATTCCGCGGTGGTTAGTTTTACCGAGGTGGTAATCCTGAACAATTTCTTGCCTTTCGTCGACTGATGTCACGTCTTTCAATACGTTATTGCAAAGAATGATTTTGAATGCGGAGTTTTTAAATGTATTTCTCAGGACTTAGCAAAATCGAGGGATATATTCTCGTCGGTCCAAATTAATTGCAAACGTTTTCTTTGTCATAGTGAACTCTTTGAAAGTATTTATGATATCATTTTCAAAGTTATTAGAGGAAATCTGAATCTCCGTTCTAGTTTTATTTTCGAATAATCGCTTTATTCTAGGAACAACTGGAGAGTGTAATACTATTCTCAGAAATAACTGATTTTGGAAGTTGTTAATAGGTGTTTCTGAGATCGGGACTTCGTATACGGGGTTTTCTTGGCTAGTATGAACAGTTTCGTTATCACTATCATGAATTTCATTGTCCTGTTCGCTTTCTGTATTGGTATCATCTAAATTGGGGGATTCATCGATATTTCCTAATATTGATTCGTTATCTAATTCGAAATTTGGATTTACTGAAGTCGAGAATGGCTTTACTTTTGTTGACCTATTTTCATTACATTTTTCTGTACCGGTATATGAATCATTAATATTAATTTCGTTAATTGTTATCCGGGAGAGGGCATCGGCATTGGTATTGAGTGTTGCTTTTTTATAAAGAATGGTGTAATCAAACTCATCAAGTTTGAGTCTCCATCTTGTAAGGCGTGCATTAGGATCTTTGATAGAGAAAAGCCAGTGCAGTGGTTTGTGGTCACTGTAAATGGAAAATCTCCGTCCATACAAGTAAGGCCGGAAATACTTGGTGGCCCATACTATGGCCAAAAGCTCTCGTTCTATCACACTATAATTTTGCTCCGCTTGATTCAACGTCCTTGATGCATATGCTACAGGTCTATCTTGACCAACTGGTCCCTGTGATAACACAGCTCCAATGGCAAAGGCACTGGCGTCCGTGCTAAGGTTGAAAGGTAACGAAAAATCGGGATATTGAAGTATGGGGTCATTAGTCAACAGCTCTTTGCAAGTCTCAAAACATTGGATGTACTCAGGATTATTGATATCTATTTTACTTCCTTTTTTTAAACATGACGTCATGGATTTAGTAATTTTGGCGAAATCCGGAATGAATTTACGATAATACCCTAACAGACCTAGGAAACTTTTGATTTCTTTGGTAGTTTTAGGTATGGGAAATTTTTTAATAGCTACTATTTTATCGGGATTCGGTTTTATACCCTCAGTAGTTATAATATGTCCTAGATAGGCTGTTTCTTTCTTCAAAAATTCACATTTATCTAACTGAACTTTTAGATTAGCTTCGCGAAGACGGCAAAATACTTTTTTGAGATTCACTATGTGTTCTTGTAACGAAGTTGAATAAATAATAATATCGTCAAGATAAACAAGACATATATTATTATTCAGTCCTTTGAGGACGTGGTCCATAACTCTTTGGAAAGTACTTGGGGCGTTTTTCAGACCGAAGGGCATACGGAGGTATTCATAGTGTCCATTTTCCACATTGAATGCTGTTTTTTGGACGTCCTCCGGATGCATCTCGATCTGGTGGAAACCGCTGGCCAGATCAAGTGTGGTGAAGTAGGTACACCTCCCTAGTTTATCTAACACGTCGCTGATGTTGGGTATAGGATAGCGATCTTCGATGGTTTTCTCGTTGACTTTCCTATAATCAACCACGATCCGCCATTTTTTCTTTCCTGAACTATCTGCCTTCTTTGGAACTATCCAGATGGGAGAGCTCCAAGGTGAGTTACTCTCTCGAATTATATTTTGTTGAAGCATATTTTGAATCTGAGTGTTTACTTCCTCTTTATGAACAAAGGGATATCGGTACGATTTTGTGTGTACTGGTATTTCATCACGAGTCAAAATTCGGTGTTTAATTTGGTTAGTGAATGTTAGTGCGTTTTGGTCTAGGTGAAATATATCAGCGTATTTTTTACATAACGTTAAAATTTCAGATTTTTCTTCTATGTTCAAATGGTCAGTCCTTATCAGTTTGTCTATGTCGGATTGATTATTGGTTTCGGAATAATTGACAAAATTCATGTTGAAGTATTCAAAATTGTCTTGTATAGGTATCGATTGAATTGGATATAGTAAAGTAAGGTTAGAATCGTAAATGGAAATATTAAAAACTTCAACAATCGCCCAACCGTTCTTTGACGTGGTGACTGTTTCAGGAATTCTGAAATTCTGAAAAATTTGCTGTGGAACCAAAATTTCTCCAGATTTAATGGTTACGGGAATTTTAATTTGGGTTACAGTATTACCTGGTAAATTTCTTTCAAAAAATAATTTAGGTACGGCACTGAAATATTTCAATGGAATAATAGCGTTTTTTGTTACAAACTGCAGTTTAGCAAAATCTAGACTTACATTCAAGAGTTGTATGGTATCTATTCCTAGAAGTCCATCAAACACGCTGTGAAATTTGTAAGCATAGAATTTCAGATGCCTTTTATCATTGAGTTCTGCGAACGCGGGTATAGTTACTGAAAAATCATGTTGTGACGATGAAAATGCTGTGGAAACAACAAATGGATCCTTAACTTTATAATTTGAATAATATTTATCGACAATTTCAGGGCATAAAAAAGATTTGGTTGCTCCTGTGTCAACAAGTAATTTGAGGGGAGGTTCATTAATTACGATGTAAGGTAGTTGCCTTTTATCGAATGAACTATGGTATTGAATTACGTGCTGGGATTCGAATGGCTGTCCCGTTGAAAATCCTCGTTATTTTCATACGTGGGTGTTTCCGCGAATTCGAAACAATCTTCTGTATCGTATTCAACGCTTTCTTGTTGACAATAATCGGTATATTCTTCGTTAATGGGTACATCAAATTGTTCAGTATTATGTAATTGTTCTGTATGCCATCTTTGATTTGATTGATTGGGTTTGAAATTGATCGTGGGTTGCCGGGATGTTGTACTCATAGGTGTAGGTTTTGACTGGTTTATATTCGCATTCGGGTTTGGTTTCCATACATTTTTCGGGGTTCCGAAAACCTGTTGATTTGTTGGAAATCTTTGGAAACTATTATATCTTGGTTGAATGTTGATGGGGCCTGTTGGAAATGTTTGGTTTTGTTGGCCACTGGTACCGGCTTGCATGTAGTTTTGTGGTCTTGCAAAATTTTGAGTAGGTGTATTATTATATTGTTGTGGTCGTGTGAATGCAAAATGTTGAGGTTGTGAATTTCTCTGAACAGAATTATTCGAAGTGAAATTCGGTCTTTTTTGAGTTTGATTGAATGACCTTTTCGGTTGCGAATTCGATTGGTTTTGGTTCGGATTCGTAGAATTTTGTAAATACCGGATGTTATCTTCGTTTCTTATGAAATTCATAGCCTCAATCATAGATTTGGGGTCTTTGGTGCGTACCATAATGCCATAGGGATTTTTTAATCCTGCCAAAAATACTTGTAATGCTTGCTGGTTATACATTTTTTGCTTGAACTTCCTAACATTATTATCACTTTCATGAATAGCCAAATAATTGGATATAGTGTTCAGAATTTTTCGAACTTTATCGTGAAATTGATAAGGGCTCTCATTATTAGACTGCCTCAGGTTATTCAAATCTAGTGACAAACAATATTCGTTTCGAGGATCACTGAAATTTGTAATGAGTTCATTTTTTATTTCGTTGATGGTACTAGAACAGCTGATGTTCACAACTTCCCTAGCTGGACCTTTCAATTTACTAATAATTGTTCTCAAAATAATTACATTCTGAAAATTATTCGGATTGGCAACGTCATAAAAGTGTGTTACGATGCTATCTATACTCTCTAGAAAGAAATTCAGTTCATTGACGTCCCCGTCAAAGTCTGGAATCGTTTCTGCATGAACTTTAGTAAAATTTGGAAGAGACATTATAAGTTGTGTTTCTTCAGTCAAGCTAATTGAATTCAAACTTTGAGTCAAATTATCTAATTCTGTATTGATTTCTGAACTGTTGAGTTCACCTAATTCTAACTCTAGCTTATCTGTACGATCGCGGAAGGATGAGGATTCACTAGAGGAGTCTGACATGCGGAATGGAAGGACTTACAGTACGATTTTCTCCATTGATGATCGATCTGCTTAATCCTGGTATTTGGTTCGCCTCGTCTCTGATGGTTTCTCGTTCCAGCACTCCACTTCCAACCTTTCTTCGATAGATGAATGGAAAGTAGGCACTTTTCCCGATAGTCAGTTAACTATTAAAATAGACAAAATTTCCACGATGGATTTTCCTGACTATCCTACACGACTGCGCCAATTAAGTTCCTCAGGATGAGTTTGAACCAAAACCTTTATTTTTATTTATTATAAAATTATTTGATTGTCATAAATTGCATCTAAATTGTATTGAAGCAATATCAAGACTGCTGAAGCTACGTATCAGCTCCAGTAGCATCGGAGATGAAAACAGCTGACGCAGTTGCGATAGCGTCTTGGCTTCTTGGAATTGCTGGGGTCGTTGGAATGGTATTTCTCTTGATATAATTAGCGTAACGGGCATCAACTTACGATTTTCAAATAGAACACCCTGGATTTCATTGCATTTTTAGATAATTCCTGAAGAGCTGCTTTCATCAATGTATCACACTTGGTGTCTAGCGGGAATGAATCTTGAACCACCCTGTTCTTCTTTGAAGAGTTGGGACACCCTGTATTTCGACCCTCCCCAATTTTATAGTGTAGTTGTAGGAACAAGTCGAACGAAAACTGTTTGGTTCATTCTTCATTTCCATTGAATACTTAATAATTGGACAACAATACTCCCCATACATCACGTTGCATAAAAATATAAATGACGTCTTCAATATCCAAGAAAAAAGGTCGACAAAATAAATCCTCAATACCCTTCTGAAGGTCATATTTTATGTTCATTGAAAGAACCATATTATGAAGTTTTACTGATTCTAGAAATATTTTATATTTATGTTATATTTTATATTTACTTGGTCACCATGTTTATTTGTATCGTCCTGTAAATCTTCAAACTTTACTTTTGATACTGTGTTATTTACGTCCGATTAATGGAATGTTTCATGAAAAAAGTGGGTACTGTTTATCGTATCGAGAACGAGGAAAAAATTGTGAATCATTCGATTACAGAACACTGTTCTGAGAACAGTCGAATATATTATCAGTATATCGTCAACTTCGCAAGTGTGTATATGTGTGTGGAGAAAACTGACTGTTAGATTATTTGAATTTGAATTTTTAAACATTGAAAAGTATACCCAAAGTGAGGAAAGGATGCCGGTGAGTTGATATCAATGCTTTTAGATCAAATTCGACACCAATTCTTATGGTTTTCATCTCGGTTTTCATATATTATAAAGAGTTCCGGATCTTATGAAGATTCTGATTTTTAGCTGGAAATTTCAATTTTCTTTCCAAAATTTCAACTTCAGAGTGAAACATTCGCCGTTTATATCGAAATCTCAACTTTTATCTCGAATGTTTCGACTTTTATTAGCAAAATTCCTACTTTTCCCAATATTCGAACTTTTATTTGAATATGAATTTCTAGAACACAACATCGAGTTCAAAAATCTATTGGCCAATAATAGTAATTCTACAGTGTGTGATCCTATGATGGGATATTTAAAAAAAATTTCATTCACTTCACCATTTTTGGTAAAACTGCATTTATCATGCGATAGTTTTTTTTTTCGAAAATATCTTCTGGTACTTACGTATTCTTGTCTGAAAAACACGATTTTGATAATCAGTATGAGAACAAACCACTATTTATCGAGATATTTCAAGAAAAAGTTCGGAATTTCGCCTTCTTTCTCCCCTTTTGTTGGATGCATTTACAGCTGCTTGCTCTTCTTTTTTTGTCATTGGACACTTTATATACTCATGATGTACTTCAATGATACATTTGAAGATAGAAAATCCAACAGGAAATATGATTTTTTTCTGTAACGGGAAAAATGTTTGGCATTTCATCTCTATTGGCAGGTTATAAAATGTCACTTTTCTTGAATTACTTTCTTCCCGTGGAAAAGAGGGAGTACTTTTTTCCCAAATATATATCACATATACAGGGTGATCCACGGTGGATGGCCTATTAGAAGTATCTGGAGAAAGAAAAGACAGAGCATTCTGAAAATTGGGATGCTTTGATAATTGAACATTCTCTATCAGTCTGAAATATTTTCATCGATACACTGCTGCCACTTTTATCAAAAACAACTAGCAACTTTGTTTTTTAAAATAGAACACCCTGTATTTCATTGCATTTTTAGATTCTTCCTGAAGAGCTGATTGCATCAATGCATCACACTTGGGGTCTAGCAGGAGTGATTACACAGATATAGGGTGTTCAAAATCGAGATTTTTCAATTTTAGGATTTTTTGTGTCGAAACTATTCATTATCGATCAAAACGGCTTACATGTCCCTATCTTTACTTTTGATTCACTATCTACTGGAATTTAATTGAAAAAAATACAGGGTGCTCCAAGATTCTGAATTCTGATCACCCTGTATCTGTTCCAAATAAATGTCAGTAGATAGTAAATCAAAAGTTAAGATAGGGACATGTAAGCCGTTTTGATCGATAATGAATAGTTTCGACACAAAAAAATCCTAAAATTGAAAAATCTCGATTTTGAACACCCTATATATCTGTAATCATCCCTGCTAGACCCCAAGTGTGATGCTTTGATGAAATCAGCTCTTCAGGAAGAATCTAAAAATGCAATAAAATACAGGGTGCTCCATTTAAAATAACGAAGTTGCTAGTTGTATCTGATAGAAGTGGCAACACTGTATCGATGAAAATATTTTGGACGGATAGAGAATGTTCAATTATCAAAGCATTCCAATTTTCAGAATGTTCTGTCTTTTCGTTCTCCAGATACTTCTAATAGGCCATCCACCGTGGGCCACCCTGTATATACACTGTTGATGGCTTTTGTTGTGCTATAGCTATAGCTAAACAAATTCGCAATTTTTTGAAATCAAATCACAGAATGAGGCTGACAGAAATGACATCAGATATTTGATTACTTCAAAATAATGATAAAGATGCCTACAACGCAAATGTCCCTATTGTTAAAAAATTGAAATTTCACGTCGATAATTTTCAGATTTCAAAATAATGTAATATCTTCTCAATATTGATTCGTCCTTTCTTCTGTCACAGAAAAAAATAGTGTATTATAGACGGGAAAACATTAGATTCTAGCTCACGGTTTTTTGTCTCCCTAGATTCCAAAAATTGAATAATATATAGGGTGTTCATTCGTAAACATTGTCGCGGACGTCATTAGTCTTACGTGGATCACCCTATATATTTAATTTACCCGTATGAATATGGCAAATTGAGATTGAAAATCGACCTATTTCAGGAAATTCCTCAGAAATAGATAGTTTGGCTGAAATAGTATATTACATAACTGGTGTGGAAACGAGCGCAGGAAATGCACTTTCCAACGAGTTTTGTACACTATTTTTCCTACGACCACAAATATTTATATTATATGTCATGAGTGTTCATAAGACCAGAGTAGGGATCATGTTTCTAATCATATTCGATCACATGAAGGTGATATCATTATCATTATTATTCAATTTTACTTCAATATTCAAATGAGCATCATTAGTTCAACGTTAACTTAATATCAAATTAATATGAACTTGACATTGACTCAACATTAACTTAACATCAACTCAACATGAATTTAACAGTTTCTTAACATTAACTTGAAATTAACTTAAGATATACTCAACATCCACTCAACATCAACTCAACATCAACTTAAAATTAACCTAACATTGACTTTACATCAACTTAACATTAACTCAATAATTATTCAACATTAACTCAACATTAAATCAACATCAAAATCAACTCAAAATTAACTCAACATTAAAATCAAATTAACATTAACTTCACATTGATCACTAAATTGCCAATACATTGACATCAATTCAACTTTCAATTGAAATTAACTTGATTTCAACTTTTCATCAACTGAACATTACGTCAACATTAACGACAATAACTCATGTTAAATCGACACTAACTTTCCATTAACTTGACCATAACTTAACTTACCATAATTCAGCATAATAATCATTCCTTGGTATACATCATAATCTGTAGACCCTGTTACTGTGCGATTATGTTGTCATAGTGAAACGAGTCACTTTCTCAATAACAAATCAATGTATTTTGTGCTGTTTTCATAGGTGGTCGTAGGAAAATGAATTTATTCCATACTATACGTACACACCAATGAACTCATATTGATTTCATTGGTACACACTGAATGTTTCTTTCACGAAAAAATCCTGTGTTATGACGTGGTTATGACCCTCCATGATTTTCAGTGTAGTTGTAGGATCAAGTCGTACAATTCGAGTGGATTGACAATATGAAACCCCAACTTTCGATTGAAGGGCATGCTTCATTGCGAAAGAACCATTATCATTTTTCAAGCTTTACTGATTTTATAAAATATTCTACATAGGCACGGGGTCATTAACCATGTGTATTTGTATCGTCCTGAAAATCATCAAAGTTTAGTTTTGACACCCTGTTACGTCCGGTTGATGGAATGTGGCATAAAAAAAGTGAAGATTGTTTATCGTTTCGAAAAAAGCCGGCATAAAGTTGTGAATCATTCGGTTTGCCTGTTAGGCTGGAATTTGTAAATCAGTTTAACGTATACTACGACGTTGTTTGTATGTGTGTGTGTGTAAAAACTGATTCTTCCATTGTTTCCAGAAATTTGGCTTTTCGAATATTGAAAAGTGTACCAAATGTGAGGATAGGATGTCGGTGAGTTGATTTCACTGTTTTGAATCAAATTCTATGTTTTTTTTTGTTTCAAATTCAGACATTATTCAATCAAAATCTCGATGATTTCAATCACACAGGCCTTTTTTTTCTACGGCTATGATATAAAATTGCTCCTGTTTTACTGTGTTCGATACATGAATGAGGTACAGGGTGTTTCGCCATAAATGTCTCCCCCTCCAGCTCAGTTATCTTTGAACCGATTGCAAAATTTCAAATATCATCTAAAATTATTTTCGATAGTTTTTTTCCGCTACTTCAGAAAATACAAGGTGCTCGAAACAAACGATCTACAGGGCACTATTTGATTTTTTTTAATGGAACACCCTATTTCTCATTGTGTTTTTAGATTCTTCCTGGAGAGCTGATTTCATCAATGCCACATTTGGGGTCTAGCGAAAATGATTACAGAGATATAGGGTGTTCAAAATCGAGATTTTTCAACTTTAGGATTTTTCTGTGACGAAATTATTCATTATCAGTCAAAACGGCTTTCATGTCTTAACCTTCGATTTACTATCTACTGACATTTAATAATTGGAACAGATACAGGGTGATCAGAATTTTGAATCTTGAAACATTGATAACATTTCAACCATCAATAATTAGTTTCTTTGGAAATAACCCCTCCTACCACCCCACTTCTTTTGATCCATTAATTATAGGACATCCTGTATATACAGGGTAGGCCACCAGTAACGCCTCGGTCTTTAAAAGGCTAACCACTCATCTTGTTGAAATTCTCCCTCTATAGGACGTTGTATGTCAACATAGGATACCATTTGAAATCATTTCGAAACATACAGGGTGTCCTCCCAAAAAAAAACAATCCACTGAAGTAATACTTTTTTTTAATGGAACACCCTATATATTATTTCACTTCGAGATTCTCCCGGAATAGCTGATTTCAACGACCCATCGTATTTGGGGTCTAGCAGTAATAATTATTAATGAGATATATGGTGTGAAAAATCGAGATGTCTTAGTTCAGGAATTGTTTGTGACGAAACTATTCATAATTGAATACTGTCTGTAGGTTAATCGAGGAGGTGGTACATTCATTATTCAAAATTTTTTGGGATTTTCTCTCCTCGTTTCTATAAAATAAAAATATGAATATTATTCCAATATACGTGTAGTAAGGACAAATCAGATGATTTGCCCCAAAATGTCACTGCGTTTAAAGAATTTTCCTATCAGAGAGCCTAAAAGAAATATTCACTAGCTTGTCAGTGACAATTTGTATTGAAAAATTTTTGGAAATCATTTTGAATCATTAGAAATCAACAAATTCAAAAATTTTGACATTTTACTTAACGATCAATTAGACCTCAATGGTTCACCACTGTGGAATTTGTTTTCTTAGTAGGTAGAAATATTTATTTGCTATCAACCCTTTCAAGTTGATCCGGTATACCGAAATTTAATGTAGATATTATGCCTAATTTCCGAAAATGGAGGTTTATCGATCCTGTCCACAGGTAATTAATTCTTCAAGTTGGGAAAGTAGGATATAAATGTACTTACTTACTTACTTACTTACTTACTTACTAACTATATAAAAGTTAAGCAAGCCAACGTTGGTTTAGTTCATTGTACCAGTATATTTGCCAGTATATCACCTGACGAAGCTACTGTGTTAGCGGAATATGTTGTGTGTTTAAGAATTTTGTGGAAATCTTATCGTTTGTGAAGTTTTTACATTCGAAAATATACATGATTTACATATCACATTTAGTAGATTACAGCCAACGTATGACGTATGACATATGACATTCGACAGATGGCAGCTCAAGCTCACATATGATAGATAATACAGAATGATAATATTTTGAAAACTTCCCACCCTCAATATCTTCCTTGCAGTGGATAATATGAGCAATCGAAAAAACAGGTCGATTTTATTTTCGAAGGGGACACTTGAAATGATTAGTTTTAGCCCTGTTGGTTCAACTCCCTAGGAGAGGTTGATGTTACCCTTATAATCTCAAATTAAAAACATATAATGTTCACCTCCATGTAAGTCAATTTTTGTTTTTTTATAACAATATGTATGTTTTCACATGCCTTTGCTTGTAGTAACTTCTGAAAACGGCTGAAGATGGACTTTTATAAGTCCGAAACATGTCTCTTTGATTAATTTACATCATTAATAAAGTAGTGGAGATGACTTTGAGCTTTCCTTCTTCTTTTTGAAAAATTCCACTCCACTTTGAGCAAACCTACCGTTCGAAAGAGAATTGATCGCCCTTCAAAATAATGTGCCATTTGACCCCTCTTCCCATTTGAGATTCTAAGGTTTACATCTACCCCTCCTAGGGAGTTGAACCAAGAAGGTTAAAAATATTCATTTTTAATGTCCCCCTTGATGATGAAATTGACCTTTCTTCTTGATTTCTCATATCATTTACTGGAAGGAAAATATTGAGGGTGCGAAATTTTCGAAATGTCACTCTGTATATGCCGTTAATGAAACGTCCGGTGCTCATTGAAACTAAACGCTCTGGTTCAACTAACGTTTGACGTATGACATTCAACAACTGACGTATACCACGTGACCTTCCCGTACTCGTCGAAAGCAGGCACCCAAGCCGTCGAAATGGCTAACGGTTCAAAATGACGCTCAAATGACGATACGTATGATGTTTGACAGATGACGTATACCACGTGACCTTCTGGTGCTCTTTGAAAGCAGACACTCAGGGTCGTCATAACCTACGAATTTGAACCAGAATGGCTATCGATTCGAAATGGCACTCAACTGACGATACGTATGATCATTGACAGATGACGTATGCCACGTGACCTTCTGGTGCTTATCGGAAGAAACACTCAGGGTCGACACAACCTACGAATTTCAATCGAAATGGCTATCGTTTCAAAATGGCGCTCAACAGATATCATTTGCGACGTTTGGCCTATTATTTATTGCTTCACCGATAGCAAACGCCCATATTCAGCGCAGCCAATGTATACTACATATACTTCCTGTACCATTAACCTTGTCAAAACAGATATCGAAGTTCGACATAACCTACGAATTTCAATCATAATGGCTACCAATTCGAAATATAGCTACCAATTCAAAATGTCGCTTAACTGACGATACATATGATGTTTGACAAATGATGTATGCCACGTGACCTTCCGACTCAGGTCCGACATTACCTACGAATTTCAATAAAATGGCCATCGATTCAAAATGGCGCTCAGATTAGGTGAAACAGTGGAGATTACGATTTCCTGTCTCGAAGATATATTTTTCCGCTGTGTGTGATTAAAGTTCGAATAACAATATTCCTCCCTATAGGAGTATTATTTCAATCTTCGTTTGTGTTGGACATGTAATTCTGTATGTGTTTTCATTGCCAAAAAACCTGTGTGTGTGCGTGAAAAGTGCATGGAAAAACTAGATACTGGAGCGGCCATTACTGCATAGATGGACGCTACTCGCTCATTTCTGAATATAGCTGTTTTTCAATGAAATTGGTAAGTTGCTTAGTTTTCTGCTTTTCAACCGAGGAAGGCATCAGTCTTGGATAGGTAGAAATTATTTGAATGGGCACGAAAAACTATAGTTATCAAAATGCATTGATTCTCAGCAGCGATTTCATTTCAGTACATCAAAATTATTGTACTTACGTGGCCAGTTCACAACATCAACAAAAATAAGCGAAAATTTTCAAGAAATCTGTGTATAATCATAACTTGATGTACAAGGCGTTTCGTAAAATATTAGGATTTTGTTTTTTATATACTTCTAGAGTTCCGCTAACAACAGAAATTTCATTCTATTTAAATACAGGGTGTTTCGTGGAACATTTGGATTTCCAGTTTTATATTTTGTCAGATTTCAGCTAGCGAAAAAACCGTCCATCTAAAATAGGATTTTATTCAGATATAGAGTGGAAACATTAGGATTTCCAGTTTTATATACTTCTTGATTTCAGCTACCGAAAAAGCATACATCATCTGAAATAGTATTTTATTCAAGTACAGAATACTTTTCTAGAGTTCTGCTAACAACAGAAATTGAATTTTATGTAAATACAAGGTGTTTGGTTAAACATTTGGATTTCCTGTTTTATAATTTCCAAGGTTTCAGCTAACGAAAAAAGTATACATCTGAAATGGGGTTTTATTTAGATACAGGGTGTTTCGTGGAACATTAGGATTTCCAGTTTTATATTTTGCTAGATTTCAGCTAACGAATAAAGCTACTGAACTAGTGTTTAATCCAAATACAGGCTGTTCTTCTAGAGTTCCGCTTACAACAGGAATTGAAGTTTATTAAAATACAGGGTGTTTCGTGAAACATTTGAGATTTCATCATTTTTATATATTGCTGAATTTTCAGCTAAAAAAAGAAGTAGGAATTTTATGTAAATTCAGAGTTGTCTCTGTCATAGATACAGAGTGAATAAAAACAAGAGTTTTCAAACGATGGTTCGTTTGTTAAAACTGACATCTTTAGTGTTCTTCTTTCGCCGTAATGTTATGAAAACAAGTCAAAACTAGGATTTGAGAGTGTTGGACTTTCGTTTGTTTCGGCTTTTGTTTGAAAAGTTTCAATTCCAAATTATAAAGTATACTGAATATATCGGCCTTTAGAAACAAGTTTTTCAATTACAAAGTATACAGAATGGGGAGATTGCCTCAAAGGTGCTTCAGAAATATCTGCTTTTCCACTTCGGAACTTTCGATTATATGCCTTGATTTCTACCGAAACTGCCAATATATTTAGTAAAGGAATTCAATGGGCGTAATGGGTCAATGAAAAATGTAAATATATCTATCAAATATTTGATTGACAGATGAGACAAATCACAAAATAATCTATTGCATTTTTTTCTTGAAACAATAATCTTCAAACCATGCTGTGAAACTGTAGGCGCCTACCCCTCTTCTATCGGTGCTGTAGTCTTCGATAACATGATGAACCCCCTCTTTGTGGCAGAAAGAGAAGAAACTAGGATTGCAGTCACTGCAATTGTATGGTCTACCCCAGTCACAGTTTGGCATTGCTGATTACGTCTGTACTGTTGAAGAGCTGACGAAATACTGAAGAGCTGTCACACTGACATCAACAGTTGGTATGAGACCTAAAATATAGTATGAAAGGCTTGTTTCTCCCCACCACCCTCGAGGTAAAGCCTTAGCGCGTTTTTTTTTTTCGTAGAAAAGCATTCCTAATAGGCCTATCAAAACCACACGCTCTAAAGATTTGAGGGGAATAATTCATTATAGAACAGGTGACTGTTGATATGAAATCAGAGCAGTTTTTGTTTGTTCTATTTCTAGCTGCACGAAGATCAATTTCTTATTTAAAAGAAACACTTCATCAATTTGCCAGATAATGCCTCTTTCTAGAACAGGTGACTGTTGATATCAAATCAGGGCAGTTTTTGTTTGTTCCATTTCTAGCTGCACGAAGATCGATTCCTAAATCAATAGAAACACTTCTTTAATTTGCCAGATCGTTGGGGTCTTTTTTCATTGAACTATTCACCTAAACTTTGTAAAGCGTGTGGTTTTGTTAAGGCCTATAGGAGGGGGATGCTTTTCTAGAAAAAAAAGGAACTAAGGTTTTACCACGAGGGTGTTGGAGAAACAAGCCTTTTATACTATATTTCAGGATTCATACCAACTGGTAATGTCAGTGTGACAACTCTTCAGTATTTCGTCAGCTCTCCAACAGTACAGACGTAATCAGCAATGTCAAACTGTGACTGGGGTAGACCATACAATTGCTGTGAATACAAACCTAGTTTCTGCTCTTCCTGCCGCAAAGAGGGGGTTCATCATGTAATCGAAGACTACAGCACCGATAGAAGAGGGGTAGGCGCCTACAGTTTCACAGCATGGTTTGAAGATTATTGTTTCAAGAAAAAAATGCAATAGATTATTTTGTGATTTGTCTCATCTGTCAATCAAATATTTGATAGATATATTTACATTTTTCATTGACCCATTACGCCCATTGAATTCCTTTACTAAATATATTGGCAGTTTCGGTAGAAATCAAGGCATATAATCGAAAGTTCCGAAGTGGAAAAGCAGATATTTCTGAAGCACCTTTGAGGCAATCTCCCCATTCTGTATACTTTGTAATTGAAAAACTTGTTTCTAAAGGCCGATATATTCAGTATACTTTATAATTTGGAATTGAAACTTTTCAAACAAAAGCCGAAACAAACGAAAGTCCAACACTCTCAAATCCTAGTTTTGACTTGTTTTCATAACATTACGGCGAAAGAAGAACACTAAAGATGTCAGTTTTAACAAACGAACCATCGTTTGAAAACTCTTGTTTTTATTCACTCTGTATCTATGACAGAGACAACTCTGAATTTACATAAAATTCCTACTTCTTTTTTTAGCTGAAAATTCAGCAATATATAAAAATGATGAAATCTCAAATGTTTCACGAAACACCCTGTATTTTAATAAACTTCAATTCCTGTTGTAAGCGGAACTCTAGAAGAACAGCCTGTATTTGGATTAAACACTAGTTCAGTAGCTTTATTCGTTAGCTGAAATCTAGCAAAATATAAAACTGGAAATCCTAATGTTCCACGAAACACCCTGTATCTAAATAAAACCCCATTTCAGATGTATACTTTTTTCGTTAGCTGAAACCTTGGAAATTATAAAACAGGAAATCCAAATGTTTAACCAAACACCTTGTATTTACATAAAATTCAATTTCTGTTGTTAGCAGAACTCTAGAAAAGTATTCTGTACTTGAATAAAATACTATTTCAGATGATGTATGCTTTTTCGGTAGCTGAAATCAAGAAGTATATAAAACTGGAAATCCTAATGTTTCCACTCTATATCTGAATAAAATCCTATTTTAGATGGACGGTTTTTTCGCTAGCTGAAATCTGACAAAATATAAAACTGGAAATCCAAATGTTCCACGAAACACCCTGTATTTAAATAGAATGAAATTTCTGTTGTTAGCGGAACTCTAGAAGTATATAAAAAACAAAATCCTAATATTTTACGAAACGCCTTGTACATCAAGTTATGATTATACACAGATTTCTTGAAAATTTTCGCTTATTTTTGTTGATGTTGTGAACTGGCCACGTAAGTACAATAATTTTGATGTACTGAAATGAAATCGCTGCTGAGAATCAATGCATTTTGATAACTATAGTTTTTCGTGCCCATTCAAATAATTTCTACCTATCCAAGACTGATGCCTTCCTCGGTTGAAAAGCAGAAAACTAAGCAACTTACCAATTTCATTGAAAAACAGCTATATTCAGAAATGAGCGAGTAGCGTCCATCTATGCAGTAATGGCCGCTCCAGTATCTGGTTTTTTCATGCACTTTTCACGCACACACACAGGTTTTTTGGCAATGAAAACACATACAGAATTTCATGTCCAACACAAACGAAGATTGAAATAATACTCCTATAGGGAGGAATATTGTTATTCGAACTTTAATCACACACAGCGGAAAAATATATCTCCGAGACAGGAAATCGTAATCTCCACTGTTTCACCAAATTTGAGCGCCATTTTGAATCGATGGCCATTTTATTGAAATTCGTAGGTAATGTCGGACCTGACTCGGAAGGTCACGTGGCATACATCATTTGTCAAACATCATATGTATCATCAGTTGAGCGCCATTTTGAATTGGTAGCTATTTTGAATCGGTAGCCATTCTGATTGAAATTCGTAGGTTATGTTGAACTTCGATATCTGTTTTGATGAGGTTAATGGTACAGGAAGTATATGCAGTATACATTGGCTGCGCTGAATATGGGAGTTTGCTATCGGTGAAGCAATAAATAATAGGACAAACGTCTCACATGATATCTGTTGAGCGCCATTTTGAATCGATAGCCATTTTGATTAAAATTCGTAGGTTGTGTCGTCCCTGAGTGTTTCTTCCGACAAGCTTCAGAAGGTCACGTGGCATACGTCATCTTGTCAAACATCATACGTATCGTCAGTTGAGTGCCATTTCGAATCGATAGCCATTTTGGTTCATATTCGTAGGTTATGGCGACCCTGAGTGTCTGCTTACAACGATCACCAGAAGGTCGAGTGGTATACGTCATCTGTCAAATATCATACGTATCGTTATTTGAGCGCCATTTTGAACCGTTAGCCATTTCGATGGCTTGAGTGCCTGCTTTCGACGAGTACGGGAAGGTCACTTGATATACGTCAGTTGTTGAATGTCATACGTCAAACGTTAGCTGAACCAGAGCGTAAAGCTTCAATGAGCACCGGAAGTATCATTAACGGCTTATATTATCTATCATATGTGAGTTGTCATCTGTCGAATATCATATGTCATACGTCATACGTTGGCTGTAATCTACCAAATGGGATATGTTAATCATGAGACACCCTGTATATTCTCAATTTTCTTCTCTGAACGAGGTTTCTCGGATGTACATTGTATATCATACTTCATCTTGTTATTGTATTTGTGTTATTTCCATTCCTATCGGCAGCTTGCGGTTAGCTCGCTCGTTGTAGCCGGATGTAGATATCGGTTAGTGGGCGAGGCCTTCAACCAAATGCTGGCCTCCGATTGGCTAGCAGAGCAAATGGAACACTCTGTATTTATTGCATTGCATTATCGCAAATGGAACACTCTGTATTGCATCTGCAGATTCTTCCTGAAGAGCTGATTCCTTCAATGTACCACACTTTTGGGCTCTAGCGGGAATTTCGTTCTAAATCATTCGGTTGCCCCCTTACGAGCAACCCTCAGAAGTCTTCAAAAGAGGCTTGTGCGAGCAAGAAATCAAGGGGTCTTGCCTTTTAACGTGTGATCCCAAACACTTACTTTGACCATCAGAAAAATTTCTGCGGTCCTGGTGGGAATCGAACCCACTACCGGTAATCCAACGTGGATAGAACATTGACTCTCTAACCACGAGGCTACGCTGGAATGATTACAGAAAATGTTTTGGGTCGAAACTATTCATTATCAGAATTTTGATTTTGAACCACCCTTTACTTGTTTTGATTAAATGTGGGTCCATATACATCATCAGAACGAATCGACACAGACCGTCGATTAGTAGGAATTTATTCGACTAGAATAGCGAAAAATTAGAATCGCAAATCATCAGAATCATATTTCAGCGACAGCAATATGTACAACCCGTAATTTGTCGAACCGTTTTTTGACAGACTGAATTATGTCAGAATGCATGAATCACAATAGTGTATCGAAAGACTGCCATATATTCAGAAGTGTACCTTGCCGAAAGAATAAATAAAATACTCTTTATATCGTCAGAATCATAAAAATATATAATCGTAATGTCATAGAACCGTAAAAGCACAGACTGTAATTCAGTATTTCATTATAATGAACATTCCCGATCATCAAACTGGCAGAATTGTGATGTACAGAATCTGAAAATGGCAGAATGCGAAAAGTTCATACCCATAAAAAGACAGACTGTCGATATTTTATATCCATAAAATGAAAGATCCGTACAATGACAGACTCGTAAAAACACAGACTGTCAATACTGTAGATCCGTAAAACGCAAGACCATCGACAGACTCATAATCCATCGGACTACCGAAATTTCTGATCCATAATTCATCAAAACCGTAAAACTACAGACCCGTATAACAGCAGAATCGTCATCGGACTACCGAAATTTCTGATCCATAATTCATCAAAACAGTAAAACTACAGACCCGTATAACAGCAGAATTGTAAAATGACAGACTCGTTGTTTTTTCGCAAATCCAGTAGTGTAACACCATTATTAGTCTCTGTCTATCAACTTTTCCCAAAAAAAAAAAAATTCACTCAAAAACAACGAAAACAATAAACTTCCTCAAACACATAAACATAAACAAACAACGCCGAACTCGCCGAAAGCACGAAACGAGCCTGTTTTGCAGCGGCGTTGTCGGTTGTGTATAATCTCGGTAACCTATACAGAATAACTTTGAAATAATGTATATCGACAGTTTTATAATATTTGATTGTGACTATCTATGGCCATATTCCTTGAGATCTATGAATTGGATCATAATGAACATCTAATTGAATAGATGATTACAAGGTAAGTAAAAATACTTGAGAGGATTAGACTGAGGTTAGGAATTATTAGCGACAGGACGTGACAACCTCCAATTCAACATCAGGTGATATACTGTGACCGAGAATACGGAGAATACGGAATAGCTTCACATTACGATGTAAATAAATGGGTCCTTCTTTGTTTATACATCGATGGAAAATCCCTTTTCGTGGGAACCAGAACAAAAAAAAAATAAAGAAGCAGCATAAACACTGACATCACCATTTATTCGACGTATCGCCAAATGGTGGCAATGACATTACGTTTGAAATGAGCTCTGAAATTCAACGATTTTGAATAACGCATACACTCATTATTTACATGAAAAAAGTGAGAGGTGTGTTGCAAAAATTAATTCAGGTCCCTAACAACACAGTGGAGTAATTGAATGCCAATAATTCGTCATCAGTCCAGTCGCCCATTCGACGTTTTGAAGTCGGTCAAAATCACGTTCGGAGATTCCGCGTTACACACAAACATACCAACATACAAACATACATACCAATTCCAAGCTGATAAAAGCGTAGTAATAATGAAATCGTGGTGATAATACTAATAAAAATACCTCACTTCGGTACAGGAATAAGAAAACTCCAGGGTAGTGCTGCTGAAAGTGGGACACACCACGTATATGATTGTTTAATTTGCATGTCGCCTCGTATAATGACGAACCATGTAAATCATTCGTGCCTCTGTGCTCTGACGGGAAACAGCGTTATATATGGAAATGTGCAGCAGACTATTCCCCAACACAAATTGAACGCCGGTTCGTACATAATCTACGATATTAATTCGGTTTATAATAATCATTTTAATTAATTCAAATGACATTCGCGCGATCGTTCAATATTCATGACGTACGTGCGCTCTTCGTCTAGCTGCGAACTTCGCAAATTACTATACGTCAAACGACAATAATAACCGAGCCAGTGATTAGTATACGACTATAATGTTTGAGGTTATGCTTTATGCTGCAATCCCTGCGGCGCTTCATACGCCGCAGGGAATGCGGTTCCAACCATGGATTTTGGTAATTGATAGTGGATGAATGACTGTGGGGGATGAATGATCTACATGCGGTTTTCGGATGGTAATCAAAGAGTCTTTGATAGGTAGATGCAAGCTATACAGGGTGACTCACGGTCGATGTTAGGTTAGAGGTTTATGGAGAACGCAACGAAGGATTTTTCCTCGAGATCTAACATTTTATCACCTGTTCTATCGATTTGGAATATTTTCAAAATTGCGACGTTGCTGCTTCTATCAAAAAGTCCTAGCAACTTTATTTTTAGAATGGATCACCCTGTATGCTATTGCAATTTCAGATTATCTCTGAATAGCTGAGACTTTCATTGATTCATCACACCTGGGGTCTAGCAGAACATTCGATTGAAGGGAATACGGGGTGATTCAAGGTTCAGAACTCTGATCACCCTGTATCCTGTTCCAATCAAATGTCAGTAGAAAGAAATTCAGAAGTTTATATGGGGACATGTAAGCAGTTTTGATCAATAATGAATAGTTTCGACACATAAATATCCTAAAGTTGAAAAGTCTCGATTTTGAGCACCCTATATCTCGGTAATCATTCCCCTTAGACCCCATGTGTGATACATTGATGAAAATGGCGATACATTGAATATAACGGAAAAGCTCTGGAACTCATTGCCTATAGGGAAGTATTTCCAAGAACTTGTAATCCCCGAAAGTTCAAAAAACATTCCAACACCAACCTCCTCTCCGTATTCTTCCTAGGTACGCACGATGTATTTCGAACATTATAAGGATTCCCTTTCGTGCGCACCAGGCGATAAAGAAAGGTAATCCATTTCAAAATAATGAAGTTGCTGGTACCTCGATAGAAGCGGCAACGTCGTAATCCTGAAAATATTTTAGATCGCAATTTTGAAAATATTTCAGATCGATAGAACAGGCAAAATTTTCAGAAAAATCCTTTGTAGCGTCGACCATGACTCACCCTGTATAACCTTAATGGAATTTGAACAATATGATCTCTACATCCTGTGTATTGATCTTGTCAATTTCATCTTATGCCTTTCGTATCATTCGAGTTGTCAACCGAGTTTCATTTCATCACTTGTTCTGAAATCGGAGTTGAAAAAAAATTGAGTATTCCTGAACCGTCATAGGTAAGTATTTGTCCTAAAATGTCCTCTCTCTTCTGCATATCTTGGCAAATATTCAGCATCGAGGTCATAATTTTTTTCTAGCTCAATCAAGAGCATAACCGACTTTATATCGATATCACCACTTTTTTTATGTTTTGGAGCGCACGAAACGAAATTCCTATAATATGATAATGGGAGAGATCACTTCAGGGTGTTTGAGATTGCAATCAGGAAAATTCATCAGGCGATAGAACTTGTGGAAATGAAAATAATCTTGAAAACTTGTTTTGTAGCATCGTTTTCGAGATCCAAGGTGTGAATTTTTTTGACACAGCTCAAAAACTCCTTTGCCAATTTCCGGTAGATTCAACAGGTTGTCTGTAATATGAAAATGTAGAATCTTCTGGTGTAAATTTACCGCAATTATTTCAATGGCGCCGTAGAGCATTGTCTGATTGATATTCATAGTAAAAATCATTGTGCCCCATTTTTGTCCAAGTTCCAAATTTTCATTCGATTTAACAATAGAAGATACAACTTTTTTGGTCCATGAGTCTTTTCGTATCCTGCTCAGTTTTCAAGAAAAATAATCACGATCTGAAATGAATCCAAATTCTATATAATGAAGACATCACTCGATAGCCACTGTCATCACTTTATGATCTGGAGATTTTGATAATTTGTCGATTTTCAGTGACTGTTCACAATGAAATGGCATTATGGAAGTTTATACAGGGTGATAATGAATAATGGGAAATATAATTTCTAGAGTCAACGGTCTGTACTTCGAAAAACGTGCTCCGAAAAATACAAGTTAATAATCAACTGTTTGTCTTATTTTTGAGAGTACTATTGCCTATCAAATTCTGCCGCTTTGCATCTGAAACATCCTGTATGAACAGAAAACCTATTATTGTCGATTGGCAAAGGCCATCCCCTGGACTGATGCCTGGAATGAACCGGGTTTAATTTGAGCAACTTTTGATCCAATATAAAAATCTGCCGTTCATCATGCTGTACTTTCATTCCTGAGCTTCTTCCTGAATTATTTTCAATTAGATCCAGGGTCATGATTTGAGATTATTCCGGCCGATATCCTTCGCTCTTTTGTTTCGTCCTTCTTCGCAACTTTTATCATGTAAATCAGTCCAACGAACCTGGAAACTTTTTCAGTTTGAAAGGCTCAACTTTCATCCAGATTCGGTATAAGTATAATCGTCTAACCCCGCCAGCAACTTGACAAAATGAACTACTGGAACGCACAAAAAAGCGGAAAAAATGTAACGTTCACCAAGCGCTCGGACGAATTTTTTCTCATTTCGTCGGACTTAATTTTTCTTTTTCCCATTCAACTCGCTTTTTATTTGTTCGGTGTACTTTTCAATCACTCTGCGAACCGCCAGACCATGTCCCGATATGGTTTCACCCTTATTCGGCGAAAATCCGAACTTACCAGATTAAACCGGATCCCCAGGATCGGTTCCGAGAAGATATTAGGATGGATTTCCTGCACTGCCAATCGAGGATTAATTCATTGGAACGAAAAATTGATGGATACAAGTATGTATTCTTGCCTATACAGGGTGGGCCACCAGTAACACCTCGGTCTCTAGAAGGCTAACCACTTATCTTCTTGGAATTCTTCCTTTCTAGGAAGTTGCATGTCAACATAGGCTACCATTTGAAATTATTTTGAAACATACAGGATGTCCCCAAAAATCACAAAACACTGAAGTTGAACTTTTTTCAATCGAACACCTTATATATTATTTCATTTTGAGATTCTCCCTGGTGAGCTGATTTCAACAATCCATCATACTTGGGGTCTAGCAGTTATAATTACTGAGATATAGGGTGTGAGAAATCGAGATTTTCCAAGTTCAAGAATTTTTTGTGTCTAAACCATTCATAATTGGTCAAAACGGCTCACATGTCCCTATCTCAACTTTTGATTAACTATCTATTGACATTTAATTGAAACAAATACAGGGTGGTGCAGAATTCAGAATCTTGATCACCCGGTATATGTCCCAATTAAATATCAGTCGATAGTTAATCAAAAGTTGAGATAGGGACATGTAAGCCGTTTTGACCAATTATGAATAGTTTCGACACAAAAAATTCTTGAACTTGGAAAATCTCGATTTTTCACACCCTATATTTCAGTAATTATAACTGCTAGACCCCAAGTATGATGGCTCGTTGAAATCAGCTCATCAGGGAGAATCACAAAATGAAATAATATATAGGGTGTTCGATAGAAAAGTTTAACTTCAGTGTTTTATGGTTTTTGGGGACACCCTGTATGTTTCGAAATAATTTTAAATGGTAGCCTATGTTGACATGCAACTTCCTAGAGAGGAAGAATTCCAAGAAGATAAGTGGTTAGCCTTCTAGAGACCGAGGCGTTACTGGTGCCTCACCCTGTATAGCTTAAAGGTTTGAGACTATATACATAATATAGGTACATTCGGTTCAGATGTCTCGATCAGTGTAGACGTATTTAAATTGCTCTCTGTAATAAAGTCCGTCAATCAGCTTGAAAGTGGTGTTCGTTCCGTAACAAAACAAGTAAGAGTGAAAAACGATATTTTGTGCCTTTGAAAATTATATTACATACCTAGTCCAATACCCATAAAAATGACTACAAGAAATAAAATAGAAGTAGCAGCTATTGTGAAGGAATCCATAAACGAATTCTTTCTTGACAAAGAATTCATCAGTCAATTAACAAAAAAGATATCTGAGAGAATAGAGCAAAAAATAAGGAGACTTGAAGAAGAAGTAAAAACTCAAGGTAACAAAATTAACATATTGGAACAAAAAGTGGATAGTTTCCAACAACAATTAGACGCTATTCATCAAAGAGCGAAGATGAATAACATATGCATTTACGGGGTGGCCGAAGAAAATAACGAAGACCTGCTGAACAAGGTTCTGGATATGATAAATTCCAAAACAAATATGACACTGAATACCAACGACATAATGGATGCTTACAGAGTAGGACAACCCCACGAAATTCCAAACAAACCCAGGCCTACGATAATAAAAATGGCTAGACCTCAACTAAAATCTGAAATATTCAAATGCGGTAGTAAATTCAAAGGGTCCAATATTTATATCAATGAAGACCTAACGAAGCTCAGAAGATCCCTACTTATGGAAGCAAAATCTGTCTTTGGAGTCAAAAGTGTATGGTCTTTCAATGGACAAATTTATGCCACAATTAATGGAAAGAAAACCAAACTCATTGGCAAGGATGATATAACTAAATACAGAAATATTTGATATTTTTTATAGTGAAGGACTACTTGCATCTATAATTACCTATTATATAAAAAGTGTTGAAGCTATATGTATTGAGCTGTTTGATTTTCATTGAATTATGTTAAATTAGTTTAGTCATAGCAAGAGAGCAATGTTAGAATATCTAGATTAATTTTCCAGCGACTCTCGCTAAAAGTAAATTTTGAGGTTAAGTCTCACCTTAATCCTTCATTTTTCCTGTCTTTACTTTTTTCAAGACCTATATTATATCTTCATTTTTCTATATCACCTCTCAAATAGACATTTATATACTCATTTACATACCTATCCAACTATTACATTCCTTTTTATTTATTTTTTTTTTATTTTTTCAGCACAATTCTATGTTAGACTTCTTGAACAATATAGAAAACTATGAGGAGAGAGAAACAAATGTTTGTGATAGCCTAGTAGATAATGTGGTACACTTCAGTGGTGAGCATTTTTTAAATATATTTCATCTCAATGTCCGGAGTATAAGAAAGAATATGGATGAATTCCTCTTGTACATTGAGTCAGTCAATAAAACTAATGTTGATATAATAATTTTATCCGAAACATGGCAGATTGATGATATCGAATTTTACTCAATTCCTGATTTTGAAATATTATACAATGAATCTCGGTTCAATCAAAACGATGGTTTGATAGTTTTCATTAAAAATAATTTGAATTATTGTTCGTCCATCAAGAATCTAAGTGAAATCAACTTATTAGAGATATCACTCTCAATAGGCACAAGATCATTAATATTAACTGCTTCATATCGCCCGCCATCGTCTAATCTTGAAACGTACCTGTCGGAAATTGAATCATATTTTCTTAATCAACCAGAGGCGGACTTGAAGATATTCATGGGAGATATAAATATAAACATACTGAATCCGTCTGATGTCTTAGTTAATAATTACATATGCATGATGGCGGAATTAGGTTTTGTTTCTTTCATCAATAAACCCACCAGAGAAACGAATAATTCTATTAGTCTGATTGATCATGCTTATGTAAGAATAGCCAGAAAATGGAATGACATTATTATAAACCCCTATATCTTCAAATGCGATATTACCGATCATCACATGTTACTCATATCTGTTAAACTTGATGATAAACTGAAGACAAATAATGAATGCACAGTAACCTCTTATAGTTACATAAATTACAATAAATTACAAAAATCACTCAATAGGGAAACATGGGAATCAATTCTGCAAATGAATAACCCAGAAACCGCATACCACACCTTCATATGTAAACTAATTAATTATATAGAAAAATGTACAGAAGTGAAAAGAAAATCTAAGAAAGAAATTAAATTGAAATTGTGGATGACAGATGGACTTCTCAAGTCTATACGTCATAGAGACAAATTAAAACAAAACCTCATAAACGCATATTCAATAGACAAAGAAAACGAATATAAGGTTTATAGAAACTTCTTGACAAAACTGATCCGAGAAACTAAAAATAATTTTTATGCCAATAAAATATTAGAGGCTAAAAACAATTTGAAAAAAGTTTGGCACAATGTAAATGAAATAACGAATAGTAACAGGAATCATAAATCTAATAAATATGACATTGAAGATGAGGATGGGAACAAAATTTTGACAGATGAAGAGAAGGCTAATTATTTCAATAATTTTTTTGTGGAAATTGGTGAGAATATGGCAAGTAAAATCGAGAAACCCAACTCCCCGATTATAGAAAACATCAGCAATATAGCAAATTCGATATTTCTGTACCCTGTCACAAGAAATGAGGTAATCGGCATCATCTCTGGTTTAAAAAATAATACTTCACCAGGCCCTGATAAGATCTCTGTTTATCTATTAAAAAAGCTACACACTTATTTCATAGAACCTGTTTGTCATATTTTGAATTTAATATTTACAGTTGGAAAGATACCCAATTCGTTCAAAACTTCAATCACAACGCCCATTTTCAAATCGGGTGATAAAAAACTCGTAACCAATTATAGGCCCATAACCGTAACCAATAATTTCTCAAAAATTTTTGAAAAATGCATTAAAAATAGGGTGATCCATTTCTGCAAAGAGAATAATATCTTTTCCGATTCACAATATGGGTTCTTAGAAAATAGAAGCACCGAAAAAGCAGTATATGAGGTTGTCAGCCAAATAAATGAGTGCTTCCAAAATAATGAGAAATGTATAACTGTGTTCCTGGACTTGGCTAAGGCATTTGATACCGTTGATCACAAAATACTACTCCAGCGTTTGTCTGACACAGGGATAAGGGGTATTGCAAGGGATATTTTTGAGGATTATTTGACAAATAGATTGCAAACAGTTAAAGTAAATAACTCACTTAGTAACCCACTACCAATAACCAGAGGCGTACCTCAAGGAACTGTACTGGGACCGATTCTATTCCTGATATACATTAATAATATATTTAAGATACCTGACTTCAATGGCAGAATAACGTCATTTGCTGATGATACAGCCATTACTTTTTCTGGGAAAACGTGGGAAGAGGTTTATATACAGACTGAAACAGGTGTCAAAATGATTTTCAACTGGCTGAGTGATAACTTACTGAGCGTCAATGTGAATAAAACAAAATTTATTGCATTTTCCTCAACTCATAGGGACCAACCAAATAAAAATAGAATACAAATACATAAATCATCTTGTACGAACGTTAATAATTGCAACTGCTCTTCTATAAATAAAACTGACAAAATCAGGTACTTAGGAGTGATATTGGATCAATGTCTTCGTTGGAACGAACATATTGAGTACAACGCAAATAGGCTTCGTAAAATAATCTATAAGTTCTACCATCTTAGAAACGTACTCAATAAGAAAATGATATTGACTGTGTATGATGCCTTGGCCGAGTCCATAATACGTTACTGCATAATAGTGTGGGGGGGTACTTTCAAGTCTTCTCTATATAATTTAGAAAGGGTCCAAAACTCATTGATAAGAATCATGATGAAAAAAGATCGGAGGTATTGTACTCAAACGCTATACGAAGAGACTGGGTTATTCGGTGTGAGGAAACTCTATACTTTCCAATGTTTATTATGGACTGCTAGCTCGCAAACGACAATTGTTCAGCATGCATATAACACTCGTATTTGTGAAAATCAAACCATAAATGTCCCACGTTGCAGACTCACGCATAACCAAAAATTCATCACATATATCGGACCAAAACTTTACAATGCTCTGCCCGTTTCGTTGAAAAATATGAAAAATTTAGTCAAATTCAAAATTGAATTGAAAAAATTCGTTAATAACAAATTTGAAATGCTTGAATTGTTATTACTTGGCATCAGATGAAAAATATTTACTCTCATTGCTCTCACAAGCAAACGTTGTTTCTCTTATCCTCTCTTTGTCTCCTTTCTCTCTTCCTCTTGTACTGTCTCTTTCACTCTATAAACTCTACCTATTTATTATTATATATTATATTTAAAAAATACCTTATAGTTATCGAAATTATATGCTAATAGAGGATTAGGATTACTAGTTTGGCTGCTGGCTACAGTACAAGCTTGCTTAGGTAGCCACAACCTAATCTGTTCTCCTACAGAAATACCAATTTTGATTTATTTATTTATTATTATTTTTTTTGTTATTTGAATATTTTTACTATTCGTCGACTATGTATCGTTATATATCTGAATGGAATAAATTACTTACTTACTTACTTACTTACTTACTTACTCTAATGCACTTGGTCATGCTTGTGAGACCGGGATGAGAGTCAAAGAGCTCAAAACTGGCTGTTGGTGTCTAGCGTCTCCTGGCAAAATCGAAATCAATAGGCATTCAGGAAAGATTCACTGGTATCAGTAGGTATTCGTTTATACGAGTCGATGCATATATATTGGATCTTTCTTTTATTTGATTAAGACCAGGGAAGAATCTCTCTTATCCTGATATCTATTATAAAACAAGATGAAAACGGTATATTGAAGTTTGATGCGAACAGCCCTTTTACCCCAAATGAGTTTTAGATATACATTCTGAGAATTAAAGAAGATCGAACGGAATTAGTAAATGTCAGAAACTTGAGGATAGTAAATTTGGTCATGATGTCGATATTTTTTCTATTTTATGGAGAATCTTGGTCTTTTGAACTTTGATTGATCACCTGGGTCATAATTAATTGCATTTCGAATAAGCTGATTCTCATGCATCCAGCTTTTTCGAAAGTCTTGATGTTTCGTTATCTGATGACTGACACGATTGAAGGGAGTTTCAGATCCCTGGCGATCTGGTTATTACGAACACACCAAGGAGATCCTGTCACCATTCTCGCGATTTTGTTTTGTAATGTTTGTAATCTGGTGATATGAGATTTGGCTGTGTGGCCTCAGACTACCGAGGCATATAGTAGAATAATTGGCCTGATAGCTATGATGTAAATATTCAATTTTTGTCTCAAACCCAATTTACCTCGTCTGTTTAGAAATGGATACAGGGCTCCAATGGCTCGTTTAGCCTTTGAAACTTGCTGAAATACCAGCAACAGTTACCACTTCATCATTTTCAAATCGAAATATTCCGGAAACGGAACACAGTATCGAGTTTTACCAAGAGTACCTTTTTGGTGTGAAATTGAATGATGTTCAAGTTCACATTAAATTTGGATTGAAAAATTTAACCTCAAAAAAGTTATGTTCAAAACTACTCGGTACGAACCGTGTAACTAGCGCCCTCTATGAGAGTCAGATATAAAGACAAATGCATGCGATGTGTCAGATTCCAAGAAATATCCAAACAAAATTTCATCACAATGTTGCCAGTAGTTTCAACATAATCGTAAAAAATGTGTAAAAAAATTTTGTTTCAACATCACCTTGTATCTTGAAAACGGATGGCGTTACGACATTTTTTTACCGAGCAAACCCAACTTATTTTGCAATGTTTTACCTACCCTGGCAAGGGGGTTAGGTTTTTATGAAACACCCTGTATATCGTGTCGACTTGAGACTGCGCGTCAATGGCATCGCAGGCTATTTGTGTGAAACACATCAAGTTTGTAATGGTTGATCGTTTAATTATGTTGCTCTTATATCATTTTATTGTTCATTTCTGGAAACAATCTATTATATACACAAATCCCGAATGCCTTTGCAAAATTTGACATTAAGGTGATTGCCCTATAGTTAGTTATGTCATTTAGTGAACCATTTTTGGAAATTGGACAAATTTCAGATGTTTTCCAGACATCAGAAAATATACACTGAAAAAAAAAAGATGGTAGTTATTACCAAACGTTTAGTAAAATAGGCGCTGGTCACAACTTTCATCAAATAATACCACTACAAAGTTGTACTATACTAAACTATGAGTATTATACTATTTTGTAGTGGTGATATTTCATAAATAGTATTATATAATGTTGTAGTGGTATCATTTGATGAAAGTTGTGACTGGCGCCTATTTTACTAAACGTTTGGTAATAACTACCATTTTTTTTCAGTGTAGCTGATCCTAGAGCGATATTAAGAATGATTTGCAGGGGTCTGGCTAAAACATATGCACAATCTTTAAAAAAAAAGCTTGGAATGTTATCGTAACCACAAATGTGTTTTGCTTTTTTTTTCAGGACGTCGAGCACTTCATTTTCGCTGAGATCTCTTACAGGTACTTGTAGACTAATGAGAGTCTATGTCTAACCAAACACCCCAAAACATCAATTCCGGTTAAATGCGTAGAAGTATATAGCTACTTGATAAATTAATGGAAAATCAGATGCAGGTAATGGGCAAGTTGAAAAATGAAGATGTCTGTCCTGATTCGATCGCATTCTCGAAGCTCTATTCTCACGGAAAATCTCCGATATCGAGTTAATGTACTGAGGAAAATTGTATTTCCATCTGGTACGCTTCATTGCGGGAAAAGGAAGCCGAGTCAATTCGACCTCTTCTGAAAATAATGAGGTTTCAGAAAACGATATTTCATGATTTCCTCGGCATAGCTTGCTGGATGGATGGATAATTGTAACGAGGGACACCATTATTGCTTGATCAACCATCCCAAATGTCCCATTTATCCTACAGGAATGATTCGTCTTGGGAACCAAATCGGAAAATCACATCTAGACAAATTTAATGACACACAGTGCTAGGTATTCCCTAGATTCGAATCCCTGGTCGTGAATTCTGCCTCATAATTCCTTCATAATCATTCTCATCCAACGGATCACGAATAATAATAATAAGATCATTAATTTACAGTCAATTTTGATTTTATGCACTAGCGGGCCGTAAAGTGCACTTTACCGCCCGGTGCTGCGGGCGTTAAGTTGCACTTTACCGCCCGCGGGCTCATTATGGCCCACGGGCCATAATGTGCACTTTACCGCCCGCTGTTCTCAGTCAGCTTATATCCGCATATCAATTCATGAAAAACCTATGATCATATTCCTAGCGGTATATCATAAACTTCTTCTTTATCCGATTCCATAGTCTCGCTATTATTATTATCACTAATTTTACTTTTCAGTCAAAGAATGACAATTCAGCTCGTTTATTGGATGTATTGCTATAGACAACAACAATCAGATTGATTGACAACGTCAAAATAAGTTAGGTTTATAATATATACTGGGTATGCATATTGTGAAATTCTGAAGAATGAATCTCTCCTACAGCTGAAAGAGTTTTAATATTACGATAATTGCAATATTCGTACGATAATTTTTATATGTAAATCATCCATGAACATTACGCTTCTCTTGATTACTGAATTAATACGTAACAAATTAAATTCTGGGGAATATTAATTTATCGAAATCTATAGTCATTACTTATGAGTCAGAAAATAAACCACTAGTGCATAAAATTTTGTATGTATCTCGTGCGTGAAATGCGTTTATGGCCTTCAGCGTGTAATGGCCCTCGGCTAGCGCCATCGGGCCATTATTCACGCCACAGGCCATAAACGCCTACTTTACGCCCTTGATACATAAATAACTATTATTGATGAGTTTTAATTCATTTGGCCATTAGCCACTGGTGAAGAAGAACTGAATGGAAGTCTACTTGAAATTACTGGAAAACCAGTGAAATTACTTCACCGCCCGATCACCTAATTTACAACCTGCTGTACTCCTCAATCGCCTTAGGACGCCAAGGTGCGACTTTACGCCCGCAAATCCTCTGGCGATAAAGTGCCACTTCTCGCAGGGTCAAGCATAATAGTTATTAATGCACGTCCGTCTTAGAATTGATCAACTTTCGATGAGGAATTTATTCATGATTTTGAATTTATTTTGCCAAATTATATCTACATTGACGAAGAAATGCCGAATGGAAGTCTACTAGAAACTATACCAGAGAAACAGTGAAATTACTTCACCGCTGGATCATCTACTTTACCGCCCGCCAGACAACTATACCACCCGCTGTACTCCTTAATCACCCCAGGACGCCAAGGTGCTAATTTTCGCCCGCAAATCCGGGCGATAAAGTACCACTTCACGCCCGGTCGTGCAAAAAAAATTATTGTTCTAAATGGAAAAAATATCGTGAGTCTATAGCACTTTGAATTGATTTACTAATAATGATGGTATTATCCATCGTGTAGTAACCATACTTGTGTTGAAATAAAAGTGATATTTCAACTCAAAATTCCTATATCAAAAATACTCAAGTTTGTACCATTCCTATTGCCATATTTTCGACTGTTTGTTGAATGTTGTTTATACATACTGGGTGTTTCCAAAATTGGGGCGATCAATGAAATGGATGGTAGGAGACAAAAAAAACAAAACGAAATGAAAGAATACATCTTTGTCGAAAACAAATTATTTTGGGAGATATTGAGCTTCAAAGTTTGCCTGAAACTTTTGTTAATCATCGATCAGAGGTTAATAGCCCAACTCAAGCTTTTGCTTTCAGCGAGATTACAAGAACCGGAAGCGTCAATTACTTTTGCAATGTTGCCCGACGTTCAATAATAATTGAAAGATGTAGTATGGTGGAAGTGCACATTTTTGGAAAAATGTTCGAAACATTGTTTTTTGTGATTCATCTTTATTATGTCTTATTGAACACCTCATTTTATTCATCGCCCCAATTTCGAAAACATCCTGTATAGGCTATAATCACAGATTTTTGTTAGTGGAATTCAAAACATTCTTATTTTTCTGCGAACAATTTGACGTTATCATTTATTCTTATTATTTTTCTTGTTCTCATGTATTTGACTCTTCCTTTCTGACAATGTTTGTTTTTTTTTATCGCTTGGAGCGCACGAAAGGGAATCCCTATAATGTTCAAAGAACATCGTGCGTTCCTAGGGAGGATAGGGACAGGAGGTAGGTATTGGAATTTTTTTTGAACTTTTGGAGATTATAATATGTTGTTGGGAATACTTCCACAGGCAATGAATTCCAGAGCCTAGCCGTTCTATGGATGAAGGAGTCTTGATAAAGTGCTGTTCGACATCTTTCGAGGTTGACAACGAAAGGATGTGCTGACTGGGCTTGTCTAGTTCGTCTGATTGGTATTGCTAGTGAAGGGATGATAGAGATTTCCGAAGAACATTTCCCGTGGAAGTATCGATAGAAAAGTGAAAGGTCGCGTATTGTACAGTGCTTGCGTAGTAAGTATACTGAATAAATTGATTTTCAGCCCAACTATCCATCTCTGAGAGATTTCCTGAAAGAAGTTTATTTTCATTTTTAATTTCCTAGATTTTTAATAAAAAATTCAATATACAGGGTGATCCACGTTTGAGTTATGACGTCGGCGGTGATTTTTTCAAATGGAACACCCTATAGATATATAATTGAATTTTCGAAATCTCTCTATACAGTGCGTCTGTTAAATTGAGTGCTTTCGTAAAGTACTGAATAAATTCATCTTTAGCCAAAGTATCTCGCAAACTATCCATTTCTGAGGAATCTCCTGAACCAGGTCGATTTCAATCTTTAATTTGTTACATTTTCCGCGGACTACATTACTCAAAAATGGATCCCCCAGTATATCTAGTTTAGTTGAAGATGAATTTATTCACTACTTTACGAAAGCACTCAATGCAACAGACGCACTGTATAGAAACCCATTTTTGAATTCAGCATTCCATAGAGAATCCAAAAATGTAATAATATAATATAGGGTGTTCCATTAAAAAAAAATCACTCGGTCGTCATTACTCAAACGTGGATCACCTGGTATATTCAGTTTCTGCTTATTAAGTGTGTCATATTGAAAATAAAAATTGACCTTTTTCAGGAGATTCCTCTGAAATGGATAGTTTGGATAAAGATGAATTTATTCAGTACTTCACGAAAGCACTGTATAATAGAAGCTGTATCATAATGAACTCGCTAATTAAAATGCAAAATAAAAAAATACGTTTATTTCAAGATGATTGTCTATGAAAATAAATCAGTTGCAATGTTTCAATCACATAAAGTATCGTGAGATCAATTCTGAAAAAAAGGAAAGATATAAATCATGAGAAATCAAAAACGCACGAGCATGCGACCTGCAATCCTTCCCACGCCCCTGTGGAATGTTTCAATTTACCATAATCAGAGTTTAATTGAACCGTAAATCATTTCATTAGCCTACCGTGTATCGCTGTGTACATCGATATAACTGGGGAACGGGAATTTTGTTTTTCATTATATTTGCATCGGACCAACGTTTTGTTCCAGGTAATTGGTCAAACCATTGCGAAAAAAATATAAATAAACGAAACTAGAGAAAAAGCTATAGTCAAACGGGTAAATGAAATTGCAGAATTAACATTTCTCATTCCAGCGCATTCCCTACGGCATCAGTATAAATTTTTTCAGCGAACTTCGATCGAAAAAATTATCGAAATAATAGTGCCGAACTAAGGGATCCCATCAGGTCTCATGGGAATAGCGTGTCTTAATAATCATTATATCCTTGAAGAGAAGAAAAATTATAAAGTTATCCCCTCAACTACTTACTAGAAGTAGTTAGTGTTTTTGTATATTGTTCTCCTTCGCCAATGAAAAAAATATTGAAATTATTGTTGATTCTATCATATGAATGGAGATGATATAATAAGGTATTTATCGTCTTGAATTTGTTGTTGTTGCTTTTGTATTGTTTATTCATAGTTCATTTACTGATTATATGGAATCATTTAGTTATTTTTAGGAACTGGTTGTACTCTTGCAATTCTCCAGTTGGACGGAAATATCCCCAATTTGGAAGAGTAGTTGAACAAGTTGCAGAGAACAGGTGTTAGTTCGGGAGCATATTTCTTGAGAACAATCGGTGGGATTCCATCAGAGCCCAAGCTTAGTTGGTGTTGAGACCCAATAAAATCTTCCGAAAGGTGATCTCGGGCATGCATATGACTGTCAATTGGCGTTATTTTTGGAGGTTGTTTTCCCGATGAGGCAGATATATCATCAACAATTTATTTTTATTAAATTCTCTTAGGTTTGAAAGAGAATTGTGAACGTGAACTGTGATATCCAGTGACTTTTTGGTATATTTCGCTAATTGGGAGCCTGTTTTGATAGCACAAAGTCAACATCTATCATCAGCAAATACACACGAAAAAAAAACAAACAATTAATCTCCGATTGCTGGCAGGCACGCCAGCTCTAGCCATGGAAACTTTTCGAAACAAAAACGGGTGTTACTGGACGAACGTCTGAATGGACGCAATCAGAGAATTAATTAAAATTCCATATTTGCATTGCTCTCGTTCGATGGATGAGGGATGAGAGACACGGAATTCGTTCTCTCTCTAGACTGGGAGTTTTGATTTTCCGACGATTCGGATGAAAGGAAATCGATCAAATTGGATATTCGCACTCATATACGCATACGAGTATTTATAGTCGATTCCCATTGTTGGGTAACGAAGTCGATAGAGATATAGGTCCTAGGTCCACATCACTCTTATGTCGAAAATGGGAACCAGAACCATATTCAGTTAGTTAGTGATCCAAAAGTGTTGCCAAAAGTTATTTGTATGCCTACATATAGGCCGCGAAGTCACTTTTTGGCGTACCGAAAGAAAAGTTATCGCCGAGGCGAAGATATTTTTAAGGTTTCGCGGTCATGGCATACAAAATTTTTTCGTGGAATAACTGAAATGACATTTCGAATAACTACGTGATTTTCGGAATACCGCTGAAGATGGACTTTTATAAGTCCGAAACATGCCGCTTGATTGATTTACATCAGTAATAAAGTAGTGGAGATGACTTCGAGCTCTCCTTCTTCCTTTAGAAAAATTCCATTCCACGTTGAGCAAACATGGACTTCTATGAGATATTGAATACGAAATATTTTGACAGTTTTCAACAAAAAGAAAATATATGTAGATAAGCGGATTCACGCAACATTATAATCACATTTTCACTACATTATATTTATATTTTCACTAGCAGTGAGGTACCAGTACATGCAACTTATGCTCATTATGAATTAATTATTCGAGGGACAATGATTCAAGGTTATGTAATCTCCCATTTTCCAAATGTTCACATGTTATTTAAGGATATTTGTTTATTTAGAATATTATATATCTGGGGAGAATCACGAATAGTTCTGTGGAAAAAAGGTTCATTCAATGTTTTTATCATGTGCGAATCAGTCGTTTCCACTGGATCTATAATGTAATAATAATTATAATGTATAGTTATTTCTAAGTGCACAAAAGTGATGAAAATGTTAAGAAAATATGTTTATGTGTTGCATGAACGCATATGTGAAATATGAGTTTTCAACATTCCCAATGTAATGAAAATGTAATAATAATAAGCCTTGCATGAATCGGCCTGAATTCTTTGCCAATGGAAGCATTCCCAAGGGTGTATAACCTCCAAAATATGAAAACTAATTTCAATATTTATACCTCCGTTCCTTGTCCTCCCTAGGTACGAACGATGTTTTTCGGAAGTTTTTTAGGAATCTTCTTTCGTGCGCTCCAAGAGATAAACAAATAAATATGATCTCTGTCCATCGTTTCTCAAAGTGAAGTACAGTGGTTAATACTGAATGATACAAAAAGTCATCTCCACGACAATTTATTATGAAAACTCACGGGCTTAGGGCTTAGGGCCATAGAAATCGTAGATCCGCAGGAATAACTTTCCACCGTACTGTATAAAACTGCACCTGGTTCTGTTTTGTGGAAAATCAAAGAAGACGAAACAGGTGAATTTCCCTATTCTGTATAGTTATAAAATAATATAAACATTGGGACCATGCAAAAGAAAAAATGTACATGATCTTGTCCAGAGAGACGAAGGTTTAACACTCACGGTCAAAAAATGCAAGGGTGATACTGCTCAATCTGGAACACACTGTGTATACATTTTTTACCTAATTTCACCTCAATTTATGAAAACTATTATGTATTTCGAAACTTGATGACCATTGGACGGTAAAAAATGAACAAAGTGAATAGTATTCAACCAATTCACTAATTTATCATCATATTAAGGTGAATTGTTGGAGGCTCAAAAAACCGTGGAATTATCCAACACCTGTTACCGCATTATTCTGGATTTATCAAATCTGGAAAGTAAATATCTCCGGCTACATTTCATTTTCGGTGACAAAGCGTTTATTTCTTTTTCAAATTTCCGCCTCGCGTTTCACTCTCCCTCGGGCCATTCACAGAAATAATTGCAGCTTGAGAAATTACAGTGACGTATTACAAATGAAAGCGATCCGAATTTCTTGCGAAAAAATATAGAGAGAACGTAATAGAGAGCCCGTGGGAAATGGGAGAAAATTACGGTGCATTATTTCACCTTCATCAAAAAAACAAGGGGAATCTGTATAGCTGTGGCGTTAGATAATAATATATCTAAACTATTCGACAGTGTCTATGTCTAGACTCTTCACAAACTACTATCATATGGCTTACATCCTCAGCTAAGTCTTCTCTCATTATCACATCACAACAAAAATTCAACTTCACATTCGATACAAAGGACATCAAACAGGACATCTCAATTTGTTTTCGTCGTTGACCCTGTTTTTTCTGTCATTTCAATATTTTTTTTGGATGAAGTAACTGATGTTACACTCTTTTCTCTTCAAGTGTTTCCATATCTCGTCATGTGTTTGAGAATATTGTGGAAATCATATCGTTTGTGAAGTTTTTACCTTTGCCATGGATTTCCATCAGGTATAACGGCCGAGTCAATTCAAAATATAATTTTTCTACAAACGCTTTACAAAGTAGCCTTTGACGCTTTCTTATTCCAACACAAAATCGACGTTTTCTCAGAAATGTCATTCTTTGACAGCAATACTAATTTATTCTTGAAAACCCCCAATTCCTTCATGATGGAAAATAGTGACAGTGAACTAACAAACACACCTCCTGATATAGCAGAAATTGCAAAAGTTTGAATCTCTTATTACCGGAGAAATCAAGGTAGAAATATGAGTTACAATATGATACATTCATAAATTGGTGCCACTCCAAGAAGGTGTATATGTAATCAGGAAACGTTTGACTGGCTTATTTTGGTGAAAAATCGAAAACTTTGAAGTCACAACTCTGGTCTATATTTTCGATGATACGTATACATGCTTGAATGTTAAAAATAATATCTAAATCAATAAGTATCCGAAACTTATCGCGGATTTCTCAAGAAACAATCTATTGGATATGAAGCGAAAAAATCCAAAACATTCACCGCTGAAGATACCCACAAATTTCTACAAGAAGCTCCCAATGAAGAATATCAGCTGTGAAAGGTAAATTATACTTTATATTTAAAATTTTTGTTATCATCAGAAAAACAGTGTATCTTCATTTTATTGCATCAATGAGTTATGTTCAATTTGATTGCAGAGTTTATTGTACTTTAGCTCAAAGATTTGAAGCGCAGGTTGGAACGCTGGTGGTCCGGGTTCAATTCTTGGTTGCCCCTACATTTTTTTTTCAGACTTGTCTGTTATTCTAATTTTTTTTGTTTTCGTTAGACATATGGGATAATGGATAAGCCCTTTCTCAATCACTGATACTTTCAGGGCAGCTATTTCCAATAGCTGCGTTTGTAGAAAAAATCTTGTGTGTATTTCGAGCACAAAGTGTAATTGCCGCTCTCCGAAGATAACCGCGCTCCGCTCCGCATCGCGCGGTAACTTTCTTTGTCGAGCGGCAATCGATCACTTTGCGCTCTAAATACACAAATAGCTATTTTCTTTCAAATCGCTTGCAACAATGACCTAATTTCAAGGAGAAAATATAGTATACAAGGTGTTTGAATGGCGTTTCGATTAGATTTAAAAACAAAATTTGAACAACTTGTCTTTCGAAAACTGAGCGAAACTCCAAAAAAACTATACTGATTGTTTGTCTTGGAATTGAATGAGGATTGGCTCCTTTCATTTTGTCGGAAAGGTTAGGAAACACCCTGTATAAATCTCTGTATCCGTATAGGTACGTGAAAATGGTGGTCATTTATAAAATGGTTGTTCATTTTATTTCATGATCTAACCCCTATTGGAATAAACGTTTCAAATACTTATATTGAACAAAATCGAGTCTACGCCTTCTGGATGATATTCATGATGGTTATAATAATGAGTTGCACTGCTCCATTAAGCAATACGAACATACCGAAGTTGAGTAGAATCTCATAAGCCCTTTGAAAGTTGTATATAACTTCAAAGCCGTCTAGGTCCCAAAGCAATGAGGTAACTTTGCATTAGTCGAGCTATTCTGATCTGCGGAATATATATTATGTGGTACAATAGGTCTCTCTTAAGATTTCCTAGGGACACTCTGTATAGCAAGTCAATATGAAATTTCACATAACCACTAGTTGAATTGTAAAAAGTCAATGATTTTGACTTTCAAAATGTGTACTGTTATGTAATGATAGTAAATGCTAGTAGAAATGGTAGGTTAACTATTTAATTCAAATAACGACGGGTGCAAAATACACACTCTTTATAAGTAAAAATAGTTAAAACAAAAACAAATCGATTTTTGTCCAACTGTAATGTACCTACTCCGAGATAAAGTTAGCTTTGCGCTTTTTGGCCTAGATAAAACTTTTGTTATAACATCAAACATGGTAACACAATGGAAACGTAAAGTTTGTTTCAGTCGTTTTCGAGGCACAACGAACAATGTTATTAAATGGACGGAGATAAATTTGCGCCATGATGCATCGAGATTTCTGGCACAAATGTCCCAGTTTGAAAATCGCCTGCAAGTTATATTAGATTCGAATTTTCTTCCATTAAGTTTTATTGGATCATTGCCTCTCCCTATAGGCGAATCTTGCTAAGGAATACGCCCTCTACCGTTTTCTAATATAACTAACGTATGGGCCATTGATTGCTTTGTTTACATCAGTTTACATGTGTTTTATATGAGAAGTAGTTGTGTTTAAATCGTCTATAATTTTGTTTGAGAAATTTGAACAACGTTTAAAAACATGAATCACTATTCTTGTGTACCCCATTGTTCGTCTTTAGCAAAAAAAACGAATATAGCTTGCATACCTTTCCAAAATCAGGACAACCCTGAGTCGTATTTGTAACTAAGTTGGGAAACAATGAAGTGATTCATAGAAGAACGATGTGAATTTATAACTTGAAGATTGGAAAAAAGTGTCTGTGAGCATATTATGAGAGATTATTCTTTTCACTTTACTGAAAATTGACTCATATATTTCCATATAATAGGTATATGTCTATTGTGAATATAATACTTCTTGGAGTATTAATAAAAAGCAAACAAATGTTCAACTGATTATATCTTTCATCATAATACTACTCATGAACAGTAGAATTTTTTGTGTCGAAACTATTCATCATTGGCCAAAACGGTCTTCATGTCCCTATCTCAACTTTTTATGTACTATCAATTGATTATCAATTGAAATAGATACAATAATTCCGAAGAAATTGGTCATACCCAGTTTGATTTTGCAAAATTACGAAAGCAAATAGGAATCCATATGTGAAAACCTACCTGTCTTCATCCTCTCATATGTCAGTTATTTTTTTCGCCATTTTGTTTAATGGAGCAATGCAATAAATATGGAGTAGACGTTTTATCTTGTTCAATCCGCTTTCAAACAGAACCAAAATCGATGGAATTGGTCTATTAATAAAAAAGATGAATCCAAAACAAAATTCCGATTTTTTTGACAACGCCATATATGAAAGTTCAATTATTATACAACTTTTGTAGAGGCGGTACTTGGTTGAACTGTATATTTCAATTAATTCTACATCCTCATAAAAATGTCTCAACTCTGAGAACACCCTGTAAACTAGTAGATTCGACATTTTTTTCACCATTCTAACGAACGAATTGGTTGTGAATTCATTTAATTTATTATAATTTCATTCAATATCATAGTATGTTTTATGTTGTATGTTGTATGTTGTGATATATTTCGACCCCTGCTAGGGACCATCATCAGAATGAGAATATAAAAGTATATTTCGATATTTGAAATTGTCATCATCAGCCAATGTATTTTTATTCTTCGAAATCTGAACTAGATCAACTACAGATGTAATGTCCCAGTTGCCCAGCATCACTACAAAAAAAAAACAGTAATAGAGATATCATTCTCACATGGGCTTTTAAAATGTGCATAACTTGCTATAATGGATTTGGTCGACCCTGCCTAACTGTCATAGTGATCTACCACTTCCCTCTACATGCCTTTACAAAAGCTCTTAACAATGCAATGTATACATCGTGAAGAAAAATTGCATAGCAGTTTCTTTCTTCCCCCTAAGATACATCATGCCGTACATTAAACGAATATGAAAGTCCCGTAAAAGTCCAAAATGACAGGCGCTGGCGACTATAGCTACTGGCAAACCCCCGAACATCTTGATTTATGGAAAAGTTGATACAGAGAAACAAATTGTTCGATTCGCTTCGCTAATATGATTGATTAGAACGTCTTTTGTTTCCCCAACTCATGCTAGTTGGAAGTTGGCCGTGATTTATGGTTATTTTTTGCGATCATTTGTCATTTTTAAAACGCCAACCGCGTTGGCAGAAGCATTTGTAATGTGGAAGGTTTTGAATAAATGCCGGAGACACCTTATTTGGTACATGTCTGTGAAACATCGTCGGGTGAAATGCAAACAAATATACAGACCGGTTTTTCACTTTCATGTTCTAGAGTTACAAAGACGATTGCATTAGAAAAATGTTTCTGTTTTTTGTTTTTCTCTATAGGAATTTCCTTTCCTGCGCTCTAAGCGTTAAAGAAAAAGGTAAGGTGATAACGAGAATGATTATTTATCGAAAACTCTTTGAACGAAAATATTTTATCAGAAACATTTGTTCGAAAATCAATACCTATATTTTGACTCGGCCGTTACTTGAGGAAAACCCATGGCAAATGTAAAAATTTCATAAACGATATGATTTCCACAACATTCTTAAACACACAACATGTTTCGCTAACACAGTAGCTTCGTCAGGTGATATACTGGTACAATGAACTAAACCAACGTTGGCTTGCTTAACTTTTATATATCCTACTTTCCCAACTTGAAGGATTAATTACCTGTGGACAGGATAGATAAACCTCCATTTCCGGAAATTAGGCACAATATCTACATTAAATTACGGTATACCGAATTAACTTGAAAGGGTTGATAGCAAATAAATATTATTACCAACTAAGAAAACAAATTCACCAGTGGTGAACTATTGATAGGTCTAATTGATCGTTAAGTGAAATGTCAACATTTTTGAGTTTGTTGATTTCTGATGATGATCATTCCTTTATTTTCTACATGTAGAATTTCGAAAGTATCATCAAAACTATGGTTTTCTTCTAATATATGGTTGGCGTATGTTCAATTTGTATTCTTTAAAAAAAAATCATGTTATGTTCATGAATACGCTGATTGAACATACGACCTGTCTGACCGATATATACCTTAGGACAAGATCCATAGTTGAGTTTGTATATCCCTGATTTTTCGAATTTAGTACTTTTGTCTTTATTATTCCTGATAAACCTTCCCAATGTGTTGTTTGTTCTATACGATACTCTCAAGTCCTGTTTATGTAGAAATGAAGCTAATTTTTCAGTTGATGATCCGAAATAGGTTGAAGTTCTATAATTTTGATTATTATTCTTGATGGTAGAATAAACTTCTTCACTGTACTTCTCACTAACGCGAATTATAAGTAAATAAAATAAAGTACGAACTTAGGTTATTGTCTCGGATTTGAATAGAAAGCAATCTTGACCATACACGTTGTCACAATTTTATCGCTGATAAACGAGGTTTGTTGGTCACGTGTGGGCCAATTCGGCTTCTGTATTGGTAGAGCAAATCCGATAAAATTTAATAAACAAAAAATATCGCTAGAATACAGAAGAAACCGTGAAAATGGTCGATTCTGATTGGTCCTGGAGATCAAGAGTGGAATAGTCACTTCAAAAGTTTCAAATACCTTCAGAAACGAAAAACTATTCGAACAAAGTTCTCTTGACTGTGTTCATTATTTTTTTACAGTGTGTGATAACATAATCAGCAGGACATGTAGGTAGAAATTTCAGTGAATGGTATCCGAATCTACCGCCAATGAACGTCAGAGTGAATACAAAAATACAAATCAAGATATTGGTTTCATCATAGGCTATAATGATGTACATCTCATATAATACCGGGTGTTTCTCAAGAGTGAAATTCGGTGTGTTATAGTACATAAATATAATTTTTTTGACGTATTCAATGATTGTTCTCTGTCACTTCAGGTTTGACCGGAAATGATCCTCACTTCCTTATCTCAAATGAAACACCTGGTATATTTTTATATATTCCCTAGCTTATTTAATGAATAATCACATTTTTGGGTACAATGACACCCCATTTGTCACTATTTGACATTCATCATCCTGAAATTTTCAATTTCTAATTAAAAATCTAAAGTGCCAGTTGAGACGGTTAATTTTGGATCAAGTTACCAGGGAAAAATAGTTTTCATGAAGTTCATCAATTGATTTCTTTTGAAAATTCATTCAGAGTTGAAAAAATTATATTTTTATACCTCAATATAACATAAACGTTGAATAACATACATCCTAATGACACTGGACACTCTATATAGATTGAACATTTTACAAAAATATCAACGTGACAAATGGGGTGCCATTGTACTCACAATGTGATTTTCTATATACCGGGTGTTCCATTTGAAATGAGAAAGTAATGGACATTTCCGGTCAAACCATCATATAAAACAATATAATACTTGAAAAAATTCATATTAATTTGATATACTTACACATCAAATTTGATTTGTTTATCTATACAAACAAAAAAGTTGTGGACTTAATTTCGTGCCTCTTTCTTTGAATATGAATCAATCCACTTCGAGCAACCATGGACTTCTAGCATCACTTGGAATTGAAACTTGCAAAACCAAATAAGTTTCGTCAGATCTGGCAATATGGCATCCCCCCCAGCCCCCTCATATTATATAACCCTGAGCTCAATCGGCAACGGTTTCATTAAAACGACACCGGCTCATTACCCTCGCAATTAACTTGACAATCGGGGCTGGCCTCCGTGACAGATACGAAAGGGGGGGGGCAGGGGTCTCCCCGCGAGGAGGGGGGGGAATCGGGGGCTTCCGGCCGCGCAAAGTAATCGCATTCGGATCGGAATGCTGGGCGGCCCGGGTAGCATCGGCTTTGATTAATCCCGTTTAAATGGGGCCCCGAAGGACGATCAATGCAAAACGGGGTAAGGGTCGATATATACCCTATTACGCGGTTTGCAGTCGAATAATTGCACGTTTCGGTTTGTGTAGTCTAGATTTTTGGGCTGAACTCCATTTATTTCATATAATTAATGTATGTGTTGTACGAAGTGCTGTATTACAATAGTGGATCTATTGGGAGAATGGAGGGTAATGGCAAATCCAGGGAGGGGTGAAAGGGGTGATCGCCCCCACTCCACAATCCTCGTCTGAATATTTCATATTTTTATTGAAAATATATTCATATTGTACCAGAACTCAATTTTTTTTTTTGTATAGAATACAGCAAAAAAACACCTATAGGTGCCTAGTGAACTCTTTGATCTGAGTGGTATTAATAAGGTTACTGATATACTGAAAGCCTCTTGAGGAATCTCCAATCTTTGAATTCCCAAAAAGCAAAGTGTCCCTGGCTTTAGGTATATGTATGTGCTTCAAATTCACATAAAAATCTGTAGTTTAAAACACCTATTTTCATTTTCAGAATTTAACCTTCAATAGCGTTACTGTACCAACTTCAATCATTGTAATAAACGGAACTGGGGAAGCATCCCAAAAATCGATTGCTGTGAACCAGTACCTGCTGAGTATTTTTCTTTGTATATTATTCCTCCCCCCATCTTTGCCATTACCATTGCTCCGCCACTGCATTGACCTACGTACCATAGGAGGGGTGTTGAAGGTCTTCGAATGTCCTACTTATTTTGGCAACAGTGTGAACGGCAACGTTGCTATGTCGGCTGAGTAACTTGTGAGTCCAAGGGAACAAGAAATAGTTATTTGTTATACAAGGGAAGAAATTAGTAGATTTTAGCTCCAGGTTGTGTTGTCTCCCGACGCGTATATCCCGTGTATAATACACTATTTTTTTCTGTGACAGAAGAAAGGACGAATCAATATTGAGAAGATATTACATTATTTTGAAACCTGAAAGTTATCGACGTGAAATTTTAAGTTTTTAACAGTTAGGGACACCTGCGTTGTAGGCATCTTTATTATACTTTTCAAGTAATCAAATATCTGATGTCACTTTTGTCAGTCTAATTCTGTGATTTGATTCCAAAAAATTGCGAATTTAGTGGTTGTTTAGTAATATACGTAACCGCAAAGTCGAATGGAACATAAAAGGACTTGCAGTTCTTTCTCGGAGACAGTATTATTGAATCATTTTTCGGAACTATAGCACAACAAAAGCCATCAACAGAGTATTTATATGTGATATATATCCGGGAAAAGAGTACAAACTTTTTTCCCACGGAAAAAAAGTACTTTCTGAAATATGGCATTCTATAACCTGTCAGCAGAGATGAAATGTCAAACTTTCTTCCCATCACAGAAAAAATAGAAGATTAATACAGTGATAGAGTTATTCACTGTTGCTGTATACAGGGTGTCCCATAATTAGCTTGCAGAACTTAACCAGTGACTTCTATACGACCAAATGTAGGAAGAAAAGTTTGGCTTTGTTTAATCTTTTTTTTTATCGCTTGGAGCGCACGAAAGGGAATCCCTATAATGTTCAAAGAACATCGTGCGTTCCTAGGGAGGATAGGGACAGGAGGTAGGTATTGGAATTTTTTTTTGAACTTTTGGAGATTATATGATGTTGGGAATACTTCCACAGGCAATGAATTCCAGAGCCAAAAGACGATCAATCCAAATGCAATACAGAATGGGGGGCAGTGGCAGATCCAGGAAGGCAAAAAGAGGGTAATTACCCTCCCCACAAGCTTCGTAGAAATATTGATAGTCACCATTCGTGTTATTTCATATGTCTATTGGAAATATATTCGTATTTTTGTTTTTATATCACCCCCCCTTCCTTAAAATGACCGTGGCTCCACTACTGCATATACCAGAGGAGAGGAGCAATTGGTGAATAACTATTGAAAAACCTCAAAAATATCTCAAAATTTGTCACCATGATTTATTTATCGAAGACTGGAACCTTTGGCACGATAATACACTACACTGTTTTACCACTAACCAAACCGATTTTTTATACGCTTCGATAATGATTGTTTCGCTAACTATGTTAGCATCTTCAGGAAAAGATCAAAACTGAGCTGAAAAACAGTTTTAACCTTCTCCTGAAGATGCTAATATAGTTAGCGAAACAAGTGTCGAGGCGTTTAAAAAATCTGTTCGGTTAGTGCATAGATTTAGTGGTAACACAGTGTAGTCACCATGATTTGCTTACATCAGTATAAAATTTGAAAAAGGCGAAAAGAATGGCTATATAGGTACACATTGACTCATCTACCTACCTTTGAAGGAAAGCAATTGGGAAAATATGAATGCAAGAACCTGTAAGATCAAGACCAATCAATTATTCACCTTAATTTCTCTAGAGAAGATCGATTGAAATAAGAGAAAAAATTGGTTCTCACTGATGTGCTCAGTGCTTGAAGAGCTGCCTGAATGTCTGATACAATATTGATGTTTTTGATTACTAGAGTTCAGTCAGTCAACTCTCTTTCACACATTTGAATAGCGAAACTTCGGTCTCTAGGAATTGAATAACTTTTTTTTATTTCACTCAGAATTCCTCAGGATCCATCAGTCATCAGTGAGCACACTAGCTTTAACTGTCCAAAATGGTGTGCATTTGCACCATGCAGTGTCTTTCTCGATATGAATCAAAGTAACTTCTTTATCCCGATGGCCTGATTTGATGATACTGCATCCATATTCATTCTGAACGTCAGCTCATCAGTGTGCTCTGTAACTGTGGAGCCATTTTGGTCTCGTCTAGGAACACACGAAACACGGCCGATGTATGTACATACAATGGACCATTGGCGACGGACATGATCAAACAGTGTTAGTACCTATTTGGACGTGTATTTGTAGATCATTTAACAAAGCAAGCGTCGCCATGTCAAACGCAGAGGCGTATCATCAATCATATTGCACTTCTGGAATGACCTCTGCTCGGTGACACATACACATGCAGTGGCGGATTTCCCAAAAGGCACAGTAGGCCTGGACCTAGAGCGGCAGGATATTGAGGGCGGCCAATTGTGACAAAAAAATTGCTGATGATAACAAGGATATAACTAAAAGTACGAAAATATTGAGAAAAGGGAGGAATCTCTACTGTCGACACCAGTGGCGGATTTTCCATGAGACACGAATGTGATATTATGTCTGGAACCTAGTAGCTGCTATAGTCGACTGAATTTCTAAATGGTTTTCGTTGAGAGTTGGCAATGAAAAACGTCCATGGACTGGGCTTTAGGGCGGCCAAGACTGCAAATCCGCCACTGTTCACATGCTGTCATAGTTGAGGCTATCAGCGCAACAATGGCGTAAGCTACTAAATTATTTTGTGGTGTGTATATTTGAAATTTTCACTTCCTCACTACGTAATTACAAATGATATACTGGGTGATCCACGGTGGATGGCCTATTAGAACTATCTGGAGAACGAAAGAACAGAACCTTCTGATATGCATCGACCTATTTGGAATTCCTTATTGAAGGATTTTTTCCCAGAGAACTATCTACAATTTGCGACAATTTGGTGACAGAGGAGGAATCTATTACCGATATTATTTCCTTCTCAGTGCTCGCAGCTCTGCCACGCATCATGAATCAAAGAAATCTAATAATATGCTTGAGTATGACTGATGTGGAATCTAAACTGCGAACATAGAAATGATTTCTCATTTCAAGAAGATATAATTATTCATTAAAAATTACTGTGGATGAGTGAATATCTTGTGATTCTGAATTCTGTTACAGTGATCTTGTTTTAATATGAACAATTCACCAGTTTCTTCATTTGAATAGTTCAAATTTCTGCCGTGAAAAAATATTGATTTTTGTGATCGTGACCTTGAATAGGAACATGCTTCATTTGAATAGTTCATAGTTTTGTCGTGAAATAATATTGATTTTTGTATTATAAGTGAAAATTCTCATTCCAATGTGTGAAATATTTTGGTTGCAGGTAATGTAGGACAGGTATGCCTAAATAAACAAACTTTGTGTATATGAAAAAATTGAACATATTTTTTTGTTTAAATAAATGATGTTTTGTGTGATGAATGATTTTCAACCTGTCTTTGAACATTATTTGTAAAACAGTTGAACAATGACGAAATCCTTCTGTGGAAGGTTAATGCACCATATTGCGTGTAAGTTTTTGATGAGACAGAATGAATTGGCTTCTTGCATAGAAACAATATTGATTCAACAAAGTTACAATGAGCTTATATCGATCTAACAAACAGAAACCGTTATAACAAGACACGAAAAGCAGTTTTACTATCAGAATAATGGAACATGAGTTATATGTTCCAACTCGATTTGATTCTTCTGAGAAAACGCAAAGACCGCATTACGGAATGATATTTTGTTTTGCCAACTTATAATAATCCGGTGATATTGAATGCCCTTTACCCTGCATCTATTCGACTCATCGACTCATTGATCTTGATGAATTCTTTGTCATATGGAAGAGTGAAAAGAAAAACATTCTGAAGTGTCTGCCTTATTCCAGTCACATCACAGACTAAATTTTGTCATCACGAAATGCTTTACAGGGTGGACAAAAAAGAATCTATGTATGCATATTTTCAACTTTGACGAAGCGATTTCAGACTACCATTCTCACCAAGTCCACTATATCTATGCTCGCTATTTCCATCAGCAATACTCTTCAACAGCTTTTCATGATCTACAAAGCACAGATTCGGCCTGTTCACAGAACATGTTCGTATCATAGTTATTAATTTTGAAAAAGATGTCATCAATACCAATTCTGTATTCCCCAATCATATAGTTAATGAAAAACATTCCTTTGATCCAAAATTGAACCTTAAATTCTTACATTTTTGTGAAAAAAGCAAAAAACTCAACCTACTAAAAAATTTTGAAATTCACATGGCCTTAAATAATCCTGAAATAACATGTATCAATGAACAGATCCACTTTGACTTTTTTAAGCTTTTCAACTCTCTTTCATTTACCTAAACATAAACATCTCTTCTTTCCACTGAATGAGACTGATTCAATACTTAGAGCTTCAAGAGCCATGAGTTTGTTATTGCTCCCATCTCGATTCTCATATTCTCCTCATCTCTATTCCAATTTGATGGTCTATGTCACCCTTGTCACTTCATGTCAAAGTCATGCCAATTGTTTGATGTTTGACATCTCATTCTCTCTTTTCTTTTCTGTCGTAAACCTTCGGTATGATCAACAAGAACTATAAGATGGTCGTTCAATTTTCAATTTGATTCCTATTGGATATTGCACCATGACGTTTTTACAAAGTGTGAGAGGAATTTCGGATATTTCATTTCCGATGTTTGTTTGTGACCTTTGAATTTTCCCTGTCACAGTTTACAAAAACCATATACAGGATGAACTTTTTGATATAAATGGAAGTAGCAAAATTTTTCAGGAACGGTCCTGGATAATCCTGATTCTAAGTAGCAGGATATCCCACGCGATAATCAGACAAATCGAAGAAGCTATATAAACTACTCAACACTAATTTCGTCGCACACCAAAATGTCGCCCCTGTTATAATGTGAATAACTTTTTTCAGTTTACAACAATTTGAATTTGGTTCACACTGTTCGATAGCCCAGTCCTTCAGCTATAATCTCGTACTTCATTGAAACATAAGTGTATTCACATAAAATCTCTACATGGTGTTTTCCGACACTGTGCAAAATTTAGGAATATTCAAAAGGCTCTCAAATGGTGAAAACAAATTTTTTCCCACCTTCGACAACAGAGGCATGAAGATGATCTCATTACCTCGAGATATTTCGCGAATCAACTTCCTATCTCTTTTATTTACAGAGTGATCTCAAAAAATCAACTTTTTGGTTTTGCAGTCATAACTTTTTTCCACGTCAACCGATTTTGGAAATCTTAGGCTCATTTTGAAGATGAAACTTCAAATGAAGAGATCTGAATATCAGAATTGACTCAAGATGGCTATCAAAGATCTAGAGATTTATTGAAAGTGACCCAAATCTGGAACGCCCTCCTCCGAATCTCGATCGGGAGGAGAATTGAATGAAAATCAACGTGATCTCGGAAAAACAATTCATTCTGGATGCGTCCATATTTTCCTCGCTCTCAGTAGTCAAGAATGTGCGTGAGAAAACACAATTGAAACATGTTCTTGCAGAAACATCAGACCATTTCTCCTCTGTAATGCATGGCCCGTAACCAAAGTTACAAGAATCACAGTAAGTGACTGACAAGTCAGGTTAGACGTCGTTTTCGAATCATAAACAGATTTCGATAGTTTCGATGCCACATCTAACGAAAATGTGGGTGACAACTTTGTTCTCGTGATGACAATGCGAGACCGCATAGGGTTGTTGGTACACCATTTATGATGAGCCTTAGCTGGTCGGGTTTGTCAGTCCATTGTGATTCTTGTAACGTTGGTTACGGGCCATGCATTACAGAGGAGAAATGGACTGATGTTTTCGCAAGAACATGTTTCAATTGTGTTTTCTCACGCACAATTCGTGAATACTGAGCGAGGAAAATATGGACGCATCCAGAATGAATTGTTTTTCCGAGAACAAGTTGATTTTCATTCAATTCTCCTCCCAATCGAGATTCGGAGGAGGGCGTTCCAGATTTGGGTCACTTTCAAGAAAACTCTAGATCTCTGATAGCCATTTTGAGTCAATTCTGATATTCAGATCTCTTCATCTGAAGTTTTATCTTCAAAATGAGCCTAAGATTTCTAAAATCGGTTGACGTGGAAAAAAGTTATGGCTGCAAAACCAAAAAGATGATTTTTTGAGATCACTCTGTAAATAAGAGAGATAGGAAGTTGATTCACGAAACATCTCGAGGTAATGAGATCATCTTCATGCCTCTGTTGCCGAAGTTGAGGAAGAAAAATGTTTCACCATTTGAGAGCCTTCTGAATATTCCGAAATTTTGCACAGTGTCGGAAAACACCATGTAGAGATTTTATGTGAATACCCTTATGTTTCAATGAAGTACGAGATTATAGCTGAAGGACTGAACTATCGAACAGTGTGAACCAAATTCAAATTGTTCTAAACTGAAAAAAGTTATTCACATTATAACAGGGGCGACATTTTGGTGTGCGACGAAATTAGTGTTGAGTAGTTTATTAGTGGAGAAGAGGAGCAGACACTTTCTCATGATCATTAGGTACCCTTCAGGTACCTCTATTCGTGGTTGGAGTATGTACAGTTTCTCATTACTCACCCTGTATAATTTCGTTATCAGATGACGGTAGAAATCTGCAGCAGGCTCTCCTACTATGAAGTGTCATCCGTACTTCATTCCAATTCGGTTGACTGGAGTTCGATTTAGATAAAGCTGATTTGCTCGGCATCAGACGCGTATATCTCGTTCAATGATTCGCTGACCGACATCAGAAATGATAATTATGCACAGCCGAGTTGAGACTTCCCTCATTGAACTGATAACGGTCGTGTTTCGATCAATAGGGGATGATTTAGGATTGCATACTATACAAACGGTCGAGTATAGATAGAAGATATACGACATCGTCGCCATCTACTGTCAATTCATTGTTCATCCATGTGTGTTCATCTATCTATAGTATACAGTGTCATTCATGAAGTCGCGGCATAATATGGGAAGAACTTTTAATAATATTATATTGTGAGATTCGACATGGGCGTTAAGTTTTGATTCAAAAAAGATAAAAGATGGGTCTCAACCCAATTGGCTCCCGAGGCCAAGTCTTAATCCGAAAGCGAAAAGTGGGTATACGTAAATTTTCTCCCAAAATGACTGAGTCAATAGTGGCGAAAGGTAATCTTAAATCGTGCGCGAGGTCTACGTCTATGTTCTACTTTCTTCATTGGTATTTTTCGTGTGTGATCGGTCGTGTCTTTTCCAAATTTTGTGTTTGTATGATAACCACTAACTAAAGGGCAACAAAGTCACACTTATGTGGGTTCCAGGGCATGAAGGAATCAAAGAAAATGAGGCAGCTGATCGCCTTGCAAAAAAAGTGCAGCATCTGAACTTTTTGGTCCTGAGCCTTTTTGTGGGATAAGCAAATGTCACCTAAAGGGAGAACTCGGGAAATGGCAAGAAATTGAAAAGTCCTCCTACTGGAGAGCAACTCCAGGTCAACGACAAGCGAAAAGGTTCATCAACCATTCGCAGAACCGAGCCAAAGAGCTACTCAGCCTCAGCAAACCAGAGCTAAAGCTCATCACAGGCTTTCTCACAGGACACGGCCCTCTGACGTACCACCTCAAAAAGATGGGTCTGGCGGAGACTGAGACTTGCAGCTTTTGTAACAATGCGACCGAAACCGCGGAACACATACTTTGCTCATGTGAGGTATTAGTCCGCCAAAGGCTGAACTACCTAGAACAGGTCTATCTCACCCTTGCTGAAGAGGAAAAGTCAACCGTCAGGAAAATCGTAGGCTTCATCAGAAGTCTAGGGTTAGAGGACCAAAACTAGATAGGGGTAATCACAATAGATCTTCTAGGTCGCAGTGATCGAGAGGTCTCTCAGCCTATACGTCCCATCTACAATCTACAATCTACCACTAACTATATTGTCGTGCAGGTATTTATGACGACCTTTTCAAAATATTATACCCCCCTTGAGGGTACTTATTCCATAGACTTAATTTACTTACTCGCTTGGCTTTGAGAGGGTTGTTGTTGAATTGTGGAACACAAAGAAATGAAGAGATTATTCAAAAACATGTAAGAAACATGTTTATTCACTAAAACAATCATAACAGTACCTACTCACAATTTGGATACCAGGGGAACCATCTTCAATGGACTCAGGGAATCTTTCCTGCTCTACGCCCGAAGTAGACTGACTTCCTATTTTTCATAATCAAACTACTCCAACCAATATTTCCCTCTCTGATGGTATATTAATTTATATATCTCAGCAGTTTTAGAATCAATGTATTTTACGTTCAATCTGAGTTCATACAGGTTATAGAAATATCAGTTGTATAATAGGAAACTTTAGTTCCTGTCTAGGTATGACTGTCATGCAATACATTGGGTTTGAAATGAATGTTATTTTATTAAAAATAATTATGTTCGAATTCAGATGGATGAAAAATTGACTTACTACATGACAATATTAGTTCAGTGATGATATCGCTTTTGGATAATCGAGATAATTTTCGGGAGCCAATATACCTGTCATTAAGGTGGGTGAACTGATCGCGGGGGCCAATTCGACTGCTTCGAAAAAATTGCCCATTCTGTCGCAGTCACGTGCCTTCCGCTACATACCAGAAATCACATTTTTTTCAAATTATCCACTGAAAATAGGCTTATTTGTTAGAATTTTGACTTCACTGAGAAAAGTTGTTTATATTCTAATTCCACAAATGTTTTTCGAATTTGAACGTTCTATTTATTTAATGTTCTGGTTCTCACAAAAAAGGATATCCTGTAATGTTCAGAGAACATCGTAAGAATCAAGGGAAATAAGGTAGGAATTGGTGTTCTTAAATTTCTGCAGGTTATTTATGCCTCGGGGAACATACCTTTCTTGGCAATGTGTTTCAGAGCCTCGCTGTTCGTTGGATGAACGAGTCTTTGGAAAGAGATGTTCTGCAGGTCTCCAAAGTGACCACGAAGGGGTGCGAAGCCTCAACTCGACGGGTGAATCTCGCGGGGACTGCCAAGGGAGGAACCATTGTTGATATTTCAGAAGAGCATCGTCCATGGAAATATCTATAAAATAGAGCCAGATCGCCAACTTTTCTACGGTGTTCCAGAGAAGTGAGTGAGGCATCACCCAGGAGACAAATTGCCCTTTTTAGGACATAATCCAACAGTTTCAGGGTATGTTTGGGTGCTGCACTCCAAATATGGGAACAGTATTCCAGGACAGGTCGGATCTATGCCTTATAGATCATGACTGGAAGTGAAATAGCTCCTGGCCCGGAACAGGAAACCAAGTTTTTGGGATGCACTTTTAGTTCTTAATACCTCTCGATTTCTTCTAATAATTATTGTTACTTCGACAAAACTGTGCTAAACTTTGGTTGGATACGTAAAGTAGTTTGATGATATATTGATAGATGCGACTTTAGCATCATTTTAAAACTGAGAAAATCAATTTAAATAGAATTCTAGACGATACAGTAACTTTGCATCAAATATAACAAAAATGTTAAGAGGTGATTATTATTTTCTGAATAAATTGATATTTTGATAATTAATGATTAGTGATTGAAAGTTAGTAGCATGATAAAGCTACTAGTATGAGATAGTTTTCTCGGTGTTAATTTTCTTTAATATCACACACAATATTACGTACAAATCGAAAGATATATACGTGAAATTGGGATAAACACGTTTTTTCCTCACTTATAATTACACGAGAGCCTTTTTTGTCGAAGTAAACTTGACATGTATCATAAGAATTTTTTGACGAAAAAAACTGCATCTGAGAAAATTACGAGTCCGTAGGATGGCTAATCTTCACAGATATTTCTGTGTCTGAAGATGGCCGTTGAGCCGAAACTAGTCACAAACGTGATTTGTTAATATTATTTTTGTGGTCGACCGACTTTGTGTTTTACTGTTTTTTCTTTGATATAAACAGCTAAGTATTCATTAAAAAAAATAATGTCAACTATGTCTGTTTTCGAATGCCATCTTGGTAAATCTAGTTAGTTGAATACTTCCCCTCCCCTCCATTTATTGTACCAGTCACTGTCGTACGCCGGAGTATTTCCTAATGTCCTCTCCGCTCTCTCAGTGTTCCCGGACTAAACAAAGGACTCGTTTCTCTCCAGCACCACCACAACAATTAACAACCACTAAGTTAATTACTTGTGTATGCCGCTTGTATTTAATGTCACTGCAAGGGTTGTAATAAATTGGTGGGATTCCGCAGCTAGTTCTACTATTCTACTAGAGCGAGATGCGAACAAAAATGTTATAGGGAGATATCACGACGGATTTTAATGGTGGATTCAAACAGGAGAATCGAAATCCGATATTTTTCAATGTAGCATAATTACAGAGTTATATTCTAACCTGATTCAGGAGAGGATTATTATTCACAATTTCGATTGGTTCTTCATGATAATATAGGTACGACGTCGTAGAAGCGCGATACTTTATATATTTATTTTTGATAAGAATCTCAATGTTTTGAAATGTTTCTCAAAATTTCAATATTTTTTAATCAAAATTTATAACAGTTGATAACTAATAATAGATAGGAAAGACTAGAGTGTTTATTAAAACATATTGAATAGGTCAGTTAAACAATTATGTCCAATGATGCAAAAAAATCTAATAGTCGTTCTTAAACAGTTCTTCTTGATCCAAAACAAATATACTTAGTTCATTTTATTTTTTTGTTTTTAATGTTTTATAATAATTCATATATTTTTTCCTAGTGCTTCCCTACTGACGTATGTGAATCAATGATTATATAACATTTCAAGTATTCATTATTTCCGGTTTTTTTTTCAATTAATATATCCCCTATTGATTTCCTCCTAAAGTATGTAAGTCATTATTCAAAATAAATTCCCTATTGCTTTCCTCCTAAAGTATATAAGGCAACATATGTATAAAGCCATTACTTTTCTCACACCTCAATCTATTTTCTGTAAAAGAATCAAGGTAAATAATTGATCCATTTAGATTATTTTCCTCAATCTTATGTCTCCTATTGCTGTCCTCCTGAGGTATGTTAGTCAATGTGTATAGACATTCTTTATCTCTTATGCCAACCTATATTGTTAGTAGTGGAAAAAATCAAAAGTTGAAGAATTTAATGTTTTTGATTTTTTGATGTTTATTGATTCCTATATCCCATGTATATTCTCTATATTGCTTCCTTCCTAAGGTATGCATGTCAATGTGTATAAAGCTATTTTTTTTCCTTATTTCAACCAAGATCTCAACCTTCTTTCTGTGAGAAAATCAGAGTGAAAAATTGACCTTAGAGAAGGAATCTGAGGAAGAAATCGCAAAATTTTTGAAAAAAAATGTCAAGGCTCTCTCATAACTTCGAGATGAAAAATCTTATATTTTAGAATTTTGCGAAAAATCATAATTCAAGAAATGAAATATATTTCGATTCTTAGATTCTGATGAAAAATAAATAGATTGTTATAGCTTTTTACACTCTCGTACATAGGAATGCCCAAATTTCTCGATTTTTTTTTTCAAATAAACTGATACAGAATATTGGTTTGAAATTGTATTACATTACTAAAAAATATCATATTTTACAAAGCAATAGCAAAAAATATAAATACATTATGTATACACCGTACTCATTTAAACAGCCTCCCCCTGTAAATAATCAACCGCTTCATCGAACGATTTCAGAATGTGATCACAAGGTTTATTTGGTGATGCTGGTTCTAAACTAATTTTATATTTGGATTCATAAAATTGTGTGTCAATTATCTATCGATAGACATCCACATAGTAGGTATGCCGAGAGGTATGCTGACATCGCCAAAAGCTATGAATTCGCCATTTCAAGTCTGATTTCAAATAATTTCAAAAAATTCATTGGTTTGGATAACACTATACGAAGTGGTACACATTTTTTATATTTATTCGGGTATTTTTCATGAAATCAGCGACATATCAAAGTTTATAATCTCATATCGAAGTCATTCTTTTCCGGAATGAGAACAAAAGTCAATAATACACACCCTGTACATTACACTGTAGGTGTACCTTTATTGGAATCGATCAAACTATATTTCTGTATAAACCGTATACATATCAAAAATACAATATTTTATTTCGAACCAGAACAACCAACCAAATGTTATTTTTTGATCAGATGGTTTAGTATTTATAGGGAGGAATTTTAGATAAGTATCTGAACAACAATTTATTTGTAGACTAGGAATAATACTTACTTTGAGATCGTAGCAAAGCAAAAATATTGATATATTCTAATAATTTGGTGATTATACATAATTTACGCAACCTTAATATGTCAAGCATGGAAATTATGTCAATTCTCGACAAATCATATCTTCAAAACACACAACGGTGTTTAAATTCAGTTCATTGCACACAACAGACAACAAATATAAAGAAGCACACGTATATTATGTACAAGTAAACTGCTATCGAAAGCTATACAGCGTGTTTCATTGGGAATCGCAAATACGTTAACAATAGATAGGGGTGAGCGAGGTGATTATTAATACATCTTTAATTTCACCAATACTGTCTTCAAGGTGTTTTATCGATTTTGCTCAATTATTTATAGGCTCCTAACAAACGAACCACCAAGTATATTTTCTTGATATTCAGTTCTCAATGTTTTCTTCCCACCTCGCTTCCCAATACCCAATCGACTCAGGAAGAAGTCAGTAAAAAGTCCATTTCCGGATTAACAAGAATTCGATAAACGTGAAACAAAACAATTATCGATTGTTTCCTTGCACAGTTCGAATACCTATTTGTTTACCATATCCGAATAATCATATTTCGGCGATGCCAACAGGAAGTGAGTATACCACTTTTGACAAAAAGATAGTTCTTGTCATTCTCGCGGAATCATTAGGGCAAAACAAATATAGTTTCTCCTTCGGCTAATAAGTTTATGGTCTTCGTCCTCGTCCCACCTCGCTTCGCCATTTGTACCCTGTTGATAGACTGCACCAAACAGAATGCCAAAAACACCCCCAAAACCTCTAACCCGAAAGCGAGCACTCTGAAAATCAACAAATTTGAATGGTCCAACGTCCAATCGTTCACAGCCTGAAAACACCCTTTCAGATAGTATGAATTAGCCTCGCTGTGGGCACTAATACACGTAGACGCCATCAACAGTTCCGAAATCCTCACCCAACACGCGACAGGACTTCGGGACAACGTTATCCCCAAGTAGTACTTCGAAATGACGAGCCTGAATGCTTCTTTGAGCTGCTTCTCCACACTGGCTCTGTAGAACACAGCCAGGTAGCAGGCGGCTATCTCCAGAACTAGTATCACTATCAGGAGGATGCCGTAAGTGGTGAGCATGCATTGGGACTCCCGCAAGGCTCCGCAGTACCCCAGGAAGCTCAGCAGGAACATCGCAGCGCCGATGGCCATTAGGACGTAGGAGATTTGGGCCAACACGCTTGCTCTTTTGGAGTCCTGGATTTGTTCTTGAAGGACTATGGAGAGGAGGCATATGAAGAGGAGTTCCATCCTCACGGAGTCATTGGGACAAAACAAATATAGTTTTATGTGTGTGCTGTGGCTTCTTCTTCGGATAATAAGTTTATGATCTTCGTCCTCCTCCCACCTCACTTCACCATTTGTACTCTGTTGATAGACTGCACCAAACAGAATGCCAAAAACACCCCCAAAACCTCTACTAACCCGAAAGCGAGCGCTATGAAAATCAACAAATTCAAGTGGTCCAACGCCCAATCGTTCACAGCCTGAAAACATCCTTTCAGATAGTACGAATTAGCCTCGCTGGGAGCACTAGTACACGTAGGCTCCAACAGTTTCGAATCCTCACCCAACACGCAACAGGACTCCGGGACAACGTTATCCCCCTTAGCCCACTTCTCGTTCTTCTGATAGTCCTTATAGTCATCCACTCCGCAGCAGTGCAAGCTAGTCTGCAGTTGGTCCCAGGCCAAGGTCACGGCATCGCCCTTCTCCTCCTGGAAGTAGTACTTCGAAATGTCGAGCTTGAATGCTTTTTTGAGCTCCTTCTCCACACTGGCTCTGTAGATCATTGCCAGGCAGCAGGCTGCTGTCTCCAGGACTAGTATCACTATCAGGAGAATACCGTAGTCCGTAAGCAAGCATTGGGACTCCCGCAGGGCTCCACATCACCCCAGGAAGCTAAGCAGGAGCGTCGCAGCACCGATGGCTATAAGAACGTATTAGAATTAGGCCATCACGCTTGGTCTTTTGAAGTATTGGATTTGTTCTTGGCAGACTATAGAGATAAGGCCTATGAAGGAGTTTCATCCTCACGGAGTCATTGGGACAAAACAAATATAGTTTTATGTATGAGCTTTGGCTTCCCCTTCGGATAATTAGTCTATGGTCTTCGTTCTCGTCACACCTCACTTCACCATTTGTACTCTGTTGATAGACTGCACCAAACAGAATGCCAAAAACACCCCCAAAACCTCTACTAACCCGAAAGCGAGCGCTATGAAAATCAACAAATTCAAGTGGTCCAACGCCCAATCGTTCACAGCCTGAAAACATCCTTTCAGATAGTACGAATTAGCCTCGCTGGGGGCACTAGCACACGTAGGCGCCAACAGTTTCGAATCCTCACCCAACACGCAACAGGACTCCGGGACAACGTTATCCCCCTTAGCCCACTTCTCGTTTTTCTGATAGTCCTTGTAGTCATCCACCCCGCAGCAGTGCAAGCTAGTCTGCAGTTGGTCCCAGGCCAAGGTCACGGCATCGCCCTTCTCCTCCTGGAAGTAGTACTTCGAGATAGAGAGCTTGAAGGCCCTTTTGAGCTCATCCTCCGCACTGGTTCTGTAGATAACTGCCAGGGAGCAGGCGGCTATCTCTAGGACCAGTATCACTATCAGGAGGATGCCGTAAGTGGTGAGCATGCACTGGGACTCCCGCAAGGCTCCGCAGTACCCGAGGAAGCTCAGCAGGAACATCGCAGCGCCGATGGCCATTAGGACGTAGGAGATTTGGGCTAGCACGCCTGGTCTAGTGAATTCTTGGATTTGCTCTTGGGGAACTATGGTGAGGAGGCCGATGAAGGAGTTTCTGTCTATGGCCAGCCATATTCCCGTGCCCAGAATGGCAGTGCCGGTGAGGAAAATGAGGAAGTTGAAGCCGCATATGAGGTACTTCACGAAGAAGGTGATCATGGTTGTGTTTGGGATTATCGGTCGATCTAGATTATACGTTCTCGTTGTTCCATAGGTTTGTCCGATTCTGATTGCTTGGAGACTGTACCAAGTTTCTTGTTCTGAAACAGATAGTTGCGTCATAGACAGTGCTATAGCAGCGAACTCGGCAAAGAATTACATTTGCTTTTAACAGAAACACCTGGAGAAAATATGTCAAAAGTGTCACTAGGGAATAGGTGCTCTTAGACCTGACCTACTAGAGTCCGACCACGTTAACTTTGGGACAGCATGTGACGCAACGCATATGCATATTCAATGCATACGCGACCACGTGCTGTCCCAAAGTTATCGTGGTCGGACTCTATAAGATGTCAGGTCAAATCGAAAGGACAGTTTGTAATACACCAGTTTGCAAATTAACGTCAGAATAATTAAATCATTCAGAAACTGTATACCTATCGGAGTGAAGCTGCCTTATCTACATACATTAATTGCTGAAGCAATGGTTAATCAATCATTAAATTCACTTGTGTTCAATGCTGAACAGGAAGCAGGTTCAGCATTGATCACAAATATGTAGATTTCTCAAGAGTGTTTAATTTGCTCTGCTCCAAATATAGTCATTAATTATTAATAATATTATGATGTAGTTAGATAGGTAGTTATTTATAATTTGAATAGAAATGGAATGCTAGAATTCGATTGTTCTTGTTATCGCTATGCCTTAAAGCACCACATATTAATTCTTCTGCTATACTAACTGATATGTATGAAACTATGATTCAACTGATTCACCTAGACACATATATGTGTACGAATCTCCCAAACAATCTATTACCGTATCTGAATTATTTGGAATTATCATGACTGTTGCAACCAAAATAGCTTATTGACCAAATTCCGACAATCGTCTTCCTATTTTCTCAAGTGTTTCATCACTGTATACTATATTCAATTTCGATTCATTTACTTAAACCAAAATGCTAACCGTGTCGAATGGCCTAGATACCTACCAAACTGTCTTATGGGCATTTTCTAACAAGGAAATAAAAATAACTGTAACTGTTAAGTGAAAGTGAGAAAGTGACACACAATAAAAGCAAACAGCAAATCGAATTCCATATAGGTATCAGCACAAATTACTCACCTACAAATACCTATTATAGGTTCCTTATAATTTGTTTCCTGTATATCTCGCACCCGAGAGAGATGCCAACATCAACAAAACAATGTACGGTTGTCAAGGCTGAATTGATTCCTGTTTCTTGCTTCATTCCATGGCATGTTATGTAGGAAGTTATGGCTAGTAATCTGTTGCACTTCTTGCACTATCGATTTACACTGGATACGACGCTCAATTTGTTTACTCTGTGTTATTTTTAAATACACCAGATCACGCACAAACGAACCGAGTTCCGAGATAGCATATCGTTTAGAAAGGCGTATTCCACAAAGAGAGGACAAACTGAAAATGCACTCGCACTCGGTCTCTCGGTCAACTATCTGATCTGTGTAGTGTGTTGTGTTGGGCTTGCAGACAGCTGTGAGAACTTGTGAATTCGACTTGCTAGGAAGCCCTCTCATGGGCGGCGCTACTTTTCATGATGGGAGTACTGTACAACTTTCGTTCTTACCAAAAGGATTCTAGCGAGTAATCGAGTCTATCCATAGTTGACGAACATAGATTATTTGAGATAATGATGATGATCGAATTCGAGTGATAGGTATAGGAACAATTTATTCTTATGTCTACAAATGAGCAAAATGTTCTTTCAACCGCGTTCTTATATTCCGACGTTTTTGTCCAATATATTCCGTATACCAATCAATGCATATAGGGTATATATCATCATGAGTTGACACGATCTATTATACATGGTGTCCCAAAACTCAACGGTGTCCTTTGGAGGGCTGATTAGTCCAGCTCATGACTAACCACCTCAGGAATCGGGCAAACATGTTTTTATTCTGGATTGTGATCAATTGAAGGGTAAGAATTAGAATATTAAACTATGAAGTTCAATACCTGCGGCACTCAAAATACTGATCAAAGGATTCGATTTTCACGAAATTTATAAAATTGCCAATATCTCCAAAACTTTCAATATTTTACTGAGGTCATATTCTGGTCAGTCATGAACTGGAATAACAGACCTCCAAAGGATGACGTTGAGTTTTGAGACACCTTGTATATGGAGAACTAAACGTACACTCGTCTTCAGCGAACATGTCGCGGTTGGACGGTATGAGCGCTCTTATTGCAGCGGCGATTAAGGGAGCTGACACCGTCCATGTGCGACATGATCTCTGAAGACGACTGTACCATGATTCTGAAAATCGGTAGTGACAGTGAGGAAAACATAGAGAATCCAACTAAAATATGTATGTCACTGAGAAGTGTCAAACTATATGAACACAACTTTAGAAGACGAATATTTTTGCATTTAATGTTGAGAACGGGAACAGATTCGTTCTCGAAACGTTCAAAGATAAGTAAAAATTCGATCTATATTTCTTCCTGTCAAACATGTTTCAAAAAAAAATGTCACTGACAAGCTATTGGATTTTTCTTTTAGGCTCTACTACACATAATATATTGAAATAATACTCATATTCTTATTCCATAGAAATGAGGAGAGAAAATCCCAAATAATCAAGTAAAATACAATATTTTCGTTATTGTGAAGCTTCCGGTTTTTCCGGAAGTAACGTCATCTTTGTTTTTTTTTGTTCTTCTCATAAATCACTTATTTCACAAAGTTCATCCTTAGTTCTAACAAACTTTCCTATACCTACCCAAACCACATAATTTTGGAGATATTCCATAAATAGCACTATTCAGTAAGAGCTGCCTGAAATTTTGGATTTTTATTATAGGTTGTGCAGAATATCTATCGACAATTGAATTAAAGTGGTCTATACTGTCAGATTTATCATCTGCAAAAGTGCAATATAACCACGCGTCAGTCATTTTCATCCATCAGCTTTTTCATTCTTGACTGAATTCGAGTTCAGTCCACAAATTAATTTGTGTCGGTAATTCCCAGTGTTTTTCGTTGATTAGTTTTAGCCGTAGTTTCGGTCTTGCGAACCTTTAAAATCTGTTTTGAAACGCCACTGGCATCACTAGTGGATTCAGAGAGGGGACAAGACCCATTATCAATCACGCTCAATGGCATTTAGTAGCATTGTGCTTGTGCATTGGTTTTTTCAATTCCTAGCCTGCCTGACAGGTGCAACCGAAGGTATTTTGATAATATCAATATACAGGGTTCGTTAGAATAATAATATATACTATTTTCGTTATTCATTCAGTCTTGGTATTAAATTGTATTCCGTCTCCTTATATTTTGACCCCTACCTTCAACTATAAGAAGTTGAAAAACACTTCAAATATGAATGTTACAGAGAGCTTCCTTTATACTATCACAAATGTGATTCGCAGAATTAAAAAAAAGGCTCCAAATCAGTTTTTTTAGATGGAACACCCTATATATTTTCAACTGTTGTGAAAGATATTTTTCTTCTTTTCTCAAATATATAGGTTGCTAATGTTCCGTTTTAGATTAAATTCCTGCTGCACTACTGACATTTTTGCAATATTTTCATAATATAAGCTTACAATTTCGTATTTTTCCTCTACGGAATAACCCATTTTAGTAAAAAATCTGACTCTGATGTCAAAAAATTGTTGTTTTGTTTCCATGACATTTCTCTTGTGTCCACAGCCATCTAAATGTAATGCAATTTTGATTCAATGCTGAATAAGTGAAAAATTGCTTGAGAAAACATTAACAAACTATACAGAGTGTTTCAGAATAGATGCGCAGGACTTCAGGATGTGATACTATAGCTCTTCCAGAAATATGAAAAAACTGATTTGGACATTTTGCAATTCGTGAGGGGTAATTTAGTGATCCGTCTAACTCAAAAACAAATAACAAAACCAGAGTTCAGTATTCAATAGGTTGTCGTTGGCAATACTAAATATTTGAACTGAAATTGAAATAAGTATTTTACCATTTAGTTGAAAAATAATTATATTTGTTGTTTGTTGTTGGGTTTAAGGTGTGAAGTAAATATTATTTTTCTGCAACTGACTCAAAAGTCAAAAGTCGTCTAGTTTGATTCCAAAATTAGCACTTGAAGTTGACGTTTCTATTACTGACACAAAAATAGGTACGTGCTAGGCAACACTTTTAGTTCCTACGAGCTGAATGAACTTTAGCTCCTAGGATCTAAATGGGATGTACTGGGTCATCAAGAATAAACAACATAGATCAGTATATTTATTATATTCAACAAGAATCTCAAACACAATCACATACCCAGTCAATTTGTAATATTTATATTGAAACTACAATTGGAACATCCTTGAAAATTGAATAAACCTGATCTGTAAATACCTCCACAGTATTTTCTTTATTTGACCACTTCTAAAGAAGAAAATGAAAATTCGTAAATTACGGGATATGAACCCAAAATCTTTGGCATATCAGGCAGGCACGTTACCCACTGGCCCTTATGTGTTTCATGCTAATTTATGTACAACACATTTATACAGATAGAATATCCTTCATTCACGGATTATTTGTTGCATCGTTGCATCGCATCCTTATGGCACGTCATTCGGGTAGTATTGAATTCGTGCCTGTATTATAAATTGTCTGCTTCGCTAGACGCTCCGCCTCCTCGCAAATGCTTGTAGAACAAACTGTCACTTTTGATCCTAATAAAACAATCTACTATTGTGTTTATGACAGTTTTGGCAACTCGCTTTTTAAAGACGCAAAGCTGTGATGAATTGGATCATGTAGAACTAAAGTTCAAAGGGAGGGGACTTTTGAAAAGCACTGTATAATGTTCACACAGATAAAATGTCGAAATTTAGATATTCTATGAGATAGGGAGTCAGAATTTCTATTGATTGGAGGAACAAAAAACTCGTGGCACTTCTATATGTACAGGGTGTTTAAAAAAAACCTGACCCCCTTACTAGGTTAGGTAGAACACTGCAAAATAAGTTGGGTGTACTTGGTAAAAGAATTTCGTAACGGCATTCGTTATCGAGATACAAGGTGTTGAAAAAATTATTTTTTTTACACATTTTTCAAGATTATATCGAAACTACTGGCAACATTGTAGTGACATTTTGTATGGATGTTTCTTGGAATCTGACACATCGCATGCGTTCATTTTTATATCTGACTCTCATAGAGAGCGCTAGTTACACGATTCGTACCGAGTAGTTTTGAACATAACTTTTTTGAGGTTAGATTTTTCAATCCAAATTTGATGTGAACTTGAACATCATTCATTTCCACACCAAAAAGGTACTCTTGGTAAAACTCGATTGTGCCGTTTTCGGAATTTTTCGATTTGAAAATGATTTAGTAATAACTGTTTCTGGTATGAAGCTATGTAGAAGAATGAGTATCATGAAAAATGATCACCTATGAATCACTAGAATTTCATCGAAACAGTTTTGACTAAGAACATGGATTACACAGTATTATTGTATCTTGAGCAGAAAATCTATGCTACATAGGTAAATTCACGTCAAGATTTGTAAGACATAATTTTTAAACGTCACTAAAATGACCTAACAGCTGGTCCTCAACTGTTAAGAAGAATAATACATAGTAGGTATCGTTTTTTCTTCGAAACGTAGGAGATTTCGAACATTTACTCTAACTGATTCAATATTTCATGTTTCAAATCAGATATCTCTTAATTTCACTTATGATTCACAAGAGTAATTTTATTGATTTTGAATCTGAATAAATAGGTAATTGAACTCAATAAAATTCATTTTATACCAGCTTCAGCTATTATATACTCCATTATTTTCAAATCGAAATATTCCGAAACGGAACATAGTATCGAGTTTCACCAAAAGTACCTTTTTGGTCTAAAATTGAATGATATTCAAGTTCATATCATATTTGGATTGAAAAATATAACCTCAAAAAAGTTATGTTCAAAACTACTCGGTACGAACCCTGTAACTTGCGCCCTCTTTGAGAGTCAGATATAAAAACGAATTCATGTGATGTGTCAGATTTCAAGAAACATTCATACAAAATTTCATTACAATGTTGCCAGTAGTGTCGACATAATCGTGAAAAATGTGTAAAAAAATCAATTTTTCAATACCTTGTATCATGAAAACGAATGCCGTTACGACATTTTTTCACTGAGCAAACCCAACTTATTTTGCAGTGTTCTACCTACCCTAGCAAGGGGGTTAGGTTTTTTTGAAACACCCTGTATATAACGACATCGTACATAATTTAAATGGAAAATAGTCGATTTTTTATAGTGTCATGTTTCTTAGAAGTCGACAAAATATGAGATGAGATACCAAAAACCAAAAATAAATCGACCAATTCCTTCATCAGGAAATACAGTTGCCGAAAAAGATTCAAATTCGGAGTGGTGCATTCAGAGTGTTGCAAATTGATATTTTTCATGTTATGCACACCCCTTCCTCTTGACACCCCGATACGTAATATTTCGACGTTTCCTCGCATATCGCGTTCCCTTGAAGGGCTCGCCCTCTACAGGAGGGTCCGGAGTGGAGCGAAGTATAGTTCGCAGCCGCATCAAGGGCTTTCACGCTAGAAACTCAAGGGTGGCTGCGGCTGACGATGGTTCTCAAGACCGAGACCGTTAGCCTTTTAACGCGTTAACAATACGGCTTTATGATATGTGCCATTGTTTCCGATATTAAAACGCTTTCAGCTGTCTAATCTTATCGGTGATCGTAAAAATCGACGAATATGAAACAATTAACAATGGCCAAGTGCCACCAGAGAAATTCTCTTCAGTGCGAGCTGATGTGTGAATAGCTTTTTTTCTACTCACATAACTAAAATAGCATTTAGCGTATGGATATGTACCACGCTAAATGATCGATTTATCACAGATTGACGATCTGTGATTTATTCAAAATATGAAACACGTTACCATGGCAACACGATTTCTGAAACACCTTACCATGGCAACACAGTTCATTAAACACAGCTTCAGTATGATTTGAGACATGTCTGGCCTATCAATTGTAGGAACTGTCAACTGTCATTTCCGAATTTTGTATCATAATTATTCAAAAAAATGTTATTTGTATCAGAATTCTTTATTAAAAATATATGCGAAATGTAGACAAAAGTGAAATCGAAGAGAATGTTTTGGTACTTGCATATCTCCAAGAAGTGTAAAAATGAAGCATCCATCTTTGAGAACTATTTATTTATTATGCGCTAAGCATGACAATGAACGTGAAACAAAGGTTAGTAAGCAATGGACTGGACACATCTACAACCAATATCTCCAATACGTGTCTCGCTGGTTGCATGCAGTTGCATGTATTATGTATTCCCATTCCTTTCGAATTATTTTGTAGGTTAGCAGGAATAGCAGGTATGTTAATGTCATTTTCGTAGAAAAAGCATAGTATGTAACGCGTTTATAAACTCTTCTAGACACTCGTTTATTAACCCTTTCAGTCACGACTTTTCATTTTTTCAGTAAAAAATGTTTCGTGAAAGTGGGGGTTGAAGTGATTTTTTATATGATTTTTGAGAATTTTTTGAAGTCCGTACGGCCTTGATTTTTCTAAAAAAAATTATGTTCGTTTCAACGAACATGGTGACTCTACGAGAAGGAAAGGAAATAAATAGCTACAAAATTGTGGTTTATTTCATATGGTAATCCTTGAAACAATTACGATCACGAGCAATTCATAAATGTACACTACATTTCATACAATTAAAATGTGTTTTTTTGAGGCAAGCTCCATTATTGCACCTTGCTAGATCCCTACTTCCATCAAATATTGGTAAATGGCCCACTTCATCGAGTCACCATGTTCGTTCTAACGTACATATGATTTTTCTCGAATTAGTGTATAAAAAATATGATATTTGATCATTTCGTTTTTTATATATTATAATAAACATATGAGGCATAGAAAAATGAATTTTGGAACTCAAATTCACTTACTATTTTATCAAAACAAACACGAGAAATGTGTTCATGAACAATAACAGCTGACTCACTGTACATACAGAAGGTAAATATGCGAAACTTGTATAATATCCCGAGAGATAGTGCTACCTATATCAGTCATTGAATAAAAAGGTCCCTCGCGTCTGATGTGGTGTATATTATAAATGGAATAATATTTGTCGCCTCAATTTACTATTGGCACGAAAAGTACATGTTCGTTTTAACGACCATGGTGACCGAAAGGGTTAAACACTCGCTCCGCTATGCTCCGCTCCTGCTTAAAATACTCGTTACTAAAAGGACATTTATAACACTTGTTACATAATAAACTATTATATATCATGGGATTAAAGTTATCTATTCGATTTTTCCCTACGTGTGAAGTTTGATTACATTAATCACACCCAGGAGGAAATTAACCTTTGAATCTATGATACACAATACTGAACGGCAAAAAAAGAACGGCTACCCTTTAGTACTATCATAGATTATCCAGTATACAGGGTCTTTCATCGAAAACTTATACACGTAAAAAAGGAATTGTTGACTCAAGCAAAATTTAATTGAATGAAGCAACAATAAATGGACAGAAACTCAAAAGTCATTACCTCAATAGTTCATAAGATGTACGAAAATAGTAGATAACGCGGGAAAAACAACTACTTTCCTGGCTATATGGATTACATCCTCCCGAAATCTATGCAATAATTCGTATGGACGAATGAAATCGCAAGTGTTTCCTTCCTGAACGCCGAGCTGCGCCTAAGTGGTTCAGAAACCCGTAACTACCTGCAGACCGGTTTCGAGCTGTTGGCTCTCATCAGTACAGGGCTGTCCTGAGATAGCTTCTTGATCGCTATCTGGTGCGAATATAGGTGTCATATATGCACGACAACATATAATCTTGAAATAAGTAAATCCATGGAGCAAATTTAAACTTTGAATCAAGTAAATATGTCTTGCATAAACGCTGGATCTTATTCAATCGAGCACAATCATAAATTGTTTATGAAGAGATATTGAATGGGCTCAAACAATCAGATTGTTTGATTCCATTTTTTCAATCTGTAGATATTTGTTCATTTTCGATATTAACGCCCTGTATCCCGAAAAAGTAGTGTCTTCAAGAACTTTCCTTTGTCAATTGTCGAAGTTTCGCTTCTTCAATGTGGACCACCTCGTATATTTCGCTTCATGAAATACCTACATCTCTTTATGTTTTGACGTCGTTGCGTTTTTAATTTCACCCCTTCTTTTTTAATACTCGGATCATGAAAACGCGAATCGCGAGTGAACTGAAGAAGCATTCGCAAGAACCCATATACAAGGTGTGCATAAAAAATTGGGGGAAAATCTAGGCAGTATTCCACCTCATATTTTATATGAAAAAAATGCATATTATCATTCGTCTTAACTTTTTTTAATGTTCTGGTTCTCACGAAAAGGGATATTCTGTAATGTTCAGAGAACACCGTGAGAACTGAGAACCGAGGGAAATAAGGTAGGAAGTGGTGTTCTTCTTAAATTTCTGGAGGTTATATGCCTCGGGGAACACCTTCCTTGGCAATGTGTTCCAGAGCTTCGCTGTTCGCTATGGATGAACGACTCTTTGGAAAGAGATGTTCTGCAGGTCTCCAAAGTGACCACGAAGGGATGCGAAGCCTCAACTCTACGGGTTAATCTCGCGGGGACTGCCAAGGGAGGAACAATTGTTGATACTTCAGAAGAGCATCGACCATCAAAATATCTATAAAATAGAGCCAGATCGCCAACTTTTCTACGGTGTACCAGAGAAGTGAGTGAGTTTGTGAGCGAGGCATCAGGCAGAGACGAATTGTCCTTTTTTGGACAGAATCCAACAGTTTCAGGGTATGTTTGGGTGCTGCACTCCAAATATGGAAACAGTATTCCAGGACATGCAGGTCGGATCTACTGTGCCTTATAGATCATAAGCAGCTGACTGGAAGTGAAATAGGTCCTGACCCGAAACAGAAAGCCAAGTTTTTGGGATGCACTTTTAGCAATTGATCTCACGTGATTTTCCCAAGAAAGGTTATTGCTTCGTTTCCAGAATAAAACGGTATATATCAATGTTTTCATAAAAATAACATTTTATTATCAATTACTCAAAAGACTTTTCTTCAATTACAATGAAACTTAGTGATATTGTTATTATTTGTTTGTTATCTTATTTTGATATAATCAACTTCGAAATAATAATTCCAGTGGCGTCGCTTATCGATTTCAATGGTGAATACTGAATATCGCTATACACCACTGTTTTCTTATCGAGTATATTATTTTTATTAGAGTGAACAATATACAACTCTCTTGTTTCTTGTGTTACATTTTCACCCCGCTAAATTTCTCAGGAAACAATCAAACTTCGATTTGACTTAAAGTAATCTATAAGATAAGGAGGGCCAGTATTATTATATAAGTATCATAATGAAGTTATGACAAAACTGAAAAACCATCTTCATGGCAACTTTTGATGCTATACAATTTGATATCATTGTTATCAGATCCAACGTTTTGCACGAGCGCAGCAGAGTGGAGCGAGTGTTTGATAAACGAGTGTCTAAAACTATACTTTTTCTACGAACTCAGAATTCCTCTCTTTGACAATATCCCATAATTCTGAAAATTAGATTATAATAGAGTTTTTGGAAATATGCAAGTGCCTACCTAAAACATTCTCTTCGATTTCACTTTCCTATATATTTCGCATACATTTTTAATGAAGAATTCTGATAAAAAAAGGATTTGTTTGAATGATTCTGATTGCAACAAAATTAGAAAATGACAGTTGACAGTTCCTATTATTGACAGGCTGGGCAGGACTCGAACGACTGAAGGAGTGTTTAACAAACTCTGTCGCCGTGGTAATGTGTTCAAGAAATTTTGTTGCCATGGTGACGTGTTTGATATTTTGAATAAATCACAGATCGCCAATCCGTGATCACGATCACTTAGCGTGGTACATATCCGTACGCTAAATGCTATTTCAGTTATGTGAGTAGAAAAATTAATTTGTGTGCCTGAAATATGACCAGAAATCACCTCCTAAATTTTTCTCACTTACTCATCTACACCCTGTATATCCGCAGCTATAATTCTCTCCCTTGCTTCGAGAGCGTATAAAGAAAAAGCGGCATGAAAAGACATGACGAATAACGAGTCCGCGTATCCACTAACCGCCGTCATTATTTCCATTGAGAAAAAACGAAAGTTTGTTATGCAAATTCGCGGTGCCGCTCGCGTTAGAAAAGTGGCGAATGTTGTCTGGGAAAGGAGGTTTATATGGGTGGAGGGGGATACTAGGGGATGAAGAGGGTGCATGGCTGCTGAACAAACTGGGATAAAATCGCGTCCAGGCAGGGTACGACAGCGCGAATTCATCTGCAGTTGTTGACACATTAAAAATCACCTCCCATTCACAGTGGAGGCCAATTTGTCATTGAAAATGATTTTGCGTATATTTTCTTTCTTTGGTGGAAGAAGTTTCAATAGGTTTCACCTACCCATACAACACAACACCCGATTCAAAATACTGGTAAATAACGATTCAAAAAATAGAATATGTACGAAACAAACACTGGTATGAATAAAATCCTAATATAACATGATTGTATAGTGTAAGGTACGTACAGGACAATACAAAATAGAATACATATTGAAACACTGGTAGAAACTCAAAGAAACGAGGAGATAAAATCCCAAATCATCAAGTAAATGAAGCCATAGCTTATTAGGCGAATTTCTCAGGACGAGCAAGACTTCAAATTCATTTACTTGATGATTTGGGATTTCCTCTCCTCGTTTCTATAAAATAAAAATATGAGTATTATTTCAATTTATGTGTAGTATATGACAAATCAGATGAGTACCTTATTCTGTAGCATTGTATTCTTCTCATATGGGAAAGCGAAATACTCCAGTACACCGGACAGGCGTATGTTAAAGTGGGATGATTTCCTTGTAAATCAGGAGCTTATTGTCCATAGTAATCGCGGAATTCCTTCTAACAGCGGATACAAGCTCCTGATTGAAGCGTTGGCATATGCCATCGGGAGATCCGTCTTGGCGAAAAAGTTCATACGTCTGCCCAGGACTACCTCCTGATAATTCATAGTGGCTTTGCCTTCCACCTCAACGCCTTTGACACGCAAAGGTCGGAATAGCGTATTATTTGTGTATTTTCTGAAAAAGTTGATTATTCCTGTTTTTGCATTATGTATTCCGATCTTTGCGTTGTCAGAATACGGTACTACCCTAATGTCCAGGTGGTGCTGGACCTGAAATTTGAAATATCAAAGTTTCTACTACTTTCTCGTATAAGCACCAACTCCTAAAAACATTACAGTTCTATAAAAAAGGAGTTTACACAGATATATCGAATTCCTATATATACTCAGTTGTATACCTAATAGTACCAAAGTTACGTGTGGTATTTTATAGGTTATGTATTAGCTTTCACAATATTACATAAATGGGCAGAGATGGATAAGCATCAACTCTGCATTCGAGTCTGCATTGCTGAACATTTTTTAGCTAGATGAACCAAGCGGAACAACTTGAGTAACCAAATTTTTAGAATTATCCTATGTCCCGTTCGCATATTTACAAACCCTCCCATACGACGGCACCAGCGTACTAAAATCTATGAGCTTGTGGAGCCGATAGTAATGCTACAGAAGCTCGCTGATCTTGGAAAAAAACATCACTGAAATAGCGAATCACTCTCGGCCTCAACAGTGAATGCCTCCACAGGTCTTTTTTCAGAAAGTATATTTTTCGAAAAAAAATATACTTTTGTAGCGTCACTGTTGGCTACACAGGCTCACAGATTTCAGCTCGCTGGTGACGTCAACTGGTAGGGTTTGTAAATAAGCGTCCCGTTCTCCGTAAACGTCTAAAGGTGGGAACAGATCAAGCAAATATTGTTGTGCAACAGTTGAACAACAGGTAGGCAACTGTTGGCTTACTTGTTTTCATGGGGAGAAAACATTTTCGACAAACTGCTTGGCAACATCGACCATCAGCCTGCTTTCTCCGGTGTTTCTTCAGTCAGACACCATGAGAAACGAAGAAGATGCGTCTACACTGCAGACGCTGTGTGCGCACTGTTTCTCCTTTGATGTACCGCCTCGGGAGCGAACACCGACTATCAGTTCGGCAACAGCTGCACAACTGTTGTGCAACACGTACACACTGTGTGTTTCTTGAGTGTTGTTCCACTGTTGGACAACAATGTTCGCTTGGTCTGTTCCCACCTTAAGGTACCATCGACCTTATTCGATTTGAACTCTCTTGTTTTGGCAGGTCCCTTCGTGACCGTATGGAAGCGTGGCACGACGCTGCTCAGCGCCGGCCAGCAGATCATCAGCATGGACGCGCGCATCTCCCTGGTCGGTTACAATCTGCAGCTGAAGGACATCAGGCACTCCGACCAGGGCGACTACACCTGCCAGATCGGTGACGGCACCCAGGGCGACCTCATACACCGGATAGAGATACTGAGTGAGTGAGATAGAATAGACGGTACATGTGACTTCATACAATTAATACTTTCTGCTTTCAACTGGGAACACCATTGAAGAGGTGGTCGTAGATCCTATAGATTATAGACGTATTAAGTTTCAGCTCATCGTGCTCTTCAAGTTGAGATGATGTACAATCGAACAAACATTCTTTAACTTGTTTATTCGAAGGAAACGAAAACCTGCTCAACCACTACCTTCCTACAGGTCCATTGCTCTGTTATCAGTCATCTCCAAAGTGATGGAGCAAGTAATCGACATTGATCTTATGCGGTACCCATATATGGCAAGCTTCATGAAGAAAACATTGGGAAACACTAGCTGTGGCGTTACATATGTCGAAAGCATTGTTTGGCACCAAGGATTTCTCCACAAACTATACCATTATACGGCTTACCTCCTCAGCTATGCCTTCTTTCATCCAGTTTTCTTTCAGGCAGATCGCTCTATAAGGTGGTGGTCGGAGTATCGTCTGATACCATCGCCATCAATTCTGGCGTTCCACAAGGATCAATTTCATCACCAACATCGTTCCTAATCCATATTGATGATCTGTTTAGAAAAACCACTATCCCCAGCTTTGCAGATGATAGTATACTCTCCATGCTGCGTTCTTTTCCAGAATGTCAATTCCTTTCCAGGAGAGTGTGACAAAGCAGGTCATAATCTTGCTGGAATTACAGCCAGGGGAACCAACAACCTAGAAAGGCGGAACTCGGTATGCTCGATATATCAATGTCTGGTAAAGTCTATGCAAAGTTGGAACAACACATCACCGAGGGCCGTCGGTCCCTTCAAACGTTTAAATTTCATTTCTTTCATAATCTGTTCCACCTGACTTTGCATAAGCTATATCACCATTCCAACAAAGTCCACTTTCCATTTCATTCCATCAGCAATACTCTTTTATGAAGAAATCATACCAGATCCATCGCGAAAGCTGCTTCATAAAAACTCTGATTCTTATTTCGTGCGAAAAGCTTCTTTACACCTCAACAGCTTCTCATGATCAACAGAGCACAGACACGTTCCGTTTTAGAATACTGATCACACATAAAATATGGGGTTTACCACCCAAAGTTACGCTGATGGTCTTAGATTCCATCCAGAGAAAAGCCGTTCGCCTGGTGGGTGATACCACACTCACTAATCCTTTGATCTTTTTCATGATATCTGATTTTTTGCATTTCTCCTAGTCCGGAATGGGATAATAAATATTAAAACTCGTGAAAATCCGAAAATTCGAAATGGCGAATTTTGTAACTATGATCCGATTGTATTCAAAATTGGTATCTGGGTGTTTTCGATGTAGATTATGATTCCTTTGTGGAAATCGGGAAATTCAAAATGGCGGATCCTATATGGCGGACGAGGATTATGATTCCTTCGTCATAATATTAACTACACCTCAACAGCTTCTCACATAATGGGATTCAGCACTCAAACATACGCTGATGCTTGTAGATTCCTTCCAGAGACAAGATGGGTGATACCATCACAATCACTAATTCATTGACATCCTTGGAACTGTTGACGAGTTCCTCACTCCTTGATTGTTAGGTACTTCTACAGGAAATGACCTTCGGAAATCTCTGTTATCATTCCATCACTAGCAACACCATCAATAATTAGAGGTACTAGACAAGCTCAGTTAGCACATCCTTTCGTCTTCAACCTCGAAATATGTTGAACAACTCTCAACCAAAACTCATTTGTCTATAGAACGGCAAAGCTTTGGACCTCTTTGCGAAAGGAAGAATTCTCAAGAACTTATTATCTTCAGTTGACAGTAGATATATGGTTGCATGCTATGGCATCAAGCACCTTATGGGCCACAAAATTACTGTGTTTTTGAACACGGTCCTGGTACCGTGTCAGTAATTTTTGCAAAACTACTGAATAAATATCTTCACATTCACACGAAACTAACATTGCTTTCTCGCTCTATAGTCCCACCAAGCAAATTTCAACTTCATCTTAGCCTTTAATGAATGAATATTCAAATGCCAACTTTGCCTCTCGCTCCCAATATGCATCGGTATACACATTCATGATGAAATGTCAACGACGATAAATTAAATTTACTTCGACTAACAGACCTCCAGCATGTTGATTAGCGCGTTTCCGTGAAATGTTGAGCGGGCTTTGAGCCCTAGGGAGGTAATAATTGTTTCCCTTTTGTCGTGAATAGGTTGAATAACGTTGGCTTCAGCCCCAGCCAACCTGATTGCGGGTTCTGCTACTCGAATATAACGCACCGACGAGAAGTTTGCGTGATTTAATAGCTAGGTACAAAGGAACGGAATCCAAAGGGCAATCCACTTGCCGATTCTTGATAGTCGGAAAGATGAGAGCTGCATACCAATTCGGAGCCGTTAATATATGCCAATACGGAGAAATTATGCGATGGTGACCTGTTCTACAGAAATATGACAACTTCGGAACATCGCGAAGTTGCTGTTTCAAGTTGACATTTGGTCTGACCATTCGCTGCCCTATAGTATTACAAAGTTCTATGATACACATATATGGAAATGAGAAAAACAATATCAAAGATTCCTAGCAACAGATTCTTCAGGAGATGTAATAATATAGTTATCGTGTACGCGACCTATAATTGTTTCAATCCAAACCATTTATTCATAGCTATAGGGTTCGGAATCTATTTTTTGAACACTATTTTATAGCATTTTTTAACAATGAGGGTTAGTAACCTTTCCTGAATTCATCCGGCAGAATCAAAAAAGAAAAATTGAATGGTCCAAACTTGGTCCAGATGAGGTCCGGATCTGAGCGTTTAATATGTAGCGCAGAATTAATCTGTATGTAAATTTACGGTTCTCCATCTCCATGTCGGACGAAATTAGAACAGGCAGCAAGTTTATTCCGCTGAGAGTACGCTGTTGTGGAACTGATTGTTCGGCAGGAATTTTCACAGCAAGTCAGTATTTACCAGAGCAGTCTGTTTTGTTGAAGCACGCAACCAAACAACGTCGGTTATGCCGAGGGTTATGCAGATCAGGAACTTCAATATGCTAATCGGATTCTCATTGATAGAGACGTATTTATATTACATCGTGATCAAACCACCGATGTTGAGCAGACTCAATAATGTTATCAATTGAAATCTAAATGACCAGTTGAATCACATGACAAGTAATAAACAAGATACCAACACCAATAACTACAAGCTTACAAGCTACTTTTATAGAAAGTGTATTCTGAACCGAATTGAGAAAAGAAGCAACGCAAGGCCGGTCATTCTACTCTGCTGTCCCGTTAATAACTATAGTCCAATCATTCGGTAGTTTGGACAGGCAAAAACTGCTAGAGAATTCTTTTCAACAGATCTATACCATGTTCTTTGGGATGCTGAATCTGAAAATTCAGTTACCGACTAGATTCGGATATGGCTTCACCATGAAAATGTCAGAAAATTATGAAAAATCGGGATTTGTCTCAGCGTTTTGCTCATAACTCCGAAACGACTTGATATGAAGAAAAATAAGCACAGATGGAAATGAAAGCAAATGAAAATTACAAGAAAATAAGATGAAAATCAGCTAGCTAACTTATCTGGTTCAGCCGCTAGAGCGCGCTGAAGATTGATCTCAGTTTTCAAGTTATTCAAAATATTCGTATTCCAGACTTTCAAAGCCTACAGTCTGTCCACGGAATTTGCGTCATTCGTTGATTGGGTCTGAAGTATCGTACACATTTTGTGAAAAAGATTTTCGATTAACGGTTAACGGTTTCCTCATGATCGCAGAAGTTTCGAACGGACAGCTTCTAGGTAACTCGCACTGAACCCTATAGGGAGGATAAGATCTCAATCATTTTTTTTAACCAAATTCCTTGTAAAAGGATGCTGACAAGCCGACCGACAACGATGAAACGAATGAATTTGGCCTAACGGCTGATATCAATGCATGAGCAATGGATATGCGAATTCTTCTCGTTAAATCTCCTCGTTTCTTATTCAGTACCAGTGTCTCAAAGGATGTTCTGAGGGTTGAAGGTATTGGGTCATTTGCCTTTTTCAAAAACTCCTGGTGGAGGATACTCTGTCAAATCATACACTTGCGATCGTATATCTTCAACGATTATAGCCGCTGCTGTCCTAACTATACGAAGTCGTTCTTTAGCTACTGACGACGCTTGTTGAGCTGTATACCAGGATTCTGTGAGAATCTTGTACCCTGTATTTCTAGAACAGACAATGTAGGGTTGTTTTGGTGTAATGAAAATGTCATACTATATATTCCTCGTCATTGGTCTCGAGATGGTTGTATATTGGTTCCAATCTGGCATGGGTAGAGGATGAAGGCCAGCCGACAAGTACTTTGGATTTGTAAGTGGATGTGCGAATCAGGAAATTTTGCATACAAGAACGATGATGGTATATATTGACCACCAGCCGCAACCAGATCACCAATAGGTCCTAAACGGTGTTCAATGGCTCGGAAACAATCATCATTCAAAGTACTGACATGTTGAATAACATTACCTCTCACATTGTTAGTTCTCACCTGATAGAGAGGGTCACGTGCAGATGGAGTAAACTTTTTTTGTTTCGCAGCAGAGTTCATCGTCATTACCACACAGGAAACAATGAGTTCGAAATGCAAAAATATGTTTAGCTGATCGTGATTGCGCAGGAGGATTGCCCTCTTTAGCCTTAAACATCAACTGTGAGAGAGTCTGATCTTTCAAACATATCATTTTGACCATCTTTCCTCCTCACGCTAGCTCTTACAATGGCTCTCAATCCTCTCTGCCAACTCACAATTTCGGTTACATCGTCCTGCGGCTTATCACAAAGTGTACAATAATTATCGTTCGGCATTTTAACTCACTCACGAAAAAAATAACAAATTTTGAAACAAATCACTCAGCAACTAGCTGTGTAACAGTCGGGGTTGTTCTAAGAGGATAGAAAATAGTAATGAACAAATTTTAATTTTCGTGCGAGATTGAGAATGAAGCGTAATTGATGTATATTTGTGATTTGGAGGGAAAATGAAGGTATGACACTGGGCGAAAACACTAGCCTGGCGATGTATACTAATTTAAAATCAGAAATACGAATATTTTGGACAACTTTGAAACTATTGTCGATTTTCAGGGCGCTTTAGCGTCACCAAATGACTGGATGACTACTCGACTCATCTCCTCTGCCCGACCCCATTCAGCCCAACTCAATATACATATAAGTACGTTCTTTTTGATATCCTAGACTAAACAACGTTAACTCAAAATAGAAAAAACTAATTGATTGTAGGTTCTCCTAAACAGTTAATCTAGTATCGTTTTCTCATCAGACAGCCATCTTCCTTCACCTCAAAAACTTTCAGGTATACATTTTCAGGCGGATCAGACAGGAGGCCATGTTGGAGGCGCCATCATGAATTCTTTTTTGAGAAAGTGCCACCAGAATTATATAAACCTGCAAAATTCCAATTTGGGAAAAGTTTCAATCTGATTTGAATATTTCTCCTTGGTTCTTACCCACCTTCGCTCGGAAAATTTCCCGAAAACACTCTCCAAAGGAACATCTTAGGTATACCTGTTGTTGGTAGTAGTATAGCTGGGTCGATTCTGGACCATATGCAAGTTCTTGCACCAGATTCAGGTTGGTAGCACTGAAGAAGTCACTAGATTATGGTATAACTGGTCGGTGTGTCTGAAACAATTTGTTTCCTGGGATAACGAATTCATCCTTCGTGAACAAATATGTCTCAGAAGAGGGTCGACATACCGACCAGTACTACTGAAATCTCCTTCCCAGTACTACTGACCTGAAGGATCCCGCTTTCCTATTCAAATTGGGTCCCGGTGGATTTTTCAAAATTTTTGGTATTATGTAGTTCATGGTGATTCGATAACATATTTGCATTGCGCCAAGCCCCAAAAATAAACAATTTGAGTTTATATTTTGACCAAATTGATCATTTATTTCTGAGAGAATGAGCAATATTCTGAAATTTTTTATTCTATTCGATATCTCCTATAAATATATCCTTTTTGAAAAATGTATATTGAGGGACCTACCATTTTGTAAAAACGAAAAACAAAATTCCGCCAACTAACAAAAGAAATATAAAATGTTCTACCACGCGGATTCACGGAAACCGCCCATTTGCATTATTGCCCCCCACCTGATGGAGGCGTCGTGAAAAAGAGTTCGATGGATTTCGTTGATTTTTCGATATTGAGTACTCCATAAGATACCAATCAAAAAATCATCGAGTGACAAGCCTATAAAATGTATAAAATGGACAGTTTTTCTGCTACAGGGGGTTGAATTCACATGTTGAACAAATAAATAGAAATAGAATAGGAATAGAAATAATCAATTCGGTCAAAATGTTAATTCAACTCTCCCCTAGCAAAAAAACTATTCATTTGTGGGGGATGGCGCAATGCAAATGTGTTTTTGAATCACATGAACTACATAATACCAAAAATTGAGAAAAATCCACCAGGACCCAATTTACATAAGAAATTTGCGTGAACTATCTCAGAATAGATTGTCAAAATGTAATATTAGATCTGAAAAATAGTTCGATAGAGCAGAGGACAAAATAAAAACTTCAAATATCCGTTCGAAGAATTGCGGGTTCTCAATTGCATGACTTTCTCCATTATCTGCCAATATCGATAGCTTTTTCTAATAGTCTTGCAGTTTCTAATCTTTGAGCAGCGGGATACAGACACACATGCAGACAGAAACAAACAAACTGGAGCGTTGCTTCCATTCCAGTATACGTATTCGAACTTTCATGTGAGCCAAGGAAAAATTGGCGAATGAATATAAAAAGGTTGAATGGCGAATTTCCAGCAACCTTTAAAGTTTTATTAGCTATCTGTTGGGAAAGAAGACGGATATGAAAGAATAATACTGAAATCGAATAGAAAATCGAATGGAGTCAGTCGAAAACGTTTATCGACATCATTGCGAACGAGGTCATTACATTTGTGAACGTAAACCAATTCGGGGAACCTTATTATTTGCCAAGAAAACTGTTTCACTTCGACTATTCTCCTCACGATCAAGTATTTTTTGTTTACTCAGAATTATTGCAAAATAATATACAGTCTGTCCAAGATAAGGTTGCACAGCATGGGGATCTCGGAAACGGTAGGAGATACGAAGTCGGTTAAATGGGGAAAAAGTTGCGCATTCGGAGGCTCATACCAACAGCCTCCGAAAATTTTCGAAATTGTTGAATTCAGAAAAAAAAAGCTTTCAGAATCTGTGAAAGAATTATCAGGGCCGTATTTAAAAAACAAAAGTTGATGATGGTTCTACGAATACGAAACGTCGCATAGACAAATCGGTATCACCAAGTTAAACGTCATCAAAAGTTGTTATGAAAAAGTATTTTCAGTTTTTCTGTATCTCTAATAATAATGGAGAAAAAAAATAAAATAGAGATTCCAAAAATTCACTTTTTTCGATATAACTGAAAAACTAAAAGAAATTTTGAAAATTTGCTGTTGGTATGAGCCTCCGAATGCGCAACTTTTTCCCCATTTAACCGACTTCGTATCTCCTACCGTTTCCGAGATCCCCATGCTGTGCAACCTTATCTTGGACAGACTGTACAATTAACGATGCAAATTAGAATGGGATGTCATCGAACCAGTCGACCAGCTCACATTTTAATAGATACACGCGATAATCAAGTATGCAACTGGACTACTTACTCTAAAAGCGGTTTTCATTGGGCATGAACTGGTGGAGGATTTATGCACTCAGTGTATATCTGTCCTTCTTTTTGACGTGTTGTAGAATGAGAAATGTATACACTGAGTGCGCACTAGTTTTACCAATGGAATCCGCTATAAGGGTTGCATGAAACATTTGAGAGGCGATGAACAAATTAAATATTTTTTCGTCGACCCCTACGAAAAATCACATTTAACGTTCCAATTTCCTAACTGAAAACCGCCTATTTCCGGAGACAAGTACTTTTCGTCAGCAGATACTAACTTTTCGTCCGCAAACACTTCTCGTCCGCTGCAGGGTTGCCAATTCTAGTGCATTTTCAGTATATCTCCTTTTTTTCATTTTAAAATCTACTGAAAAATATGTTGACACCTATTCATTATTATAATTCATTATATAGTTATTAATCTTTAGTTGATCACATACACTTACAAGTTGCAAAATATTTTGGCAGCCTGTGTTTCAATTATTTTTACATATGTACATAGGTACTAATGATATGCATAAACCAAAATAGGACAATACTTCATCTGATTCAGATAGAATTAAATTTTTTATATACCTCTGTCATAACAGTTTGTTTCTTACGTTTAGTTTTTTTATTTGTTTTGTATTTTTGTTGTTTATTTTTACTATTCGTTCCTGTTTTTTATATACTCAAATCTTATAAGTACCTAACTGTATTTTGTGATATTTGTGAGAATTTTTGAGTTGGAAATTCTGAGAATATGATTATTATTGTATAGCGACCGTTTTGGACATTTATTTACTGTCAATATGGAATTTATTCATGATTTTGGAAGAACTATCCACTATAAATTACTGGAAAAACAGTGAATTCACTTTACCGCCCGATAACCTACTTCACTGCCTACCGGACTACTTTACCGTCCTCTGTATTCTTTTCTCGCCCTATGGTGCTAAAGTGCTACTCCACTCCCGCAAATCGGGCGATAAAGTGTCACTTCACGCCCGGTCGTGAATACAATTGATCAATTCCCACTCCGTAGTTAAAACGCGTATCTGCTTCTATCAGGAAGCAGGCTCATTGCTAAGTGCTCACTGCTTAGTCTTAGTCAGTATAATAATGTTATGCGATGAATTAGTATGTGTCGTTGTCTGACTTATCAGTTGGGATTACGACGAAGAATTATTTGCTGCAATAAATGTAACAAATACCATTTCAAGCTTCGAATTGTTCCTTCTCTTGTGCACGGTAATTCACAAGAAATTAGAAGCATTCAGAAGTAAAGAAGATAAACCGGTTGAAACGAATCCCCTCACTACTGCTCCCCCTAAATTGTTAATATGTGCCTAAACCTCGTTTAATTACTCTACGCCACTGAATTTGCTAATTACAGAGTACTTCCACAGACAGATAATCTATTCTAGTCATTCAGTAATCTTTGGTACTTCTTATACCTATTGACAAAAATTATCTTCTGTAGTCTATGCTATTGAACAGGAGCACTCATGATATCCAACTTCTGTATTCCTTTTGACGGCAGCCATTCTTTAGCTCTTGGAGTGTCAAGGTAGGTATTGGATTTTTTCCACATTTCGGAAGTAATAAGTTCTTGGAACTGTGTGTATGCGTTACTTTACTGTAACTTAATGGTTGGGGTTTGAGAAACGTAATGGGGGGTATGATTACCAGCCATGACCAGCTCCAGTAGTAAAAAAAAAACAAGTTAATCGGGAGTAATCAAGAGAGTAATAAGTACCCAGCAATCAGCAAATCCAGTGGCGTAAAGCAAATAAAAAAAGGGTTCGGAGGGGGGGGGGGCAATAAGGGGAGGGGTTCGTTCCAACCGACGTATCTCCTTTACTTATCTTTTTGGGCTGCTTGACTGGTTGGAGAAAATTTTGCTCAAATGCATTAAAAATCCTGCCGGCAATTTTCTCCTTCGTCTCTATTAAAGATAGAATTATCAGAAGATAATCGGAAGGTTTGCAACAGATCCAGACCGTCAACGACGATTTGGAAAGGATCCAACAATGGGGCAATTCGAACCTCGTACAATTCAACGCTTTGAAGACTCAAGCAACAGTTTTTTCTAAGAAGGCTAACCGTGCGGGTCCTGATACAATTATGGCTGGAAGAACCTTACCAATCAGTTCATCACTATCAATGCTCGGCATCACGGTATCTGACAGTTTATCTTGGCATGACCATGTTGCCAATATAGCCAGAGCTACCTCTCAAAAGCTGGGATTCCTCTTCCGCGCGAAGAAGTATTTCACCTCACAACAGCTTCTGACACTCTACAAAGCCCAGATTCGACCATCCCTTGAGTACTGTTCGCACGTCTGGGGATAAGCTCCAAAACACTCCCTGAGGTTGCTGGAGTCGGTTCAAAGAAGAGCCATCAGGCTCATCAATGACCCAACTCTGACAAGATCACTGCAAACTTTACAACATCGGAAAGACGTTGCAGACCTAACACTCTTCTATCGCTACTATCATGGACGATGCTCTGTTGAATTGTCATCAGCTGTCCCCCCTGGAATGACCTTTGTTCGCCAAACGCGGCTGGCTCAAGTCTCACACCAATATGCAGTCAAAATTGAAACACCTAGAACAACATATTTCAAGAACTCCTTCTTTTGTAGGACATCTTCACTGTGGAATTCTTTACCCACAGATGTATTTCCAGCGAACTACAATCTATTTACCTTCAAGAGGAGGATCCATCGATACTTGTCCCTCCTTAGTGTTCGCAGTTCCACCACGGGATTACAGGTCCAACCTTTTGCGAGCACTTACGAATAAAAAAAACAGGGTGGTATTTTGCTAGACTATTTCAAGGAGCTACAATAATCATTTTTGTCAAACAATGGGGTTTTCAACTTAAGGAGGATCATCTCTTGAGGCAATATGCACAAATCCTAATATGCCAGATATATTGCCAAATAAAATGAAAAATCGAAGGATTCAGTATTTCAAAATAATGTCAATGTTGAAATTAACTGGTTTTCATGATTTGTTCAACTTGCGCCTCTTCAAGATTTTATGGGAATAATATAAAAACTACAAATAAACCAAATCCAAACCTGAAAAAATACTTTGCAAAACTCAACACACATTCTCATTCTCTACTCGGAACGAAAACCTCCCTGTATACCCAGAAGCCATCAAAAAACAATGTCTTCATCCTCGATCTGACGTTTCGAGGCAAACCTCTTTCGGACTCCCGCAGAGCTAATTTACGACAAGCGATAATAGCGCCGTCTCGTAAGTGAAAAAGCTTATAAAGCGAACTTTCACGACCATGAAAGCCACGGCGAAACGATCGACTCCGGGACCCCGGAACAGCGTACCTAATACGACGGATGACGGTCGAACGTTTTGCCCAAACGGCGCTTCTCTAACGTAACGACCCTCCAGAGATCTTCTCTTGATACCTCTGGTACAAAGCGATGTACCTTATACCCGGTTATGCCTATGCGAAATGCAGTGCTATGCATGCTATTCCCAGTGGCGGAAAACTAGAACGTCTAAATACATCTGCAAAAAAAATTAACGCAGCTCCAAAAAAAAGTATCCAATTGTTTTTAAATGTATGATAAATTGACATTCATCATACAAGTATACTTCTCCTATACATTTCAATTTTCATTTCAATACTGAACATATCGGTAAGTTATATTTTTATATCATAATACATTATATTATTCTATTCGATTTGAGAAATGATGTTAATTCTCAATTTCAGAGGATTTTGATCTTTCTTGCTCTCTTTTTGGATATTCAACAGATCTAATTCAATGTTCGACGTGGCAAATAGCCAGGAAAGTAGTTGTTTTCTGTTGAATATTCAGAATTATATTATATGCATATCTTTATATGAAGGAGAATGCAAATTTTCTACTTCAGAATATTTTGTTACAAATTCTCATCGTGTGTGTTCAATAGATGTAATTCAATATTCGTCGTGGCATATAGCCAGGAAAGTAGTTGTTTTCTGTTGAATAAACCGTGAAAGAATTGATATTTTCATCACATGGAGAATGAGATTTCTCAATGTATTTCTTTATATATATATATCAATTTTTTTGTGTTCATAAATATATCTGAGAATGTTCCTTTTCAATGTTTGAGATATATTTGTCCGATTTTGACTCCTTCTGAATATTGGCGTGCACACTTTATTCGCATAATTAACACTTTCTCTATGAATACCAGGTATTTTTTATGTTATAGCGTGTTTCTTTTTTATGTAATTTGTAATACCTTCTAGAGTGTAACAGTTAAATTATCAAGTTAGAATTGAAATTATCACACATTATCTTATTTCAACATTCCTTTTTCGGATTTACTACATTATCTTTCCTACTACTCCAAAAATACAATTTTATAGCATAACATGACTTTTTTGAATTCAATTAGCATTATGAGCACGTACGTAGCAGACTATGGTATGAATGCATTTCTCTGACTGGTCGCATGGATATTGCGATTATAATTGGAAGCCTTACAGCTAAAATATATATTGGAGATTTGTGAAAAGACATATTATAGTGTAAGGATTTTTGTTGATGCAAAAGATATGCCAGGCCTCATGTCATCCGAATTGTAAGAAATTGGTTTTATCTCTACTTTGTTGAATTTATAAATTCTGTGCAAATTCTTATCAACGTCATTTTTGCCTCTCAATTCGGTCCTGTGATATTATCCTGCTTCGTACTCAAGTGACCAGTGAATTCGTTCAACAAAGATACCTATCTACCTGTTCTATACATTTGTTTATGCTATTAATGCTGCACTCAATTTAAAATAAACATTCGTTCGTTGACGTAATAATATTGTCTAGTTATTCATTTCGCATAATTATCATCACAATATCCCGAAAATTTAGCTGCTATATGGGTGATATTATGACCTCTGTATATTCTGGAAGACTATACAGAATGTATTGGATATTTATTAATAAAAATAATATGATGGAAATTCAAAATAAAATATCTTAAAGATAACTACACAACATAATACGTAATATATTCTGGATAATTTGATGTGATCCAAATGAGAAACAAAAGACACTCATACTCTCCATCTTCGAAAACTTTTCTCGATTCAGAAGTACATTGGGGTACACTTTACCACTTTGCCATGCACAGAAATCGAAGAACACAACTTTATAACTAAGTTGAACTAATGAATGATACAAAAACGAAAGCTATGAATTGTTTAATTCCCCATTAGAGGAGTTGATCATATTTCTGAAGAATAAGGTAGGTATTATTATCGAATTGCCGAATACCTATCGAAGTCGGAAATATCCATATATGGATACGGATCAAACGGATATCATCTTTGTTTTTATTACAGACACTGACATGACATCATGACAAATGACAAGATCAAGAGCAAGGACAATAGTGACCAAGGATTATAGTGTGTTTTTCATTCCATCGAAGACAAATACGCTTTTCTGTCGTGACGTCACCAATTTTCTGATGGAATTTATGATAGAACCCATGGTGCAATGGAATATATAATGATAGAAAAACGAATTTCGTTGTGTGTCAGTCTGTCAGGTATCTTCAGAATCCGAAGAGGCTGATACGATTTTATAGTTTCACACTACATCTTCCTGAATCACTCAATAATCTCAAAAATCCTCAATATTTTATGTTTTTCATCAAATCAAAACTAGGGATGCCGATTCTGAAATCGATCTTACAGATATCGATCTTTTTCGCAAAAAAAATCGATTATTTGATTGATTTCTCTGGAACAAGCGATTCATCGAATCTATTATTTTTTCACGAAGATCGATCTCGGACTTTTTATATCATTGTGACTGAAAAAATATAATGGTTTTGTTCCTTATGTTTCTTCGATATTGGGCATTTATTTTCATACTTTATAATGTTGCATAAAATTCAATACTTTTTCGTTGCACTCACGATATTCCTAGAGTTATCATGTAATGATACCCAATCTGAAATAGAACAATAATATATTTTTTTCAAATTTGGCTCGGTTTGTGAAGTGAATCGATTTTAAAGAATCGATTTATTGTTACCTCGATCTTTTTTTAAAGGATTGTTTAGGGTTTCGATTCGAATCGATTCAAAAATCGAATTCTGACACAACGATACGATAGATTCCACTTCCTGAAAAATAAAATTGATGCGAAGAAAAAATACATCAAAATGTTGGAGATATGTTGGAGGAAAACTATACAGTGATCAGAACGAATGACGAAAAATCATCTGATTTGATCTCCGATGGGGCTAATACCAGAATTGGGTCGTTTGCAAACTTCAAGCCGATGTATATCACTGAGCCTCGAAATAAATCTGGCCGCTTTGAATGGCAGAAACAAAGTTTTAATCGAATATCGATCAAAACATCAAATGCAAACCCTCGTTCGACAACATGGAAGCCTACATGGTGGACCGACAGTTCCGATAGAGGTCACACAATTTTCAATTGATTGTTTCATTTTTCACTGCAAATTATGAGTATAGATGTGCGAAAGTAAAGAGTATACAGTGGCATCTATGAAGTCCGCACACATGGGGAAAAAGTTTATTATTAAAAATATTATTTTATTTCATATTGTAAGAGATACAGAAACAATTGGTTCAGGTAAATCAGACAAAAGAAATTACGCCAACAAAAAAGGTAGAGAAGAAGGTTGTTATAAGGTTCCAGTTGAATTAGTTGTTGATTTCAGACTTGAAGATTTTTTCACATTTTAAAGCCTTCATCCAGTTGGGTAACGCAATGAAGAATTTTACACATGTGTTTTGAGGGCGTTTTTCTGTTAAAGTTAACCTATGTACAGGATATTTCACATTCATTGTTCTCGTGTTGTATGCAGTTTGGTTAACAGAGTAAAATCTCTCTTTATTTTTTAAATAGAACATCAAACATTCATATATGTACAAGGCCAATACTGTCATTATTCCTTCAGATCTGGAAACTGTTCTACAACTTTGAATACAGTTCATCTTTTTCATAATACGAAGTATTCTTTTTTGGCATACAAAAACATTTTGAATGGAACTATATCACTTCCCCAGAAGATGATCCCAAATCTCATCGCAGATTGAAAATTTGCGAAGTAGTGTATTTTAATAGTGCTTTCATTCATATATCTACTTATAGTTGCATGCATGTCCAATAACCTGAGAATCTATTATCACACATGTCACGTGATCACTGGTATGGCGATAAGTTGAAAACAAAAGCTTATGAAGCGGCAAAAATTTGGTTCCATGGCAAGATATAAAAAAGTAATCAAAAAATATAGGTATTCAAAAATAGAAATATTAAATCATTACACAATACATGCCTGAAGTCTCATTAAAGAAATTGCATTCTTATTAATACTCTGATGAAATATAATAATTATAGTAATTTTTCATGAAAATATACCTCACGTTAGCACACTCCACACTCTGTATGTATGTATGTATGTATGAATGTATATATAAAAGGAGGTATAAGTACACAATATATACCTATATTATACATCATAATATGATGTAGTGCGCCATTTCGATCGGAATTTAGCTAGTAAATTGAACCCAATTCAATTATACCTGCAGCTCTTCATGAATTGGGTATTAATAATTACCTACATCGATTCAATTAAAGCTGTTATTGCAATTTGTAACCGTATACATTATGTTGTCGATTGATATTACGTTATTATTGATGAAAATACAAGTTCTTTCAATGAAAAATTGGTCTCCACTGTAAAATGCAAAATGAATTTCTGTCAAAGAAAAGTAGAGATAGGATTAGCGAAATGTAATTTTTTTAAATATGCGGAGCTAGGAAAATTATTTCATTTTATCGCCATTGAATGGTATCTATAACACGTAGGTCATAGTTATTTATACATCAAGGTAGTGAAGAATATCAGTATTACCCAGGCACCAAGATTACATCCCGAGGCTTCAGCCTATTAGTTAACATAGTTGCCAAAAATTTACGAATCACGAAACGAAAACGAAAAACCTTTATTTATTCTGATGAATTGTTGGCACAATTTGGAGCAGCAAATAAAATTATACGAATCAAATAAATTCATATACACCGTGTCCAAGGTAAGGATGGTGAAGGTTTCCTTTTCTTGGACATGCTGTATACGCAATACAATCTATCACTGATTTAACTGTGTAAATCTATATAAGCTTTTGCCACTATAGTGAATAGTGAGGTAGTTTAAAAATACAAAATTTCATCCAATTTGGAAGAATTTCCGATATACATTACCGATTTATCGTAAAAACACTATAACGCCCTGATGCAGTTCAACTTTCTGTAGTTCCTCAACAAATCCTTTACTTGAGGGGTATATAATAGTTATTTGTTTATCTAGGCAGCAAAGTAGTAGATTGACTGCTGAGGCTGAATTCATAGCCGAGCGTAGCGAGTCTAGGAATCCAGCTAAGGCAGTCAATCTACTTTGTTGCCGAGTTGAACATATAATTTTTACTCCGATTGTTCATAATGATATATATCTCTTTATTTTTCCTGTAGTGTTCAATTAAAATAAAATTTGATAGAAATCGCAGTTGTTGGAATGGTTGGTTGCTATGGAAATGTCCATAATAATTATTATTTGACAATTCGTGAAATTTCTGACAGTTGTGCGAAAAAATATCGGTATATTTAAATTATTATATAATGGGCTTGTACACCTTAGTAGAACTTTCAACCATGTTAAAACCATGTTTATAATGATCCTTTTATACATAAATAATGATTGACGACATAATTCGATCGAAAAATTAACTGGAATGTTTTATTCTTGGACATAAATAATAGTACTATCTGAAAACGGACCTTCTTATGACGTAGAAACCTCATCTCGCCATATATAGTTGAAAGAAAATACCAAAAGCCCGACGGAGACTGAGGCAACTGATATATTAATTTTTTCAACTGTGATCTCGCGCTAATTCACTCTGTCAGAAATCATGTATCATTCATATCTGTCTGGAATAGTCTTGTTTCAGTATTAGGGTTTTGACGTCACATCATCGCCTCGTTTTCAGAGGTCCGAAAAATCGGGGATTTCAATATTTTTTTATAAAACGTAGGGAGCTCACAGCAAGAAACGGTTTGCGGTGGTGAGCTAGTTTGGGTGAGTTCTATCGAATTATGAAATAAAAATGTTTTGTGATATAAGCCTATTTGTTGCCGGATAAGTCTCGGATGAAATATGAAGGAAATTATAAACGATTTATGGATTATTAATTTTGCTGATACATATCAATCAGCAAAGTAACCACTTTGCTGCCTAGGCAGGAAAAGTAATACTTTGATGGGCGATATGTGTCAGCAAAATTAATATTTGCTGCCAATCGGAGAAAAACAAATATGTCCCTAAAATTTCTAGAAGAACTTTCAACCAAAAAATTTTCGCCCTGTAAAAAGAGCTGCTGCGGGCTAATATGCTCTTACATATCAGGTATCCGTGAACGACTGACTGTGAGTTACTTTTAACACTGGTATTTCAAAATATAATTTTTAATAAATAAGACTTCTGGTTTTGGAAGGCAAAAGTAGTGCTTTGTGGAAAAAACGTATTTTACAATAATATGAGATTACAGCCGAAAATTGAACCTTTAATACATGTCTATTTAAGAGTATTATCCACATCAAGTAGTAGGTAAACCTATAATAACATAATATTGTTCAAACCCTCTGATGGATGAAAGTTTTATATAGCAACCCGATACCATCTTGATATCCTAGGGCAGTCTGAAGGCAATTTCATCTTTCATTTGAGTTTGTCGGGTATTCACATTCAGCATGAGATATCAGTATTTGCAGATCTAGAGCAGCCAATCTAGCTATTTCGCAAAATGCCATCACGAATCGACCGTCATTTCAAGATTAAATAGAAGAAAAACATTCTCATATTCCCCGCTCGGGGATATATCGAGATAAGGATGCGGATGTAGTCGAATTGGAGAACTCATTGTGAGAATATAGTTTTCCACAAAATTCCTGAAAACACGACATGTTTCGCTAACACAGTAGAGCTTCTCCAAGAATAGAATAGAATTGAATAGGACTTCATTTTCAAGAATGAGACTCACAGTGACATAATATTGAAAACATATATCATCACAATGATCAAAATTAGAGAAAATAGTGTCAGGTACAATTGATTGAATCAATATAGGAACTTTTGAGTTTTTTTATATAATAAATTAAAAATCATTTTTGGCTCATTTCCATTGCAGGACCTTCGTAAGAATATCTACTATTCCCCCAATTATCCTTCAATAGAGTATGGTTCTAGATCCACTATAATATTGATTATTAGCCTCTTGAAAGCTTTTATGTTAGCTTCCTGTTTGACTGTTGTTAACAATTTATTGAAAAACCGGATTCACGCATTCTCTGGAGTCTTGTCTGTTGATGACACTCTGTGGATTGGGATATTGTAGTCGGTTTTATGGATGCGTGTGTTTGAACTATGTTGTATCTTATGAAATTCAAATTAATTTCGATTTTTAAATAGAAACATTGAGCACTCATAAACATAGGTCCCTGAGATGGTCATTTTATTAAATTTTTTGATTTTACCTCTACATGATTCCTTGCAGATGAGTTGTAGCAAAATCCTGATGTATTTTTTTTTATAGCTAAAAAATACTCTGTCAGGCTGCTTCCTGCCCAGAAGATAATGCCAAAACGCATCACTGAGTGGAAATGATCAAGTGAAATACTTGTACAAAAATAAACCTAGTATTGATTTGCCTAACTTTTATATTTGTACGAACCTGTAGGATCATAGCAGGCTAGCTAATCCTTCAATTCGGAAAGTATGCACAATATTTACATTGGAAAAAGATTGATATGGGATGAAAATCAAAAAAGTTACGTTATGGTCGACATGAAGCTTGAATATCACCAAACAAGAACACATCATTGAGTCTTAAATTTTTTCCACATAAAAACCTCATTGTCACTGAATATATTCAAGAGAGAATTGAAATAATAATTGTTGGGTGTAGGGTGTAGGAACCTGAGTGATGTAGAAAGTATTTTAGACTCATTATTCACATGAAAACAGCGTGAGAAGTATTGCAAAAAGTAATTTAGGTCAATACTAAAAAATCTATTTCTGTACTCAGCGGATAATTATGTTCTGCTCTATGTTCTATATTTATGTCATAAGTTCTGTGTGACTTCTGCTTCATTCCTGTCAAAACTGTGATTAGTGCAGAGATGTATAGAAATTTAACTGGTGGGCTCACTCTTCAATTGTTTCGTCAGACTAACTCTCGATATGGAACAATTGCAAGCAAGTTCTGGACGTGGGGTTCAGGTATTTGCGATAGAGGCGCTATAATCGGAAAATCGTTCAAATACTTGGTTCTGTGAGGGATGGATCTATTTTCATCATTGTTCTGTGGCCGAATAAATACTGTGCTCAACATTTTCATTCAAATTTCAATTTGAAATGGAAGCAAGAAATCTTTCTTGTAGCCGATTTTAATAAGCTTCACTTCTTTCATGACATGAACCTATTCAAAGCATGAAATCTGATGAATTTCTTCTTTGAAGAACCAGAACAAAGAATGTATCAACTAGAGCTGGGCGATATCGGATATTGGATATCGAATATCGATATCCAAAATATATCGATATATTCGATATATTGAATATTCGATATATCGAATATCCAAATATTCGATATATCGAATATCCAATAAATATTCGAATATTCAAATATTCAGATATTTAGATATTCGAATATTCGAATATTCGAATATTCAGATATTCAGATATTCAGATATTCGAATATTCAACTATTCGAATATTCAAATATCTAAATGCTCAAATATTCGAATATTCAGATATTCGAATATTCAAATATTCGAATATGCAAATATTCGAATATTCAAATATTTCGAATAAACGATATATCGAATGCCCTATATATCGAATATTCGACAATTAAGACAAATATTCGATATCGAATGGATTTCAGTTTTTTCGAATTACTATATTCTCACTATACATTCGTTCTAGATATTGATTGGGTAACTTACTGTCAAATAATAACTCCATCACCACCAGAAACATTACTATTTGTTTTTATTTATTTCCTCCAGATTTCAAACGAATATGAGTAATATGCTAAGATGGATGTCAATTATCAATAATCAATTTAAAGAATATAATAGGTATGCTCTTGATGGGGAAAGTAGTGTGAAATTATCTGGGAAATTATGATGGAGTAAATAATATTCTGAGCATTTCTGAGTAAAAATTATGGGAGTAATCAAATCTGAGTAACTTCGTTACAATATATATTTATATTATTATGCATACCTACCTTTAACGTTCGTTTAGAGTTAATGGCCTATAACTACACTCTATAGGGTATCGGATAGTTGATTGACTCGAAAATTAAAGAAAAAAATATTGAAAAGATCATATATTTGTTGACGGCAATTTTCAATTAACTACATAATAACTGAAAAACGTAATAGATTCTCTAGAAAAAATATGAAAAACTTAATAAATATGCTAAACATTTGTTAATAATAAAGATCTAGTCAATTCGAATGGGCACATGCTTCTTATTAACACTTAGGAATATCAGTTGTTCTGCATGTTCTGACGTCAAATATGTTCGAATATTCGAATATTTGAATATTTGAATAATCATCAAATATTCGAATAATGGAATATTCAAATATTAGAATATTTGAATATTCCATTATTCGAATATTTGAATAGTTGAATATTCCATTATTCGAATATTTGAATATTTGAATAATCAAATATTCGAATTACGGAATATTAAAATATTCGAATATTTGAATATTTGAATATTCGAATATTTGATTATTCAAATATTCAAATATTCGAATATTCGAATATTCGATATATCGATATATTCCGACCGAAATATCGTTATTCGATATATCGAATATTCGATAAAATATCGATATATCGAAATAAATTCCCAGCCCTAGTATCAACTATAGGAATAGACCAATATCGAAAATCATAATAGGCAGATATGGTAACTGGTATGCTCACCTTAGAATTCATTCACACCAGTTCACACTAATATTTCGAATCACTGAAATAATACTGTTGTAGAACAGACATTTTCTTTTTTCTATGGTGGATTAGATATTTTACACAAAATTTAGAAACTACGGAACACGTCCCTAACGAACACTTGACCCGAATCTCAGAAATAACCATTTTTTCAGCTCAAGAATATTTTTGACATATTGACGTTTCGATCCTTTGATCAGGAATCAGTTCACTGCTCTGATCCAAATCATATACGTATCCATATATTCATCGGTCGATAATATGTTTCCTGTAAATATGGATTGAAACCAGGATGAGCTTAGCAAGATTTACCCACGTCAAGTATGTTTATCAAAGGTTTATCAGAGTAGGCGCCATCGAGAAACTTGCAAACGACCTTCAATAGGGAGCGAGCGCACCAGTTAAATTTCTATACATCTCTATTAGTGCGATAGGGTTTGACAAGAATGTTATTCCGAATGTCAAATGTCAGATTTTTCGAGTCTATTACCTTTTGATACAAATCTTATACCTTTTTCCAAGAAAATCTATTACGAAAAAATCAGACCCAGGAACAACACTGGATAGTTCTAGAAGGAATTCCATTGCTGCTGACGATGTGGTGCTGATGGCCCCAGTGATCACAAGACAAGCATGTCTCTGTATGCTACAGAGAACATCAGGGGAATATTGAGTATATTTATTTATTTATTTCTTTACGAAAAGGAATACAAACGGGACTAACCCAAAAACAGTATTCACAGATATGTCATATCTCATCATACAGATATTTATACTAAACAAATCGAATTTGAATTACAAAGATGATGAAAAATCAATATCAATTGAAGTAATGAATGATTGAGTAGGTACAACATGTAGTGATTGCAATGTGTTGATACTGTGTTCAAAGGTTCAAAATGTAAGAAAATTTGGAAAGTGAGTAAGAGAAAATATCAATATCAATAGAATTTGATAGCGTGTTGTATAATATTTTGCATCTATGCATTGGAGAGTTCAAACAATAATTTGTTTGAGATTGTTCGTAACGAAAAATGTGATGATTCCTAGTAATATAACCAAGAGTTGTAAAATGAATATTACTGAGGATAGCAGGCAGATCAACTAAATTACTTATGACTTCATAAAGTAATTTCACCTCTGAAATGTTCCTCCTATGAGGCATGCGCTAACGATAATAAGCTCAGCTCATTTCTACCATAGGTACGGTTGTTGGGGTTGGATGGAAAGCATTTTTTATTGACGTAATCTATGAATATATTCTGTATGCGTTGAAGTTTATTCATATAAATATCGTAACCAGGGTTGCATAGTAAGGAACCATACCTCAAAACACTATTGACATATGACATATAAAGGGTACGGAGAATCAAAAATGTGGAAATTGAAACTCATACTCATGATGCATTAGGGTTTCCTTCTTGATGAATTGCTATCTATCTGGCCACTCCAAGATAACTATCCTTCATGTCTCAATAAACAATAACCCAATTATGTACACGCATCCATCCCCATCATCCCCGCAGTTTCCGAAATTCACCCCCAAATGCACTCGACGGTCTTGAGGTTCCGCACGCCTCATTAATTTGATCCAATGAAATGGCAACCCTCTCCCGGGTCTAACAATGCGGTAGCCCACCCCTCTTACCCCGGGGCAATCCGACTCCCCTCCATCTGCCGTCATTATGCCTAATCAACATGTCGACAATGGAATTGTGCGAGTGCAAATGATTTGTTCAATCGATTATCCAGTTATACAAACTCCGGTCGGTCTAATTTATGCGGTTCGAAGTCGAAGTTTGTTATTCGGATTTCACGTCAAACTTTACATCTGATCTGGTCGCCCCTAGGGTCCCTTGATGCAAACTGACGTATTCGTATTTGTCATCTAACAGGGTACGGACCAAGGCTATTCAACTCTATAAGGTTGCCTCATATTGACCTGGCCTGACGTCACTGTTTCCCCATCGTCTTTTGTCGAACGGCAAAATGAAAATGGCGGAGGTGAAAAACAAAACAAACAAATTTAGCATTGTGCAATCAAGTGAATATTGATTTTGAAGTTTTCCAATATGTTTTTGTGTCCAAGAGATTGTTCACTGTTTTACCAAAACATGCAGCAAGTACAAAAGACTGAAGACAGAAATCTAGAAAGATATGTTCCTCAGTGCTCCTGTTGTACAGACACATTACAGAAACTCAGTCAAATTATTATTGCAATACCACTCCATTAGGACTGATTACTGTTGGCATTAATAAGGATATGGAGGTTGAACTACTGATAAAGCATTTTTTAATAAAGAAAATGTTATTGGGAAGTCTGAACCTAATGATGAAATCATGGTGGATAAGGGCATGCTGACAAGGGATGTGAAGAAATATCTTGAAATTGATTAGGCCATCATTTCTGAGAAACAAGAAACAATTAACTAAAGAGGATTTCCTTCTGGATAAATTGAATGATTCTAACTCACTGGTTTTATTTCAGTATCAATTTGGAACATATTATTGTTTGAAAATGCAATAATAAGAAAATGAATTAATAAAGAAGTCATCACAATTCATTCCGTTTTATTAATGCAATAAAAGTGCAACATAATGGAAATATCTTTGAGATATCTTCCTCATAACATTAACACAAAATGTATCACAAAAAAACTGGAATCTTTATGTAAGTTTTGGAGGAAGAAGAATCATACAAGAAAATTAGTTTCTTTCAAGTTCATTAGGGACATTTTAGGGCCATTATTCCCAACTGAATTTATCCATAATAAGTGTGTCTCTCTTCCAACTTCACATTTTTTATACCATCTCCTATCAAGAAATGGCATTGTTCCACAAAATGTTCTGAACCTTTACCTAAAATTTTGAGAAAATAATTCAAGCTGAATGTAATACACATTATTTAACAAACCTCTATGTAAGGACCTCAGTAAGGACACTTATTTCAATTATTTCCATGGTCTTCCTTCCTGAAAAATAATTTCATATTGAGAAAATCCTAACCATGGAAAATATTGGGACACAAATTTGTTTGCATGATTTGAAATTCAATATCATTTTCAATGAACATTTTGAAAGAGCTTTGGATTCATATTCAACTCCATGCTGAACAAATTTATTTGAAAAATCCTTTGGAAAGAAGAAATTGATTGCCTTTTTTCCCAAGACTCCTTGCTACATGTAAAAATGAAGTAGCAAGTATAAGTAAAATTTAATAAACTCACCAGTGTTCCTGATGAGTACCATGCAATAGCTAGTTGTTTACATTGAGTTCATTGGCTTCCAAACAAAAAACAAAATAGACTGATATACCCTGTAAAATTAACTTCAATTATATAAAGGAAGAATGATTTTAGGGGGTCACTTTCCTTCTTTTAATAAGCAGGTAGCAGAACTATTGAAATGGTTTGGCTGTATAATAGATCATTGATTGATCTACTCTCTTTTTTCAATTTTCACCACTTCTGTGTGTTATATATGCAGCTTCACATATTGCAAGTCTTCATTCCTGAAATGTCATGTATTTTTCACCTGTGTGTGACTGTGTGTGATAGATCAAAAGTGCACCTTCCTACCTGTCAATATAAGTCCCTATAAAATGTGTTTACAAAACCATGACATGCCTGCTTCACAGGGACATTCACATTGCCACAGCTCATCATTTTCCTTTGGAATTATCTGAATCTCATGTGGTGGCTGCCCAAGAGCAGATGATTGTAAACACAGGCATTTTATAACATTTGTTTGTTCTATATCCACTCTTGACTCCACACATAATAATATTATGATATGACCAGCCTTGAATAATACTACACCATATTATTATACAACCTCTCACACTCTTTCAAAGATATCTTCAGTCTTCTTGTCACCCTGTTTTCAACTAAAGTCTAAAATTCGCGATTCTTTCGAATTCAAATTCAAAAATTTTTTCAATTCATTTGACAGTGACACAAACGAAATCTACAATCACGTGGTGGGGAAACACTGACGTCACGCCCCTCCGCGCACCCCCGCACCATAATGCTATACTATGAGGTAACCGTATAGAAGTTAATAGACCTTGGTTCGAAGTCGAAGTTTGTTATTCGGATTTCACGTCAAACTTTACATCTGATCTGGTCGCCCCTAGGGTCCCTTGATGCAAACTGACGTATTCGTATTTGTCATCTAACAGGGTACGGACCACGTACGGACAGATCATAGTTCCTTTCTCTTCTAATCATCTAGTGACATTGGTTTCGTGTATTGGCGTCCCTGACATGACATTGCTGTCACGTCACATTCATAGGCAAATTTGAATTCGTCAGCTTTCCATCAAATGCAAATGAACTTGACATGGAAAGTGAAGTGACCAAATGGAGAAAATTGTTAATTATCCACTCCACAAGTTTTTGGATGCATTTTAGTAGTTTTGATTAAAACGGAGGATTAAAAGAAGAGGTCCCAACATACAGCACACATGACATAATATGAGCACATAAGTTTGAATACCTACATGAAATTTGTCACCATTTCTCAACCATAAGGCTTAGTCTGAAATCAAAATCCATTTATTGATAGATACTGCCTAAGAACAGTCCCATTTGGTAAAACGTAATAAACTTTCAGAAAAATTTGCTCACTACAAAACATCTCTTTCCAAAGACTCGTTTATCCAACGAACAGCGAGGCTCTGGAATACATTGCCAAGGGAGGTGTTCCCCGAGGCATATAACCTCCAGAAATTTAGGAAGAACACCAATTCCTACCTTATTACCCTTGGTCCTCACGATGTTCTCTGAACATTACCGGATATCCCTTTTCGTGGGAACCAGAACATAAAAAAATCATTTGGATATAATATGAGAAAATACATGTGGAAATTACGTATGATACGCCAAGTCCTCAATATAACCTAAAAAACAACAAATATCAGAAATCTAGTGTTTATCCCCAGAAATGAATGAAGCTGGAACTATATAACTGTTTCACAAACACTTTAGAGTGAGAGGAGACGAGGATCTGTCCGTACTCTGTTAAGATGACAAATACGTCAATTTACATCAAGGGACCCTAGTCACCCCTACTGTGACAAGCGTCTCTGACCAGTCGCCAGCAGGGGCGTCATTTCAGTGAATACCACGGGGGGGTCGAAAATTTCTGACACAATTTTTTTACTCTGGATATGCGCCGCAGACGACAATTTTTTTGAGTTCAAGGTCAAATACGTCAGATTGAAATTTCTCCCAGACAACTCCATCTGCAGGCGGGATTTTTTTGGGATTCAAAGTCGAATGCCTTCAAATTGAAGATTAGATTTCCTTCAGAATCCAGAGAAACAACTCCATCACATTATTATAATGTCACAACAAAATGGTTGTCTCCACCATGTTACGATAAAGAAGATGGTTAGCCCATCCATATCGATTTATAAGGGGTTTGCTTGGCTTAATGGTTTGCGAGAGGTAAAATTCAAATAGGCACTAATAGTTTAGGGGTAGCTGAAAGTACGACTACGACACTATATTCAAATATAACAATATTTATTATAGCATGAAACATTATGGGTGAAGTGGTGATAAATATAAATAAACAACAATGAATATAAAGACCGAATAACAACTTACATTATGATGACCATTACGACGAGCTCTTGTCAAGCAGAGATTATACACTTGTCAAGTCAAGAGTAGCCCCAGACCAGACTAACTTCGGAACCCTCACATCCAATATTTATATACAACATTTTATTAGATATGCACGTTTCTCATGAGAGTTCCTTGGTCAGTTTTTATAATTCAATGTCAACGGATGATTTGATTTACTTTATGTTTATAAAACCCTCATGGTTCGAAATTATTACTGATATACCGTATGTTCTACTCGTGACAATAACTTCATGTTCTCAGTTTGTAGTAATTCATATAAAATGATCTGAGTTACTGAAAGCGCCAATTTTTATATTTTAGGAACATTTGTCATTTGTTTTCTTATTCAGGTATATTTATTTTAATGTATGATATCTACTATTATACTGAATGACGTTTCAAAAATTTTGGAATAATATATATTTTTCAATCTCAAGTACCTACTGGGTGCAATACCAAGACTTTTGACCACAGTTTGAACCAAAATAACAATAACACACATCCAATAGAAATTAGAGCATCAAATTATGCTTTCTCTTACGTAACAATGCGACCGAAACCGCGGAACACATACTTTGCTCATGTGAAATATTAGTCCGCCAAAGGCTGAACCTCCTAGAACAGGTCTATCTTACCCCTGCTGAAGTGGAAAAGTCAACCGTCAGGAAAATCGTAGGCTTCATCAGAAGTCTAGGGTTAGAGGACCAAAACTAGATAGGGGTAATCACAATAGATCTTCTAGGTCGCAGTGATCGAGAGGTCTCTCAGCCTATACGACCCATCTACAATCTACATCTATGCTTTCTCTTATTCAAAATATTCGAATTACAGTAATGAATGTGGCAATTCCAAAAATTCCCAAAGCTTTTCAAGAAAAAAGATGGTGCGATTATGTTATTACCCAAAAAAAAAAATCCTTCCAAACAGGAGACCTTTGAATTTTTTGAAAAATTGCACAGCTTTGATTATCATCCTGTAAGTACCTATAGAATCTCATTCTGAAGAGATGCAATAACCATTTCTATAGGTTCGAAAGTCAATAAAAGGAACATCCAGGACCTGAAAGAAATTTGAAAATCAGTTGACCTAGTCGAAAATTTTCCGTTTCCAGTATTGAGCCGTAGTGGTCGAAGGAGTTTCTTCTGACTCTCTTATCATAAATGCTAGTGTGCCGCAAGGATCAATTCTAGCACCAACACTATTTCTACTGCATATCAACGATTTGTTGGAAGCAACTTCATGTCCAGTACACAGCTTAGCGGATGATAGTACTCTCCATATCGCCTGCTCTTCCAGGGCTCCAATAACAGCCAGGCAAATCAGAAACGAACGAGGGAGAAATGTTGACAACATAAAGATGGACTTGGCAACAATTCTCGAATGGGGATCCAATAACTTGGTAGATTTCGATGCACACAAAACACAAGTATGCCTTTTCTCTAGAAAAGCCGATCTCACTGTGCCCAACATATGCTTTTCAGGAGTAACCATACCTTTGAAGACATCCATTTCGATGCTTGGTATTACTATCAGCAATAACCTTTCTTGGGAAAATCACGTGAGATCAATTGCTGAAAGTGCATCCCAAAAACTTTCTCTGGAACACCATAGAAAAGTTGGCGATCTGACTCTATTTTATAGATATTTTCATGGACGATGCTCTTCTGAAATATCAACAATTGTTCCTCCCTTGGCAGTCCCCGCGAGATCAACCCGTCGAGTTGAGGCTTTTCACCCCTTCGTGGTCACTTTGGAGACCTGCAGAACATTTCCAAAGACTCGTTCATCCAACGAACAGCGAGGCTCTGGAACACATTCCCAAGGAAGGTGTTCCCCGAGGCATATAACCTCCAGAAATTCAAGAAGAACACCAATTCCTACCTTATTTCCCTTGGTTCTCACGATGTTCTCTGAATATTACAGGATATCCCTTTTCGTGGGAACCAGAACATAAAAAAAAGTTTAGTTCTCAACCATATCATTTCGGGCCTGTTTAGGCAGGTATATTGTTTTTTCGAAATGTTCGCGAATTCGTTGTGCGGCATATTTGTTTAGGCAGGAGCCGCAAATGTAAAGCAAACAATGCCAAAATGAATTTGTGCCCCGAACATGAACAATAACAATAAATCAAATTGAGTGTGCGGATGAAGCAAAATTCGCTAGGAAATGAGACAATGAATAATCATGAATTGCTGTGCGGGATTGCATATTAATATTTCCTCTGAAACTTCCAGTTAATCAACTCAATGCGATAAACCCGAGTGAAATGCAAAAAAGAATATTTTTCGATTCGAAACCGTGGAAAATATAGATTCATCCCTGATCCTGCTGGAACGTTGTTTTATGATGTAGCTTGTTTTATGAGCCGTATTGGTTATTTTTGTATCTCGTGCGCGAAATGCTACTTTGGTGATCGAGAACTGATTTTTTTAAAGAGGCGCAGCCGAGTTGAAGAAAAAGTCGAGATGACCAGAGTATTTCGCGCACGAGTTGCAAACTACATTTTTTCTACAAACGTGAAAAAATATAGTTCGAAAGTAGTAATATGCTTAGATCAATATAAACAATAGTGTTGAACGGTATTAGCAAAATTTAGCTGGGATGATTTGAAGCATAATAATGCTCACAGCTGTGCAATTCTAGAAAATCTGTTACATTAGTGCAAGCCAAAAGAATTGAAAAGGAATATTCTCCGATTTATGAAAAGGAGTATATTTCTTTGGAACTCAGCACAAAAAAACTGATGAACGCAAAGAATTATACAAAAACATAATTCGATAAAGCTGATTATATCTCAATAAATGACAGGCTACGTCACATCAATTAGGTAACAACACTCTCACATCTGATTCTTGCATTGATATTTTTTATGGAATTGTTAACTCACTTATAGATTCCTATGTTCCCAAGAAGACTATTTCGAAGACTCAATATCCAATCTGGTATAGCCGCGTAACTTAAATTCTCATTGAAACAAAATAGTTATTTTTGTATCTAGAGCGCGAAATGCTACTTTGGTGATCGAGATCTGATTTTTTTAACGAGGCGTAGCCGAGTTGAAAAATAGTCGAGATGACCAAAGTATTTCGCGCTCGAGTTGCAAACAAATTTTTTTCTACAAACGCCAAAAAATATAGTTCGAAAGTATAAATTTGCTTAGCTTGATATAAAAAATAGTGTTGATCTGGCTCAAAAGGTACGCATGTTGTTTTACGAACTTAATAAGAATTTCCTTTCGTTTGCTCCAAGAGATAAAACAAAGTTATTGTTGAACATTCAAAAATAAATGATTTCGTGGATGTTTGTTCGATTGAGGACCATGAAGTTGAAATATAAATATCTCATATATTTTACATAACAATGCGCGAAGTAGGTACTTCGCGCACTGTTTTACTTAGCGCATTGTTTTGTGCAAGGTAACATGGTAACGTAGGAAACTGAAAAACGTATGTAGAAAAAGAAAATTAGCACAAGAAATGAAAATTGTTCAATAATCAAGATGACTATCATCAGTTCTCCAATTATCGCAGGTTATTTAAGCAAAACGTGAAATCTGACTATGCTAGTTACATAGAAAAAAACTGAAAGAACTATTGAACATGATACAAAGTTGTTTTGGTCTTTCATCGCAAACAAGTCGAAGAATCACTACCGGTTAAAATGTTTCTCGATAACAAAACTGCCGACGACGTCGAATCTATATTGCAAACCTCCTTTCTGACTATTTTTGCAGCGTCTTTGAATCAAATAACTCCCCATGCCTCGTCGACATTAACAATTCTTCGAAAAAGTCCTCCCACTTCATGATATCGTTCATTACAAAGGAACATATACGGAATACTATACAGAAACTAAATATCAAAAAAGGACCAGGACCAGATGGTCTAACAAGATGCATCGACTCTATTATTGAACCCCTTCACATCATATTCAACAAATGTCTGACAAGTGGAATCTTCCCAAAACAATGGAAAGTTGCAATGGTCGTACCAATCCATGAATCAGGGGATAAGTCTAACATGGCCAACTACAGACCAATCTCTCTTCTGAACCAACTTGGACAACTATTTGAAACCATAATCTTTGTCGAGCTATTTTTTCAACCCATCTCAACATGGCTTTTTTGCGAAAAAATCCGTCATGACCAATTAGGTTCCATACATACACGATACTCTCTCAAATATGGAAGGAGGTGGAGCAACATGTGCCGTGTACATGGACTTCTCGAAGGCTTTTGACAAGGTTCACCACGAAACCCTTGTAGTCAAACTTCAAAACTTCGTTGTGCACGGGCACCTTTTGAACCTACTGTCATTGGTTTCAAGTCAAAGTGTGACCGTGTTACGTCTGGTGTCCCACATGGATCACTTTTCATATTTTCATACATATATAAATTATTAAATAACCTAACAGATTGCCCATACTGCTTAGAACTATGCTACCTCAATAGCTCGCAACACAACATGAGGAATAAGAGTTCTCCATTGCTCAACAAATTTTCTCCTCAACTCTCCGTTAATAAGATATATCAAAACTTTCAATAGTCTTTGTAAATCAAACAATGATCTTGATGTATTAAGCTTCTCATTTATTAAGTTCAAACATGGAGTCAAACAAGTTCTGTACAATTAGTCCTTCCTAATTGGTTAAATATAGAATACATTGCCAAATAGTAATAACATTGTCAAACCTTGTACTGTCAGATACTAAGCACAAATACTTATCTTAAGGATTCTATAATTATACCCAATACTATACAGTGATGGGCAAAAGTGTGGAACCAAGTGAATATCTCGGTAACTGTTGAGATATCTCTGTTGTTATTGAAAATAAAAATAATAAATTATATATCAATAAATTTGCTGAAATATTTTCTTCAAAATTTTATAAAAATATATAGGGTGTGCCATTTGAAATAGTAAAGTTGGCAAGAATTTCAGAAAATCTGGAAACGTGGCAACATTGGCAATAACATTTTCGAATCCGCCGTGTTTTGAAATCACAAAAATTCAAAAAAATCTAACAAACAGTTACCGAGATATTCACTTGGTTCCACACTTCTGCCCATCACTGTATATGAAAAATTGTATGTAATAATATGTCACTCTATCATTGGGCAGTGAAACACCTGCCTGTTCGGTGGCGTCAAATTTATAAATGAATAAATAAATAAAAGGCCGTTTACCGAAGTCTTTCAGCCACAAATAAAGAAATACATTGAGATTTCGCAATCTCTAATATTATAAATTTTTACAGATCTCTATTTAGCCCAATCACCTTAGTATCAAATTTGACAAATAGCGGGAATCGAACCCAAAATTTTGAAAATTGGTGTACATGTTCCCTTTGGCATGACTTCCAACCAAAAAAAAGTCACCACCTGTACCTGTAGAGCTAACTCCGCCATCTTGAAAAATGTGTGCACTTTTTCAGTTATTCGGTTATATCTCAGTATCTGTTAACTTTATCGATATCAATATGTCGAGGTAAAATGAAGGAAATTGAATTTAGAAAAAAAAAGTTCTCCACATAAATACTCGTTTAGTGCATGGTTTATCAGTAAATCGTAAAACAATATGCGATATTTGAGAAACTTCTCATAATTATTCTGATATACATATATTCCAACTACAAGTAACTGTCAGAGAGTCGGCGCCATATTCAAGGATCCTCGCAACAGCGATCGGCCACAGAATACCAGTGTTGCCACATATTGATGTTTTTTTCTTTTACATCGTATGATTTGGCAGTAAAATCAAACGTTCTTGTCAATCTGCTCCAGTTACATTGCCTACGTCAGGAAACACTACGGCTCTGATTCGGTGATTGTTTTTGACGGGTACTCTGATGATGCTGATAGAACTAAAAAGGCTGAACAGCATAGACGTGCTCTTGAAAATACATGTGCAGACTGTAACGAAAATATTCACCGGTACCTGCACTCCATTGAAAGTATCAACTATACCTACTCCCAGAGGTCTCGCTATGTCTGTTTTCACATTTACTCATCTATCGAAATCGTACGAGATTTTTTGCTCAAGAAGCGCTCGACTTCGTCCTGAGTGTTTTGTGATACTGCTTAGCCTGTGGTTCAGTGTACCTTATATATTATCTCGTTAAATATTTTAGTGGCATATACCTGCTTTGTAGTTTTCATCGAGCACAAATAAAAACATTCGTCCCCGAACGAACTTCCTTTTTTCCCTTGAGCTCGACCCACGCTTTCCTGAGATCCGGCGCACCAACATCATTTTGTTACAAGACATATGTTTCGTTTGATGAAAACATGCCGGTCACTGTCGCACAAGAAAAATTACTAGCTAACCCGAAGAACAAGAAGCGATTGATTGCTATATTATCAGAAAAAATGAAGGGTTCATCACAAAGCAAGCAGTGGACGATGCGGATTCGCTAACAATACAGACAGCTATTGAAATGTCTTCCTCTACCCAAGTCACCGTTGTTGGAGAAGATGTAGATTCTACTCATAGCTTTGGCTCCAGCAGAACGCAACATTTATTTTGTGAAACCAAAAAAAGGCAATGTATAAAGGCAAAAAGGTACTGTTACCGCGAACTACAAACCGATATTGAATAACAGAGCACTATCCTTTTCTTACATACCTTTGGGGGTTGTGATACCACATCATGTTTCTTTAAAACAGGAAAGTTGAAATGCTTCAAACTCATGAAGGACCGGCCATCATTACGAGAAGTTGCGGAGGCTTTCAACAACCCGGAAGCTAAGAGTGAAGAAGTATCTGCTACATGTGAGAGATTCTTTCTAGCTCTGTATGGTGCCCATAAAACGGAAACATCATTGAACAAGCTACGGTACAATCTGTTCGCCAAATCTGCTACAAAAAAAAGTAGATCTGGCTTCTCTGCCACCGACGGAAGCAGCTTTGAGGCAGCACTCCTTCAGAGTCAATCACCAGGTACAAAAGTGGTTAGGTAATCAAAAATGTCCTGAGCTTTGGGGGTGGAAGAGGAGTGCTGTTGGTCTGGTACCTGTGCCAACTACCCTACCTGCTGCTCCAGATTCTTTGCTCCAGATGATTTCTAGCCATTGCAAGAAAGGATGCACGGCAGCCTGCGGATGCAGAAAAGCGGGTCTTAAATGCTCGATTAGTTGCGGATATCGCCTTGGAGCATCGTGCCTCAACGCACAATACTGTCAGTACAACGCCGAAACACTGGAATCCGAGGTGAAGGACGATTTTTCCGTTTCATCTCTTCTAAGTAATGAATACGAAGTTCCGGACGAACCCGACCCGATGGTTGTATTTTCAAATAACGAAGAATACATGCCTTATTCTCCATGTTATACCCTACGTCTTCGAAATGGGTGATATACCCGAAGCGTAGAGTTGTCCCAGTTGTCATCAGACCGAGATCGGCGTTTGAGACCTGGTGGGTCGAAACAGTACTGTCTTGCTCCTACTGAAACTCGGGGCAACTCTGACCATCCTAGAACTCTTGATTATGAGATCTAGCAGCTTTTCTGCAGGTCACCATGAGCGTATACAACTAACTTATAGTTTTTCCAGTCGGTTTGCAGTAGAATTTTATATTTTGCCAAATCGTTGTGGCGATATAAGTCCAAAACCGTGCATATTTCGGAAATAATCAATGAATACTTTTTTACGATAAATTTTGTTAGCTTCCTTTTACCTCTCCACCTTTATCGCGATAAAGTTGACAGTTACCGAGATATACGTGAAAAACTGAAATATTGCACCTATTTTCCAAGATGGCGGCGCAAGCTCTACTGGTATGGGTGATGACTTTTTATTGGTAAAATGTAATGCTAAAAGGAACACGTACACCAATTTTTAAAACTTTGGCTCCGATTCCCGCTATTTTTTCTAAGGTGACTGGGCATTGGGTTTTCACAATTCAGAATTTCATTTCCACGCCCTGTATGATGAATCCAGTTCGATATAATACTTTTTTTCGGGACGCAACCGCAAATGAAGAATAAGACATTGAGCACGAAAACGACCCTCTCTAAAATAACTTGGCGCCAAAGAGAAGGGCAAGATCCCGAGCGTATTCCCATTAGGGACAATCATCAAAGGCAATGCCGAGTAGTTTTTTTTTTTCTTTTTCGGTATTAACATAACCTCCACCTTTATGCGCTTTGTACTGGTCGGCGGAAATTAAATTTGAAATGTAAATGGAACTGTTCCCGGCAGCCTTTCTCTTTGCGGTAAACTTAATTCTTTGCAATCCGTCTCTATGGACGAAGTTCTCGATGAAAATGAGCTGTTTTAGTATTTTGGATCCAACCGCAATTCTTATTTTTATACATACAAAGTAGATAGATAGATAGATAATTTATGGTATATGAAAAGAATTACAATTCTCATTACAAGGGTTGGGCTTAAGCATATTTGACAGAGGTGGTGTAATATACAGGGTGGTCCGTTTTTCAATACGGAAAATTCAACAGAGTAAAGTACTCGTTGGAATAATGAAAAAACTTCCTATGAACATATAGTTTTAAACGCTTCGTTTTTGAGATATTGGGTGTCAAAAATACGCTTCTGAATATATTTTTTCAATCAAAAGTTAGAAACGGTAGATAAATTAACGAAATTTTTCACAGATACTGAACTTTTTGAGCTTTATTAGATTAAATAAAAATTATTCATAAAAACTATTCAGTGGCGGCTGAATCTGGGGTGGCGAAGGTAATAATTACACAAAATTTTTCGGGTAATTATTTTTCATTTATTTTTCAAGTTTCAATGAAAGAAGCTCACTTGTGAGATTTTATAAAGATTTCTAGTTAAATAATACTACTTGATATCAATTGAAGAAGTAGGCTATGCTCAGTTGCTCACTGTTCACTGTTTATATGTGCAGCTGTCACTCTGAAAGTTCTGTCAAAGAAATAACAAACTGGAGTTATTTCGTGTTTTTATCAAAAAGTGTAATAATTTTTGCCGTTTGTCAATATGCCTATGGGATTCAGTACTGAAGAGTATGCAGTATGCAGATATTCATTTCGTTTACGGATTTTGTAATGGTAACGCAGAGGCAGCAGTTCGGGAATACAGTAATCGCTTCCCTAGGAGAAGGGTACCTAATGCACGAGTCTTTATCAATACTCACTCATGTTTCCGTCAGTTTGGGTTACGTGGCAATAATGAACAATACCGATATGATGGCATGATAACAATCACATTCTTAGATTTTTTGATGTTAAACAACAAATCAGTTCTAGAAAAGCAGTTCAACAGTTGCAGGTAACTTATAAACTAATATCATGTCATGCTTTTAGTAATTTTGGTTCTCATTTTTAGTTTAATACTAGTTATCAGTTTATACTATTGCACGCATAAATAAAAGTAAAAGTTCCGACTTTTTTTCAGGTTTCATCGTTTCAAAATCGAAAATTTTACGAACACTACATTTAGATCACAGGAAGCCTTTTCGTTTGATGCCGGTACAACATTTACATCCTGAAGATCCTGAGAAGATAGTGTCTTTTTTGGAATTTAGGAATTTATCTTAAATAAAGTTGACAACAATAACGACTTTTTATATAAAGTCTTATGGACTTGAACACCCTATATCTCTAAAACGAAGCGTTCAAAAGTATATGTTCATAGGAAGTTTATTTATTATTTCAACGAGTACTATACGCTGTTGAATTTTTCGTATTATAAAACGGACCACCCTGTATATGATGATATATTACACACAAGGCACAGACCGAATACGCAACTTCATTGAAAGTTGTAATACATTGAAAGTGGCGATACATTGCAGATGGTAATACATCGAAAGTGGTAATATATTGAAAGTGATAATACATTGACTCGAAGATATGATTGAATGAGAGAAAAAAAAACAATGATAAGGAATATAGCAAGCAACAAACCTAATAAGCTCGAAAAAACAAATGTTGAGCAGTTATCACTGATCACTGAGATCAATTGTTGAAAGTGCATCCCAAAAACTTTCTCTGGAACACCGTAGAAAAGTTGGCGATCTGGCTCTATTTTATAGATATTTTCATGGACGATGCTCTTCTGAAATATCAACAATTATTCCACCCTTGGCAGTCCCCGCGAGATTAACCCGTCGAGTTGAGGCTTCGCACCCCTTCGTGGTCACTTTGGAGACCTGCAGAACATCTCTTTCCAAAGACTCGTTCATCCAACGAACAGCGAGGTTCTGGAACGCATTGCCAAGGGAGGTGTTCCCCGAGGCATATAACCTCCAGAAATTCAAGAAGAACACCAATTCCTACCTTATTTCCCTTGGCTCTCACGATGTTCTCTGAACATTACAGGATATCCCTCGTGGGAACCAGAAAATAAGAAAGAAAAAAAATAACCCCCACAAAATGAAAAACAATTCAACATCTACGTCCTCTACCTATCCTTCCTAGGTACGCACGATGTTCTTCGAACATTATAGAAATTGTATTTCGTGCGCTCCAAGAGATGAGAAAACAAGATGTCTGATGGCAAAATGTGATAACTAGAAAAACGTTAAGAACTCGTAAAGAAACGTCAAGATACACCTGCGACACTACCCTGTTAAATGTTTTTGAAATACGGGAAACAGAGCAGGGATCCCAGCTTGAATGAAACTGCTTTATTGACATGATGGTACCAACCAAGACACTAAAGGAAAGATGAACCTACCTGTTTATTTGCATTGTTCGATTATTGCTAGGAAATAAGGCAATGAATAATCATGAACTGATGTTATCGCTACGAAATGAGGCGATGAATAATCATGAATTTGCTGATGAATATTTCCACTAACTTCCAGTTCACCAACTTCGCGTAATGAGCCCTAGTGAAATGCAAAAACAGATATTTTCTTAGTCCTAGTTTAGCAGTTGTAGGTTGTCATATTAATTTTGAAACCTTCATTGCCCCCAAATGTGATATTTTTGAAAAGTTGAACAACTTTTGAGAAAATATCATTTCGGTATCATATGGAAAATAATACAGGGTAATTCATTGGGAAATGCGCATACAGTAAAGGTAGATGGGGACTCCGGGGTGCTTCTGAATAATCAATATTTCATGGGTCTATCATTCTTCATAACCGAGATACAGGGTGATTCATTTATATTCTCCATTTTTTCAAAAAATTATAATTTATGAACCACTCTATACTTTTTTATATTTGGTTCGTATGTTCTTTGTTCACAGATTCTTATTCCAGGACCAGTCTTGAGAAAATCAATTATTAGGTTCGAGTCGAAACAACACCCTGTAAATCAATATTTGAAAATTTCATTTACAAATTTTTGGAAAGAGCGAAAAAAAGTAAGACCATGTATCTGGTGTTTCTGCATACAACTTTTTTTTTTATCAACTTGAGTCAAATCTAGTTTCTTTTTGTAGTTCTCTTTTTCCACCAATAATGGTAAGTAAATTCAGACGATTTAACAATATTTGAGAACTAACATAAGCATTGTTTCCTAATGTTGCTGATGATGAATAAATCATCCTTAGAAACATGTCCATTTGTCCATGACCTCTAGTCAATATTAAATTGTTCCATGTGGTGTAGTTGTGACTATGAATTATTTGACCCTTCCTGAATTATATAAAACATTACCAAACTACCGACGCGAAAACAAAATGGCCGCCGTTGGCATTTATTTGATGTCAAGATACAAGATTGGCAATAAAGCAGGGTAAAAAAACGCATTTCTTGACCCACGCATGCGCTAAATAATTAGATGATGATAATAATTGCAGGATGTATTCCATTTGAAAATCTTCAGTGCTCGCCGAGGTGTTCGCATTTTTCAAATTATTTATCATCATTTTTCCTTGATGACATCGAAATGGTCATGCCAAGACAAACTGTCAGATACTGTGACGGTGAAAATCACATTGAATTCAAGTAAAAATCTGCTGATCATTCATTGTAAAAGTATTTGTGTGTTGAAATAATCGTGGAACAGAACGCCCTGTAAAGCAGCATGGGAACAAAATGAACGACTCATCACCAAGCATTCCGGTTCATTTTATTTTTCCCGAGGGCTCGTTCATAGTCCGTAAAATACACCCTATCATCTTTTTGTATCCAGAATGAATCCGGAGAATGGCCCTTCGAAGGACGACAATAAAAACAAAGGGAGCAAAATTGAGAAGTTCGTTAGGAGAGATCTCTATCTAGCATTTCCACTTATCTTTACTGCAGACGTTTCGCTGAGGCTCTAATTAAGACGATTGAAATTTCGAGTTGGGGTAGTTTTTTAATTTGTTTCAGTTCAGGCTAATATTTTTCAGTTATTTACGGGAAACGTTATATTATGGCCAATTTGACAAATGAGGATATCCCAATTTCCCAATAATGAATAGGGTTGATGCTCAATTCTCGACATACTTGTGTAAATATACTGATTAATGATTTTTTTGGATTACATCATGATAAGTCTAGGAGACTTCATTGATAGCTTTAGTATACCTGAACGGCCGGATATTTCAGCAACGGCTTGACATAAAATCATGAAATTTGGTATACGGGAGTAATCAGTTGTGCCGGATCTAAAAATGATATTTGCAACGTTGCCAGTTTTACAGTTTTTTCCTATAGAGCCCTCAACTTCATTTTTCTTAATGTAATGCTATGTTTATTTTTAGCGCATTCGATTTGTCGTCTCAAAACTACTATGACCCTATAATATCAAATTCGTACTCCCTTCATTTTTGTTTATATGACAAATGAACATTTCGTCAAAAAATATCACAAAATTTCAATATTTCGAGAAATCGTGGCGATATGACAATAAAAAATAATTTATAAGGAAGTTTTCAGCAAGTCTGGTCTGAAAATACAATTTACAACGTTGCCAAATCTACATGTTGTTTATACTAAATCTTCCTAAGTATATATTTAAACTGCCCCTTTGATTATTGAGCATTTTATTTGATGCCCTGAAGTTACATTCTCGTAACCTAAACAAATCAAACCCTATTGATCATCAGAAGCTATCAAGAAGTTTATGAATTAGTTTCCCGAGAAACAAATAAAAAAATCTCGAGTTTGCCGATCTATTTAAAAGGCAGTTTGACTAAATACTTAGGAAGATTTAGTATAAACAACTTGTAGATTTGGCAACGTTGTAAATCGTATTTTTAGATCAGACTTGCTGAAAACTCCCTTATAAATTAATTTTCATCGTCATATCGCCACGATTTCTCGAAATATTGAAATTTTGTGATATTTCTTGACGAAATGTTCTTTTGTCATATCAAAAAAATTAAAGGGAATACAAATTTGATATTATAGGGTCATAGTAGTTTTGAGACGACAAATCGAATGCGCTAAAAATAAACATAGCATTACATTAAAAAAAAATAAAGTTGAGGGCTCTATGGGAGAAACTGTAAAACTGGCAACGTTGCAAATATTATTTTTAGATCCGGCACAACTGATTACCCCCGTATACCAAATTTCATAATTTTATGTCAAGCTGTTGCTGAAATATTCGGCCGTTCCGGTTCTTTTGGGAAACCCTGTATATATATAAAGGAATATTGAAATAGCATGTTGAAGTATTAGTGGATATAAAGTTTTTGGACAAGATAACGACAAATTAAAATATGTGAAAAAATACAGGTTGTTTCATTTAAAGCATGCATTGTCCATGTTGGCTCGCGTTCAAAAAATATCCTGTAGAGATCAAGATAATTTCGATTTGTAGACCTTATACGATATTGTACTATATCCCTAAAATGATTGTGTCTATATATCCTGAAAAGGATCATTCAGGCTTTGAGGTACAAACTGAAATGGGTGATAGAAGTCATTATAACAATTGAAAAAGTTTAAAAAAACATTAGAAAATTGTAAGAAAGCTGTTTCAATTATTAGGTTTTTATCATTCATTAAATAATAGTTTACAATTCCTCTTGTAACGAGTAGGTCCCCCCCCCCAGTTGACCATTATAACCGCAAATGAATTTGATTAGCTCTACTTTTGATATGTTGTGACCGGAATATTGATATAGATTTAGGTAACTATTGTCATATTAGTATAAGATGACTAAGGACATGGTATCGAGAGATTTTTTCACCATGCCTCTTTTCCAACAACCCGACAACATTTTTAGATTGTAAAACGGACAAGGCTAGCTCGGTCCATCTGAACGAGGTCCGAATAGTTTTCTTTATTCAATCTATTGTTTTTCTGCCCATGCAGAGGCAACCATAATATACTACGTATATTTTCTCGAGAGAATAATAAAATTGTCCAGTGAATCTTGCTGGGTTTGAAACATATGTTGAATGTTATCTATGGTTTCCTTTGGATATATTCAATAGTTGATAGTTTTCTAAATACCACCCAAACGATGGAATAACATCAAATGATTGGCCAGATACAATTTGGCGCTGGGTTTTCGCTTCCCTCATGCCACGTGATACACTAACTATACAAAAGTAATGTTTGTCACAATTTTGGGAAAGTTCGTTTTCGAGTTTTGTTCTGTTCAGTTGTGTCACGTGATATGCGGAATGCTGGTAAAGTAATCTGTTATTTGAAATATTCACTTTTATTATGAGTTGAAGAGTTATCAACTACTCGAGCTGATAACTTAATTATCATGGTTCTTAATGGTTAATATTCAATTATTATTATTTCTCAACTAGTCTTTGGATGCAGTAAATATCAAGTCAGTTTTATGTCATTTAGTTAGGTCCAGATCCTATTTTCATTCACTTTCATTCATTTATTATCCATCTGATAATAAACATAATTAATTCAGTTAGGGAATCGAATAATTTGATTTATGGACCTCCTGTCTATCCCTTTTCCAGGATTATTTGAGATTGAGAGTAAAGTTTAAGTAATTCATTATTTCAATTAATAACTAAAGAGTGTCTCGAGTAATAGACTTTGATTAAAGAGTACGCAAGCCAGACATTTTACTAGTGCGATTCATATACACGTGGATGAGCCACAAGCTGCTAGCTGGGAGTGCTGGGACTTCAGATATAAAAGGTAAGTTGATTATGATATATTGGTAATGATTATGTGGCATTTCAATACGATGTATTCAAGAACCTACTTGCCGACCTGATGTCTAACTGGCAAGAAAAACTTTTTGTTGGAAATTAGAATTATATTAAATAAGGTGGTTTTAAGACAGAATAATGAATTAGTGATCAAGATAGGTTAATTGCTCAATAGAGACCACCTCGTTTACAAAATGTAGCTATTCGCACAGAATAAAAATCCGAGTTTTTGAGAAGCAGCTATCGCGATGGGACTGACATATGGATGTTCTCTCCACAAACGGGATACCTGCAGCGAATATTCATGGATGCACACCCTTTTAATAAAGTTCCGATGCGAGCTCGCGTTCAACAGCAGACGAGATAAGAAAAACAATTGAAAATCGGAAAACACAATAGCGACTATCCGCCGATTCCGCGGCACATGCGATAGAAAACGGCGTGTTCTCTCGCTCGCTATTGTGCCACCGCTATTCCGCTTCTGCGAGTTGATTTAGTTGAAGTGTTTCTTCACAGGTTGAAAGGAATGATTGAAATCATCCTTTGGTAGCGGAAATAAGATAGGATGATTGTTGGTAATGGAGTTGGCAAACTACGTTTTGTTACTGAATAAATAATACGGATCTTCTAGTAAGTGGCGGATGCGCTTGAAATATCCACACCAATATCGCAGAAGATCAAGATAGGTGAAAGAACTTTCATGCACAACTCCACCACATAAAAACAATTCAATATTGACCAGACGTCATGGACAAATGGACATGTTTTGAAGGATTAATGCTTCATCATCAGCAACAATTAGTTGAAAAGGAGATTTGTAGAAGGAAAACAATGCTTATGTTTACGAAATCGTAGAAAGGCCTCTGTTGTGTATATTTTATTTTATTTCATTATTCAGACTTGAAAGTCTGAATTCAGACTTTTTTCTGTGAATTCAGACGAATTCAGACTTTTTTCTCGAATTCAGACTTTAGCCTGAATCATTATTGAAGTTTGAAATGTCACTTGATGCAAAATTTGAAAATGCAATGATATACAGGGTGCTCCATTTGAAATTCGGAAGTCATTACCACTTCCGGTAGGACACCCTGTATAATCGAAGTTATTTTTCTGGTATGTGCCTAATGATACAATTGAAGTCTGCAAAATATCAAAATCCTAACTCAACTGATAACTGAGCTATAGAAGACGGGAGGTGAGATGCAGGACCCTGTATAAACTATACTCTCACTTTTTATATAGGGTATAACTATATTTTTCTACTCACATAACTAAAATGGCATTTAGCGTACGGATATGTGCCACTCTAAATGATCCATTAATCACGAATTGACGATCTGTGATTTATTCAAAATATTAAACACGTTACCATGGCAACACGATTTCTTAAACACATTACCATGGCAACGCAGTTCATTAAACACGGCTTCAGTAATTTGAGACATATCTGGCCTGTCAATTGTATTAACTGTCAACTGTTATTTTAGAATTTTGTATCAGAATTATTCAAACAATATTCGTTTGTATCAGAATTATTCATTAAAAATATATGCGAACAGTAGACGAAAGTGAAATCAAAGAGAATGTTCTTGTACTTGCATATCTCCAAGAAGTGTAAAAATGAAGCATCCATCTTGGAGAACAATTTATTTATTCTGCACTAAGCATGACAATAAACGTGAAACAAAGGTTAGTAACCAATGGACTGGACACATCTACAACCAATATCACTTATACGTGTCTCGCTGGTTGCATGTAGTTGCATATATTATGTTCTCAATTCCCATTCGTTTCGAATTGTTTTGTAGGTTAGCAGGAATTGCAGGTATGTTAATGTAATTTTCGAAGTTCGTAGAAAAATCATAGTATGTAACGCGTTTATAAACTCTTCTAGACACTCGTTTATTAAACACTCGCTCCGCTCTGCTCCACTCGTGCTTAAACTACTCGTTACTAAAAGGACGTTTATAACACTTGTTACATTATATACTATTGAACAAGCATCACATCAATCGTTATACACGTTTTGACAAATAATGAAATCAATCATCAACCCTATGGAAACTAAATGACATATAATACGTACTTACTGAAATCAGTGTATTACCCTCGGTATTACCTAATGTGAATGTGTTTTCAATGCATTCAATGCAAACAGTCTGAATTCAGAGAAAAAACTCTGAATTCAGAAAAAAAAGTTTTTCCACCAATAATGGTATGTAAATTTAGACAGTCTAACAATATTTGATAACTAACATGAGCATTGTTTTGTTCCTACAGATCTTCTTGATGATGGATTAATCTTTCGAAACATTTCCATTTGTCCATGACCTTTGGTCAATGTTAAACTCATTTTATGCGGTGGAGTTTTGACTGTTAACATTTCCTGATTTATATCACCTTCACTGTAAAATATGGATCACCTATCACCTACGTTGGTTAAAGATCAAGATAATCAGAAAGAATGTCGACATACTTGACCGTGGATCATTTTGAAGATTTATCTCAATTATTATTACAGCATTGAATCTAAATGTGAATTGAATCTAAAATTTGAATAAATGGCGAAAGCTACAAGTACAAGAAGGTAAGAATATTGTTAACAGTGTCGTCAACATATTTCAGTCAAACAGGAACTGAGCTGAAGAAATATTATTTGCCATTTCGGAATATAAAAAATAAGTTTTCCTGTATTGGAAACAAGTTTGCAGAAATCATCATAAATGGTGGGAGCACAATATATAACCACCAAAACTTGAATATCTATCACTTGCCCCAACCAACATTTTAAGAGAATTATACCAAGCAGAGAGGAGAAATTACTCGAAGAAGTCGAAATTTACTAATTTTTGACCAAATATTTTACCTTTATGCCCTGAGTAACTTGAAAGTTATGGATTAGGTTGTAAAATGCCTGGTTAGGACCTCAACATTTTCTATAAAAACCATCAACTTTATAGACAAATCGCATAGTTGGAAACTACTCATTACAGACTTTAAACATAACTTCATGGTCCTAGTGAGCATTTAGTTATCAATTAGGTAATATTCAACATCAAAATCACCAGTAAAATGTCTTCCAGGCCCCCGAACTATTAGGATATTTATTGGAGTTGAAATTTACCAAATTCTAACTTCATAAACGATCATGAAGTCAGGGAATAATCAGATGGAGAAAATAAGTCGGATTTATACTCTGTTTTGCCTATTTTTGACCAATTGAGTCGAAGGAGTTTCTTAGACTTTTTTTAACCTAATCAGTACCAACTTCATATCCGATGAAGGCAAGATTACCACTATGAAATCCTTATAGAACGAAGTGTCCTTGAGAGAGCCGAGAATACCAAAATTAGTCCTAAAATCATGTTCTCAAAGTTGATGACTATTATTGATCCTGGTGCTTTGAAGTCGGCAAATGTTTTGAAATGATCATTAATTTCTGAAAATATTAAAAACTGGAGACCAGCGCAATGTATGAGTTTTGAATGTTTTATTCTTCATCACCAGTGAGTGGTTCAGGTAGCTTACCGCTTGAACGCTTCTAAAGCAAATCATGATATCTTTCTATACATTACGATGATGTTTGATCATCTAAACCATCGATTTGTTTTGACATTCAAAGTTTTACTTCCACTCATTCCATTGGTCAGATCTGAATGCATATTTCATATAACTTTTATAAAAAAAAAACAGGTATCAATTATTACACTTCGGTTGAGAACGTACAAAAATGGCAAATGTACTAAAAGTATACTAGAACGGCAATACTGTTCGAGAGATGACAACACGGCGATGGACTTTTCTGATTCGCTGAAAAATGAAGCCTGTCATCCAGCGACCAATTAGAAAACATACCGTGGTGCAGAATAAGAAATTGAAAGCGAACAACGAACATTTGACAAATTATATGATTATAGGGAACATCTGATAATATTAATTCATCAGGTTGACTTCTACTCAAATAATATACTCGTTGATATAGTCTAAAATCCCAATATGGGGAAATTGGGCTCCATAGTCAGAATATACAGAATTTTCGACTATGAACGAAGCCTATTCGCCCTGAAAGTTGAAGATTCTGGAAAATTCGACTTTCAAGTCCAATATGAAACCGACGCCATATTTGTTGGCTCGAACCTTTTTTGTCATTGACTGAAAAAGAAGATATCTCTACATAGCGACCACATCCTAATGAATAGTAATACAGAAAAGGTTAAATTTCGCATATATGATCATATTCTACCAGTTGATTCATTTTTAGATGGAATTGTTGAAAAATAATTCGATAACACAAAGAATATCATCCAGTATTTTTCTACAAATCCAATAATTTCGTGGGCCCACTAATTTTACATGTGTAAAATCAACATTATCACAATAAATTTTGCATCGCAGGTTGAATAACGATTCACAACAACCTCAAACAAGCTAAACAACATGCATATTATCTACACCTTCCACTACTATCGAGTTTTCTTTTGAACGCCATGTTCATAAACTCCTAAGTCTCCACACGTAAATGAGTAGGTATAGTCGATCGTGAAACACGGTACATATTTGTTTTCCGTTAATGAATAACGTCAGAATAACTAAAATCAGACCACTATCGGACTAGAATTAGGGCAATTTCACCTAATTGTTTCCTCGACCTATTGGTCAGGATACCCTAATATCCCTATTCTCGTCTTCTGAATTACTTCCAGTTTTTTCCCCATATTGGTAAATTTGAAGTAAATAAGACGTAATATTCACTTAGGCCAAATGAGTCGTTGACCTATTCTAAGGTCGAAATGACGTATATTATACCTAAAATGTTTGTTGGGGCTACTCTCTCGTTAGGTCTCTATTCAGATCTCGTTATGGAGAGCACTGATTTTTTTAAGCAATGACCGGTATACCAAGCCTATACAAGCAATAATTTTTTATATAATGCTGGATATAACGCTCTCAGTGATATGAAATGAATCACAGGAAAAAATCGCAAGGAGCCAAATCGGAGGCGAAAACAATATCGTCTAAACTCTAAAGAAAACGCAGCAATCATGTTTTCACTAGCGAGTTGGCTTCAAAATCACGTGGCTATAATTCATAGACGACAATCATCTTATAGGGGTGTAAATTAAGATGTTCATCAACGATATATTGAATAGAATCCTCGAAATACCAAGGACACTTGCATGTTTCCGAATTGACCGACTGGGAGATTGTGGAATTGCAACTGATGGTATTCCAAGGCAATCTTCTCATTGTGGACACTTTTCTATTCTGAGTTGCATTATCCCACGCAATTCTAATCGGGAATTCGGCCGAGGGAAGCCATAAACGGAAGGCACGCTGCACACTGAATCTAGGTCCTTGAACGAACCACTTCATTATAGCGATTGAAACCGCGTTAAATATAAGAAAAAAAAATTGGTTGTTTCATCACAAAGAGTTTCGAAAATATTTACAAAAAACCTTCATCTTGGAGTCGCTTTTTTATGGCTACAGCCCCCTTAGAGGCAATTTTTGTACCCATCTTCATCTTTATATACAGGGTGTCCCATAGGGAAACGGAAAAACTTCAACGGTGGGTAGATCTCATCAAGGTGGTTCTGAATACACCATATTTTTGTGGGGTCCTACAAGTTTTTAACTGAGATATAGGGTGTTTTATCAATTTTGTTCATTTTCTTGTGAGGACCTAACTTACAAACCACCCAGTATATTCTCTCGAAGTTTTTTACACAATTCCTTCCTTCTTCTACCCAAGCAACTCACCTATCTATCACGAGAAAGATTCAGGTCCGGATTAAGGAAAATTTATCATATTTCAGAGCCGCAAAAAGAACACCCTGTATTTTTGAATTTCCAAAATCTGCTTACATATTTAAAAAGTACACATGAAGCTGAGTCGAACCGTGTACTTTTTATTTTTCCGCATACTCTTTTACTAATGAATTTCTGATTCTGAAAACTCAAACATTCCATTTTTACCTCGATTTTTTCCTACCCAAATGCATGAAACCTCGAATTCAGAATCAGAAATTCATCAGTGAAAATAAAAAGTACACAATTCGATTCAGCTTTTTGTGCACCTTTCAAATATGTAAGCATATTATGAAAATTCGATAATACAGGGTGTTCTTTTTGGAGCCCAGGAAAATGTGTTCGTTAATCCGGACCTGGATTTTTCACGTGAATAATAGGTAACTCGCGTGGGTAAAAGAAGAAGGACTTGTGTACCAAACTACAGAAGAATATACTGAGTGGTACGTATTGATTTTTCTCAATCGATTGGCAAAACATTCCATTTTTACCTATGTCCAAATACATGAAATCTCAAATTCAAAATCGGATATTTATAAATGAAAGAGCATGCAGGACCATGAAAATAACACAATTTTATTCAGCTTTTTTGTGCACTTTTCAAATATGTAAGCAGATCATGGAAATTCGAAAATAGAGGCTGTTCATTTTGGGACCAAGAAATATGATCAATTTTCGTTAATCCGGACCTGGAATTTTCTCATGACTGATAGGTGAGTCGCTCTGGTAGAAGAAGGAGGATTTGTGTACCAAATTTCGAAAAATATAATGAATCGTTCGTGAGTTATGTCCTCAAAATTCATAAAACATCTCATATCTCGGAAAAAAAATTGCAAGACCCTATACAAATATGGTATATTCAGAACCACCTTGATGAGCTCTACTCACCGTTGAAATTGTTCCGTTTCCCAATGGGACACCCTGTATAATTTCGGGAAACCCTGTTTAGTCTTTGAATATAATAAAAATATGATGCATGAAAACTCACCTTCATAACTCATTTTTGAACTGCGAGAGGGTTTTTGTGATACATTGTTCGGCATGATACAATTTCGGCTGACCTGTAACAAAAATTGAAATACACTATCTAGACTTTCATTATTCTCAAAAGAAAGAATAAGCATTTTTTTTTGGGATATTCTCTCATTGTCTCTTCTAATACGAATATTCGTATCATTTCAAAATACTTGAATAGTGAGGAATGTCACTACGCTTAAAATTCGACTATTAGAAACCTAAATGAGAATTTCAGTTGATTGATAGGGACACCTTGTTTGAAAAATGTTGGAGGAAGAAGTATATTAGTGTATTGAGAAATAAAAAATTCCACTTATCTCTGGATGTTTCGGAAACAAATCTGCTCCCGTTTTCAACATTGAGATAAAAAATTTCCGGTGTCGTGATTTTATCATGTTATTTGCTTACCAAAGCAACCAAGTATTCGGGCAAAATGAAAGTTTATCCGATAAAATAAAAACATCTTGTGGTATTTCTCTCGATAATTTTCTGATTTCAATATAATATATGTTATATCAAGTCAATTTTGATTCGTCTTTTTTCCTGTCACAGAAAAGAATTGTGTATTATACACAGGAAACATTAGATTTCAGCTCACGGTCTACTTTTTTCCCTTGTATAATGAATAACTATTTATATTAATAATGAAGGCGAGGGAAAACAATCCCAGAGAATTTTGAGTAAAGAGAGGAAAGGGAGAAAAGCTAGGTATTAGAATTTGTTTAAAACCATTGCTTGTGATAAGTTCTTGCATGTTCTTGACATATTGCTATGAGGGTCATTCATATAGTATGTAGATGAATCGGATGAATCGGATTTTTTTGGGGCTAAAGCTAATCCCAGGGTGACCGTCAGGCACAATGGCGAACTCGGAATTTAAATAATCTCATTATTTTCGGCCACATGTGACACCGTTTCCGTTAACCCCTCCTCTCTTCCAGCTGACATTTAATTTCGAAAGAGGTGAGGTGGCGCACATTTATGCGGGTGGGAAGTCGGAAGGGATAGTGGAGATTCACCCCCCATCGCAGGGGAACTGTTAAACAAATATTGTCGTTTCATATTTCATTTTTGAGGGCTCACAATCATCACCCCTGAATCATAGATTCAGTGACGCAACGTAACGCAAGGTTTTTGACAGACGTAACAATAAATTTCAAAATTTAGAACGATTTCACCAGTATTCATAGAGTGTCATATTTCGCAAAACGCTATTCTATAGATTCTATAGATGAAAACAAATATGTTATTGCAGTTTTTCTTGATCTGAAACGTGCATTTGAAACAATTGATAGGGACATTTCATTACAGAAACTGAGGTATCATGGAATTGCTGGTTCTGTTTATAATTGGATGGAAAGTTATATTGAAAATCGAAGTCAAAAAACAAAAATAGGCTCAAGTTATTCCAATACATTGAGTAATAATATTGGAGTACCTCAAGGCAGCGTCTTGGGGCCACTTCTGTTTATTCTGTATATAAATGATATTCAGCAAATTGCAGGGAATTGCTTTATCAACTCATTTGCCGATGATACATTGGTGTATTGTGCAAATCACAGTTTGGAACAAGCTATATTAGAAATGAACAACACATTAGCCAATATTAAAAGATATCTGGAGACAAATAAACTTAAATTAAATGTTACTAAAACCAAGTCAATGATTGTTACAACCAAATATAAATATAATAACATACTTGTGAATTCGATTGATATAGTGATTGAAATCTTTGATGGAGATTGTAGGAGAATTCAAGAAGAATTCAAGTACCTGGGATTTATGAGAGATAATAATCTAACATTCAATAGTCATGGAGAATATGTCATTAGAAAAATTTCTAAAAAAATGTACTTTTTTTCAAGAATTGCAAAAGCACTGTCCATGTTTGCTAGAGTAACAATTTACAATTCTATTATTAAACCTGACTTTGACTATTGTGCAACAGTAATTCACTTATTTAACCAAAATCGAATTTCCCAACTGCAAAAGCTTCAAAATAGAGGAATGAGACTAATACTGAAATGTAATAGATATGCTCCAATTAAACTGATGCTAGATACTTTCCAATGGTTTTCAGTTAATACTCGTTTATTCAACATGACTATGACCGTTATTTACAAATTGAAGAAAGGCCTACTTCCTTCCTATTTCAATGAATTCATAACAAGAAATGATGAAATTCGTAACTATGGCACACGAATGAGGACTGACATTCATATTCATAGAACGAATTCCAGTATGAGCATGAGATCTCTATTATTCAAAGGGTTAAATGAATTCAACAAACTACCTATGCATATAAAATCATCAGTATCTTTATCTTCTTTCAAATCATCATTATCGAAGTATGTTGAAACTCTATGAATGTTGGACGGGTGGGTATTGTATTGAAATGTTTATAACATATTATCCTATATTCAATAATTGTTTCTTAACTTGATATTGTCCTCAACCTGTATCAAGTTTTCTGTATTATTAGCTTGACTGTTTAGTTATCTGTTGACTATATGTTAAATTTTCTTTTTTGTTTTTAGTATTATTGTTAATAGTTTTTAAATGTGTCTTGTATAACTATAACTATGAATTGCTATTGTGAATTTTATACATACCGGGTGGCTACGGAAGTATTGCCTACGGAATATCTCAGTTATTGTATGAAGTAGGTTTGTGAAATTTGGAGCGTCGATATAACGACATTAGAGCTAGAATTTGAGCATATCGACATGTCGAAGTTAACTTCCGGTTTGGCCGGAAGTAACATCAACTTTCTTATTTTAAATGGAAACCCTATTTTTTTTTCTTTTCGCTTTATTCAGCATTCAATTCCCTTTCTAATGACATATCACAAGTTGGTATCTAACCAGAAACTAGATCAGGAAAAAATTATTATTGAAATTCACCGAGTAGGCCGTGGAAACAAAATGAAAGCCAAAAAATGACTTTCTATTATATCATTAGAAAGGAATGGTTATGCTGAATAGTACAGGCAAGAAAAAGTTGTATGTTCCTATTTAAGTTATGGACCTACAGAGTATTGTTTTTTCCCAATTTTTCCAATATTTTTTTTTGCGGCTTTTTATAACGCCGACGGATGTAAATAAAATATCACAGTAGTAGCACCTGTTATCAAGTGACGTATGGTTTCCATAGACATCTTTTCAATTTTTGGCTTTCATTTTGCTTCCACGGCCTACTCGGTGAATTTCAATAATATTTTTTTTCTGATCTAGTTTCTGGTTAGATACCAACTTGTGATATGTCATTAGAAAGGAAATTGAATGCTGAATAAAGCGAAAAGAGAAAAAAATAGGGTTTCCATTCAAAATAAGAAAGTTGATGTTACTTCCGGCCAGACCGGAAGTTAACTTCGACATGTCAATATACTCAAATTCTAGCTCTTATGTCATTATATCGACGCTCCGAATTTCACAAACCTACTTCATACAATAACTGAGATATTCCGTAGACAATATTTCCGTAGCCACCCGGTATATATGTGTGATGTTAAATGTTTCATGGATGCTCGAGATGTTTGTATATTAGGCTTTCCTGTTTTTCAATAAACTACTACTACTACTAGATTCTGAGTGAAAACAACATATAACGGGTGTAATTTAATTGATGGCTGAAACTTTCGAACTATAGGGTGTTTAAAATTTTATTTTCTCTTTTTTGATTGAAGAAACTTTATGAATACTTGTCAAAATAAGAACGCAACGTAATCGATAAAATGTCATTATTTTAAAAACAAAATAAGGCACTAGCCTATAAGTTCAGAATAATTGCGTTATGCCATATGAAAACGGTTTGTCGGACGGAAAGAATTCAAGAAATCAAATTGTTGCAAAATAAATAAGGATTTCAAAAGATAGTTTTATTCTTGTGAAAATCAAGGGCGTACAACATTTTTTTCAAAATCTCCACTGGTAGAAATATCAAGAAAAGGCCTGAATCAAGAAATGTCTATTGGTGCTTAGTAGGTACTTACAGTATTGAAGTTATATTCGAAAACGAATTTTTTCTTAAAATTTTAACACCCTAAGCTCGAAGATTGAAAGGTTGAAGAGAATGAGCTAGGGAACCATATCCTCCATTTTCAGCCATCAATGAAATTACACCCTGTATTTTCCTTCTTTTATAGTCTTGAAATTAGGGTGCGTGCGTTATTGAATCTCTAACTCTAATTTTGAGAATACAATTTGGCGAATTTTGAGCGTAATGCATAGTTTTTCTTCAAGAGAACAAAATAAATAGTATCAGCCGAATTCGAGGAAAGTTGGCGTAATAATTTCGGTAATTATTACATAAGTGCATAAAATTTACCGATAATTTCGCAAAAAAGCGTCTTATGTAAAAATTGCCGAGGTTCGAAGGAGGAGGGCTGTTTTACAAAATTTGAAAATAACACTTCCAAAAAGTGTGGTCGTCTGACTTTGAATATTTTTATTTCAATTTTCATTGATATCGAACTGAGTTTTCCATTTTTTTTCCTCGTAAACAGTATAGTTAATTTGTAGCGGATCAATTGAAATTCTGTCGGTCTGGCAAGCCCAGAATTCATTGATATCGGAAATCTACAAACAAAATGCACACAGTGTTTACATAAGAGCATAATAAATAATATACGGTACGGCAGGCTCGCCATGCAAATTTCGGGGTTGAATCGGGTTTAAATGGGAGGCGAGGAACTGCACAATCATCGAAAATGTTTTCCATTGCTGCGAGCAACTCGATTCACTGAAAACGCTGAATCATCGGTGTGGTTATTCTAGATAGAGGTAAAATGGGAAATTAGGCCCTCCTAGAACGAACAGATATATTATCATGTACCTACATACAGAGAAGTGCACAAAAAACGGCCAGGATTGTAACTTTTAAATTATTCTAGATAGGATTTTGAAACTTGATAGGTAGTAAGTATACCAAATTGCTCATTAATTGATGAAACAATTTTTTCTTCTATCACTTCCAATTTCACCGGAAAAACCCCAACTTTCGATTTTCAAATCGGACACCCTGTATAGTATTCCATGGAAGCTTATTGTGATTGTTCAATGTGCTTTGACGAAATGTTCTCTTATATTTTCTGCTAGTGGACCTAAGCTTGTTTTCGAAAAAATAATATCCTCTCAATTGCAGTTGATTCAATGCCTAGTTTCTAAGTGAACTGAAATGTTTTATGATGAGAAAATAAATTTAATGTTGGTTATTGCAACAAGTCTTGACGAATTTTATTACCAATCTTACAGCACGAAAATCATTATAAAGATAATTCCTTTTTCAACGGCTATATAACACAAAATTGCTCTTATTTTACTTTCTTCGATAAATCATTCGGGTTCATTGTATGTCTTCAATTTCATTCTTTTATATGATAACACAATGACTTGAATTTTTTTTTTTTCAAACAACAAGAAAATATATCAAAATGGATACCAAATTATGATTTTTCATATCCAAAACTCCTAGTTTCGAACTGTTCATTTTATTATTATATATTATATAAACTGTTGATTGCTTTTGTTGTGCAAGTCCTTTTATCTTCCATTCCACTAAGTTCGCAATTTCGCAAAGGCAAAACCATTGCAATCTATTCAGATAGCCAGGCGGCAATCAAAGCAGTCAACTCTATGCAAGTTAACTCAAAACTAGTATGGGACTGCTTAGAAACCCTAAATGCACTGGGCAGTCAGAACAGACTGACTCTAGCATGGGTACCAGCACATACAGGGTACGAGGGCAATGAAGAGGCAGACTCACTTGCCCGAGCAGGAGCAAACAAAGCTCTGAATGGCCCAGAACCCTTCTGTGGTATTGCGAAAGCTATACAAAAGACTAGTATCAAATCATGGATGCAAACCAAATCTCAAGAATGGTGGAACAAATCGCCAGGAATGAGACAGGCAAAAGAGTTTATTAAAAACCCATCGCCAACATTCACAGAATATCTACTAAGCCAGAAACGAAGTTCAACTAGAATACTAGTGGGACTTCTCACAGGGCATTGTAGGCTCAACAAACACATGAGTACGATAGGTCTGACTGAAGAACTGCTGTGCAGGTTCTGTCAGGAAGAGGAGGAAACAGCAGTACACATACTTTGCCACTGTGAGGGCTTGTCAAGACTAAGGTTCCTTACGCTGGGTGAGGAAAAACCAGAAGCCCAGAGATACACAGGGGATCTGAAAGCTAGCCTATGGAGTCTCATAGAGAAGACGGGGCTAGCCGAAGAACTCTAATCGATTTTGAGGGCAGACACAATAGATCTGAAAAGGTCGCGGTGTGGAGGCAGATAGCCCGAAGGCCCCATTCTAAATCTAATCTAATCTAATCTAAGTTCGCAATTTTCTAAAATCCAATCACAGAATTTGACTGAGAGATATTTAATCAATTGAAAAGAATCGTAAAGATGCCTGCAAAAAGATGCCTACAACGCAGGTGTAGTTCCTGTTAGAAACTTCAAATTTGTTGTCGATAATTTTCTGATTTTAATTTATTGTAATATCTTCCCAATATTGATTCGTACTTTTTTCTGTCACAGAAAAAAAATGGGAAAAATATTAGATCTCACCTCACAACCTCGAGTTAAAATCTATTACTTTTCTCCCATGTATAATAAACAACTATTTCTCACAGTTATAATTTTTTTTCTCATTTTGAAAAGGGTTGAAAAATGTTTAAATACGAAAAAATACACCTTAATACACACAGCTCTGATGGCAAATTTGATTTTGCAGTTATTCTTCTTCTGCTATAAGACAAGGACAGGAAGTCCGATTCGCCCTCTACAATAGCTTGAAGACCACCCTGTATAATTACGAATGCAACGAAACGTTGAGCTTGAATGAAACTCCAGCTTTCAGAAACTAAAAGCTTAGATTCAACAGCGCCTATACATAGCAGCCGTCTCCGATCACGTTTTTTTTTTCGCCTTCCTTTAAACGTTAAATCCGACCTTTGAATTATTTTCAAGTTGTTCCTGTCGAGCCGTCATTCACGTCATGCCATAAACGGTGCGCCGGCCATTCACATTTTAATTAAGTTTCGAAGTTAATAGCGAACCCCGTTCGTGGCGAGCTAAATTCATTAAAATATGTTTGGAAATGTTACGACGTCGACGCATCGGGTACAGAGCCGCAAACTGCGAAGGGCCAAAGAGAGTTGGGAGTTGGAAGTTGGAAGTTGGGCAGGGGTGGAACCAGCAGGGTGTATGGGTCTCCGGAGACAGAGACCCTTGTCCGATTCTGAATTGTCAACTGCAATGGAAATCCGATACTGCAGCATTATTCCGCTCTCGGGTGGGTATGGGGTGTTATCATAAACTTATTTCATTTCCCAATGACACAAAGTCATGATCATTCAAATATATCATCATGTACTTCCATCCTGATGGAAAAATTTTTACCATAGCAAAGAACACAATTAATGCACACTTTGAATCAACATCATTCAATGACTACACCACTATGCATGTAGATCATACCTTTTATTTCACTCCAGTTCATTCAAGTGATATTTTCGAAATAATTTCTGACCTGTTGGAGTCGATTGCATTTCAACAAAAATAATAGAGAACATTAGAAATTCAATTTGCGAACCGTTAGCATTTTTGATCAATCTTTCAGTTGAAACTGGGGTCAGTAATACCGATATAAAAAAAAGGTGACTCAACGTCTATTGAAAATTATCGGCCTGTAACAGTTCCAACAGTATTATGTAAAATAATCGAAAGATCCGTTTATGTAAAAATGCTTGCATTTCTAGAAGAATTCCATATAATAACCAAATTCCAGCATGGGTTCTGCCCAGGTAGGTCAACGGAAAGTGCATTTCAATGTTTTTTCAAATGTGTCTATGATTCACTTGACAGAAGAAAATATGACGGTGCACTTTTCTTCGACCTGTCGAAAGCATTTGACATTATTGACCCCGATATTATATGCAAAAAACTGTATTCACTTGGCTTTAGGGGTATCTTCCTTTCATGGCTTAGATCTCACCTGACTCACAGAAAGATACACGTTAAAGTCGACAATTGTCAGTTGAAGCAATATGACATTAATCTTGGGGTTTCTCAAGGTTCTATATTAGGTCCACTCATTTTTCTTCAATTCATCAATGACATGCCCAATCATATAAGCTCAGATTTTGTAGTTTTTTATGCAGATGATACAACGATTGCTGAGATTGCAGATAACACAGAGGAGCTCCAAGAAAAATTAAATACCTTGAGCTTCGAGTTCACGAATTGGTGTAATAAAAACTGTTCAGTGGTGAATGTAGAGAAAACTGTTCTGATGCAGTTTTATTCCAGAACTGATAGAAAAATTGATAATCTTCATGTTAGAGTGGGTGATGCAATAATAATACCATCAGACAATGTAACGTTTCATTTTTCAATTGTATTTTTATCATAATATTTAGCACTACCTGGTCATTCTTGTTTTTGGATAATTGATAACACCGTTTCATTCTAGTATTTATGAAATATTACTTACATATGTAATAAAGAACAGGGTACGTTCTCGATGCATTTATTCCAAATTCGCACTGGATAACACAACACTCATTTTATTTCACTGCACTTAACACAATTCATTGATGACTTCCTAGTCCGAAGTGCTGGTGAACCTGTTGCTCGTCTGCAGGAGAGATCGTACCTGAAATAAAGATATGTTTATTAAATTACAGGAATAGTTTGATGATAGTTTAGTATAATAAGAATCGGTTAAGGATTAGTAAATATAATATAGTGATAATAGATCACTTACCCATTATTTTTCAGGATTGCTTGATTGTTGTTGTTTTGTTTATAAACGTATATTTCGTGAGACGCGATGTCACCTGATTTGAGGTCTTCCACTTCTCGCTCATTTCACCTGAAGCAGGCCCACAGCTAAGGTTGGCATCTAAAATGAATTATGTGTGTCTTCGTTTGATATAGTTATCTGAGAGGGACAGATCACGGTGATCATAGACTCTGGGCATGAGAAACATGGTATGGTATGAGTAGACCAGGGTCGTAGGTCTTCGTTCAGGATCGAGAAAGGTTTGCCTTTTCAAAAATGTCACCAGTTTTTCCTAATGGAATATTTGTTCAGGATATGAGAGAGAAGTAAATAGGAGATCTACCTTCTCTCATGAGGCCCCCAGGGGGAAACGGTAAAACTAGACACAAGATGTCGGATTGCTAGTCATCAGTGCACGTAATTTTTTTAATTATTGAGTTATTTTAGTTTGAACTTATAATTTACACTTCATGTGGATATATCGGCACTTATTGATTATTCAATTCATCACCTATGGTTTTTGTCACGTTTTTGTGGTCATAGTGATGGAATTGACTCCTACATGGAGGATTTGTGCATTTCCGGCATGTGCTACACTTGAATATCAGTTCCAGATTCGAATTTAAATACCCTCAAACATCTAAAGAGGTAGATAAAATCATGAGAGCTTGGTGAGTTGAACTATTTACTAAATGAAATATCCATTATAGGGTCCTTGTACCAGATTCATCAATTTTTTTGCTTCTGGTTACCGGCAAACGTAACCCGTGACGTCACCAGCCCATGACGTAACTGCTGTTTCTTCTGCTCTGCTTCCCTGTCTGCTGTGCATGCTTATCGTATACCATCCCGTTTGGGCTTCCCAAGTACCAAGATTCTGTGTGGTAGTCATCATTTTGTATGCAATAACCTGATACTGAGGAGAAAAGCTGCAGTATGCTATATATGGAACATTTACCAGATTGCTGACCTAATCGACCGGAATTTCAGATAAGCTGCATGATTTTATTTGATATATTTACATTTATTTACCCTCATTTCTTGGGGTCGTTTAGGGCCTTGCGATTAGTACCTCCTATTGCTAGCCAGATACTGTTTATGGGGTGTGTTTACTATTATTATTGTTTTTTTTTTAATCATATGTTGGAAATTAATCTCATTATCCATGAACGATATAACAGTTGTATATTCATAAGGTATAGATGAATTTGATGAGTGACAAATGCAAAAGTGTACAGTGTACACTCACACGTGATCACGTCGGGGTATAACACTAAAGCCAAACAGTTATATAAGATAACTAACTGATAAAAATATAATATTTTGTCATGATCTCCCTATATGCATATTATAATAAACTTACAATTTTCTGGGATAACCTGGTACACAATATTATTTCATATCTAACTTTTGAAGCTTCTTGGTATACAGTGTGTTAACTTTTATGCAGTTTATCATACCTTGAACTTAGTCCATTCGAGAATTGTGATAGGTAAGCGGTATCAGATTATTATATGCTATTTCAATCAGTAATAGCAGTCATCCAGTTGATTACGTTTTTTTTTTTGTTGTTATTCTTATCTGCAGAACGGAACCTAGGAGACCTGGGGAGTTTTCCAATTTAAACTCGCTTTTGTAAGTTGGTGGCGCCCATTTATGTAATTATTTATTCATCGATTATACGGTGTGTTCTGGTTAAACCCACCCTATACCCGACTGAGTTCCGGAGCAATCCTGCTCGTGCTATTTCGCATCCGTTCTCCAAGGTATTTTTTTTGTGTTATTTGTTTTTGTAAAAAAAAAGCACGTGGCAACAACACCAAATTTCTAGGTACTTTTATCGATGGTTACATGACATGGGAGTCGGGTATAAACCACGTCAGTATGAACGTGAACTGTGGGTACTATGCTATTAGACAATTGAGGTCCAATTTCGATAAGGCTCAACTTCTAAATGTTAACTTTGCTGTTGTATATTCCCTTATTTCTTATAATATCGCCATTTGGGGATGTTTGTCAAAACTCAGGAAAATATTCGTCTCACAGAAAAGGGCCATACTGCTAATATATGGAATAGACTATAGAGAATCTTGTAGGCAACACTTTATTGAGAATAAAATCTTGTGTGTACCTTGCATTTATATTTACAAATGTATTTTATTATTCAGGAAACAAATGCAGAACTATGATCGAAACTGTGACTTTCATACGTATCCTACCAGGCACGGTGAATTGATAAGACTTCAGAAACATTCAACTCGTCTGTATGAAAATTGTCCCTCTTATAAGGGAGCGAAATTCTATAATTACTTATCTGACGAAATATAAAATGTACACAGAAGAGAAAATCATTTCAAAATTAAACTCAAAGAATTTCTGATTTCAAGAGAACTCGACCTCTCTGCCGATTGATCGACGGATGTCCCATTAGCTCAATTGGCAGAGCGTTGGGCATGTAACACAAAGGTTGTGAGTTCGATTCTCACACGGGGCGGTGGAGTTTTTTTCATTTTCAGTTGTCACTCAAAATCAGGGCTCTCCATCTTCATCATCATTATCAGTTATATCCAAAGTGATGGAGGAAGCCATCAACATTGAGCTTAACAAGTAGCGGAAAAACTCAGAAATCATCGATGCAGGATAAACAATATATGGCTTCGTCGTCAAAGATCAACTGGAGATTTACTTCACTACGTCACCCATATATGGCAAATTTCATTATCTCTTCATAATCTCTAGCTGTGGCATTGGACCGTGTTTGGCACCAAGGACTCCTCTACAAACTACCATCATACGGTTTACCACCTCAGCTATGCCATCTTTCATCCAGTTTTCTATCAGGCAGATCGCTCGATATGGGATCAAGGATCAATTTTGGCCCCAACATTGTTCCAGGAGTAACCAATGGCCCCATCCACAGATTTGCAGATCATAGTACTCTTCATAGTACTTTCTCTTACAGAATTGCCATTTCTTTCCAGGAAACTAAATACTCACGACGAAAGCAGTCTGTCAATGAAGATCTTGCTAAAATTACAGCCTGCAGAACCAACAAACCTGATTGAATTCAACGCTACCAAAACTCAAGCCTGTATTTTCTCTAAAAAGGCGGAACTCATCAGTATGCCTGTTATATTTATGTCTGATACCATCATTCCAATCAAGTCCACTATGTCTATACTCGATATATCCATCAGCAATACTAGCTCTTTCATGGAAAAATCATATTAGATCGATCGTGAAAGCTGCTCGGATTTTTATTCCGTGCAAAAATCTACTTCAGCACCCAAACATACGCTGATGCTCTCAGATTCCATTCAGAGAAGAGCCATATCCGCCCAGTGGGTGATACCACACTCACTGATTCTTTGACATCACACCGTAAAAGAGTCGGTGACCTTACACTTTTCTATAGATACTTCCACGGGAGGTGTTCTGCAGAAATCTCTGCTATCATTCCATCATTAGAAATACTAGTCAAACAAACTCAGTCAGCACATATTTCTGTTGTCTACCTTGAAATATGTCGAACAACACTTTTCCATAATTCGTTTGTCTATAGAACGGCATAGCTTTGGAATTCTTTGTCAATGGAATTAGGTATTCCCAATATTATAATCTCCAAAAGGTCGAAAAAAAAGCCAATACCTACCTCCTCTCCCTAACCTTGCAAGGCACGCACGATGCTCTTCGAACATCATAGGGATTCGCTTTCGCGCGCTCCAAAGGATAAAAAAATACGGCCTACCACCTCACCTATGCCTTTTGTATCCAGTTTTCTTGAAGGAAGATTGCTGGTGGACGGAGCATTGTTCCACAAGGATCAATATAGGCACCAACATTGTTCCTATTTCATATAAATCATCTGTAGGGAGTGAGCAATTGCTCTATCCACGGCTATCTTGCTAAAATTACAGCCCGCGCTGCCTTAGGACCCAACATTCTAGTTGATTTCAACTCCACCAAAACTCAAGCCTGATGTATTTTTTTTAGAAAGGCGAAACTCAATATACCCGATTGATCAATGTATGGTACCACCAGTCAGTAGTACTAGACAAGCCCAGTTTCTCCGTCAACCTCGAAATGTGTCGAACATCTCTTCACCAAAACTCGTTTGTCAAAGCTTTACAATTTTCTGCCAATGGAAGTATTCCTAAGAACTTATGAACCCCAAAATTTCTGGAGAGAAATCCAATACCTATACCTTCTATCTCTATACTTCTAGGCCTTCGAACATAATAGGGATTATATTTCGTGCGCTCCATGAGATCAAAAACTTTTATATATCCTACTTTCCCAACCTGAAGGATTAGTTGCCTGTGGAAAGGTACGATAAAACTCAATTTTCGGAAAGTAGGCACAATATCTACAAACATTAAAATACGGTGTACCGGATTAACTTGAAAGAGTTGATTGCAAATACATATTATTACTTACTGAGAAAACAAATTCAACAGTGATGAACTATTCAATTTCAAATGTTTGAGTTTGTTGATTTCTAATGATTCAAAATGATTGAGTTTCATTCCTTTATTTTCTACGTGTAGAATTTCGAAATTATCATCAAAACTATGGTTTTCTTCTGATATATGGTTGGCGTATGTTGAATTTGTTTTCTTTTTCATAAGATTTATCTTATGTTCATGAATGCGCTGATTAAACGTACGACCATGTCTGATCGATATAATATACCATAGGACAAGATCCACAGTTGAGTTTGTATACCCCTGATTCTTCGAATTTAGAAGTTTTGTCTTTATTATTCTTGATAAACCGTCCCAACTAGTTATTTGTTCTATATGCCACTTTTAAGTCTTGTTTATGTAGGAATGAAGCTAATTTTTCAGTTGATGATCCGAAATAGGTTAAAGTTCTATAATTTTGATTATTATTCTTGATGGTAGGATAAACTTCTTGAATAGCTTTATTATGAAGTTTTTTAGAAAGAATACTGTCTATCAAATTAACGTAGTATCCGTTGTTGACTGCAATCGGTTTTATGATATTGAGTAGCCTGATTTGGTTAGCGAGAAAGTGATGTGTCCTGATACTAATGCTCGCAAAAAAGCCCCTACAAAATCGAGAACACCAATAAGTGTATCACCCTGTTCTCAGGGCCGGAGGGCTCGAATTCTCGATCAAACGCGTTTTCCGTATGACTGCGGCCCAGAAAGGAAAGTTCTCTTTCCCCGCGAATTGATATCGCCGCAATTATAGACCGCCCCAGGGCCTTCCTTTATGCGATCGGCCGACTCTGATAAATTGAACGTGTACAAGTGATGGAACTCCAGTTTATCAGCCAAACTAACCCTTTGAGTTCCGGCTAACTTTGGTAGTCAAAGAAAACCGAGTAGGTGATATCCCTCGGTCATGCCTTAGGCCAGCTGGATTACGCGGAAGTTTCTCTTTCCAAGCACTAAGTTAGATATCATAGTAAGTTATTGCTTATTGTTTCATGTGGTGCGGTTTCACTTTTTGTGGCGTGTTTGCAGCCCTCGCGGGTCACGGGCTTCAGAATCACAATATTTATATCAGTACTTCATGAGTATTTCACGCCTAAAACTACTAATGAAATTACAAAACAAATAAATCAATTGAATGCATTTTTAATCTACATCCTCTAGAACCAACGGTGAATTTATACAAACCTGGATATTGTCTGAACCTGTTTACGTTATATAAACTTAAAATATGTTGTTTCATTCATTTTCCCAGGAATCCATTGAAAATATCAATTCAGTCTCACTCAGTTTCAATCTTCTCCTGAAGATGCTAACATAGTTAGCGAAACACGTGTCGGCGTTTAAAAATCTGTTTGTTTAGTGGTAAAACAGTGTAATGGAATAGATAATTGAATTACTTGATTTTATACAATCCATTACCTGAGTTGAAAAATATACACGATACAAGAGGTTTAGAATCAATCTTGGAAAATACTTGCTCAGTACAATTTGAATGAAAAATATGTGGCATGATTTGATTACTCATCTGAAGAAACAATATTAATTTGTTTCCACTGAGTGGAATTATAGTTATTTATGTATTAGGGACAGCAATTGCCAGAGGTTATTGAGGCTCTATAATTCCCGTGATATATAGATAATTTTATTTCTGACTGATTTCATTCATTAGATACCTTCCCGATTGGAAGTTAGACATGTTTTTCCGTATAGTTTCAATGTCATCAGAACGTCAGATGATGATCTTGACTACCGCGAATAGGAGATTCCTTATTGCTACGTTATTGCGTGGTTGTTGCTATGCATTTCTTACTTAATTTTAGCCAAGGGAGTTATGACCCTCATTATAGATATCGTAACTATGACGATATAAGCTTATAATGTCACTGTCAGAAATAAATTAATTTATTTCTGACAGTGACATTATAAGCTTATATCATCATAGTTACGATATCTATTATGAGGGTCATAACTCCCTTGGGATGTTATAGATGCTATAATTCCCTCTAAATAAAATTAAATAAGAAATGCATAGCAACAACCACGCAGTAACGTAGCAATAAGGAATCTCCTATTCGCGGTAGTCAAGATCATCATCTGACGTTCTGATGACATTGAAACTATACGGAAAAACATGTCTGACTTCCAATCGGGAAGGTATCTAATGAATGAAATCAGTCAGAAATAAAATTATCTATGTATCACGGGAATTATTGAGCCTTAATAACCTCTGGCAATTGCTGTCCCTCGGGCCAGAGGCCCTCGGGACGCAAACTTTGCCATCGGTAATTAAGGCCCTCATAATTCCCTTAATACATAAATAACTATAACCCTTTAATATATTATTTTATGTATTCATGTATTCCATATTATAAACAGAAATGTTTCTTTGGGTAATGAAGACAATCAATCAATCAATAGTCGATGTTTCCTAAACATTGGTTAAATTTCGGGAGGTGTTTTCTGAGGTTTTTCATGAAACAAGTTCCTATAGTTATTGGTAAAAAAAAATGCCTCCAGAGGGTGCTTTGCCCCTCAAAATAGGGCAATCTGAAACAATTTTTCCTCACAACTTCCGAAACCGTTTATCAAAAAATCATGATATTCAGTTCTTCTGATGTTGATTTAAATTTTAAATTCAGAATTTAAAAATTTCGATGGTCTCATTCTGCAGTGGTTAACAATATCATTTTCAATGTATTTTTTTGATATTCTGATAACAAAATATGATACTTGAAGGTGTTTTACGTGAAAAAGTATGCCCAGTTCATATCAATAGGGCTTGTAGTTTTCGAGAAAATCACAATTTTCTGCATCAATGCATCGGCACCCTAAAGACGGGTCTCCCTGGATATTTTCGAAACCGCCTACACTGAAATATTTGGTACACATGAACTTTCAACGCCAGATAAGATTCTGAGCTCGAAATTCGAGAATTTTCGTCAGAGACGTATCATACTGAAGTTATTCCAAAACAACCCCATTTTCTAATGACTTTATATTTGTAACCGTTCGATTTTTGATTTATTAGATTCTTGAAAAATTTTCGCGGACTAATTTTCTTCAAGGAAATAGCAATTTATGACACCGATACCAATTATCTACTAACAAGCCATCAAAAACTGAGGTTCTAACCTAACCCCTTCAGTATGATATACTTGTGATGAGAATAATGAAAGTCTGGCTACAGCAAATACTAGGTGAGAATTCTACGGATCGTTCAAAGGTTCTCCGAAGACTACGGTTGACTCGTATTTATCCATGTTTTTGATGTGTTTTATTGATTCCATATTCACCTCTAGTGGAGGTGATTAGTAATTTCACATCCCTGAAAATAGAATCTATAAAATGTATTAGAAATTTACAAGATGGATGAATGCGCAATAGGAGCTGTAGTGCAACCGCCAAAATTAAAATTCAACAAATTGGTGAATGCGCTTTTTGTAATAACCAAATTATTAATGATCGATGCGATTATTCAAATTGAATTTATAGCACACAGAATAACTTGTACTAAATTGATTTCTCATCATCTGATTCTTGCTACATAAACATAGGTACGAACTGGAAAATATATCAATAACAATTATTCTTATTATATTTACACACACCAATTCTAACATAACTCCTTCAGTATGATAAACTTGTGATGAGAATATTGAAAGTCTGGCTACAGCAAATACTAGGTGAGAATTCTACGGATCGTTCAAAGGTTCTCCGAAGACTACGGTTGACTCGTATTAATCCATGTTTTTCATGTGTTTTATTGATTCCATGTTCAGCTCCAGTGGAGGTGATTAGTAAGTTCACATCCCTGAGAATTGAGTCTATAATATTTATTAGAAATTTTCAAGATGGATGGATGCGCAATAGGAGCTGTAGTGCAACCGCCAAAAATTAAAATTCAACAAATTGGTGAATGCGCTTTTTGTAATAACCAAATTAATGATCGATGCGCTGACATTTTATTCAAATTGAATTTATAGCACACAGAATTACTTTTACTAAATTGATTTCTCATCATCTCAATTTTGCTACATGAGCATAGGTACGAACTAAAAAATATATTGATAGCAATTATTCTTATTACATAACCAGAGTAGTAATTCACAATTTACACACACAAATTAAATTTACATACTCAACAAAACTGAGAATGAACGAACACATTGAGAATCTTCGAAAGCTGGTTGATCCAATTCAATAATTATTATTCAATCAATCAGCTCGGCAAATTCTAAAAATATGCCGTTGTCAAATTTTCAAGTTCCAAATATTTACGGAAACATACGAAAAAAACGGAAATTTAAGAAAATCATTTTTTTTTGTGTTATTTGGTGGAGAATACCAAAATTAAGAGCACATTCATATTGCCACTTTTTCCCTACTATCCGTTGACATTTTCAGATAATCCTTGCTATTATTAATGAGCGAGAAGTAGTAGATTGTTTTATCAGGATCAAAAGTGAGACTTCCCAAATTAAACAGAATTTTGTTTGCTTTCTGAGCACACACCTATTATAAATCCTGAGAGGACATTGGAATCTCAACTAAGGCCATTGCTGATGCCTTCTCTAGATATTTGTGGTTTTTCAAACAATTCGATAACGAAACAATATCGGTTCAGTAGGAAGAGTACGAATTTTGAAAAAATCAATCACTTAGGGGAACAAAATCTGCTTGAAATAATCATGAATTGTAAGCTGACATTGCTTAATTGGTTTGTTGATCACTTTGGGAAAAATTCTAAAGTTAGGCACCGAAGATTTTCGCGATATTCATAATACCTATATGAATCAATTTTTATCGAGATTATTAATCCATTTAAGGCCTTTGAAATGTCGAGGCGCGCCCCTGAATAAAGAAGTCATAAGTCTGTTTCCATTCTTCGTTCGTTTACGCAGCCCCTAGAGACGCTACTGTGGCTTCCCGGCACAGCCGAAACGTTGAGAGAAAACTCCCGGCCTAATGAATGCAAATTGCCTATTTTGCATTTTGAACTTGCAATCAAGCAAAAGGCCGTATAAATATTCATATGACGGTCGGAGAGAAACGGGCGTGCGAAAGTTTCACGCAGCTTCCCCCCCCCCTTTTCCCCATCCCTCTTTCAGGACTCTAGCGGTATGTTCTGCCGCTGAAAAAATATGTTCTTTCTGACGAGTGGTCGTTAAAAAACCGAATTACTTCGATGCTCCTTCAGGTCTGACAGTGTTATTCTTGAAGTGTTTATTCGGGGCACGAGACAAATTCCATCTATTTATTTCATCATGGAGTTTAACACAATCTCGAAAAGAGAAAGAAAGGGTTTTTTACTCACTCTTCTTAACTCTTCTTAACTCTTCTTCACTCTTCTTCACTCTTCTTCACTCTTCTTCACTCTTCTTCACTCTTCTTCACTCTTCTTCACTCTTCTTCACTCTTCTTCACTCTTCTTCACTCTTCTTCACTCTTCTTCACTCTTCTTCACTCTTCTTCACTCTTCTTCACTCTTCTTCACTCTTCTTCACTCTTCTTCACTCTTCTTCACTCTTCTTCACTCTTCTTCACTCTTCTTCACTCTTCTTCACTCTTCTTCACTCTTCTTCACTCTTCTTCACTCTTCTTCACTCTTCTTCACTCTTCTTCACTCTTCTTCACTCTTCTTCACTCTTCTTCACTCTTCTTCACTCTTCTTCACTCTTCTTCACTCTTCTTCACTCTTCTTCACTCTTCTTCACTCTTCTTCACTCTTCTTCACTCTTCTTCACTCTTCTTCACTCTTCTTCACTCTTCTTCACTCTTCTTCACTCTTCTTCACTCTTCTTCACTCTTATTCACTCTTCTTCACTCTTCTTCACTCTTCTTCACTCTTCTCCACTCTTCTTCACTCTTCTTCACTCTTCTTCACACTTCTTCACTCTTCTTCACTCTTCTTCACTCTTCTTCACTCTTCTTCACTCTTCTTCACTCTTCTTCACTCTTCTTCACTCTTCTTCACTCTTCTTCACTCTTCTTCACTCTTCTTCACTCTTCACTTTTATTCACTCTTTTGCGCTTTTCTACACCTTCATCACTCTTAAGGTGGATTCATGCAAGCAAAATTTGAAACTTAAATGAATTTCAAATTTAAACCAATAATTTAAAACCCTAAAACTATGAAATTTAATGTAGGTGCTCATGCAAAAAAATAAAAAATTAAAACTAAAATTAAAACTAAGATGGCCTACATTCAACTAATAAATTAATTTCTTCCATAATTCACTTTCCGTTTACCATTTCTCTTTCTTCCTATTCAATCGATATTATGATCATTCAAACCTGACTTGTTGCGATTACAACTTCTCTATATTCCTGTAGGGATGATGAATGGCCACAGGATGGTGAAACAAACAAATGATGTCGAAACAAAACCCCACATCCCGACTAGATAAAAAACCGGCGCATTAATCATTCGAGAGCGAGGGATATCTAGCGGCATCAGCCATTGGCGCGTGCAAAAATTAAAAATCGCTTCTGGGGGATGTAGGAAAAACGACGTCCGCTTATTTCCATAATAATTCAAAACCGATTTGGAAAACCTCAATCGGTGCACTCGCGTGTCGGGTCTGCATTCTGCAATGAATGCGAATAGTGGGAAAAAGTTGGGACATGGGGGAAATTGATTTATAGAACATGTAAATTGAAGAACGCAAAAACAAGTGTGGTTAGCAGTGGCGGATCGTCTAGAACTAACATAGCATTATTTAGTCAATCTGACTTTGGCAATGAAAATTTTCGGAATTTTATTCGAAAATATGGAAGAGAATGCAATTTCGTAGGAGAAGCACCAAGTGATGAAACTCGTAAAGATATTCTAGTTTTCAAGAATAACCGAATAACCAAATTCAACTCCAAGATTTGATGTAGATGTCCGAGGATGTCAGATAGTCCATTCAAGACATCGTCTGTTCAGATTACTCCATAACCATAATAGACATTATTATATAATTGTGACATTGTGTCAGTCACATAAGAGACTAAATTTCACCACCATGATAAACCATACAGGGTGGACATAAAAGAATTCTATAAATACTTTCAACTTCAACACCCTGTATCTCGCAAACGAAGCCTTCTACGATTTTTGTTTATAGAAACTTTTTTATTTTCTTGAGACGACCTATCACTTCTCGAAGTGCGTCCCTCATATTACGAAACACCCTGTATATAATTATTCATGTAGATATATTCTGCACATAACGAAGACGTACATTTGTTTCCGAGTGACGGAAGTAACTGTTCTTTCGCTTCACAAATTGTTTTAGACGAGTGAAACACTATACTTTTTCTACAACGCCGTTTATATTATGATAATAATAGTAGATTGTTTTATTAGGATCAAAAGTGACACTTTGTTTGACAAGCGAATTTTGCATTTGCGAGGCGGAGCGTTTAGCGAAGCCGAGCGAAAGCAAAATTTGCGAGTCGAACAAAGTCCCTTTTGATCCGAATGAAACATGCTATTTTTTCTGCAACCGAAACAATTAAGTCAAATAAACATGTGAAGTAACCACCAATGCCGTGCCATATGTATGCAATGCAACAAATATTGACAAATAATCCATGTGGTGAGAATATTCTACCTGCATTAACAGCAGGTTAGATTTTCAAGGATGTTCGAATTGTAGTTTCAATATAAATACAACCACAGAGTGACATATTTGTGTATGGACCAGGTGCTCTAATGGCAAATACTGCGCCAGTGCCAGCTATAGGAACAAGACGTGGAAAATGTTAGGTTAGTGAGCATATCAACAATGATAATATTGATAATAGTGATTATTTATTCCTCTCCATACTACACTGTGTTTGACTTGATAATCAAATGAAGCTAAACAATATCGTTGTTTGAGACAAAAAAACTATTGCTTGCCGTGATTATTCAAAAACAAGTTATCCATCCCAAGAATAACGAATGAAATACAGATCAAGCAAGTATTTGAATCTTGAAGGCTTCCCTGATCAAAACAAAAATTCTTAGCTGAGATGTTTATAATTCCAAGACTAAACTATAATAAGGTGTATTTATATCTCCAGCATGGGTATGAAATGCCAAATCTGCTGAAATCGGAATCAAATGAGGTATGCGTCTCAACCCAAATAACCAACCGTCACAATGTTGTTTATTCTTGATGATGTCCAGTACTTCCTTTTTAGTTCCTAGGAGCTTAAGTTCAACTTTAGCTCCTAGGAACTAAAATCCAACTTTAGCTCCTAGGAACTAAATATGTTGCCTAGCAACATACCTATTTTTGTGTCAGTAATAGAAACGTCAATATAAGAGCTAATTTTGGTATCAAAATGGACGACTTTTGTGTCGGTTGCAGAAAAATATTTTTTTACGTAGGTTGAAGTTCGAACAGTCAACAGAAATATCCTCATCTCTGATTAGGTACAGTTCTAAAGAAATAGAGGATAGTAAGTTCAACCAAAAATTGCCAATATTATAGAAAAAAATGAGCTACTGACATTTTCCAGTAATCCAGCGCCGTTCATAAGCTGACAGATCTTGGGTCAGTGAACAGACAACTGGGTTTTCTTCCAAGAACGACAACGGCTGAATCTAAGCTATTTTGACATCAGTCCAAACGGTATCATACATAATTCCATTTTTTTTTCAGTGCCACCAAGTCTTCAAATTCTACCTCCAAATGGCCAAATAGTCACGAGGAAAGGAGGTCCGGTTTCCTTCGAATGCAAGGCAAATGGGAATCCCCCACCCACAGTCCAATGGTCAAAAAAGGTGAGTGTAAGGCAAAAAATATTTGTTTCTTCAAATTAAAAAGTCTAATTTTCTCGATCATACCGTGATTTTTTTTTCACTGATTTTTTCCTCAAATATAGAAATAATGAACCTTTCAGTCGACCTCGTATCAACGAGTGTCTTCAATGTTTATGAAATTTGTCTATTGATGCATGATTATAGTAGTATATGAACATTATTATAGGCATCTCATTTCGTGCGCCTCAAGAGATGAAAAAATAGGCAACCAAACATACACCGCGTCTTTTCGCTGTTGGCACTATAAACTATATAACTTACGGATTCTGTATTTAAATCGATTCCATCGATGATTTTACGTTAACAGGTAAAACAGGTTAACGTTCGGAAGTTTGTGAACCGATTTTGATCGCTGTTTTCTAACAATAAGAATGTATTTTCCATGCATGTTGATTATTTCGGCAAATGTCAAATGTCACTAATGTCATAGACAAGTTGACTTTCAGGGCTACTGGCACAAAAATATTTGTTATCTAGATTCAGAGAGAGATGTATAAAAATTTAACTGGTGCGCTTGCTCCCTATTGAAGGTCGTTTGCAAGTTTCTCGATGGCGCCTACTCTGATAAACCTTTGACAAACATACTTGACGTGGGTAAATCTCGCTAACCTCATCCTGGTTACAATCCATATTTACAGGAAACATATTATTACCGACCGATAAATATTGGGATACGTATATGATTTGGATCAGAGCAGTGAACTGATTCCTGATTAAAGGATCGAAACGTCAATATGTCAAAAATATTCTTGAGTTGAAAAAATGGTTATTTCTGAGATTGGGGTCAAGTGTTCGTTAGGGACATGTTCCGTAGTTTCTGAATTTTGTGTATAATACCTAATCCACCATAGAAAAAAGAAAATCTCTGTTCTACAACAGTATTATTTCAGTGATTTGAAATATTAGAGTGAACTGGTGTGAATAAATTCTAAGGTGAGTATACCAGTTACCATATCTGCCTATTATGATTTTCGATATTGGTCTATTTCAATAGTCGATACATTCTTTGTTCTGGTTCTTCAAAGAGGAAATTCATCAGATTTCATGCTTTAAATAGGTTCATGTCATGAAAGAAGTGAAGCTTATTAAAATCGGCTACAAAAAGGAATTCTTGCTTCTATTTCAAATTGAAATTTGAATGAAAATGTTGAGCACAGTATTTATTCGACCACAGAACAATGATGGAAATAGATTCATCCCTCACAGAACCAAGGTTTTGAACGATTTTCCGATTATGGCGCCTCTATCGCAAATACCTGAACCCCACGTCCAAAACTCGCTTGCAATTGTTCCATATCGAGAGTTAGTCTGACGAAACAATTGAAGAGTGAGCCCACCAGTTAAATTTCTATACATCTCTATTCAGAGTTCTGAAAGGTTTGCCAAAACTCGTCCCACAATCGAACTGAACGTTACTGGTTTTCAGGACGGTTTGCTACCTTCAGGCCATCAAGTTGAAACTGGTTACCTGCTCAATTTGAACGATGTCAGAAGACAAGACGGAGGAGTCTATCAGTGCACTGCTTCCAATGGAATTGGACAGCCAGTTACTGGGGAAATCAAACTCCACGTGCTCTGTAAGTTATGGAAGAATCAATGTAGTTATCCAGAAACGACACAAAAGTCGTATATTTTAATACCAAAATCAGCTCTTGAATGGGCGTGTACACCTTAGTAGAACTTTCAACTCAAACCATGTTAATAATGATCCTTTTATACATAAATAATGATTGACGACATACTTCGATCGAAAAATTAACTGGATTTTTTTATTTTTGGACATAAATAATAGTACCTTCCGAAAACGGACCCTCTTATGACGTAGAAACCTCATCTCGCCATAGTTAAAAGAAAATACGAAAAGCCCGACGGAGACTGAGGCAACTGATATATTAATTCTTTCAACTGTGATCTCGCGCTAATTCACTCTGTCAGAAATCATGTATCATTCATATCTGTCTGGGATAGTCTTGTTTCAGTATTAGGGTTTTGACGTCACATCATCGCCTCGTTTTCAGAGGTCCGAAAAATCGGGGATTTCAATGATTTTTTATAAAACGTAGGGAGCTCACAGCAAGAAACGGTTCGCGGTGGTGAGCTAGTTTGGATAAGTTCTATCGAATTATGAAATAATTTTTTTTTGTGATAAAAGCCCATTGAAGTTTCTATTCGTGACGTCAGATTTTACTGATGGTGAATATCAACCGAAAAATTCTAAAAAAATATGAAATTGAAAGGTATTTTAGTGATGATTCTACTTAAGAAATGAAAAAAAATTAGTCAATCAATGTTTCTAGATCCTCCAGAGGTCAGTGTGCTCAGATCGTGGGTGAATTCTGGAGAAGGCTTGGAAGCCAAGCTGGATTGTGTAGTTCATGCAGATCCACCAGCTGAGGTAAGATTTTGTACAAATATTTTTCGTCGACTTCTACAAAAAAAGACATTTTACTTTCTAATTTCCGAACGAAAAACCGACTATTTCCGAGGGCTACGTGTGACTATAGATGGTAGCGCCATACAGTGTATGTCGCGATATCTGTATCCTACCTTAGAGCTCTGCCACAAGATGGCTACAACATGACTACAACTTCATGTTATACCCTGCGTATTCATTATTGATACATACATTGTAAATAGAATATTATATTCAAAAATACAAACTTCACTACGAGTTCAAACTATCATTGAAGTAATACAGGAATGTTTGGAATTATGAATAATTAAAAATCAATTATACTTACAAAATGTCACAAATCAATTTATAAAATATGAAGCTCACTTCTCAACATAGGTGTACATTTGTACAAGTAATAGTACTGAGCACTGAGAAAGCTCGACGTGTACTATCGAATGGCACTAATAAAAACAATTTAGGGATCAAAATAAAATTTGAGGTTATACCCCATTCTCCACTCAAAGTTCTACACTGTAGCAAATCTGACGTCACCTCTGTTCAAATTTCCATGCGGTAGGCACAATCACGCAGAGTTCAATCATTCAAATTGTTTCAAAGTGGCGTAATTGATTTTTTTGTCGTATTTTGTTCAATTTTTGGGATGAAATTTCTCGTTAATTAAAAGAATTAGAAAAAATCTGATATCATGGGATCTGTTAGCCTTTGATGAAGAGGTTTGCGGTTTGCATCACGAATTTATTGTCAGATTCTTCATAACTTCGAAACTCTCAAATATCATTTTGATAGTTTCAGATATTTCAATCATCTACCATGAAAGTTAGACAGCATAACTGATATGTCTGAACCAAAATGGAATGGTAATAAAATTATGAGTCTGGAGATTAGACATTTAGGAAGATTGGAGTTGTAATTGCCGCTGGAAACGTCGGAACGATCAAGATATGCTCTCAAAGTCTTATTGCCAAATTGCAATTTCCATTTCATTTCGGTAATATTATAATTAATTCCTGGAATGGAGAGAAAGCAGTTATTCCATAGCGGTTCAGTGGCGTAACTGAAGAAGACCACATTGTAAATGAATATGAATATACGATGTACTGTTGAAGTTTAGAACAATTTCAATAATTCCATTATTGTCATAAGTCAGAAGTACGGCAAAATATTGAAATGATCAGAACTTGGTAAAATGCGAAGATAAATGTAAGTTAAGAGTTTAAATAAGTAAATAAAAGTGAAAAGCTCACAGTCATTTCCACCCAGTGTTCATAAAAAAATATGAACAACAATGGTAGATTTCGGGAGAAAAACAACTACTTCCCTGGCTAATGCCACGCAGGATATTGAATTACATCCTCCCGAAATCTATGCATCGACTCGTTTAAACGAATACTGATACAAGTGATTCTTTCCTGAATGCCTATTGATTTCGATTAAGCTAGGCCGCTAGACAACCACAGACCGGTTTCGAGCTCTTTGACTCTCATCAGTGCAGTGTAGTCTCCAGCCAGCAGTCCTAAGACCGCCGACTCAGCGAAGCCTAGCCAAACAAAAATCAAGTTGGCATTATATCCACCCCGAGGCGTCTTTCATCGATAAAATGAAAGTAACGCCATCTGAGTAGAACCGAGGAAAGAATCACTCCAAAACTGAAATTCCCATACGGGAGTGGCTGGCAGCCCGACTGGCGTAATATGAACTACGAAATAGCCACAATGCTCACAGTGGAATGAAATAGTAAATTGATGATGAGAGTCAAAGAGCTCGAAACCGGTCTGTGGTTGTCTAGCGGCCTAGCTTAATCGAAATCAATAGGCATTCAGGAAAGAATCACTTGTATCAGTATTCGTTTAAACGAGTCGATGCATAGATTTCGGGAGGATGTAATTCAATATCCTGCGTGGCATTAGCCAGGGAAGTAGTTGTTTTTCTCCCGAAATCTACCATTGTTGTTCATATTTTTTTTATGAACACTGGGTGGAAATGACTGTGAGCTTTTCACTTTTATTTACTATTTCATTCCACTGTGAGCATTGTGGCTATTTCGTAGTTTAAATTAGTGTTTATGATTTTTTTGGGATTTTTGGACAATCAGGAAAACAATTTTTCGACACTAAACATTCACGTTCAGGTAACGGTGACTTTGTCGTCAGTCATCAGTAGTACTTTCGGATATCGCAATGCGGCGTTGCCAGTTCTCTCTGTACGGCTCAGCGATTTCAGAAGGCTGTGGCACCTATAAAGCTCTCCGACCAACAGATGGCTGACGTCGAAAGTAGGCAACACGTACGCTCTGACTATCAGGAATGTGCAATTTGTTTTCATCTCATATAGTTACCGAGTAATCATAAACAAACATCGAAATTCGCCTATACACTAAACATTCACGTCAAAGTATCGGTGACTTTGTCAGTCATCAGTGGCTCTATCAGATATCGCAATGCAGCGTTGCCAGTTCTGAACAATTTCAGAAGGCTGTGGCACTTATAATCTCCGTTCACGTTCAACAGGTGACGTGGTACCAAGACTCGTTCCTGTTGCAACCGACCGACAGATATGGCTGACGTCGAAAGTAGGCAACACGTACGCTCTGACTATCAGGAATGTGCAATTCGTTTTTATCTCCTATAGTTACCGAGTTATCATAAACAAACATCGAAATTCGCCTACACTAAACATTCACGTTTGTCGTCAGTCATCAGTGGCTCTATCGGATATCGCAATATTCGCAATGCAGCGTTGCCAGTTCTTTCTGTACAGCTCAACGATTTCAGAAGGTTGGGGCACTTATAATCTCCGTTCACGTTCAACAGGTGACGTGGTACCAAGACTCGTTCCTGTTGCAACCGACCGACAGGCGGCTGATGTCGAAGGTAGGCAACACGCACACTCTGACCATCAGGAACGTGCAGCTGTCCGACTTCGGCAACTACAGCTGCGTGGTCTCGAACTCCATCGGGAAGGACAAGCGGTACATGGAGCTGTCGGGCAAACCCGGCCCCGCCAAGGTCATCAGCGGGCAGTACTCCAATCCGCACGAGTACGACCTCAAGTGGGTGGTGCAGTCCGTGTTTCCGGTAATCGAGGTCAGGATATTGTACAGGAGGATAATGGTGAGTTAGAGCCATGTAACTATATAGATTGCCTCAATTACAATGAATGTCCAACAGTTGACCATTCATCACTCACCTGATCGTTGTGAATATCATATACTTCATGTGACTGTCTTTTGCGCCGCCGAAATTTTCATTTATACAGTCAAAACGCGACGAACAGTTTCGTAGTGATGATTGACGGAAAAACTATCTTGCATTCGATCTAAGTGAATAAAAATGTATTTTTTTGTTTTCTTGCAGTCCAACTCATCTTACCACCACCCTGGTCACTGGCATGACCTATTGGTGAAGCCTGCACAAACTTTCAACTCAGCCACAAGCGAGAGGAGCCAAAGGTACTTTTTTCATTTAGTCGAATCCGAGGTCAGAACTTTATAACTTGAACTTGAAGTGACAGTCAAAAGCACTAGAGTTCCAGGAAACACAAAAACAATATAAATTAACAATAAAACATTGTTTCATTAGGTACATAGTTGGTGGCTAGGTGATAAACAACTAAACTGCGAGTATCTAAATAGTAAAAAGTGATATAGTAATGAATAAATTGCGAACTAATTTGAAACATATACCTACTAAAATAAAAAAAACACTTTGAGGATAATTATTCTTAATCTTATCCATCATTCAATCAGTCTTGCTTCAATTCACTTCACTTCACCTAGTTTAGTAACTTTGGCACCAGGGAATCCTGGGATAACATTATTTTCAGAATAGGTAACATATTTTTGGCGGGTTATTTTTCATTGGACAGCAATCCCTACTTTATTGAAGTTTCGATGTTCTCGATGATCGTTAAGGTTTTGGTGCCAGCCATAGACTACCAATTGGTAGTCTATGGTGCCAGCAACGTATTGGCATTCCAACTGAAAACGTATTCTACCTTGAAATTTCATATGCCATATATACCCCGAACATCTCATCCAAATTCCTCGCCTAAAAACTTAAGTCACAAGTCACTTGATGTTCGGAAATATGAGCAGGAGTAGGATACATCACGAGTTCTAAATGCACATGCTCCTTATGGGATCCTGTTCGGTCTCGTAAATTGATGAGCTCTCGTCTTATAGCATTAGCTGTCTAAATAGTAGGTAATGGATAGTAGGTCCGCCACAAGAGCCAATACGATTCAGTTCTGTTCAGCCATCGACATATCTCGGCAATTCTCGCAAATTCAAACAGCAATATAACAGGTCAAAATATTTCGCATATCACCTCCATTTTATTTGAGTCTGTCACAAAGTCACGCAGCTATTCTTCCATGAAAGCCATCTCTATAGCACAGAAAATATGGATAAAACAGGAAATCGAGATCAACAATAAATTGAAATGGCTCTACATCAAACTAACTTCTGTGCTCCATAATACTGAACTGGATGATCTGTTTTCTTCTCTCATATGAATTGTGTGAAGGACCAAGGTAGGATGAAGTACTCAACACTGAAAGATAAACTGAACCGTTTGAGTCTAAGTTTCAACTACCACAGCACTGTGAATTCACAAAAAACGTAGAACCATTTTTCCAATCATAAGTTTCATTCTAGGGTATTAAATCTTTCTGCTTGTGAATTTTCTGAAAAAAACCCGGTGCTTATTTGCACAATAATTATATTCAAAGTTTGTTCATAGTGTTTTTTTCATTCCCACGATCTTTGGTTTGTAAAGATGAAAGCTGATGATGGTCACATGACTGTCCGAGTGTCCGATTATAAAACATTGTGGAGATGATTTTGTGTTTTCCAACCCTCTCATTAATGAAATTTATTTCGAAGGTACCGTCTGACTGACCTGCAGCCCGATTCGGTGTACGAATGCCTGGTGCAGACGAAGAATCAGCACGGCTACGGAGAGCTCTCCGATCTCCACCAGTGGTCGACGTCTTCGAGAGGTCGCTTCATAGTGCAAAGCGGTACCACCAGAAAACGGTGCCATCTAACGGTGTTGATTATGACTATGGTCGCGGTTTTGTCGAAGACTCTCTAGAATTGAGGTTGAACATGCAGAAGTTTGGCGGTGTTTTTCGTAACTTCCAGTATACAGTGTCATTCATAAAGTCGGCATCATATGGGAAAAACTTTTATTAATGACTTATTTTGGAATTCGAGTTGTACGTTGAGTTTTGCTTCAGAAAAGATAAAAAATGGCCTACTCAATCGGGGTCACGTGACTTTTGCTACATGTCAAAAGTGAAATTTTTTCAAATTAATCGCTGAAAGTAGGCTTATTTGTTCGAATATCGAAAAAGTTTACTTGAAAAAGTTGTTTCTATTTCAATTTTACACATGCTTTCCGAATTTGATCTTTCTATTGCAACTTTTAGATTTTTTTTTTTTTTTTAATTTTTCGAAATTTCTGTAATATTTGAAGAATTGTTAATTCCACGAAACTACTTCATACCAGTAGCTTTTTCATGCTACTCACTTTCGATAGTTTCAATTACTTATTATCACTGATTATGGACAGAAATATGATTTTCTTCAGAAAATGATAATACCCGCTTCCAAATTCTGTTATGTTTGATGCAAAGTTGATATATCGTCAAGCATTTAGAAACGAAATTCATTTAAACTGATCTTTTCAGTACTGAAAAAATAAATTCAAATGAATTTCGTTTCTAAATGCTTGACTCAAACATAACAGAATTTTGAAGAGGAGATTATCATTTTCTGAAGAAAATCATATTTTTGTTGATAATTATTGATAATTAGTAATTGAAAGTTAGTAATATGATGAAGCTACTGGTATGAAGTAGTTTTATCGAATTTACAATTTTTTTAATATTACAGAAATTTCGAAAAGTTGAAAAAAATGTCAAATCCGAGTCACATATGTAAAATTGAAATAGAAACAACTTTTTCAAGTAAACTTTTTCGTTATTCGAACAAATAAGCCCACTTTCAGCGATTAATTTGAAGAAATGCCACTTTTGACATGTAGCGAAAGTCACGTGACCCCGATTGAGTAGGCCATTTTTCATATTTTTTGAAGCAAAACTTGACGTCCAACTCGAATTTCAAAATAAGTCATTAATAAAAGTTTTTCCCATATGATGCCGACTTCATGAATGACACTGTATAGATAAATACAAAAAGCTCAAAGTCATTTCCACACAATGTTCATAAAAACAACAACAACAAACAACAACTTTCCTGGTTAATGCCACGCAAAATATTGAATTACATCCTCCCGAAATCTATGCATCGACTCGTTTGAACGAATACTGATACAAGTGAATCTTTCCTTAATGTCGATTTAGCCAGGCCACGCTGGACACCTACAGACCGGTTTCGAGCTCTTTGACTCTGCATGCAGCCAGTAGTCCTAAGACCGACTGCTGGCTGGAGACTGCCCTGCACTGATGAGAGTCAAAAAGCTCTAAGCCGGTCTGTAGGTGTCTAGCGTGGCCTGGCTAAATCGAAATCAATCGGCATTCATGAGATATACTTGGCATTAGCCAGGAAAGTAGTTGTTTTTCTCCCGAAATCTACCATTGTTGTTCATTTTATGAACATTGTGTGCATGGAAATGACTTTGAGCTATTTGTATTTATTTAACATTTCATTTCAATTTGAGCATTGTGACTATTTCGTAGTTTCTGTATATAGGCAAAGGTGAACTGGCTCGGAAAATTCTCAATATTATTGGATGACCATTGGCCACATATGGAAGGATTGAGGGTATAGCAACAGGCGAACGAAATGATCAATAAAAGTTACGTACAAAAGAAAATTGTGTCAGTTTTTGTTGGCTATTGATTTTTCTCAATAAACAAAATTGCAAATATGTCCTGTCTTACTTAGCATTCTACACAACCATACAGAGTGTGTCACGACAAGCTTACACTATCTTCATATCCAGAATCAGTCGGGAGAAAAAAAAATGCATGCTCATATTTGAGAATACTTTCTCCTCATTTGAAATATTTTCGACAATGCAGTGTTGCCGCTTCTACTAGAAAGTAGTAGCAACATTGATATTTCATATGGAACACCCTGTATTCATGGATTTCTAGATTCTCCCTGAAGAGCTGATTTCATCGATGTATCCACACTTGGGGTCTATAAAAAAAGATATCAAAATCGAGATTTTTCAACTTCAGGATTTGTTTGTGTGAAAGCTCATTATCGGTCAAAACGGTTCATATGTCCCTATCTCAACTCTTGATCCACTATTTACACATATTTAATCGGAACAGATACAGGGTGGTTCAAGATTCCTATTAAACATTAGTAAATAGTAAATCAAAAGTTGAGATTGGGACATGTGAGCCGTTTTGACCGATAATGAATATTTTCGACACGAACAAATCCTAAAGTTGAAAAATCTCGATTTAGAACACCCTATATCTCTGTAATCATTTCCGATAGACCTCAAGTGTGATGTATCGATGAAATCAGCTCTTAAGGGAGAATCTAAAAATGCAATAAAATACAGGGTATTCTATTTGAAATAACAAAGTTGTTGCTACTTTTTGATAGAAGCGGCATCACTGCATTGCTGAAAATATTTGAAATGAAGAGAGCGTGTTCTAAAATATAAGCATGCAAATTTCCATGGATTTCTGCAGACAGGTTCACGATATAGAGATAGTGTAAGCTCGTTGTGACATACCCTGTATAGAAATAATAACGTTTTTATATTTTTCGACATATTTGTTGAATATTCGCTTCATTTTTAAAAGGTGTTTTTGAAATAAGCACACATATTCATCACATTAAAATGATACTGTCTAACGAATATATCCATAATACCAGATTTTTCATAATTCTTTATAATTTAACGAGAAATTTCATCATGAAAATTGAACAAAAAACGACAAAAAAAATAAGTACACCACTTCGAGACAATTTAAAACATTGTACTAGACGTGAATGTGTCTTCCGCATGAACACTTGTACAGAGATGACGTCAGAATTGCTACAGCGTAGAACTTGGGGTGGAAAAAGGGGTCTCACCTAATAATTGTTCAAAAAACACTACAAATTGGTGATTTTTGATATACGACGAAGCAACAAATAAGTACCAAAATGATTGAATTCGAAAAAAATATATTTTCACACCCCGAACAAAGTACTTAATTTTGCTTTCAATATACAGTGCATTTTGACAATTCTATTCATTATACACTATTTCATTTTCCGCCAGATTTCGAATTACCTCGTATATTTCCAAAATGTGCCGCGCCATTTCACTCGAATTTTGTATTTGTCTCGACCATTCTTATTTCATTAGGTGAATAATGTACTTAATATAGCAGGGATCTGAATTTGCCGAAAACAAGTTATAATGTACAGGGCCTAACAAGTTCTGAAACTTGAAATTACATTAACCATTTTCCCAAAACTGTGATTTAATTTTAGTGTAATTTGTGTTAACAGTGGCTGTCACTGGATCGGGACCAAAATTGTCCTCCTGACAACGCCACTGTTTGTTGCTAGAGACAATGTCATTCAAGCAATTGGCATATGATAATAATGCAAAATCAAAATTCGAACTCGAATTTCTGACTGTGTCGATAGATACAATGTCCATGGTATTATGTGAGTTTTTTTATAAAGATTTTATGGAAAGAAGAAATATACGCATAAAGAATATGTGGACTATATGATGGTATAAAATTTACCTACATAGTGTTCACGTATATGCTGACCCTTGCAGTATGAATAAGAGAAAATTACTATCATCAGTTCTTTTTATTGGTATACCATCTATACCTATACATCAGGTTTGTTCCAAGGGGGGGGGGGGGGGAGTAACTCGTGGCGAGGGAGTGATAGGAAGTAAAAAAGCACCGCAGGCGACATTTTGTTGTTGTTCAAGGTCAAATGCCTTTAAATTGATCGTTAGGTTGAAATTCAAATTGTTTTACTCACCTGAAAGATTGAATTTCGTATAGGCAAAAAAATCAAATTATGAATTTCAAAATAAAAAAATGCTTCAGTGTAATATTTTGTAAGACTATTCAATGAATAAGTAAATCACATTATCGTTGATGGTTCTTTCGTCAGCAAGTTTGAGAAAAATTGATAGAAACACCATCAAATATTTGTTTACAATTTTGATTGTCATGCATATGCTCTCGAGAGTCTCAAGTGTAAAGTATCCGCTTTATCGCTGGAATTGAATTGTCAAAGTGAAAAACGAACTTGCAGTTTTGGCCAAGGTTTTGGCATTTGTCAGTTTCTAGTAAGAAATAGACGGCGGAATAGATCAGTTATGGTTGAGCACTCGATTAGCAATCAGAACACCGGAAGGTTGCTAGGTTCGATTTTCCGCAGAGCAGAGAATTTTTATTCATAAAACGAATTATGAATTCTAATGTGCTGCTCCTAAGGTTGCGTATGGAGTTAGTAGCAAAGCCTACACAGAACACATATGGGCTGAAGGACCTCTCGTGAGGTCGATGGCCAGTTGGCATGCATGTACATACATACCTACCATAGATTAAATCGTTGATCCATGTACATATACCAACGAAGTACATATAATAATAATAATAATAATAAATCGTCATTATTCATCATTTGCAGAAAAAAAATTGCACAAATAAAAACATATACAGGGTGTTTCAAAAAACCTAACCCCCTTGCTAGGGTAGGTAGAACATTGCAAAATTAGTTGGGTTTGTTCTGTGAACAAATGTCGTAGCGGCATCCGTTTTCATGATACAAGGTGTTGAAAAAATTATTTTTTTACACATTTTTCACGAAACTACTGGCAACATTGTAATGAAATTTTGTATGGATGTTTTTTGAAATTTGACACATCGCATGAATTTGTTTTTATATCTGACTCTCATAGAGGGCGCTAGTTACACGGTTCGTACCGATCGAGTAGTTTTTCGAGGTTAGATTTTTCAATCCAAATATGATATGAACTTGAACATCATTTAATTTTACACCAAAAAGGTACTCTTGGTGAAACTCGTTACTATGTTCCGTTTTCGAAATATTTCGATTTGAAAATAATGGAGTAGTAATGATGCTGGTATAAAATGAATTTTATTGAGTTCAATTACCTATTTACTCAGGTTCAAAAACAATAAAATTATTCTTGTGCTGAAGTTATAGATGGAGCCAAGAATCATAAGTAGACAATTCAGAGATATTTGACTAGAAACATGAAATATTGAATCAGTTAGAGTAAGTGTTCAAAATGTCCTACGTTTAGAGGAATACACGATTCTATATTCTTTTTTTAAGAATGAGTTATTTTTTTTGAACAGTTGAGGATCAGCTCAGGTCATTTAAGTGATGTTCAATTATGTCTCACAACTCTTGACGTGAATTTCCCTATGTAGCATAGACTTCCTGCTCAAGATACGATAAAACTTTGTAATCCATGTTCTTATTCAAATCTGTTTCGATGTTATTCTTGTGATTCATTGTTAAATCAATGATCATATGATTATTCGTTTATACAACCGAATATGGTAGAAAAATATCTTCCGAGTCGTTCTGGCAAAATAAATATTTTGACACATCACACTTGGCGTCAAAAACATATCATTTTTGACAGATTGACAGCGCGGAATAATGAAGGTTAAAATCCCAATGTGACAAAAAAATGAGTGACTTAAAGCATATGGAAGAATTTTGACATTATCGTATCAAACCTGGTGTCGAATCCCAGTATGAAATATGAAAAAGATATATTCAAAGTGCTCTATTTCAAGAACATGGATGTACTTTTCTCTTATTTGTATAAAATTCTTTATTTTTATAACAGAATCCCATAATCTGATTATAGAAGATGTTTGCTATCTACGATTATGAACTAACACAGAGAAGGTCAGATACGTGAACACCCGACATACTTACCGATAAGAAAACATAGATATTGTAAATTAATAAATTATTCGAAATAGTTATGATCGTTTCATTTCTTTCTATTTCATATTATAGTATATAGGGTTTAATGATCATCATGTTCATGTGGGATCAAGAGAATATACAAGGTGTGTCTAATTAACGAGAAATTCCATCCCAAAAATTTAACAAAATACGAGAAAAAAATCAAGCACTTATTCAAAACAATTTAACTGATTGAACTCCGCGTGATTGTGCCTACCGCATGGAAATTTGAACAGAGGTGACGTCAGATTTGCTACATTGTAGAACTTTGGGTGGAAAATGGAAAAAGGGATCTCACCTCAAATTTCATTTTGATCCCTAAATTTTTTATTACTACCATTCGATAGTACACGTCGAGCTTTCTCAGTGTTTGAAATATTTGCACTCATTTCAATGCCACTCTGTATGTTTATAGTTGTCCTATAAAAAAAATTACTGCGGAAAATTTATCACTTTTCAATACAAAGAAAACCCACGGTTCTGTCGAAAATAATGTACCTACGTACAGTCGTCTTCAGAGAACATGTCGCACATGGACGGTGTCAGCTCTCTTAATCACCGCTGCAATGAGAGCACGCATACCGACCAACCGCGACATGTTCACTGAAGACGAGTGTACCTACTATAACCTGCCTAAAGTTGAAAATGCTAAAAATAATTTTTGTATTTGATAAAATTAACTAATATAAAATCAAATCAAATGAATACAAACAATTTACTACAATTTGTAATTACAATAATTATCTACCGCTGGAATCAACTTCCTCCGATATGCTTCTATATATTTTATTTTCATGTTACTGTTACCAAACATCACTTTGGTACCTTCTTCCACGAAAAACAAATCCAAATATACGACCGTAAAAATGAAACCGTAAAAAGAATACTTTTCCCAATGTTCTAACAAGGATGAAAATGGGAAAACCTTGCTGGCATCGGTTCCCAAGGCTTCAAGATTTTTAGTGAGTTCACGATGATAGAACTCTAACAACTCACGGAGTTCGTTAAGATTCTCGCCGGCCACCTGGTACAAGAAGTATGACAGGTCTAGAATAGGTGAGTGTTGAAAAGAAAGTTGCCAGTCCAAGATCATGACCTTTGTTGGGATTCCTTCCTGAAATGACAATTTATTGGGAACACAGTGTACAGGGTGTTTCTTGAGTACGTGTAGAAAATTCAGGAGCATGTTGCTGACGTCAGAATAAGGAAAACAGTTCGTATACATACAGGCTGATCCACGGTGGATGGCCTATTAGAAGTATCTGGAGAACGAAAAGACAGAACATTCTGAAAATTGGAATGCTTTGATAATTGAACATTCTCTATCCGTCTAATATATTTTCATCGATACAGTGTTGCCACTTCTATCAGAAACAACTAGCAACTTCGTTATTTTAAATAGAGCACCCTGTATTTTATTGCATTTTTAGATTCTCCCTGAAAAGCTGATTTCATCAATGTGTCACACTTGGGGTCTAGCAGGAATGATTACATAGATATAGGGTGATCAAAATCGAGATTTTTCAATTTCAGGATTTTTTGTGTCGAAAGTATTCATTATTGATCAAAACGGCTTACATGTCCCTATCTTGACTTTCGATTCACTATCTACTGACATTTAATTGGAACAGATACAGGGTGATCAGAATTCTGAATCTTGAAGCACCCTGTATTTTTTCCAATCAAATTCCAGTAGATAGTCAATCAAAAGTTAAGATAGGGACATGTAAGCCGTTTTGATCGATAATGAATAGTTTCGACACAAATAATCCTAAAATTGAAAAATCTCGATTTTGAACACCCTATATCTCTGTAATCATTCCTGCTAGACCCCAAGTGTGATGCATTGATGAAATCAGCTCTTCAGAAAGAATCTAAAAATGCAATAAAATTCAGGGTGTTCCATTTGAAATATCAAAGTTGCTAGTTGTTGCTGATAGAAGTGGCAACACTGTATCAATGAAAATATTTTAGACGGATAGAGAATGTTCAATTATCGAAGCATCCTGATTCTCAGAATGTTCTGTCTTTTAGTTCTCCAGATACTTCTAATAGGCGATCCACCGTGGATCACCCTGTATATGTCCGAAAGTTATTCGTTTCTGAGATACAGAGTGTCAAAGTTGAATTCTTATTTCTATTTTTTGTTAATATATTTCAAAATAACTGTGAAACACGATATACGAATGAAGTTGGGTATCTAGGGGTATTTTTCAATGTTTTTCAATGACAATAATAATATCAGATTTTATGTTAGTTTGTCTCTTTCGTGGGAGTGGCGCCACCTACATGTCTTTTGAGTCTTTTGAAGTCATAACTTTTTTGTGCGTACCTGTATCACTTTTTTATAGTAGAAAAATAGATTTCTATTAAAACACTTTTGTGTGAAAAATATATTCCTGGTAGGTAGAGGTCGCTGCGAGCAACTGTTTTCGAGTTATTGGAATTTGAAATAATCAATATGACTTACACGGGATTATGCGGAGTCCAGACCACTATTCCATATTATGCACTTCAAGGACTTCAAAGAGTACTTTCAATCCCTATCTTCAGGAAAAAAGTGGTACCTTGAATCCCTAGGGATTTAAAGTACATTTTCAATCCCTATAGAGATTCAAAGTACCACTTTTTTTCCCGAAATCTAGATCACCATAATTACTGAGGTTGCTGATATGGTGCCAATCAGTCCCTTCGATATAACGTTTTAGAAATAGAGTACCTATACCGTGTATAGTGGCATTTATTTTTTTTTTCGTTATTTTTAAACGTTTAACCTATCCTAAAGTATACACACCTCAGGACTAAAGTGTTTTTGAATCCCTCGACAAATTATAACACTCTTTATTACTTCATTCTGCTCTCCCTCGTATTGTCCAAAAGATATTGAAAGTACTGAACGACCACAGAAGTTCGCATACGAGTTTTTTTTTAACCTCAACACCCTGAATTTCAGAAAATGAACCAGCTGGTATTTCGTTAAGAAATTCGAAAGTTTAAAATAGGAGATGAAAACCTATTTTTTTTATGAAAGAACGGCAGCTAAAAGTTTTAAAGGGCGGCTGGGTGAAATCTTGAATTGTTTTTTCAAATGGAACACTCCGTATATTATTCCATTTACAAAATCCACTTATAATTCTCAACAATTTTAGCCAATACACTTCTCTTGTTCGATATTTTTCAATATTAACGTTCGAAAAGTGGCATTTTGGTCATTTAAACCATGATTTAAATCAAAATTATTTCGAAAAAAAATCGTTGTCGTTGTGGCGGTGACACCTTAATTTTTTCCAAAGCAAACTTGATGAAAGCAACATTCGATAAATGACCAATATGTCACTAGTCAAACGATAATATTTCGAAAACTATCGAATTTAGGGGGTAAAGTGTATTTGATGAAACAGAATTATGAGAAAACTTCGAAAATGGAATAACATTTGGGGTGTTCCATTGAAAAAAAATATTCCAAGATGCGCCCAGCAGCTGTATTTTCAGAACTTTAAGCTGTCGTTTCCCGATATACCATCAGGTGGCACAGTATGTATAATGTATATTCCTGATATAGGGTCATGCGAATTCACACCATAGACTGAAAACTTACCTCATATCTATACATGAAATTATTACTATGACAGTCTCCATGTATTATAACTGATTGCTCAACTTCATCACGCAGAATATCAACCATCATTTCCTTTACTCCTCTATCTACAACTTTTTCGAACTGGTCTGCCAAATCCTCTCTCGATGCTTCCCTTAAATTCTGCGATATTTTCGCTCTAACCGACGAATAGTGAGAGCCATTAGTAATTCCTTCAGAATGACAAAAGAATTTTTCGGCTACTGCCTTGAACTCTTCGGGTCTTTGATCACGAAAAGCAAAAGATAATGCATGGAACTTACTGTACTGTTCCAATACCAATCGAATATGTCGTACGTCCAATGAAACCATTTTATCATGAAGTTTGTAGCCTAATTGATTCAAATCTTGCAAAACCAAGACTATCACAGATGCATTATCAACAGAAGTGAATGTCTTGTAACATTTGGGAACAGCATCATCGAAGGGTGCTGTGATATTTTTGTCCTGTTGAAATTTTTTCAAAGTTGGGAATAGCTGTTGATATACCAGAACTTCTCGTTCAAACAACAGTTTCAAGAAATCATCGCTCGCTGCATGCCCAAACTCTTTGCTTGCTTTGATAGCTAGACGAATGTCCTTTTTATCACCCTTCTGGTCCACTCCTGTAGCTGTGGCGAACAACATGTCACTTGCAAACCCATTGTTTTTCCCATCAGAAGATCCATTCAGCTGTATATTTAAGTTGGATACATTTTCGTTTTCTAGGGACTGTCTTATCCACCCTAGGACGTCACTCGAATCAAATTTTTTCGCCTCAAATTGCATCTCTAGTTTTAACATTAATTTGGTAGCTAGATAAGTAGGTATAACTACTTAAAAATCTATTTTATTTCAGTAGGCATCAAGATTTCGTCATTTGGTGTTATCTGTCTGCTTTAATATATGATAATCTATGAGATGGTGATGATAAGAAGACTAGAAAAAATCAACGAATACCTCAATGTAGATAGTATTGTTTTGTGAACAATCAGAGATTTAATTTCATTGTCAGAGTCTATAGGTACCTATTTCATTATCTATTCATAGAATATATAGGTATTCATATTCATTATTCCAGATTTTTTGGGAATTTCTCTCCTCGTTTCAAGAAAATAAAAATATGAGTATTATTTCAATATATCGGGTGGTCACAAAAAAACCGGAAGTTTTTATTTTCCTCGTGGTTTCATCATTTCTCAACCGAATTCGAATTTCTTGGCGTCGTTTCATAGCTTAAGGGCTATAGTATACAGTGGAATATTTGAAAATTTCATAATGAACAAAAACTAAATGACGGATTCTACCAAAGTATTGTCATTTACAAAAACCGCTGGAGAAAAAGAAAATCAGATTTTTCCCAACCTGTACCGATGTCATCTTAGGCTATTCATTTCTGAAGAGAATGAGTACTCGAACATCGAAATCGAACAAATAGTCCAGTAGATACACTCATTTCTTTGCAATTTGTTATGGAGTGAATGTGCTAATCTCGTATAAACGATTATTATTATTTTGCTTCAGGCTTCATGAAAATTCGATCAAATTTGGATTTCTTAGAGTTATTTCAAAGATAAAGAGTTGTAGTATACAATGGAACATTTGAAAATCCAATAATTGAAAGAAACAAAATGGTGGAGGATCCAGAACTTTTGTGACTTTCAAAAATCTCAGGCGAATAAAAAAAAATGTATTCTTCCAATCAGGACCGATACAATTTTAGATCATTGTGTACTACAGTTCTTTATCTTTGAAATTACTCTAAGAAATCCACATTCGATTGAATTTCCATGAAGCCTGATTTTCAAATGTTCTATTGTATACTACAACTCTTTATCTTTGAAATAACTCTAAGAAATCCAAATTTGATCGAATTTTCATGAAGCCTGAAGCAAAATAATAATAATCGTTTATACGAGATTAGCACATTCACTCCATAACAAATTGCAAAGAAATGAGTGTATCTACTGGACTATTTGTTCGATTTCGATGTTCGAGTACTCATTCTCTTCAGAAATGAATGGCCTAAGATGACATCGGTTGGAAATAAATCGATTCTCTTTTTCTCCAGCGGTTTTTGTAAATGACAATACTTTGGTAGAATCCGCCATTTTGTTCTTGTTCATTATGAAATTTTCAAATATTCCACTGTATACTATAGCCCTTTAGCTATGAAACGACGACAAGAAATTCGAATTCGGTTGAGAAATGATAAAACCACGAGGAAAATAAAAACTTCCGGTTTTTTGTGACCACCCGATACGTGTTGTGAGGACGAAATTGGAGATAATGGCGATCTCATGGCCATGCTAACGTTCTGTTAATAAAACTCATCATCCAATTGGAAATATGTTGTTTTTAGACATAATTCCAAGAAGTCCTGTATTCCTTCGATACTCAGATTAATTCTCTCAGTGAGACTTTCATCGTCTTCTAATTTACTATTTGTAAAGTTTTATTTATTGGAACATTTGTGAATAAAGATATCATTTTTGGATGTATGACAAATTAATATTCATCATACAGGACTTGGAAAAAAATTATAAATTGAGAAAACCTAATCACCAATCTGCGATTGAAAGTCTATAAAAAAAAGTTGACAAGGAATTCAGATTTTGAGTAATAATTGATGAATTATAGAGTAGGTAGGTAATACTAATAAAAATAGAAAATAATATTGCATCTAGAAGCTGTTTGACTCAGCTTTGACTATTTTTTCAAATTATTTCGCATTTTGTTTCTGTAATCTTTCAACAATGTCGGCGATTCCTGTCATGGAGTAGGACAGGAAATAGGTGAACCTTTTTCATTTTGTAAGTATTTCACGACAAAATCATGTGGTTTCTGAAATTTTTCAAACCCAAAAAAATCATGGTCCTTATGTATAATTTGATTCTTCATAATATTTGAATACATTGAAAAGGACTTCAGATTTTGAGTAATTGATGAATTATAGAGTAGGTAGGTAATACTAATAAAAATAGAAAATAATATTGCATCTAGAAGCTGTTTGACTCAGCTTTGACAATTTTTAAAAATCATTTCGCATTTTGTTTCTGTAATCTTTCAACAATGTCGGTGATTCCAGTCATGAAGTAGGACAGGAAATAGGTGAACCTTTTTCATTCTGTAAGTATTTCACGAAAAAATCACGTGGTTTCTGAAATTTTTCAGACCCAAAAAAATTATGGTCCTTTTTTTTCTATGACGGGAAAAAAGTTTGACATCTCATCTCTGTTGACATGTTATAAAATATCACTTTTCAAAAATGAGTACTTTTTTCCCTGATTTATATATACACTGTTGATGGCTTTTGTTGAGCTAGTTTCCAAGGCAGGTTTCCAGTTAAAAACTTCAAATTTCATGATGATATTTTTCTGATTTCAATATAATGTAATATCTTCTCAATATTGGTTCGTCCTTCTGCCTATCACAGGAAAAATAGTGTATTATTGATGGAAAAAATGCTAGATTTTAGCTCAATGTTTTTTGTATCCCTCCTCTACTCGTTGGGAGACAATCGAGGAGGCAACAATAAGACTTCCAGCTGAAATTTAATACTTTTTTCCATGGTATGATAAATACCTAATTAATCTCTCCAAAGGGGAGAAGGATAGCTCAAATTCATCTCCACCCGAGTCTCCACCCTATTTATTGATGTAACAATTATTCAAGGGGACACATATCGGACTTAAAAAAGTAAATTTTCAGCACAAGTGAGAAGTTTATACAAACAGGATCATGAAAAGTACCTAAACTGATATAAGATTAACAAAATATTTTAACTTACATGGAGGTGATAGTTCTTTCATGTGAAATTATAAGAGCCCTTATAATTTCCTGTTAACTGTGTACAGAAGCTCTTAATCTCAAGGTTGATTTAAATGGGGGATTTGGCTGACTGATACTCAACGGGAAGTTTCCACAAGATCTTTATTCTGTAAATTCTGAGGACGTCGAAGGTATGCGAATTTGTGCTACAACTATAATTAAATTTTCTTTACCATGGTATTCCAGGATCCTATATGCAACATGTAGGTTTTCATGTATTGTGCAGCCACGTGCAGATAACAATCATCTATAATATTTTAAATAACTTACCTATAATTAAATTGACCAGGCCTCAAGTGTGAACGTCGTGATACCACTTGTTGAAAACCAACAAGGTTCAATATAAATTTAGTTGAGAGATAATTTTTAGATGAACTCTATGGGACACCAACCATTTTCTATCAAGGTTGAATCAGAAAAGGAGACCTCAGGCACAAGGTACAATTATTGTGAATAAAACATAAGTTACAAAAAATGTGTAGTTTATCCTGTTATTATGCCTTCTCCATTAAATAATTTGAATACTGCTCGCGCCATCAACAGTAACCTCTTATGCAACCAACTATACTCTGATATGCATTAAGTGTGGACAACCCACTTGTATCTCTGAATGATCATTTCTATGCAGGTGACACAACTCTGGTGCGCCTGAAATAGAGAAAATAACACGAAGACGACGAGTCCAGGTGACAAGTGACCTTCGACATTTCGCTGCCATCATTTTCGGCGGGTTAATCAAATAAAGGGAGGTGATATTGTTATTTTTAATATATTTAAATTACTATTATATTTATATACTCATGTCCAAACTAGGCGTTGTAGAAGTGGTGCTATTCACCCGGAATTGGTTTCAGCACAACTGTAAGATGGTTTTGTGGGCTTTTTCCCACAATAAGCCACTCTTTGGGGTCTTGATATTTGGATTTGAAAGGAAATAAAATAAATGCGCTCAGGGCATGGGGCCCTTCATTGATATGAGAACCCAATTCATTCTTTAAATTTCACATGAAATTATGATGTTGGGCATTGGCACCATATGGTAAACTAGTATCATACCTTCCTGTTAGTTGAAATATTTTGTTAATCTTATACATAGTTACTTTTCATGAGCCTGTTTGTAGAAACTTCGGACTTGTTAATTGTTACAACATTAAATAGTGAGGAGATGAATGAGATGATTTTGACTTGGACTTTGAGCTATCCTTCTTCCCCTCAGAATAACTAAATATTTTTTTCCTCCTCTTTATGATATATAATGCAATTTTGCACAGGACTCTTCTGGTGGTTATCATCAGAAAATATATTACAAATATTCATTCAGAAAAGTCAGGGGTGTATAAAACATACAGAGCTGGGTCAAACATCATCAGAACTTTTTTTGTATTTTCAGTCATTAAATATTAAAAACTTATGGTATGTTTGGTATAATACCTATATCATTAGTATTCATCACCAACTATCCATCAAAATAATATATAGGATATAATTTTTAAAACCAAACCCCTTTTGGTACAAATTCAAGAAACAAATAATCAAATTTTACTATAAACTGTATTTGTCTCTCTCCCTTCAAAACTACATTTTTATATAGGCTTAATTTTAAAATGCAGACCAATCAATGAAAACACCAAACATTTCAAGTCCTGAACAAGATAATAGAAACAGCGTAATCCCTCAGGATCCTTTGACTGGCTCACATCAACCAGAGATCCAGTCTTTGAAGTAGTGAAAGAGATGTGCTCATCTTTGATAACTATCTCCAGTTCTTGCCTTCCAATACGATCTGGTGGGGGCCACAGAGAATCGTCCTCCTGCATTATTTCTGAGTCGATTATGATTCTTTTCAGTTCTTCCATGACGCAAGGATGAGTATACACCTCCTTCCTAATCATAGTGTCGTTTTTGTAGTTGGAATTGTTGGCGTACCTCAGTTTACCATCGGGTCGAAACTCGAATTCCAAAAATTCATGACCGAATTTTCCCTTATGGCCTACGTAGTATCGAATGTAGAAATCGGCCATCTCCGGAGTGAAATTGATTAACAAAGCACTAATATAATGAACACGGAAACCAGGAATAACTGTATACAATCTATCACCCAAGCAGAAAACCGAAATCGATTATTTTAACCTAAAATAAAAGCATCACTTCTCTTCTTCTTTTTCAATGCAAGATGAAAAATCGTCTTTCTCGTTCTCTGATTTATTGCTCTTTGCTGGCCTGGGCCATAGCCGAGATGTTTATAATAGCTTACAGAACCACTGACCAAAACTCACTGCCTCATTGGTTGTCCAGTAAGGACAAGAACCCTTATCATTCAAAAAAAGTTTGGCATTTTGAAAACAAGAAGAACCATTTTCAGGTTATAATTTTTTGACATTTCTGTCAAACTCAAAAGTTAACAGCAGAGAAAGTTTGAAAAGCTGTAATTTTCTTTGTTGAAAATGGAAATCGAAAATCGACCACAAGAACTAAATGAACTCAAGGTGCTAGCTCAGAAAAAAATCAAATTTGGAGAAGCACTCTTAATTTCCATAGAAAATAGCAAAACAGTTGAGGGTTCTCAAAAACTAAATAGAAAAATAGGTCAAGAATTGAAATTTCTGAGAAAGGTAACCCTTATTATACATTGGTACATCATTATGGTCATATTTCTATTACATTATTTTCATTTCTTTAGGTCTGTAAAAACAATTTGATCAAAAAGGAACACCTACAATGTTCAAATCTCACCCACTTTTCTGCACTCATCAACACAATGAGAACTCTAGATAACTGTCAAAGTGTTAACAAAGTCTTTGTATTGGAAACCAGGAAAATAACAGTAGATATAATAAGTGATGGAGGCTTAACCTGGACAAAGGTTATTGCTAGGAATCCAAAATCTGTCAGCCAAATTTGCATGGGAAATGCTAGTTATGGAGTAAGAAGCATTATTGATCAAGCTGAAGAATATGTCAGATGTGCTAGTCTTTACCCATGTCTATTTCAAACCCCAAAGGTAAATATTTATTTAAGCAAAAATTAATGGTATAGGTAATGAACTAAAATAACTAAATTCAATTTGAAATTTGCACTCATTAGAGTTCAGCAAGGTAGTTCATGAATCACAATATGGCAATACTATAATTTTAGTGTTGTTAAAAGATGGTGTTTTAGATGTGCTTTTCAGTGTTTATGAAACACCTGGAGAAGACACTAGATAAATGTGAAAATATATTCCAGGATATATTTAATTCTCAAAAATACCTACTTTTTCTTTCCATTATATCTGAAAGTGCCTACTCATGATGGTATTTACTTATGATAACTTTCATCAATCCTGTATCTGTTTGAACCAAGTACCTATAATGACAACCAACTTCTATATTCCAGTTGGTAAAATCCTCACCTGGTATTTTTGTAGTTTCTCTCCTTTGCTGTAGTCCAGGAGTCCCGCCTTCATTACCCATCCATAGGGCATAGAAAGTGGACTGTAGTTTTCTTGAAAAGGATCACTTACACTTGAACTTCAAGGTTTGGATTTTGTAAATGGTTTTTATTTTCTATTTTCAAAAAACCATGAATTGTTTATTAATAATTGATAGGAAATGTCAATGTCAAATATTGAATATTGTCTGTTGAAGTCCGTTCTTCTTCTTTGTTTTCATGGTGAGAGTATAAATTCTGTGATCTGTGCCCTCATTTGAAATTACATTTGGGGTTGTAGACTCAAAATTTTCATATCACTTAGATTTAATTCAAACACAGTATACACCCTCCGTTAGGGTGTATAATGTAATTCAAATAATCAAGCACAATTTACTTTTATGAGCTTACCTCCTCAAGTTCTTTTTTTATCTCTTGGAGAGCACACCAAAGGTCAGCTGGGAAGTTTTGGCTCTTGCACTACTTCTGATGAGATTCAGGAAGAGAACTCTCTGGATGTTGAACTAACTGGTTCAATGTCAGACACTCGAATTATCGCCGATTTGTCCATTAATCGCATTCATTTTCACTTAAAATCATAATGTAATATTGCTGGTTAAAATTACATATAGGGCCATGCTGTATGGATTGAAGTCAGAGGAGAGGACTGAGGAGTGCCTAAATATTTCGAACTATTCCCAGATTCCTGTTTTTTCGATGATTATTTTTATAAATTGAGAGAGGCTAAGTTTGGTCAGAGTTTTATCAAAGAATAGTAGGTTCTCCTCTCCTCTTTGGTTTTATTCTGGTCCAATAATAGTATGGCGTCAGCCCACTGTGATCATTTGTGTAGTGATTTAGGCTTTCAAGGATACTAGCGGATACACAGAAACTCTGCAAATCGTCCCGAGTGTATGAACCAATCAGAACGATTCTATAGCTATGGCGGTGCATTCAAAATGAATCGTGATTGAATCCGAATCTTTTCGAGAAAAGAAAATAGGCTGAAGGAAGTGGAAAATTTCAGTCATATGAAAATATAGTATTCAACAAAATTAAATGGATTGAGTCTATTTATCCTTAACAAACTAACCTATTCCTAATTGCAATATTTTTTGAGGAAGGAAAACCAGAATGAAGTAAATACACATTGATCAATGATAAGTCAAGTTTTTCAACAAAATTGAATAAAATGAGACTGTTTATCCTAAACGCACTAACCTATTCGACATTCGATATTTTTTGAGGAAGCTAAACCAGAATGAAGTAAAGATACATTGGTGAAAAAAAGTTGTTAAAAATAGATTAAGTTCATCATATCATGGACGTATAGCGAATCGAACCTGGGACCTGCAGATTGATATATGCGCGCGCATTCGGGACGATTCGCAGATGGTTTCGTATCCGCTATTTTCAAGGATGTTTTTATTGTTTTTCCTCTTTTCTACGAGCGAATGCGCATGCGTCCATAATGTATTGTGATTCACTGTGATCTGTGACCAATCTGGCAATGAGGTTTGAGAATGATTCGAAAACTTTAGGCTCGCGTCAGTGGGCGCCAAATTTGAATAGGTATAATGCAATATTCTCACTTTTAAAATACCCATTATATCCATATAACAAAATATTATTCTCAAAAAGATTCCAAATGATCAGTAGGTATACGTTTATTTGAGAGTTATGTATTAATTGCGAGGGGCGAACCGCAGACGAAAATTTGTACACCAGACTTCACATTTTCCTAAGACTTCACTGACTTCATCATGACTTCACTGACTCCATCAAGACTTCACTGACTTCATCGAGACTTCTTCAACGTGTACACTTCATTAGCGGTTCGCCCCTCGATTAATTGTAACATTTTGTTTCAGATAGTTTTTGTTTTCACAAATGGCATAAGCAATAAAATTGCCACAAAATTAGAATCATTTGGAATAACAGTTCAAGGAGAAAGAGTGAGTGATTATACAGTCAACTTTGACAATAATTCAGATCTGAGTGAATCTGACGATGAAAACGAATTTGAAACTAACATACCTTCAAGTTCAGCTGAACTGTCCACTAAAAACATAGACAACATCACAAAAGTCAACCTTGATGTTTCTGCAATGTTGGCTTACTGTAGCTCAGTCACTAATGGCAGTGCTAGTTTGTATGATTTCGATGTACCAGTTCTGAAGCAGCAAGCTCAATGGGAAAGACTGCGACCCCAAAAACCCCTATTAGATGCCTTCTTCAAGGGAAAAAAATTGTATTGCTGCCAAACAGCCAAAGATAACTTTGTGAACATTATGGAAACAGTAGGAGGGCTGGAAGAAAAGGTCAGAGCAGAGGATCTGCTGGAAAGAGTTTCTGTTTTACCTGATGATGCTGACGTTAAATTAACTGGAGATGATGGAAGGTTTCAAGATATCTTCGGCAAAGTCCAATACTCGGATGAAAGACTATTGCAAGTGGGTGGAAAAATTAAGAAGAGGTCTCTTGTGATTTTCACATTTGGAGATAAGATTCAAGCAGTTACTGTAACTGCTAATGATGGATTCGTGAGATCTGCAAAGCAACAGGTGCAATATTTTATTTTGATATTGAAAGAGTGGAAATAATGTCTTGCTTGTTTCAGGGCATACATTTTGTTGTTTTTATCCATGAGTCCAGAGCACTTACTGAACAAAAAGAAAGGATAAAAGCCATTCCTATCAATAGGTAAATAACATTTGTACATAATATAATTCTCAACATTAATTTCACACTTTTCATCCATGTAATTTCTACAAATGAGCAACTTCTTTTTTTTATATTCATTATTTTGAATAAAAAAATATTTTTGATATGAATCAAAATTGTGGACTTTTATTTGTACTATATGTCCGCTAAAAGGAGGTCAATCCATCAACCATATATTCCTTGAACAAAAATAATATGAGTTTCTAAATAACGTTTTTCATTTCAGCCCTTCTTATTCGATATACAGGGTGTCAAAGTTGGAAATTAAAATCGGTTTTTTTCTAATTACTCGCGTAATTAATAAGATATTAATCTCAAAATTGGCACATTACTTCAGCACAAAGAGTTACCTACATCGTGTGAGGAAAACTAAACAGAAAATAACTGTCAAATATTCAAAATACTGGGGGTCAAGTACACACTTACCCCCATATTTTTCTTGTACGTGCGCTAATGACTTCCTATCTATTTTTCTTCAAGTGTTCAATCATTTTTGAGTATTTTTTGATTTCTGTTTGATGCCTATGAGGCTTGCGGTAATTTCATAATGTTCCCATACTCCTATTTATTTCGTCGAAATTGGAAGAGGGCGTATCTTTTTACGTACGAAAAGGTAAATATGGAAATACCGGGTGCTCAGAGCGAATGTATTAAAATAATTTTTACACTTTTAATTTTTTTTTCCTTGCCTTGTCAAAATGCTTTTTTTTGTAGAACATTACCTTTCTCTCATGATGATTCAGGATCTAAAAACCAATTTTAATAATAAATAAGATATTTATTTACAGTACAGATTATATTTGTAAAGTCACAATAATACTTCAAGCAACAAAATTTAAATGAGTTAAATTATAGTTATAACAATAATGGGGTTTAATGAAATAGACACAAAAATATTGGAACATTTTCCATCAAAAGTGGACAGTCTTTGATATCCAAGGTATTTGAAAATTAAATGGACATGGAATCAGATCTGCTTTTGTGAAACTTTTAGAACCAAATACATTTCTCAGGAATATCAATTTTGCAAAAATTAAGTTTTGAAATGTTCACATTTTGTGGAGCCGAATTTACAATTTACATGTGTAATATACTAAAATTAAAATACACTAAGTATTTACTTTGTTATAAATCGGAAGTCAAGGAAAGATTCCAAATCTTCTTGTAACTGATAGACAACTTCTTGTATGCTGACTTAGTGCAAGGTAAATACTTTGTTAAAATCAGTAATCATAAAAATATATTAGGATGTCCAATTAATTTTAAACTCCTTGTAAAATTACATCTATACAGCAGAATTTCAACATTCTTTTTGACATATACATTTATTACAATAAATAACTTCATAATTATTCGATATTTGTGAAACTCATTCTGCAAAATTTAATATTTAAATCCTCAGTCTAATTCACAAGTCTCATTTCTATCATTCTTTTTCCGAAATTTCATACTGGTTCTAAGAAAACTAAAGTATTTCTAGTCAATGCCCAAATTGATACTACCTGCTTCTTATGTAGAAGTTATTTGTGGTATTCTCATTCATATTTTGGTCACTCTTGAGTCTTGAAGGACAATCAGAATACAACTGAAAATTTTCTCCAAAAATAGGACTTATTCTTATACATATATTCTTATTCGGAATTCTCACCATCATAATTTGAAGACTGAAATGAAATCTCAACTTCAGGATTTGTGAATCAGGCTGACGATAGTTTCTTGTTCGTCTAAGGCTAGAATGCTGTTCAACTTGTGGTCAGAAAAGAATGAGCTTACGAAAGAATGTTGATAAAAATGTAAGTCAAATAGCTTTAAAAAATATAAATATTCGATATCTTTCCAGGGAGATTCCAAGTTAAATCCAGATGCGGTGTTTACCGAGGCTAGAATTTTTTTTCAGGGACGGTTCTGATTTTTGTCGTTGCTTGGGAGAAAACGTTATTCCATATGCTCATTCTTATTTAAAATTCTAGGAATATGAAAACAGACCCATAGATAGAAAGATATGTTAAAAATTGTAGTTATTGTTTAATTGAAATACAAGCTTAACGTTCTAGAAAAATAGCTTGAAAAATACATCTAACTGAATCACATTATCAACTAACCACGATGCACGATTTTCCATCACAATTCAACAAATATTTACAAAAGTTTAGAAACCACACAGGTTTGAGATATCTTCAGATTCAAATAAATAATTTAATGAAATAATTTAAAACCTCTCAACCACTGGAATATTGATAAATATTTAGAGAAATCTGGTTAATATAATAGTTGTAATCACAGAGTCAACTTCACATATTTCACAAGGAATTATTAATTCCTTTCAGTAACCTCCAAATTATTTTCGCCTATGGTATTGTAAAAGGATCACTTCTTAGATTTCCTATAATCACCATATAAATTGGAGATAAATAAAAATAGTTATACAATTTTCATAAAACTAAATTACTGAAATATGATCTCTATTACCTTCAAACTAAATTTGAATGAAGGAAATATTGAGTCTGTAATATTCAATAAATGACCGCAAAACAAGATAATGAAAGTGGGGAAATGACTCTATTAGCAATTCAATATTTTAGTGGTCATAGAGGAATGCATAAAATGTATGAATACATAAAAAAATTGTTTGTTCCGCATTATATTTTATATTCAGAATTCCCAAAGCCTATCTTATTCACTTTGAGCAGTATCAGAATTCTCGCAGATTCACCACATAAAAAATTCACTAGTCACATTTTTATAACAGTCATCCCGATTGAAGTATCATAATTCGCCGCAATTTGATTTCAATAGTAGGTCAGGTGGTAAGTCAATGATATAACTTTACCCAAGTTTTCCCGAAAAACAAAATCGAGTGGTTTTTATACATCAATAATTATAATTCACCACAGACCAGCTGATACTCCCCCAAGATAGGTGGGTGAAAAAAACAATAACTTGTTAAATTATTGCGCAAATGCCCAACTCAGAAGTAAACGTACCACACGCATTATTTTTTGTGGAGGTGTTATTTCAAATAGTTTGAGTTATGGAATTTATTCAGCGTATGTTATCAAAATATATCAACATTTTATCTGAAAAAGTCGGGGAAAAGAACGGATAAATTTTGAGAAAATATGAAATTCAATGATTTCTAGATCACACAAAATGGAGTAATATTCACGTAGTTGAATCTAATCAGAGTTTTAGTTCCTATGTACCTTGATGGATTCAATATTTCTGTAATTATATTAATGTTCCTTAAAATTTTAGAAAAGTTTTAAGATCACACCATACAAAAATCATTTTGTCCAATCATCAGCACCTTATTTTTCCTCCTCATTTGCTACTGAGTACTGAAACAAGATAGATGGAGGAGTTGAAACATGGTGTAGAATTTACTAGAATTCTAAAGAGCATCTCTATATCGCTCTGGGAAACAAAAGCCACTAAATTCTCTATTCGGGTCAAATTGAGATAACCAAGAACACACCTCAAGGTGAACATTATTTCATAAACCACCTTTCAAGTACAGGGTGATTGTTCATATTTTACTCAATAGCTATCTCAGTTAATATTGGTCTAACAGAAACGTTAAAAATAACCAGTTTATGTGAAATTTTCAAGTTTACGATGTTTTATTGCATTTTCTAGTAATAGATTCTAAAAGCCCCTAAAAAATACTTCATTTTAGCCCATTTGAACGTATCTGTAAGACCAATATTAACTGAGATAGCTATTGAATAAAATATAAACAATCACCCTGTAAACACCACATCAAGCAGGGCTGTACCAGATTCCAGATTTAATTTTGAGATTATTGGATTCACTGTGAATACATTGTTTTAGGTCATTTTTTCCGCGAGTTCGTTTCATTTATTTTATATCGAAGATATTTTCATCACTGATCAATTAAATTTTCGTTTTCATTTCGATATTTCCATATATGATGAAATGACTCTGCTCATATTTCTTATTTGGCGACTTTAATTTTTGAAATAAAAATATGCAAGCACCTCGGGAGCAAATTTGAAGGATCTGAAATTCAGTACTAAATTCTCAATTCTAGTACATTTTCTAAGTGCGATCTGGTACTATATTTCTTCGGTCAGGAACAGCCCCGACATCAACCTTCAAAATCAAAAACCGGCGAACCCTGATCTGTAACACTCCACCCCGGCCCAACCCCCTTAGTCGCTGTCCTCGTCGCCCGGCCTATCGAACCCCGACAAATCGACGGCGGCCAGATGGCCCTTCATCAGCGCGTACTCGATGAGCGCCAGATGGCAGAACACGTACTGGTCGGGCATCTGGATCGAGTAGGCGCGCTGCGACCTTATCCGCTCGACGGTGCCTCGGATATCCGCCGAACCGACGTCCTCTAGCCTCGATATGCATATGTCGAGGGTGCAGAAGGTACCTTGAAACGATGATCGACATTCAAAGCTAAATAGATTAATGATTCAAGGAGGAAATTGTTTTACTACTGTCAAATGTACGCCCATAACCTCAGAAACCTACAATAATCTATGAGTCTTCATCCATTTATGCAACCAATCACTTCGAAGTTTCCAAATCACGTTGGTACGTACCCACACCTACGGTCTAACGTTCACCAAAGTACACGTCCCAACAACCAAAACCTGCAATTACCCTTAATCTATTCTTCTAGGCCCCGCCCTCAAAGACAAGCCGAGCGCCACACCCCCCGTCGGTACCTTAAACGATTATCTACATTTGAAGCAGAACATATGATCGATAGTTCAAGGGGGAAACCATTTCACTACTGTAAAATATATGCCCAGGACCTCAAAAATCAGCAATACCTATGGGTCTTCATCCATTTATGGATCCAATCACTTCGGAGTTGTTTTTAATAACGTTGGTTCCCAACAGAACTCACCCACCATCCAACGGTCACTCAAGTACACGTCACAACAACCAAAACCTGCAATTACCCTTGATATATTCTTCTAGGCCCCGCCCTCAAAGATCAGCCGGGTGCCACACCCCCCCGTCGGTCAAACCTGCCCCAATATCTACTACTAGGCAGGCATCTGGGTCGAGTAGGCGTAACCTCGATATGCATATGTCGAGGGTGCCGATGGTACCTTGAAACGATGATTGACATTTAAATCACCCAACAAAACACACCCACCGTCCAACGGTCACTTGAGTACACTCAACAACCAGAACCTGTAATTACCCGCAATATATTCTTCTAGGTCCCGACCTCAAAGAACAGCCTGGTGCCACACTCCCCGTCAGTCGAACCTGCCATAACATCTATAGTATAAAATACCTATATTGAGAAGTGCACAGTGATTCAATACTATCGGGAGTTGAATTGAAACAGTTGTCAGTACTTCTAAAACCTACGCTATAACCTGTAGTCCATTATCTATTATTTATGAACTAGTCATTCTGAAAACTTCAGTCTTCCACATACACGTACCAACACCCTGGACATTCAATGACATTGAGACCCATCTTTACACCATAGACACCACAACTCATCCCCTCTGAAGACATATTCCCATGTCATGGCCATCAGTAGTTGACAACCTTCAGCCTATCAAGTCTGGGCTCCTAAGCCTCAGGATCCAAGCACCGCCTCCATCCCATTAGGCTCCGCCCTCTACAAATACACGACCCCATACCTACTACCTCAATATCTATGCACTAATTCTCGAGACAGCAATGAAACATTTGAATAAGTGAGCATAAGATTTCATTCACAATCGATTAGTGCTGTGAACTTTAGTTTATTTTTCAAATATTCTGGAACTTCATGCTCTTCTTAGGCTCGATGATCTCATATTTGTTCAACTACCTAGATGTTTTAATGGAAGATGAAATGTCGCATCTAGAGAAGAGGCATGCTTGTGTTTTGTTTGCATTGAAATCTACCAAGTTATTGGATCCCCATTCGAGAATTGTTGCCAGGTCCATATTTATGTTGTTCTCCCTCGTTCGTTTCTGGTTTTCCTGGATGGTATTACAGCCCTGGAAGAGAAGGCGAAATGGAGGGTACTATCATCCGCGAAGCTGTGTACTGGACATGAAGTTGCTTCCAACAAATCTTTGATATGGAGTAGAAATAGTGTTGGTGCTAGAATTGATCCTTGTGGAACACCAGCATTTATGATAAGAGAGTCAGATGAAACTCCGTCGACCACTACATGGAGAGACCTGTTTGAGAGAAAACTAGCTAGCAGAGAACATAGCTGGGGAGGCAAGCCATAAGATGGAAGCTTGGCGAGGCGTCCGTGGTGCCAGACTCGATCGAACCCGATATAAATAATCAAGGATTTCATGGCATAATTTTGTCCAACTTTTCACTAAAAAATGAACCAAATCAGAAAGTAAACTCGACTCACCTGTCCGCCCTATGCCGGCGCTACAATGCACGACGATGGGCGGCCCTCTCGGGTGCCCCGCCCAAGTGTCTCCGAGCTCGACCACCATGCTGGCCTGTTTTCGACGAACTCTCTCGAGGAATTCCAACATCGCCTTGGCAGAATGCGGCACCCCGTAATCGGGCCACGAGGTGAATTGCCAATGTGACACTTCCCTAGTTTCCTCGGTCTTGAAAGAAAAAACAGAAGGATGATTTAGATAAATTATAGGTCTTCTGCATCTAGCAATGAAAGTAGAAAAGTGATCACTTTGCTTGTTTTCCATGGAGAGTACAGAATGTATTTTCCACAATGATAACTGATTAATCTGTGCCCAAGCACAGTTAATCAATTATTTTTGGATGTATGACAAATTGATATTCATCATAAAGGACGTAGAAAGAAATTCTGAATTGAGAAAACCCAATCACGAATCTGTGAATGATTTTTTTTTGAAGTTCCAAGCTCATCAAGATCAGAGTTTATACAAGTATACTTCTCCTATACATTTCAATTTTCATTTCAATACTGAACATATTGGTTAGTTATATTTTTATATCATACATCATATTATTCAACAGATTTGAGATATGATTATCAATTCTCAATTTCAGGGGATTTTTATTTTTCATGCTCTCCTTTTGGATGTTCAACAGATATAATTCAATGCTGGATGTGGCAAATTGCCTAGAAAGTAGTTATTTTCTGTTGAATATTCAGAATGATATTATGTGCATATACATATTTTTATCTTAAGGAGAATGCAAATTCTCAACTCCAGAAGATTTTGTTTTCAAATTCTTATCGTGTGTGTTCAATAGATAATTCAATGTTTGTCGTGGCATATATCAAGGAAAGTAGTTGTTTTCTGTTGAATAAACCGAGAAAGAATTGATACTTCTCACATAGAGAATGTGAATTCTCAATGTATTTCTTTATATACATATCCATTTTTTCATGTTCATAATGTATCTGAGAATATTCCTTTTTAATCAATTATTAAAAAAGTAAGTAAAATAAGTAGCGATTGACGAAATTGTTTACGTCTAACCATCAATTCATGAGAAACATTCTAAGTCACGATTTGCCTAAGGAATTAGGTAGAACAAGGGCTTTGTGTGCTAAATTCAATGATACCTTGTTATTTATTTCAATTTTATTGACAATTTTGTTAATCTTTATTGCTTTGAGCCGAAAAGTTTAATAGCAAGAGATGTTTGAACAAGACATTACGCACATCAGACGCACATAAAGTAATTATAGCTCATCTGTATTATATATTCAAATAGATAATTCAGTCAGACAGTTTTCTATGTTTATTTATTATTCAGTCCGTTCACATCTCATTTACCATGACTACCATTCAGCACACTATAATAATATTCCATAGAGTATTCTATATAGTGTGATTATTATACAACATGCCCCTTTCATAAAAATCAAGGAGTCAAATAACAATAAACAATTCAATGTGATCATTATACAACATGCCCCTTCTATAAAAATCGAGGAGGAGTCAAAATAACAATCAAATGACACAAAATCTCATCCATCTTGAAGACAACTCTTCATTGGATCAGTACACGAAGTCTCTCAAGGTAGAAGGTATCTTCAGTATTCGACCTCTAGAAGACATCCGAACATTCTCTCTTCCTTGTATCATCTCGTTTTTTTCTGTGGATCCGTTTCTCGGCATCAATGCTGCTTCTTCTGAGTGTTCTCTGCCGCCCCCGGAGCTTCTATTCTTCCTCGGACTGCCTCTTGTAATTTCCGGTACATCGGGAATGGTTGTTGGAAAATCTTCTGAGGATGATGAACTTGAATGATAGTTATCGAACTATTCAGACTCTTTGGAGGTGTGAGCTAACACGCATCGTTTGGGAGAGATTGGGACGGTTTGAGTTCGATCATCAGTTTTATTTGTTGAGACTGGTTTCAAATTTATTCGATTCCTTCTGTATGTTCCGCCATCATTAGTTTCAACGAGATAGCTTTCAGGTTGGCGATGAGGACTGATAATCCTTCCAGGTATCCAATTTCGAATTCCTTTCTGCATCATCACTGGTTGATCATGTTGTAAAGGTGGTAATCGTTGAGCATTTTTATTATAGTACGATGAAGATGAAGTTTGATTATTCTTCAAAATTATCAAGTTCCTGTTAGTCTCAAAATTTGGCTTCAATATCCTTCTAGAAACTGGTAGTGTCGTGTTGAATTTTCTTCCCATCAGCATCTCAGCAGGAGAGGGTAAATTAGCTTTTGATGTACTATTATATTCCATTGTTACCAGATAAGGATTTTTGTGTGGGCATTTCAACAACATGTTTTTCAACGTTTGAATATGTCTTTCTATCAATCCGTTCGATTGAGAATAAGTGGGACTAGATGTTACATGTCGTATATCAAGGTCTTTCAGGAAATTGATGAACAAATAAGAACCGAAAGGAGGACCATTATCAGACATAACAGTAGCTGGTAGTCCATGAGTTTGAATATAAAACATAATGCATCTATAACGGAGGCTGCATTTTTATTCTTCAATAATACTAATTCCATGAATTTTGAGTGATAATCACATAAAACAAGAAAATTATCCTCATTCACCTGCATGAAATCAATTCCAATTTTCTCCCATGGTAATTCAGGAACTGGATGGGGGTGTAGTGGTTGTTTTTTATTCGATTTGGAGAATTGCAGGCATGTCAAACATCCAGATATCAAATCATGAATTTGTTTATTTATATTAGGCCAAAAAACTGAATCTTGGGCTTTTTTCTGACAAGCAATAATTCCTTGATGTGTTGAATGCAATCTTCCAGACAGTTTTCTATGTTTATTTATTATTCAGTCCGTTCACATCTCATTTACCATGACTACCATTCAGCACACTATAATCATATTCCATAGAGTATTCTATATAGTGTGATCATTATACAACAATCTGTACCTTGCAATTACAAAATATGAATGCACAAATAGAAAAGCTATTATTACCCGAATATCGCGAAATGCGTAGGAAAAGTCACTAGGCATTATGCTGATTTCACCAATTTGGTGTATCTCTACCGTAGTGATGTTATAGATGAATTTTGACTGAGCATTAGGAAAATTAAGTTTTTCTATGAGTTGATAAAAATGGCTGTAATTAATATTTTGAGCTTTCACCACATCATCTGATACTGATCATAGGTTCCCATCCTTCAATCTGTGGTGTAATAATGATTCACTATAGTCTGTCTGTCTACCATTATTACTGCATGTATATAGCACTTATGGCAGTAACTCATTGAGACTCAGTTCAGAAAGAAACGAGACGAAATAGTAGTTTACCATCAAGTGCGGAAAGTGACACGCGATTGCAGATGGCCGAACGACGCGTCAGTGGAGTTCGGCTAGCAATCAAATCAATTATCTGGGGGTTTTTGGGGTCGGATTATGATTCTTTCGTCAGAATTTGAAAATTCGGTTGGAATTTGGAAATTCAAGATGGCGGAACCAATATGGCGGACGAGTTTTGTAATTATGTTCCGATTCTATTGACATACCTCGTTGGTCCCAGCACTGGGACCAAACGCCCCATAAGTCGAAACTTGTGCGGAGTTAGGTTTACATACAAACACAAACATCCATGGCCTAACTAGGATTCGAACCTATGTCTCGGTGGGAGTCCCCATACGAACTCAGCGCCTTCACGCTCTCGACCACCGAGCCGAGTCCTAATTTGATGTTTTGACTTTGTGCTTTTCTCATTGAATATGAACAATTATCACTCCACTTTGAGCTACAATAGACTTCTTCCAACGTTCCATACTCACTTTATTATTCGTAAGACTAATGGTGGTGACGGTGTAGTCGGTGTCCGTTTCGACGGCGAGCGTCTTGACGGTGAACTGTCCGTAGACGGCCTCGCCGTCCGCCTCGGGCTCCCAGTACTGGTGGCACTTCGGCCTGCCCCGCTCCATCGCCCTGGTCGTCATCACTATCACCAGCGAGTGCTGCTCCCATATCATGCGCCAGAAGTCGGCAGTCGTCTTCGGAAGGGGACCTACACGATGAGACATTTTGGTTGATTCTGTTCGGATCTTGTTATAACTAGAGTCACTGGATATTAGTTTGATAAGAGTTCGGACACAGAAATGACAACAGTTAGGGTTTTTGAATGTTTAGATTCATAAAGTTACACACCTTGCATTGTGACAAGAGCACCATAGTCGTCCCGCGCTTTCTCATTCAAAATTTTTTGAATTTGACAATTTATTTTATAAACGTCAGAATTGAAATGACATTTCATAATTATTATACTTTCGAGATAAAAGCAGCTATGGAAATCACTTGCTGTATAATAAATTGTGCCAATTTTGAAACAAATGGATATCATTTATCGATTTTTCAAATCAAATATCAAGCATTCGCTTATGGAAGGAGGATATGAAACGGCCTGGGTGGAAAATCAATTTGAAGACGAGCGAAATTTGTGAGGTACTCATTGAAATTCACTTCTTATAACAACATCTGATTAGAATGAATCTATATTTTAGGCCCATTTTCAAACAGAAGATTTCAAATTCTGTTTGAGAGAATCTGCTGTTCCATCAATTTACAAAGCAGACAATTTCAAGAACAAAATTCCATTATTATCATCACACAAAATACAAAACAAAATAATCATGGAAAAAGGGGAAATGATCGCGAAATTACAATATGAAATTGAAAATTTCAAAACGAAACTAAGAAAAGCAAGTAAACTACAACGTCATATATTATTGAATGGCGTTTTTGGTGCTGACCGCGAATTCAAAATTGAACAGTGAAAAGTGAATAGATATTTATGTATCAAGGGAATTATTATAAGGGCCTTAATTACGCTGGAGGTTATCGTTTTGGAGATATTTTCAATATCGATCCATGTTACTTAGCTCCTAGGGTGCTAAGTGAAGTTGCTGAGTACTTAACAAAACCAAGTATTTGGTAGGTCTTTATCGAAAAATGATTTGTTCTCTGTATTTCAACACCCTGTATCTCCGAAATGAAGCATTTCCAGACACAAGCTTATATATAGACTTTATTTCTTAAAATTGTCTCAGGAATATTTCACTGGAGTACAGTTTCACATACAATAAGGAATTATAGCTATGAGTTCATCCATATGTATATATTATCTGATATCAGAATGTTGTTACATGCATTTTTTTCATTTATATAAATCTTGCTCTGCTAGAAGTGTATCACTATGAATTGAAGTGGGTGTTTGTACCCTATACCCGGTGTCCATCTACGGCTATGATTGATTTGACAGAAAATATAACCTCTAAAATCGTATCTGACAATCAGGCGCCACTAGGGAAATTGAAAAGACAAAGAGCAGAATATATGTCTTATTCTTTCATTCACTTAAACCATTGTATTATAGAAAATAGAAAAGGACAAAGGTTCAGCTGTGTCCGAACTCTTATCAAACTAATACCATCCAGTGACTCTAGTTATAACATTGCTAGAGAGCATAACAATAATGTTATGATCATAACATATTTTATTTTTTCATTTATTTGAAGTACACCACTTAATATAATAGGATTCCAAGTGGTACATCTATAATAATATTATAAAGAGGAAAGATTTGATTGTTTGTTTGTTTGTATGTATTGAATAGGCTCCGAAACTTCTGGATCGATTTGGCTGAAAATTGGTGGGGAAGTAGCTTAGAACCAGGAGATGGTTATAGGCTACTTTTTATCCCGGTACCATTAAGAACTCCAAGATGGCGAATTTATTATTTCTGACGAGTTTTGTAAATATGGTCCGATTCTATTCGAAATTGCTATCTGGGGGTTTTCTGGGTCGGAGATTATGATTCTTTCGTCAAAATTTGAAAATTTGGGCGGAATTTGTAAATTCAAAATGGCGGACGAGTTTTGTAATTATAATCCGACTCTTTTCAACATTGGTACCAAGGGGTTATCATGATCGGAGATTATAATCCCTCCGTCAAAATTAAGAAATCCAAGATAGCGGATCCAAACTGGCGGATTTCATAATAAGGATCCGATTTTATTCAAATTTAGTATCTGGTGGTTCTCGGGTTCAAAGATTATGATTGTTTCGTCAAAATTAGGAAATTCAAGATGGCGGACCCAATATGGCGGACGAGTATTGTAATTATGATCCGGCTCTCTTCAAAATTGTTATCTGGCTGTTTTCGGCGTCGGAAATTATGATTTTTTTGTCAAAATTTGAAAAGGGCGGGATTTGGAAATTCAAAACGGTGGAACCAATATACCGGACGAGTTTTGTAATTTTATACCGAATCTATTCAAAATTTGTAAGTGGGCGTTTTCGGGATCAAAAATTATGATTCCTTCGTCAAAATTAGGGAATTCAAGATGGTAGATCCAATATTGTGAACGAGTTTTGTAACTATGTTTCGATTCTATTCAGAATTTTCATCTGGAGTTTTAGGAGTCGGATATTATTATTCCTTCGTCAAAATTGGGAAATTCAAGTGAACTAAAAAGAAGTTGAAATAAATGGTAGTTTGAAAAACTAAAGAAACACGCTTTTATAGATAGGGAAACTAAAAAGGAGTAGAAAATTAAATAATAATAGTGTCTTGAGGAGTATTGAACTGAAAAAATATATTATGGAAATAATGTATATAGCAAAACGACGTTTGCGAGCCTACTTAGTATAAAGTAACAAAAAACATTAAACATTTTGAAATCATAAAAAAATAGTAAACGGACAATAGTAATTATAATGGTTAGATACTTTCACACAAGATACAAAATACATATAAAACTGTGTATGTACAAATTCAGACTGCAGCTTCAAAGTTGCCTGTGATTTAAGGCGACTCAGTGAAATATTGAAAATATCAAGGAAAAAAAATGCTCATTCTATTGTAAGTTTAGATGTGAATGCAGTGCTGTCATAATTAATTCGGTGATTTTGCAGGTAGAAAAACTATCTGTTTCTAGTATTCCTAGGATTAGTATTGACGAAAAATGTTTTCAGGATGTCAGAGCAAGTTTGCGCCATCAAGTTTTAGAATTCTTTGGAAAACATGGAAAACCATTGTTTTAGCTATTGAATTGAGTGATTTTGTAAAACAAAATTTTTCATATATCTGAAATCACTATTAATAATGAATCAACTTACCGTATCACTATAAAATGACAGCATATAAGTAAGACTAGTAAATTTTCCTCATTTTTAGAAGAAAATTTTGACAACATACATAAGACTGATATGTTAGCGCTACATGATTTCATGTTTCGAAGGATTTTGGGTAAACCTCATCATTTGTGAAGTTTGTTTTACAAAAGCTATATGCTTACCAAATATTCGAAAATAATCGATCATATTACTATTTATTTTGTTCTGTAATGGAGAATTATGAGAAAATTGGTAAAATTTTCAACACCCTTGACTTTCAACTGCTCATTTATAAACAATTATATAATGACACGTTCGATAGATATTTTTGAAGGTGTTCAGGGAGAGATTTACCTTGTGTGTTGATGAACGCATTTTTCTGTTTGTATCCATCCACGAAATTGGCGTGGATGTAATCACTATCTTTGTCGTTGTCCAGTTCGGACAAAATAACTCTACTATGGTCATAACACAGCACATCAGTATACCTATTTTTAGGAAGGTTATTCTTCGATTTGGCTACGTTGAAGGTTCCGTCAGGCGGTCTAGACCTGAAAAAGATAAATATAATGATGTGTGATACTTCTGAAAAATAAAAATAATATAATTTCTAGATTGATGAATCCACTCAATTGTTGAGAAGGTTTTGATAAACAATGGTGATTAATTGTTTCGCCTTTGGATGCAAGAACGAGCAAGACAAAAGGAAATTGTCATTCCATGAGTAAGTTGAATATTGTTCAGATTTTTGGAAAATATAGTTCTTGAAATGATCTTCAGTTAGGTGTACAATGTTCCCAGTCTCAGAATATATTTAAAAACTATACCTATATTATTTGTCAAAGTAAAATACTTCCATGACTTTTCCTTAAACATATTATTAAGTAATATTATTTGTTGCAGTTTTCCATTGAATTATGGATTAAGGCAGTTCGTAGAGAGAGTTGGACTCCATCAAAAACCAGCAAGCTTTGTGGAGAGCATTTCCTGCCAACTGATTATTTATTTAGACATACCAGGTACTGCTAGGTTATTGAAACCAGATGCTGTACCCAGTATATTTCTATTTCCTAAGCATTTGTTACCAAAAAATACTGATCCTTGAAGAAAAATAAGAAAACTCATAGGAACCTAGTTGATTAATAATGGAAAAAAAAGTATGATTGCACCTCTTTAAAATAAAAAACTAGCTATAGTAATTTATTTTCAGGATGCATCTGTGGAAGTTCATAACATTGGGTCCTAAGGAAGATGTTTCTCATATTATGGACTTTACCTATGACTTTCAGCTCCCAAGTTTCGAAGTTCATCAATAAAGAAACCCAAACTGTTCCTTTGCAGAAGGATATTGTATTGAGAATTCTATTTTTTCAATTTCTAATAGGGATATGTTTGTAGGCAGTGACCTAATGGTTAAATAGGAACCTATGGAAATTATGCTCAAAATGGACCTTATAGGTAGTCAATACCATTCAAGAACCTCTTTTCAAATTTTTCCTATCGTTTTTCTTTATTGTGACATTTGAATGAAAATACTTGACTTGACTATTTGACTTCCTAATCCTGTAAGAATAAAAATGAAATTTCATTTTTAAGTCAATGAAAAAATCAATGATAATTTTTCAATGATAATTGACTGCAACATTTTCCTTCTTCCTATATGAATATTTTTATTTAATCACGTTTACTCTTAAATAAAAGCAAAAAACGAGAAAATACTTCGAATAATGCGAGCGCTTCCCATTAGCCAACATAAGATAGAAAGAGATAGGTATCCGTAAACACTGTGCAATGCCTGAAAAATATTTTTGCCTCACTCGTCGTTCACAGACTCCCTTCCAGTTGTTTATATTGAGTTCATTGCCAGGGAGACACCCCAAATATACACATATACTGTATATCAGTTCAACCGAATAAACATAGATGCCACACCTGTCGTGCATTTCGCGAGAACGGCCCTGCCACTGACCTGATCTCGGCGTACTCTTGCACGAGCCCCGCCCGACCCCTGTCGCGCGCCCCCTCCACCAGCTGGGCGGCCGTCACCGCCTGCGCGTCGCCGGGCAGCGAGTCGTCGTCGGAGAAGCCGCTCGACGCGCTGCTGGGCGGGTGCGGGGCGGCGTGCACCTCGTCCGCCGTCCACCCGTCCGCCGCGTGGCCGGCGCCGGTGGTGATGGCCGAGATGTCGGAGTGCTTCTGCGGCGAGGGGGTCTTCCCATCTGCAATAATAATAATAATAATAATAATAATAATATCCACAGACACAATCAGGGTCCCCGCTGCCATATGCGCAAAGTGTGCAATGCACACGGGCGCCATCCTTTAGGGGCGCCAAAACCCAGGGTCAATAGCTATTTATATATCGAAGGAGCAAAGGTTTATGTTTATGCTGTTTATGCTTGTTGGCGAAAAAGTTTTGCCTAACGGTGGACTTGAAGTTTTCGCGTTTGAGCTTCATGCTATGGCCTCTCAGCCTGGGGTCAGTGTTCAGCTCAAAAATATGCTGCATGTCAATGGAGAATGTATCGTGCAGTATGCGGTATGTCAGAATAGCATCTCCTCTGGCTCGTCTTTCTTTGAGAAATGGAATCTTCAATCGGGTTAATCTATCTTCGTAAGATAAGTGCCTGAGTGAGGGTACCATTCGGGTGGCAAGACGTTGAGTTCTCTCTAAAAGTTGGATGTCTTTCACTAGGTGTGGGGACCATATTTGAACACCATACTCTAGTAGAGGACGTATATACGACTTGTATAGTTGACCAAATAGTTGGGGATTAGGATTGGTGAAACACTTGCGCAGTAGATAGATGCGACTATTTGCTTTGTGTACAACATCTGTTACATGACTCGACCAGGAGAGTTTTTTGTTGATGGTGATACTTAGATCACGTTGTTCATCCACGGATGGTACTGTATTGTTGAATAAACGGTAGTTGAGGGATGGATTGTTGTTACCAAGATGTAGCACACAACATTGGCTGTCGTTCAAGGGGATGTCCCAATCAGAGCACCATTGTTCTAGGTAAGCAAGATCGGTTTGTAGCTGAGCATGACTGGTTGCTGGATTTCCAAAAAATTTACTGTCATCGGCGAAAAATAAATGGTCCGAAGAGATGACATTTTTCAAGTCTGAGGCATATAATAGAAACAACGTCGGTCCAAGGACAGATCCCTGAGGCACCCCTGATAGGACATCGTAGTAATTTGAAAATGAAGAACCAACTCTGACTCTGTACTTCCTATTGCTGAGGAATCCATCTATCCACTTCAAGAGGGCGCCCCGAACTCCAAAATGTTCGAGTTTGAAAACAAGTTTATTCTTGGGTACCTTGTCGAAGGCTCTAGAGAAGTCCAGATAAATAATGTCTACTGGAGCTGAAGAGTCTAGAGCTCTCGTCCAATTGTCTAGGCAGCAAAGTAGATTTGTTGTTGTAGATCTTCCAGGAAGAAATCCATGTTGAGCTGGAGGTATCGTGTCATTTTCAATGAGAAATGGTAGAAGTTGATCTAAAATTATCCTTTCCATAATTTTGGCACATATAGGTACTAAGCTGATGGGCCTGTAATTGTTGGGATCTAGTTTATCACCTTTCTTGTAAATAGGTGTTACAGATGCCGAGAGCCAGGCAGAAGGAAGAGAGTAATGCGCAAAGGAATATTCGAAAATGTGGCTAAGTGGAAGAGACAGGGCTGTAGCATATCTCTTTAGGATATAGGGCGAAATGTTGTCTGGGCCAGGTGATGTGGTTGGTTTCAAATCCTGTAATGTTACATGATCTAAGATTTTACATGATCTGAGGTTACAGAACGCAAATCAATTTGACATTGACACTTCTGTCACATTGAAATAGTTTATTGTGATGTTGTTTATATTGAGTTCATTGCTAGTTAGTAATTACGTCAGTGATTCTCACCGTATTGCGACAAGGGCGATTCCGGCCCCGAGCTAGTCATTGACAGCAGACAGTGCGACAGCCAGCCATTGTGGTCCAGGACGAGCGTGCCGCCCAGCCTGGTGGGCAGCGATTCGCGCGGGATGTGGCTCGACAGCTGCGCCACCGACACCGTGTAGACGCGTTCGCGCAGCTTCTCGCGCACGAACAGCCGCAGGATCTTGAAGGGGGCCTTGAACCACAGCGGCGCCGTCACTATGAGGACCTTCTTCAGCTTAGCGGGGTAACCGCCCTGGAAAAAAAATAAGAGAACATGGAAATTTAGCCCACAAGAACTCGACAATATAGACAATAGACAATTTATTCACAACATGAAAATGTTTACATAATAGATTGTAGATGGGTCGTATAGGCTGAGAGACCTCTCGATCACTGCGACATAGAAGATCTATTGTGATTACCCCTATCTAGTTTTGGTCCTCTAACCCTAGACTTCTGATGAATCCTACGATTTTCCTGACGGTTGACTTTTCCACTTCAGCAGGGGTGAGATAGACCTGTTCTAGGTGGTTCAGCCTTTGGCACATAATAATATATCGTATAAACGTAATAGGAGAGTGAATATATATCGCTTAATCTACGAGGTATATTATAGTATGTGTACCATAATACGGCATACATACCTGTGTGTAGAGCGAAAAAGGTTAGTAATAAAGAGGTACATATAAATATTCAAAAAGAGACCTACACATACAGTGTGACCCACTTCTAATGGAAACATCTTACGTAATAGTCCGGAAAATGATATTAGGAGTTGAAATAGGTCGAAAATCACTTCAGATTCGGAATCAGGACACCCTAATCACTATTTATATTTTTCCTGGAAAATTTTCATTTCTTAAAAATTAAATTTTGTCGCACTCTTTACGGAAGCACCCCCGTATCTTACGTAATTGACTTTATCTTTGGACTTTCTCTTCCTCCTGGAAATCACAGCACCCTACCCCAACAATTACTAGATATGTTACTTTTCTGTTTACAAAAATTACATAATGATTTGACGTCGTAGATTTATTTCATTATCCTTTCTTGGAATTCGTATAGTATAAAATAGATCTGAATTTTTGACAGGGTGTTTACTGCTGAAGTAAAAATCGACCTGGCAACCTTGGTCCACGCGGAGAGTGAGTTGACAACTATCATTCGCTGTTGTCAAATTAATTATGCACGAAATTCGATTGATTTCACGTGTGACCTCTGAGGTGTGTTTGAGGTCGACGAAAAAATGTAATATGCACCTCGGCGAAAAACTGCCTATTGTCTCGACTGATTGCTAGCCTCGGCTAAGGACTCGGTTATCAATTTGGAGACTCGACTATAATAGACAGATTTTCGTCCTTGGTACATAAATAACTATTTTTCCACCACTACCTATGAAACCTACCATTATTTACTTCTTTTCGAGGCGTAAAGTGTGTTTTTACTACCAAGGTAGTTTTCGTCATTTTATTAACCACTAGTCAATAAAGACATAGCCACCTCTGTTATAATTAACCCGAAATCACTATTCTGATGCGAGATTCGTATTGATGGCACTGGAATCTATACAGGGTGAGTCATTGAAACGGGAAAGTGAGATAACGACTTCGCTGTTTGAGATAGATAAACAAAAATTATTGTGATGGTCTAGGCTCATGAGCAACACATTCCCAAAATATTTCGCGTTATACAGGGTGACTCAAAAATGTGTGACGTATCAAAGTTATACTTTTTTTATAGGACACCCTGTATTTTATTGCATTTTCGGGTTCTCCTTTGTGAGCTGATTTCTTCAATGCATCACACTTTGGATCTAGCGAGAATGATTACAAGGATATAGGGTGTTCAAAATCGAGATTTTTCAACTTAAGGATTTTTTTGGGTCGAAACTATTCATGATTGGTCAAAACGGCTTACATGTCCCTACCTTGACTTTTGATTTACTATCTACCGATATCTAATTTGAACGAATACAGAGTGGTTCATAATTCTGAATTTTGAAATACCCTGTATTCGTCCAAATTAAATATCAGTAGACATGTGAGCCGTTCTGACCAATAATCAATAGTTTTGACACAAAAAAAATCTAAAGTTGAAAAATCTCGATTTTGAACACCCTATATCTCTGTAATCATTCCCGATAGATCCCTAGTGTGATGCATTGATGAAATAAGCTCACAAAGGAGAATCCGAGAATGCAATAAAATACAGGGTGTCCTATAATAAGAAGTATAACTTTGATACGCCACGTATATTAGAGTCACCCTGTATAACACGAAATATTTTGGAAATAAGCTGCTCATGAGCCTAGGGCCTAGACCATCACAACAATTTTTATTCATCTATCTCAAACAGCGAAGCCGTTATCTCACTTTCCTATTTCAATGACTCACCCTGTATAGTGGGTATTCATCATCAATAACGACTTGTCATATGTTGTCATGGTCATGGCGGAGAATTGAAAATAAATGCTATCATAGTGACAATAGGTCAATATTTTGGTTGGGTAATGATATTCTTTACTACCTCGGTGTATAAATAACTATTTCCGTCGACCTCGTATTAACGACTAAGTTTAATGTATATGAAATCGTTCATTAATGACCCCTATTAATAAACGATTTGTCTATTAATGCACGATTGTTTTATAGGCAACCAAACATACACCGCGTATTCATTGTTTATGCTATAATTTACGGAATATGCATTTAAATCGAAAATATGGATTTCATCGACGATTTTCCGTTAACGGGTTCGCCTTTCCAAGTTTTTGACACGATTTTAATCCCTGTTTTCTAACACAAGGAATTTATTTCCTATGTTGATCATTTCGACAAATGTCAAATGTCACTAATGTCAGTAACAAGGCTACTGGGTGTTTCTTAGCAGTTTCCGGATGGATGATGAATTCGCGAACCAAGTTTTCTTCATTGCAGGAGAAATGAGAAATATAGTCGACGGAAAAAATTTGTAACCAACTTGTATATTAAAAGGCGATTAATACACTAGTTGGTTAAATACCTATTTCACTTCCGTGATTACCTACATTCTTATTTTTTTCCTCGCTATATCTCAATTGATGACAGCGTGGGAGCGAGAATATGAGAGTCAAGAGTCAAACACTGATTGAATAAAAATATCGTAGAGTGCCAGGAAACATCTCTTAATTTAGAGAACGTCAACCCTGGCTACATAAAATTATCTGTCTCCCTCAGACAAAAATATATGACGGCGTCATCATGAGGGTTAGCGTATTAATTGACAAGAACACTATTACGAAGAGCTATGACTCACAGAGTTCTACATCCTTCCGGTTCGCAAGTCTGCACCTGGTTTCACTTACTTACCTAATTAAATCCTGAGGGGAATTGATTACGCCCCGGAAATGATGCCCAAGATGGAGAAAACCCAATATCACCGAATATTTATATCGGTATGCTCGTGGTTTAAGTCTAATGATGGACTTTATACAGGGTGTTTCAAAAAAACCTGACCCCCTCACTAGGGTAGGTAGAACACTGCAAAATAAGTTGGGTTTACTCAGTAAAAAAATTTCGTTACGGCATCCGTTATCAAGATACAAGGTGTTGAGAAAAGGATTTTTTTACACATTTTTCAAGATTATGTCGAAACTACTGGCAACATTGTGATGAAATTTTGTATGGATGTTTCTTGGAATCTGACACATCGCATACCTTTGTTTCTATATCTGACTCTCATAGAGGGCGCTAGTTACACGGTTCGTACCGAGTAGTTATGAACATAACTTTTTTGAGGTTAGATTTTTCAATCCAAATTTGATGTGAACTTGAACATCATTCAATTTCACACCTAAAAGGTACTCTTGGTAAAACTCGATACTGTGTTCCGTTTTCGAAATATTTCGATTAGAAAATGATCATGTGATAACTGTTGCTGGTATAAAGCTATGTAATAGAGCGAGTATTATGAAAAATTATCACCTATTTATTGAAAACCGAAAACAGCAATATATTTCTGATGCTAAACCTATTGATTTAACAATGAATCACAAGAATAACATCGAAACAGATTTGACTAAGAACATGGATTACACAGTTTTGTTGTATCTTGAGCAGAAAGTCTATGCTACATAGGTAAATTCACGTCAAGAGTTGTGAGACATAATTGAACATTGAACATCACTTAAATGACCTAACACCTGATCCTCAACTGTTTAGAAGAATAATACATTCTTAAGAAAAGAATATAGAATCGTGTATTCGTCGAAACGTAGGACATTTTGAACACTTATACTCTAACTGATTCAATATTTCATGTTTCTTGTCAAATATCTCTTAATTTTCTACTTATGATTCTTTGTTCCATCAATAACTTCAGCACAAGAATGATCCTATTGTTTTTGAATCTGAATAAATAGGTAATTGAACTCAATAAAATTCATTTTATACCACAGCATCAATACTACTCCAATATTTTCAAATCAAAATATTCCGAAAACGGAACATAGTATCGAGTTTCACCAAGAGTTCCTTTTTGGTGTAAAATTGAATGAGGTTCAAGTTCATATCATATTTGGATTGGGAAATCTAACCTCAAAAAAGTTATGTTCTAAACTACTCGGTACGAACCGTGTAACTAGCGCCCTCTATGAGAGTCAGATATAAAAACAAATGCATGCGATGTGTCAGATTTCAAGAAACATCCGTACAAAATTTCATCACAATGTTTCCAGTAGTTTCGACATAATCGTGAAAAATGTGTAAAAAAATAATTTCTTCAACACCTTGTATCATGGAAACGGATGCCGTTAAGACATTTTTTCACTGAGCAAACCCAACTTATTTAGCAGTGTTCTACCTACCCTAGCAAGGGGGTCAGGTTTTTTTGAAACACCCTGTATATGCATCCCAGCAATAATTCAATACCGTTAGTGTGAAATTTTCGAATATAGAGCCTCATACCTATTTACTGGATGAGGCAAAATACACTAGCGGATACAAGAGGAGGGGGCGGTATAAACCTATTTTCAGACTAATAGTTAGTTATACAAGGGAAAAAAGTAGATTTTAGCTCCAGGTTGTGCTGTCTCCCGACGAGTAGCGTGACCGTGACAGGAAAAAGGACGAATCAGTATTGGGAAGATATTACATTATATTGAAATCAGAAGATTATCGACGTGAAATTTGAAGTTATTGACAGGAATTACACCTGCGTTGCAGGCATCTTCATTATTCTTTTGAAGTAATCAAATATTTGTCAGTCTAATTCTGTGATTTGATTTTGAAAAATTGCGAATTTAGTGGTTGTTTAGTAATTTACGTAACCGCGAAGTCGAATAGAAGATAAAAGGACTCGCAGTTCTTTCTCGGAGACGGTGTTATTGGCTCATTTTTCGGAACTAAAGCAGAACAAAAGCAATCAACAGTGCATACAATAATATGTGTGATATACAGATTTTGTGCGTACCTGTATCACGTTTCATAGTAGAGAAATAGATTTCTAGAACATTTTTGTGTACAAAATATATTCTTGGTAGAGGTCGTTGCGAGCAACTGTTTTCGACTTATTGGGATTTGAACGAGGATTTGAAATAACCAATGCAACCCCCATGAAAGAGGTGAACTAACATAAAATTTGATATTGTCATTGAAAAATACTCACAGAAACCAAACTTCATTCGAATATCACGATTATTTTGAAATTCATTAACAAATAACAAAAATAAGAATTCAACTTTGACACTCTGTATCTCAGAAACGAACAACTTTCGGACATATATTTATACGAACTTCTCTTCTTATTTTGACGTCAGCAACATGCTCTACACGTACTCAAGAAACACCCTGTATAACCATTTGAACGTTTCTGTCAAACCAATATTAAGTGAGATGGCTATTGAGTAAAATATAAACAATCACCTATTCATATTCTATCTGTACCAATATTTATAACTAATAGATTGAATTTCCTAAATCTATCGTTTTACAAGTTTGATGATTTTATTTTTCGGTACATGCATCAAAATAAGCAGCCGCCCATGACCATCAAAAACTTGACTCTCAATTTGAAGATATTTAACCTTGAACAAAAAACTATAACTTAATACCTAGTTCTTATGTGAAATATTTCATACCCCCTCCCCCCGCGAAATTTTCTTATATAGATCAACGACCAACGAAGAGATTCTAGGAAAACTTCGTAAATAGATTGTCAGCTGATCCAAGACAGACTGTTTCCGCTTGCCACGCTCATCAGTTGCAATAGGCCAGCTGACAAACAAAAATTATTATTTGCATCTTCTGGAAAATAAATATTGAAATTTGGTAACCTGTCAATTGTCAATGTTATAATTTGATTTGACAAGTTTCAGTTGGTTATTTTGTCAGTTTACTTCGAAGCAATGAAGTAACTTAGTAACGATCAAAGTACACACTTTGGTGTTGGAAGTTCAAATAATTTTCATATTGTCATAACCAGCTTTTCAAGATGTCCAAATACCTAATCAAGAAATTCAAAGTACAAAATGTTTTTCTTGTGTTGTGAAACATTTCGAACATTGGAAAAATCTCACACAATTAGGAAATAGTAACGATTCCTATAAATACTCAGAATAGTTGTTCCTAGAATACATCTATTTTTCTCCTTGTTTATTACGCATTGAAAACAATTTATGGATTCTCGGAAAAACGAAATTTCAATGAACACACAATAGTAATTATTTTATAATAAATTTCGTCAATTACCCTCACTGATTGGTCTCTGACCTACAGTGGATAATTTTATTTCTCGGTATTAGGGAAATTCGACCGCAGTATCATATTATGTAATAAATATACAGAGGAAATTAATTATTACTCTTACTTCCTCACATTTGAACATCTTTAATCTATGGTATGCTCGAAGTGCATTGGTAAGCCCTTATTGGCAAGCAATTCTTTGTTGATAAAATGATTTAAATTTGATTTTTATAAGTAAATGAACACAAACGATTTCATCTGTACAAAAATGCATCAGATATACAGATACAGAAAAATCCTTCTGTTTTTTTTTTTTTTTTCGAAAAAACGAACTCACAATTCGAAGACCTCTGCTGATGTAAGTGAATATAATAAAGTCATCAGTACCAGTACCATGGTGAGTAAGTTATTTCAGCTGGGGTTCAAGAGACCATTTGCAATTCCAGCAAAAGTGTAATAAACATATCTTACTTTATCCTCTTCCTGAAATTGAAGGAACCTATAGAAGAATTTGAGGTGAGGTGATTCATATTACAGATATAATTAAAGAGGAAAATTATCAATATTAATTGAGAAAGCATACAAAAGTATATAGGCATCAGATTCAACCTCAAGCAAGACCTTGCTCAAGTTAAAATTGATCAACATTCTGATGAGAACAGTTTTGGATTCTCTTCTGGCAAACACCAGCTGGTTAGGCCAAATGAGGGTTTTCACAATAATGACAGGTGAATACTTATTTTATATACATTTTTTGTACTTGAATATTATTTGTTCTAGTTGTAGTCAGCTGGACTGAAAATTTCCATGAAAAAATGTTTGGAGGGACCAGTAAAAACGAAATAATGATATCCCATGAAAATAATGCATCACTTTGAAGACATATAATCTGCAGGTAAAAATCCCACAGACTCAAATATATGAAGGAGTATGGAAGAAAAACATATCAATTTTCATATTTTACAAATGTTTTGCGGTTTGTTGACTAAATTGTCTATGGATTGGAATAAAGTTCACATTTTTACTCCTTTTGTTTCATTATTTTGAATGCCACTCTATGTGTTTAGTGTAATTTTCACTGATTTTTCAATTTCAACAATTGAAATTCCATGAATATATCCTGAATATCTTGGTGTTGCATTCGAAATTGATACAAGTACTGGTAAACCCAGCAGTGCCGGATTTAGGGGGGGGCTATGGGACTATCAGCCCCCGGCGGTGACTTTAAAGAGGCGGTAGAGAAAGAGAGAAAAGAGGAAAAGCAAGCAGCAATACAGTCATTGACTGGTTGAGATACTGTTTTTGTGAAAATCATAAGATGCACTAATCTAGCGTCAGTTGTTTCTTTTGGACGCTACAAAACAAAAGCGGCGGCGGTACATAATTTTATATGATGATGTGAAGAAAAACCGCTCAATAACAAAAAACAAAATCAGAGTACAGTATTTAATAGGTTGTCGTTGGTAATGGTACTAATAATAAATAAATATTGAAACTGAAATTTAAAAAAAATGCTTAAGAAAGAAGGTGGTGTATTCTGGAAACGACAAAAGATCAATAAACAAAAGCAGTTAGACAAAATTGCCAAGAAATGCTCTAAAATACATTCATTTTTTCTAAATCCAAATGAGACAGAATCAGAACTGACAGAACCGTCTCCGAGAACCTCACGATCTCAAGACGGGAATGGTAAGTTTTATATTTTTTTACATTCAATACGCGAAAAAGAAGAGTTAGAATCTCAAAAATAAATGATCGAAATATGAACACGACTAAGTGTTGTTTTAGGGATAGTCTCAACAAATTCCTAATTCATTAATGATTGGCAATTACACATGTTATTGAATCTGAATTCTGATGATGCCACCGACGACTTTGCATCAAAAATATCAAGAAAAGTATTTTAGTATTCATCTGAAAAAAATATTTTTTGTTTGTTGTTATGTTTAACGTGTGTAGTAAATATAATATGATTCGTTGTCAAAAATGATTTCATGTTATTGTTATATGCTGTTAAAGAAGTAGTGAAAGGATTATTTGAATTTTGAAACTGATAATTGAAAATTAAATATTTGGCGGCGGCGCGGCGGTATCGTAGAAGTTAGCCCCCGGCGTAAGGGAGTATAAATCCGGCACTGAAAACCAGTATAAATTTATTGATGATAGGGATAGAGCCAATGCAGAGACATATTCATCACTGTAATCTCATAGGAGCATATTATCTTGTTCAAGTCTGATGTTACATCACTGTGGTAAAATATGGCACATTTGAAATGAAGCAGTGATATTGTTGCTGCATGTTTTGGTCAACTGAGATACTACATTTTGATTCAGGCGAAATCAAAGAACGTTAAATATTTAATATCAACTTACTTTTTTTTTGTTTACAACAATCAGAGTATTACGAATAATGCGATTAACTACGTCCAAGATCGCGAATCCATCACACGTAAATAAAAAATAACAATACACGCGGAATAGGAACAGAGCATGTGTGTACACAAAAATGACTAATCGCGAATAAAACCGAGAAGGTTGAATTGAATAATTTAGTCGACAGTTTTTCATCCATTACGTTGCCAGATCGCTGGATATACAGGGTGTGCGGAAAGGTCATGTCGTAATTGATATTAGTACTTCATGTAGACGGAGTTGTGGACCTTGAAAGTTAAAATGAAACAAGATTTCATAAAAAACATTTTTTTGTTGACAAAAAATCATATTTTACGTTCTAATTTCCGAAGGTAAGTACTTTTTGTCCGCAGACACAAACTTTTCGTCCGCTGCAGTGTTGCCAGTTTTCTGAATTTTCAGTATATCTCCTGATTTGCATATTGATCTACTGATCTACTGAAACATTTCATAACCTACTGAAAAATATTTTGATGCTTATTTATCATTATAATTACCTTTTTTATTATTAATCTTTAGTTCATCACATTAACTTATAAATTGCATGATAATCGGCACGCTCTGTTATTAATTTACATATATTATTATATAGGTACTAATTATATGTAAAAACAAAAAAAGGGCAATATTTTATATGATTCAGACCAAATTCAATTTGTTACATACAGTTTATTTCGTATGTTTAGTTTTTTTTATGTTTTGTATTTTTATTGTTTATGTTTACTATTTGTTCCTATTTTTTAACGAATTGAATATTGTAAAGTTTCGGAGCATCGGCTGGGGATAGTCCTACACGATTCACTGTTGCATTCCGATTACCAGTGCTGCTCCTAAGGTGGCGTTTGGAGTTAGTAGCAAATCCTACACAGAACACATCATCTCAGAACACTTTGGGCTGAAGGACCTCAATGGAGGTCGATGGTCAGTTGGTATGTACCTAACGAGGTACATAATATATCTAGAGAACTGAATATTCCAACTTCTCGAATATACTATAGACAGTATTTGGAGGTGATTTAAATGTACGTAGTTTGTGATTTTCTTGGATTAACGTCCGATGCAGATAATGCAATACACAGAACTCACATATGATTTCTCGAAAATACAAATACAGAGTGACCACTAGAATCTAGAATCAGGACGTTTCAATTCTTTCAATGAAAAACTTTCGTTTTTTGTTAAACAAATAACGCTCAAATGAAAAATGATCACAAGCTTCACTTTGAAAGATCACGCTGTAGGTACACCTGGTGAACGTCACTCGCGCAGGGTTGAAAAAAAACATGTATTTTTTCATTTTATACAAAACACATGTTTTTTTTGTTTTAAACGGTTTTTTTTGTTTTAAACATTGTTTTTTTTTTGTTTCTGAATTTTATGATTTAAACAAATAAAACTTAGAAAACGACATTGTTCAAATCAGATTTTTTCAAACATAATATTAATTCAGAGATTAATTCAAAATGTTTGATATAATAATCTTTAGTATTAGTCCACTAAATAATAGATTATAAGGATATAATAAAGCTTGTAAACGACACCAATTTAAAGACAAATGCCCAAGACTATTTGAAAAAATTGAAGTATATCACAGTTGCTTTGGACAAAGTCCAAAGAAACACTTGCACTATAGGAGAGGCTACAGAGATATGGCTAGAACTTTTAGAAGCATTCGAGACTGAACTAGCAAATGGAGAATTTTCGGTAAGTGATACGAATAAAGTGAAGGAAATTATGGAAATGGCTTTAACCCCAGCTCATTTTTTGGCAAATTTGCTTGATCATCGCTTCAGAGGAAATAAACTCAGTCAAGAGCAAAATAGGAACTGGCATGGAATATGTAGAAACCTATCATCCAGAAGCATTGCCAATTATTATTAATTACCAGGCAAAGTGTGCACCCTTTAAACAATATATGTTTTCTAAACATCTGATTGTAAATGAGAATTCAAAAGTAGAACCATTGGCATGGTGGCGTTCTATGAACAATATAAATACAACATCAATGGAACTTGCTCAACACCTTCATACAGCTATTGCATCGTCAGCCAACATAGAAAGACTCTTCTCATCATACGGTTTAGTCCATTCAAAACTACGTAATCGGTTAGGCAATGTCAAAGCGGCTAAGTGGGTTTCAATTTTCAAAGAACTTAATTCGATCAGTGATGACGTGACTGATGAGATTGATGATTATGAGATTGGAAGAGTGTGAGAAATTTGTGAACGCTTGTATGCAAAATGTTTTAAATTTTCCAATTTTTCTTATGTTCCTAATTCCTATTATTAATGAATAGATAATTAATATGTATTATGTACTATGTACGTATGTTAAAAAGTTTGTATAATGTATCTCAGAATTTTTCCTATTTTCATTCATTATAATAATAAAGGAAATAAAAATAACCGCTTGTTTAATATAAGTGTTTTAAACATGTTTCAAACTGTTTTGAACAAAAACTGTTTAAAACTTGAGCACATGTTTAAAACAGTTGATTACAACAAAATATTTAAAACAAAACAACCCAACGTGAATCAAAAGATTATTAATATCAAGCATTTTCAGCGTTTCTATTTCAATGTCAGTAGTTATGCTTGCAGAAATGAAAGAAAACATGGCACCTCTGCAGTTTTACCGCACACATGATCGCATGAATGAAAAGGATTGTTCTATAATTATTCCGATTTCCGAGTAGGCGAACATTCAGAGTCAAGGTCGAAAAAGGTTAATTTTCGGCGCAGAATTGCAAATTTCATTCAAGAATTTTATATCGATTAGGTATCTGTCTGGAAGGCAGTCAATTGAGATCCAATCTATGAGTATTTTGTTGCGAACGAGTTTTGGAATATCAATTAATACTTATAGCTATTCGATTTAAAATACACTAAAAACAGTAAAAACCTTTCATTCTGTGGAAAGTTGAGTTTGAATCGTTGAACGATAAAATAATCAGTAAATGAAACTCACGTCTCTGTTACCTGAGATATCTTTCGACTATTCAAATGATCATCTTCAGTAAAAAGTTGTTAAGTTTGAGAGAAAGATTGCTGTAACGTACTCAGTATGAAAAACACCAGAAAATACCTGACATCTAACAGTACAGGGTGATTGTTTATATTTTACTCAATAGCTAACTCAGTTTACATAAGTATTATGGGCATTCAGAATCTATTACTAGAAAATGCAAAACAGCGTAAACATAAAACTTCAACATAAACTGGTATTTTTCAAATTCAATTTTTTTAAACGATAGAGCTGTTTCTTCTGATTTCAAATATACAGGGTGTTTCAGTTTTTTGTAGCAGGACTTTAACAGCTTGAAGAAGAAATTTTTTCAAGATGAAAATCTCATACGAACATATATCCGTGGGAGTTTCGTTTCAATTATGAAACACCCTGTATAGACAGGGTGTTTCATAATTGAATGCTGATCCTTGAGGGCGATAATCCTTGGATGATTTCAAAGAGAAAAGTTCATATCAACATATGTCCTAAACCTCTTAGTTATTGAGCTACAAGGTGATGAAATTTCAAGAAAAAAATGAGTTTTTCTTCATAATTTTTTATCACTCTTAGCTATTGTTATGATATTTTGTATACACCTTTTCATAATTAAGGAGCATTTTTTTTACGTGAGAGATATTTGAAAATTCTCACTAGTGGCGTCCGTACGGGGTTTGAACTGACAATTTTTGAAGAAAAAAATAGCACGCCACTGATTTTTTGAGAACCAGATTTTTTTCCAATTCTTGTTCATTTTGGAGCAAATTTGGTTCCTAGACTTACTTTCATACAACGTACCGTTTTCGCGTAAAAAAATAAAAACCAAAGAATTTTGATCCTTCAGTTCTTGGATATTGTTTTTGGTAATTCAGTAGACACCCACTATAAGTGGAATCACATTTTGTTTTGGGACGAAAATCAAACTTTCACTTTTTCCAGTGATGTCCTCGTAGACCTGATATTGAATGTTTTGTTTAAAAAAACGCTGTACGCTTCTGATTTCAACACCCTGTAGCTCAAAAACTAAGAGGTTCAGGACATATGTTGATATGAACTTTTCTCTTCAAAATCATCCAAGGATCATCGCCCTTTAGGATCAGCATTCAATTAAGAAACACCCTGTATATACATACTTTATTGAGATATGTTTTGTCCGTTTTTGAATAATATATTATATAGATCTAAGGCGGGTGTAGAAAGCCAGACGACCGAGCAGACGACAATGCGATTTCAGGCGTTCTACAACTGCCTAAGTCTATATTTTTCGAAAACTGACAACTATAACCTCATAAAAGTATACAGGGTGTATGTATATATTTGAAATCAGAAGAAAGAGCGCTATGGATTAGGGAAATAAAATACAGGGCGTTCCATTTAAAAAATACAGGTTTATGTAAAATTTAGATAGATAGATTGAATGCCCATACAAAATACTTCTTTTTTGGAAGTTCCAAGCTCATCAAGATCAGAGTTCATACAAGTATATCCATTTTTTTGTGTTCATAAATATATCTGAGAATATTCCTTTTCAATACATCATTTTTGTCCATTTTAACGTTATGACCAATATTAACATAGCTATTGGGTAAATATGAACAATCTCTCTGTACATTTAAATGTTTCAACTTCGTACAAGTGAAAATGTTGAACATCTAGTAATATCTGTTAATGTTTTCAATATATGCTTTGCTGTATGATGCCACTTTTGTTTTTATTATTAATTGTTTACTAGTAGGAGTGTACAGGATGGGCAAAATTGGGCGTTTTCACCGTCTATCTCAATAACTAGAGGAGTTATCGAAAAACCGATATACATGTTCCGGGTTCGATTTTGGAGAAACCTCGAATGGCACAATCAAAATTTAGATATCTTCATTCGTTTTAGAGATACAGGGGGAAATTGAAAATTTGCCGATTTCGATTTTATTTTCTGACTACTTTACGGTGAGAGGTATCATAAAATTTCAAACGTATATTTATACAGTATGATGCGTGGAATCCATTGGCATCATCAAAAATTTTATACAGGGTGACGTTGAAAAGATACGGCAGCCAATTATGTTTTTTCTAATGGAACACCCCGTATATTTTGGCACAGTTGAATAGTCCCAGGCGTTCTCATTACAAATATATATATAACCCTACCTTTTCCTTCCACAATTTCAGATATATTCGCAAAAATATATTCAGTGTGTCACATTTCTTATGGTTACACCCCCGTATCTTCTGTATCTGGAATTTGGACATCTTCTATAAGGCTATATTTTTCAACGCAACCTACTGATTTTCTAATTGAGTAAATTATTGGTCTTATTTCTGTATCTCAAATGTCTTGATAACAATGATATCAAATCGAATAATTTCCCATTTTATTTCTCACCAAATATCCATTTGTCTGGAAATAACATTCCCTATGATATTCATTTTCCACCTTTGGTGAATATATACAGAGTGTCATTTTCAACCTCGATTCTGCCTGTTGATAGCATTATCCAGAAATATCGATGATTCCATAGCTGCTGGCGAGCAATGTTATCATTGGAGATGATCCCACTTGGTCCATGACTCCATGAGTGTATCATTTGTATCTTTCTGATAGTTGCGAATTTTTGAATCCTACCTCAATTATTTTTACAGAAGATACGGGGGTGTAACCATAAGAAATGTGACACACTGAATATATTGTTGCGAATATATCTGAAATTGTGGAAGGAAGAGGTAGGGTTATATATATATATATATTTGTAATGAGAACGCCTGGGACTATTCAATTGTGCCAAAATATACGGGGTGTTCCATTAGAAAAAACATAATTGGCTGCCGTATCTTTTCAACGTCACCCTGTATAAAATTTTTGATGATGCCAATGGATTCCACGCATCATACTGTATAAATATACGTTTGAAATTTTATGATACCTCTCACCGTAAAGTAGTCAGAAAATAAAATCGAAATCGGCAAATTTTCAATTTCCCCCTGTATCTCTAAAACGAATGAAGATATCGAAATTTTGATTATGCCATTCGAGGCTTATCCAAAATCGAACCCGGAACATGTATATCGGTTTTTCGATAACTCCTCTAGTTATTGAGATAGACGGCGAAAACGCCCAATTTTGCCCACCCTGTATGTACACTCAAGTGTTGTTACACTCTCCTCGTAAGCCACCTGTCACCAGTGTCGCCTGTGGTATTTCTTTGCGCTGATTGTAATTTTTCTTTCTAAGCTGAACACAAGTAAGTATTTTTTCAGAAGATCCAATCGATTCAAAAAAGGAGAAGGAGCCAAAAATACGTTCTATCCAGGACGAATACAGGCAGCAATGCCCCGTACAGAATTTCAATTATTATGTGCCCTGATTTGTTAGGCACAAAATATGCCGCCACTAAAATTAAAATTGAATAGACATGGGCTATGACTCGCTTTCTGAATAATAATAGTCAACAGCTGACTCTGCAAGTCAGGAATTATAATAGAACTTTATCGATAATGCATCGTTGATAATGCTGGCATCACAAGAAACAAGAAATGCCAATATGTGTTGGGTCTTGACAGATAGATGGTGATTAGATTCTTTTCGATAAAATTAAGTTGATTTTCGAGAAACATCAAGGACAGTTTAAATACCACCCAAGAAGGGTTCCTTGAGGACCTACAGGGCGTTGAAATTCATAACGGCGATATGGTTCTTCACGATAACTCGAAAATGCTTTCAATTCGAACAAAAAAATCCAATATCGACTTCCTCTCCTTATCCTCCCTATTGGTACGTATACAGCGTGTCTCATTTCAAACGGCCCCCCCTCTATATCTCAGCTATCAGTCGTGCGATCTTTACCAGATTTGTATCGGTATGAATAATCATCAATATGACCAGTTCTTCAAAGACAAACATCATTTTAGACAGTGCCGTGCATTTTTATTGAAATGAATAGGGGTCAGTTCTTTATCAAATCATATTAGGAATTTTTTCACAGGAAAACTGACCTCATAATATTGTTCTTCATGGTTTCAAACCCACATATGTGGATTTTCATAAGAAGCCTTCGAAGGGTTTCAGAAAAACAGGCACATCTAAACAGCATTTTTGCGAACGTAATAATTATTTACTCGGAAACGGTGAGTTCAACATAAAAAAGTATAACTCGTTTTTCCTTCCAAATCATGATTTTCCAACTACCGGAGCTATTGAACGTTCCAAAATTCGTAGGTGATTTGAAGTCACTATTTATTCGAGACTGAAAATGAAAAAAATGAAGCCAGTCCAGTTATGTCGGAATTAGATTTGAAAGCATGAGGAACAATAATATGAGGTTAGATTTCCTGTAAAAAAATGCCTAATATAATTTAATGAAAAATCGACCCCTTTTTAGTTCAATAAAAACGCACGGCAGAAAAAATTAATGATTATTTGTGATCACGAAAATATATACCTATATACAGTATGTGATATTCCACTTTCTCTTCTTCATTACAATAAGATATCATGTATCACCATAAAATCAATTTTTGTGGGTTGGCTTGTACATACAGACAGATAGCCATGAATGATTTATAATTGTTATTCTTCATTTCACATAATCAGATCCACAAAACATAGAGCCTGTACAGGATCCCATATTTTGCTTGTGTATCTCGCATCATTATAAAAAAAAAGTACTATTGAATTGACAAAAGTGGTGATAATAAAGTAGACAGAATTTGCAAAAAAATATAAAAACAGGGTAATCTGGTGATCCATTCAAAAAGAAAAGTAATTGTGGTTCGTCATATTTTTAGGGATACCCCAGTAATACATGATGATGGACTTGAAATAATTGACAAGTATCCATAAAAATTAGAAACTAATTTTCCATTTCACGAAAATATCTTCTGTTGGCTAAGAATACCATCTGATTACTCGGTATAATGTGAGCAGAGTATTGAACTAGAGCTACATCAATTTATGACAAATTGACTGAAGCGATCAATACTGTTTTACGACACTATTTCAGTCATAATTTAACGTATTGCATTCCGGACCACTTTATTCTTATCTCGAACTAGGTAATATTCGTGTTGTTTTGTAAGCCATATACCTACCCACATATTGAAAAAGCCGAGGAAAAAGCCTTGTTCCACTTTAGATTTAGATAGACTTAGGGCAGACATTCTTCAGATAGTGCATAGAAATGCAGAAGATTTCGAAATTTTATGCATTAGTAGGTAATATGAAAAGATGAAGCAAAAACTTTGAATTGCATCAAAAAGTTCTTTATGCACTTCAGGGATTTAGAGGGTACTTTAAATCCCTATTTCCAGGGAAAAAAGTGATACTTTAAATCCCTAGGGATATGAAGTACCACTTTTTTCCCCGAAATCTAGATCAACATAGTTACTGAGGCCGTTGATATGGTAACAATCAGCCCCTTTGATGACGTTTTATAAATAGAGTACCTGCCGTGTAGTCGCATTTTTTTTTTTTCGTTATTTTTAACGTTCAACCCATCCTAAAGTGCATAAAATAGTATATACACCTCAGGACTGAAGTGTTTTTGAATCCCTCGACAAATTATAGCCCTATAAACTTTTTGTCTCGGGATTTACAATACCACTTCAGTCAGTAGGTGTATAACGTACTATTATCTACAACTGTCAACTGTCAAGTAATGATTATGATTTGACACTTTTTTTAATGTCATAATGACGTTCATTACCGCACTCGTTCTTTTTTGAATCTAGCACTAGTGCGGTCAACCAAAATAAATCGTTTATTGAATGAATACAAAGAAAATTCAAATATCACTTGTCGCCGCATCTTCAATATCGGATGGTAGATCATCCTCACTTGAAGACAATTTCTTTCACTCACGAAACCGAATGATGGTTCTGGATAATTATCGATCTGACAATTTAATTTGACATCTATAAACGACTTTGTTAATATCTACCATTGCTACGGTTACAAAAATGTTCACATGCAACTTGTGTTTTCAATCATCAGAAAACTGTTATGGGTAGATAAGTCGAAGTGGAATATCAATGAGGTATGTTGACAGTTGTTTTACAACTCTTGTTACGTAATATACTATCACTCAACTCCTTTCATAATAAAATGGGAGAGGAGCAGTGATTTAATTCATTTATGAAAACGTTTTCTACTCGGATACCTAGGTACACCATTGTTTTTGGATGAATTGAAGATGAAGTTTCAAAGACATGTTGATTCAATTACAAATACTTTTGGTTCATCTTTTACAACTTATGAAATAACTGAAAATCGATAGTTTAAGGTGATTGTTCTATCTACTGAAGAATCAATTTGGTCAATGCACCCAAGTACCACCGTTGATTGAGGTACATGTCGCTCTGAATAGGTGCGAACATGATTTTTTTTCTAACCCGGTGTAACCACGTCATAAGATTCATCCACATAACCAAAGATTACATAACTATGAGTACGACTAAATTCAAGTTTGTCCAGCATCAGCACACAGCATGCAGAGGTAGAAAAACTTTTCGATCATTTATCATTCTTAACAATCACTTTGAAATTCGAGAGAGGAGAGAGCCACTTCGAATATTGAGCAATTTTTCAACTGCCTTCAAAGACGACAAACGGAAAATTATTGCGATGTTTATCGACGAACGATTGGAATTACAGTAGCCGGTGATTATAAACATATATAAAACACACTGTGAAAACACGAATGAATAATGATCTGTCAGATGAGGCAGAACAAAGTTGGAGAGTATTCGAGACAATCAATTCGGAGGACGAGAATCTTGGGAAAACCACATTTCCAGTTTGCAGAAACATACAACACTTACTGTGGGATGGTTTGAGACATGTTTATTTTGATGAAAAATGAAAATATTCTGATGAAAATTGGTGTCTTCGAATGAGGACGTTGGGCCTCAGACTATAACATTCCTCATAATAATTCTCACATCTATGTTTTCGTTCTAGGAAATGAGCCGCAGAAGTAGACGATCTCACTGATGAGGACGAAGTCAATGACAAAAACCTGGGTACTGCTAATGTAATAGATATTCCGGAAGGTACTGTGATTTTCATTGACGATGAAGATAATATTCAAGTTCAAAAGGATTCTGTTCAATCTTCTGACGAAGATGGTAGATATGGCCGTAGTAAATGGGTGTGTGTTGTACAACATGATACATACCTTTATTTAGGTCCTTGTTAGAGTTGCTAAAGATTTTTCTTTCTCTTCCTAAAGGGGATAAGGGAATATATATAAAGGATTTCCGAAGAGAAGTAGCATATCCTTTACGACGTGAGAACCAGCAGAGGAAGTCCTTCTTGTGTATTGTCATTAAGGACCAATATTATTGAAGGAGTCAGATATGATTGTACAAATCAAAGTGTGGGAAATCATGAAAAACAGCGAAGTTTTCAGAACAAAACCGTTGATTGATATATTAAAATTTAAGTATAATATATCAATCAACGCTGCTACAATGAATTTAACAAGGAACATTGTAGCTTTGTAACTGGACATGCCACATACTCTAATACAGGTCGTCGAAAAAGAGTCAGATTATGAGTGATCCATTATGTCGATGTTTTGGATGATTGGATTGCATTCATCTCACAAAAATGAAAAAAAGCATAATACCTACCATAATATTTTTTAAATTTTTTGGATACCTATAATAAATAAAGAAACGTAACAGGCAGGAGACACAATTCATTTAGGTGATTAGGGTTAAATCATCATATTTTGAGCTCAGGATTTTATATAGATTTCCAATTAGTAATGAAACACCCTGTATATGAATTGAATTTCGGGTAATATCACTCTGATGAATGCATTTTTTTGAATTCACGAAATTGGATTGCACGCTTGAAAAATCATAATAATATACAGGGTATCCCTAGACAAGTGGTATATTTTTGAATAATTACGATTTCATTGATCATCCTATATTTTATAGGTATACGAGGTGTGCCAAGCTCAAGTTGATAGAAACTGTTCTTCTCAATATTCCAGGCACTGCAATAAAATTCCGGAATAAACGTACAAATCGAAAATAAAAATTCGAAAAATGAATTTTATAAAACGCTGCAAAATCACCAGATGCAACCCGCACAGAATTCATACAGGATGAACCACCTGCTCAAAGGTCAATAGGTCAACTATCGATTTCGATGCTGCGATTATTATTGGCAATGGACCTAATTGGACATCCAGTTGGACACTCTAAATAGATAAATCTAATGAAAGGACGTTGCTAACAACGCATGCTTTCACCATGTCAATCGCCAAATTTCTGAATAAATCACGATATTTTTGGTTCTCTTTGCGAAAACAATAAAAATTGGAGGCAAATATTGAAAGAACAATAGGACCAGGAAGTTGGTTATCGGCAAGATTCGTCATTCAACATCGAGTTCAATATTGATATTGTCCTGATGTCATTATCATCATCGCAGCGTAAATCGATTGAATTTTGGAGCCCCGTCAACTTCATAGCAACTCACCTGACTAGAAAAATAATAATCCGCACGAAAACAGTGCCCGACTGGTATTATTTTCGATCTAGAAATCGAATAATGGACGCTTTCGATGACTAATCGAGCAACAGTTTTCGATGTTCCCGTAAAAACTAAATCGATGGCGGAGTGTCGGCGTCGGGACGCTGTCTCATAGGAGCGTGCGCACAATTTGGCAAGTCGAAATTATTCGACGCGCGCTCGACAGTCATTATACGAGGGGGCGTCGAAAGTTAGCAAGCGAATGGGGAATTTCGCAAGACACGAGACCCAACGAGACCTAACATGCGCGACTGAATTCGCGAGAATTCAAACAACCATGACTTCCGGTGTGGATTCATTTTCAGACCAATCAGACCCTTTTTACAAGCCTTTTTAGGAAGGTAAATGATGATCTCTGAGCCAACTCACAGTATTTTGTCCAAAAGTTAATAGTCATGCCTATACAGTGTGTCCCACTTACCATGCTCACCATGGGTATCTCTTTAACGGTGAGAGATTCGAGGACGGTGAAATGACACCAAATGTGGAGTTTGTCAAGGCCAACTATAATGTGAGAAAATATTTTGATAAAATCTATTCGTTTTTGTTTTATACGCAAAAAACAGATTTCGATCATTTTTATGTCTCCTCCGTAACTTCTTTATTTATGAAAATATTCAAATAGGAATTTCACATTCTCATGGCAGTTTTTCAAAGTGATTTCGAAAAAAATATGAAATTTATACCAACTCTTCTAGAATTTGAGATATCAGCACCAACTTTATTTTTTCAAATGTAGGTCATAGCTCACTATGACTTAGTTACAAATAACTTTTTTTTCCCTTACAAATGATATGTCGCAGTAATAGTTTTGTGTTGATAACAACGGAGTTATCGTCATTTATACAAAAACAAAAAATTATTTGGAAGCCGCCATCTCGAATTTATAAATTTCAACAAAAAAATCATGATCTCCGACCTCAAAAACCTCCACTTACCAATTCTGAATGGAATCGGACCAAATCTTGTCCGCCATCTTGGAGCAGCCATTTTTTTCAATTTCAACAAAAATTCCATAACTCCGATTAACTTGAAATTTGGCAGGTGTTCATAATTTCGGTGACAATACATTATGGAATTTTTGTTGAAATGAAAAAAATGGCTGCTCCAAGATGGCGGACAAGATTTGGTCCGATTCCATTCAAAATTGTTTAGTTGGGGGTTTTTGAGGTCGGAGATCATGATTTTTTTGTTAAAATTTATAAATTGAAGATGGTGGCTTCCAAATAATTTTTTGTTTTTGTATAAATGACGATATCTCCGTTGTTATCAACACAAAACTATTACTGCGACATATCATCTGTAAGAGAAGAAAAAGTTATTTGTAACTAAGTCATAGTGAGCTATGACTTACATTTGAAAAACTAAAGTTGGTGCTGATATATCAAATTCTAGAAGAGTTGATATAAATTTCATATTTTTTTCGAAATCACTTTGAAAAAATGCCATGAGAATGTGAAATTCCTATTTGAATATTTCCATAAATAAAGAAGTTACGGAGGAGACATGAAAATGATCAAAATCTGTTTTCTGCGTATAAAACAAAAACGAATAGATTTTATCAAAATATTTTTTCACATTATAGTTGGCCTTGACAAACTCCACATTTGGTGTCATTTAACCGACCTCGTATCTCTCGCCGTTAAAAAGATACCCATGGTGAGCATGGTAAGTGGGACACACTGTATAATTGTAATCAGAAAAATGATATCGAACAGAAAAAAAATTAAAACAAAAATGGTGTCATTGGAAAAAAGTTGACAGTCGCTGAAGTGTCAGGGTTGACTAACTTCTTTTTTACGTGTTTTTTCGATTAAAGCCTCAAACCGACCACCATCATTTTTTTTTCTAAGTAATTTTTGGAAAAAATACTGTGGTGGTTGATATAGTTAATCAAATGTTCAATGATGTGTTTCATATACACCTATTGTATTAAAGGGAATATCCGACATTAGGGATGAATTAATGGTTATATTTTAATTTTTCGAAAATAACATTATTAAAGAAAGAGTGGCTGAGCAAAATGATCTAAGTGTTAAAAATCAAATTTTTCGCTAAAAACAAAATTTTCACACAAAGCAAATAGCTGTTTTTTCTCATTTTTTTTTTTAGTAATTTTTATATAAACTCAAGAAGAAAATAATAAATTAAAAAAACAAGTACAATTCTGTCATAAAGAAATGCAGTGATCTAAGTCCGCAAGCACTCGAATCATATTTTGTGTGCATTGTTATTTGTATCTTAAATTCAAACTATATACAATTTTTTTGTGACGTCCTATTAATATGCAATTGTGTATAATATAGCCAAATAAATTAGTTACTTACTAACTCACTTACTTACATATGGCACGCTAAGGGCAATGGCACATATTACGATATAAAAACATTTTTGGCACTTTGATCACTTTACCCCGCCATTCTTCATAAAGTTCTCCAGGGTTTCCCGTTTTATTTGGAATGCCCTGTATAGTGAAGTAGGTAGAGGTATTTGAGTATTTGAGTATTTTATTCAATATCCATGAACAGTCAAATGGTTTACATACATTCATTCAGGTACAAAATGAGCTTTAAAAGCTTGTGTGTGCACCAGTCACATTTATAACACAATTCACCTATGAGTGAATTTGCTAATGAATCGTCTTATAGACTATATATACTATACTATCTGGACTAATATGTACTAATGTAATATACAATCTGAATATATACAATATATGCAATATATGTCAAACTAATAACTAATAACTAGATATTGGGTTTGCTTTTTAAAATCCAAGATGATATTTTATTTTTGATTTTTTTGTATGGTTTGCCTTTGAGTTCGTTTGGCAGTATGTTATATATTTTTGGTCCTATATAAAATATACTTCGTTGAATGGTTACATAAGATGTAGTAGGAACAATTACATTTTCATTTGTTACTGATCTAGTTGTTATAACATGATTAACTTTCGGTATATTCATTTTTGATAGATATCTTACAACAGATTTTAAGTATAATTGCGAAATGTCAAGAACACCTGCATCTTCAAAGAGTTTGTCAGTAGGAAATGTTTTATTTCTGAACATTATAATTTTTAGAATGTATTTTTGTGCTACATTTAAAGGAGTCATGGCATTAGCATAAGCTGAACCCCAGGCTGAGATTCCATATGATAACACAGACTCTACCAAAGCCCTATAAATATTGATAATGCTGTTCCTATCCAAAATTTGTCGAAGTTGATAGAATTTATAATATAACTTTCTAATTTTTACTACAACATATTCAATGTGATAGTTCCATTTCATGTGTGGGTCAAAGTATGTTCCCAAATACTTGATTTTATTATTAAATTTAATTTTGAAATTACATTGACAATTATTCATTTCTTCACAATTGGGTTTATGAAATATCAGCGATTCTTTTTCAGGGAGGTTCTTTTTTGTTAAAGCAAAATACATGAAGTTGGACTTATCAACATTTAGGGTTAAAAGGTTTTTATCAAGCCATTTTTTCACTAAACATAAGGCGGTCTCAGCTTTATTAAACACCAAATTCCAAGAGTCATCCTCAAACAGCAAAGCAGTGTCGTCTGCATAGCAAATCACCTTTCCCTCAGATAAGACTCTGGTCAAGCTGTCTATATATATTATAAAAAGAATTGGCCCCAGCACAGTGCCCTGTGGCACACCACACTCTACCGAACAAGGATCACTGAGATATTCATTTATTTTAACTTGTTGATGCCTGTTGTTTAGATATGATTTGAAAAGGTCGTTTGGTATACCTCTGATACCTATTTGCTCCAGTTTGTTCAGTAGAATGTGGTGTGACACAGTATCAAAGGCTTTGGCCAAGTCCAGAAAGATTGCAAGACATTTTTTGTCATTGTTCAAACTTTTTGTAATGTGTCCTGTTACTTTAAGAATAGCATCTTCTGTGTTACAGTTCTGTCTGAATCCAAATTGAGTTTTTGAGATCAGATTATTATTTTCTAGGAAGCTATTCAATCGTAGTTTTATGCATTTTTCCAATATTTTACTTACATTGCTTGTCAGAGCTATGGGTCTGTAGTTATTGATAAGTTTCTTTGAGCCAGATTTATGTAAGGGAACTATAACTGCAGTTTTAAAATTTTCTGGGAATATTCCTGTACTAAATGTGAGATTAATCAGATGTAATAGAGGTTTCATCAGGTAATTGTGATATTTTTTTAAAATTTCCGTGCCAATTTTATCTTGACCACTTGATGCATTATTTTTAAGGGTACTAATTATAGTGATAAGTTCATTGTCTTGAATTGGGTTTAGATATAAGGAATTTCTGGGCGCTCTCATATGTCTTTCATTTATAGAGTTATTCTCTGTAGTAGGTTCAATTTTGTTTGCCAAATGTTTACCAACTTTACAGAAAAACTTATTAAATTCATTTGCTATATTCTTGTTGTTCTTTATTTCTTGTCCAACTTCATTGTAGATACTGTTTATCGATTGTCTAGGTGAGTAAGTATTTGTAACTTTTTTTATAGTATCCCATGTCTTTTTAGGATTACCTTTATGTTCATTGAATAAATTACTATAGTAGGACACTTTGGATAATTTTATCAAGTTTGTTAGATATTTCCTATATTTTAAATATTTCTGTAATGCCTGTGCATTATTGTGACTCAATGTTGAAATCTTTTTCAGTCTATCACGTTCTCTAATGGAATTTATGATTCCTTGACTAATCCAAGGCTTTATTTTTCTGTTCCTGCATTTTACATAAACTAGATGAGTGGCATTGTTAATGTGATTTTGTAATATAGAGATGAACTTTTCTGAGCTTGAATTTGCATCATTACTATTTGTTACTTCATTCCAAGATTCGTTTTCTAATGATCTTCCAAGTTTATCATTGTCAAGTTTTTCATAATATTTGTTTGTTACTGGGATTTGATGGCTATTATTTGATAATCTCACATTTAGTAGTATTGGAAAATGGTCAGAGATTCCACTATTTAGTATAATTGCATTGGTTTGGAGAGCATTTATATTATTATATTTAATGAAATAGTGATCAATGCATGTAGAACTGTTTTTTTCCACTCGTGTGGCTTTATCAATGACACAACTATAACCTTTTTCACTCAAACAATTTAGATATTCATCCACTATCCTATTATTTTTTTCTAAAATATTTATGTTTATGTCACCTGCAAATATTTCTATATTACAATTATAATTATTTTTCAGAACTTGCTCAGCATCTGTTATGAAACTCTCACAATCTATAGAGGGTGACTTGTAGACTCCAATGATCCCTATTGAAGTACCATTTTTGTTCAAGGTGACTCTCAAGAATTTAGTGTTGTTCACTGTCAATATACTTGATTCATTAGCAAATTCACTTTTAACATATATCACAGTGCCATCACACTTATTTTTTTTGCTTTCATTGTAGTATACATCATAATTCGATAAACCAAAGTCATCTAGGTTTCTTATTATGTTTGTTTCTGACATTACTATTACATCAAATTCTTTCTGCAGTGATTCTAGAAAGACAGTAAAATGATCAAAGTTTTTGTTTAAACTACGAATATTAACATGAATTATATTCAAATCTGCATTTGGACTATTGAAATAGCTAACATCATTGACATTATCACAAAATTTAACTTCATAATTCTGATAGTCATCAAATAATTCATTGTGCATCATAAATATGGATAGAAAAAAAAAACAATAATAGATTGTTTCAACTAGGCAGGGTCTTTTAGGCTGTTACCATTTCCAGCATTTCATGGACTTGTTCTTTGCTGTCAGGTGGTGAATATCTTTCGTGCAGCAGTTTGAGTATTTTTTTCTGCGAACTGAAATCGACAGTGCGAAATTGGAACTCTTGGAAATGTTATTTCTGTGAGTGAATTCCAGAAATCTAAATCGATTCAACAAAATGTGTTTTCTATACACTTCTGGGAGATTGAGATCTGATGACTTCTTGAGATTGCCGCCGTTCTAGACGAGACCACAGAAAAAATCATAAAAAATACAAGTGGAGAATGTATGATTGATACACGGTGATACCGAATTTATTTTTATTGAACAATATTCTCTCACGCTATTGCAGAAAGTAGCATCTTTGCAACTTTCGACAACAATAACCTGTATTTTTCAGAACTTGGCACTTATAACCTAAATTGACAAAAGAGAGAAGAAACCGAAATTCCGTAGGTTCTACCACTCAAGATGATTCGGCACTTAGATCCTTTTGATTTGAAGTGGGCTATGACATCCATACCCTTTTTGACGTTGATCCAAGGGCCCAGACATCCATTGTCTGTATATTTTGGAACTATAAGCATTTCTTACCTTTTGATTTCCCGCTCTTGAACCGAAATTTCGTAGCTTCTAGCACTTGGAACCCTTGGAAAACCGAAATTTCCATATTATTGCCATTGGTCCAAGACAACCATTATCTGTATTTTTCTGAATTTGGCCTTAATGACCTTTTGAATTTCGTTCTCAAACGGACGCCTTTCGCGGAATAAATTGGCCAATGACAGAAAAAACTGAAATTTTCAAGTGCTACCACTTAGGATGATTCGACTTCAAATCGGCTATGACACATATACCTTTTCGAATATTATTGACTTTGACTCAAGACATCCATTACCTGTATTTTTCAGAACTGTTCACTTATAACCTATTGAATTCCCGCTCCCCAAAGAATGCCTTTCGCGGAATAATTCGGAAAACGACGGATGAAACCGAAATTTCGTAGGTTCTAGCACTAAGAATTATCCAGCACTTAGGCCCTTTTGACGTAAATTTGACTAATACACTGATAACCTTCTGTATATAATTATTGACGCTAGCCTAAGACAATAATTACCTCTATGTTTCGGAAACTTGGCACTTATAACCTTTTGAGTATCCGTTTTCCAACAAACGCCTTTCAAGAAATAAATTGACAAACTACGGAAGGAACCGAAATTTCCGAGGTTCTACCACTTAAGACGATCCGACACTTAGATTCTTTTGACATAAAATAGGCTACGAGTCGTATACTATTTTGTATATTGTTGAAGTTGGCCCAAAACAACCATCACCTGATCTTTTCGGAACTTGGCACTTATAACCTTTGTAATTTCCGCGTTTAAACGTGCGCTTTTCGCGGAATAAATTGGCGAACGACGGAAGAAATTGAAATTCCGTAGTTTCTTGTATTTTTCGGAACTTCACACTTATAACCTTTCGAATTCCCGCTCTAAAACAAACGCCTTTCGCGGATTCAAGTTAAAACCCTTGGAAAAACCTAATTTTCGTAAGTTCTACCACTTAGGTAATTTCGACTGAAAGTCGGCTATGAGACTTATGCCCTTTTCCATATTATTGACGTTGGTCCAAGACAACCATTATCTGTATTTTTCTGAATTTGGCCTTAGACTTTTTGAATTCTCGTTCTCAAACGAACGAATTTGGCGGAATAGATTAGCAAATGACAAAACCGAGCAAAAAACAAGAAATTTCGTACGTTCTACCACTTAGGATGATTTGACCTCAAGTCGGCTATGACACATATACCTTTTGGAATATTATTGACGTTGACTCAATACATCCATTACCTGTATTCTTCGGAACTGTTCACTTATAACCTATTGAATTCCCGGATTCCCGCTCTTCAAAGAATGCCTTTTGCGGAATAATTTGGAACAAGACGGAAGAAACCGAAATTTCGTAGGTTCTACCACTAAGAATGATCCAGCACTTAGGTCCTTTTGACGTAAAGTTGGCTAATACACTTATAACCTTCTGTATATAATTATTGACGCTGGCTCAAGACAATAATTACCTCTATTTTTCGTAAACTTGGCACTTATAACCTATGAGTCTCAGTTCTCAAACAAACGCCTTTCACGAAATAAATTGACAAACGACGGAAGGAACCGAAATTTTCCAGGTTCTACCACATAGGACGATCCGGCACTTAGATCCTTTTGACATACAGTAGGCTACGGCACTTATAGCATTTTGTATATTATTGACGTTGGCCCAAAACAACAAACACCTGCATTTTTCGGAACTTGGCACTTATAACCTTTGTAATTCCCGCTTTTAAACGTGCGCCTTTCGCGGAATGAATCAGTATAGCCACTGTTTATGGAATGTATGTTCTCTAAACTGTGGTATGGCAACCGAAATTTCGTACACAAAAGGATCGACGGATGAGCGGAACTACTTAGCGCGACTGCCGAATCCAAATGCGAGTTTCCACCGTGCCTTTTCCGTGAATGAGTTCGCTCGGTACATAAATTATCTTTAATAACAATTAAACAGTGTGCTCTCTGCGGCAACTACGAAGGTGAATTCATTGTTCTGCTCATCGCCGGAACAACGGCACAGAAGCTTTCATTATAATATTATTTCATTGTTGTAGATAGATTTCATTTTTTTTGTGTACAGGGTGTTTCTCGTACAGTTATCCCGATGATTGGTTCTTGTATTTATACTATACTAGCTGACCCGGCAAACGATGTTTTGCCATGAACACTATTTCTAGAAAATATTTTTTTAGTTAAATATTCATCAACACACCTTTGTTATTTTATTTTCTACTTCTTCTTAGTTTGACTATTCATAAAATCGTGTTCCTTCAATTTTCTATATTATATATATATATTTTGCCATACAAAGTGTTGTTTTTGAAATAAAAGAAGTTTCCTGTTTTTTTTTATGACGGTCCTGGATTCTGATCTCGAATTTTATTCAGTTTCGATGGGTAATATGAGTGGAATATTTATACCAAGTATGGATAGTTTATACAAAGTGGCTAAAAAATTATGACCAGATGAAGATTTTGCCAAAATCAAGATAACGTCCTGTATCTGTTATAAATCTGAAACACCCTGTAATAAGTAAGAGAAATCGAAAGAAAATCAAAAGTTTTACGAACTGACTATGAAAATGTCTACAAAATAGTCTACAAAGGAACATTCCCAAGAGTCTTAATTTGTCACAAGTTTAATCTCAATTAGATCGGCAGATCTCCAAAACAAATTTCGCCGCATTGACATCATTGATTTTGCTTAGGATTATTCAAAACATAGATAAATAAATTCCTTCAGGCACATTCCAAATTGTTTCTACCATACCTAATTGTCAGTTAGTTTCCATGACAAATTATCATCAACTGACTCATCAAAAAAGACTCACTACAAGTGCACTCATTTTTTACAGATATTCTGCTATATCTGGATAGATGTTTACTTCAAACATAGATTAAAACTCCCCTAAAAGCTATGCTATGCCTATGAAAACCATAAAACAAGACAAAAACACGTGTTGAAAATTGAAATTTATGTTTTTCAACATATCTTCAAAGTATTCTGTTCATTTGTTCAAGTAGCCCTCCTACTTTTCACTGACAATTGCATACAACTTTTATAACCTGACCTTGGTAATCATGTGATCATTCAAATGACAATTAAAAGAGGATGCATCTTTAATACCTCGAAATCATTGGAATTGTACCTACCCATTTTCCGTAGTATTTTGATATATTAGCAGAGTGAAAAGAGTCAATTTTCACAACAAAGAAAATGGGTAGGTTACTCAAACGTTGTAAAAACGCAATACTCCATCTGTCATTGAAAAATATTCATGAATCATACTGTATGTTCATTATCATTACTCGCATCTCTAGATAAATAATATTAGAGAGAATGAACATCTGCGGTAGTGCGGCATATTTCAAGGAAAACAGTGGGTTTGAAGTTATTTCCCTATTATTTATTTATTTTACTGAACACTTAAATGGATGTGGAAATCATCTCCAGTAACCTGCTTTTCAATGTCATGTAAAGTATGTCAAATTATTCATTGTTTTACTAATGACTTATTGTTGAGAATTTTGATAATAATTAGTCAACTGGCAATCAAGATTTTTGTCTCATTTTAGTTATTCCGTAAAAAAACGGTGGATCGCCAAGTTCTTCCAAAGCATAAATAAGCCATTGGAATTGTTATTGTGCACACTATTATAACTGATTTGTATCAGTTGTTTCCTGCTAAAACTCATCTTTATCTTCTCATTTCCGGTATTACAAAGTTAGTGGAAAACTCTGATATTATTATAATCATACTAAATATACATTATTATGAATTATTGATGGAAGGTCAGAGGAAAGTAATTTTTTAAAAATTGATTTTTCAAATTGTAATGACTTTCAAGAAATTCGAATAGACTAACTTATAAATTTAGTATAATACCCAGTTGCACTTTATTGGATAAGACATACAGTTTCCAAAATAAACAAGTTTGCCAATGTTAATATTTTGTGATTAATCAATGTCAAAGAAGGGAAGATTTGTATTTCGTGCAAAATAATTTATTCAATATTCCTAGCAGAGCGCTTTCGACTGTTAAGTCATCTTCAGTGCGTACCTGTAGGTAGTACTTACTTGAAAAATGCGAGTTTCTTAAAGGACTGTTACCGAAAAAAGAATTGAATCACAATCAATGAAAAATCTACAACATGACTCACCTTCAGGAGTGTAAGAATCTTCTGGGACAATTCATAGTCGAAATTGGAGTACTTCGAATTGGACATATCGTAGATGAACACGATGCCCGCCTTCTGAGTGAGGGGGTTTTGCAAGGCACAGTCCAGCTGATAGACGAGACCCTGTAGAGTGGTCTGGTGGGTGCTGTTGGCAGGTATGTGCTTGTGAGCAGTGAACACAGCTATGGCGGCCTCAGCAGAATCCCTTATCGGCTAAAAAAATAAGCCACCTTCAGTGGTTTGTTAGGTTGATATTTTGAAAGTCACACCCAACAAAAGGGTGCCACTGAAGTTTGTTCCATAAGGAATAACTATGGAGGCAAGTGGAACATTTTTTTGTTTTTCAATAGAATCATCATTCAACTACCGTTCAATTTCATATTTTTTTAAATCATCAATAATGCCGTGGTAATTTTCAAACGGCTAGAAATATACCGCAATTCGCGAAAATCACGAAGTGTGCGGCCTCTGGTGGCTAACTGTACAAGTCTTGCGAGTATGAACAACAAATATGGCGACCATTGTTTTGAAGTTCATAAATGTGTTTTATTGGAAAATAATTTATTTGTTAAAGTGCATATTCCAGAACCTCATTTCTCCCTGATGAAAAAACTAAAATTATTGCATGAACTTTTATTGTTTACAATGAAAAACCAGTACCTACCTTATAATAATATAATATACATTTTCTGAAGCACAATTAGAATTATTGTATAAATGTTGGTTGCAATGATTCGATCTTGAGAATAACTTCAAGTCCTCAATTGCTGGAGATCCTTGTTTATGTAAATAGATGATATTGTTCATTCTGAGCAGCCTCTTCAACCATATCTTCTTTTCCAACCCCTTCACTAGAATTCCATCTCCTTCATAAAAGCCAGTGATATTTCTTGATGAATTCATTTATTTCTTCATACCTATACCATATTGTTGTAATAGCTGATTGCTTGTATGGTTCCATTCCAGTCCATGCAAGTGTTGAGTGGACCATTCCGATCGATCCTTCCATGTGTTTGAAAACTGTGGGATTGTATTATTGTGATATCAATGATGAATATCACCATTGTCCACATCAAAATGGCAATTTCTCTGCACAAATAGTTATTTATGTATCAAGGGCGTAAAGTAGGCGTTTATGGCCTGTGGCGTGAATAATGGCCCGATGGCGATAGCCGAGGGCCATTACACGCTGAAGGCCATAAAAGCATTTCACGCACGTGATACATACACGATTTTATGCACTAGTGGTTTATTTTCGGGCTTGAGTAATATAGTAGTAATGACTATAGATTCCGATAAACTAATATTCCCCCGAATCTAATTTGTTACGTATACATTCAGTAATTAAGAGAAACGTAATGTTCATGGATAATTTAGATATACAAATTATCGTACGAATATTGCAGTTACCGTAAAAGTAAAACTCTTTGATCTCCAGAAAAGATTCATTCTTTAGAATTTTACAATATGCATACCCAGTATATATACCTAATTTTGACGTTGTCAAGCAAGCTGATGGTTGTTGTCTATACCAGTGATAGCCATACATCCAATCAACGAGCTGAATTGTCATTCTTTGACTGAAAAGTGAAAATCAGTGATAATAATAATAGCGAGACTATGGATCGGATAAAGAAGAATTTTATGATATACCGCTGGATATATTAGAATCTAGGAGAATGATCATAGGTTTTTCATGAATTGATATGTGGATATCAGTAAACTGAGAACAGCGGGCGGTAAAGTGCACTTTACGGCCCGTGGGCCATAATGAGACCGTGGGCAGTAAAGTGCAACTTAACGCCCGCTAAACCGGCCGGTAACGTGCACTTTACGGTCCGCTAGTGCATAAAAGTAATTTTTTCCATACTGGGAACCTCGCTGGAAACCTTGTACGTATTTCAAGAAGTCAACTTATTAGATACTATTTTGCAAAATGATTTGGAAATAACCAATTTGCAATGAGTGCATACGGCAATGTTTTTGTTGTTCATACTCAGTTGGGAATTTGACGCTGATTTGACGTTTAATAGAGCCATCTATTGGTTCGTGATTTTCGCGAATTAACAACCACCGAGGTCACGGTTTTGGAAGTAGGGGCAGGCAAAAGCACAGTTGCCATATTATGTTGAAATACGATTGGGAACTTATTATTTATTCAAGAAATCATTGATTCTCAATTATGTATTGGTCATATTCTTAATTTACTATGAATAATTCATCATCTTGAATTGTTCCCTCTGATGTGTTGCCTCTAATGTGTTGTGCTTTATTGCTTATGATGAATTTGTGTTAAAAATATTTACTTATTATTAATTCCTATTAATTCACACTAGAGAACATTTGGTACGGTGAACGTGACAACACAGGATTGTGGGCGTTGTCTTGTCAGTTCTCATTTAGCACAGCATTCTCAAGTCCCTAGCCAACGGCACGTTTGAAATGAGATCTGAAATTCAACAATTTAGAACAACGCATAAACAAATTATTTACTTAAATACGCGTGCCAAGTATTCCAAGAATTGATTTAGGTCCCTACCGACAGAGTGGAGTAATGAACGAGTTCAGAAATTCATAGCCAAACTTGAAAATAGCTAAAACTTCTACCACTGATTTTGAGGTTATTTCATTTCGTCATATTGGCTGTCTGTAAAAAGAGACACTCATTTTTGTTTTATGTCGTGATGTTCTGTGACCCCTGTCACTGTTTTTAGGTTAATTCAAAACAAAACAAATGAAAGAAGAGCATTCAAGAATTTTCATCTCGAGTTTATCTATGATTCAGATATTGAAAACATTCAAGAAGGACCTCTGTGTACCTGTGTAAATATTATGTTGAGCCCTTATTTGAGAAGAAAGAAAGGATCATCATAAAAATAACCAAATTTGCATAATAATCTCATTCCCTCTTTTTCCAAAATGTACCAACAGACAGTTTAGTTCATTGCTCCAGTATATCACCTGACGAAGCTACTGTGTTAGCGAAACATGTCGTGTGTTTGAAGGAATTTTGTGGAAATCTCATCGTTTGTGAAGATTTTACATTTGATAGAATCAAGTTTAATAAAATGAAAACAGTGACCGAGATTGACATTGAATGAAATACATATTTGATTGACCCGATAACATAACATCTTAATTGAATATTTTTCAATTATAATCGTAAATAGTATACAGCTATTAGATAGGTGTGATGCTTCGATCTTGATTATTTGAACACCCGCTTGTACTTGAAATATTTGTCTATTATACCTTGATTGCTATACTATTTCTCAAATTTGCAATAATTGTTTCATGATGCTGTTTATTGAGTTCGATGCAATAGGTCGCATGCGATCGACCCTGGAGGTAAAATACTATTGAGTTTATTGGTAAAATATTGGAAAACAACCTCACTCTTCTGTGAAACATTGAAACACAACCTCACTTTTTTTATTTTTTTATCAAAGGATTGAAATAGTTTTTCACAATATTTTGCTATTCATTAATTCATGCATGCCTTCTCATTGTGCTGTTGTACAATACACAAAAAATGCAACGAAAGACGAAGGCATATGATTTTTCAGATAAATAGTAATCTCACATAGTTTTCATTATGGAATGTTGTCATGTCTTATTAAAATTCCTCCTTATTGAAAATATCTACAACACACACGATCATATTTCGTCAGCATGTCAGACCGGTCCAGAGAAATTACCAAATTATCGAATAATCGAAAACCGAGTCGAAAACTATATGTGAGTGACTATAGTAGGTACTTACTTTCAAATCATAATGTACCAACCGGATTCCTTCGTCTCCCGCTGCATTTTTTGTGCATTTTACAACAGCACAATGTGATGGCATGCTTGAATTAATGAATAGCCAAAAAACACGATTCCTATGCCAAAATAATTGTGAAAAACTATGTCAATCACTTGTAAACAAATAAGAAAAGTGAGGTTGTGTTTCATTGTTTCACCTCCAGGGTCGGTCATCTGACAGTTCTTGCACGCAACGAATCTGCTAAATGCCATATACGTATTAATAATCAATACGGATAATCACTATCTGTTTCCATAGCGAAACATGAAGCCGATTTTTGAAGACAAATGACTATCCATAAGGAAAAGTTTTGAAACGATCAGACACATACTGCTTTGATTGAAAGGCTAGTAAACGTCATTGTCCACCGAAACGCATGTCTTTGATGACTACTATAATAGCGCATGGCGTATCATGCCACCAAATCCTTATGGATATTCATTTGTTTCATATTTTTGGCTTCATCCTGGCACCCGTTATGATCCGTATTGTTTATTAATACGTATATTATGCTAAATGCAAGCACTTATATTTGACATTTTACTGTCACACACTGAAAACACCGAACTTGACAGGCCAATCAGAATCAAGAGTCAAGTACGGTGTTATCGATAAGACTAGGGTCAATTTCCATCAAGGCACCCTAGATAAGACGATCTTGACTTGAGCGTCTGATTGGTTCATTTGATAACTGCGTGAAATAGTCATCCTAATAAACCTACCAAAATAGTGAATTTTCCTGTAAGCAGCTCAGAATAAAGCGGCTCATGCAGCGGATCAAAACGAGTTAGGCCTTCTCGATGTCTTGTTAGTTCATGAGTGTCAAAGAGAGCTAACGCCCTCAGAACGTCGAATTTTCTAGCGTACAAAAATCGTACTGCAGTAGACCAAGCTGTTGGGCCGATTTTTCGGCGGTATTTCGCGTTCACTTTTTCCAAAAACTCTTTGGTTGCCTGGAATAAAAAAGTTTTTTGAAATTTCGTTATGAAATGGCTAAGATTTTGTTTATAATTTCAACGTTAGAATGGAGGTCATGTGAACACTAGGGTCCATATCAGATTTCATAAAACCACTAGTTGCAATATGAAATAATGAAACAGTAAATGCTTGTGGAAGTAGTAGAGACAATCAACAATTAAATTTCAATATTCCTCGCAATATTCCAATAAGTATTCAAAGAAATCTCAAAAATGACTGTATATTACATGGCGAGGTTTTGCACATGATGTGTGATTTTTACAATGCCGGGTACCGAGTTTGATCTAAAATTCACAAAGCGGGTACCGAGTACGGCTAGTACCGAGTACCCGGTATATTCACCGAGTACCGGGTAGACACAGCTGTAAATAACTAGAGAACGAGTGCACATAACCTAACTTTAGTAGACCAGAATGCTCTGCAACTTCGTGCGCTCCGGTCTTGGAAGTGCAAGAATTTGACGTTGATCAATGAGTGTTAAGGCTCTTGAGTTGAAATGGTGAAAGTTTTTTTCATATAAAGGGTGTCCCTAAAGGTCTTCACAGAAACTAACCACATATTCCTGACTTCCTGAGACCAAAACATTTCTATACAAGCCAACTCTGAAGTTACAATCTTCAAAGCGTTTTTGCTTCATAACTTTGAAACGGATTATAAGATTCTACTCAAACTTGGTGCGATGGCCTAGCTTCATTGGGCAATAAAACCCATATCATGATATAAATCTCTGTATACAGGGAAATGATGAAAATAATAAACAAGTTTTATGGAAAAATAACTGTTAATCGTTTCAGTGTTGACTGGTGCTTTGAATTACTAAAATTCAAATTTTTTCTTCACCTTTTTGGCGGGGCTAGCCACACGATTTTGAGGGCAGACACAATAGATCTGAAAAGGTCGCGGTATGGAGGCAGATAGCCCGAATGCCCCACTCTAAATCTAAATCTAATCATACCTTTTTGTAGTAAACAAGTAACGCAATCCATATTTCATATTCGAACCCCTTTCTTTCCACTGGCGTAGAAGTTTCATGTTGATTTACTGAAAAAATCAAGTTCTACGCCCATGGAATGATATTCAACATAATCATGATATCGGTTTTATCGCCCAATAAAGCTATGCCAACGTAAAGAATTTGAAGTTATAGTTATGAAGCAAAAACGATATGAATGTTGGTAACTTAAGAGCCGTCTAGCGTCCAAGGAGTCGGATATTATCGAATAGGAAAAATACGAGATAAGACATTTGCATTGTGGGAATTGGAATATTGGGCTAAGAATGGACCTCGGATTGGACAGATTTCATCGGGATTGGACACCAAGTGTACAGGGTGGGCCAAATTGGGTAAACTGATGTCGGTGCCTGTTGATCAATTCACATGAAAAACTCAAAGGCTCGCTCAAAGGTGAAAACCGCATATCGATATCTATCTTCATTTCAGAGTTACAAGGTGTTTTTCGAAAATATAAATTTTTGAAAAGTGGCTAAAAAGCTTTTTTTTGGCAAAAGGTCCTCGTTTTCATGAAAACATTTCCAAAGCATTGTGTTTGTCATGAAAATTGATCCTCAGACAGTGAAATTAGTCACCGTATACCTAGTTGCAAAATAGAACTTTTCCTTCAAGAAGAACAGGTTATATTCTGAACCAGTGCCGGATTAAGCTAGCGCGGAGTCTGTAGCAAATTCTATCAAGGGGTCCTTGGTTTGCTTTTTGCTTTAGGTTATCAAGTTCAGAGTATTAAATGAAATAAAACGAAAATATTACAAATAATCTTCAATATGGGCAAATTTAGAGATAACACTATAGACTTCTTCAAGCAAATCATGCTCTATATTTATCAAAGTGAGATGATTGACACGTTCTTGGCCCATCGTGTTCCTAACTCATTTATAATAATACAAAAAACAAAACGTTCACCACTAGAGGTCGATCATGAGATACACGTAAATTCTGAAGAATTATTCAATGAGAGTTTATAAAATTGTAGTTCCAGAGGCTCCTGTTTGGTGCTCTGAATGACAGTACCCACATTCGTTTTGAGCAGCTCAACGATCTACACTAATTCATCGCCTAGGCTGGTTTCCAAATCATCTGTGTGAGCACTGATCATTATTGAGGATTTTTCCAAAATCTCTTTCGCTGTCGAAATACTCAAAAAACACTAGTAATTTTATGAAATGATTTCAAACGTTTAGTTGAAGCAGGCAGTACGTTATCAATAATGGAAATAAATACCTGAGCTTCAAAACGTTGTCCAGGTGTTTGATTTTCAATAGTCGTCGAGTGTAGTAGAAAGCCCCTGAAATGCTCGTACTTTGTATATCGCTTGATTCGTCCCTATGTTTATTGCTGATAGTATTCGTCATAGTCGTACAGATCTGATGCAATTATTTTACAGAAAGACAGGCCGGACAAGGCTGGACAGGCGTTGGAGCGCGGGGCCCCCAATTCCCCCTACTCTTGCTACGTGGCTAATCCGGCACTGTCTTGAACTATATTTATAGAAAGGCTGATTTCATTGCGTCGAGAACAATTTTAATCACCAACTCAATGCTTTGCAGTCATTTTCATAAGAACAGACAATTTTTGACAAAAAAATCTCTGTGGCCACTTTCAAAAATGCCCATTTTCGAAATACACCTTGTAATTCGGAAACAAAGACAGATATCGATATGCGGATCGATAGGGCTTTCCCTTTAAAAGTGCCCAATTTGGCACACCCTGTACACATATTGGACATAGTGGTTGACCCCCTCGGTGTACAAACTAAGCAACTTTGCAGGGGCGTCATTTCATGAATACCGGGGGGGAGGGGGTCAAGAAACGCAGATACAATTTTTTGCAATGAAAAAAATGCGCTGAAGGCGAAATTTTTTGGGCTTCAAGGTCAAACGCCTTTAAATTGAAAATTCGATTTCTTTCAGAGTGACAACACCTCCATTTCACTGTTTACCAGTAACGGGGTCAACCATCCCAAGAAACTCAGCCAAAAATTTTGCACGGTAAAAATGCGCCGAAGGCGAAAATTTTGTCAGGGTTCGAGGTCAAATGCCTTAAAACTGAAAATTAAATTTCTTCCAGACTGACAACAACTCCATCACTTTATTATATTATAAATTATTCAGTAACATGTTCTCAGTTTGTTGCAATCCTTGCAATTTTAATAAAATGATCTGAAAATAGGAACAATATGAAAAGCCAGAAAAAAGAATTTTGGATACTCTCTTTAGGTTACCCTTGCAGGTGGATATTCCCGAAATTATTTGGGAGCAAGGGATGTTGACTCAAAATAATTCAGAGATTCCTCGACTCACTTAATTTTTTTTCATCATATCCGATTCAACATTAACTATCACTGATAACAGGAAATATGTTTTTTAGCAATCGGCTCAAAAGTCGTCCATTTTTGTTTCAAAATTAGATCTTGAAGTTGAAATTTCAAGTTGATAGGACGGCCAGAAGTGAGTCCTTTTGGCAGATTTTCGTAAATCTGGTGACAATACATTATGGAATTTTTGATGAAATTAAAAAAAAATGGCTGCTCCAAGATGGCGGACAAGATTTGGTCCGATTCCATTCAAAATTGGTAAGTGGGGGTTTTTGAGGTCGGAGATCATGATTTTTTTGTTAAAATTTATAAATTCAAGATGGCGGCTCAAATATTTTTTGTTTTTGTATAAATGCGATAACTCCGTTGTTATCAACACAAAACTATTACTGCGACATATCATCTGTAAGAGAAAAAAAAGTTATATTTTCATAAATAAAGAAGTTACGGAGGAGACATGAAAATGATCAAAATCTGTTTTTTGCGTATGAAACAAAAACGAATAGATTTTATCTCGGATTTTATCAAAATATTTTTTCACATTATAGTTGGCCTTGACAAACTCCACATTTGGTGTCATTTAACCGACCTCGTATCTCTCACCATTAAAAAGATACCCATGGTGAGCATGGTAAGTGGGACACACTGTATACTCATGTAGATTTTCAGGAGTACGGCAATTAATTAACACAGTTATACCTATTCAGTGATAGATTATCTTCTCCTTCTTTTCTAAAAATCATTCAGATCATTCAGATGATTCTCTTGATGATTTCAGAAAAAATAGACATAATTGCAAGACCAATAATTCATACACACAGTTATACAGGGTGTCCGCTAAAAGGAGGTCAATCCATTAACCATATATTCCTTGAACAAAAATAATATTAGTTTCTGAATACTATTTTTCATTTTAGCCCTTCTTATTCGATATACAGGGTGTCGAAGTTGGAAATTAAAAACTGTTTTTTTCTAATTACTCGCGTAATTAGTAAGATATTAATATCAAAATTCGTACATTACTTCAGCACAAAGACTTACATCGTGTGAGGAAAACAAAACAAAAAACTCGACAAAAAATAACTGTCAAATATTCAAAATACTGGGGGTCAAGTACACACTTACCCCCATATTTTTTTTGTACGTGCGCTAATGCCTTCCTACCTATTTTTCTTCAAGTGTTCAATCATTTTTGAGTATTTTTTGACTTTTGTAAAATTCCGATAAAATCATTTGTTTTTAAGATAATTCGAAAAGTTTGGTTATTGTTTGATGCCTTGCGGCTTACGGTAATCTCATAATGTTCACATACTCTTATTGATTTCGTCGAAATTAAAAGAGGGCGTATCTTATTACGTACGGAAAGGTAAATATGGAAATACCGGGTGCTCAGAGCGAATGTATTGAAATAATTTTTACGTAAGCCGCATAGGCATCAAACAATAACCAGTACTTTTCGAGTTATCTTAAACAAAAATGATTTAATCGAAATTTTACAAGACACAAAAAATACTCAAAAATGATTGAACACTTGAAGGAAAATAGATAGGAAGTCATTAGCGCACGTACAAAAAAAATATGGGGGTAAGTGTGTACTTGATGACCCCATATACGTATTAATAAACAATACGGATCATAACGGGTGCCAGGATGAAGCCAAAAATATGAAACAAATGAATATCCATAAGGATTTGGTGGCATGATACGCATGCGCCATGCGCTATTATAGTAGTCATCAAAGACATGCGTTTCGGTGGACAATAACGTTTACTAGCCTTTCAATCAAAGCAGTATGTGTCTGATCGTTTCAAAACTTTTCCTTATGGATAGTCATTTGTCTTCAAAAATCGGCTTCATGTTTCGCTATGGAAACAGATAGAGATTATCCGTATTGATTATTAATACGTATATGGATGACCCCCAGTATTTTGAATATTTGACAGTTATTTTCTGTTATGTTTTCCTCACACGATGTAACTCTTTGTGCTGAAGTAATGTACCAATTTTGAGATTAATATCTTATCAAATACGCGAGTAATCAGAAACAATTCAATTTCCAACTTTGACACCCTGTATATCGAATATGAAGGGCTAAAATGAAAAATGTTATTTCGAAACTCATATTGTTTTTGTTCAAGGAATATGTGGTTAATGGATTGACCTCCTTCTAGCGAACACCCTGTATATTTAGGGATAGATTGTTTTCTGTCTTTTCGAAAGGTCATTCAGATTAGAGTCACTATTCAGATGATTCTCTTGATGATTTCAGAAAAAATAGACATAACCTAAAACCTCTTAGAAAATAATCAGAATGTTAATGAACAATATTGTGTAGATGTTTTGAGTAACATTACATATACTTCATGAAGTAACATTGATTTAATATGTAATTCCTGACATATTTATTAATATTTACCATTAACAATACATTGTAATTCGCGGTTACCAAGGTCATTAGATGATTATGATTACCGCAACGTATATGTGACATTGACAATCTCTCTGAAATAACATCACAAAGTAACAATGTAATATAACATTTATGTTCAAGTTATGTTTTAATGTTTAGTGGGATGTATTTCTGACGTAATTTATGTTCATAGCCCTCGCATCCGCTCTCCTCTTACTTACACGGTACGGTCCATAAAAGCCTATTTTACGCCCTTGATACATGAATAAATAATAACTATCATTTGCTATTTCTCTATATTATGTTGTTCTCTGGTAAAATCGAGGTAAAATGGATCATCCGTTTCATAAAATATGACGATTTAAAGTATTCGCAAAAATCATAAGGGCCTTTAGTGTTACAATTTTCCGAGCAGTTTTCTCAAAGATGGAATGAAAATTGTTCACTGGAATTTGGATTCATTTGGCATCATCAATCAGAATGAACTGTATATCCTATATTTATCCTATCTTTCACATCAAATTAGCAAGAAAGATATAAATACATCTTTCAACAAATATCATTGTTCTTTTAGAATAATATTGTGAACTGGAAACTAAAATGCGGGATGCGGGATTGAAAGCAGGAAAATTCATTAAGAAATTCAAGGTATCAACAACGGATCTGACGACAGTATAACCGGAAGTTTATATTTACCCTTTCATGAGGATTGAAATAAACCAAGAAATAACAGCACTTTTAAAATAATATACCTAGGTACCTCTATGATATAATTAGATATCAGATGTATGATCAGGATGTACCTTTCAACGGCTGTATTCCAGACATGATTGCAAACGAGGTTGCAAAATACACTATTGAAAGCGAGATTGAAAGTTATCAACTACAACTACATGTAGGTATTTCTTTACATTATTCATTATTTTGATAACCTGATGAGTAGGTACTTAATCAAGGGACTGACTACTTGTTAGTTTTCATGAAACAAAAAACATAAAAATATTAACATTTGTCCTAACTTCCTTCTCTAATAATTCCAGTGGCGTCGCAGTGGCTACATACCTTACCGATATTTTGATGAATATCATTGTAGGTACTCCACTGGTTTTTGAAAACACAACTTGTGTCACTTCTGTATCTCGCTACTACAATGAAAATGTATACAGGGGAATCATAAAAAAAGGTAATAGGTATAGGTACTTCCAACTTCACCAACCTGTATTTCAAAATCAAAGCAAGGATTAGAAAACATGTTTTTTGTTATTTATATTGACTTTTTTCCTAAAACATTTGTTTTTTATTTTTTGGAGCGAACGAAAAGGAATCCCTATAATGTTTGGAGAACATCGCGCGTACCTAGCAAGGATAGGGAGAGGAGGTAGGTGTTGGAATTTTTGACAAGGAATAGAAAAATATGGTCTGCTCCTGAACCACCCAATACCTTCTTAAATGTAAAAAAATCTAAGTGAAAAGCGAGGTGAAGAGTGAAGACTGCTGGGTAGTTATAATGTAGTTATTTACAGGCAGGCAGGTCGTTAATAATCCTATTTCTTTTTTGCATGTTGACAATGTAAGTACCTACCTACCCAATATCAACAGAGTGAATTCAAATCAAATAACAATATAATATAGGTATCATGAAAATTATCAGGAAATAGGTATACTCGCAAAACCTATAGAGCCTAGATACATAGATCTAGATAGTTTCAAATGCAGAAGTGTATAATCTATTAGCAATGCTCAACTACATGCTCAATAGACATTTGTTTACTAAAAAAGTAGGTACTTACATTTTCCTGTTCTTGCGTTAAAGTGGCAGCCATGGCCGATTCACGTTGTATATCTTCTTATAAAAACCGCACTAAAATTATCATAAAGTTTGCCAAATCACATTTTATGTAAAAGAAGTAAGCAAAATCACGCTGAACAAAGAATAAATCTAAAAACTATTGTCAGTCCCAGCTAGCACTTCACCTTACTACACAACTCAGAGCGACTGAGAAGTGAGAGAGAAGTGAGGAGAGGAGAATGACTCGAAGTGACATGACAAAGTGACAAGTGAGAAGTGACGATTTAACGAACTAAGCGCAGTGTTGCCAACAGAGTTTATGTAAAAATCTGAATTTGCCAGTTCTAAAACACCTAGAAAACCGCTAAATTCAAATAATGTTCAAAATTCATATCAAAACAAATTGAAAAATGAGGATGCATTTCAATGGTTGATTTTTTCATCACCATAAGAATTTTTCTATAGAAATCGCCTATGCCTATGTTTGGGCAAAACGGATTCGTGCGAAGTGCATGAGCAAGGGTGCATGAGGTCATTGGAGTTGAAAAAAAAAATTATTATTTGATATTTGAGACACTGATTGAGTACTTATATAGCATCTCATACCTTATCTCTACCAGAGATAAGTTAACTTATCTCTGTCTCTACCAAGGAAGCCAGCTGAAGCCAATTTATTTTACCTTTTACCTTCCATGGGAGATAAAATCACAAAATTTAATGTTTTCTCCCGTGGGAGTAAATTGACAGGTTTGTGTAATGAGGGAGCAAATGCTTTCAATGCAGTGAGTAGATCAAAAAATAACATGAAAATATTTGCTGCTTTCATTATTATAGCTAGTTATATCCATTCATATCGTTTTCAAAGTCAATTTATCAGTCAACTTGAAATTTTCGAAAAAAATTAACACAGGACTCCTGCCAGAATCACGCCTGCGCAAGTCGAGGTCATACGTCACGTCACAACTGTCAAAACAACAACACAAAACACAAGAAAAAACAAAATGTCCGATCCGACTTAAAAAAATGTATCAAAGTTTATTTTTTCAATTATTGCGCATGAGATTGTTGAATTGAGATTGTTTAGTTGGATTTCAGGAAATAAAATGGAAGAAAAAGATAAGAGAGCCGTGGAACATTCAATTCCGATAGATATTTTAAATGACCTTTTGACGTAAGTATTTATTATTTATTTTAAAATTTGTTATGTCAACATTGTCATTACTTTATCTATTTTGATTTTTCAATTACCACTATTACCAGGTATTGAAATGAGATTGATGAGGAAAATATTATCTCGGGACTTGAGATGCATCATGCATCTGGTGATACATAACAAAGGAAAGGCAAATTGATGGAATCTTTTCTATTCAAAAGACCACTAGGTCTATTATTTAAAAATAATACCATTGTAATTCATTTTTGTGGTAAATATTCATTGCCTCTATAAAGTCATATGAACAATTATTCAGAACATGAACTGAAAAACTGGCAACATTCTTCCAGTTCTGTGTATACAGGATGAAATGAAAAAGGTCCCTTATGGACCCCTCTGAATATAAGATCCTCATTATGTCATAATTTTTCAAAGGAAGCAGAGAAAGGTTTGGCATCCTTACTCATTTGACATGCAGATATAGATAGACACTAATAGACAGTCTGTCTTCCAGTTTCCAGAGTGTCCTCTTGAAAGCAGGACACCCCTTCTCCCAAGCCTTCTCCTTTCAAATTCAGTGTCTTATTTTTCTGATGAAGTTGAACTATTTTTATCCAAGGCCCACTATTTATATCATGCATGTGTAATAAGGATTTATATTTTCAATGATTCTGTTCATTAGTAGGTTCATTTCCATCAATAACTAGTTTTTTAGATCCATTGAATATCTATGAAAATGGAAGTGTAAAAGTTTGCAAGTTGTAGATCTACCTATATCTTATTTTTTCTATCAACAATCCACAAGTGGTGGATTTTAAGAGCTCTGCAACTGGGGTCCTTAGATATTAGATACTACTTCTTGTATTTTGGCATGCTGTTGTTCTTTCTGGACATCATGAAAACTGGCAGGCACATGGTTGCATTCAGAATGTTATTTTGAATTAAAATAATAAGAGGACAATATCCCTCAAAAAATCAGAGTTCACTCAAGAAATGTTCCAGCTTTTTTGTTGCAAAATTGGTTGCTAGATTTTTTTTTTCAAAGGACCCCCCACTTTCCTTATGGTTGAATTCCCTGAATTTTTGGTATGATGTAGATTTCGACTCCCTAAGCAAAAGTGTCCATGGGCACAAAGAAATCGGCTGACTAGTTTTCGAGATACAGGGTGTCAAAGATGAAAAGTGAAGCTTCCTGCTCAGAATCTTTAACAACTACGAGAATTGACAAAACGCCCATTTATTCATGGAATAACATGCCTGAATGATGGTACAATGTCATCTGGATCTCGTATCCATTATAATTTTACGTTTTGGGCTCTGCAACAGGATTAACAAAGAAAAATCCAATTCAATTAATTTTAAACCAACCAGGGTAACTTCTTTCATAAGAATTAAAGATCCAATTGAGTCTAGACGAACTTCTTCAATCTCCATTGAAGTTTACTGACATTTTTGTTTTATATACAGGGTTGTTCGAAAATAGGGGTACGTCAATACCTCGCTTTTTTTAATCGGAAAGGCGAGAGCACGTCAGATATATATCAGACATTCTTTAACGTTGAGAACGTCGCATACTCATTTCATATATATGGGGTGAGTAAAAAGATACAGTCCAAGTTTCTTGAAAAATTGCGTTTTTTTCAATGAATACCCTGTATTTCGAAAAAGAATCGGTTAATTTTCTTGAATTTTTGATATAATGTACGATTTTAGGAGTCCGAGATATTGTCATCAATATTAGTATAGGTCTCCGGACTCGTTTGTCGGCTATATACTTTTGAATGTACGGATTTTATTGATACCGGATATACTCCATTAGAGTCCGAATTGGTTATTATTATAGGGGTGAGCCACTTTTAAGAAACACCCGGTATATGTGACACGCTCTCTCCTTTCCGATTAAAAAAACTAGGGATTGACGTACCCCTATTTCCGAACCACCCTGTGTATAAAAAAAATCAGTAAACTTCAATCGAAATTTGTATTTCATAATTCGATAGAACTCACCCAAACAAGCTCACCACCGCAAACCGTTTCTTGCTGTGAGCTCCCTACGTTTTATAAAAAATTATTGAAATCCCAGATTTCTCGGACCTCTAAAAACGAGGCGATGATGTGACGTCAAAACCCTAATACTGAAACAAGACTATTCCAGACAGAGATGAATGATAAATGATTTCTGACAGAGTGAATTAGCGCGAGATCACAGTTGAAAGAATTAATATATTAGTTGCCTCAGCCTCCGTCGGGCGTTTAGTATTTTCTTTTAATTATGGCGAGATGAGGTTTCTATGTCATATAAGAGGGTCCGTTTTCAGAAGGTACTATTATTTATGTTCAAAAATAAAACATTCCAGTTATTTTTTCGATCGAATTATGTCGTCAATCATTATTTATGTATAAAAGGATCATTATTAACATGGTTTGAGTTAAAAGTTCTACTAAGGTGTACACGCCCATTGAATCTTTAATTCTCATGAAAGAACTTACCCTGGTTGGTTTAATATTAATCGAATTGGATTTTTCTTTGTTCACCCTGTTGTAGAGCCCAAAACGTAAAATTATAATGGATACGAGATCCAGATGACATTGTACCATCATTCAGGCATGTTATTCCATGAATAAATGGGCGTTTTGTCAATTCTCGTAGTAGTTAAAGATTCTGAGCTGGAACCTTCACTTTTCATCTTTTACACCCTGTATCTAGAAAACTAGTCAGCTGATTTATTTGTGCCCATGGACACTTTTGCTTAGGAAGTCAAAATCTGCATCATACCAAAAATTTAGGGAATTCAACCGAAAGCCATTTTCCATAAGGACAATGCGGGGTCCTTTGCTGCCGTGAACATACTGTATTATGGTAGGTAGTAGGTACTATATTATGTTGGACTTTTTTCGTAGGAGATTTTTGATATTCGTACCAGAATCTGCCAAACAAAACATGATAAGAATATGTTTCCAAATTGAGTTGGCACATTGGTTCTATTTGGATTTTTATGTAAGCAATGACAGTCGTTTGAAAGCATGCAGCATTTATGAATTTGCTGCTCATGTATTCCAGGTCAGTTACAAATCATTTGACATGCTTAGAGCTAAATATTTTTTAAAATAGTCACAAAAATTGAGAGATTTCCACTAAATTCTTAAATCACATCATTACTGGAAAAGTTCCTGTTTTGGAGAATTTTCTTTAAATCATTTTGTTTGTGAGATATTTGAAATTTCCATCAAGAAATGACCTAAACAATTCGAAATAAGCCAATATTTTGTTAATAGCATATCCCATTTTTGAAAAGTGAGAGTCACAAGTTGCATGAAATCTTGGAAGAATGGAAGGAATACAAGCAAAGTGTTCCTACCTATGGGGCCATAATATTGTCTGAAAATATGTCCCATGTACTATTGGTCCAGAGTTATTGGGCCAAATCTTCCTGGGGATTCCCAAAAGGGAAAGTAAATGAAGAAGAAGATCCAGCTCACTGTGCTATCAGAGAGGTGCTGGAAGAAACAGGATTTGATATTAGTGGACACATAGATCCAGAAGATTTTTTGGAATCTATCATAAACGACCAACTTGTCAGGTAATGAGGAAAATTTCAAGACAGCACTAAAAATATGAAGTCTCATTGAAAATAATTCTGGTATCACTGATTTATCCAATCTCTATTATTTTCCAATGCAATCTAATTTCAAGGCTGTACATCATAAAAAATGTCCCAATGACGACAAAATTCAGTCCCAAGACGCGCTGTGAAATAAAAGCCTGTTCATGGTTCCCAATATCCGATTTGCCCAACAACAAGAAAGATTCTACCCCAAAATTGAAAATGGGAGTGAACCCAACTGCATTTTTTATGGTACTACCGTTCGTCAAAAGACTGAAACAGATTTGTAATGGTGCTGGTACCAGAAGAAATAGACACAAATCTGCTAGTATTTGCGAAGGCGAGGTGCATACGAGACTGAGGTGAGTACTATTAACTGTGCTTCATGTCAGATGGCACTATTTTTGGCGTTTATGTCATCAACCCTATATGTGAACTGAGTAAGAGCTAAGATCATATACACACACTGTGTCGCACAGCATTTTACTAGACAGTATGTACAATTTGGGTATTAGAGGTATTGCTTTGGACTTGTAAATCCTATCCCAATCAGCGATCTCAGCAGGTCGAAGTTGGAGATTCAATAAGTGAGTGTTGCCTGGTAGAATGCGGTGTGCCACAGGGCACAGTGCTAGGTCCAGTCTTATTCACCATCTATATAAATAACCTAATCCAAATGAAATGTGGATGAGAGGTGGTCTGTTACGCAGATGGCACAGTTATAATGCTTACTACTAACTTACTGGCGCTTAATGTGGACAAGTCTAACTTCATGTGTTTTACCTTAAATAAGAGAACCTATCCTTGTAATAACACAATAAAGATTCACACCACTAACTGTCAGGACTTTTATAATTGCAATTGCACTCACAAAATCTCATTACTACCTAAAACAAAATATCTAGGATTGATCTTTGATTCACACATGAAGTGGCAGTATCACGTCGAGTATGTAACAACGAAATTAAAAAAAATGTATTACAAATTTTATCAAATTAGGGATTGGTTGCCAAAGAATAACGTAATAAATGTATACAGGGCCTTAGCAGAGTCGGTTCTAAATTATGGTATTGTTGCATGGGGCTCAGCCTGTGAATACGTTCTGTCCCCACTAATAATAGCCCAGAAAAGAATCCTAAAAATCATACTATTTAAAAACAGAAGATTCTCCACAGAGCAAGTGTTTGACGAGGCTAGAGTTCTGAATCTTGAACAGTTACACATAAAAAATGTTTGTTGAGTAATACTTAATAATAAGTATATAATGCAAAAAATTTCGCATCCTATTACTACTAGAGCTATAAGTCTGAAATACGTCACAATTCCTAACACATCCTTTACATCAATACAAAGATCACTTCATTATATTGCGCCAAAAATATTCAATATCATACCCTCACAATTTAAAAATCGTCATTACAAGTATAACAAGAAAAAAATAGTCTTCTGGTTGCTAGATAATAAAATTTCCTACTCATTATGTCTGTTGTATGCATTGCATTGCATTAGATTTCATAATTACATTGTTACTATTTCTTAACCTCTATTGTAAACTGTTATAATTTTCATTATCATAAGTGTAGTTGATAAAAGGAAAATAGTAAAAATCAGTTTCTAATTATTAAACGTAGCACACGCACATTCTTATAAGAAAATCGTGTGATACATGTTTATATTGTTGAAAAAATTTGCTATAATAAAAAATATATATATTTTTTTAAATAGTCAACTCCTGTAAACAGCCAGCAGTCCGCATAGAACGGTCACCCGATCTATATAAGATATATTCCACTTTAAATTTACTAAACATTTTTTTTATGGCAACGCTGTTCATATTCTCACTAGAGGACCACTCCCTGTGGATCAATAACAACTTTGTATAAACACTGATTTCTGATTGTTTTGTGGAGATCAGAGATGGTATTTCTTGAAACAACTATTTTTTTTTTCACACAATTCTTGCACCAAGTTGTTTAATCTTGAGTAATAAGTTCCATCTCTGCACAGGTGGGCGGGTGCGTAGACCCCTGCACTCAGGCCTCTTCAATCGGGCCCATTGTGCGCTCACTTGTCCTGTGAATCAGCTGGGCATGCCGATTTCTTTGACGAAATTCAGCAGCTTCCTCAGCTGAGTCACTTCCACATCCTTTGGGTGCAGTACAAAGTACAATGCTCCCAAAGGCAGCTTTCCTCTGATGCACCAGCGCGGGGCATTCAGTGAGTATGAGTTCTAGGTGCCTGTTGAGGTGGTTGTGCCCAGTTAAGAGCCCAACTACCATCTTGAGATCCCTTCTAATAAGTGACAGGATCTCTCTCGTGAGCCTTTTTGAAGGTTCCTTTATATGGAGCTTTGATTGTCTCATTCCTGGTGTGTCCCGCCATGTTTCAAGGAACTGCCTCGTAAGCATTTCCTTCATTAAGGACATAGCCGTCCTATAGGGCATTCCCAATATAAGTTCTGGTCCAATGGGTGTCGTTCCTGAACCGATCTTGGCTAGTATGTCTGCCTCCTCGTTCCCCGGGATACCAGAGTGTCCTGGAACCCACATGAGGCTGACTTTCCTAGTTTTTGCCATATTTTCTAAGGCACTTCTACACTCGGACACCAATTTAGTTGTGATCCTATTGGATCTCAATGCCATAATAGCAGCTTTGCTGTCCGAGCATATGGTGACTGGTCCACGTCCACTTCTGCCGAAATTTTCTTGGACACACGTCAGAATTGCAAACACTTCGGCCTGGAACACTGAAGCGTATTTGCCAAAAGGTACCTTTCCCTGTTCCTCCTTCATATACTCCTGCACCAGACCCGCCACCAAACCTTGAGCCATCCGTGAACCAGGTTGATTCGTTGGCAGGAAGCAAACCTGGTGTATTGCCAGTCCATTCCTCTCTTGTAGAAAAAATGACATGTGGAGCTTTATTGAAATTCAGAACTGGCAACAATGAATGTTATGATGGATTTATAACTTTTTTTTTGTTGTATGATAAATTTCCAATCATAAATCCGTGATTAGAGGTCAATAAAAATAAAAATATATCCATTTTTTCATGTTCATAATATATCTGAGAATATTCCTTTGATATTATAACTTTTTCATCATCTCAATATGATGTACTAAGCCCAAGAGTAATAATTATAGAAAGTTGTATGCTTTAGCTTGTGTATTTGTTATTTTGTGATTTTATATCTGCATGCTGGATGATTTGTTATTAGATTTTCCTTCATTTCGGGAAAGTATGAATATTATCTACATTAAAGTCATTAAAATTGAGTGATAGAGTGATTGGAAATATTACCTGCCTGTTTGAGACAACAGATTCAAAAACATTGAATTGTTGAGGTCTAGGTTTCAGATCACCATCACAAATAATATACGTCCGGAAGTTTTATCATAATTTATAGACACAACTTCTGAATTCAAAAAATCAGGCTGGACTGTGTATCTTGTTCTAAGCACAGATCTCTTAAGGCATATTTAGGTCAGACAGGTAGGACATTGAACCACCGAATTCACGGATATCAAATGAGTAATTCAACAAAGAAAATGAATTCAATATAATATGCTCACCATACTGGGTGACAATGATTCATGGTATACCCCCCTTTTTGTCCTTTGTTTTTCTAGCTACATTTCTGAAATTTGGATCATCGAATATGCTCACTAGAGGGCACTTTCTCACATTTTATGAATTTTTTCAACTTCCGATTTTTCTGGAAATGACATCAACTTTCGATTCGCAAATGGAACACCCCGTATTTTTTTATTCCATAATCGGTTGAAGTTTATTATAACGAATTCATCAATACCGGGTTTGATTAGGTTAGTTCAAAGGATTAGGAAGATATTTGCGTTCGAATAGTGTGACAGAGAATGAAGTCACACCCATTGAATTTATGGAAACTTCGAACGTGAATATCTTCGTAATCGTTTGAAATAACCCAATTAAACCCGGTATTTTTTATTCCTTAAATGAATCAATTCCATGTAAGAAGAACATATCGAATGATAATTTTGATTTTTTATTTTTTTTTTTCAAGTTGTAGTATCGATATTTAGAAATTGAAAATAACACAATAATTCAAATGTGAATCACCCTGTGATAAAGTTCAGCTTTGGTTGATTCTGTACATGGTTCTCCTACCCACAGGTTGAACAAAAAAACTGCTAGCAGAGAATTCTTATTCATTTGTCTTTTCTTGGAGATATGAGTAGATGAAAAGGGGGCATTTCTCAACTTCAACACCCTGTATCTGAAAAACTGGTCATAGGATGGGATTGAGACTCGGCATATTTGATCATTAGGTCGAGTTCTATAATATACTAGAAATTCGGAGAATTCGACAGAACGCCATTTTCATATTGAAAAAGTGCGGGGTCCTGGCATGTACAAAATGAATGGGATCATTTGGAATTATTGATTATCAACAATCCCAAAACAAACAATCAATGAGACCTCAACCATTTCCACTTATTAATTTTTTTTATACTTTGTGTTTGATTAGGACGAAATCTGTACAAAAGGCAGACTCTGTGGATGTCAAACATATCAAGAAACGTCCGGAGAAGAAAAGTTCTAAAAGACAGTTGTTCATGGACGAGGACAACTCAGTTGTCGACTTTTGCGCTCCTTCATGGTTGAATTTCAAGTTTGACAAAATCGCCATCATGGAGTGCATGCCCTAAAACAAACCTAAAACATTGTTGCCAATCATTTTTTATCGATTTTTATCTAATGGAAGGGTTTGATCTACTTTATTCTTTGAAAACCTGATTGGAGAGAGAAAGTATGTCTTCCCCATCTGTCCTTGTCTTCAGTGTTCCAACGTAAAATATTGAAAATTTCATGTTGGCAACATTCATTTTCATTATTCAATGTTGGAACATTGAAGACAAGAACAGATGTGGAAGACATATTTTATTTCTCTCAGTGCTAGCTGGACTTCTCTATGAGAAATTGAGAAAGAGAATATTATAACATTGACATTCATTGGTAGCTTCCATTCACTTGAATGAAACATTTGATGAACTTTCCTCTGATATATTTTATCTGAACTTAACTGGAATGTTTTACTAGAACTGAACTAAATCAGTTAAGATGCGTTCTTTCCAAAGACTTTAATTCAATAGAATGCATTTTAATTGATTCAATTCAGTTCAAGTGAAATATTTCAGTTTGAATATCACTCTCATAAACTTGCATTATTATGTGATATGTGATGACAAATGAATTTTTGAATCAACTTTCAAACTTTCCTTTCTTTTTTTTGATTTTTATTTTATGCAGTTTCATTTTGCAGCAATGCAAACACTAATGTTTGATTTTATATGTCAAGTATTAGGATGAACACCTTGTATTTTCTGGGCTTCAAAGATTCTAGGTATATGTAAAACCAGTTATTTGAAATCATCTGTGACATCAAGATACTATTTATTTCTACTTATTAATACTACTACTACTTATTTCTTCTCACGCCAAAATCATGGGCAATTTAAAACATGAATTATTATTTTTTTAACTTGCTCTTGGTAAGAAATGAAGTTTTGTTCACTTTTTGAAAAAAACTGCCTCATTTAGGTTCTGAAATTTTAGTATGATGTGACAGATGATATACAGGGTGTTTCATAATTGAATGTCAATATTCGAGGAGGCGATTCTTGGGCTCATTCTAAGAAGAAAGTTTTATATGAACGTATGACCTAAACGTCCCAACTTTTGAGATACAGGGTGGTAAAATTCTCGAAAATTAATATAGCCTACTACAATGAGACGTTATAATTCGAAAATACCAAATACGAATACAAAGTTCATGAACTATGAATTGTATTTCTGAAATTTGATCTTAAAAATAAAAACTATTTCTCTGCATTGTGATATTGTCATATTAACAATATTACTATAATCATGTAGTGAAAAGCTTTTTATTTTTAAGCGAAAACCGTGCATCAGATTGAAAAAATTGTAGTGATCAAATTTGCTTAGGAATGATCGGGAATTTCAGGAATGATTTCAATTTGGAGATTAATCAGTGGCGTACCATCAATGTCTGCCAAAATAGGTATGTGAAATTCCATACGAACGCCACTGGTGGCAACAACAAAAAATGTGGTACGCTAACTGATGCCTCTTGATACATAGTACATGTATGCCAAATTTCATCAGAATATCTGAAGTGGTATTACAGATATTAATAAAAAACTATTAATTTTTGAGAACTTCACCACCCTGTATCTCAAAAGTTAGGATGTTTAGGTCATTCGTTCATATGAAACTTTCTTCTTAGAATGGGCCCAAGAATTGCGTCCCCAAATATTGACATTCAATTATGAAACACCCTGTATTCTAGGGTCAAATTGAATACAAGATTTTTCCAGGTCAATATTTTTTCATTTTTAATTTTCAGTCCCAGATGCTATTTTCGCTAAAAAAACTTTCGATTCATAGTTTTAGCACTGCATATAGTAGATAATACTACATATGCAAAATGTTTATCCGATCCAAGTAAATCTATATTGTTTGAATCTCTACAATAGATGAGAGTAGAAATAGATTGCAAAATGTGATAGTTTTGAAAAATATCAAGAAATGGTATAAATTTGCTAGTCCAAGACTAGTTTTTCAGTCTCCACAGTGTACCAGATTTTTTCACTGAAACGATATAATTGTCTTATCATGGACAACTCAATTTGAAAATTTATTAAGGATGCTGTTCAACTGTGCAATTTGCAATAGGCTTTAGAGAGCATTTTGGATAAAACAATGGCCTAATAACAATTGAAATTATGAGAGAATAGTGTACTTGGTTAAGTCCTAAGATGATTAATTTTGTTATTGCAACAGTATTTTTTTTTGTTTAATTTTTAAATATTGTTTGCTTTATATTGCTGATGATATATTATGTTTTTGTTGTTGTTATAACTATTAATTGTCAGTCAATATGAATGAGGTAGGAAAAAGGCTGACTATTATGTAAGAATTCCTCTTGTATTGTTCAAAATCATTTCACTTTAAATACATTTTTATTTTATCAGTAAGAATGTGTATTTTATTTTCATGAGTTTGTTCATTGCATAAATATTTTACCTGGTAAAAAAAATTATTCTATTTATATTTTGTTCAAGTGTGTTTATTTGAACTTTAATATTTTATTAACAACAAAAAAATTGATGGAATGAATACTAGATAGTCCCCACATATCTAGTGATGATAAACAAGTACATTAAGGTATAAAAAACTGATTACCCTGAGAAGATGACTTATGATCAAATCAATCACAACTTTGTCCTGACTTAATAATTCTAGAATGTGAATGTTGAGTTAAAGATTGATTCCTTAGATAAACCAGTATCACTTACTATTTTTAAGTTAGGACCAAGTTGAGCTGTGCATATAAATTCAACATTAGTAGGATCCAAAATTTTTAGTGTAGGTAACAAATTGCAAGTTGATGAAGTGAAACAGGTATTTTTTCAACTAATCTTCCAAAAATAATTGTGAATTCTAGAAAGGTGTGCCTGTTCCTCTAAATAATCACTTCAATGAAAGAATTAAGAAGTCAGAATTGCCCAATTCAAAGTGGTTCTGGCAGTTTCCTTCAAATTATCTTGAGAAATCAAAGTCTGCAGGCAGTAGAAAATGCTGAAGTTTCACATTTGCCTTTGAATCATTGGGATTACACAATGATAATATAGTGTGGTTGAAACCAACAACCCTCTTTATGAAAACTATTGGAATTAGGTTTCAAAAGTATAACTTTGATTTAGGGATGTCTATAGTGGCAGCTTCTTTGAATTTTCCTTATATTTTCTGAATATCAGCTATTACAGGGAATATTTTTGAAGGGAATCAAACTAAAAATGGACAATAATCACTTGTGAATCATTTATAAAAATGATATACCTATGACTCAACAAAAATTGTATCTCAACCAAAACATATTTTTTATTTATCAATATTCATAATTCACTTTAAAGCAGGTTCAGTGTTTTTTTTTGCCAGTCACTTTCAAGTTCTTTATGATTATATCTTAAAAAATATCCAGCTTTAACAAAATGAACAAATGTTTTCAGAACAGGCTTGCTTACATAAAGGTCAAAAATAATTTGGTTCAGTCAGATTTGCAAAAACAACTCACTCTAAAATCTTGATGATTGTTGACAAGTCTCTAGATAACTTGAATGAAATGAAACTGAGTGTAATTAACATTTGTTCTTTATCAAATCCCTCATGAATTGATAGACTAATAACAATGATGATTCTGTAAACAATATTTTCTGAGTTTTATGTAATATTTACAGCATTAAAAAATAATTCACTATTCTTGGGAATAAATTATTCATCGAAATTGTGTGAGAGGTTTTTTCTCAGTGAAAAAGTTCTTCAGCACAAATACTTGGCCAAAGGCAATTGTTATAACAGCTAGGGTCTCCATGATGGACCACCACAAAACCCTTTCATTCAGATCTTCAGCACGTTTCCTCCCTTGTGCTTCTCTCAGTCTATGATGAGTCTGGTAGTCTAGAATTGTGTTCAAGGACTTGTGAATATCTTGTGCAGATGCTTCTAACTAAAATGAAGATTTTGAATGAATGAAATCAACTCAAGCTAAAGTTTCATAGACATAAAACAAACCAAATTTAGGGAAGTCATACCTGTGTTAGAACTGTTGCATGTTCACCCATTCCAGGTAGAGGTTGTTCATCTCCTACTTGGAAATCCATATAAACCAACTTGTGTGAAAAGGTAGAGAACTCATTGCTGAAGCAGACCTTGTAAATCCCAAACATTTCCGCAACAAAAGTGTGGGAATCAAACTGCATTTTGATCTGTTTATACAAAACATTTCCTCTTGGATCCTCAAGAGCAATGTCTACATCATACTGACCCCCTGTCACAACCTCAAAAAAAAATTATAACGAAGATTATATACTAAGAAAAGTATATAAGAATTACTTCATACCTGGAATTCTAGTGTACAACTGGTATTTTTCTTAATTTCTTCATAGAAACATTCTTTGGCACTATCAGGCAATTCAAAAGTTAATTCAGTGGCAGAGCTATATTGCAAAATCACTACCAGTAAAATTACCACACACCCGTTCATCATTTTTTATCCCTCTCCGTCTCCTAAACGGTTACTTTTACACTATTTTATATTCTTTTTTCCCGAAGTAACATTATATTTTACCGATTTTAGGTTTTGGTTTTATATATGAGATAATTTTTCAATTTTTGACACATCATGAACACATCACGAAATTATGACGTACTCAAATCTTCTTCTTTATATAAATTGAAGGGAAGAAAGAAGATAAAACACTGAGACTCTGACGTTAAAAGATACTAGTCACAGCGCCATTTGCCCGAAACTTTTTACAGTGCCTTGGTAATGAATCAAAATTCGCTAATAGCTGGATGTCCAACTCTGGGTAAGAGGCCAAGAAACCACGATCAGGATGAGGAAATGTAGAAAAAGAAAAGTAGGGACCACGGAGGCGTGTACTTGGCCAGCTAGCCCAGGCAGCTAAGGCCATTCAAATTGAAGGGAAGAAGAAGAAGAGGTGACCACGGTGAATGTGAGGTTTTGACTAAAACTTTTGAAAGAAAAACAAAAAATCAAAATAATATTTCAAATAAATATTTTTTCAAATTAGATCGTGGCGGTGGCGAATATACTAGCTTACCACATAATACAAATTTTCATTATACTATTCAATTTATCCAATTACATGATTGGGTGTTCCAATAGCATAGCAGAAAATTCACAATAAAATGCAATATTATGCACAAATACTTTACTAAACACAATAAATAAAAACACTTACTTTAAAAATATTAAGTACGATGATGCATATTTGAATGAATTGAGAAATCTTGTCATATTCATAAGTTAAATTCTTATCAGCTGCTGCAGCAAATTAGATGGCAAAATCCCTTCTACTTTCTCATACAAATAATACAGTGGCATGGACATCCACCCTACCATAGATTTAGCAAAAACTCCCATCAAATCTGGATATTGATGAGTCAATAGAGCAAGAAGGGCAGTGAAGGAGCACAAACCTGCTGTGAAGATAATGAAAAATGGAAGCTCCTTCTTAGGATACACTGATACCTCATGAAATGCTGGCAATAACTCCCTATCTGCACATTCTGTGCAAGTAGGATAGGGATAAAACAGATGGCCCCTCTCCAGAGGGTATGGCAGCATCCTGAAAGTCCCTTCCCAAGTGCAATGGAGCAAATTCAGGGCCCCCTCAACTGCTTTCCAATGAGTCAAATGAAAAAAAGCATAAGCTAAAGCCTCAGAATCACCTCTTTTCAAAACATGTTCTGGAGGCAGTATCAGTGGTTTCATTTCTAACAAATACTTTGGAACATGAGGATTAAACTCCACTGCCCTGTGTATAGCTTCAACAGCAGCCATTTCAGCTGTGTTTAAGCCTCTTTTACTGGCTATGTCAGGTGAAAATTTGTCTGCTACCTGGCGAGCTTTCAGAAGGGCTGCAGTATAACAGATTGTGGCTGATTTTGGCAAGGATATATCATCATACTTGGCTAAAACAGCTTGAACATCAGCATATGCTTGCATTTCAAGTAAAACTTCTATCAAATTCTCATGTATGTTCAAGACATTCATTATAGGAGGGACTTCTTTTGTGAGGTCTCTAAACATTTTGACAGCTTCCTTGAGTTTGCCCAATTTTCTAGCACACATAGCTAAGCGTCTCTTGACATAGATTAACACATTTGTATCCCTTCTATGCTGGGATTCCATCAAAGTTCCCTGATGCTAAAAAAATAAAAGGGCCAATACATTTTCAGATTTCTCATTTTCAATATTAAAATGGTGCTCAAAAAACTATATATTATAACAAAATCATGACCAGAATATACCTGCAATGCTTGGGATTTTCTATAATTAGCTTCAGCAACTTTGAGTGCTTGCTTTAAAATTTTTTCTGCCTCTGTGATGGTTGTAGCTTCCTCTTCAGCCAACAAAATGTAAGCAGGGGCACACTCAGGATTCTTTTCCAGAGCATTGTGTGCTGCCTTCAGTCTCACTGTAGGATTCCTTTCTCTCCAAGCAGTTTGCATAATTTCATATTCAGCTTTCCCAGCATCTGCTTCACAGGTGAAAAATGTTTGATGGTCTTGAGCTGATAGATTCATGTCATAATATGTTAGTGGCTCCTTGTTGGTGGCCCAATAAAACCTTTGATACTCAGCACCTCTGTATAGATTCAAAGGGTTTCTCCACACTTTACACTCTGGCACTGGTGGTTGAACGTTGGTGGAATTATTACTGTTTGAGTTAGTATTATCTCCATAATCACCGCTGATCCAAGGGCTGATGTGGTTTATCGACACTTGTTCTATAAAAGAAGTTCCATACTTCCGAAAATACCACCACTCAAATATTAAAATCAATCCAGAGATAAGAGATGAAGTTCCCGTTAGAGCGACATAGAATTTTGGTGTTAATGTGCTCAAAAACATTGCCGAGTCCCACATTTTTATTTTTCTGTTATGTTTTGGGTTTAATTGAAAGTTCGATCTGTTTCTCAGGTCTTTACTCTTTTTTTATGATGTTTTTTGAAGAAATGCACTAAGCAGAGATGACAGGACAGATAACAAGACAAGTGTGACGTGTGACAAGATTGTAGTTTGTTCTCATTGGTTTGTTCTCTTTTCGTTTCTGTTTAAAACTAGAAGAAGACTAGAAAAGTAGAAATAGTAGGTAGGTAGAAGACAGAAGAAGAGATGCGAAGCGAGATTGGCAAAAGTCAGAAAGTCAGATGTCAGAAGCAGAAGAGAGAAGATAGAAAGATTATTTATGAAAGATGTGAAATTCTGATTCATATATTTGTATATTTGAATTTGTGGTATTTGGGCGTGTTTCATTCATTCTCATTCCAGAGAAAATATATTTTGATGTAAGGAAATTGCTCTAAAGAATTGAAGAATACTTATTATAGTTATTATTGATAGTTTCTTCAACTTGTTGTCCTTGAATCCAGCAACCCACCAATTTGTTAAATATTGGTAATTTTTATCTATTCCTATTTTTGGAAGGTGAATAGTGAATACCTACTACTGGTGAACATATTTGAGGACATAAGCAAAGCAGTGATCTGAGTGGGTTTCTTGGTGTAGGCCTGATTGAGAATAAATTGAATTTCTTAAATATGAATATGAATAGTAAAGTTGAGCTAAGTTGAGCACACATGTTTATGTAGCAAACTTCCAAGATCTCTTCAAGTCCATTATTTTCATATCCATAAGTAGAAGTATTGATGCAGTGCAGTACATTACATCACCTTGTAGTTGTAGATGGTTATAGGTTGTTGTAGGTAATCTGAAAATTGGGTATTGAAAGAAATGTGTAGGTGTGACAATCACAAATATGTACAAGCAGATTTATTATTTTCAGCATACATTTTGAGCCATAATAATGTCACCAACCCCTATGCCTGGGTAAGCATAAAATGTGATAAAATGCTAATTTACTAAGTCACATGGCATACTAACAGCTTACAGAAATATTGAATATTTTAGCACCTATCACACACCTAATTACAGCCCAATTATCATGTGTTGAAGCTTAAGTTCAGCTTCTCACTGACTCTTCAAAAATAGATGAAGATTAAGCAGGTATTCATGCATTCACATTCAAGCACTATTTCAAAATCCAGTACACATTTCAATTATTTTTAAAACTGCATTTTGGTGTTTGTGGCCTACAACATTTTTGTATTTGAACTATTCAACATGAAATAACTAACCAATCACTATGATAATGAAAAAATAGGAGCAGTATTACAGAGTTTTTAACTTTATTCTTCAAATTACATGATATACCTACCTATCTATATTAGGAGTGCAAATGACAACTACATGACTTACCTCTACTAAATCACCCTGCCTGTATAATAGTTATCAAGTTTTTCTCTTATACTTCAACATTCCAACAAATATTCATAATTAATTATTTAAATTATTATTTTCAAAATAGTTTTATGATCAAACAACATATAAAGAAAGAAAATAGTTGGAACTCACCTTCAAATTCACAAATAAGAAATGAAAAATCCTATCAAGGTTATAGGTATATCTGTATCCTAGATAAGAGATAAACACTATTTGTTCAAATGATAAAATTGCAAAGTGTACAGCAAATTTCTGTTAATATCTTCATAAAGTTTATATTGTTTATTTAGCATCATTAGTGTAAGTAATTAAATGATTGAAAATAACCTAGTTAGATGACTGTCCTCTAAACAGTCAGTTGTATATGGTTGTATTCAAATAAGTTGCTAAATATGCCTATTTTCAAAGATGAATCCCCTCCAATACCAACAGTTGGGGAAGTAGCAGATAGTTTCTTATTGAAAAGAAGAAGTCAAACCAAAGAACAAATTTTATCATCAACATATCATCGTTATGATAGTTATGATAATGTGGCCCTGGATAATATTGATGAAAACTCTGTACCCAAATTCATACCAAAAAACAATTTGACTAGGTACCTACTCTTTGGGCAATATCATCAAAACATGAAAACTCTCAGAAAATAATAAGGAATATTTTTGTTCTTCAGGCTTACTAACATGTCTAGGGACAACATGATATGTTCCAAGTGTGGAGAAGGTTTTGAACCCCAAGAAAAAATCGTCAACTCTACTGGACAGTTATGGCATCAACAATGTTTTGTGTAAGTAAAAGTCCAATGTAATTTCTTAATAGGGCACCCAGTATATTCTTAATGGATAGAAAATTTGATTCTGAACAAAGAATGTCTCATAATGTTTCATGATGAACTCAAAAAAGACTAGCTCTACCTCAAGTCAATAGCTTAGTCATTTTTGAATTTGTGATATAAGTTCTTGTTCAGAATAAAATTTCATCATTTAAAAAACTTGAACTTTCTGACGTGACTCATAAACTTGATGTTAGATTTTTGTTTTGTTTCCATCATAGTGATCAACTGAATAAGTATTACTAGTTTGTCCATTTAACTGTCTTTGTAACTCCAATAATAACCAAGTTAGTGATAGTTTGAAAAATCTGCATTTTCTTAACTCAAAGAATAATAACTTTCACTATGTCAATTACAGAATTAATATATTCCATTGCATTATTTCTTTCAGGTGTGCCCAGTGTTTCAGAGAATTCAGAGATGGAGTCTTCTATGAATTTGATGGCAGAAAATACTGTGAACATGACTTCCAAGTCCTCTTTGCTCCTTGCTGCAATAAATGTGGGGAATTCATCATTGGAAGGGTATAAGGATATTTCATGAAACTTTTAAATCATGTGGTCATTGAATAATATATGTCAAATAATAAGATCAAAAATGAATCCTGGGATACAACTGACATCAACTAATTTGAGCATGGACTACTACCAGAGATTTAATTTATAATGGTTATATAGGTAGTAAAGACTATCATTATTACCCAGGGACCAAGATTATATCCTGAGGCTTCAGCCTACAGCCAAGGGGTGTAAGATCCTGTGGCTATGATATTATTTACTACCAAGGTGTATATTACAATGTTTTCACCACTAGCAATATATTGCAATCATTATAGTTCTGTCAAACTGAGTGTACTAGATTTTAGTGCAATTCTTGCAGATGTCGCATCAGAACAGTGAATTTGGGTTGATTATATCAGAGTTGGCTATGTCTTTATAGACTAGTAGTTCATAAAATGAGGGAAACTGCCTTGGTAGTAAAAACACACTTTATGCCTTGAAAAGGAGTAAGTAAAACATGGTAGGTTCTATAGCTAGTGGTGAAAAATTTTTTGTATATTACTTTCAATATTGAAAACCAGCTTCCCAAATGTCAAAATTTGTGTGTGGTTGAGATTTCAACTTGAAAGGTTTATTTTATTTTTAAATTTTCCAGACCAAAGTGGGTCAGTTTCCAAATAATTAACATGAATTATTTCGTTGTGCCCTGTGATAAGTTATGAAGTAGCACCCCCTGTAACTCTTCCATTTTTGACGGTAGAAGAAAACAAACCGGGGACTTTTTTTCCTTCTGGAAACATTAAATACGCTTTCACTATCACGGAGCAACAAAAAGTGTATGCATTTTGAATAGAACCCTACATATTTCCTCAATTTTGGAAACAACTTTCATAGAGCTTTCTAAAAATACCGCACTCAATATGTTTATCGTCTTTTTTCTCAATTCATGGGAATTCAAAACTAACAGTTTGATCGATTTTTGAACAATTGAGCACTTTTCTACCTTGAACGAGAGAGAGGAAAGTTCTCTCCTCTTCCATCTTTCTCTTCAATGCTACCAACGTGGCCGCATTGAAATATAGAGAGGTCCGATAAATCTTTCCTTGTCTAATCTCTAGTCTGTGCCACTGAACTATTTTCGATATTATAATGACGTGATGTGTCTATGTCATGAATGTCATTGACTGATGATATTTAGAATTTTCGAAATGAAATTTTGATTTATAACATACTTATTTTGACATAATTTGTTAATATCGTTAAATTTGACACTCTGCTGAATTGAAAAATAGTTCAGTGGCACAAAGTAGATGTTAGACAAGGAAAGATTTATCGAACCTCTCTATATTTCAATGCGGCCACGTTGGTAGCATTGCAGAGAGATATGGAAGAGGAGAGAACTTTCCCCTCTCTCGTTGACTGAAGAGGAAAACTTGAGTTGCACCCCTCCTAAACTGAGGGAATTTGCCCAAACGACTATAAATGATTTGTTGCCCAAGCTTATGAATGAGAATTCCACAATTTCCAAGTATGGTGGCAAACTGGCTACCTATACCATCACAATATGTAAATGTAAACGCTTCTTGCTGACCTATATACTGCAATGGTTACTGGATAAATAAAATTAACACAATTGAAAAAATGCCAAGAATCATTGCAGAATATTTTAAATTACCAAATTCTGAGATTTTTACAGGACATTGTTTTCGGCATTCTAGTGTGTCCCATTTAACAAATAGAGAACAATTGAGGTAGGTAGCTCAAATGTTTTCTTCTCAGTTTTCAACTTCTCTAACACATCCTGATGCCTCTACCTCACAGTCGCATTGCACAAACAATAATTTTAATAATCAGACTAATGAGCATGATTTTGTCTCAACAGCAGCCCAACAAATTTTATAGGTAATAAATGGAATGCTCAAGATACCTGTTTGATAATGTTATAGTTATTTTTTGCATTCTGTCTCTAGACGCTAGTGTGTCTGACAGTTTGACGTTGACGTAACCATTACCAACTTTGAAACAAGAAATTCAGCGTGTCCTAATAGAAGCTATTTCAATACACATTTGGGTGTTGTAATGGCTATATTAAAGACGCAAAATAGAAAAATTATACAATGAAAGAAGACTGGAGCATAATCTGAGAAATTATAAAATTCATCTTAGTAGTAAAGATTATTGTTACTAAGTTACTATTGACCTTATATCACTTGATTTCTGGGTGATAGTAATATTCTTCATTGCAGCAATGATTCACTTTACTCCATAGGGATCAAATGGGCACTTTGACCCCGGAAGCGAAAAAATGGGCAAATGAGATGGATTGCTTTTTATGTTTTTCATTAGGTTATCAAGGCGATGAATGCCAGTTGGCACCCGAATTGCTTCAGATGCGAGATGTGTTCCGAGGAGCTGGCCGATACGGGATTTATCAAGAATGGCGGTCGAGCTCTGTGCCATGAATGTAATGCCAAGGTCAAGGCACGTGGTTTGGGGAAATACATCTGTCATAAGTGCCAGTGAGTTTATATCTTTCCACTGTTTACACACCAATTTGGTTCACTACAGTTGAACATTGAGGTTTGAATGTCGATCTGTAATATGCCAGGGGACAATTTATTTTCCTTTAAATGTTTATACAGATGAGTGTACATAAAACGGCTAGGATTGTAACTTTTGAATTATTCAAGATAGAGTTTTGAAAATTGGTGGCTGCTAGTACACCAAATTGATCATTAATTGATGAAACAATTTTGTTCTATCCCTTCCGGTTTTAATGGATACGACAATAGTTAGGGAGATTTTAAGACAAGAATCCAATGGGATTTTTGATTAAGTTAAAAATAGTGTTTGGGTTAATTTTTTTTATCAAGAGCTTGCTGAGGATATTCGCAAGATTCACGAAGTGGGCGACATCTAGGTTACATAATACGAACTTAAAACTGGGGGAAAACAAACTGTTGTCTATGGATAAAGTGCATAGACTACATTGCATACACCTTGCTGTAGCTGTAGTTGTCAAACTCGTCAATGACATAAAGTGTTGGTAGTGATGATGGTTGAGTTGGTTAATTTTTTTACATTATTACATTTTTATTAGTTTAGTGAACAGTGAACGGGTGAAGAATTGGAGATAGTTCAAACAATTCAAACTAATTATGACGAGCAAATCAATTGACATAAAAAAACAGCTACAACATCTTTACAATATCCAGATTGTCCTGCTTTGCAGGAACAAATACAAATCCATTGTTCTACAGGAGTTCCTCTAGACCCCAACTTCAATTTTACTTCATGTGGGGAAGATTGTATCGCCGAAGTTTGAAGACAAAGTGCAAAAATGTGCCTTTTGTTGAAGTCTTCTGCCTCACACAATATCACATGATTAGCACGGAGAACTGCCTCCACTACTGGTCGGCTGTTTCCATCTGAATAGAGCAAAATATCTGCTATGAGAACATCTACAACAGGCATTATTAGCGTTTTCGATCGAATATTGACAGATAATGTCAAGAAATTCAAAAACATCACTCTTATCAGTACACAGTACACAAGCTAATGACACTAATGGGATTGAGTGAGGATTGAGTTTGTTTTCCCCCAGTTTTGACGTGGCTTTGACATGGAACGATGAAAACCGAGCGCCACCTGGTAACATTGATTCCCGCGAATACAACTAACTAGATTTTTCCTCCATATTTAGCAGACAATGATTAAAACAAACCGCTTACAAGTGTTCAGACGATCAAAAAGCAAAAACAAAATCACCCCGTACTTTTTCCCAGCGCCATGATCGACGACCAGCCCCTGAAATTCCGCGGCGAGGTGTACCACCCGTACCACTTCAACTGCACCACGTGCGGCGTCGAATTGGACAGCAACGCCAGAGAGGTGCGCAACCGGTCGGGCTTCGCCAAGAACGACATGAACGAGCTGTATTGCTTGCGGTGCCACGACAAGATGGGCGTGCCCATATGCGGCGCGTGCAGGCGGCCGATCGAGGAGAGGGTGGTGACGGCGCTCGGGAAACATTGGCACGTCGAGGTAATTCCTTTCGAACCTTGAATAATTCCACCCCCGAACCTCAGTTGAGAGAATTGATATGTCAGTTACCTGTATAGCGTTTTCCACTCGCAGATTTACAGAGCGCACTAGCTCTTCGGAGCACTCACAAACGCCTTGCCACGCGGCGCATTTGACCGGCGAGTAATAGTATATTACGTAATATGTGATGTAAGAAGCATATTACGCTATACTTTCATCTCATCTTCAGACAGGTCGTACGTTTAAATCAGCGCATTAATGAACATAACATGAATTTTTTGGAAAAGAAAACAAATTCAATATACGCCAACGATATATTAGAAGAAAACCATAGTTTTGATGATAATTTCGAAATTCTACACGTAGAAAATAAAGGAATGAAACTGAATCATTTTGAATCATCAGAAATCAACAAACTCACTAATTCTGACATTTTACCTAACAATCAACTAGACCTCAATAGTTCACCACTGTTAAATTCGTTTTCTTAGTGAGTTATACTATGGTATTTGCTATCAACCCTTTCAAGTTAATCCAGTACACCGTATTTTAATGTAGATATTGTGCCTATTTCCAAAAATGACTGTCCACAGGTAACTAATCCATCAGGTTGGGAAAGTGGGATATATAAAAGTTAGGCAAGCCAAGGTCAGTTTAGTTCATTGTACCAGTATATCACCTGATGAAGCTACTGTGTTAGCGAAACACGTCGTGTGTTCGAGAATTTTATGGAAATTTTATCGTTTGAAGTTTGTGCATTTGCCATGGATTTTCATCAAGTAACAGCCGAGTCAATTCAAAATACTGCTAGCAGTCTTCCCGGGCAGACGGGGTAGGGGGAATGATGTGAGATGTGAGAGAGTGAAATGAAATGTGACAAATGAATTTAATTTTGTATCGTGGATGAATAAATAAATAAATAGATATATTAATTCTCCCAACCAAACGTCCGGTATAGTGGTCATTTTCTATACAGGGTGTTCTTTACAAGAACTTAGCAAATCAATCAAATTATAGCAAATTTACCTAAGTATAAAGTTGCTTAGTTTGGGCGTTAGACGGCTCTGAAGTTACGAAATTGTTTTTGCTTCATATAACTCACTTAAATTTGATATATTGGTATAGCTTTATTGGTCTATAAAACCCATACCATAATCATGATGACTATCATTCCATGGGCGTAGGACTTGATTTTTGTTGTAAATTAACATCTAAAACCTTCACGCCAATGGAGAGAAAAAGGTTTGAATATAAAATTTGGATTGTGTAACTTATTTACTACAGAAAAGGTACTCTCGATTTAATGTGATGACTCAAATGGTTTTGTCAATATTTGAATTTTAGTAATTAAAGCATCAGTTAACCTTGAAACGATTAACAGATGTCGTGAAAATTGTTCAAAAAATTCATCATTTTTACATATACAAAGATTAATGAGTCGTAAAAAAATGGATACAACCAAACTCATCTCACTACAAAGTTGCTCAGTTTGGGCACTAGACGGCTCTGGTTAACTCAGTACAAAAAATAACAACGTAAAATAGCTAACAGCACATTCCAATTTTTCACGTTCATAATATTGAAGGTAGTAACTGTCAGTTTGAATAATAAGAAAAAATATGCTAACGTTGACTTAAAATGATAAAGACTTTACTGTTACCAATCTTCCAACGTCTTCTCTACTTTCATAGTACTTTTACTGAATGCTGTCTCTGTAATATCCTTTTTTTTAAGCATTTTGCATGTGCCAAATGTGAGAAACCTTTCTTTGGCCATCGCCACTACGAGAAAAAGGGCTTGGCTTACTGTGAAACCCATTACCACCAATTATTTGGTAATCTCTGTTTTGTATGCAATCAGGTTATCAATGGAGATGGTAAGTGTAATTTTTATTTTCAGCACTTCATATTCACACATTCAAATTTATTATGTTCTTCTCAGTGAGTTTTTGAATGTAACCATACAGGCCATTGAAAAAAAGTTTTCGAATAATGACGCCCTAATTCTTCTGTCATTGTTCAAGAATAGTAAAATTCGTTTAATATTCTGCAATAATAGTACATCCTACTATTAGTGCATAGTCCTGAATTTTATTAACATTTTCAGTCTCAACAGTTGCCGCTACTAAAACGTGAGGTTAATGTCAATCCCAAAATTTTGCTGAATGGCTGTGGCGTTTTTTATCGAAAATATTCATATGTAATACCACAAGTGATACTATTTTGCCGGAAATATTCGGTGATTGTAACGACAGCTTGTTGCCTGATAATTTCGCCGAATGACATTGTTTATCAAAACTTTCGAGCGGTAGGCAGCAAGCTGGATTACGTCAATCGACGAATATTTCCAGGAAAAACAGTGTCACAAGTTGTATTCCAATGAATATTCCATGATAGAGACAATAAATAAGCGGCTTGTGAGAGTTGCGCACACTGCATCCATCATTTTGGCTTCCAACATAATTGACATTTCAAAAATCCAGAATGTAATCGCTGAAAAACGACGAAGGTTGGTCACGTGTGGGTCAATTCGGCTTTTGTATTGGTAGAGCAAGTCAAATAAAATTTAGTAAGCAAAAAAAATATCGCTGTAATACAGAAGAAACCGTGAAAATGGTCAATTCTGATTGATTCTAGAGACCAAGAGTGGAATAGTCGAATGAACAAATAGAAAACCTCAAGTTATGGAAAGAATTGAGCATACTTACGTTTTTTTACTCTCAATGTGGATCTACGACTAATTCTTACATTGACGGAGAAGAAGATATCATTGGAAGAGGCCAAATGACACGAACAAAAGGCCTCACGTTTCAGTAGCGCTATCTGGTGGACAATGAATAACGTTATCCCTCATTTGGGGAAAATGGCTATTACTCATATGATGAACAGCACTCACACATTCACACTGTTGTAGCACCTTGTAGTGGGCTAGTGAAATGGGCGAGTTGACTTATTATAATGAATTATTGGCATTCAATAACTCCACTGTGTCGTTAGGGACCTAAATTAATTTTCACTTCACACTTCTCACACTTTTTTTATGTAAATAATGAGTGTATGCGTTGTTCGAAATTGTCGAATTTCGGAGCTCATTTCAAACGTACCGTCATGGCCACCATTTGGCAATACGTGGAATACATGGTGACAGCTTTTTTGCTGTTATTGGTCAACTCTTTTATTCCCACTCACGAAGCAAGGTTGTCACCAATTATAATCAAGTTATCCTGTCCTGTCGTTAAATAAAACATAATAGTAGGAATCCATGATATTATAGTTCATTCTTGACTTTCTCCATAACAAAATATCATGTGAATGCTGAGAAGGGACAAGACCACGCCCACAAGTCGTGCGCGCCGTGTTGTCACGTTCACCACTCCAAATGTCCTCGTGTGAATTAATATAATTACTATTTATACAAATGTATTATAAGCAATTAACCACAAATCATAAGGGAACATTTTGAGACAATTAATTTTGTATTGCTAAATAGGAATATTACCAATACATAATTGGGAATTGATGAATGTTTGAATAACTACTATTTCTGAAGTTGCCAATCGTATTTCAATGCATGGGAACTCTACTATGGCTTCTTGTACGGCTACTCACTGATCTCGTGGTACTGCTACTTCTATAATCAAGTTCAGTACTCGGCAATGAGTCTGTAGAAGACCACTGGGAACTCGCTGTAGAATCTGATTTTGAAGATTTTCTTGAAAGTCTTCGTTTTGGCATGACGAATGGCACGAGGGAAAAAAAATTCGATTCCACTTCTGAGATATTAGCACTGCTCGGTATAGGGTTGACAGAACAGAATCAGTCCCTCTGAAACCTTGCACCTTTATTAACACTCAACACAATGTATTCTTTACAACGCTTCAAATAAGAATGAATCAACCTAAATGCCTCCTGATCGGATACAGTCATTTGTAGATAGGTGACTAAACCTTATGTAACCACTAACTGTAGCTCTGTGCTTCTAATGGTACAGGGCGTCCGGCATCTGGCTAGTCGCTAACAGACGTGATTTAATTTAATTTCAATATCAACTTAATATCATCGACTTTTCAATAACCTAACATCAACTTGATATCAAATTAACATTGAATTAACAGTAAGTTAACATCAACTTGACATTAACGTTACATTCACTCGACTCAACATCAACAACTTAACCATAAAATTACTATTGAATTATCATTAATTCATTACATTAATTTAACATTAAATCAACATTGATATCACATTAATCTACTATTTACTTGAGTTACTTTCTGAGCAACAACACAGTGTGCTTGATGCTTTCATAGGAAAAATACAATGCCACGGCAGTAGTGTATTTCCATTGTGAGTAATAGCCATAATAATTATGCGCTAGTTAAATAATATCACATAACGAACTCTTTGATGATTCGACCGATTTTTTTCCAGTTTTTACTGCTCTGAACAAGGCATGGTGCGTGCACCATTTCGCCTGTTCCATTTGCGACCAGAAAATGAACCAGAAAACGAAATTCTACGAGTGCGACCTGAAACCCGCGTGCAAGAAATGCTACGAGAAGTTCCCCACTGAGTTCCGCAGACGTTTGCGGAGGCAGCACGAGGCTTCTCACAAGAAAGCTACCACTCCTGTCCCATCTTAGACGAATTTTGATCATGGGATTCCAAGATAAACGCTGATAAGTCATTTTTCATCAAGGTATATGATATGGGTATATTGAATCTAAACTGATCAACAAAATAAAACTCATAGTCCAAAATATACGATTTCAAAATCAAATTACTCACAGCCCATAACTAATTTTAATTCAGTTTTCACAGTTGGCTAGCCCAATCTTTCAGTTACTCGCCAGAGCAATATGAGACTGAAAATATTTTGACATCAAGTTTTTTTTTCATCAATAATTCTTGAACAAAAATTAATCAAGTTTAGGGACTTATACCTCAAAATATTTAGTTTACCAATATTTTCTCCACATAATATCAATGTTTTGAATGTTTTTTCTCAACTAATCAAAACTTTTTTAATTGCTAAAAAACCAAAACAGTTGATAACCAATAATATTTATTGAATTGATAATTTTTCATAATGTTTACACCAATTCACATTAATTTATCTAGTTTCCACATGAAACATTATTTATATGAAAAGTTTGAGAATTATGACAGTAATTGTTATTATAGTTTGTATATTTTTTTACTAATAGACATGCTTATTTTATCTATCTACTCAAGAATTTTTTTATAGCAACACCTTGAAACATAATAATATGTACTATTTTTTTTTCAAATTGTCCAGGGAGTTAGATTGAAAGACATCATTAATTATTTTTTCCATCATGATTACTTCTATTTTCACTCAATATTCAGTATATATTGAAGTTTGAACAAAAAATCCAATATCTACCTTCCCTTCCTATTCACTGCTGTCCCCAGGTTCTATTAACATAATAAGGATTTCCTGTAGTCCGATTCGAAAGATAAAAAAAAATAATTGAAAAAAATAAGAGTAGATACCAGACCACTCACTCTTAATGCATGGAACAAGTGCACACAATTTGAAAAAGCTAGCTGAATAGTTTCAATGTTTTGATTTTGAAAAATATAAACTTTCTTGATTCATTGATTTATGGACTCTCTGTATTCCAGTGGCGGCTCGTGATTTTCATGACAGAGGAGGCTGAATGATATGAGATTTATTGTGAAAAACAACTCTCTATGACTCACCGACTCACCCAAATCGATAGCTTCAATGACATTCTGTTTACCAGTTAAAACCTGAACTTAATACTTGAAGAGATGTGTTCCTGTATTTTGCAGTGTCTATCCAATCCGCGAGGCAAATTTTTCAAATCATTATATCCTAAACGCCCCCAACATGATGACTTATCGGTAAACAGTACCAACAAAATAGCTTATTCCTTACCACAGATCCCGTCAACCAGATATATATATATATTTTTTTATCAGAATTGAACGAACGATTTTGTTTGTTACATGTTACAATCAGATTTTTTAATTCCGGGGTCGGAAGTTTGTTTTTCACAATCAATTTATCTTCATAAGACAAAGCACTGAATGGGTTCACCAAAAAGTATTCCAGTCAATCGCAATCGTTTGAAACACTCATTTTTCAGAAATTTTTAGAGCCCCTAACCATCAACCTAACATAAACATAAACAATGCACTCGCGCTGGACTGTCCGCAATTCGCGACGCGACACGACAAACACGTGATATTCGGGCATTTGCATTGCGCGCGTGTGTTCCGCCTCGTGAAGGAGTCTAGCCTCCTATAGATGTTGCCAAGTTGAATATTTTACGCGTGATTTGCAGACTTCAACGTGTGATGCGTGGGCAAGCACTGTTGCCAATTCAAAAATATTTACCTAAAAACAGGAAATAAAATCAAAATCTATGTATTTTGGTGTCCTTTTAATGAGAAGGCTCAGCCTCCGTTGCCTCCTCTGAGGAGCCGCCACTGCTGTATTCATATATTTATTTTTATATTTGTATATTTATAAGTCATTGATATTTTTCCTTAACCTCATGTATTTTTATTTGAAATAATTCAACAAGAATTGTGTCACACAATCATTATGTTTAATTAAAAGTATTAAAATTTTATTTATAGTGCTTTGGAAATAGATATACTGCAGATTTATTGATGCATGTGCCTTCATAAGGGCTCTACTGGTGCTTTAAAAATAAATATAGGTACTGTAGATTTAGTGATAATAAATGTGCCTTTGAAATGGCTTTACTGCTTTCCTTAATGGCCTTATATTTTTATTGACAATATTTTATCATTTGTGGAAGAAGTTTCAAGAAAATATTCAAATTACTGATTTAACCTTTTTTTATTGTTTGTGTATATTTACTAATTATTTACCTTTAAGAAAAGTTTCTCTATGATTCATTCAATGGGAAAAACAAAAAAATATTATCTAAAATAAATAACATTATTCATTTAATGAAATAAAGAAGTTAACAAGTATGTCTATAGTTTTTTTGTAGGCTTGGAGGATAATTTATTCTATTTGTAGGATCTATATCTTTTATTTTAAACCTAAGAGCATCAAATCAACAAATAATACTATTATTTACATAACTACAACATACATTTTAGTGTGGAGAACATAAAAAATTTGAGGGATCAACTGAACTTGGCCCTAGAAAAAAATTAATTGATTTGAGTAAATGAAAAATGTTTGCATTTTTTTATGGATATCTACTCATGCTATTATTTTCACATTGAAATATTGGACAATATGATATGCAGGCAGAGAAAATGATTTTTTCAGGTGCCTTGGGAATGTTCAGGAAATATTCTCCAGTACTAGTAGCTTCAATACATTGGCAATTTCAAAGCCCAATTGAAGAGTTTAGTTGTCTTTCTTCATCCTTGTGCTGGTCATGCGGTAGATGATAGAGTCCCTTCCAGGGTCCATACCACCAATTGCCATACAGATAGCAATCAATGAGAAAAGCATCACCACCCCAAACCACAAAATAATATTGAAAATTGCTGGGTATTCCTTTCCATAGTAGCTGGCCAAGTTATATTTTTGCTTCTAAAAAATAGGGAACTTTTACTATTATTCACTTCCTGCAGAAACATTATTACCTTTAATTAATTAATCAATTTTGCACTTATCATGGGATGGGGTTTTTTCCGAATTTTTTTTTACTTATGTATTTTTGTCTGAAAAACACGAATTTGATAATGAAAATGTGAGCAAACCATTATTTATTAAGATATTTCACTATAAAGTTACAAATTTCACCTTCTTTTCCACCTGTATTTGAATCGCATTTAGAACAATTTGCCCTTCTTCCAGAGAACTTTTTTTAATCACCACAATCACTGCTCCAAATATGCGTTGATTGATTTTTTTATTTTTAACTCTAGTATTATGATTTTGATATTATTCCAAGCTCAAACATATAAATATAACCTCTATAATATGTCAATAGGCCTCTTCATTAAGATGACAAATGACTATCTGTGTTTACATCGCGCATCCAACGACAGTGGCGGCCATTTTCACCGAAACATTTGCAGCACACTCCTCAGTAAGGAATAAGTAAGGTTTTTTCGATTTAACTTAATATAATACAATTAATACACACCAGGAATATGGAAAGGAAATACTATATTGTTATTGTTGTTTCTCAATGACAAATGCCCATTGTGGTTGACACTGTTGACATTTGACAGAACGTCAATAAAAACCGCCATATTTGAAATGGCCAATCAGAATTTAGTGTGGGAACTATAGCCAATGAGACTTCACCTTCGCATTACCCAATCAAATTTTGGATCTAAAAACGAGCACATGCATCTTAAAAATGTATCTATATGAAAAGGCTTATTTTCTCTGAAGATTCTCGTTTTATTTGTAAGCATCATTCTGTTCCCCCCACCAATACCAGAATGAAACAATTAAAATGCAACTATTGACATCTGGTATTTGGATTGCCTATGGATTAAATGGCCGTCATCTATGGTATGCTTGCTCACTAAATAGGAAAAACTCACCATAAAAATCATATTTCCTGTTGAATTTTCTAGCTTTAAATGTGTAATTAAAGTACATCATGAGTATTTAAAGTGTCCAATGACAAAATAAAAAGAGCAAGTATCTGTAAATGCATCCAACACAATGGGGAAAATGAGGCAAAATTTGGAACTTTTTCTTGAAATATCTGGATAAATAGTGGTTTGTTCACATTTTCATGATCAAATTCCTTATACAAGTACCAAAAAAAATTTTCAAAAAAAAAACCATGGCATGATAAGTGCAAAATTACCTTTTTTATGAATGTTTAATGATCCATACTTACATCAGTCTCTGGTTCTTCATCAGCAGCACCAGCTTTTGCTTGAAGAATGCTCCTACCCCTTCTGGTGTGACTGGCATCACTAGTTATAACATTGATGACTACAAAACCATCATAAACTTTATCAAAAGCAGCACTCAACCTGAGAATAACTTCATTCAATAACCTATGGGCTTCATTCACTTCAGTAGAATTCTCCCCATGCAAATCAGAAACAGCATGAAGAGCAGACACCTCAAACCAGAAGACATCTGGAATAAAGTCTTTCTCTACAACTCTTTGCTCAACCTAAAATGACCAAAATGAATATATTGTGGACAGTGTATCTCCAATAATGAATACTTTTTCAGCAATTTCATGCAACAGAGTTATCTCCTTTAGGAATTGCCTGTCTTCATCAACAGTCAACTTCAGAGCCTTATGACTGACATGCTTGGGATTCTCACTAGGGACATCTTGAAAAACTGGATACTTATGTACCTTCAAAATTATCATTTTATTCCTACAGCTCATACTATGTATTGAGTACTCACTTCTTGCAGTCCTTTGGACAAATTAATCCTCACCAAGTTAGTCTTCTGGTCTGGATAATGTTCAACAATTCTCTCTTTCAATGATTTGTACACTTTGATCTCATTCACATCGGTTTTGAGGGGAAAGTGATGGCCTTTGTGTTGCCCAATATCAGCTACACCATCAACATATACAGTAACAATAGCTTGAGCCACCTCAAAAGGATTGTCTATGTACAGGCCACCCCAATTAGAAAAGTGCTCAGTTGAGAAACCGAGGGATGCTGCATATACATCAGTCAGGGTACTCTCTTTAAGGATATCATGGCCTTTGAAGACAAGGCTGGACGGGTGGTGAAGAACAGAGAATTCTCCAGCTCCATAGGCTGCAAAGATTAGGGAATAATGTACAAATTCAGTGGATTGAATATTTTGAACTCACCTGAAACTATTAAAGACAAAATACCCAAATAATAAATCATTTTGATTGAATACCGATTTCTGAACTCTTGTTATCACCAACACCCTGCAAGAATCAAGAAATCATATGACAAATTTTGACATGTGAACATGTGATGAGTGGAAAACTGCCAAGGACAGGGCCGGTGTTAATGATCTAAGGTTGAAATGCCAGCCAATGTCGTATGGTCATTGTCAATAATCGTCATCACTGTCATCAGCAAATTGAAGTATTAAAAAATCAAAACAAAAAAATTTTGATTAGGGAATAGAAATCGGATTATAATGTGATTTTAGTTTGAATTATCAAGATATATGGTTATGTTGGATTTGATAATAAAATGCTTCCATCTGTATAGTCGATAAATGCAACGAAGTTTGTGAAAATGCAAGCTACATGCTTACAATGTACAAGAACACCTTCTGGACTTTCTTACAGAATAGTCAGGGACTCCTGTGGGCATGAAAAATGTAGACAGTGTCTGCTGGAAGATGAGGATCATTGTAAACAGTGTGTTCAAAATACACACTTTCTGGATAATAGCAATAAAGCAATAAAAACTGACCAAAATAAGTTGGTGAACTGTGACAAAATTTCTGTTAATGGGAACTCTCACATTGAACTTGAACAAGTAGTGCTTAATAATCATACCGCCGTAATCCAAGTCAATGGAAATATTCCTAATAAAATAGCTATAAATGGTGATAATACTCTGACTACAATTAAATCCAATGTATCAGCAGATACAGTAGACATTGTAAATAACAATGAAAATAGTTTTGGTACAGAAAACAGAGATATAGTTGCCATCAAACCAAAAACAGTTGAAAAAAATAAGAGGAGACCATACAATTTGATTGAAATTCCTAAACATATAACTGAGATTGCAGATTCTTCATCATATCACTGCACAATATGTAATAAAAAGTTTTCCACCAAAACTCACATCAAATATCATCAGTATTGTGAAGCTGGAGGTAAGTTTGGAATATTGTTCAACCTTCTACATTTAAATTGTTTTTTTATTCAGTTTCCAAGCCATACAAATGTAAAATTTGTAACAAGGAATTCATTCTGCTTTCACAACTTGATGTTCATTCCTACAAACATGAATCAAAGAAACCTTATTCATGTACAACATGCAAGAAGGCATTCAGTACTAGAAGCAAACTGGTACGCCACAATTCTATACATTCAATTGTTAAAAGTCACATTTGTTCTGAATGTGGCAATGCATACCGCAGCAAAGAATCTCTCAAGATTCATTCAATAATTCATAGAGGGGAGAAGCCCTATGATTGCAGCTTATGCTCTGCAAAGTTCAGCAATCATTCAAATTTGAACAAACATATGGCAGTTCATTCAGGTGAGTTGAAATTGTGTGAATGGAGACTATGTAACAAGTTGTTGAATAATATTCAAAGCAAGTTGAAACACATTGTGTCATTAGTGTTTTAAATTTTTATCAACTAATGGACACTGCAAGGAAGGCCAAAATTGAATTAAACTTATATTTGATTGCCTGTCCTTGGTGTGAACTTAGACATGAACTATCTGATTTTTATCACAAAAAAGTTAAAAAACTTTGAATAACAATGATAAAGGAAAAAAGTAATAGTTGTATGATTATCTTTCAGAAGAGAAGGCTCATATGTGTGACCAATGTGGTAAGAGATTCAAACTGAAATGGGCTCTGACTGTGCATAGAAGATCTCACCTTAGGATTAAGCCCCATGAATGTAAAGTTTGTATGAAAGCATTTGTGAATAACAAGGATCTTCAGAGGCATGCTCAAATCCATCAAGGTAAGTTGTTTTTCTTTCACATCAACTGTATTTTCATGGTCTGTTTATAGTAATAGCTAATATCCTTCATTATTTACACCAACAAGATGAGTTGGGGAGGAGGGGGGGCAGAATTATACAGTGTTACAATTTGGTCCACCCCACCCCTGTACTTTCATATTGCTAGGAGAATTTGAGCATTTTTCTCATACTATACTTACTACTCAATTATCTACTTTGTGGCCAAAAAGAAATTGTCAATCACAATTTTTTAGCCTACTGTGATTGCAAAAACCCCAGTAAAATCAAAGAAATCAGATTAGGCATTCCTTTTCTGAAATTTCTAAAATAGCAATCCATTTGGACTGGCCACAAATACTATATTATTTATATATATATTTTTTATCAACATTTCAATTTTTGAATAATTGCATTTTTCAAGTAACCCTGTATATTGATTCTTATGAGAATTTGAATGATGATGGTAGTCAGGATCAGATCATCTATATACAGAGTGAGATAAATAAGGAATACAATAACTTGAAATTTGAATTTTTCATCAAGAAATAAAATAAAGAAAAAACTAAATTATACCAAATTGAGAAATTGAAAAGATTAGAAAGAGAACCAAAACAGCAACCATTCCTAACAAGTACAGATTTTCATATTCTCCATCAAATCTCCTTCATTATCTATCTATACCATAGATCTAAGTGTGTGTATTTAGATCTATGTCTATACACTTTTCATATCTTTTTGACTGTTATTGTTCTTTGTCCTAACTCATCTCTATTTCTTGGCCTGAATTTCTCACTCTGTACCCAGATGATCTAATCCTGACTACCATCATGTCTGATATTATTCAAATTCTCAGAAGAATAAAATTGTAATGTTGATAAAAAAAAAACCTTGTGAGTATTTGGATTGCCATTTTCAAAAATGTTCTAAAAGAATTCCTAATCCATCTTCTTTAATTTTGACCAAATGTGTGTTAGTCACTGTATAATTCTGATCCTCCCCGCCCCCCCCCCCCCCCCAACCAAACTAGTGCTCCACGCCGGAGCAATATCAGACAACCCTACCTCTAATGACATTTGAATTTGAATGACTACTATCAATAGTATTGCAAGGTGGGGCAATGTGTGGCATTACCCCTGAATATCAAAATCAACCTTGAAATGGACCTTTCCAGTCATTTCTGGAAAAAATATATCTTGAAATATATGGCACTGGAATACCTTAAAACATTTCGAGTTTTCTTCCATTAATTGGTCATAATAAAAAATTATTGAGAATGCTAAAAAGAAAAAGCACATTCAAACGATCAGACATGGCCATGAAACGTGTGACGTCAGTGCGCAAGCAATTTCTATTGGTAATTCCCTGATCAGACATGGCCATGAAACGTGTGACGTAAAAATTTGCATTGCATGATTAGTTAGTTATTGGTTAATTTCTGTTGGAGAATTATTCGAAATTGTAAGTGGAATTCCATTTTGAATTGAATCTCAGTGCCGATATTCATGACATTCCGTTTCAAAACCCTTTCAGTGAAGTATGTCCAAGTTTAGGTATTCACCTATTATGTACTGTACCTACCTATAATACCTATCTACCATAAAAAATTCTGAATCAATCGATACTAAATTGCTCACTTTGTTCTATTTCTATTGATTTTAGTAGAAGCATCACTGCCTTCTTATCAATAATATTGAGAAATAAGAACAGTGAAGTTATGCGGGGAATGTGGTATTTTTAACATAGCAACATTGTGTTAGCGCCAGTTGCTTCTCTTTCTCTTGTAGACGTAGTTGCTAGATTTGCAATAAAATCTTCCGGAAATGAATGCTTGAGATATAGTAACACTGTTCCGTTTGTCGATTATAACAATTAGTCAATGAAATTTCAACATAACTAAGAGAAAACTAAGTATATATAAAAAGTATCTTATTGTTAGATGCCTGAATCGCATTTTATATACTACCTCATATTGAAACTAATGGAATACTTTTGAGTAAATTGAATGTGATCAGCAGTGAATTACGAAACCACTAATCACCTACTATAAAGTAATTTCGAATCATTTCATTCCTTGCAACATTTTGCACATAGAATCAATTCAAGGATTTTATAGAGATCTGGCAACAGCGGAGTGATTTCCTGTCGTCAGAACTCCAACCAATCAAATTGCAAGAAGACACTGACATCACAGCTCAGTAGCGTTTTATTTCACATGTATTGAAATAGCATTTTCAATAATGAATAATAATTCATTTGTTCTTCGATCTTCTTGATAAATATGTGGTCAGGATAACGTTTTACATGGCTTTTACCTTCCCTTCATAACATTATAGCAAAAAAGGGTCCAATTTTACGTTTCTGGAAAGGCCCATTTGTATGCGGTTCATGGAGAAAAAAACATGTTGACCAATAATTATGCTCTGTACTCACTTATCATACTCTCGCAGAGACGAAGTCGTTCATGTGCAGCATATGCTCGATGAGCTTCCGCCGGCAGGACAATCTGCGCCGCCACATGAAGAACACGCACCCAGGTAAGCGCAAGAATTCAAATAACCATGACTTTCGGTATTGATGCATTTTTAGACCAATAAGAACGATTCTAACTATAGCTGTCAATTCGCGATAGAAAATAGGCGTACGCCACCTATCGGAGTTATTGAAAGCCGGTAAGGCGGCGTGTTTACTTTGTTTTCATTGGTTCACATTCGTTTTTTGTTTATCGCGAATAAAAGGCGTAACTTGGGCGTAACATTTTCAGTCTCACCGAAGTTGGCAGCTACTAAAACGTGAGGTCAATTTCAAAGTAAAGAATTCAAAAATTGCCGGATAACCCCAAAGACTATTTAAACTAATAGAAAACCTCAATTTATGGAAATACTTGAGCAAATTTACGTACCCTGGAGGTAAAACATTGAAACACAACCTCACTTTTTTCTTATTTGTTTACAAAGAATTGAAATAGTTCTTCTCAATTATTTTGGCATATGAATCGTGTTTTTCAGTTATTCATTAATTCAAGCATACCGTCACATTGTGCTGTTGTACAAGGCACAAAAGATGCAGCGAGAGACGATCGAAGGAATCCGATTTTTCAGGTAGGTACATAGGTAGGTAGGTAGGTAGGTACAAGTATTATAGTCACTCACATATGAAACATAGATTTCATTTTGAAATATTGTCATTTCTCAGTGGAATTCCTTCTGCAACATGACGTTTCTAGAAGAAGTCAAGAAGATTGGCATACCGACGAACGTGTGTGTTGTTGACATTTTCACTCAATTAGCAGTATTAGCTTCTATTATTGCAGAAGTGACAGAAGAAATTCTAATGAGAAATGACAAAATTTCATAATGTAAACTATGTAAGATCACTATTTACCTGGATTATCATATTCCTTCGTCTCTCGCTGCATTTTAAAGAGGAATTTTTTTCATTTCCTATAATCAGACGGTGAATAAATCTGAAATACCCAACCGGAAGTATAACAGTATATTCTCAACTGACACTGTACTCACACCACATAAACAAAATAATTGTTTTGAATTGACTCGTTCGTCCCTTTATGAATATTGCACATAACACGTTAGGAAACGAATTTTATTACACATCGTTTCACAAAATGACACGTTTCGTAACTGATTAATATCTAATGTTTGGTTTTTTTCGAGAAGAAATACATAATGGGTTGCGTGCAAGAACTGTCAGATGATCGACCCTGGAGGTCTCAGACGAATATTCGGCTGAGCTGGAGGTGAAACATTGAAGCACAACCTCACTTTTCTAATTTGTTTACAAGTGATTGAAATAATTTATCACAATTATTTAGGCATAGGAAACCTGTTTTTCGGTTATTTATTAAATCGCGCATGCCATCATATTGTGCACAATATGATGGCATGCACAAAAAATGCAGCGGGAGACGAAGGAATCCGGTTATTATACATTATATGATTCAAAAGTAAGTACCTACTATGAACACTCACATATAGTTTTCATTTTTAAAATTTGGGTGATTTCTCTGATTCCTCATCGGAATTCCTTCTGCAATAAGAACTAATAGAAATACTTGTGAAATTTTTAAAATAATACAAGAAGAATGGATTCATGCAATCAAACGGGAGGACTGGTCTGACATGCTAACGAAATATGATCGTGTGTGTTGTAGATATTTTGCATTTTTCAGCAGTATTATCTTCTATTGCAGAAGTTGCAGAAGGAATTTTAATGAGAAATGACAAAATTTCATGATGAAGACTATGTGAGATTACTATTTACCTGAAAAATCATATTCCTTACTCTCTCGCTGCATTTTTTGTGCATTTTTAGCGCATAAAACACGATTCGTATGCCGAAATATTGTGAAAAACTATTTCAATCCTTTATACTTCATACTCTTGCTCTGTGTTCATACACAATATCTTTCTTCTTCTTTACTCTGTCCTGTGGTCATCCGATTCCTCTGTAAACAAATAAAAAACTGAGGTTGTGTTTCAATGTTTCACAGAAGAGTGAGGTTAGTTTTCAATAATTTACCGAATTGACCGCCATAGCTAGAATCGTTCTGATCGATTCGAAAATACGTCCGTACCGAACGTCATGGTGATCCGAATTCTCGCCAGGTAAGCAGGGCGCGGTCCTGAGGCGAGCCGCCCCCGCTGCCCCAGCCGCCTCTCCCCCACCGCCCCCCAAAGATCACCCCAACGCCGTCAACGTCATAACGACGAACGCCGTCAACGTCATAACGACGCACGCGACCGCCCGTCTCGGCGGTGGCGGCGGCGAGAGGCGGCCAGAGGCTGGGGCGGCGGGAGGCAGGAGGCTACCTTCCGTTGTTCGATCTGATTGCAGGACGACCGTTGCCGCCGCTGCCGCCGCCAGCGCCGTCAGGGTCATCAACGGGCCGATCAAGTTGGCGTTTAAGACGCCGGCTTTCAAGAGCGCTCACAATATTAACGGGTGAGTGATATGTACGACAATCATCAAATAATCATTTGTTCCATCCATTTATCTACTAATATATGAAGCATAGCTGTCCTGAAAGCAGGACCAACTTCTGTCTCTATAGGTAACGAAATCGACCAATAGGCGTTGATGTTGACGTAGGAAAAAATAATACGAAACTTGTCAAACCAATATAGCTGTCTCTGTCTCCATCCTTCACTATCTGTCCTTATACAGGGTCTTTCATAGGTAAAGGGAAATATTTCAATGGTAGATAGGGGTCACCAAGGTGGTTCTGAAAATACCATATTTGATAGGCCTTAGAGTCTTCATAACGGAGATACAGGGCGATTTATCGATTTCGAATAATTATTCATCCGTCTATAAGTATTGAACTACCCAGTATATTTTTCTAAAATTTGGTAAGGAGCTTATACTTGGGACGTTAAATTTATTCACCTATCGCGCGGAGTGAAAATCCAGGTTCGGCTTCAGGAAAAATTTACATTTATTCGAAATATCAAAATTACAGCTGAAAGACTTCGGTCAATGGCCACAGAAAAATTTATTGAATCGGAAAATTTACTTAATGGTTGTTCTGAAATTGATAATCATACAGTCAGTTCTCATCAGGGATAATGAAATAACAATCAGAACTACTACAATCGGATAGATTATCAGGAGTGATCCAATGGATCAGAAATCATTACAGGTGTTATTGAAATGAATTATGAATGGATGAATTCGTTAATAGTATGAAGATCGTTACCGATAATAAAGCGTCAAAATATGGGAAGTCACTGAAGATGACCCCACATTTGTTTCATAAAACACTATTTGTTTACTAGAGGGAAGTTCTTTTATTCACCGGTGGCTCCATCAATCCACCAACTGTGTTCATATATTCTTTAGTGAAATGCAATGGGACGTAACCACGCGTTCATTTATTACTGTTGTGTTGTGTCAACCAAAATTGACATAACCTAACATAAAAACTGAAAACAAAATATTGAATTTGAAATCTGTTTGCTATTTGCCTAAGTAAAAATATGGGTGAATTAATCGAAATCAGTCTAAAATATGAAAGTAAAAGGATAGCTGCATTCTTGACAACAACAGAAACTTGAGATATTTCGAGTGGTAGGTACTTTTTTCTTTCCCATCATGAATTTCAAAAAATTAGTGCAAACATTCAGGAAACTTGAGTACCAACAGAGAATTCTTATTGATGACTATCCATATCATCATAATTTAATGCAAAGTTTTGTATATAGGTTGTTGAGAATTCTGAACTTATCTCGAGACTTATCTCGTCTACTTCCCAACATACAACATAGGATCGCGCGCAGTGCTGCCGTTTCGGTACTTTTGTACTGAATTCGGTACCATTTGAATACGTTCGGTACGTCAGTACGACTATTTCTAAAACCCATATGATATTCAGTACCTTTTCTGTCCTGAAGACGTCATTGCATATATTGAGAAAACAGAACAGGGAGATAGCAACAACTGTTGAGTACAGTGGGTGACGGTGAATGTCTGAAAATGGCTTTATTTTCTACTGTTGACGGGCAATGTGTGATGACCTGTTCAAATGCTGGATTTCGCTTTTTGACTTACAGCGTATTCTCATCTCTTTGGCCGTTTTGTCAGAGAGTGCGTGATATCAAGGTCATAAAGCTAGCAAGTCGGTATCAAACCAGTCAGACCACATTGACTTTTCGCGGAAAAAGCTCGAACTGTTTGACGGAACCACATAAATATTGAATGAATATAAATTGGTGCTATGCAGTGTGCAGAACAGTGGTGGTAAAATCACTAGTGAAAGATGTGATTTCCAGAAAATTTACACCTGAAATTCAACTGAATGAGGCTGTCAATGTCACTTCTTCAACTTTTTTATGTAAACGAGCCCATTTTGTTGAAGTTTTCTGCTATGTGAAGCTGAAGCTGAACTGTGACACCATTTCTATATGAACTGATCATAGCTTATAATTAATATGGTGTTTGCACTGATGCGCTGTTCTGGCCAAACTAGACGACAATAAACAGTTGAGAATTGCAACATAAAGTTCTTGTTACATCTTATTCTAATAGATATCGCTGTACGAATTCTCTTTAAAATGGAAATTGGAACTCAATTATCATAATTTCCTTGAACACTATCAAAAATGAACGTCCTCACACCATTTCTGTATTTTTTTGTCGTGATTGTTGTTACTTGGTCCGATGACCATTAGAAATATGACGATATCAGCGCCTCTTACGGATTATCTATGGACAAGAAACTCAACTTGAACTACTGTGGTACAAGGATATGTCAATTCGCGGTTTTTAAGGTCATTATCTGACGTGGCAATGACGTTAAAACTGGGAGAAAACATTCCTAACTCCTCTGGCATAGATTGAAAGTTAGACATGTTTTCCCCAGTTTGAACGTCATGACTTGTCCTGACTGACTTTTTCGGTCTTCTCTATGTATTTTATTTGTTGCCAATGTTGCCATACGTTTCAGTACCTTTTCTATGAGAATTTCAGTAAGCAATCAAAAATTGCGAACGGCAGCACTGATCGCGCGTTCTAGTCGTATACAAATAGGAGTTCTGTGTCGGAAACCTTCCAACGTTGCCTTGGCGGTCTCGTGAAATTTCGTATTATTGCGTTTTGCAGAGGTTTCGACAATGTATCAAGTTCTCACAGCCAGATCGCCTACGATATGGCGGAGTCCGTAGACATCTGCCAGAAGATCCTCGATCCCAGCGGTCTGGCAACACAGCAGCGCCACGTCGTCCGCCCGGCGGAGCCCACCACGCAGGAGATCTACCAGAGGATCCTCGACCCGAACTCGACCAGGCCGCTGCACTACGAAACCTCCTTCCAGAATAAGAAGCACGCCATGATTAAGAACATCAAGTTCAAGGTGCCGGCTTTGTACACGAATAATTTCAAGGAGAGTGAGAAGGGGGAGTCGAAGATGTATACGGAGTTGGGGCCCGCAGCTGTGACTAGCGTTATAGTGAATAACAATTCGGGTAAAAGTGATGGTGGTGAATTTGGTCAGCATTCTAGTATCCATTGGCGAAGGAGGACTTCGCAAAACCTTGTATTGAAAGATTGAGAGAGTTATTTATTGAGACTGTGTTTTTGGTAATTTTTTTCATTCTGTAGTTGGTAAGATGCCAAATTGAATTGTTATTGAAAACTGTATGTTAAACATCGTAGTTTCTTGTGAAATACTTGATCATGATATTTAAACTAAGTTTTATCATTGTTCTTGTTTCTGTACACCATTAATTTCAAGGAGAGTGAGGAGGAGTCGGAAACGTACACGGAGTCAGTGCCCTCAGTTGTAGCTTACAATTTGGGTAAAAGTGATGTTGAACTTGGTCAGCATTCTAGTATCCATTGGCGGAGGACTTGAAACCTTGGGTTGATAGGAGACTGTGATTTTGGTTATTTTTGTCATTCAAGCAGATGAAGTGGAAACAGTCCACGCACGTGTTAAACACAAAGCACAATGATAACACCACCATGCATTGTTTTGCCACTGTGAACAAAAAATTGAAATTTTCAACTCAAACCCTGTGTCGCTAACAGTTTTAGCATTTTCAGGGGACGATTCTTCATCAGTTATTCGCATCATAATGGGGAAGACCACTGAGGGAAGAAATCCGTGCAAACCTCTTTCAATCGACGAATCATGATTTATATTTTATGTACAATCAATATTATGAGTTGAAGTTGAAGGGAATCGAATCTATATCGTTTTGAAATCAGCATATTTCATTCGATATTTCAAACAGCCAAATATGATGGTGGAGTCGTGACGTATTAGTCCCGAACTATAGCTATCTCTCTCTGATACCTCGTCATTCTGCAGTGTTGCAGTGTAATTGGTCAGTTCAAGGACAATAGGCGTGTTGGGACTAAGACGTCGCACCAGTCACACCAATGAATTGATGCAATTTCAAATGGCGCAGGAATTGTGTGTTTTGAAATGGACATATACTAATTAATTTTGGTCATCGTCTTAGCATGAATGAAAAAATTCAAAATTAATTCACTGGTAGTTTTTCAGTATAGAGTTCACGATAATGTCGTTTTAAAAAATCAGTGGTCTTCCCCATTATCAATTTATCAATTATATTATTATAAATCTTCTTCTGAAAACGCTAAAATAGTAAGCAAACACGTCTCAAGGCGTCAAAAAATCGGAAATCGGAATAGTGGCAAAGTGACAAGCAAGTGATAATTTGGTTTCTCGTCAATATACCATATTTTAGTTATGATGAAATGAACTGATAATTAAAATGTACATATTTATTGAATACTCATTTATCACTTACATAATATAAATATATATTATATCTGATTCAAAGCACTGTAGGTATATGTATTGTCATATTTGCCTTAAAAACTGTGAAGGAAACCACCAGTAGAAAAATAGGTATAAAAAAGGATAGATTTTGAAGGTTATGAAGCCTTGGAATAATTCGTATCATACATACATTAACTATGATTAAAATACATAAAATATGTAAAAATTACAATTAAATATTTGATATAGTTTAAACAAATAATTTAAAAACATTAAATAATATAATTCAATATTGTAAAATAAAATCCCAATCACCTCGGTGAAACAATCGTGTGATGTGAGAAAAAATTTGATAAATATAGTTGTTGAAAAATAAAATACTAATTGTCCTCAAACAATCAATTTAAAATCAGAGTTGAAGAATACATGATTAATACTTTAAAATTCAGATGTGAACAATACTAATTTTTGCCCTTTTTGGACTTTCTTCGCCGTCTTTTTTTATTTATCGATGCATCCGTGAAATCGCTTTGTTCTTGATCTTGAGTTGGAGTGGGCGGTTCCGAGAGGCTCTCGTCCTCATCAACTTCCTCCAACTTTTCTATCGACTTCTCGATCAGATCTTGTTTCAAATCTTCTGGTTTGATTAGTTCCAGAGATATTATTTTTTCCTGAATTTGTTCCACCTAATGAATTTCTGAGATTAGTAGTATGCTGGCATGAAACCCTAAATACTTTTCCACATTACTTTTTACAACAAAATATAGTGAGTCAGGGCAAAGGTTTTTCATTTTTTAGTTTTGTTTTGGGGAAAATCTAAGGGTCAAATATGAAGTTAGAATTCTTTAAGGTGACATTGAAGTCCACCTGCAATATAATAACTAATGAGCTGAGGGTCTCAAGATTATCCAGCGTAGAGCAGACTATTTAATTCATAATGCGAGTAATGAATCATCAAGTTTCGTAGCCTCAACCGGAGATGGTTCCATTGCAACAGTGCTTCTCCTAAGCAGAAGGCGTTTGGAGTCAGTAACAAAGTCTACAGGGAACACATACGTCATACTTGATGAATGTATATAGAGAGATTAATGTCTATAAATGTTGAATGTTTTTGAGCTCTATTTGTGATTTTTTTTATTCGTTGAAACTATCAACTGCCTATTGTTTATTTGGATTAATGATGATTGAGTTTTGTTTCTAGCTCTCAAAACAAGTTGAAAATATAGAAAAATATATTTGTACCACATCATGAATTATTTACAGCAGATATATTTTGTAAATAGCATTTATTGCGAAGCAAGTAGGTAGTCTACTCTTTATTAACTGAAAATTGCATTAAACGTACCTGAAAATAGATTAGATTTTCGCAAAAATACAACAATAAATAACCGCAGGAATACCATCACAAAAGGAGAAGTTAATCTGTTAAGGTAGGTTAATAATGAAGTTAGTATGAAAACTGGCTATTATCTGATAGCTGATCACTCTAAGAGTGTCGATGACGATAATTTTCGTAAAATAACAAATCCATAAAATCCTTTTTTCCCATGCTACCAATCTTTTTTTTGGTAGCCCTCAGAAAAAAAATTTGAAAATTCGTATACCGTGTCTCATTTCAAACGGCCCCCCCTCTATATCTCAGCTATCAGTCGTGCGATATTTAACAAATTTGTATCGGTATGAATAATCATCAATATGACCAGTTCTTCAAAGACAATCATCATTTTATACAGTGCCGTGCGTTTTTATTGAAATGAATAGGGGTCAGTTTCTTATTAAATCATATTAGACATTTTTTCACAGGAAAACTGACCTCATAAATTTGTTCTTCATGGTTTCAAACCCACATATGTGGATTTTCATAAGATGCCTAAGAAGGGTTTCAGAAAAACAGGCACATCTAAACATCATTTTTGTGAACGTAATAATTATTATTTACTCGGAATCGATGATTTCAACATAAAAAAGTATAACTAGTTTTTCCTCTCAAATCATGATTTTCCACCTACCGGAGCCATTGAACTTTCCAAAATTCGTAGTTGATTTGAAGTCACTATTTATTCGAGACTGAAAATGAAAAAAATGAAGCCAATCCTGTTAATTCGGAATTAGGTGATTTTCTGCATATGGAGATACGAAAGCATAAGGAAAAATAATATGAGGTTAGATTTCCTGTAAAATTATTTCTAATATGATTTTATGAAAAATCGACCCCTTTTTAGTTCAATAAAATCGCACGGCACTGTCCAAAATAATGTGCATCTCTGTAAATCTGATCATATTGATGGTTATTCGTACCACACCAAACTTGGTTGGAATCGCATGAATAATAACTGAGATATAGAGGGGGGCCGTTTAAAGTGAGACACGCTGTATATAAAATCATATTCCTTTAAATGTTGAATCGGAGCTCTCTAATGGGATACTTCATCCCATGACGCCAACCTGTAAGAGTCTACCAATGTCGAAAGTAACATTATGTAAGTGTTATTACTTAAATGGCGTTATTTTGATGAAACCTGATCTTCAACTGAAAAATTAGTTTTTTTTTCAACTACATCTCGGATTAGTTGGTGCATCTCAATTTATTCTGAAATATGTAATTTGTCGTAAATTTTTCTCATCACAATCTTGTCACTCATTTCAGATTATTCATTTATTGATGGCGTACACCACCCATCGCAGTTCTTGAAAGCTGCCAAAGCAGTCTGTTTACTTTGATTTCATTGGTTCACATTTGTTTTATGTCTGTGCTTATTGGTCATATCATCATAACAAACCGCTCATAAGTGTTCAAGTTTTTGCCGTCAAGTAAGACGACGTGTTAATTTCTACCGCGAATTGATGAGTTTTGAAAAATAACAACAGGTCGATAAAATCATTCATTGATAGATATTTACGAAACCAGTTAGGAAACACGTCATTTTGTGTGACGATGGGATTTTGGGGGACGAACGAAGCAAACACTGAGTTTCACTTCACGCAACTGTTTAATACGTGAAGTAAGACGTTTCAAAATTCCCGTCAGTTTTGAAAAGTGTTGAATTACATGTCAAGATTAGAAAAATACTATTTAGGCACAGACGATTCACCTCAAACAGGTCCACAAATAATATCGGAAAACAACAATATCATATTTTGAAAACAGATTTGAATAAATAATACAGAAAAACACAACACAATCTACAAACCAGAAACAAAATGAAAGTTAAAATAACTCCATGAGAAACCACAATTCATTAACCAGACGATAACTATTGATTTGCTATTATTGCAAACCTATGGATTCACGCAGATGCACCAACATGGTTTTTGATCAACCCGAGATGGAATTCACAAAAAACTATTTTTCTCCTGAATGATTTATTATAGAGAGCGGAAGTATGCTCTATTTCAAAATAAAGCGATTTGAGTAATCAAACTTCCCTAATGTTGCTTCAACATTGGTAGACATTGTTAGGTTGGCAACTTGGAACGAAGTCTACAACAGGCAGTTCAGCTAGCGTTGGGAGAGAAAACAATGTCTTCCTCATATGTCCGTGTCTTCAGTGTTTCAACATAAAATAATGAGAACCTCATGTTGGCAATACTGGAAATGAGAGGAAATTGAGACGAAGATCATTTCAACCTTTTTTTATTAAGGTTAATATGATCTCAATTTTGTCCCATTTCCAATGTTACAAACGTAATGTTTCCATTATCTTACGTTGGAACACTGAAAGCAAGGACAGATTGGGAATACTAGAGTGACTTTATAAACGGAGTGACAACAATAGTTGTTCACTTTTTGATTGTTCAGACCTCTAATATGAATGTGCATCCATCTGTTTTGTTTTCTCCATTCAGTTCTACGCATTCTATATCACTTTGTCAATGCTTTCTCTCTGTTTTTCGATCTTTGGACACAAAACATCCAACAATCAGACATGAAACTCAATACATCAGTACCTTAGATATTGACTATTAGAATTCATCTTTTTGAACACGTAAGTCTCAGATTATTCAGATGATGAAATGAAAATATCAAATATCTAAACCTTATATAATGAGGGCACTTCGAAGTCGCAAATTCATTACTACATGGCCTTCAGATTTTTAGCTATTCAGCCACTTGACCACGAATAACATTCCGGAAACAGTCATTTGGACACTATTTAATCTACTCACTCTAGAGAAGACATTTTTTTGTCTCAACGCTGCCTGAACTTGCTCTAATGTTAAACGACATCGACACTCCACCACGCGAAACCACCACCCTACACATACAAAGCACAGAACAAAAACGGTGTAATAAAAAAAACAACTAACCAACAAAAGTGCACAAAGGAGGGATGCCATGCTGACTATCGAGCGCGCACTCTCTCACACTCTATACCTCTTTCTCGATCGTCTTCTCCACGTACTCGACGGTGCGCACCCTCACCTCCCCCCGCTCGTCGACGTACTCCTCGGTGCGGCGCGTCACCTTCTCGTCCAGCACCGTCTCGTTCTCGCGCACCACCTGCGCCATCTTGCCGCTCGGCTTCTCGCGCACCTCCAGCTTGGGGAAGTCGGCGCTCGACGGGCGCAACTCGATATCGCATGCAACGCGGTTAGTATCCGACTGGAGGCGGGGATTGAGAAGGTCAAGAGAAGTATTAGCATGGAAAGATGGCCGCGGTTATGTTTCGTGTACTAATGAAATTGGGCTTGTCAAAGTGACCCCAAGTGGACACCTAACTCTATAAGGTCGGGTTACTCAGCTCTGGCCATGCTTTGATACTAGCCTTGATTATTTACACTAACAAAATTGGCCTTTGTTCTTGGCTGGTTCGTAGGAGCGGCCGATTTGTCTATACTCTCGAAATCCGCTCGTGTTCATCTATCTGCAAGTTGCTGAACTATCTAGGAATGTCCTTCTTTCTGAAGCAGGAAAAGCACCAATTTTGATCAATTACTCTTACAAATTGGGGATATTCCCGTCCAACTGGAAAATTGCAAGAGTACAATCAGTTCCTAAAAAAGGCAAAAAGAATCTACCTAGCAACTACAGAACGATCGCACTGCTATCTATTATTTCAAAGATCATGGGGAAAGCTATCAACATCGATCTCATGAAATACCTGGAACATTCAGCCATATTGCCTATCACCGATAGGCAATATGGCTTCCGTCATCAGAGATCCACTGGTGACCTGCTTGCTTACGTCTCACATAAATGGCAGCAATCTATTGAGAAGTATGGTGAAACCTTAGCCGTGGCACTTGATATCTCCAAGGCATTCGATCGAGTCTGGCACCACGGACTCCTCGCCAAGCTTCCATCTTATGGCTTGCCTCCCCAGCTATGTTCTCTGCTAGCTAGTGTTCTTTCCAACAGGCCTCTCCATGTAGTGGTCGACGGAGTTTCATCTGACTCTCTTATTATAGATGCTGGTGTTCCGCAAGGATCAATTCTAGCGCCAACACTATTTCTACTCCATATCAACGATGTGTTGGAAGCAACTTCATGTCCAGTACACAGCTTCGCGGATGATAGTACCCTCAATACCGGCTTCTCTTCCAGGGCTCCAATACCAGCCAGGCGAATCAGAAACGAACGAAGGAGAAATGTTGACAACATAAATATGGACTTGGCAACAATTCACGAATGGGGATCCAATAACTTGGTATATTTCAATGCAGACAAAACACAAGCGTGCCTTTTCTCTAGAAAAGCCGATCTCTCTGCCATAAGCTTCTCAGGTCTAACCATACCTTTGAAGACACCCATTTCGATGCTTGGTATCACTATCAGCAATAACCTTTCTTGGGAAAATCACGTGAGATCAATTGCTAAAAGTGCATCCCAAAAACCATCAACAATTGTTCCTCCCTTTGCAGTCCCCGCGAGATTAACCCGTCGAGTTGAGACTTCGCGTTCTTTCGTGGTCACTTTGGAGACCTGCAGAACATTTCTTTCCAAAGACTCGTTCATCCAACGAACAGCGAGGCTCTGGAATACATTGCCAAGGGAGGTGTTCCTCGAGGCACATAACCTCCAGAAATTCAAGAAGTACACCAATTCCTACTTCATTTCCCTTGGTTCTCACGATGTTCTCTGAACATTATAGGATATCCTTTTTCGTGGGAACCAGTACATAAAAAAAATATTCTGAAGGACTTTAAATAGAAATATTTCAATCCGCTCCTGATGCGACATCCCTTCTTGCATAAAAAAAACCTGAAAATTAACATTGAATATATCCTGCATTACCGATCTCTACCCTGAGCTACTCAACAAAAAGTATTTCACCTTGTCGCTCATAGATGCCGCCACCTACTGAATAGAATATCAGCATTCATTGTTCTCATAAGGATAGTTCAACTTGTTAGTGTATATAATCAAGGATATTACCCGAATACAACTTTCAATACTGAATCTACTAGTAAAAATGAACTGAAAGTGTGAAATTGACAAATATTCTGAGCAGACATTTTGACCGTTTTCAGCTCAGCCTTCTGATGAAATTACAAAACACCAAAAGGTAGTATGGAGTCAGAAATATATCCATAATGAAATAAAAGACGTACTTTTTAGGGTATGTAAGTAAAATGTAGGTATATTATAACTCATGATCTAGTGAAGTATAGATGAATGGCTAAAAAATCAAAATTAAATTACTGTTAGTACGACATTCCAATCGAAGTTACGAGTTAAACACATTAATCATGAACACTTACTCATGCACATTCAAAGATGCAATATAACTATTAGGACTCGGTGGAAGTAAAAGACCATTATTGTCTAAAATATTCCCACAAAATGCACGGCTTCAGCATATCAAATTCAAGATCCAGGAATGAACGACTTGGGCTTGATGATTATTCGGTATTTAAACAGCTTTCACAAGATTAATCATGTTCAAAAAACACTTTATTTACCACTTTATTGATTTCATAGTCCACTGTGCTAGAAGAAAAGCTCTATATTCATTTTTGAACCAACTTGTATTGAAAATGTATGTATATAAATTATTATTTTTCAATGGTTTGTCAATCCCTCAGGAATGCCCAAAAATCATTTTATATTTGTATGCAAATAAACATTATTATTATTATATTATTATTCTGACATTTAATTCTTTCAGGGAGACACCTAATAGTCTCGATTCATTCTTTATGCACATATTTAAAATTACGATTTTGAAATTTGAGTAAGCGTTCCGGCGAAAAGAATTATGTCAATTTCTCATTCTTGGGAACAGATTGCAAAACTTCTACCAATGAAAACAATTTTAGAAAAAATTGCAATAAGTCATTTGGTCTAGTTTTCTGGATCTTGAATATCTCCACTTTTGTATATAGCTCTTAATGAAGCATATTCTGATTCATGTAGAAATATACCTTAATCAATTCTGACAATGGTTCCACCAAAATAGTTCTTAATTCGAATATAATTACCTGTTTTGTTTTCATTGAGGACTAAATTATTTTTTCATTGAAGACTGAATTATTTCGATAACATCACATCAGTTTGAAATAAAATCATTGTAGAGTTGTTATAATCAGGAACAACATTTTAACGTGGAATGTTTTTATACAGGGTGAGCCAAAGTTGAATCGCAAAACATGAAGAGTCCATTTTTTCAAGTCAAAATAAGATGTTTTTTTTTTTCAAAAATATACCGGGTTTCCAGAAATGTCTTGTCGTAAATGACAGGGAAGATAGAATGAGCCAAAATAATGTTGGTACTGAATATAAAAAAAATGTCTATCGCACTTGGTAACGGAGTTATTGACCTTGAAAGTTTGTATACAAAAAATATTTTTCTTGTATAACTTTCAAACGGTTGCCATGGTATCAATAATATTCGGGCAACTGAATGATTTTTTTCCTTTCAATGCAGATATTTTTGACAGAGGTGACAAATTTGACATTTTGCATCCACCGTATGATTACACAATCTTTTTTTTCACAAAAATAGTATACTTTATTTCAATCGATATCTTGTTCCTTTCAAATAAAATGCATTTCAACAGTTTCAAAGGTAATTAAAACTCTATTTCTTCAATAACATCATGGGTAGTTGCAGACATTGTCATAATTGATCATAATTGACATCACATTATTTTGACAGTATTCAATACTTTGGTAACACCATGGATGTGTTTAGTAATGATAAGCATGCCTTATGTATGGACTTGCAACATGACTTTTCCGGGCACCCAGTATATCCAAACTTACTTCGTTTCCGAGATACAAAAAATAGTTTTCCGTTAATCACTTCGACTCACCCTTCAGTACCTACGTGATTAATGAATTCCATTAACAGGAACTGGTGGAGTGTTACTGCACTCAATCTGTATGTTTCCTTCTTACTAGCATGTGTTAAACAGAGGTAAATATACACTCAGAAGTAATGATCAAAGATCAATACGTTGTCGGGGTAGCAAACAGGTGGAACCAATTACCACCCCCCACCCTCTCACAAGACTTCCATAGGGGATGACTGCCGGTTACCTGTCTCTCGACTCACACCGACAGCACCCCAGGGAGAAATGGAGGATTTGGATACGCCAAATCAGCGCACTAGAGCCATCTCCGTTATGTAACGGCATGTTCTCCTGCTACCATTTTATTATACCAATGGTGAGGCCGTCTGTCCGAGCACAAGCCAAGGCAGGCAAGATATCCTCCCACTTTACCCATAGTGGGATTCTTCTTTACCTCCTCTAGCGTAGCCCGGTGGTGTTTTTCGGAAACCGCTGCCCCCTGGAGTCCAACCCGATTGGAGAGGCACCAGGCCGTATGTACGACCTAATGGGGCTATCCTCATCACCCCAGGTACCCATGTCAACAAGATTCCTCTTGTCACGTTTGATGAGTCGCTGTCGCAAGAGGCTTTGGCCTGATTGCTACTCATGTTGACAAGAATTCTCTCGTCCCGTTGAATGAGTGATCGTTCGAGGACTTTTACACGTTCCTCTACCTCGTTTACATGAGAGGACCCGGCTTTGCCAACGATGACTGGCGATAGGATCGCTTGGGGCTACCCCCTCGCTGACAAACTACTGGTACTGGTACTGGTGGGGGACGTTTCCACGTCAGCAACTAGTCCCCAATGGGACCTTTTTGCAAACCCCAAGTGTTTTCAATGACTGATGTGGTTCGCTCAAGAGAGCTGGCTAACATCCTTTTCTGGCACCGCCCATCAGCTCTCTTTCAGAGTTTTTCAGCTGTGTTTTGTAGGCTAGTAATGTACTCACTACCATATGCGCAGTGGCAGGCCTGCTAACTATCCTCGTTAACCCCCGAGACCGAGGTCTACTAAGCAGCTGGCCCGCTCTCACGCTCAGCTGGTAGTTTTCCACACCCACCTACATACACCGTCCTACTTCTTCTCTGATGCTCACAACCACATCATCATATCTTTCTGCGTGTTCTGTGTAGGCTTTGTTACTAACTCCATGCGCAAAAGCGAATCGTGCAGGACTATCCCCAGCCGATGCTCCGAAACTTTACAATATTTAATTCGCAAATAAAATATTGAAAAAAGTTCCTTGCCCGTGCTGGGAATCGAACCCACGACCTTGTGGTCGTGAGACGGGCGCTCTTCCACTGCGCCAATCCCGGCCCTCGCTGACAAACTAAGGCACAAGGTACACCAAAGCTCCATTTTTCGCTGAGCCCAGCTACCCATGCCGACCGGAATCCTCCAGTACCGTTTGTGGGGTGTCCGTTCGCGACCTTTCCCACGTACCGCTACCATGACAAGAGTGCGGACCTCAAGCTTTCAACTAATGGTGTCTGGAGGTACCTGAGGCTACCCCCACCCCGACGCGATTTTACTAAATATACTGCACGCTAGCACAAACCACGCCCACCATAATACGTCATATCTCCAAACATTACCGATATACTCGGAGTCAGCACATCGCACTAAATATACTGTGCTCCAACGCAAGAATACACTTTTTATGATTTTGACACGAATTCGACTGAAGCTCTCTCGTTGTCAATCTCTTGTACGCAGTAAATTCATACACCCAAATGGTCTACTGGTTAGTGCTGTCGACTTTCAGTCTGAAGGTCCATGGTTTGAATCGCTGTGAACTTGAACTTTTTTTGCAACTTTTTTTTTCACCAATGTTTTTTTACTTCATTCTGGTTTTCTTCTTTCATAGAATATTTGAAGTCAAATAGGTTAGTGCGTTTAGGATAAACAGTCTCATTTTATTCGATTTTGTTGAAGAACTCAACTTTTGAAATATATTATTAATCAATGTGTTTCTACACTCCATTCGGTTTTCCTTCCTCAAAAATATTGCAATCAGGGATAGGTTAGTTCGTTAAGGATAAATAGTCTCTGAGTTTTGCCTAAGTACTTCGAAGATGAGATATTACGGTGGGCGTGGTTTGTGCTAGCGTACAGTATATTTAGTAAAATCGCCACCCCGACGCCGTGAGTACATGGTGGTCCCACGGCCAACATGTGTTAAACAGAGGTAAACATACACTCAGTGGAGAAACCCTCCACCAGTTCAAGCCAATGGAAGTCGCTATAATTCTTATGCTCACCTCGTCACCGCCGACCGGCGTGCCGCCACCCACCACCTCAGTCATCCGCTCGATCACCATCTGCGCCTGCACGGCGTCCTGCTCGAGAGAGCGCAGCCGCGCCGCCCGCCACGCCGCCCGCTTCTCCGCCCGCAGCGCCCGCTCCGCCGCCGGGGACAGCCCGCCCCTCACGCCCACCGAGTCGTCGTCGTCGTCGGTGAGGCCGTCGTCGCGCAGCCGGTCGCGCATTCGCTTTTCCGCCTTGGCCGTGCGGACGATGCCGATCGTGCTCGACGGTCGGCTACTGGAAGAAGCGGTCGAAAATGCAGTGTGTGCACTGTGCAACATCAAAATATCATGTGGTAATTTTGCACCTATCGCCAGGGATGTTCCTGCTAGTACAATTGTACTACAGTTCTCAACACACTAAATGGACCACTCTTAATTTGACTCTATTTCGAAGACCTGTATTTTTTGAAAAAATTGACCCATCTTCATGCGGTTTTCGATATCAGATGTGATATTTCATCGGCTTCAAAGAGAACAAGAACACTCTGAAAAAGTCCGCAGAACAAAACTTACACAGGGTGTAAAGTGGAACCATTACACTATGGTCTACATTTCCAATGCTGCCAGAACTCGACAATTTTTTTTCTGATCAAAAGTCAGTCATATTATGATACACTGGGACCTGATCTCGGGACGTTTTCGTGATTTCTCCTTGATTGGCCATAGGAACAAAAATTCGATTTGTTTTTCGAAAGTCTTGCATTTCTTGAATTTCTTCTCTACAACTCCACTTGAGCTGACTATTGGGAAGAACTGTTCTCATGTTTTGTGGAGGACTATGAAAGACGAAAAAAGCACTATTGAGGAATATATACAGGATGATAAGAAAATAGGACAAAATCTCATTTCAGTAAAAAAAAAACAGGAAATGGTGACAGAAAACCATGGCCCATTCGATTCAGTATATTCAGAAACGGCCTTCTCGATATCCATTATTTATATCAGACTATTAACTCGAGATATTTTCGAAAATTCGCCTGAGATTGAAATACAGGATGAAAATGTTCAATTCAAACTTGTTTCCTGATATCGATGATTCTTGTCAACTTCTTTCCAATATTTATTGCCCAAGTATGAGACACAGAGTATTGTTGTTCAATATACTGAGTGTTTTACAACTTATCTGACAAATCACGAACTCTAGAAAACAATAGAATAGAATAGAATAGAATAGAATATGTTTATTTACTAGGTAACAAACAAAAAAGAAAATGTTTACAGAACATATTATATGTATAAATACCAAGTAAATAAACAGAAACGCCATGTAGTCCTGGAGGGGACTGTCTATGGAGAGGTTTATGTTTATTTGCTTTCAAGAATTTATTTATTTGCTATATGAAAATTGATTATTGAAAAATTTAAGATTTGAAAAATTGAAAAATAAACAAAGTCTGCTTGATATGTGTATATGAATAACATGAAATGGAACTGGAATGAAAGAAATAAGGGGTTTGTTCAATCTATAATCGAGTGAAAGTATGCTCTTCCACGTTGTAGGATCCATTTTTTTATAGTTTTCTTGAAAAAAAGCTTTGATTCGATACATCTTATATTTTCCGGAACGTTATTGTATAGTTTTGGCGCATTATACATTAGAGATCGTTGTCCTAGCGCTTTGTTGACTCTCGGTACATAAGCGTTCCTTATTCTCATGCTTCGAGTGTCATAAGAGTGATCAGGTTTATTTAGGTAGGATGACTTATTTGAGAAGATGAACATCAGCACTGACTTCACATAAATTTGTCTAAATAATGTTAGAAGAATGTGGAGACCAGCATTCTCTCCAGATTTCAACCACAACTACGATATTACATAAGAAGTCCATCACATAAAAATTTTATAGAAGTAAAACGAGATGGAAACACTTTATATCCACTAAAACTATTCGTTCTATTGGCGGAATATGACATTAGTGAATTCGTCAGCATTATAAAGATCCAACTAGAAAGTCCTATATCCTGAATTCCAGTACTTGGTAGGGCCTCCCCGATTTAACAAAACCTCATGAAATCGATTTGGCATAGATTCTATGAGGTTGTTGATGAAGTCTATTGATATATTGCCACCCATTCTTATGATACAGCTTGGATAAGATTGTCATTATTTTGGAATGCATCTCGCCTTCTCGATAGGTCAAGTTTCACTCGGCTCCACACATGTTTGATCAAATTCAGATCTGGAGATAATGCTGGTCACCACATTCTTCTAACATTATTGTTTTCTAGAGTTCGTAATTTGTCAGATGAGTTGTGAAACACTCAGTATATTGAACAGTAATACTCTGTGGCTCATACTTGGGCAATAAATATTGGAAATCTGTTGACAAGAATCATCGATATCAGGAAACAAGTTTCTAAGAATTTTCATCCTGTATTTCGAATTTTCGAAAACTTCTCGAGTCAATAGTCTAATATAAATAATGGATATCGAGGAGGCCGTTTCTGAATATACTGAATCGAATGGACCATGGTTTTAGTCACCATTTTTGATTTTTTTACTGAAATGAGATTTTGTCCTATTTTCTTATCATCCTGTATATTCCACAATAGTGCTTTTTTCGTCTTTCATTGTCCTCCACAAAACATGAGAACAATTCTTCCGAATAGTCAGCTCAAGTGGAGTTCTAGAGAAAGTCCCGAGATGAGGTCCCAGTGTACCATATGCCATATGACTGATTTTCGATCAGAAAAAAATTTCTCGAGTTCTGGCAGCATTGGAAATGTAGACCATAGTGTAATGGTTCCGCTTTACACCCTGTGTAAGTTTTGTTTCGCGGACTTTTTCAGAGTGTTCTAGCTCTCTTTGAAGCCGATGGAACATCGCATCTGATATCGAAAACCGCATGAAGATCGGTCGATTTTTTCAAAAAAAAAAAGGTCTTCGAAATAGAGTCAAATTATGAGTGGTCCAGTTAGTATGTTGAGAACTGTATTTCTAGTACTATTCGTCAAGTTCATTCAGTATTCAGACTGAGAGCAGCTGATGAGGCCCGGTGGACCGAAACAGCCGCTCTCTTCATTCATTCCGAATCTCTCAGTTGAGTCTTTGCATTGGTCTACTGTTGAATAATTGATTCCTCTACACAATAAAATAAATACGAACTACTTCTATTACCTTGAACTTATAGGATCAACTGATTCCCCATCAGAATGTTCTAGTTCCTGTAGGGACAGTAGTTCTGAATGAGAAAGAGTGGCTATTTTTCTGTCCTCCTCTGCTTTCAATTTTTCAAGTTCGTCGGCACTCAAATAGCTGAACACTTTGTCTGAAAGCAAAGTTACTCATGAACATCCTTGTACAGAAAAACAAAAAAAAACTTTACCTTGTTTAGACGGTTTTTGGCTTTTTTCCATGGCAGTCTCGAAAAATTTTTTCCTATCGCTGACAGATTGTTTTACGGGGTTATTAGTTGGTGATTGAGGCGGCTGTTGAAACAAAAAATATATGTGTTGCTGAAAAATCCGCAAATCGAAAAAAAAAAACGACCGTAATGTACATGCTGACATGATTGTGATTTTCGTGTGTGATAAATCAATTATTCATTATTTATTCGTGATCGATATTTCAATTGTTTTTCTGTCATAACGTTCACCTGATTAATGTTTTTGGTGTACCTCAATAGTGTATTAATGAGGGTGATTAATGATCGAGATATTTCAACATGCGAGCGTCGCTCGCACGTTAATGTTAGAGATCATTAATCGCCTTTTAATATACAAGTTGGTTACAAAATTTTTCCGTCGACTATATTTCTCATTTCTCCTGCAATGAAAAAAACTTGTTTCGCGAATTCATCATTCATCCGGAAACTGCTAAGAATCACCCAGTAGCCTTGTTACTGACATTAGTGACATTTGTCGAAGTGATCAACATAGAAAATGAATTCCTTGTGTTAGAAAACAGGGATTAAAGTCGTGTCAGAAACTTGGAAAGGCGAACCCGTTAACGGAAAATCTTCGATGAAATCCATATTTTCGATTTTAATGCAGATTCCGTAAGTTATAGCATAAACAATGAATGTACGCAATGTATGTTTGGTTGCCTATAAAACAATCGTGCATTAATAGACAAATTGATCATTAATAGGGGTCATTAATAAATAATTTCATGAACATTAAACTTACTCGTTAATACGAGATCGACGGAAATAGTTATTTAACCAACTAGTGTATTAATGAGGGCGATTAATGATCGAGATATTTTAACGTGCGAGCGAAGCGAGCGCGTTAATGTTCTAGATCATTAATCGCCTTTTAATATACAAGTTGGTTACAAAATTTTTCTGTCGACTTTATTTCTTATTTCTCCTGCAATGAAGAAAACTTGGTTCGCGAATTCATCATCCATCCGGAAACTGCTAAGAATCACCCAGTAGCCTTGTTACTGACATTAGTGACATTTGACATTTGCCGAAATGACCAACATAGGAAATAAATTCCTTGTGTTAGAAAACAGGGATTAAAATCGTGTCAGAAACTTGGAAAGGCGAACCCGTTAACGGAAAATCGTCGATGAAATCCATATTTTCGATTTAAATGCAAATTCCGTAAGTTATAGCATAAACAATGAATGCACGAGGTGTATGTTTGGTTGCCTATAAAACAATCGTGCATTAATAGACAAATCGTTCATTAATAGGGGTCATTAATGAACGATTTCATATACATTAAACTTAGTCGTTAATATGAGGTCGACGGAAATGTATATAAATGTTCCTAATATTTTTGACATTTTGTTGAGAATGTATGAGCTTTTGAAAACTGTCGTCTGAAATATTACTTTGTGTTAGTTTGATGTAAATGCTTGGTTCTCCTTGATAGTCTAATATGAATGATTGGTTCTCCAAGTAGCCATGACAAAGATGTTGAAGTTTGTTAGATTATATGTATTATTATTCTACTTATTCAAGTACTCCAATAATTATTAGTAAAGATAAAATTTTGAACAAGACATTATATGGTTGAAATAAAAAATAGAGCAACTGAAAATAGTGCAAACAAACAGAGTTTGAATTTGTAAAAACATACGATGGCTAGATATCATTTCAATACACCTGAAAAGCATATTTCATGAGCTTTCCAATTATGACGGTGGGTTCTTTCATGAGTCATTTTACACCTTGTTCAATTCATTTAACTGAAAAAGCATCAAATGTATGTAATAGTAGCAAAAAAATTTACCAACATATATCAACACGTAACAATTTTCTCCCTATCTCTAGGTAACACAGCGATTAAATCTACTTGTTTATTTTCAAATCGTCACCACGTATGAATTTTTTAATTGAAAAGCAAATGTATTCGAAGAATGTAATAAAGTAATGAAAAAAAAAATAGTAATTTATTAGTGAAGTGAAGTTTGTTATTACCAATGGCCTAATCAGTTTTTTATTAAACTTGAATTTCTCGTGAAAAATGGTATTATTTTAGCTAAAATATTAATATGCTCAGGCACTCAACTATGATAGACAAAACAAATTCATACTACCTTCACAGATGTACTAGTCGTCCCCAAATTCCCGCTAGGAAATCCAAACTGTTGCAAATTAGTAGCAATCATAGAAACCGGCCTAGAAGTACCACGCTTACTAAACGTACTCTCATCAGGACCACCGGCATCCAGCAAGGTTTCTTCACTCCGGAAAGCTCTCAGCTTCGAAGTTTTCGCGGGCACGGGAGGCGGTACCTTTTTAACGGGAGGCGGTACCTTTTTAATAGGAGGCGGTACAGGCGGAGGTGGAATTTGTGGGCGTGCGACTCTATCCTTGTTCAGCGATTCGCCACGAACAACCCTCGAAACCTGTGGCCCCAAAGCAGAAGTAGAAGCATAATTTCCCGTCGAGGAAAAACCTCCCAGTTCATTTTCCGGGATACGGGACAAGCTCGAAGTACTGACGAACGTGGAAAGCTTCTTTGTTCCGCTGGTTATCGGTGGAGGAGTGTCTGGCAAAGGAGGGGGCAGGTCCGAGGGCAGGCTATCCTCGAAATCAGGGGGCGGTGGAGGGGGTACTCTAGGTATCTCAGAGTCGTCTAGCAGAGTGGTGCCGCCCGAGAATGGGAAGTTGTCTATGGGTGGAGGGGGAACGCCGAAATGGTCAGAAGAGTCGAGATACTGCATACCGTGCGGCAGGCTGTTGTAAATATTGATTTCGACTTGTTGAGGCAGCTGAGGGGAGTACATGGAATGTCTATTGGTGTAAATGTTGCCAGGGAAATAGGAAGGTGTGAATCTTGGCAAATCTTGAGAAGCTACTGAGGAGCTTTCGGAATAGTTTGAAGTAGCTTTGATAGGTTCATACATCAGCGTTTCGTTATCTGATATACTATCACGTGAAGTGTCTGGCTCCACCTCTCTATTGGGTACTGTAGCGGCATGCATGATTTCCTGTTAGAAATTATCACTGCTTCAGAAGAACGTTAAAAAATTAAAGGCACCATCACCACAAAAGCTTTCATTTTATTGGCAAAGACGAAGGACAAATAGGCTACTGACAGATAGACCAACACCAAGTTTATTCGAAAAATATATTTGCCGATAAGAATCACATTTAGTTATACGATTTAAACTTTATACATAGGTATAAATAGATATGTTATTATGTTTATAACATCAAATATAAAATCTGGCTTGGTTACAACTAGTGGCTGGACTGAAATCATTTAACATCGTGAAGAAATGTCTAATTCAATAACTACGAATATTAATGGATAGTTTTCTGAAAGGTCATCATTATCATTCAACAGCTTTCATTTGCTTTCCGCATTGTCTACCTAATAGATGAAGAGTATAGCATAACATTTGAAAAAAAATGATAATAATGATGAGTTGTTTCATTTGTGGAGAGCAAATGAAATGTGACGATAAAAACTGTACAATTTCACAAAATGAATAATTTGTTTGAATCAGTGTTTCATACAAAGTGGCTTACAAGCTTTCAACCAGTCGATTAATCGAAAACAATTTGAACTACGATTTGGGAATTTGGTGATGTACAAGGTGATTGTTTATATTTGACTCAATAGCTATCTCAGTCAATGTTGGTCTTACAGAAACATTCAAATCGGCAAAAATTCAGTATTTTTTATGAGCATTCAGAATCTAATACTAGAAAATGCAAAAAAGCATCATGAACCTGAAAATTTCACATAATCTCAACAAAGAATATGCAGGATGTTTGGTAATATGTGGGACACACTTCGAGAGGTGATAGGGCGTCTTAAGCAAATAAAAAAATTTCCATAAACAAAAGTCGTAGAAGGCTCCGTTTGCGAGATACAGGGTGTTGGAAATGAAAAATAATTTTCATTGAATTTCTAGATGTTTTTAAATAAAAATTCTTGATATTCTGGTGCATAACTCAGTACCTGAGAATGATTAAATTGGTAGCATTATTCAGTCAATCTGACTACCAGTGGCACCGTTAAGGGGTAATGATATGGGATTTTTCAGAAAAAAACATGGGTGGCAATGCAACTTTTCGAAATTTTATTAGAAAATATGAAAGAGGATGCGATTTTGAGGAAAAAAAACGCAAAGTGTTGAAACTCGTAAGGATACACTGTTTTCGAGAAATTCAACTCCAAAATTTGATATGGATGCCCGATGATATCGGATAGAGATTACTCTATAACCATGGTAGATATCATCCTGTAATTGTGGCACTATGTCAGTCACTCAACAGACCACGATAAGCCATACGCGGTGGACATAAAAAAATTCTACAAATATTTTCAACTTCAAAATTCTGTATCACGCAAACGAAGCTTTCTACGACTTTTGTTGATGGAAACTTTTTTATTTTCTTGGGACGCCCTCTCACCTCTCGAAGTGCGTCCCACATATTACGAGACACCCTACATATTTGAAATCAGAAAAAAGAGCTCTACTGTTCAGGAAAATAAAATACAATTCAAAAATACCAGTTATATGTAGAATTTTTAGGTCTACGATGCTTTTTTGCATTTTCTAGTAGGTTTCTGTAAGACCAATATTAACTGAGATAGATAGCTATAGAGTGAAATATAAACAATCACCCTGTACATCTTCAACTTCATCGTGTTGAATGGGGCACCACGTGAAAGATCACAAATTCATTGCTAATATCAATTCAACGACATCATATTCGAAATTTCTCTGGCTGTCTAGAGTAAGTAGATTAGGTAGAAAAGTATGCAGAATTGTGAACGAATTAGGAAAAATAAAATGCAGTTTGTGCAATTTCTAACTGTAAAAATATTGGTAAACGAACATGAAGCGGTCGGAGTTTGTTAATTGTTGCCGAAAATGAAATTGATTCCAAAGAAAATTCATATAAATGAAGAGAGTTGATATAGACTGGTCAATAAATACATCGAAAGCCACTTCGTATATCGACTATATTTTGTTAGCACTTTGGTAAGGTGACGACATTTATTACAAATTCAACATTTAACAATTTATTTTTGCTTTTTCTCCGTGATTTAATTCCGATGAGAATTAGCACCTTAATACGTCGACCCAGAATTGTAAGTTCTGACATCCATAAGTTTTTAAATTTATCATTTGAAAAAAGGTTAATTATATAAGGGTTTCTGAAACTCTCTATATTGCAATAAATCATAATAATCCAAAAACTCTAGTTAAAACGTTCGCTTCTAAGCCAGTAAAACAATAGCATCACTAACAAATGCAAGGTATTTTTTTTACCTTGTTTTATATTTCATGGTAACGAAGTTGAAGATAAACAAAATGACGGATTGAAATATACACAGTGGTCTGAAATGATCAACCGATATTTCTGTGGCTGAAAGTACTTCTAAAAACAGACTCACTATTCATTTTACTTGATTATTAGATTACCGAGAATTGATATAAAGCGAGATATACCCATCTAAATGAATATCAGTTTTACAAAGTCTAATGGGTCATAAAAAATCAGGGTTGGCGAGAATTAATTCACATGAATTAAGTCAGTGACTTAATTCGTCAATTAATTCAAATGACTTTTTCTTAAAAGTCAAGAATTATTTCAAACTTCCTCTAATGGAAACAATTCGGATTATTACCTTAATTTGAACTAGTTAAAACTGAAAAATCCAATGACATTATGACAACCTGACCATCATAAACATCTGAGCGTCCACATGCAGAAAACTAACTTTTCTAACAGCGTTAGAATTTTCAATTCTTCATTGCATGCAAATTGATTGCTGCAGATCAGATTACCGGCAATAAAAATAATCGGCTTGCAATGTCTTTTTGTCAAAAAACCTGTGTTCTACTTCTTAATGTGTTTGAAGAAACCATGAGACCATGAAAACATTAACATTCAATGTGCATAATAATGTACAAATAATATTGCATGAAATATCGAAAATTCATGCATCATTTAATCACTCATAATATACAAGATGTTTTTTTGGTTAAAGTGAACTTGACATCTCAATTGAAATTTTGATGCCTGGCAATTATACGAAATACAATTGCTGTCCAAAATGACAGTACTGCATAGGAGGGCAATGCAAATTGCTTCATTTTTTTTTTAATTGCGCACTTTAAAGTAGCTCTAATGATGAAGATTCTCAAAGTTATAATAAGTTTCCCACAGGCAAGTGAATTGATTCGAAAAAGTCTGAATTGATTCAAACCCTGTAAAAAATTAACTATTCGGTAAAAATACCCATCAAGTGGAAGAGAGGGTTTGACTGATAGTATGTGAACGGGTGTTAGGCAACCTCTATCCAAGTTTGAAATACAATTTTGATATTCCAGAAGAAATTGCGGAAAAACTGAAATGTATTATCCCCCTCCCTCAACTCCCTTAATAGCTATTTTCGGAAATGAATTTATAGAAAATAGTGACTGTTTTCGGATGTAACATCACCACCTGAAGTGTCGAAAGACAATTCTAGACCACCGTGTATATGACGTGATCAACGGATGATTTATTGTCAAATGACAGCTTGAAGATCATTTGGGTGCAAATATATGGAAATCGCGAGGTGTCAAGCAATTCGACACTAGTTATATTATTGCATATTATTTTATAAGAAAAAAAAACACGGATGACACAAATATATTATTTTTCCTCACTTCCGAACAATTCAACATAAACGATTGTATTCTGTTTCTATAGAACATGGAAATTCAATATACTGGAAAATATAAAAATCTCCACCTTCGATGATAGTGATCATTAGGTTAAAGTTGAAATATACAAAAAAACAAGTAAGAACGTGTTCAATGATTCATTCAAAATTTTTGTATTTTCCAAGATACTGAATTCATTTCATACTATACCATCTTATCTAACAAACGAATACAAATAATATAATCATCATTAGCAGTAGTATTTGAATCTTCGCATTTCTCCTCGTATGTCAAAGAACATGTCGTTTCGTATGTTCATCATCAAATCGTTAGTGAAGGTTGCATACGAAATGTGAATTTCTTTATACGAAAGGATATACGAGGTATCTGGGCATACCCCTTCTATTTTTTTTCTAAATAGTTCCCTTGCTTCTATTGTTCATGGATTACAAAAAAAAAACTGGGAGTCTACTTACATCCTAGTAGGTGCAAGTAAATTATGTAAAATAATACTTTGACTATTAAAGTCATAAATCAGTGGTGGTTTGGTGGGAACTGAGAATGAATTCAGTCAATGAAATACTTGAACATACAGGGTGTTTAAAAAAAAACTAACCCCCTCGATAGGGTAGGTAGAAAATTGCAAAATAAGTTAGGTTTGATCAGTGAAAAAATGTCGTAACGGCATCCGTTTTCATGATACATAGTAATGAAAAAATTATTTTTCTACACATTTTTCACGATTGTTCCGAAACTACTGGCAACATTGCAATGAAATTTTGTATGAATGTTTCTTGAAATCTGACACATCGCATGAATTTGTTTTTATATCTGACTCTCATAGAGGGCGCTAGTTACACGGTTCGTACCGAGTAGTTTTGAACATAACTTTTTGAGGTTAGATTTTTCAATCCAAATATAATATGTACTTGAACATCATTAAATTTTACACCAAAAAGGTACTTCTGGTGAAACTCGATACTATGTTTCGTTTTCGGAATATTTCGATTTGAAAATAATGGAGTAGTAATGATGCTGGTATAAAATAAATTTTATTGAGTTAAATTACCTATTTATTCAGGTTCAAAAACAATAAAATTATTCTTGTGCTGAAGTTATTGATGGAACAAAAAATCATGACTAAAAAATTAAGAGATATTTGACTAGAAACATGAAATATTGAAGCAGTTAGAGTAAGTTTTCAAAATGTCCTACGTTTCGAGGAATACACGATTCTATATTCTTTTTTTAAGAATGTATTATTCTTCTAGAAAGTTGAGGATCAGCTGTTAGGTTATTCAAGTGATGTTCAATTATGTCTCACAACTCTTGACGTGAATTTACCTATGTAGCATAGACTTTCTGCTCAAGATTCAACAAAACTGTGTAATCCATGTTCTTCGTCAAATCTGTTCCGATGATGTTCTCGTGATTCATTGTTAAATCAATGAGTTTTGCATCAGAAATGTATGTTGTTTTCGGTTTTCAATGAATAGGTGATAATTTTTCATAATACTCACTCTAATACATAGCTTTATACCAGCAACAGTTACCACAATTGAATAATGTTCAAGTTCACATCAAATTTGGATTGAAAAATCTAACCTCAAAAAAGTTATGTTCGAAACTAGTCGGTACGAACCGTGTAACTGGCGCCCTCTATGAGAGTCAGATACAAAAACAAATGCATGCGTTGTGTCAGATTCCAAGAAACATCCATACACAATTTCGTCACAATGTTGCCAGTAGTTTCAACATATTCGTAAAAAATGTGTAAAAAAAAAATATTGTTTCAACACCTTGTATCTTGAAAACGGATGGCGTTACGATATTTTTTTACTGATCAAACCCAACTTATTTTGCAATGTTCTACCTACCCTAGCAAGGGGGTTAGGTTTTTTTGAAACACCTTGTATAAAATATTATTTCAAGAAGTGCAATAAAAAGGCACAATGTTCACAAACTTGATGGTATACCTGTATACCTGTTTCACCATATTTTAGGTTTAAAACCAGTTCAATAAAAATATTAAAATTGGTAAAATATATCATGATAGGCCACAGAAGTGGAATAAAATGACCGATAGTTAACAATATTTGAAACTCTACTAGATTTGAGTAGGAGATTAGCTTTGTTGGAATTTGGTAAAATTTTACGTCTAAAAACATAAAAGATAAAATTTCTCGCCAACCTTATGGCATTTTTTACAATACCAGCAGGTTAAGCACTTTCAAATTCCACAGACAATGTTTTCAGAGTAAAATATAAAATGAATCAAGATACCAGCGAGGAAGAATTAAAAAATCTATTAGATTTTTGGCAAATTACATGAATATATACAGGGTGTATGACCGAAGTAGTTCTGATAGCTGACATAGAAGGTGTTTCATCGACTTTGTTAAGTTCTTCACAACTAACAGACAACTCAGTATATTTCTGATATTTGGTACACCATGTTCTCCTTCCACCACCAAAGTGGCTATGGATTTGGATTGAAAATTCCAAATAGAATGAGTATATTGAAATAATACTGATAATTTTATTTATCGAGACTTGGAGAGAAAATACAAGTAAAAGCGAAATTTATATTTATCCAGAATCACCTTGGTCCTCTATTTACTGTGTAGACGTATGACCGTTTCTAATGAAACACCCTGTATAAATGAGTACATTTCAACTTCAATAAACACTAATTTTTGAACATTTCTGAATCAAAATTGGATGATGTAATAGCTTACTTCCAAATGTTTTGATAATGTGCAACCAACATCCGCTGTTTAATTCATTATATTATTATAGTTCATGTTTGGACGAAAACCATCTTGTACTGAGCACAAACAGCTCTTTTATAACAATAAAAAATTATATTTATGATGATGCCATATGGTCAATGAAATAAATAAATTGATTTTCAAATATTTATAAATAAATTTCTGGCTGTCTAACCTTCTGTTATGTTTTATTTTGCCGATCAATCTGCAAAAAAATATTTCCATGAAATAGCTGATTCTATACATGAGAGCATGCAACAACAAATAACATATTAATTTAGTGAACACTAATTCAAATACGTATTGCTGCCTCTTCAAAATAGTGACACATTTGAAAAAAAAACACGAGAGAGTTTAACAACTCAAATGGATATCTCATATACCTGAAGAGTATTTATTTCTGTCTTATTTATTCAAATTTACAATATATAATATCCATTTGGAGAAGAACAAATATTTCACGTTTGAAGCCACTCATGAAATTACAAAATAAAACAATAAAGTGCATGTTCCATTCACCTTTTTAGAATCAACTGTAAATCTATACAAACCTAAAGACTTGCTGAATCTAGTTTCATTATATAAACTCAAAATTTGTTGTTTTATTCATTTTGTCAGGAAGGAATTGAAAATATCAAATTTGAATTTCAATGAAGTTGATACGATTCACGCCCATAAAACAAGGCAATTCAATTCATTGATAGCAAATAATTATAAGTCAAATTTTGGCAAACAATCAATATTCCATAATGGAATAATTATATATAACTTATAACTTAAAATCATTTAAAAAAAATATCTGCTCAGTATACTTTAATTCCGTATCTACTAATCATTCACAATTTGATTACTTGGAATGAATTTTACATTTTATCATAATTTATTTTATGAAAAACAATAATTGTGCAATTATTATTATTTTAATTCATTATGTTATATGTATGTTTTGTTGTACATATCCCTATTATAAACAATAATGCTTCTTGGGATAATAAAGACAATCAATCAATTATTTTCTTCCTATGATTTTAAATCAATCAGAACGTTCACTCGAGTTAAGATACCTTGTATAATTTCGAATATACGTGTCATTTTTTCCAAGAATGTCAATTCAATATTCGCACCTAACTCAAAAGAGATTTTTTGAAATGTGTCCCTATTCTGGAGAAGCAGCGAATATTTCATGAGATTTTCCATTGATAATAGCAACAACAAAAATTGTGCTAACCTAAGTTCTACTGTAAACAGTCATATTCAGCCGCAAGCACAACTAAAATATATCGAATTCCTAATAGTTATGATAAATGTAAATGTCTATGAGCTTGCAAAATCTAAACAAGCAAGCTTACATTTTACTAACTGGAACACATACTTTGGTACTCTTCAATATCTTTGATGCGTTTATTTTGAATGCCATGCTGTTAACCCCTTGGAATGTATTTTGTGGTTTGGATTACAAAAAATTAATGTGATATTCAAAGTATTATTTTATCCATCCATCAACATCAACATGCTTTACAATAAAATACAATTAGCAGTTCCACGAAACACAATACTGCATGAAACTTTCAACACTAACTAACTAACAACAACATTATTAAAACTGCATGAAAATTATTGATACCTATTCACAGAATTATGATAAACATATAGTGTGTCCAAGATAAGCATGCACACATGTAGGTATATCTTGAAATCATCATGAAATCAATTTCCTAATGTATGTTTTTGACGTTTTCAGAAACATTTCCTCGATAAACAGGCCATTTCTCGTTATAAAACAGACATACTATAATATGAATTAGGAGACACTGAACGGAATTCAAATAACCTAATTCAAATTCTTTTTTGGCGCAACATTAACATTCTTTCGTTTTTCTCCGCAATGATTGTACTAAATTTATTCATATTTTGCACGCTCATTTCACTATGATAATCGATTCATTCATAAATGGTTGAAAAAAGGGCTATATAAACACATTGACTGACGTTACAAAGGAGGGAAACAATTGGGAAAATATGATCAAAAAACCTCAAAAAATCATAAAGGAAATTGGTTGAAAAAAGAAAAAATACATGGCCATACACATAAACTAACATGACTGAAGAGGACTCTGAGATCGAAATAGGTGATTTGATAGATCAGGTTGTAGTATGTCAGTTTTATACCAAAAGCAACTGCTCAATGAATCTTCATAGTACTAAGCTACACATCTAGGACACATTGTATATTAGTTTCCTTTCCAGTTAATGTCATCCGATTATTGGATGATATTAATATGTGATTAAAACATGCCATTTATACGAGTAAGAAATTATGCTATACACCAAAAATCGTTCAAGCCAGATAATATTTTGATGTTTTTTTTCACTTTAATCTTTTTGGGGCGCGAACAAGGAAATCGTTCTGTCCGTTCTTAATTAGGGTAGGGAGGTATTGGATCAAAATGTTCAGCTTCATTGTTTGGAATGTTCCTCAGAATATTTGAATTTTGATGCAAATGTCGATTTCATTACATTGATCATTTGTTACCTTTCCATATAATTCAATCGTCTTCAATCCATTTCAGTGTTATATTAGTCAGTTGCCTTCCTTTTCAACATCCAAACAAATTAATTGCCTCCACAATTAAAGACTCATTTGAAACAATTTTAGAGTATTATTTGATGGAAAAAAAATTTCATCAATGAAATAGCAGAAGCATACAGTTTGTCTGAAATTCATACTTGCCGTCATTGTAAAACAGGCTAGTCTCCCTTAGAATTCAGGCTTTAGTACAGCAGCCATTATGGAAACTGCAGGATATATTCTCATTTTTCGCGAAAACTAGGAAGCACTAGGATAAAATTCTTCGCGGTAAAATAAGAATTTCTTCCCTCTACGATTTCTTGAAAAAATGGGTCAATAAATAATTATTTCAGGTACAAATAATCTCCAGATATCTTCGTCAATAACAATTCGCACAACATAAAAATCTAGTCATTGCTTATAAATTATAGTCACCATACAAGAAAAGAAAATCAACAGGATACAACTTGAAAAACATCAAGTTGAAATTAAATTAAAAATTCTGAATATTATGAAGGGTTAAGATATCTTTTCAGCTTATTTGGTCATCATACTAGATTTATTAGAAATCTTTTTGAATAATCGTTTCAATCTGTTACATAAAAGTAGGGTAACCACTTGACTGACTAGACTTAAAAAAATACTGCAATCCTAAGGCCCTCCGCACACGGGTCGATCGGCGACGCGATTCGAATCGTACGACGGTCTCTCCTCTATTCGACTTCCTAAGCAAAGCATCTGGATCCCGCACACGGGTCGTTTAGTGGTCGTCTAGAAACGTACGATTTAAGATCTCCTCGTTTTCAGTCTCACGCGATTAGCAAGGAAGCAGTTTGATCGAGTGAATCTTGCGTCTCAATGGAGAAAGTTGTTCAATAATTTTTCAATCAATGAGAATATTTGTGTTACCTACCTTAGTTCTTTACTTTCAGTAATTAGAACATATAATCTTATGTTTCCAATTTATACTCTCAACTTTAGGAACTGTTTGATTTTTTGAAATATATGAATCTTACATCAATGTTATTAGTATGTGTTCTTCTGCGCTGACACATTCCATCATATTTGAATCCATATAATTTATGGCTGGAGCAAGAGTTTCCACTAAATCAATATATGATTCCTTCGACATTCTATAAAATGCCAGAAATTTTGTGTCACTCTCTTGCATTTCACTTGCAGTAACAAAAAGTGCAGTAACAAAAAGTCGAGTGTGAAAATTTCGTGCAATGTACGGATGCACCCATAAACTTCGTTGTCTTCTTCTTCTCCTGATCTGCCGGTGCCACAAAAACATGAATATGTCCTCGATCGCCATTGGAACTGCTCATTTTTAGCGAAACATTTATTTTTGAAGTTGCAAAAAATAGAGTAACTAAGTTGATCAGACGCGAGTCGACTACACAAAACGTCGACCCATATGCGGATGACACACACTCCCGTCTCTTGAATCGTACGAATGCAGAAATTGTGACGTCATTGCAATCGCGTCGCCCATGTCGCCGACCGACCCGTGTGCGGAGGGCCTAAAACTCTTCGGTGTTTTGAAAAAGTGTGGTCAAGATATTCGGGGTTTATATGTACCTTCAAAAACGAATATTCGGAATAACCTGAAACACTTAGAAAAATCAGCCTTCACGACACACAAAAGCACAATCAGCAGTCATGCCCATCGATTGCTAGCGAAAAAAAAAATACAGAAAACGTGACTCACCGTGGCGGGCTGTTGGGCCAAAGTGTGCTTACTCATTACCACCGTGGTGGTTTTCAATTCAGTGGTCGGCGATTTCGGGGGCACCGAATTCTCCACGGGGATGTGTGCCAACGTTTCCACTGCTCGAACCACGTCGAGCACCTACAATTAAAAAAAGAAGATGAAAAAAAAAAAATTAAAAATGCCTATGCATTGACAATTCATGATCAGAGTTATGCCCTGCTAAGTGAAAGTTCCGTATGTGCAAAAATGGCAAATATGAGATTTTTGGATGATTGTATACTGCGGACATTTTGGAATCTCTTCACTAAGGAAAAACACCGTATATGTCATAATTAGTGGAAATATTCGTCGATTTTGTTTGCCATATCTACAAAATTCACTGTGAATACTAGACAAAAACGCAGTTCCTGCAGTATATTGAGCAAAAGTGCAGCATATGCTCTGTATTTACTGCACTCTTCCTTAGAACTTGTCGGTTACTGCTCAGTTAGTTGGTGAGAATGTGCAAAGCGTATCTGTCTGTTCGCAGGTTTCGTAGGTAGATTGTTTTGGATTGTTTCTTCACGTCGGTGTATTTCTTCTAAAGTGCTAATATTCCAAGAGTGGACCTGAAGGAAATTAAATACACCGACTTCTATCTTTGGAAGTACTCTCAACAAAGAAATCAAGAAATAGATTATACTCATATCAGACATAATGATAATAATAATAGTAAACCGACTTCATTCATCAAAACAGAAAAAGGTGAAAAGGCAATAAAGTGATTTTAAATTTTACATCAACAGTTTTGCATCGTAGTTTCTTGAATTCAAACATTCTTTATTCAACGAGTTACAAGGCATAAACGCCGTATGTTAACACTACCTAATGATGAAGCAGTATGTTGTACGTACACATACGGCCTTCGTTCTTTGTAATGGCAATACCATTTCTGCATTATATGCTTTTTTAAGCAAAAAAAACCGTGTAGTTTTCGAAAAAGGACTATTGCAGACAATACAAAATGTAATTGTTGCTCAAGAAACATGTATATCACTGCGCAATCGACCATAAGGTCTCTTGGCCAAAGTAAAATTCAAATAGTCGCATATCTCGAAATGGCTGTTTTGTACATACGGCACTTTCGTTCATCAGGGCAGAGTTGCTCTGAAAATGTATCCAAAATACCAGTAATTTGTTCGTGTACTAATAAAACATCTAAGTATATCATATTGAATCAGGCAATTATTCCAAACGATTTTTTAAAACGCACTTGAATGGGATGAGAATAGTTTTGGGGTGTGAAACAGATTTGATACTACACTTACCTTATCAGCAGGTGATGGGGGTTTAGCTTCAACAAGAGACAATTCTTCTATTTGAGGTATAGGTTGCAAACGTTTGTCAGCCTCCTCAATAAATTGCACAAGTTCAGATTTAGGTTCTTGACCCTATAAAAAAAATAACAGACATCTGAGTCTATGATCAGGATTGTTGTGATGAAACTTTCTTTCAGTTTTTTGTGAATAATAATGATGACTGACCTGTTGACTTTCATCGTCTCCAACATCTAAAGAACTAACGCTCTGCGATCTACTACTGGTAGATCCCCCTCTTGCTAGTCTACCGTCCTGAACAGCTCTTTCTATATCACCTTTATCATATCCTTTGCACACGACCATATAAATAATATTCCCACACGATCTCAGACAGTTCACTGCCTCGTTGTGGGTAGCACCTAAACATAACAAGTGAAAACAATCAGATTATCATCACTACAGCAATCGAATAGTTATACACTCTGGTGCAAAAGAATATCGCCATATTTTTCACTACCGTGGTGTATATCATATTTTTTAAACCACTAGCGATGCTTGTCAACTTTCAATCATTATAGTTCCATCAGGAGGGGTGAAAGAACTTACAGTCACAACTCCACCACATGAACAATTTGATAACGACCAACGGTCATGGACAAAAGGACATGTTTCGAAGGATTAATCATTCATCAGCAAATTTATAAAAAGAAGAAAATCATTATTGGTGGATAAAGAAAATTACTTAAATAACCTAAGACACTATTTTAAACCGCGCATAGTTCGGGTAGGTAACTGTTAGGGAACAAACATTATAACAAGCTCTATAAGAGCCTTATTTTCAAAAATTGTTCGATGTAAAGAAAATATTCGAAAGCACCAACATGTGGATATGAATTTCAGATGATGAAGGATTAATCCTTCGAAACATGTCCTTTTGTCCATAATCGTTGGTCATTATCAAATTGTTTATGTGGTGGAGTTGTGACTGTAAGTTCTTTCACCCCTCCTGATTCATATCACCTCCACTATAAGTAATGAATCACCCACGTTGGTTTCATTATAGTTCATACTAACGAAATACTAAAAATTCTATTGCGGTATCTATAAACGACAAGGTGAACAACTTTTTATTGAGCAGCGAAGGGTAGAGAACGATAATGCAGAAGGAATGTCGCATTAGTGCCGCAAAAAAAAGGTTATTTGAAAGCCTTCAGAATATCGAAGTTAGTGATTTTCCTACTTCAGAAAGAAGAATATTCCAAGATAGTTCAGCAACTTGCAGATAGATGGACTCGAGTATAGACAAATCGGCCATTTTTCGCTGAGTTTCGCTAGCACCGCCTACACACCAGCCAAGAACTAAGGCCCAATTTGTCTTCATGGAGATGGATCATCTTGTTAGAGTGAGGGTAGAACCGAAGAAAGTATTTTGAATGTGCATAATTCATATATTCATGAAAATCTAGTTGTCAGTGAATTTCCTTGATGTACCTAAGTACTTCTTATTGGTTAGCAGCAGAGTTGAAATCATTATCGATTTTAACTATCACGATTGGAATCAGGTTTGTTCCGAAACCATTCTATCGTTGTGTAATATTTAATTTTTGAAATACTGTTAGAGAAAAATATTGAGTAATAGCAGTGGAACTCAAGCAGTGTGTAATGTTCAATTTTCGAAACAGTGTTAGGGAAGAGGAATTATGTAATAGCAATGGAAATAATAGTGGAGGCAGTATAATCAGGCATAAAAAGTCTTTTGCTATGCAACGTTCCAAGTAATTTGAATGAAATCGAATCAAAATTGACACTGACTTTGGGTGAACCTATAACATTTTGAGAACAAATTATTCGATTTCCTAGGCATTCAATCTACTTTGCTGCCTAGTAAACAAATAACTATTTTGCATATAAACATTACTATCTCGCTGCTGATCATACCCACCATTGGAGCAGCCATGTTTTTAATATACAGTGGTTTCAGACTATGAATATACAGTAATTTATGTTTCGTGTCATACCCAATAATGATTTTCCGTTGACCTCCAACAACCTCATTCCCGCTCTGAGTCTACCGTCTCTCCTGGCGGCGCCGACTGAGTTGATTTTCGAAATAAAAACGCCTTCGTCGGACCTGTCCAGAGGATTGCCTTTCTGCCCTTGGAGACCGCCCTTTATGTGCATTCCAAGCTTTTCCGATTCACCCTTTTCGATCACCAGTTCCTAAGAGATGATCACAGAATAATAAATCACTTGGAATGGAGTAATAACTTATCTTTTCAATTTACAGTTCGACGAAGAAAGATTTTGAACAAGATGAAAGAAATCTCAATTTGAAAATTTGCTAAGGCTAGGTATTTCGAGAATGGGGAAAACTTGATAATAAAATTTCGTCATCTCTCGGAACTTCAGAGTTCAGATGATGCCGAAAAAATAACGCCACTACTTTGATATATATAAATATATTTTTTTAGAAATAGAAGCTTCTCTGCTTGGTAGGGATAATAATACTGTAGGTATAAACAAATTTACAAATACTGAGTCAAATGGTAATATGGTAATGGTAGTGGTATAGCGCGTAATAAACATAATACATAATATAATACAATTTGTACAACTAAAGTTAGCAAACATTTAACAGTTAAGGGGAAAGCATTTTTTCACATTAGCGATCTACACGTTTTGAAGGTAGTTTAATTTCAAACAAGTTATTATGACTTCATTTCAGTGGGAAGCTGGTTATAAAAAACAGCCCCATTGTAGTACAAGATAGATCTTTTTGATAAGTTTGAATTCACTGCAATTAGTGTAATGCCTCCGTTATTTCTTGTTTCATACTTATGTATTTGACTTCTTGTGTAGAATGTTAAATTGGAGTGACTTGCTTTACTTTTCACCTGGTGGATGTACAAACAAACCTGATAATCATATATCTTAGCTAGATTGAGAATATTATATTATAATTTTTTTCTTATATATGCCTATACTACTAGAAAAGTTACACAAACTTAATTAATATCAAGAATAAGCCACCTTCAATAATATGCAGACAACTTTCATTAGAAATAATTGTCGAACACTTTAGCGAATAATAATGCTTTTCATGTATGGATAGCGGTAAGTACAAAATACAATGAATTGGATATAAGCAATAGATGTTTCAAACCATTTCAATCAAATGTAAGAATCATATGCTGTTAGATGATACTTCATGCAATGAGTGCTAACACTCTCAGTCTCACCAGTTGGCGTTACTAGAATGTGAGGTCAATGCACAGAACTGTCAGTCAAAAATCTCAAAATTTTGCCGGATAGTCCTAAAGGCTGTAGCCTATTTGAACAAATAGAAAAACTCAACCCGAAGAACCCAAAGAAGATATCGTAGGAAGAGGCCAGAAGAGGCCAAAGAACACGAGAAGAAAAAGTATATTTATCAGTTCTACCAACTATGACCTCACATTTCAGTAGCGCGATCTGGTAGATAATTATAAAATAATGTTAGCCCTCATTAAGACTGAATGAATAAAATGTTCTACCCGAGTATGAAATGAAATTAAACACACAAACATACTTGGAGATGTTCAATCTGAAAGTACATTATTCAAAACTATTTACAACTTTTTGCTATACAGTTCAACCAGTGTATGAAAACAAAATGTAACTCTCGAAAATAAATACTCACCGTAGGGTTCAGATAAGATACCATCAGTTGCTTGGAAAAACATAATCTAGTATAAATATCTTCAATTCTCGATCGAATCAAGTATTTCTTTTCATAAACCAGAATGACAAAATTGAAAATTAATGGGTAATGTAATAGATGCGGGGATCAAATTGGTGTGTTGTAAAATTTTTATATCTCAACTTCAAAGTTGGGAACCAACTCCCCAAAAGTCGAAACTTGCGCGGGGTTTGGAAGAGTGGGATCTACAGCTTAAAGTGGAATCTGAACCACTTGAAGAATAATTCAGTCAATCAACAACACTGCACCCTCCACCCAAAATCGTTCATCTGTTAGAAGTTAGGTTGTCGTTTATTAGTAAATTTTCTACTTTATTCTTTAAAACACGTGAAATTACTGACGGATATTCTTAATGTATGTGTGGAAATCATAGAAAATAAAAAAGAAAATTATCGGTATGTCCAATGAATTCTGGAAGAAATGACCAAATTTCCGTACGGAAATAGAAAACCTTCATATTTTGAATGAAGATTTGATGATTGATCAGTGGGGTACACACAAAATTTGAAAAAAAACTTGGTTTGCTCTGAACTTCCACAGACGCTCTACCACGTGAACAAAATATGTAGATTATGCTGTAGAACATTTAAGTCATTTTTCCTCGAAACTAACCAGGCAAACCAGGTTAACTTTATTATGACGTGACGGTTACTTTATTAGGACTTCACGGTTACTTTATTATGACATCACGGTTTACTTGTGGAGCCTGACAGAATACAGATACCAGTTTGTCAGTTATTTATTCACCGGCCATTTGTACCAAAAAGATATTCCATCTCTATAGTCTCTAGAAAGATACGGCACTTGACTACTTCAAATCCAATAAAATCTGATCAACTAGCCATTACCTATTTTGAATAATTCCATTATTTCTTTTTCGTCGATAATATGAGATGATCTTCAATTCACAAATACCTCGTATGAATCCATAATTATCTTATTAAAAATAATTATTTCGATTATAATAACATCAACAAGAGTGAGAAACAAGAGCACAATCCAGTGAAGCCTTAAACTAACACCAGTGAGCTGGTTTGTGTGATTGGTTAACTCTGACGAATAGTTTGGAAAATTGAGTGGTTAACTTATCGTTGACCTAGTTTGTGTGGTTAACTTCGAGGAAAAATGGCTTTGGGCTCCACAAATTATAAGAACTTCCAGTACAAGACGACATAAATTGTACAAAAAATGTTCCTCTCCTTCAAGAAACACTTTATTATTGAGATACTTACTTGATATCCCGCAGGCAGAGGATCATGCCTGATCGTAAGAGTAATCGAATCCCCAGGCCTTATCAGTTCCATGACTGTCTCCTGATGAGTCGCTTGAGTTACATCGGTCCCGTTAACCTTCAAAATGCGATCACCTACTCTCAGTTTGCCACATTTTGCTGCAACACCACCAGGGACCATCTAAAACGAATTGATCAATTGATTGATTGTCTTTATTATCCCAAGAAACATATTTGTTTATAATAGGGATACGTGAACACATATAAAAAAATTAATAGTAATAATAATAAAAGGTTATGGAAACAAATTCATACTTTTTCTGTTGGTTCTACAAAATGTAGATGAAAAATGCACTCAATTGATTCATTTTGTAATTTTTCTGATGGTTTTAGGCATAGTTCCACATTGATACATCAGTGTCATCATACACATGCCGTTCAAAATTTTGCTTAGATCAATCTACAATATAGTTTGACTTACATGTGAAACGAAAATTCCTGGTTCTTTGATCCCGAATGGAATACTGGAATGATCCGTGCCCCCTATAATACTGAAACCTAGAGATCCTCCTAGCTTACTCAACGTTACGTCCTGAAATGAGAAAATGAAGGCTATGCAGAACTATTATCAGGAGGGATGCTCAGACATCATCATAATATCTCAGTAACCCTTTGAAGTTTTATTATTTTCAGCTAGTGGCGAGCTAGCGTCTATAGATTAAAATATATCATGTATAAGGGGACTTCAAGTTACTAAAATGTCAATGATTTCAAGTTTACCATTGACAATGCTTAGCTTAAAATAAGAAATAAGTTTTATCATAAAGAAACGGATCTTCATCTTTGTTGAATTCATAGATAAAGTCGTCTTTAGAGATAAGCGACCAGTGTGACATGACAGTCCCCTCTAACATGGCGTGTTTATTATAAAAGGGGTGGCATTTTCAAAGTGAAGTTGACCTCATTTAGGGTAAGAAATTTGAAGAATAGCAAGGGTGTTTCATACACTCACTAGCAAAATTTTGTTTTTGGTATTTTATATTCTCTTTTTATGTAAAATTGAAATCAATTTGAAAATACGGATGCAGGATGTACTATTTTCTGCTGGAAACCCCCACAATGAGTCAAGGATGAAATTAATGCAAATACACGTATTTTTAGTAAGAGCAACAATTTAGTTACATGAGCATAGAAAACATTGGCAAAGAAATGATGATTTTGTCTTCTGAGGGTCATTGATTGCGAAAAGTATTTTGAAAATACCCCCCTGTTCTGATGATGAATATTGCTTAAATAATTTGAAGCCATCAACTTGGTGAACAGGATATCAAGCAGGAAATGTCTATAATACTTTAGGGATATCAGGAAAAGTACGAAGAAAAGAGTAAAGGTAAGGTGAGAGCACAGGATATTCTGTGGTAAGAGTTACGAAACCCGTTTCTTTTCACTTAGAAACCACGAGAATAAAAAGTCTAGTAAGTGTTTTCAATCAAGGCGATGAATGATTTCCACACACTATAGATTGAATGACTGTTCCAAAATAGAATAAATCGTTCATACAGGGTGATTCAAAAATATGTACCAAGCTTTCTGGAGCTGATAATACATTGGGAATATAGTTTGATGAATGACCTAACGTCACAAAATGTATATTGTACATATCCCTGCAATGTTGATTAAATTGAAATATTTTCCGCATAACATCAAAACGGTAAATGTCACTAGATTGATATTTCTGATATTGTTAAGGATGTTTTCAGAGGGTGGGTCATGATTTTTGACGAAAAATTTTTCCTTGTATCTTTTTTTTGTGAGAAAAAATAGAAGCATTTGATAGAGCAAAAAAAAATCACACAAAAATAGTACTTTTATCAAAATACAAAAAAAATGTAACCGTTTTCAAGATACTTGAGTTTTCGTACTGACATGATATCAGCAGATGAATTAATCAGTAACGATATTTTAGGAGGCCTCGAATTTCTTGACCAGTCACCATCTCTGTTTTTCGTATATTCTTTTTCACGCAATCTTTGCACAATCCAAAAAAATTGTTAATATAACGGATAACCTGCGATTTCTTGAAATCCCAGTTGAAAATCGCAGTAAAAATATTATTGTTGAAAAAACCAAACAAGGAAATTAACAATAACAATATTGATGTCATAAACTTCAAAATTAAGAACAAAATTGGTCATGGGCTCCTAAAATATTGTTACCGATGTTAATCTACTGATATCAGGTAACTACAAAATATCTCCAAAACGGTCCAATTTTACGTATTTTGATATGAGTACCTCTTTTATCATTTATTTTTTCGCTTTATTAAATGCTCCTATTCTTTCACCAAAACGAATACAAAGAAAACAACCTTTATAACGATATCATACATTTAAAAGTGTATCAGAAAAATGTAATTTAGCAACACACGTTTATGCAGAAAATTTCAATGTGGTGACTTTCATCCTTCAGAAGTTATGCGAAAACATTATTGAAATTTGATCAACTTTGGAAGGATATATCTCCATTAGTATGCATTTTGGACTATAAGTGTATTTTTAATAGTTCATAGTATACTTATTTTTTAACGTACTATCCAGAAACATCGGTACACATTTTTGACTCACCCTGTACACACGACCATGAGTAAAAGTTCTTAGGGGCTGCAATATTATTTTGTAGAATAGAGCCCTCGAGGTCAAAAACTCTGTTGCATAATTTTTGAACTTTTCGTTTTTGTAATCTGGATCTGTTTGGCCTAGTGAGGTAATTGTGAAAACCAGTATTTGTTAATGAGTCAATTTTATACATTTAAATTGAGTATGTTATTTCGCAACTTGAAAATTGCGTATTTTATCGTAAAAATTAATCTTACATAAACAGGTAAACTGAAAAATTTAATGGACCATGAGAGTGATCTTCTTGAGTGTGCTGCCCTGTATGACTTGAAATGTCCACCCCAACAACGTGAAATGGAATAAAAAGCAACAGAGAATAGATTAACAGTTTATGCACCAGTGCTGCAATATGGATGTGCTGAATGATTCAGATTTATGAAAGACATTCCATCAAATCACGGTCCAATGGCCAACATGATTTTCTAAAAGTGCGGTCGACCTATTCAGATTTTTAATTGGAAATAATTCCATTTGATGTTTCCAGGAAATGGCCAAGAATCAATAGATAGATATGCAATCAATAGTGGATGAAATAACTAGAAAGTATACGGTTAATTCTTACTTATTCTAGTGATTTCACCAATAGGTACAGGGTGATTGACTATGGATTTCTCGACTTCAACAGCTGATATCTCGAAAACGAAAAAAGATATTTGAAATTTGGAAAAAGTTACTTGAATGAGATGTCATTTCCTTCTGGAAAATGTGTTCTCTGCTTGATTTTATCATTTCATATACAGGGTATGTGGAAAAAAAATTTTTTTTCAAATGGAACCCCCTGTATATTATCGCATATTTGGAAAGAGCTATCTTTCCTGATTCTGAAAATATATACTTTTCATATATTCTATCGAGTGCTTGACGAAATATCAGCAAAATTAATCATCAATATTTGGTCCAAGTTAGCTATGGTTGAAATAGAATGAGATGATGAATAAGTGAATTGACATTTGGTCAACATTTCAGTGACATAAGTGCGCAAAATTTCGACAATTTTTTCACGATGCCATATCCACTGGAACAAAGAAGAGATATTTTGGAGTGCTATTTTTCAGTTGATAAAAATCTTGCTGAAACACTTCATAAGTTTATGAGGAGTTATCCAGGCAGGAGATTACCAAGTAAGAATTATGTAAAGTATTTGGCTGCTAAATTTGACAGAACTTCCATTTTGTCGAATATCAAGAGGATAGTGAGAAGGCAAGACAACGAAGACGAGGAACTTCTTGTAATCCAGTATTTTGTTGAGGATCCTTCACGGTCAATAAGAAATGCAGTGAGAGAGTTTGGTTTCAGCTATTATTTTGTTCAACATACCTTAAAGAAATATAAATATAGGGATTTCAGAATTAGACCATGCCACACACTCAATTATGATGATAATGAGAAGCGGATTGAATTTTGTCTTGTCATATCTGAAAGATTAAATTTAAGTAATTATAAGTGTAAGTGTTTCAGCAAGATTTTTATTAACTGAAAAATAGCACTCCAAAATATCTCTTCTTTGTTCCAGTGGATATGGCATCGTGAAAAAATTGTCGAAATTTTGCGCACTTATGTCACTGGAATGTTGGCCAAATGTCAATTCACTTATTCATCATCTCATTCTATTTCAACTATAGCTAACTTGGACCAAATATTAATATTTAATTTTGCTGATATTTCGTCAAGCCCTCGATAGAATATATAAAAAGTATATACCTTCGAAATCAGGAAAGATAGCTCTTTCGAAATATGCGATAATATACAGGGGGTTCCATTTGAAAAAAAATTTTTTTTTCACGAACCCTGTATATGAAATGATAAAATCAAGCAGAGAACACATTTTCTAGAAGGAAATGACATCTCATTCAAGTACCTTCTTCCAAATTTCAAATATCTTTTTTCGTTTTCGAGATATCAGCTGTTGAAGTCGAGAAATCCATAGTCAATCACCCTGTACAATAATAATTGATGCTGTACGGACTTATTTTTTCCAACACTAGCAAATCCTGAGAAAATCCAGTCGCCATGCGCGAATTGTCATTCTTCCGTTTTGTACCGGGTAGAGTACCTCGAACATCTCATTTCACGCCCAATGACAACTAAATATCTAGACTGTTTGACGGGTTATAGATGACTGTTAATTCAGCGAAAATCGCCAAAATCGCCCTGTAATGAAATTTCGAAAGGACGCTATGTGGCGTCATCTATTTCCTGTGTCAAATCAGCTAATCAACATAGCCTGAATCATTTGTTGACAAATTTTCTCAATTTCAGCCCGTCACTCACTGTCATTAGAGTTTGGAGAGCTTTGTTCGAGATATCAAAAAAAAATATGGATACCAACAAAATGAAGTGGTTTGGAGTGTGCATGCCAAATAACGCTATTATATGCATAAATAATAATGCCATTCAAGTGGAAAATCATCTTCGTCATTTCGTTAATAGGTAAGGACATGTTCAAAGATTTAATTCATTGATTTCTGAATTTTGAACTGCCTAATGAGAGCAATGATAGATTTAATAACCTGAAATACCTACCTGATATGTACAATGTTCAAAATAACAAAAAACAAATGACTTCACCGGAAGGTACGGTAGCTAAACCGCTCTAGTATGGGTTGCTTGCAAGAACTGTCAGATAACCGACCCTGGAGGTGAAACATTGAAACACAACGTCACTTTTCTTATTTGTTTACAGATGATTGAAATAGTATTTCATAATTATTTTGGCATACCAATCGTGTTTTTCGGCTATTCATTGATTCGCGCATGCCATCACATTGTGCTGTTGTACAATGCACCAAAAATGCAGCGGGATCCTGTTGGTACATGATGATTTGAAAGTCACTCACATATAGTTTTCAATTCGAAATTTGGTAATTTCTCTGACTTCTTATCGGAGTTCCTTCTGCAATAGGAGCTAATAGAAATAATTGTGAAATTTCTAAAAGAATGCGAGAAGATTATTGGATTCATTCAATCAAACGGGAGGACTGGTTTGACATGCTGACGAAATATGATCACCTTTTCAATCTATTAGCAGTATTAGCTTCTATTGCAGCAGTGGCAGAAGGAATTTTAATAAGAAATGACAGAATTTTATAATGAAAACTATGTGAGATTACTATTTACCTGAAACATCATATTCCTTCGTCTCTCGCTGCATTTTTTGTGTATTGTACAACAGCACAATGAGAAGGCATGCTTTAATTAATGAATAGTGCAAGAAACACGATTCGTATGCCAAAATATTGTGAAAACCTATTTCAATCCTTCGATTCCTCTGTAAACAAATAAAAAAAGTGAGTTTGTGTTTCAATGTTTTACAGAAAATTGTTTTCGAATATATAGGGTTTTCCTGAAAGGTCTGTACAAAATGATACCATACACTCTTGAAACCAGAGTGAGATGATTAAACCAAACTTACCTTTAATACTAAACCGCTCCGTTTAGCCGCAACAGGCCGTCGGAATCGATTTTTTTTTTAAATTTTTTTTTATATTCCAATATTGTCTATAAATATCGTTTTGAAATTTAGTAGGCACACAAGGACTATTATGCATAAAAAACATTCCATGCCATTTTGATTGACACACAGAATGTTACATATTTGGAGTACCTACTGTCGATCGAAAAATTGATAGAACTATTTCTGAGTACGCCACTGAAGAGATCTCAATGTTGTTTTCTATTCCCTCATTGAATACCTACCTTTCAGCCCTCCTGAAAGCTTGTGATATTTCTAGTTGTTTGCAAGTTAATTAACCAAGTTCAGTTTGATACATACCTGATACTCTTCAGAATTATTTAATTATTGTAGGTTCTTAATCAATGTTCGTATGAAATCATCAATCATATCAATTATATGCGATATGTGGCACTCATTTCTCTACGAATTCAAACGGTAGATGAAGAAAAGATAAAAATAAAAATCAATTCCAACGCCCTGTAGCGGCTAAACGGAGCGTTTTAGTATCTATGTGTTTGGTTCTTTCATCTCACTTTGATCTCAGGAGTCTATGGTGTCATTTTGTATGGACCTTTCAGGGACACCCTGTATATTTTGTTCGGTAACGAATTGCAAAAATTCGAAGCTTGATTGTTAACATTTATTTGAGTTGCCCAAAGACGAGACGACATTTCAAATGTTCGTTGAAGCTTTGAATTCCAATTTTCATTTCATGGAAATACATTCATTGACATAATATTGATATAACTACTCAATGAGCATTATAAGCCTTTGACGTTACGCCAATGTTAGGATTTCAAATACTAATATGTCTGCACTCGTTTAATAAAGGGGTACAGAAAAAGGTCATCCATCTCTTATAAAACATATTTGTGTCCACACTCAGAGCGTAAAATGAGATGTTGAAGGCACTCTAGTACCGGGTAACAAATTAATTTTTGTAGGAATGAAAATGAAAAACAGTCTAACAGGGGACATATTTTACTTTTTGACTCAACTCCAGCAGCCAATGATCTCAGCTACTCAGCTATTTGTGGTATTCTAATTAGGTTAGAAACAAATTGAAAACTTTCTTATTTGCCTTGAATACTCGTGATGAGTTTTCATCTCTCAAACAATTATGGAATTATATTTTTCCCCATCATCCACATTTTGGCTGGAGTTGGAGTAATTGAATTCTTAATTGCCGATGTTGGAATATAAAATAAAGAAAATCACCTTGATAGTGAAATACCAGATAACTTGAAAAGGAATAAGTAATAGTAGTTTCGAGGACTAGTGGTGGAAAAAATTACTTACCTTATCAGTCCCAAGTCCATAATGATCTGTACCTACTTTTTGTTTCAATTGTCAACAAACTCAGATCATACAAACTATTTCTCATTTTAATGCTGCAATAATGAAATAAACTATATTGAAGAGTGGAACCTCTGGCACGATGATACACTACACTGTTTTACCATTAACCAAACCGATCTTTTGATCGCCTCGACGTGTTTCGCTAACTATTTTAGCATCTTCAGGAGAAGATTGATACTGGTTTCGCTATGTTACCATCTTCAGCTAATATAGTTAGCGAAACACATGTCGAGGCGCTCAAAAAATCGGTTTGGTTAGTGGTGTTACAAGTGTAGTAAATGAAATGAAAAATAAGTGTTTAGAATTCTCATACTAAGTCTTGCACCCATCAAAATTATTGAAACAGATTGAAAATGTATTAATCATGACCTAACTGTGAATAGTATTTTTTTCTTTCAGTGTCATTCAAGAAAAACCTTGGGTACAATTGGATTCGTTTCTGCCTTACTTGCAACCGAATTCTGCCTGGCTTGTGTTCAATAAGTATCCTGAAAAAGTAGATGACTAATCAAAATCTACGTAAATATATTAAGAGTCAACCACCTCATGCAATAACTACGGGGTCGGTGCAAAGTATGAAGGCTCCAAGCAGGATGAACCCTAGGCGGGGTCAACATTTTTCCTTTCTCACCCTCGCTATCTCCCAATTTAAGAAAGACAAACATTTGAACTGAAAAAAGTTATCCGAGAACACTGAGAATGTCATGAAAATTTACCCAGATTACTCATGAGTTTCAAAATATCATTATAAGTCATGGAATGCATTGTGAAAATTGATGAAGAAAAATATGTTAGTGATATAATGTTCTGCATTCATGACGATAGTCATATTCAAGCTATACATGGTGTTACTTGAGTATGCAGCCAAAATTCATAGGGCGATTTTTTTATGCTGAGACGAAAAGTTTATACAGGGTGGTATTGAAATAAGTGCACATATTTCAAACCTTGAGAAAGTTTGACGTATACTATCGGATGACACCACTGAAAATAGGGATCAAAATAAAATTTGGGGTTAAACCCCCTTTTCCACCCGAACTGTACCAATTCTGACGTCACATCTGTTCAAATTTGCATGCGAAAAGCACAATCACGCGTTAAATCATTTAAATGTTGTTTCCGGCTCGAAGGACCAATTCTCTGTTGAATATTGGAAGGTATTTCCTTCCTTTTGTATTAATATATGAATTCAATGATTGAAGTTTTATTATATTTTGATTGACGTTATTTATTAAACAAAATTATTGACATAGCAACATTATATAAATTGAAATATATACAGAGTAGTGAAACCTCAACATTTGTTGTTCAATTTTCGGGATAAAAGCTCTCGTTAATTAGAAGAATAAGAAAAAATCTGATATTATGGGAATATTCGTTAGACTGTATCATATCGATGCTTATTTCAAAAAAACATCTAACACATTCATATGGAAATGCATATTTTCCAAAAAAAGGGTGTCAAATTCTTTCTAAAAAATCATTCCAATTTCTCGAATAATTGATTGAAACTCTGTATGTGAGAAGAATACTGAATTTTGAGCAACTTTCTCAAATAACTTCTTTCGATATCTAGCCATCTGATCCCACATTTTGCCTTTTTATAGTTATTTTTTTCAATTAATTGCCAGTCATTACGTGACATGTCAGAATCGATATTTAGGTTATTAAAAATGTTTTTTCGATACTCCAATCAATACATTATTTCCCATTTATTTTAGAGTTAATGGATGACACTGTATGCTAAAGAAGAGGCGAAATATTCATTTCTACAGACTTTTCGATTTTTTTCTCTTTGTCTATATAAATAAAATATAAGTAAGTAGTACAAAACAAATGAGTTTATTTATAGACCGAGAGAAAACTCCAAAAATTATTGATTATATTAAATTAATGAAAAACTAGCTTTTCTTCTGGATATTCCTAAAAGAAATCGGCAATAGTGAACAGGTTTCCAGGATCTCAGCATGCTCATGATGGTCAACCTTTTTCAGTTTGTCTGTTGCTGAAATAGGTCATGTGCAAAAAAGGCAAATTTTCAGGCAATTTCCATATTCAGTTTTTACTACATTCATAGATCTATAGTGTGACCCACCTCAAATCAGAGTACCTCACTAAACGTCACATTCTACAAGCAATATCATGAATTTTTCTTCCTCAGTCTTAGCACAGATTTGCAGAAAATTACAATTTCCATTTTACAAGCAATATATTCAATTTTTCTTCACCAGTCGTAGCACAAATTTGCAAAAAATAGCAATTTCCATTTCTGCGACATCTGGTATTTTTTCAGATGACATGACCTGTGGAATGTTATTGGATGACTTTTTGTTGAATTTTGACTCTAACAGGGGATTTCAAATTGCAAAATTATCAGTACTAAAACAGGTATGAGAACATTAACATGTTGTCAACAGCATTCTTGTACATAGAATAATTAATTGTCTCCTTCAGACAAAGCTGATGAACATTTTCCATGGGATTATCCAAACTACGGGATTCCAAATCCTAAGAAGGAGTCAATATTCCACACGAGGAAAATTGTCAACAATTATCCGATTTTGACATACAACAAAAATCATAGTGTGCCCTGAAAATTAGAATCATTCGGACAAATATGTGCTGATAAATGCCAGTTCTGAAGACTTTTTGAAATCGACTGTAAAATGTGGATTTTATAGGATGTTAAATGGAACATGAAAGAGAGAGAGAAAGGGACCAAAATTCCCGTAATATTTTCGAAAAATGTTACATACAACCTATGGCAGAAACAGCGACAATTAGTCTGGCTACACAAACAACGTGACTCGGTACCCGTACGACCATGTTGAAATCATTACAATCATCATTTTTTTCTGGAAAGGTTCAATGCATGAAGTGGAACGTATATGGGGGAGAAAGCGACGAATGATGCAAAATTTCGAGGTAATCTTTTACAAACTACATTTTTTAGTTCCATATGATCAGTGTTCTCTCAGTAAGTCAGTAATCTAACGTCCTATAACAAGATATTTGTTTCTGATTATATTATGGTTTGTTTTTGCACTGCTTTGATGTTTCAATGTATCTGAGTTACCAAGAACCAAATTGAGTCAAACCTTACTGCTTCTACAAATATCCTAATTTTATATGTGAAGTTATCCATTTTGTTAAAATGGTTTCAATTCTCCTTCTGCGAGTCCATCTGGCATATTTTGGCGCATTATAGTTTCTTTCACTGATAACTTATGTGTGAACCATAGATTTATCACCACTTATCGATAATGATTTTTCGTTTCTCAGTAGGTGTGATTTTTAGAGAGAAGCTAAAGTTATCAACAATATGAAGGCGAATAAGCAGTTCCTATTTTCTATTCCTAGCTTGCATGCAATCCTTTCAAAAAATTGCAAACAGTAATGTTTCATAATAGCACTGATGAGATTCCCAGTTCCAAATCGAGTTCCAAATCTATCAATCGAGATATCTTATCATTGCAACTCGATGCGGCTTGCGGCATTTCAGCTTCCGGAAAATTGACTGCCAATTGTCAAACTCATTCTCTAACATTGCATATGAGATATAGCTATGTGAACGAATCATAATGACTGTACTAATGACTTCAATTACCATCGAAATTTAGCAACTTTCACCACTCGCTCCCACACAGAAGTTCCCTAGACTACCCAATCAGACTAGCGCTTTCCTGAGTCACATCATAAACGGAACCTTCCCTGAAAAAAAAATCTATTGCTCCGAATCACGCCGACATTCATGTAGTCAGACCTCAGTCTATATGCCTTCTTTCCGTAACAGTCCATATAGGATCCAGCGACAGTAAAAAAACAAACTGCCGACCCCGCCCTATACGTAGTAAGCAAAAAAGTGTGTTATATCCAGCCGCCTACCTCAATGATCAGGGGCTCTACCAACTTATTATCCGTTATCCTCGTCACCACCGTTTCCGTAAAGGTGCTCTTCGTGATCGTTTCGGTCACCTTACCGGGGCCCGTGGGGGCCGGCGGCAGCTCGACCAGCTGCTCGGGCTTCCGTATCGTTACCGTCGTCACGGAATTCGCGTTTTTATCGAGATTCGGGGGCGTTGCTGGGGTAGGAGGGGGCGAGGCAGGGGAGGGGGCGGGTCTAAGGAAGTGGGCGGGGATCATCGCCTGGAAGTCCTCGTTGGTGATTGGCCGCGGCAGTACCTGCACTTCTTCGTCCAGTGAAGAATTGGAGCCGCTTGGCTGGTTGAGAGGGGGCGAGGGTTCGCCGTTGAGCGAGCCGAGATTGCGGGGGGCGGGTTTCGGGGGCGCGGCCCTCGGCTGGGCGTGGTCGAGGCCGTTGGTCTTGGGCGTGGCTGGACGGATCGGCTGCGGCGTGGGCGTCTGAGGTTTGGCAGGTTCTGGTGAATCAGATTCCTGGAAGAGGAAAATGGAGACTTATGGTAATGACTGATCAAAAAAATTGATACGTATATTTCATGAGGGAACAATTTTTTTCTCCATGCGACATAAAAAGTGGGTTCTCTCTGACAATGAACATGCAGGAAGGGTGTACTTTCTCTGCTTAGACAAGAAAAGTTTATTGCTATGTAACGTTTCAAGTAAATTGAATGAAATCGGGAATCAGAATTGACAATGACAATGGGTGAACACAAAATGATGATAACAATTGAAAAAAATACTATATGTTCCGCACGGCAGCAAATGTAGATTGTCTGCCTTGGTTGAATTCCTAGCCTCGCTAAGCTACTATCAGCATGGCAATCAATCTACTACTTTGCTGCCTAGTAAAACAAATAACTATTTCTTGAAGCCCAACCCAAGAAGTGAAAAGCTAGCATGTGAATCTACTGATTTTCCATTCGGAATTCAAGAGAATTCTCTGAAAGTGACACATCTTGCGAGTTCATTGACCCAATTTTTTTCTGCCAGTCGATGGCGTTGATCAACTGAGAACATTGGGAGCTAGGTCATTTATTTCAATAGGATAATTTCGTCTAAACGGCAGTTTTCCAAACGTGCCATCTGACAATTTTGATTTGATTGTCTAATTTAAAGTTAGTTGTTGGTTTGTTTGATTTTGGTGTTCCTTTTTGCACTTTTACAATGAATGTTATTTTATAACAATGGATTGATTTCAAGGATTAAAGATGATGTAGTAAGATTATCAGCAATAGAGAAGTAAATAAGCAATTCCTACCATTCATTATTAGGTTGAATGCCATCATTTAGATAAAGTGCGAACAGTAATGTTTTATCACAGCACTGATGAGTTTACAGTTCCTACTCAAATTCAAATAACATCAATGAATCGAAAATTTTATCAACGCATCAACAGTTTTTTTTTTAGGAATTCTGCTTTCCTTATCTATGTACATACTTGAAAGTACTTGAAATGTTTGAACATGAGAATTTTTTTATTATAAACTTGGCAGGAACTTGAAAATTTTTTAGGGTTAGGGATAATAAATGACCAACTTAGAAAAGAGGTCCCTAGCTTACTGAAAATGCGGTCAATGACGGCGATTTTCGAACTTTTTTTATATACAGAAAATTTTTCTGAAAATGGCATCAAGCTTTTAAATAACACTTAGCAAGCATAAAATATGTACTTTTACAGCCTAGGCAGAAAAACTACTGCCTATGCAGAAGAAGTATGTTGCTATGCAACGTGCCAAGTAATAATTTGAATCAAATTGGTTTTCAAAATTGACAATGACTTTGGGTGAACACAAAATGATGGATTATTTTGACTTTGCGTGGAATCGAAACGAATTTGGAGAAAAAATAACGTTCTTCACATGGCAGAAAAAAAAAGATTCACTACCTGGGTTGGTTTCCACGGCATTGAATCGTGTGCTTTTCTGCCTAGCAAAACAAATAACCATTCTCTCGCCTACTAACTAGGTTTTTATTCAGAATGAGATTGGTCAGGATAATTATAGATTGTATTCCAATTAAAAACAGACAAAAAAATGCTTCTGAAAGTTAGACACAATTTGTGGTATGTAGCATTACATTCGAAGACTCACCTTCTTCTCGATTTCAATCGACCTCCTATACCCGGCATACCCGGGCCTATTCGCCAAATAACTATTGGCGGCGTACAGTCCCGTATAGGGCTTCGGCAGCCCGAACATCCGCGGCGACTGCTGCGGCCCCGGACTCCTGTTCACCTCCTCCCCGTTCCCATCCAAATCGAGGACCTCCCTCTCCACCGTCAGCCTCACGAACCTCTCCAGTCCCGTCAACATGCCGACGGCCTGATCGTGCGTGGCCTCCGACAAATCGACCCCGTTTATCGATATGACTCGATCGCCCACTCGCAGTTTCCCGTCCTTATCTGCCACGCCCCCATCGGTGATGCGAGACACGAAAACGGCATCCGAGTCGTCCTTGAACGGCTGCGCGCCCTTGCCGCCCGCTATGCTGAAGCCCAGCCCCCGCGAATCACGGATGAGGGTCGTGTGCACTAAGGCTCTCGGCGCAGAAGCAGCCACGCCTACTTCAACAGGTGGGAGAGTGGGCGTGGTCACCTGTTGCTTTATCAGCTTGGTGACCTCGCGAGTGACGACTAGCACCAGCACCTGGCCGGAGGCTTTCAGCACTTCGACGGCGTCGTAGTGGCTGGCGCCGATTATGTTAGCACCGTTGACGGAGAGCACTTTGTCGCCGACTTTGAGGCCCGCGAGGTCTGCCGGGCCATTTTCGGTCACGCGGGATATAAAGACGCCCTCGTCGTCTCCCTTGAAGGGGGTGGAGCCGCGGCCGCCGGCTATCGAGAGGCCGAGGCCGGTTTGCGAGCGCTCGATGTGGATCTCGTACTTTTCTTCGCGGAGTTCCACGGCCGAGTCGGAGTCGGCTGGAAAAGAAAAACAATTGCTTTGATTATGTTTCTTGCGAGTCCTGTTCGGAGCCGTATAAGTTTTTTAAAACGAATTGGCCCAGTTGTAGCCAATGTAAGTTTCTCCTTATTCTGTTATAGATGGCGGTATAAAAACCAAAACTCAATAATACTCAGTTGATTTCGAAATTCAATTTTTATAGAGTTCCATTGCTGTTTGAAAACGTTGTTTGACAATAATGACGATATAGACCTTTATGAGACGTCACAAATTTCTTGGTCTATGGTAATGTGTATTGTGAATGTTATTTCAAACCCTATAGTTTCACTAACAGTGAATACATCATCCTGAATGTAAATCACACCTATACTCTAGTATATGAAACCTTTTAGCAGTACTACATCAGTAAAATGTTAGTGGCGCTATATTAGCAAGAACAAACAATTGAACTGCATCTGATTTAGATCGTTCCACCATATGTGAATAAGGTGTGATGTTACTGTGTACTCACTGGTCAAAACATTCTAATCGTTTGCAAGTATTCCCAAGAACTTATAACCTCCAAATGTTGAGAAAAAATCCCAACACCTACCTCCTCTAACTATTTTCCCCAAGTACTCACGATTTTCTTCGAACTTTATAGAAATTTCCTTTCGTGCGCTCCAAAATATAAGAAAATGTGTATTCTTGAATATTTTTCAATTTCATTGACAATGAGAAGCAAGGTATACGTGTCAATAATAAGAATGCATAAATCAAACTCGAATTTTTTTGAACTAGTTTTCTATCTCGTCCAGGTCAAATAAAAACGGAAAGCATTTTGACTTCATTATACAGGGTGTCCCGAAATTAGCCTGCCAAACTTCACCTGCGGCTTCTACGACCAAAAATAGGCAGAAAAGTTTCTATGAACGTAATATTTCTTGAATATTCGAAACGCCATGTGGTGAAATGATGCATTTCGGTACAGTAACCCAACTTTTCATGCCCAATGCATTGGAGACAACATCATTCGAAAACTCCATTCAGGAGTGTATAATACAGGGTGAGACTAAATTAAATATTTGACAAACTTTTATATATGCATATTTTTCGGAATTTTTTTTTGGTACTATGAACATTCACACCATTTTACAAAAAAAGGTGCTCTTGTTTCGTATCGATCAGATGTACATCTTCGAGTGAAATCGATTTGAAAATATTGTTACACTCACATCTTAGTGCACAACGTTGCCAATTTTCAAATCAAAGTGGTTATACCAAAAATCGACTACTTCATTTTCACCAAACAATCTCATAGAAGCGCGTGAAATCGGAAAATGATGATAACAAACAACTTAAATTTTTGTACATTATTTCTCCAAATCCACTACGATAGATTGCAATGTTATGCGCCATATCTGTGTAACAATATTCTTAAATCTATTATAATCGAAAATCTGATCAATACGGAACAAGCATACCCTTTTTCTCTAAAGAGGTGTGGATTTTTATAATCCGATAATATATGGTCGAGAAATATGCATATAAAAAAGTTACAGCAATATTCAATATAGTCTCACTCTGTATTATACACTCCTGAATGAAATCTGGAAATCATTTTATTTTCACTGCCTTGGGCATGGGAAGTTTAGTTCTTGTACCAAATAGCATCATTCAATCACGTGGCGTTTCGGAAATATTCAAGAAATATCATCTTCAGGAGCCCTCTTAGACATTTCTCGACTAATGTTCATCGAAACGTTTCCTCCCATTTTTTGTCGTAGAAACCGCTGGTGAAGTTTGGCAGGCTAATTTCGGGACACCCTGTATTGTCAAGCGGAGTGCGTTTATTTGTAAAAAGCCAAGTACCACCACCAAGTACCACTGGGAATCTCCAAGAAGATTATGTGTAGATGTGGTGGAGTTTCATATAAAATAAGCCATCTGAACTGTTTGTTTTATTTGACACCGATCATGTACCGATAAAAGGGTGCAACGAATTTATCGACGAAAAATATTTAGTGATTTATTATGCCCACCCTTTCATCCCCTAGCTGACATCCATGCTTACTTCTGAGAACTTCCCACTGCGTCTTTCAACTCTAATGGAAATAATGGACCTCCTAGTAAGTCAATTAAATCAAAGTATCGACACAATCATTTCACGGCGAAATTCGTGCTTTGAACAAAGGATTTTATCGATTTACTTTGAGGAGATCACCTTCTCATTATACTGTTCCTTGAAATCTAATACATATTTTTTCAACGTCAACTAATAATAGGTATAATGATAATTTTGGTACTCATCAATCGACATTCAGTACTAATAAATGTCTTATTACCTACTGGTTATGTACCCTCAGCATGGAAATCTGAGATGTTTTTTTCAAAAAAATATATTAACTCGCCATTTCCAACAGCTTAGATGCGTAGTACGAATTTATTTTTTTAATACAAATTCAGTTAACTGAACTGAGAGTCATAGAAATTCCTCTTCATATTTTTAAATATATGAATGTTAATCTGGAATGCCCTGTATGCAAGGGTATGCAATTATCATCTTCGATGAACAATGTAGTGATTTGAATGATGTGTGCAAAAGTCATCTCACACCCGGTAGCGATTTTACTAAATATACTGCACGCTAGCACAAACCACGCCCACCATAATACGTCATATCTCCTAACATTACCGATATACTCGGAGTCAGCACATCGCACTAAATATACTGTGCTCCAACGCAAGAATACACTTTTTATGATTTTGACACGAATTCGACTGAAGCTCTCTCGTTGTCAATCTCTTGTACGCTGTCGACTTTCAGTCTGAAGGTCCATGGTTCGAATCGCTGTGAACTTGAACTTTTTTTTGCAACTTTTTTTTTTTCACCAATGTTTTTTTACTTCATTCTGGTTTTCCTTTTTCATAAAATTTCATAAAGTCAAATAGGTTAGTGCGTTTAGGATAAACAGTCTTTACTTAGGCAAAACTCAGAGACTATTTATCCTTAACGAACTAACCTATTCCTGATTGCAATATTTTTGAGGAAGGAAAACCAGAATGGAGTGTAAAAACACATTGATTAATAATATATTTCAAAAGTTAAGTTCTTCAACAAAATTGAATAAAATGAGACTGTTTATCCTAAACGCACTAACCTATCTGACTTCAAATATTTTCTGAAGAAGGAAAACCAGAATGAAGTAAAAAAACATTGGTGAAAAAAAAGTTGCAAATCAACTTCACAGCGATTCAAACCATGGACCTTCAGACTGAGAGTCGACAGCGCTAACCAGTAGACCGTTTGGGTATATAAATTTACTGCATACAAGAGATTGACAGCGAGAGAGCTTCAGTCGAATTCGTGTCAAAATCATAAAAAGTGAATTCTCGCGTTATTGGAGCACAGTATATTTAGTGCGATGTGCTGACTCCGAGTATATCGGTGATGTTTGCAGATATGACGTATTACGGTGGGCGTGGTTTGTGCTAGCGTGCAGTATATTTAGTAAAATCGCCACCCGGTACAAGTGTACACAGAATTCCTGTGATCAAATTACGAAAGACATCACCATTGTAGCACAGCGAATGTGAATGGCATCAGTTATTAGTAAAATCGAGGAATGCGATCGGAGACAGGCTGTTATTCAACGGTTCATTTAACATCATTACGATCTGATTATGCCTGGAAAATGATAACATCTGAAACATCGAAATATTGTTCGATGGTATACCTATTGAATAGTATGTATAACAATAGAATAGACGACTCAATCGGAACTGTAGATGCAGGACTTTAGATTAGAAAGCATCCATGACTCAGGTTAGTTTCAGTAAGGTATTTGTAGTGAACCGATACAATATTCAATGCTGGAAATTTTAGTGGACGAAGTAGGTACTAGAAGGAAAATAAAAAAGAAAAAAATCTATACTACTGGGTGTTTCAGAACTAAACTGGTCAACATTGATAACTTCGTGGTCTAAAATATAGCCTGAATTCAAAGTAGAATAACTCACGATTCTCACGAATTTCCTTACGAATTTGAAATCGGTTTCCACCGATGATTAGCCCAATCTCTTGACAGCTTGTAGTGGCAATATGAAACTTCTGTAATTTCAGATAACATTGCTACACGGTGATAATTGAATAGGTGTAAAATTGCATCATGGTCTCCACCTTACCGTTTAAACAGATAATTTTTTCAATTTTGTTTCTCACCTGTTTTCTCTTCATTGATGCTTTATCTCGAATAGTTTTCGGAATTTTCAAATTCAGAGCTTTGATAATCGTGTTATGAATATTCATTCAAAATGATGCATTTTTTCGACGACTAATCAACCTTGTATGTATAGTCGTCGGATATGTGATCGTGTTCGAACACAGAAAATTCTGAAGAAGTCTATACAAAGTGATACAAGAAATACTGAATGATTGAATGGAGAATAACGTAGTCTTCTCCCTAGGAACTCACGATGTTCTTTGAACATTATAGGAATTTCCTTTCGTGCGCTCCAAGCGATAAAAAAATTGTCTGTGTTACTAGTGAAATAATGGAGTGTTACTTCGTCATGAGGATGTCAGGTGTCTGACCTCGAAATGGTTTTTTCTACTCACATAACTAAAATGGCATTTATCGTACGGATATGTACCACGCTAAATGATCTATTAATCACGGATTGTCGATCTGTGATTTATTCAAAATATTAAACACGTTACCATGACAACACGATTTCTAAAACACATTACCATGGCAACGCAGTTCATTAAACACAGCTTCAGTAATTTGAGACATGTCTGGCCTGTCAATTGTATCAACTGTCAACTGTTATTTTCGAATTGTTTCAGAATTATTCAAACAATATTCGTTTGTATCAGAATTCTTCATTAAAAATATAATTATATGAAAAGTAGACGAGAGTGAAATCGAAGAGAATGTTCTGGTACTTGCATTTCTCCAAGAAGTGTAAAAATGAAGCATCCATCTTTGAGAACAATTTATTTATTCTGCGCTAAGCATGACAGTAAACGTGAAACAAAGGTTAGTAAGCAATGGACTGGACACATCTACAACCAATATCACTTATACGTGTCTCGCTGGTTGCATATGCAGTTGCATGTATTTTGTTCTCAATTCCCATTCCTTTCGAATTATTTTGTAGGTTAGCAGAAATTGCAGGTATGTTAATGTAATTTTCGGAGTTCGTAGAAAAATCATAGTATGTAACGTGTTTATAAACTCTTCTAGACACTCGTTTATTAAACACTCGCTCCGCACTGCTACGCTCGTGCTTAAACTACTCGTTACTAAAAGGACGTTTATAACACTTGTTTCATAATATACTATTGTAATTTCTGGGATCGAAGGTCATATAATGAAGGTACGCATTTTTAATCAAAACAATGAATTTTCGTTAAGATAAATTATAAAATTCAAGAAATTACGATTGTAGTTCCAGAAGTATGGAATTTATATTCATTCGTGACAATGGATATACAAGGTGCGATAAAAATATGTCCAGATTGTCCCGGGATGAAGAAGAATATGTTTAAACGTGATGAAAATAGCTATGTTCCGAAATAGGAATATAGTGTCGGTCATTGTCGAAAATTGTGAAATGTATAAATACAGTAACTTTACATGAGGTTTATACGAGGAAATATGAAAGACTGCAGAATTGCCAAAAATTCGATAAAACTTTTTCATACAAATGAAGATAAATACAGTAAGTCCTCATGAGGCTTTACGAGGTAATTTCGAACTCTTTCTTGAAATATCTCGATAAATAATGGTTTGTTCAGATTTTCATTATCAAATTCGTGTTTCTCAGACAAAAATACGTGACTAGTTGACTCCTAAAAAAAATTCGAAAAAAAAACCTATCGCATGATAAATGTACTTTTACCGAATATGTCAACATACTCTTGTTACACCCTGGGTATTTGCAATTCAATTAACGACCAAATCAACCTGTCGAGCATGTACAGCATGAGAAGAACGGGTTTCTACAGCCGTATTCCAAAACACCCACTGGATTCCGCATTCAGCGTCCTCCTCCGCCGTTATGACTCGATATCATTTCCCGATAATTCAGCGAAAGGTTCAAGTTCACATCTTTAACGTTCGAGCTACTTTCCGAGATGCAAGAAATCATAATGATTGTTGTGAAGGCACGTAGGTTTTTGTGCGATGGGAACAATCTTTCATTTCGGTCGTTAAGTTGATTGTTCCGAGTTCCAGACGTTAGAGTCATTTCCGTGATAATCGAGTCTAAAAATCTTGTGTGGAAGAGAATCCAGTACTTTCTAAAGTCGTGAAGATGAACAAATGAAATTTCACAGGGGAATGAGAAACAGATTGTACAATGTGAACAAAAAAATTAAAGTATTGGAATTCCATAAACAAGAAGATTTCTAAACATTCACGGTTTCTGTTCGTGTGAAGTATTCAACATTAAAATTAGAAGTTGATTTTTAAGCCACGTTCATAATTCACATTCCCGGCATAACCGAAAACATGTCGTGTTGAAGACTGAAAAACAATGAGATCAGTTATTACTCTAACAAAACCAGGAAATAAAGATCGATCAACAAAAAAATTAATATGTATAAAGTATGCCTTCTGTTTGTGGAAAGTTCTATATGTACAGGGTGGGCCACCAGTAACGCCTCGGTCTCTAGAAGGCTAACCACTTATCTTCTTGGAATTCTTCCTCTCTAGGAAGTTGCATGTCAACATAGGCTACCATTTGAAATTATTTTGAAACATACAGGATGTCCCCAAAATCACAAAACACTGAAGTTGAACTTTTTTCTATCGAACACCCTATATATTATTTCATTTTGAGATTCTCCCTGATGAGCTGATTTCAACGACCCATCATACTTGGGGTCTAGCAGTTATAATTACTGAAATATAGGGTGTGAAAAATCGAGATTTTCCAAGTTCAAGAATTTTTTGTGTCGAAACTATTCATATTTGGTCAAAACGGCTTACATGTCCTTATCTCAACTTTTGATTAACTATCTACTGATATTTAATTGGGACATATACCGGGTGATCAAGATTCTGAATTCTGCACCACCCCGTATTTGTTTCAATTAAATGTCAGTACATAGTTGATCAAAAGTTGAGATAGGGACATGTGAGCCGTTTTGACCAATTATGAATGGTTTAGACACAAAAAATTCTTGAACTTGGAAAATCTCGATTTCTCACACCCTATATCTCAGTAATTATAACTGCTAGACCCCAAGTATGATGGACTGTTGAAATCAGCTCACCAGGGAGAATCTCAAAATGAAATAATATATAGGGTGTTCGATTGCAAAAAGTACAACTTCAGTGTTTTGTGATTTTTGGGGACATCCTGTATGTTTCAAAATAATTTCAAATGGTAGCCTATGTTGACATGCAACTTCCTAGAGAGGAAGAATTCCAAGAAGATAAGTGGTTAGCCTTCTAGAGACCGAGGCGTTACTGGTGGCCCACCCTGTATATATGTAAAATACTGATTTCAGTGTGTTTTTCATCAAGAAAATATTCGACTGACTTTTCTTTCTTTATTTTCAATCAACTTGACATTAATTCTTTTTTTTATCAAATTCAACTTTTTCTTCCGCTATCTATTGAAGATAATACAGTGTGAACTACAATAGCATTTTAATAACAATACTGCGACAATATGGGTACCTACGAAGGGACGAATGAACATACGAACAATACAAAGAAAATTCACTGTGAACCCGAAAAAACACTAATTTACAAATTAACAAATTACAATAAAGCATTGAATAAAAAATTGGACACAATCGGAACTCTGATACTAACATCATAATATGTTGCTTAGGAGTTACTTTTTTTCAGACCCGTGAATAGTATATGTATTACATATAGGAAAACACTGTAATTATGTAAATACTTTTTCCTCCGATTGGCAGCAAATATTAATTTTACAATCAATCAGCAAAGTATTACTTTTCCTGCCTAGGCAGCAAAGTGGTTACTTTGCTGATTGATATGTATCAGCAAAATTAAAAATCCATAAATCGTTTATAATTTCCTTCATATTTCATCCGAGACTTCTCCGGCAACAAATTCTACTCTATATTCTTTGCCACCTCCCTTATTAATGGAGGTGTAAGTATATACTTCCAGGTCGCTATCACTGTCCATTATATAATAATTTAAATATACCTACCGATATTTTTTCGCACAACAGTCAGAAATTTCCAAACCAACAACTGCGATTTCTATCAAATTTTATTTTAATTGAACACTATACAGGAAGAATAAAGAGATTGTGGGAATTGTATTAATTCGCAAATACAATATTCTCCCATATCAATGAACAATCGGAGAAAAAATTATATGTTCAACTCGGCAGCAAAGTAGATTGACTGCCTTAGCTGGATTCCTAGCCTCGCTACGCTCGGCTATGAATTCAGCCACGGCAGTCAATCTACTACTTTGCTGCCTAGTTAAACAAATAACTATTCTGATTAAAGCTTTGCTTGAAAAAAGAAGTCATATGGACGAATCAAACCCAGCTGAACAAATCCTCCAAAGGTAGGTGAGTATATATATTTGAATATGGAATGCCTAGGACTATCCAACTGTGCTAAAATATACGGGGTGTTCCATTAGAAAAAAAATAATTGACTGCCGTATCTCTATGATGTCACTCTGTATAAAATTGCTGATGATGCCAATGGATTCTACGCATCATTCTATATGGATAAAACTTTGAAATTTTTCAATATCTCTCTCCATAAAGTACTCAGAAAATAAAAACGAAATCGGCAATTTTTCAATTTCCCCCTGTATCTCTGAAACGAATGAAGATATCAAAATTCCAATTGTATCATTCGAGGTTTCTCTAAAATCGAACCCGTTACATGTATATCGATTTTTTGATAACTCATTCAGTTAAAGAGATAGTCTATGAAAACGCCCAATTTTGCCCACTCTGTACAATGATTATAATAAAAACATCATGTTCAGTGGATAGACGAAAATCAGGAAAAACCATTGAAACAATGTTTTTCTTATCTTTTGCATGTTGAAAACGGGAATAGATTCGTTCCCGAAACGACTTAAGCAAACCAAGCGAAAATTTTATATTCTTTCAATATAACCTATATTCCTCTTCTTGAAACATTTCCCAAGCAAGGTGTCACTGAATATCAATTAAATATCTCTTTTAGGTTTCTAATAGTGACTTACTAGTTTTACTGGAAATATATTGAAATTAGTAATACTAATTTTTATTCTCCCGAAGATATATTTTTGGGTTTTTTCTGTCAATCAAAAGGATTATCGTGATTTGTTCTCGACTCATGAGATATTTTTGATTTTTTACCAATGTCCCTGTGTATATTCCCGTATTGATGAAGCAGAATAAAATTATCCGTTCAATGGATATGAAGATTTGAGATTTCTGCAAATATCACCTTTCTTACATTTTGATGGATCAATTTCTCATAAAACATTTTTGTGGTACATCTAGTATATAACCAAGTTGGAAAAACAAACCTTATTTCCATTTGGATTTTTTTTTCTATGGCTGACGATAGAAAAAATTGCATTTGCAACAGTGTGTAGTGTTTACAAAATCATCAAACCTGTTATTTTTTCTCAAAAATCTCAAATCCAATACAAACTGACAGATACAACTTGTGCAGCTTGTAGCGTTTCTCATGAGATAGCCCTGTTATTCAGTTTTTTTTTTATCTCATACTACTTAATTCATAATCATTCGTCAACCTCCACCCAAAGTTGGCATTGTTGCATTCCAAATCTTCTTTATTTCTAGAGCGATTACATCATTATCATGACACTGAAGATAGGCGAAAGCAGCTTCTCTTTTTATACCTTCTGGCATCACCATGTTTGCTTTGAACATTCCAATTCGTGGGTGATGTAAATACATAATGTATTATAACCGAGCGAGCTATTGTTTTCCTTACTCGAGTTAATGATTAAAAACCTCGATTTTGTTTTGGACCTTGACTTGAATACTAGGTAAACAGAGAGAGACAGTTCAATTTTCGGTAAATGTTTTGTTGGGATTCATCTGCGCGAACTGTGCATTTCGTTTTCACATTTTTGTACCGATTCATTGGACCAGAAAATGAGATAATTACGTTTCAAAGAAAACGATGAAATTACAGCGTTCCAAGTTGGAGGATGTAGATTGTGGCGGAAAAACTATCCTTATTGAAATTAATTATGATTGTTACGATTTTTTTTTCATTTGGGCCCTGTCATTTCCAGAATCATTCATCATCATTGTTTTAATATACAGAGTGTCTCCACCAGCTGCAGATTTCTACCGTCATCTAATAACGAAATGATATATTATGTCCAAAGAAAAGTATATAAAAACATTGTAGTTCATCGAAAGACACCTGTGCCAATCACTATCCTGAGCAAAATGATTAAAAAATTACACTTTCCTGTGCGGAAATTTGCACTCGATTTCACGATTTCATAACGATAAACTATAACAATATATATTGGTTACTATGGAAATTGAAATAATTCTAAATTACTGATTTGTGGAACTACTCAATGTATATCCACGTATATTCGAAATGACATCAAATTTCAGCTATTATTATACGGCATTAAAATTGATATTTTTAACAACTGTTTCAAGGCATTATCTATTATCAATATTCTGAATCTTCTTAAACTTACCTACATTCAAATGAAGTAAATTACACTACACATATGCTTTGGTCTCTTTTGCATTTTCGATAAAAGTTTTGAGTTTTGTGAACCTTCGAATGCCAGAAGTTGTTGATATGCTTGCAAAATGAATATTCAATAGAATCGTATCCATCGATAAGAGAATTTTTTTTGTCTCATAGGTATTCCTGATACCTGGCCTGAGTGGGCAGCTCCCACATTGATGTGGGACATCACAGACACTGTTCCGAACAGATTTCTATGCTGCCAAATATGGCTGCTAAAGTTCTTCGGAACAGTTCATCACATTTCTGATCGCCTGATTGAGCAGTGGAGATGGAAAGGTTTATGACTCATGTTCTGGATTTAAAAGATATACAGTGTGTCCCACTTACCATGCTCACCATGGGTATCTTTTTAACGGTGAGAGATACGAAGTCGGTTAAATGACACCAAATGTGGAGTTTGTCAAGGCCAACTATAATGTGAAAAAATATTTTGATAAAATCTATTCGTTTTTGTTTTATACGCAAAAAACAGATTTCGATCATTTCCATGTCTCCTCCGTAACTTCTTTATTTATGAAAATATTCAAATAGGAATTTCACATCCTCATGGCAGTTTTTCAAAGTGATTTCGAAAAAAATATGAAATTTATACCAACTCTTCTAGAATTTGAGATATCAGCACCAACTTCAGTTTTTCAAATGTAGGTCATAGCTCACTATGACTTAGTTACAAATAACTTTTTTTTCTCTTACAGATGATATGTCGCAGTAATAGTTTTGTGTTGATAACAACGGAGTTATCGTCATTTATACAAAAACAAAAAATTATTTGGAAGCCGCCATCTTGAACTTATAAATTTTAACAAAAAAATCATGATCTCCGACCTCAAAAACCCCCACTCACCAATTTTGAATGGAATCGGACCAAATCTTGGCCGCCATCTTGGAGCAGCCATTTTTTTTATTTCAACAAAAATTCCATAACTCCGATTTACTTGAAATTTGGCTGGTGTTCATAATTTCGGTGACAATACATTATGGAATTTTTGTTAAATTTTAAAAAAATGGCTGCTCCAAGATGGCGGACAATATTTGTTTCTATTCCATTCAAAATTGGTAAGTAAGGGTTTTTGAGGTCGGAGATCATGATTTTTTTGATAAAATTTATAAATTCGAAATGGCGGCTTCCAAATAATTTTTTGTTTTTGTATAAATGACGATAACTCCGTTGTTATCAACACAAAACTATTACTGCGACATATCATCTGTAAGAGAAAAAAAAGTTATTTGTAACTAAGTCATAGTGAGCTATGACCTACATTTGAAAAACTAAAGTTGGTGCTGATATCTCAAATTCTAGAAGAGTTGGTATAAGTTTCATATTTTTTTCGAAATCACTTAGAAAAATTGCCATGAGGATGTGAAATTCCTATTTGAATATTTTCATAAATAAAGAAGTTACGGAGGAGACATGGAAATGATCGAAATATGTTTTTTGCGCATAAAACAAAAACGAATAGATTTTATCAAAATATTTTTTCACATTATAGTTGGCCTTGACAAACTCCACATTTGGTGTCATTTAACCGACTTCGTATCTCTCACCGTTAAAAAGATACCCATGGTGAGCATGGTAAGTGGGACACACTGTATTTAATGAAGAAGGATATTGATTTTTCGGGCACATTTTTTTTTTAATTGACTCGGCTGTTACTTGATGGAAATCCATGGCAAATGTAAAAACTTCACAAACGATAAGATTTTCACAAAATTCTCAAACACACGACATGTTTGCTAACACAGTTTAGCTTCGTCAGGGGATATACTGGTAAAATATACTAAGTTCCTGACGAAGCTACTGTTTTAGCGAGACATGTCGTGTGTTTCAGAATTTTGTGGAAATCTTATCGTTTGTGAAGTGTTTACACATTTTTGAGTGATGGTATAAAACAGAATCCACTAGCATTTATGAAGTGTTCTTGAAAATTTCTGAAAGAATGGTAGTCAACAGTCATACGTCACGTCAACTTGAGTTTCCAGAGAATACAAAAAATATGCGCTCTCCAAATACTTTCTTCTACAAGACTAAAATGGATATAAACTAATTGCTGGTGGTGGAATAAATATAATATACCTCTTGGAAGTATAGTATATTCTTCAACGAGCGTATAATGATAGCTATTATTCCCGAGGATATGATTCCGAAACGAGCCGTAGGCGAGTTTCGGAATTATCCGAGAGAATAATAGCTATTATACGCGAGTAGAAGACTATACTTTCTCTACGACTATACGATAGTCAGAAATTTAATGTAATCTAATCATTATTTATGAAAATAATATACTTGATGTATGAATTTTAATGATATGATAATACAATTGACAGGAATCTTCAATATTCAACGAACTCAATGATGAAAGAACACAATAATTATTAGGTCAGTAAATTATGTTTCTCGTACTTAGTGACAAAATTTTTAGTGATATTCTCACAATTCGTGAAATTTCACTGTTTGGTGTTGCATTTAAATCAACACTGACATTTTTATTCATATTGCTAGTTGATGTTTTTTGTGTGAAGGAACTGTTATTTGATGATGATGAACATTGTTCGATTCATTGAAGAATTCGAATCTGCCGTTTTTTTTATTCAACATGGAATCTTCTAGAAATCCTTCTGCCACCGATGTGCTCTTCCAGCCACCATGTCTTTTCAAAGCTGTTATACCTCCACCTGCATTGACAAGCAAAGCAATGCCCGGTGCATGTACATCTCGGGATTTGGTAGCTTCAAAAATGTAACTATTTGTTTTCCCATTGCTGCAAACTTATTAATTCCAATTTTCTAAAGAGTACATTTTCCTTTTTGGTAATTCATGAAAAAATTGGAAATCCCAACATTTGCTGCTCGTATATCAATGTACTTTTCACAAAATTGATAAAATTTCCCGGTTACAGTGAACCTCCTTACAATTTTTGTTTTGGTCTCAGGAATAGTTATCATCCATGAAGATCCAAGATCTTGAATATCTTTAATATTCATAGAGTACATTTCTATGGAACGGCAAGCCTCCATATCCTCCAGATATCAAAGTTAAAACTTAAAAGACTCTATAAGTCAATCTGACATTCGCGAAAGTCAAGCCGTGACGTGACCCGTAAAATGAAGCAGAGCCTTCTTGAGAAATTTGTTTGGTAGATTTGCTGGTTTTTCATTAGTCTAACCTTTTCAGTTGCTGTGGATCCTGAAAATTCTGAATCTGTGATTGGTCGAGTGCCGTTGAATATTGAGTTGGGATCCACGGTGTCTTGGAATCATCTTCATTCATCAATTACTAACCTATATGTAATCAATGTAGAATACGATAGTCGTAGAGAAAGGAATATTATTCCACCTGACCTTATGAAGCCAGATGTAACCTTGATTCCTAGAATTGATGACATCTTTCACTACTGTTGTAGAATACGACTCTGTATTATCCATATCAGTTTATCTTTTATTTTGAATGAGTGATGTTACTATAGTGAGATGTAAATACGATGAATCTTCAATATAAATTGTATTCAGCTAAGGCCATTAAAGATAGTTCCACAGCTGTTAAGAATTATTTGGATCACCTACCATTTCTGGAAAAAATCAAAAATATTGTAAGCGATTGTGGGAAAGCTTTCACATCCACAGAGTTGAAACAGTGGGCTTTAACTCACAATATAAATTTAGTTCACACAACTCCTTATCATCCTGCGGGTAATGGAATTACTGAAAGAACAGACCGTGAAATGAAAACATTCATGAAATGTATCGAAAATTTTCCAGGAGGTTGGAAAAATTGTTTGGAAGCAGCTGTACAACATCATAATTATTCTCATAATGAGTATTTGGGTTGTTCACCGAATTATAAATTATATGGTAAAACGACAATATTGCAAGCAGATAAAGAATTGGGAATTGAAATATGCTCAAAAGAGACCCCTAAAACACCAAAGGAACAGATGAAGTATAAGAAGAGAATTCAAGAGCAAGCCAATAAATAAAAAAAGTTAAGACCTCCCCAATTAAAAGTAGGTGATTGGATTTTGGTGAGAACGCAGCGGATTGGGAAAGAATATATCACAAGAGGTCCTTACCAAGTGATCAAAGTGAAATATATTGACGGAGTATTGGCATATATTCATTTCAATGCAGAAGATAAAAAAGAAACAGCACATTGATCCTCAAGGGTCATCTCAAATAAATTGCAATTCTCAATTTACTCAACACCATATGCCATTCTTCTTCAAAAATCTATTACATATAATTGAATAAATGACCTTGATTACCATTTTCGTGATCAATCAAATTATTGCACAGATATCTAACAGATAATAGTTATTTGTTTAACTAGGCAGCAAAGTAGTACATTGACTGCCGAGGCTGAATTCATAGCCGAGCGTAGCGAGGCTAGGAATCCAAGGCAGTCAATCTACTTTGCTGCCGAGTTGAACATATAATTTTTTCTCCGATTGTTCATAATGATATATATCTCTTCATTTTTCCTGTAATGTTCAATTAAAATGAAATTTGATAGAAATCGCAGTTGTTGGAATGGCTGGTTGTTATGGAAATGTCCATAATAATTATAATTTGACAATTCATGAAATTTCTGACAGTTGTCCGAAAAAATATTATTCAAATTAAATTATTTAAATTATTATATAATGGACAGTGATAGCGACCTGGAAGTACTTACACCTCCAGAAATGAGGGAGGTGGCAAAAAATATAGAGTTGAAGTTGTTGCCGGAGAAGTCTCGGATGAAATATGGAGGAAATTATAAACGATTTATGGATTATTAATTTTGCTGATACATATCAATCAGCAAAGTAACCACTTTGCTGCCTAGGCAGGAAAAGTAATACTTTGCTGATTGATATGTGTCAGCAAAATTAATATTTGCTGCCAATCGGAGAAAAAAGAAGATATTTATTTGTATTCCAATGCCTGTAGGGGATATTTCATATTGGAAAATACTGTCAAAGATGATTACTGATTATTCCATAAAACAAATACTAAAACACTCTTGTTCATACTCTCAACAAATTAAAACAACACTAACAGGAGTAGGTACCTTCCAGATGCATATAAGAGGCTAATCACTGATTAATATTAGACCGACAATGTTCATTCGCCATCGTTACCATCCAATTAACCATAAATGACGGGGAATTATCATTTCCATTGTTCATTTATAGACGAAGGTATTTAGACATGCATAATACAGCAATAGTATGTATGAAGAATAATTCACTATCGGAACAGAAAAATAATACAGGTACTACTGGTATACTACCTAGGTCATTGGTCACGTGGGACTTGCAATGAACTGTGAGCACACGAATGTAAATTTGACATTATAATAATAGGTCAGGTTTACTTTCACTTGTTCGAACGGTTTCTTTATTGAGTTAAATAAAGAACTGATAGTGATGTTATGTGACACACGTGATTGGATGTATTCATTTTATGATTTGATGTCATCACAAGAAAAATATACAGGGACTCGTCTATAAGTAGGTAGCTCAGAGGAATGTGGAATTCGTTATTAGATTAAGAATTGACTCGACTGTCCTGGAAACATGAAAATAATTTCCAGAGATTTCTCTTGGCCACTTTTATCATTCATATTTTTTTAGAAACCTGTGCGGCAAATAGTTGAAGAGATACAGCCGGCGTCCTTTCTTAGTGGTAGACCCGGTACAATGAACTAGTTCATTGTACATGTCGTGTGTTTGAGAATTTTGTGGAAATCTAATCGTTTGTGAAGTTTTTACATTCGTTACTAGATATTTATTCGGTTATTTAGAAACACATTTGAAAATTATCAATATGCACAACAAAATATGATCCTGGAATCAGCAAAATTATCTTTTGCAACAGAGTGAATGTTTGAATCAAGTGAATATTTCTTGCATGAACTTTAGATTTTATGCAATCAAACACATTCATGAATTGTTCAGAAAAGAAAGATATACTGACTGCTCAAATAATCATTTTGTTTGATACAAATTGACTGGATTTCGATTAAATGAAATGTTTTGTTGACTTAATGACAGGCAGACATCACCATCTACAAAAATGATACTCAATTTTGAAACAACAAAATATTTCATTGATAATAAGTATTTCATTGCTTCATTCAAGAAAATGATTTGTTTGAAACTAGTTCATTTCTACTTTAAAATAAGGAAACTATATTGTCTCGAAGGTATATTTTTATCCAAATGATCATTTCATCAAAAGAACGAAATGATATCAGTGATAAGTTATTCATTGACATCATTTCAAAATCGACATAATTTGAGATAAAAATACACTTTATTGTAGATCAAATTGATATAATACTGTTAATTGAATCAAAATGTATCCTTGATTAGAGCAAGTTTCTTCCTTGGAACGATTGTGTATCTGATGAATTAAAAAAAGTCCAATGCAACAACCATTATTCAACCGCAAATAACTTATTGACTGTGATGCGAAATCCAAACAAATTTGCTTGCAAGAACCACAAGATTTTAATTTTTAAAGATCAAATAGGTGTTTATAAAACAATATCATGGCTCCTAATATTACAAATTGCTCTAGGCAAAAATTGAGTAGAGGTGAAAGCAACAAATACGCATGAAATAACAAACCGATGATCGATAGGATTATGTCATCAATATAAATACTATATTCGATAATATTTAATTAGCATTCGGAACGTTTTCACACCGGAGGACAAGCTGAATAACAGAACTCAGTTATTTATCTTAATCTACGAAATGTACAGTAAATTACCTACTTCCAAAAACAGGAACTGTGAAAGTTGAAGAAATTACGTAGGTCAAATGATTAAGTCTTTTTGTTGGCATACTAAATACTCAAAAAACGAGTATTTTCACATAGAACAATTAGTCCAAGAGCGGGCTGCAAATTTCAATCGTCATCTGATAACGAAATGATATATGATTCACGGAAATCAACTATGGAAACCATCCATTCTCAAAGTGGCCCCACAGTATTCATAAATGAAAGGAAAACTCCAAGTCGGTCGACCACACTTCATATTAAAAATTACATTCACTTTCTAATGTTATTTTTGATATAAAGTGTGGTCGACCGACTCGGAGTTTTTCTTACATTTATGATTCACGGAAATATTGACGCTCTGCCACTAACTTATATCAGTTTGAATTGCAAATACAAAATTGAAATGAATTCAAAATGACCATTTATTTTGCGTATATTTTTTTTTTCAAGTGGGAAATGTTTTAAATTATGTCAAATTACGAAACGTTTAACAAGTTTGAATTCATTTCTGCACAATTTGAACTTTACTATCATGATTAGACCAAAATGTAAGAAATGATAATTATTGGTGTTCTCGTATGCCAATAATATTGAAGAAATTATGGACAATAATAGTCATTTGAGCTGGAGGCGAAATATTTGGAAACACTGAGATATTTGCAGATATTCAAAAAAAGATTGTAAGATGAAATTCTTTTTTTTTTAAGGGAGTTACAAGAGCCAAGAGATGATGCGACCACTTCTCCAGTATTTCCTTTATTTGTCAATAAGAAATAAAATGAAATCGACTTCTATATTAGTCATTTAATATGGGCGTGACATTGTAAACCACAAAGAATACGTATGCGAGATATTTTTATTGTAACTGCCATCCAATGATATTGTAGGTACTTAGGAATTCTGGATACATAATATTAAGGCCAAGGTTGATCAATTTTTTTTTATCTTTCACACTTCAAGATGGTTGAAACCACATTGAAACGTATATATGTAGTTTTTCGTGTACCTAATGAATAAATATTTGTTTATTCTTGTGAAAATTAGATAACAACAATATGGGTCTCAATTGCCCAACTTCAGTGTTAACGTTTGATATGGAAACTGATAATTAGCAGCCCTGATAAGATATTTCATGAATCATCAGTGATACTCTTAGACCATTCAGACTCGCTTTGCTCAAATGGATTGCTATATTAATGTCAGCATTTCACAGTTAAATAATGTGATATTATTGAAATCGTAGAAAATGTCAAATCAAATCAAAAAGTTTGCAATGAATGTCACTAATTTACACAATAGAAAGCACTCGAAAACTTCCAGCTCTGTGGTCCATGAAATCACCCAGAATGAAATGGTCCGAACAATATTTGAGACGAACTTTTCGCATTCTAGTCTACAGAAGTGAAGCCATTGTGTGGCTGTTACCTACCCTCAAAAAAAATGGAATATACAGGGTGTTTCTTAAGTACGTGTAGAAAATTCAGGAGCACGTTGCTGGCGTCAAAATAAGAAGAAAAGATCGTATGAATATATGTCCGAAAGTTATTCGTTTCTGAGATACAGAGTGTCAAAGTTGAATTTTTATTTTTGCTTTTTGTTGATAAATTTCGAAATAATTGTGATATTCGAATAAAGTTTGGTATCTAGGGGTATTTTTCAATGACAATATAAAATTTCATGTTCATGTTTCATTTGAGTTTTTTTAAGTCATAACTTTTTTGTCCGTATCTGGTTTGAAACTTATTTGCATGATAGAGAAATGTTGGTTAGAATAGAATACAAGGATCATAACAACGTCGAGTATTATCAGCAAGAAAAGGGCCACATAAAAAGTGGTGTGCCTCAGGGTTCTATCCTTGGACCAACATTGTTTCTCATCTACATTAACGACATAGTCTTTAACTTTCCCGAAATCTCTTTCTCTATTTTTGCTGATGACACTAGCATTATCATCAGCGGCCATTCAGTTGACCTCACCTCAAAATCACAAAGTACGATGGACGGTATAGCAGACTGGTTTTCAGTAAATAAGTTATCATTGAATATATCTAAGACTCAACAGATACTGTTTAACCCTTATAGAAATTTCCAAGATGTAGCAGTAACTCTGAACGATGAAGCAATCTCTTCGAACGACTCCACTAAATTTCTAGGGATTACTATTGATATGAAACTAAATTGGACGGAACACATAAAGCAGCTGAATACCAAACTGAACAGAGCAACTTTTGCATTGCGAACTGTCCAAGCGAACACAAACTTTCAAGTCTCGAAAATGGTATATATCGCATATTTTCACAGCCTGATGCAATACGGAATAGAATTCTGGGGTAATTCTGTAGGTTCCCAAACCACGTATATAATTCAAAAACGAGCCATCCGTACTTTGTTCAAATTGAACTATAGAGAATCTTGTAGAGAGTGTTTCCTTGAAAATAAGATATTCACTTTGACAAACACATTCATATTCAAACTTGCCCTTTTGATCCATAAAAAACGTGATGTTCTTCAACATTCAGATCATCGTCATCAGTACATGACAAGAACCCATAAAATAAAATTACCCAACTACAGGTACCTATGAAAAAACTCGTAATGGACCCCTGTACACGGGAATAAAAATTTATAACCATTTGCCCCCTTACATGAAGGAACTTTCACTGAAGGATTTATTGCACCACCATGTATTTTATGATTTAAATGAATTTTTCGCAATACCGTTCCCGCAGTCATAAAAAGAATGTCCATCCTTTAGTTTTAAGTAGTTTTAAGTAATATGATATCATGTTCACAAAAATATCAATATTCAGCAGTAGTAGCAAACATGCTGCAGTTTTCAAATGTATAGAGCTTAGACTTTTTTTTCATTATCAAATAATTTTGTTAAATGACACTAATCTTTCCTTATGCCAATGGCTAAATGTACACCTGTTCTGTGTATATTGGAAATAAATGTACTTACTTACTTACTTACTTACTGTATCACGTTTTATAGTAGAAAAATAGATGTCTCGAACACTTTTGTGTGAAAAATGTATTCTTGGTAGAGGTCGCTGCGAGCAACTGTTCTTGAGTTATTGGGATTTGAAATAATCGATGCATTTGAACTTTGAAGAACTTTCGGACATGTATTTATACGAACTTTTCTTCTGATTTTGACATCAGCAACATGCTCCTGAATTTTCTACACGTACTTAAGAAACACTCTGTACAAATTCAGACCGGTATTTCAAGGAAAAATAGCTCACGATATCAACTTGAGGTGGATGATTCTTCTTTCAAACCATTTGATCATATTTCCTCTCTAAGTGTAGACAGATATCAACTGAGGACATAATTAAATCGGTCAAATGTATGTACATCGGATATTAGTTGAAGCATGTTGAAGTGAAAGCCAAAAAGGCATTTCCTTCTAATAACTCCGTTATCATATCTCGTCCGCACACTTTTTATTGTGAATTGATGGCACAGTTAATGATTCATCTCAATTGCGCCTACCTACTTATATTGGTAAATTAATATCTCGATTATATGCATGGAATAAATAATCCAAATCTACTGTTATACATCCGCAATCTATTTATAACGAACGGAGATTTGTAGAGAAAATATATTGATTATCTATTATCTTTATTACCCCAGGAAACATTGTTGTCTATAAAATATAAATAAAAAAATTCACCGGAAAGAAAATAATAATTACAAATAATAGTGCTTCCTGTGATTTTTTCAACTCATCAGTAATAGAGATATTTGAAAGTATTCTATTTTATGATATTGAATATTTTCCATCTTGAATCAAATACATATGCTATCAAGTAAAATTACTAAAATTAGTAATGACAAAATGAAGAAAACAACTAACTCAATAAATATTTGGATTTGTATAAATTCATTGTTGGTTGAAGTCAATCAAAATCAAATTTGCACGTCATTGTCTTATTTTGTGACTTCATTAGAGGTTCTGAGCGTGAAATATTTATACATTTCAATTAGCTATTCATAAATATTGTTGATTTGATTGAACAGAATAAACATACCTATTTACCAGTGTTTTACGAAAATTAAAGTTTGAGTTGTGGAAAACTACAAAACTGAAGTCTGGTTCATGAAATAAAGCACATATTGTAATGAAGAAAAGCTTATTTCAGATATCAGATAATATAGAGGGTGTTCCACCTGGATAAATGGACAAGTAGAAATTTTACATTTGCCGAAATAATTTTGCATTTTCGACAAGATGCCCTGATTAGTTAAAAAAAGAGAGATTCTTTATAGGTGGAGTGCAAAAATATACGGAAAAACCCTGTACGTAATTGGGTTCAAGAAATAAATCGACCAAGAATCATAAACAATGTCCGCAAGAGATGAAAACCAAACACGGTCAATTAAATTTTGCCTTTTTATATCCTTTGACCCCACATCCACCAGAGATTGATGACACGAAAACCACAAGGATTGCCAATAAAATCTATCATACCAAACCTCTTCAACAATAACAGTCGCAGAACTATCAGAAGTTATTGTTTGGTTTCGGTATACCTAGCAAATGGCTGGCCTGAAAGCATATTCTGAGAGATGAGATTGTCTATTCTTGATTCAATTTTTTTTAATGAATATTCATCAAATTCAGACGGCAAACGATGACGTTATGGATGAATGTAGTATGAATATAGGTATGTTTTGCTATTCGAAAATGAACATCCCCCGAACTGAAAACAAAAGGGAAATCTGAAGAAGGAACATGTAAACAATCAAAAAATTCCCATGGACTAGATTAATCAAATTAATCAACAGATGAATCATGGAACACAACTGAAGCAGGGCATATAATATACTACACTACTAGACCATGTTGATAAATAAACAGATAACAATGAAAACATAACCTCAATAAAAACGCAGCTATCAGTAAGGTAATTCCGTGGTTTTTCGTTTACTAATGTATTGGAATTGGGGAGAAAGTCCGTACTTTTCATAATGGAACATATTTTTGAGGTCAGGATCGCAAATATAGGCCGTAGTGCAATGGTTCCATCATTTTGCACCCTATCTAAGTTTCTTTAATATCACATCTGATACAGAAAACCGGAAGTAAATCCGCCAATTCAGAAAATACAGGTTTTCGAAAAGGAGTTGAATTCTTAAATTAATATTAATAATAAATAATTTGCTCTAGTCACAACTTAACTCTGAAGAATATTTCTAATATCTGCTAGTGTTGAGTTAGCGAGAATTCGGTCAAAATGTTGAAGAAAACCAATTGTTAAATTGTTGACGTTTCGAAACATTATTGTTTCATCTTCAGAACACTGAAGTATAAAAACAAGAACACACATATTAAAATGATATTTCAAAAAGAGGGGTCATTTTAATATGTATGTTTTTGTTTTTATACTTCAGTGTCCTGAAGATATGACAATGAAGTTTCGAAACGTCGACAATTCAACAATTGGTTTTCTTCAACATTTCGACCGAATTCCCGCTAACTCGATACCAGAAATAATATTCAACGGTCACCATTCTATTCAACTATTTCTAATATCGATTGTAGAAATCCAGATGAAATCCGAGAGGAAACCCTAGTTTTCATGCAGTCAGAATAGATACTATATGAGGAAGAAAGCATGAGGCTAAATTCGTGATTTTATGCAAGGTTCCACAACATGATATGAGATTAAAATCACGCATATATACAAAATATCACATTATAGTCATGTAGGAAGTACGGGTTTTGTATTTCTATAATCGATCAGTTTATTGCCGACTTTACAGAATGGCACGTTTGGGCAATTTGCCAAATTCAACAAGAAAAACCTATAAACAAAATTCCGGAAAAATGATAACCCGTACTTATCATAATTGTACTATTTCACAAAATAGTAAGTTTGAATTTGAATGTTTGTTATTAACCTACTTCTATTAGATGAAGTGTAGGTAATTTCTTCAAATTGTTTCTAATAGTTTTTATTTCTAAATTCAACAGCTGTTTTTCGAAACTCGTTTGTGTTTTATAGAACGGTAAAACTTTGGAATTCATTTTGTAAGTATTCCCGAGAACTTATAATTTCCTAGTTTAAAAAAAAATCCAATACCTCCCTAGGTGGATTCCCTTTCGTGCGCTCCGAGCGATAAAAAATCAGAAGAATCATTCAAGATTAATGATTCATCATAATTCGTGTCATTCAGGAATGTTACAAAACAGAGTTATTGTTTTTAACGGTACGAATTAAAATTGCATAGAAAGTTCATTTGCCTTTTAACGGATTTTTTTTTTATAACTAATTTTGCACCAGATTCAACGTGTTACCGATTCGAAGGAAAAATAATCGCCAACTTCAACTTCGGAATTGGAAAAAAATTGTACATAATACACATTCTATTCACTATCTAGTTTTTTCTGTCATCCCGTATGACCAGAAAAACTTCGTCGGAATCTACAAATAATTGCAGCTGTGTAAAACATATTTCAAAATATTTTCATCAACAAAATATTGAATTCGTATCATGCTATCGCAAGAAATGACCTTCACATTCGGTGCTTATGTTTCCATTAGTAGGTGCATCGACCTATGAAAAATGTTCTCATCGTTTCGTTTTATCATGAACCCCATTTTGAAAATAACGATTTTTATAATTCTGAAAAACAAACAAAAGCGGCTTTTACATCCGATAACCGTCAATTGAAATATTATTTTTCACCATATTATGATTTATCAGGAATATTAGAACCATCTATGTGAGATTGACAACCGAAGGTGTATCAATTCCATTTTTTCAACGGCTATATCACAAAATTGCTCTTGTTTCTCTGTGTTCGATACGATCGATGTCATCAATTTTATTTCCGATATCACAATGACTCCACTATGTTATTATTTCAAAAAAATCTCATCGGTCAAGGAATGTCAAAATTCAAGCAACGGCAGCTCTGTCTAACTGATAAGCATTACTTGAGAGGAAATCAGATGGCTACAAGACAAATAAATAAAAAAAGCCGCTGTTATCTGTTACAGCCATAGAAAACGTATAGTGTATAACTCGCACGGAATGCTCTCGTTGGAAATCACTATCATTCGGTGCTCTTCAAACAATATACTATTTGAATATGATATTTAACAACATTTTTTTGAAAAGTTTAGTGTGGTTAAATTATTCTGGCATCATGTGTGATAAACATTCGGTCCAGTAATTTTTGGAGATTTGAAGTGAAATCAGTAATATAGGTATAGGGTGTTAGGTACGTTATTACCACTTAATTGTAATTAAACAACTACTCATCTAGGGATTTACCTACGTGAAAATGTTGCATTTGTATAAAAACTAATTTATGCGAGAGCGTGACTTGTGGACGCCCTGTATTTCAAAGACGCAGTCGCAATAATTATCGATCACACATAGATTTACGATTCATGTACCTATATCTATTTCAAGGCAAATAAGATTACACTTGAACTAGATGGTCAATAAAAACAACATTCGCCCACGTTCAATCAAATTATACAAAGGATGAATCACACTTCTTCTACATCAGCAGTTGCACAATTATTAATTTTCCCCGAACACCACAAGTTAAAGACCGCTCAAACAGCACGACATCAATTATTTATCAGATAAACACCTCATTACGAGATAACAAAATTCGCCCACCTGCATTATTGTAGTTGAGAATCGTCTTTTTATGACGCTTGTTGTTGCGCGGGGTAGTCGGTACCTGTTGCTTCTGTAAAGTCAAAGGGGTTTTGGATTTGGGAAGGGTATCGGCCTTGATGATCAGCCTGTTTCCGCGAGTTTTCACGCGGATTTTCGGCAGCGTACTCATAGAAGCTGTGCTCATCACGAGAACGCAGATACTGTCCGCCTGTCGACCGATAAGGAGCAGAGCATCGCGGGATATCTAGATCTAGTAGGCGCGATAAAAAAAAAAGACGGCGAAGACGGCGATCGAAGAAGATTTGAATCACGGCACTCTCTGTTCACTGTCTGCGGGACGGCCGCGATGTTATTACTGTACCGAGTCTCACGTCAAATCGAGCTTGTCCTAATCGCGAATCGTGAAGGTAACAAACGATATGAGCGTCTCGGGATGTTGCCAGGTCGCGGAGGAATTCTCGAAAGTCACGGATTTAAATTAGGCTTATAGTACTTGGTACGCGAGGAAAAATTCCGGTAAAGATCTTAGATAATGTGCATGGGCGTCATTCAAGGAGGGCATCTTATTATACAACAAATTAATTGGTGAAAGGCCACTTATCATGCGATGAATTTTTTTATCAGAAATTGTTTTTGGTACTTACAACCCGGTTTTTTGCCTGAAAAACACGAATTTCACAATCAAAATGTGTACAAACCGCAATTTATCGAGATATTTTACGAAAAAGCTCGAAATTTCACCTCCTTTTGTCACCCATCTTGAATATTCATTTACAACTAGGTACTTGTCCTTCTTTTTCCATCACTGGGCACTTTGTACTTCAATAACACATTTTATTTCCTAAAGTTAGCAAGAAGTATGATTTATTTGTATTATTTTCAAATTTTAGTGAGATTAACAATCACGCCAAGACACCAGCTGACGGCCATTCAATTATCAAATCAAATCATAAACATCTCAGTCAGTCATACCATACCATACAAATAAGAGATATTAAATAAAGGTCAGTGACACCTAGTTTGAAAAATGTCCGAATCTTTGGACGTTTCGAAACGAATCTGCTACCGTTCTCAACATAAAAAATGGAAAATATTTCTTGAAATTGATTTCTCCGTTAATTATCAGAAAAATATGTGAGTATCAGGATATTTTTCTAATTTATCCTGAATTGACAATTTCCATACTCATATTATTTTAGGAGGGAGGGAAGAAAGCAGGTCAATCCTTCGATTTTTTTTTGGTTGTTACTTCATCTTTCCATGATTGTAATGTCATTCCACTCTGTCATATGTTATCTATTTTCTCACGTGGTGAAAGGTATAGGGTAAAATGATACTGGCGGCCTAGTTCTAATTCTCAAAAACGAAAAAAATCAGCTTATTGAACCACTTCATGCTACACTGAAATGTTCCTCAAGTTTGTAAATATTGGTCGAAAAATATTTTACCAACGATTTTATGACTAGTGATTTTAAATACTCTACCAATATAATTCTGAACAAATATAGTTGGCTACAAGACAAATAAATAAAAAAAGCCGCTGTTATCTGTTACAGCCATAGAAAACGTATAGTGTATAACTCGCACGGAATGCTCTCGTTGGAAATCACTATCATTCGGTGCTCTTCAAACAATATACTATTTGAATATGATATTTAACAACATTTTTTTGAAAAGTTTAGTGTGGTTAAATTATTCTGGCATCATGTGTGATAAACATTCGGTCCAGTAATTTTTGGAGATTTGAAGTGAAATCAGTAATATAGGTATAGGGTGTTAGGTACGTTATTACCACTTAATTGTAATTAAACAACTACTCATCTAGGGATTTACCTACGTGAAAATGTTGCATTTGTATAAAAACTAATTTATGCGAGAGCGTGACTTGTGGACGCCCTGTATTTCAAAGACGCAGTCGCAATAATTATCGATCACACATAGATTTACGATTCATGTACCTATATCTATTTCAAGGCAAATAAGATTACACTTGAACTAGATGGTCAATAAAAACAACATTCGCCCACGTTCAATCAAATTATACAAAGGATGAATCACACTTCTTCTACATCAGCAGTTGCACAATTATTAATTTTCCCCGAACACCACAAGTTAAAGACCGCTCAAACAGCACGACATCAATTATTTATCAGATAAACACCTCATTACGAGATAACAAAATTCGCCCACCTGCATTATTGTAGTTGAGAATCGTCTTTTTATGACGCTTGTTGTTGCGCGGGGTAGTCGGTACCTGTTGCTTCTGTAAAGTCAAAGGGGTTTTGGATTTGGGAAGGGTATCGGCCTTGATGATCAGCCTGTTTCCGCGAGTTTTCACGCGGATTTTCGGCAGCGTACTCATAGAAGCTGTGCTCATCACGAGAACGCAGATACTGTCCGCCTGTCGACCGATAAGGAGCAGAGCATCGCGGGATATCTAGATCTAGTAGGCGCGATAAAAAAAAAAGACGGCGAAGACGGCGATCGAAGAAGATTTGAATCACGGCACTCTCTGTTCACTGTCTGCGGGACGGCCGCGATGTTATTACTGTACCGAGTCTCACGTCAAATCGAGCTTGTCCTAATCGCGAATCGTGAAGGTAACAAACGATATGAGCGTCTCGGGATGTTGCCAGGTCGCGGAGGAATTCTCGAAAGTCACGGATTTAAATTAGGCTTATAGTACTTGGTACGCGAGGAAAAATTCCGGTAAAGATCTTAGATAATGTGCATGGGCGTCATTCAAGGAGGGCATCTTATTATACAACAAATTAATTGGTGAAAGGCCACTTATCATGCGATGAATTTTTTTATCAGAAATTGTTTTTGGTACTTACAACCCGGTTTTTTGCCTGAAAAACACGAATTTCACAATCAAAATGTGTACAAACCGCAATTTATCGAGATATTTTACGAAAAAGCTCGAAATTTCACCTCCTTTTGTCACCCATCTTGAATATTCATTTACAACTAGGTACTTGTCCTTCTTTTTCCATCACTGGGCACTTTGTACTTCAATAACACATTTTATTTCCTAAAGTTAGCAAGAAGTATGATTTATTTGTATTATTTTCAAATTTTAGTGAGATTAACAATCACGCCAAGACACCAGCTGACGGCCATTCAATTATCAAATCAAATCATAAACATCTCAGTCAGTCATACCATACCATACAAATAAGAGATATTAAATAAAGGTCAGTGACACCTAGTTTGAAAAATGTCCGAATCTTTGGACGTTTCGAAACGAATCTGCTACCGTTCTCAACATAAAAAATGGAAAATATTTCTTGAAATTGATTTCTCCGTTAATTATCAGAAAAATATGTGAGTATCAGGATATTTTTCTAATTTATCCTGAATTGACAATTTCCATACTCATATTATTTTAGGAGGGAGGGAAGAAAGCAGGTCAATCCTTCGATTTTTTTTTGGTTGTTACTTCATCTTTCCATGATTGTAATGTCATTCCACTCTGTCATATGTTATCTATTTTCTCACGTGGTGAAAGGTATAGGGTAAAATGATACTGGCGGCCTAGTTCTAATTCTCAAAAACGAAAAAAATCAGCTTATTGAACCACTTCATGCTACACTGAAATGTTCCTCAAGTTTGTAAATATTGGTCGAAAAATATTTTACCAACGATTTTATGACTAGTGATTTTAAATACTCTACCAATATAATTCTGAACAAATATAGTTGGCTACAAGACAAATAAATAAAAAAAGCCGCTGTTATCTGTTACAGCCATAGAAAACGTATAGTGTATAACTCGCACGGAATGCTCTCGTTGGAAATCACTATCATTCGGTGCTCTTCAAACAATATACTATTTGAATATGATATTTAACAACATTTTTTTGAAAAGTTTAGTGTGGTTAAATTATTCTGGCATCATGTGTGATAAACATTCGGTCCAGTAATTTTTGGAGATTTGAAGTGAAATCAGTAATATAGGTATAGGGTGTTAGGTACGTTATTACCACTTAATTGTAATTAAACAACTACTCATCTAGGGATTTACCTACGTGAAAATGTTGCATTTGTATAAAAACTAATTTATGCGAGAGCGTGACTTGTGGACGCCCTGTATTTCAAAGACGCAGTCGCAATAATTATCGATCACACATAGATTTACGATTCATGTACCTATATCTATTTCAAGGCAAATAAGATTACACTTGAACTAGATGGTCAATAAAAACAACATTCGCCCACGTTCAATCAAATTATACAAAGGATGAATCACACTTCTTCTACATCAGCAGTTGCACAATTATTAATTTTCCCCGAACACCACAAGTTAAAGACCGCTCAAACAGCACGACATCAATTATTTATCAGATAAACACCTCATTACGAGATAACAAAATTCGCCCACCTGCATTATTGTAGTTGAGAATCGTCTTTTTATGACGCTTGTTGTTGCGCGGGGTAGTCGGTACCTGTTGCTTCTGTAAAGTCAAAGGGGTTTTGGATTTGGGAAGGGTATCGGCCTTGATGATCAGCCTGTTTCCGCGAGTTTTCACGCGGATTTTCGGCAGCGTACTCATAGAAGCTGTGCTCATCACGAGAACGCAGATACTGTCCGCCTGTCGACCGATAAGGAGCAGAGCATCGCGGGATATCTAGATCTAGTAGGCGCGATAAAAAAAAAAGACGGCGAAGACGGCGATCGAAGAAGATTTGAATCACGGCACTCTCTGTTCACTGTCTGCGGGACGGCCGCGATGTTATTACTGTACCGAGTCTCACGTCAAATCGAGCTTGTCCTAATCGCGAATCGTGAAGGTAACAAACGATATGAGCGTCTCGGGATGTTGCCAGGTCGCGGAGGAATTCTCGAAAGTCACGGATTTAAATTAGGCTTATAGTACTTGGTACGCGAGGAAAAATTCCGGTAAAGATCTTAGATAATGTGCATGGGCGTCATTCAAGGAGGGCATCTTATTATACAACAAATTAATTGGTGAAAGGCCACTTATCATGCGATGAATTTTTTTATCAGAAATTGTTTTTGGTACTTACAACCCGGTTTTTTGCCTGAAAAACACGAATTTCACAATCAAAATGTGTACAAACCGCAATTTATCGAGATATTTTACGAAAAAGCTCGAAATTTCACCTCCTTTTGTCACCCATCTTGAATATTCATTTACAACTAGGTACTTGTCCTTCTTTTTCCATCACTGGGCACTTTGTACTTCAATAACACATTTTATTTCCTAAAGTTAGCAAGAAGTATGATTTATTTGTATTATTTTCAAATTTTAGTGAGATTAACAATCACGCCAAGACACCAGCTGACGGCCATTCAATTATCAAATCAAATCATAAACATCTCAGTCAGTCATACCATACCATACAAATAAGAGATATTAAATAAAGGTCAGTGACACCTAGTTTGAAAAATGTCCGAATCTTTGGACGTTTCGAAACGAATCTGCTACCGTTCTCAACATAAAAAATGGAAAATATTTCTTGAAATTGATTTCTCCGTTAATTATCAGAAAAATATGTGAGTATCAGGATATTTTTCTAATTTATCCTGAATTGACAATTTCCATACTCATATTATTTTAGGAGGGAGGGAAGAAAGCAGGTCAATCCTTCGATTTTTTTTGGTTGTTACTTCATCTTTCCATGATTGTAATGTCATTCCACTCTGTCATATGTTATCTATTTTCTCACGTGGTGAAAGGTATAGGGTAAAATGATACTGGCGGCCTAGTTCTAATTCTCAAAAACGAAAAAAATCAGCTTATTGAACCACTTCATGCTACACTGAAATGTTCCTCAAGTTTGTAAATATTGGTCGAAAAATATTTTACCAACGATTTTATGACTAGTGATTTTAAATACTCTACCAATATAATTCTGAACAAATATAGTTAAGTAATTTTGTCTCTATATCGCTGTATATTCATTCATATACTTTGTTGTACTTTCACAATATTTTTTGCTAATATTTTTATAGTTTCAGTCCGATATCATCTCAAAAACGAAAAAAATATGTTTATTGAGACTTCACTCAAATGTTTCATATAATTTGAAAATATTGGTCGGAAAATATTTTCATTACTATGGTGATTTTCAATATTCTAACAATATAAAATTGAACAAATATAGCTCTATATTATATTATTTTCACAATATCTTGTCAATAATTCAATAATTTTAGTATCATAATATATTGTCTCAAAAAAGAAAACCGCTTATTTGGCGACTTCATGAAATCTTCACTGAAATGTTTCTTAAATAATCTGTAAATATTGGTCGGAAAATAGGTACTTTACCAACGTTTTATGAGTATAGTGATTTTCAATATTCTACCAATTTATATTGAACAAGTATAGCGGAGTAATTTTGTACCAATATTTCTTCAGAATATTTTGCCACACTGGGAAGAGCAAAAAGTACTGGTATTTCCATGAAATTTTCTACATCATGAAATAGTCCGTTCCAGATTTGAACAAGTACCATTCAATTAGAAAAGTGAGAGAAATATTCAGGCATTTCGTTCCTCCAGCAGAACACAATGTATCAAATGTTTCAGTATATTGGTTAGGTTGGAATAAATTTCTAATAACATACGATTGTGAAGCTTCACGAGTATATTCCATCTCTTTTCACCTTGGTGAATTCAATATTTCTCCCAGGACGAAAGGATAAAAAACTAATAACGTAGAATTTTAGTCTGCTTGAAATACTTCTTTGAGTTTGCAATGGAAGCGTTGAAAAATGTGCACCTGCCAATTCACATTCAGAAATCGTATCATCAAATGGTAGGATGAAAAGATTCATTCTTTCGCTACTTACTTTAATGGCAGTTTGGAAAAATGTGCCATGAATATTAAAGATAAGAGACGAAAAATATACGCTGTGTGTTTTTGTACGAGATTTTCCATCTGTAGCCACCAATTATTATTCATAGTTGTTCCTTGCTTAGGTGAGAGCGTCCAAGCAATTTATCCTACCAAAACATTCAATCTCCAACTATAACTACAGGTCGCTTTTGAAAAGCTTATTAGTTAACAAGAAAACGAACAAGTCACTGACCTTGACTCGATAAACTTCGGCGATCTCCGATGGATTCTGGGGGAGTCGAAGCTGAAGCACTAGTTCTATCACTGTCGTTTTCTTTGTTTTTGAGTGCCTGAAAATAAATTTTGCTTTTACGAAGATAATGTGATGTAGAATAAACAATATAAACAAGCAATTCTATGAACTGAATCGAATAAACATTCATTATTATCAATACCACTATTAACTATTCTAAATTTGGTTCTCGTCTTCAAATCATAGACAGAACATAAGAAATTAAGCGTACGGTTGTAAATCAACTATTGCAAGTGAGGACAGTTCCTAGCAATCAAGAGGTTTGCGAATAAACCGACATTTTTTTCAATTTCACAGGGAAGCTTCAACTTAAACAACAGGAAAGTGTCCATATTCAGTGGACGAATTTATGTTATCTGTTGAGTGATGTTATGTTTGTTCCTATTGTAAAATGTTGACTTGTCCTATATCATGTACTCTGTGATCGAATGGATTAATAAATATGACAATGACTATGACTAACTATTTTCGGAAGCAATTGAACTTAAATTTTTAATATTATCTGTATTCAGTAACATTCAATCCTTCAAATATTTCTATTTTACAAAGTTTCATCTGCCAAATTTCATGAAGACCACTGATATAATTGAATAATAACTTCATTAATCTCATTGCCGTAGACATGATGAACTCCATGATGAATAAAAACCGTCAACGTCAACTCAATAGATTCCTTGTGATCTTATACTGAAGATGTAATTTGGAGAAGGAGATGACATGACGATTATATTCAAAGGTTCGCACATTTCTGAAAAACAAACGAGAAAAAATCCAGTTCCAAGTTGACAGCAATAAAATGAAAATTAAGCCTTGTAATAAAATAAATCTTGTAACCCTGTTCACTTTGTACCATGCAATGACAACAAACAAGGAGAACGGATATACATTTTTGTTCTATTTCAGTACAATAGGTATGGGAAAGGAAGGGGGGGGGGAGACAGACAAGCCACGGATAACGATCAAGCAACATAGACTCAGACTATTATGCCGAATGAAAAACCTAGTGTTTTGCTAATTTTGTCTGACTTCTCAAGACATTTTCCAGTTACTGGAGAATGGCGCTGTGTTAACAAAACAGGTACTTTTTTCGAGATAAAACACCAACACTATTCATTGAGATATTTCATAAAAAAATCAGAATTTCCACATTCTTTATTCATCAAAGGTACAGGGTAATTGTTTAAAATTCACTCAATAGCTATCTCAGCCTTTATTGGTCTTACAGTCACGTACAGGGTGATTAGCCATAAATGCCCCCCACTCTCTAGCACACTTATTTTTGAACCGATTTGAAAATTTGAAATATCATCTAAAATGATTTTTCAGAATTTTGTTTCCCATTGCATCATAAAATACAGGGTGCTCGGAACAAACGATCTACAGAGTACTACTTGATTTGTTCAAATGAAACACCCTGTATTTAATTTTTATATTCTTCCTGAAGAGCTGATTTCATCAATGCATCACACTTGGGGTCTAGCGAGAATGATTACAGAGATATAGGGTGTTCAAAATCGAGATTTTTCAACTTTAGAATTTTTTTGTGTCGAAACTATTCATTATTGGTCAAAACGGCTTCTATGTCCCTATCTCAACTTCTGATTTACCATCTACTGACATTTAATTTAAACGTTTACAGGGTGGTTCAAAATTCAGAATTCTGATCAGCATGTATCTGTTCCAATTATCAAATGAGTTTGGATCAGGAGCCGGTATTTATGGGGCCAAGCCAAAGACAAGAATCTCACTGAGCTTAGGTAAATACGCGACGGTGTTTCAGGCAGAAATTATTGCAATACATCATTGCGTGAAAGAATTGATAAGGCAAGAGTTTAAAGGCAAAACCATTGCAATCTATTCAGATAGCCAGGCGGCAATCAAAGCAGTCAACTCTATGCAAGTTAACTCAAAACTAGTATGGGACTGCTTAGAAACCCTAAATGCACTGGGCAGTCAGAACAGACTGACTCTAGCATGGGTACCAGCACATACAGGGTACGAGGGCAATGAAGAGGCAGACTCACTTGCCCGAGCAGGAGCAAACAAAGCTCTGAATGGCCCAGAACCCTTCTGTGGTATTGCGAAAGCTATACAAAAGACTAGTATCAAATCATGGATGCAAACCAAATCTCAAGAATGGTGGAACAAATCGCCAGGAATGAGACAGGCAAAAGAGTTTATTAAAAAACCATCGCCAACATTCACAGAATATCTACTAAGCCAGAAACGAAGTTCAACTAGAATACTAGTGGGACTTCTCACAGGGCATTGTAGGCTCAACAAACACATGAGTACGATAGGTCTGACTGAAGAACTGCTGTGCAGGTTCTGTCAGGAAGAGGAGGAAACAGCAGTACACATACTTTGCCACTGTGAGGGCTTGTCAAGACTAAGGTTCCTTACGCTGGGTGAGGAAAAACCAGAAGCCCAGAGATACACAGGGGATCTGAAAGCTAGCCTATGGAGTCTCATAGAGAAGACGGGGCTAGCCGAAGAACTCTAATCGATTTTGAGGGCAGACACAATAGATCTGAAAAGGTCGCGGTGTGGAGGCAGATAGCCCGAAGGCCCCATTCTAAATCTAATCTAATCTAATCTATCAAATGTCAGTAGATAGTAAATCAAAATTTGAGATACGGACATGAAAGTCGTTTTGACGGATAATGAATAGTTTCGTCACAGAAAAATCCTTAAGTTGAAAAATCACGATTTTGAACACCCTATATCACTGTAATCATTTTCGCTAGACCCCAAGTGTAGGCACATTGATGACATCAGCTCTTCAGAGATAATCTAAAAATACAATGAAAAATAGGGTGTTCCATTTGAAAAAATCAAATAGTACCCTGTAGATCGTTTGTTCCGAGCACCTTGTATTTTCTGATGTAGCGGATAAAAACTCTATCAAAAATCATTTTAGATGATATTTAAAATTTTGTAATTGGTTCCAAAAAAACTGAGTTAGTGGGGGGAAATTTTATGACGAATCACCCCGTACATCACCATTGTCGCCACTCTAGTCTATAAAGTTACTCTAGCGCACTACCGCCGATTCTTTTCACGCCATTTATTTTTGCCCTTTACAGAGATCACCTTGTTTAAGACATATAACATGAAATAGACTGATACAATTTCAGCAAAGTATTTTGTGGAAAGAAAACAAGAATGGCCGTGACAGTACAGAACAAAAGAATAGCGCAAAACCGACCAGGCTTTTCGTTCGGCAGGACGAAGGTCGAACGGATGAAGCTAAGTTTTCATGCATACAAATCATCCTAATGTATGTAATCTGTCAAAAATATAGTTAATATTCCTTCCACCAGGCGGTTTATGTAGGCCCAATCGCAATGGGAATAAAATTCGAGAAGAAGTTAACTTCAGCATGACTTATTTTGGAATCTTGCGAAATGATGAATTTTCCGAGGAAATTTTCGACAGAATACTTTCAAATGACAGAAAATTCGTACGCATGAATAAATGAAGTAAATAACCTGTGGCGTAGGCACTTCAATCATGACTGTTCGACAAACACTTGTAAATACCTGTGGTGTCAGAGTTACATATTTGGTTCCAAACGAACTATCTCTGTTGCTAACAAATCAGGACGCTATTTTTCGAATGTTTTACATTGATAATTTGTAAAATGTTTTGCACAAAAGTTGTGAAATATTTCTACACTCAAGGTTGGTTGAATTGACGATTATTTGTGGAGGAAGGTTGCCTCGATCACCAAAACGCGGTGAGGGGAAGTGGTAATTCGTGACGTAATCCCATAAAAAAAATCCATTTCGGTGTCATGAGAATCTATATTCTACAACTGTCTTTGAATAGATTTACCTATCCAACTGTGATCGAAAATTATACATACATTTCTATGATCCCTAGATGAAATTTTGGATGCGATTACGTCACGGATTACCACTTCCCCTCACCACGTTTTCTGATCGAGGCAACCTTCCTCTACAAATAATCATCAATTCTACAAACCTTGTCTATACTATCCATCTATGCCATCTATTGTTGATTATGTGAACCCCACGCCATTGCCATGAATTCAATTGTTCATATTAAGTATCAGTCTGACGGAACAATTGAAGAGTAAGCCCGCCATAGCTCACTTACTTACTTCATTCACGAAAACTTAGCTCGAAAGTAGAACAATAAAAAATTGACCTGCGCAATGATCGAAGCCACCTTGTCTTTGTCGACCGTCGCCGTGATTCGCTTGTTCTTGAGGTGGTGGGGAGTGTCGCGTCTGTGCAGACGGCTCGGCCTCGACGCGTCGGACTCCGTCGAGACGCCGCCGGAGAATCCCACGCGCCTCAAACGGACCTCCTGAAGCACACCCGCCATTTTTTCACTAGTACTTTTTCACTAGCACTTGGTTTGAAATAACCAAAATGGCAGATTTTGTCACATAATCACATGAGGTCTTTTTTGTCTAATAGTCTAAGACCTCGTGAACCTTTTATATAACGGTTTGTGTGGAAGGCTATAAATTTGCATAATGATGAAACAAAGGGTGATAAGTAAGAAAGCCATGACCTGGTACGTGACCATCTCCAAGATTTTTATTATTTAAAAAATAAACTTGGCGCTGTAAACATGAAATATCATCATGGTGTTACCAGAAATGCTCGGTCAGCAATGATTTTTGAAAAACAGCAGGAATAAACTACCCCTTTTCGGCAGGAGATCTAGATTATTCACTTGATGGCAACTAAATATCCATATTAGATGTTCGAATATGTAATTTGACTCGAAAATTCGAACCAAAAATGCTCGGTCAGCAATGATTTTGAAAAACATCCAAGAATAGACTACCCCTCTTAAGAGGTGGATCAAAATCATTCTATTGGTGGCAACTGGATTTGTTTTATAAGATGTTGAAACATATAATTTCAAGCAAAAATTTGAACCAGAAATGCTCGGTTATCAAGGTTCTTGTAAAATAACAGGAACAGGGGACTACCCCTCCCAAGGGGTGTATGGAAATTATTTCTTTGGTGGCAACTGAATATCTATATGAGGTATTCGAATATGTAATTTGAACGAAAATTTCGAACCAAGAATACTCGGTCAGCAAAGATTTTTGAAAAACAACATGAAGGAACGAACCCTTTTGAGGGGTAGATCGAGATTATTTATTGAATAGCAGCTAAGTATCTATACAAGATGTGCAAATATGTTATTTGAAACAAAAATTCGAACCAGAAATGTTTGGTCAGCAAGCATTTTTGAAAAACAACATGAATGAACGAACCCTTCTGAGGGGTAGATCGAAATTATTTATTGAATGGCAACTAAATATCCATATGAGATGTAGAAATATGTTGAGAATTGGTAATATTCCTAATTAGCAATACAAATTCACTTGTCTCAAAATGTTCCCTCATGATTTGTCGTTTATTGCTTACAATAAATTTGTGTAGATAATAATCATATTAATTCACACTAGACGACATTTGAATATGTATACGTGACAACAGCCAGGGCCTACTCTATCTCACCGGAAAGTCTGATGATTCTTCTTTTCTTATTATTTAACTGAATCCCGCTATATTTCATATGTAATACCTAATTATTCAACACAATATTCACTATAGTTTTCATAATATCAAAAGACCCACAACTGGAACATGAGTAATAAAACGTGCATTGCCCATTGCCTATAGGGAATTACCGCGAAATCGTTAATAAGGGGAAATTAGGTAGGAATATAATACTAGACAAATTTTTACGCGCTCCTTATTTCTAATTTATTTCGGACTCATTGTAGGTAGCTCAATAATTTTCTCTCTATTCAATTGATGCATTATTCTAGTTTGACATACTCAGTCAGTTTCATTTTAAACCGATTCCAAAGTTGAATTTGTTTACAACCTCATAAATCGGTACTGGTTCGTCTTAACGAATTTATTTTTTTACCGAAAGTTGGGTAGTTCATCAGGGATCAATTCGTCTCGATTGAGTGTGCTTCTAATTTTTGAAGTAAATGAGTTATAACCTTTCAATTGCGAAGCACCGATATGAAATGATGTGAAATCTCAACCTACGTCATGACGTCAGCATCGAGGTAGAGGGGATAGAATACGGCCCTGTGAGATAGAGTAGACCCTGCAACAGCGCACGAATTGTAGGCGTGGTCTTGTAAGTTCTCAGCATTTAACACAATGTTGCCAAGTCTCCAACATTCACATGATATTTTGTTATGGAGAATAAGAAATATTTCAACATGTTGGTTGCTCGAAAAAGTCAAGAATGAACTTTAATATCATGGATTCCTCCTATTATGTTTTATTCAATGATAGGACTCCAACATCTCTTTGATAATTTGATTATAATTGGTGACTTGACAACCTTGCTTCATGAGTGGAAATGGGAGATTATCTGACCTAACCAATAATGAAACAGCTTAAAAACTGATGTCACCATTTATTCCACGTATCGCCAAATGACGGCCATGGCGGTTCGTTTGAAATGAGCTCTGAAATTCAACAATTTCGAACAACACATGGACATATTATTTACGTAAAAAAAACGTTAGGTGTTGCAAAAATTAATTTAGGTGCCAATAATTCATTATCAGTCCACTTGCTCATTTTATTATCGAATATGAATCTGGATGTCCGGTCAGCAAACTTAAATATTAGTCAGCAAATTATATTCCCCCCTCCTTTGGACTCGCCTAGCACCTACTTCTGCTCATCAAAATCGCCTGTCAATTATATTCTTTATTCTACAATACTTGAATAACAGCATGATGAGTCCGTAGGACAGGTAACTTTTTCAGGCATTTTTGTAGTTGAATTTCCTGAAGCCATCAAAACTCGAATCATACATTTCAAGTTTCACTCGGACAAAAAAATGCTTGCGTATAATTCGGCAAGACAACTTAACACGTTGACTGCCACAAGGCACTAGGTATGTGCCTTGCCATTTCGGCTATTTAGGGTTCAAGGCACACTATTTGTGCCTTATATCAGTCGACTCTCTAAAATTTCATGGTACATCGTGAGTGCCTTGAAGCGTATATATTAGCATGTGATCACAATCTTCGTGGCGCAGGGGACCCAAATTCTCAAAAACCCCAGGAAAAATATGAATATTTCAATTTTATTCAGCGTTCATTCTGAAAAATGGATTACCAAGCGTATGCACAATGGATAGATATATTATTCTTCAAAAAAATACATGAATATTTTACTTATGCAATGAGTGCTTATGAAAAATGATCAGGTTCTCCTGAAAAAATGCAAAAATAATGAAAAAAGAATACGAAAATTTTTCATTGGGCTGTCAAACTTTCATAAATGACAACTTTTTTTATAACAATGTCGTCTTGTGGTGTTTGAAAAAACATGTTACGCAGAAATTTCTTTCACAAGCAGTACATTGGTACATAGACCTAGGAGTTTTGCGCTGAGCTACGTATGTTCCTTCTACTTGTGCCAGTTTCTCGTAACAAACCACACACATTTGAAGTTACAGCATTCGTGCCTCACGGGCCAATACTACAAAATACGTATGCTGAAAAAATTTAAATAAAATCAGAAATATATGTTTTTTTCACATATGTCACATATTTGCTGAAGAAGTACAATAGTTTCAATCATAATCCATCATAATAAAAAAATGGCCCAGGGGAGCCAAAACTTTTTATGTACTGCGGCAGTCAACGTGTTAATGAATACATTATTTTTGATGGTTTTTTCCAATTTTTCCACTGGAAGACTCTTCAAACGCGACTTTTCAACAGATTAGGTACTTTTCTGGCAACGCAAGATTGAGGAAAGTTGACATTAACGCCATCAAAGATTCGTTAGGTTCCATTTTGTCGTTGCAAAAGTTGTGGCAAACATTTTTCGCAATCATATTGAAAAAACCACAGCGGCTCATGGGATTATTTACGAATGAATTGAATTGTCATGTAAAAAAAAATAATTTTAATAAATGAAATATTATTGTTCAGTACTCACATCATCTGTATCCTCTTCCTGACTTGGCTCAGTAATTGGCTCAGTATTTTCATCCATCCCGTTACCCGTGGAGATTCCTTCTGTATCAGAATCCATCACCTGAAAGGAAAAACAACAAAAAAAGTGCTCCAACCACACTTTCCCGGAAGCAGATCAACTCTATTTCTACAAAATTCTTGCTACTTGACATTGAGCCTGTTCAGTCACAAATATTTTTCTTTCCATTACCATAATCAACAATATTGAAACTCTACCTTTTGATAACCCATAGCACGAATTCACCACAGGAGTGAGAAAGTAGAAGGAATTTCAACCTCGCCCCAATCACCAGATAATTTTCGGATGATTTATTTATTGTATTATTTGCACCCCAAAATACCCAGCATGAATAAACTAGATTTTGTAAAATAAGGTCCAGCTGGCAAACTTCTTCAAAGTTAACAGTGAAATGGTTTCTTCTTTGACAATTGACTTCCCGAGTGTTGAAATTAATCAAAAACCTCACAACAAACAAATATTGAAGTGGCCTTGCTGAAAAGTTCATTTGGTGGAAATATGCAGGTTTTGTCTTTAGACAGAAATAGAGGTATGGGATATGATTGCAAAAACTTCACTTCAACGATAAGGTTTACACAAAATTCTTAATTACACTTAGTGTAGTTTTCAAGTGTAATCAAGAATTTTGCGTAAACCTTACCGTTTGTGAAGTTTTTGCCATGGGTTTTTTTTCGAAAATTTTTTTTGGTAGTTACCTATTTTGGTCTGAAAAACACGAATTTCACAATGAAAATGTGAACAAACCGCTATTTATAGATATATTTTACGAAAAAGTTCGAAATTTCACCTTCTTTTGCCACCCATCTTGTATATTAATTCACATCTACTTGTTCTTTTTCCATCACTGTACACTTTATATACTCACGTTGTACTTCAATAACACATTTTATTTCCTTAAATCAACAAGAAGTATGGTAAAGGTAATGAATAGTTTGGTTTCTCGCAAATTTTTTTGACATTTGACCTTTATTTGACATCTCGTATTGGTATGGTACCTATCTATGACTAGATTTGATAATTGAATGGCCGTCAGCTGGTGTTCTGGTGTGATTGTTTACCTCACTAAAATATGAATAAATTCCAAATAAACCATACTTCTTGTTGATTTTTGTGAAATTAAATGTGTTATTGAAGTACAAAGTGTCCGGTGATGTGAAAAGGACAAGTACCTAGTTGTAAATAAATATCCATGATGGGTGACAAAAGAAGGTGAAATTTCGAACTTTTTCGTAAAATATCTCGATAAATAGCGGTTTGTTCACATTTTCATTGTGAAATTCGTGTTCTTCAGACGAAAATACGAGAGTACTAAAAAAACTCATCGCATGATGAGTGTATAAAACGGCCTGGATGGAAAATTAATTTGAAGACAAGCAGAATTGGTGAGGTACATACATTAAAATTCACTCCTTATAACAGCAGATAAGAATGAAACTATATTTTTTCTGTGACGGGAAAAAAATTTGGCATTTCATCTCTGTTGGCAGGTTATAAAATGTCACTTTTCACAAATCACTTTTTTCCCGTGGGAAAAAAGTGAGTACTTCTTTCCCCGGATATATACACTGTTGATGGCTTTTGTTGTGCTATAGTTCCGAAAAATGAGTCAATAATACCGTCTCTGAGAAAGAACTGCAAGTCCTATTATCTTCCATTCGACTTCGCGGATGCCTATATAACTAAAAAACCACTGAATTCGCAATTTTTTGAAATCAAATCACAGAATTAGACTGACAGAAGTTACATCAGATATTTGATTACTTCAAAAGAATTATAAAGATGCCTACAATGCAGGTGTCCCTACTGTTAAAAACTCAAAATTTCACGTCGATAATTTTCATATTTCAAAATAATGTAATATCATTTCAATATTGATTCGCCCTTTCTTCTGTCACAGAAAAAAATAGTGTATTATACACGGGAAAAATATTAGATTTTAGCTCACGGTTTTTTGTCTCCCGACGCGACAACCTGGAGCTAAAATCTACTACTTTTTTCCCTTGTATAATAAATAACTATTTCAATGAAACATACCCATTTTCCCAATTTTTTTTCACGAAAATATCATATGCTTACCTGGCTGGCATCACTAGAGTGCCTGACATGCTGATTGACAGCTTCGACTGGCGATGGCTGGCTGATGTTATTGGACTGATGTTCGCTTTCCTCTATGGAATTCTGGCCTTTGCCGAACAATTTATGCGCTTTGGCTTTGAGTTCTCGAGGGTGGGGGGTGTTGTGTCGCACGAACGGTGTCTGATGGAAAAAAAACTTTAAAGTTTTTATAGCAAGTTTATTTAGTACAGCATCTGACTGTAGCTCGTTTTACCGCAAAATCAAATTCGGAATTTTAAATAGAATAGATTATGTAGGTCTGAATCCGATTGGAGGTAGTAAATGATGAACGAGTTAGGCGTTTCAATTGGAAGTTGAGATTCTGGCAACAGCGGAGTGATTCCCAGCCATCAGAACTTCAACCAATCAAATTGCAAGACTGACATCACAGCTCAGTAGCGTTCGAATTCACAGGTATTGAAACAGTATTTTCAATATTGAATAATTAATTTTTTGTTCGATTTTATTGATAAATATGTGGTCAGGATAAGGTTTTCAACTTCCCTTCATAACATTATGAAAAAGGGTCAAATTGTACGATACTGGATAGACCCATTGTGTTGTTATGGGTGTATTATTATGTTTTGAAGGTGTTTCTATTTTTTGTCATAAGCTATTTATGCCGAGTTGAATATGATTCATCCGGAAAATCCTCTTGAATCATTGATTTGGCAGCGGTTCCACAGAGGTCCTTATAATGCGATGCTTTTTTCGCAGAAGAGAAAAGCAAAGGCTCTACCTTGAAACTAACGCCACTAGATGTCGATAGCATGACCAGATCATCATGCAGTATCCGATAAATCACTCTATCTAAATCTAACTAATATAGATGTATAGAAAGTCAAATGGTGTCATCACTTCCTATTGAAGGAGTTTAGAAATCTCTCGATATCGCCTACTTTGTAAAAATAGCGAGGCGTGGGAGAATCTAGCTAAATTTCCGAAGTTTCAAACCAAATATACAGGCATCATGACACATTCATTTGAGTTCACATTTTCATTTTCCCAATTTTTTGTTCAAATGGAAACGGTGCGTCATATTTTCGACTTTAAATGGTAAATTCATGAACGACACGAAGTCCTAACTCATAAAAAACCTGTGATAATAGTTTATTTACTCACTTTTGGTGCATGAAATTAATCGAATGTTCGGATTTTCAAATAATCCTCACATATTGCAACAGTCAGTCCATGATGGAAGCACAATACACTCACTCAACTAATAATATAATATCATTACCTGCTTAATAAACTACTGATGCTCTTAAATTTCTAATATTTCTATACGAAATTTGAACAAAATCTTGAATATGCCGAAAACATGACACTCGTGACAGATATTTCACGATCAAGATGTTTCCGCATGGAATATTTGCTGTCCCCTGTCTCTAGATGCTTCTTATCAGCTATTATTGAAATCGTGCCTCATCAACGGGACTCTCCAAGTCCCGAAAGAAGAAAAACACATCGTTGAAAGTCTAGTTCAACGTCATAATGAGATTCGAAACGCATCTTGAAATTTTTCAAGAAATTGTCCATTGTTAACGCCATCTATCATCGAATATGACAACCCCACGTTTCGAACTCGCATTCAATTGTTCATATCGAGAGCTAGTCTGACGAAACAATTGAACAGTGGGTACACCAGGGGTCCGATTCTCGAATCCGTTGAAATTCGTTCCCATGGGAAAAACTCGATATTTCCCATGGAAATTTGAGATGATGTATCCTTGAACTATTGTATGGGAAACTATTCCTATACATTTCAAGAGAACTGCTTCCCATTGCAATATCCCTGGGAACAACATGTTTCTCATAGGATACACTCATGCAATACGAAGTTATTCTCATTTGTGATGGGAACTGAACCCTAGTGAAAGATCGGGAAATCATATTGCAAAACATGGCAAATATGAAATAGATAATCTAGACTCTAGAGGCTTTACAAAATTTGGAAGTGGCTGAAATCCTTACTAGAAGACCAAAGAGAAAGTGTGTATTTGTCTGCTGCACAGTTTTTCGTTTGTCCAAAGACTACTAGAGAATTAATAGGTAGGTACTCTAGAATCCTTACAAGTGAATTAGGGGTGAAATTTTCCTCAGAGGCCTCCATTATTTCTATCAAAAGTATTTTATGCTCTTCGCTAATACCTCGTGGTTTTTTAATATTGTTTGTATCCATATCCATTTCGATCAGAGGAAATATAGTAAATATACAATACACAATAATCTCACCGTCGCAAAATTATATTATAATATAACCTCAAAATTAGTCAAAATCGAAATGTCAACATTTCATTTCAATCATCCACCAGTTACCAACATAAATTGCACTATTTCATCGGTGAATTCATGTAAGCTCAAGAATCTATCTGCGACATACGGCACTTTTTCAATCCCCTGGGAAAACGATTCCATCTGGTTCAAGAATAGGTGTCATGACAAATTATCATTTCCTATGAGAACTGAAAGCATTGGATCATTCTCCTATCCTATAGGATCGAATTCCTAGACTCGAGAATCGAGCCCCAGAAGAATTATAAACATGGGGTTCATGCTGATGCTCTTAGATTCCATCCAGAAGAAAGCCATTCGCCTGGTGGGTGACGCCACCACTCTTTGACATCATCGAAACACCGTAGAAAGGTCGGCGACCTTTCACTTTTCTATATATAATTCCACGGGAAATGTTCTTCGGAAATCTCTGCTATCATCCCTTCACTAGCAATACCAGTCAGACGAATTAGCCTAGCCCAGTCAGCAGATCCTTTCATTGTCAACCTCAAAAGATGTCGAACAGCACTTTATCAGAACTCCTTCATCCATAGAACAGCTAGGCTCAGGAATTAATTGCCTGAGGAAGTATTCCCAACAACATATAATCTTCAGAAGTTCAAAAAAAATTCCAATACCTACCTCCTGTCCCTATCCTCCCTAGAAACGCACGATGTTCTTTGAACATTATAGGGATTTCCTTTCGTGCGCTCCAAGCGTTAAAAAAACTCATAACTAGTTACTCTGTTTTAATCCGTCTCACGAACCCCGATCTCACCTCTTTGTTCTCCTGCTCCTGCGGATCGGTGAACTTGACCGAATGCGTGCGACTGGCCTCGTGCTCGCGCCAATCGTCGTCGTCGTCCTCTTCGGTGGCAGCGCCATCTGTGCGGGACAATGTACTACCGTTAGAAAGGCCGGCGGTGATGTCGCAGCGGTACAAGCGGCCGTCGGAAGCTAGCGGTGCACATAGACAAAGACAGAAAACACAGGTGCTTAACGGAAACCAAAAAAACAGAAAAGAAGAAAGCGGAAGAAACTTAGAATCATACAGGTCAAATGTAGTTTTGTTTCCTAATTGACCCAATTTGAATCACCTTCGACAAGATTATTCTGCAATGGTTCATATTGGTTTATATTCATATTTCAGCAATGAAGCCTATACTTTTATTCAAAGGAAATTTGGTAGGTTTTAGTAGATTCTGCTGAAATTCTAGTGTTCACTATGGTACAAGTCTTTGGAAGAGATTGAAATTGATTGGACATATTTGGAAATATTCAAAATTCTAAAGACATCATTGGAATTCTTTTGGAGAGTGTTAAAAGTTATTGGAATTCTTCGGAGAATGTGAAAGGCATTGGTAGCATTTTGAGTCATTAGATGAATTGGTAATTAATAAAGATTGATTCTTTGGACGTCAATGGTATGTACAGTTTGGTAGTAATTGGAATTCTTGAAAACGTATTTGATAGGTAACAAAGTAGATTTTGTTGTATGGTACAAATCTTTGGAAAAGATTGAAATTGATGGACATATTTGGAAATCATCAAAATTCTAAAGACATCATTGGAATTCCTTTGGAGAATGTTGGAAGTTATTGGAATTCTTCGGAGGATGTGAAAGGCATTGGAAGCATTCTGAGCCAATAGACGTATTGGTAAATAAAAAAAGATTGATCCTTTGGACGTCAAAGGTACATACAGTTTGGTAGTAATTGGAATTCTTCAAAAGGTAATTGATAGGTAACAAAGTAGATTTTGTTGTCATTCCAGTGTTCACTATGGTACAAGTCTTTGGAAACACAGTTGCTTAACGGGAACAAAGAAACAAAAAGAGAAGAAAGCGGAAGAGCGAGCTAGATGTGGGAAGAAAGAAAACGTTATCATCGTAAAGGTGAAAGTTACTTCTTTTTTGGATAGTTTTTTTTATGACATATCTTATTTGAATCACATTCGACAGGATAATTTTGAAATGGTTAAAATTGGTCAATATTTTTATCAGAACTCAAGCCTATACTTTTATCCAAATGCATTTTAGTAGGCAGCAGAGTATATTTTGATGAAACTCCAGTGTTAACTACAGTGTAAGTCTCTGGAAAAGATTCTCACAAATTTTTTCCAATGCGAGACCATTTCAAATATTTGGGAGCCATTAGAATTGATTGGAGATATTTGGAAATCTTCAAAATTCTAAAGGCGTCATTAGAATTCTTTTGAAGAGTTGGAAGTTATTGGTATTCTTCGGAGAATGAGAATGATATTGAAAGCATTTTGAGTCATTAGAAAATTTGGTAAGTAAAAAAGCTTAATTCCATTAAGAATTTCAATGATGTCATTGGACATTTTTGGGAGTCTATTAGAATCCTTTGAACGACATGGAAAGTTTAAAGGATTCATAGAAATTATTTGTGAAGTACATGATCGGAAGTCATTTGGAAAGTTTAGAAAATAATTGGAAACCATTAGATAGATCTCAATCCGTAAGACGTCACTGAAAGTCTTTAGAATTGTTTAGACATGGTTGGGAGTCATTGGAATTTCTTGGATGTACTTAAAAATCATAAGAAGCTTGATGTATCTACTTTTCCCCACGGTGATAATACAAAGATTGATAAGCAGTGCAAAGAAGAAATCACATTATCACCTTGCTAATATATAGAAAACAGTACAAACAATGCAAATACAAAAAGCTGAAGAAAACATCGAAAAGTGCCCCACACGGACTCACCTATCGTCGGCTGATACTCCTGCTGGGGCAACAGAAAACAAGTCAGCACCGTCTTGCCCGTATCGGGATCGGTATCCGTCTGGAAAGTCAGTAAAGGCTGCGCCTGATTGTCGCTCAGCCACACCGCTTTCAGGCTCAACTGCAACAACGTGTACGGCAAATAGGGCAGCCTATTCCCAGAAACGTCCAGCACGTGCAATCTCCTGCAGTTGCCCAAAGTGTCGGGCAGCATCGTCAGTCTATTGTCTCTCAAGCTGAGCACGCCCAGCTCGCATAGATTGCCCGCATCGTCGGGTATCAGCGTGAGACTGTTCCTGTCCACATTCAGATTGGTCAGTTTCACCAATTTGCCTATGGCCACGGGCAATTCGCTGAGGAAATTCTCGGTGAGGATGAGCTCTTGAAGGTTGTGACAGTGACCGATGTTTTTGTTGATGGAGGTCAACCTGTTCTGGTCGACCTTGAGTATGGTCAGCTTGTCCAGTTTGCCGATGCCGTCCGGCAGGGTTTCCAAGACGTTTTGGGACAGGTGCAGGTCCGTTAGGCTTTCGAGACCGGCTATCTCTTCCGGGAGGTTTTCCAGACGGTTTTCCGAGAGGTCTAGGCAGGTGAGATTGCTCAGCTGGCCGATTTCGGGCGGTAGGCTCTGCAATTGGTTGTGGTCCAGCCACAGTTCTTGTAGGGAGGAAAGTTTGCCGATGTGCGCGGGCTGAAATGGAATGATCGGTTCGAACCGGAAATGATCTGACCTGTATGCAAGGGTATTTTGCATCTCTTTTGTTTCTCAGATTTTGAAAATGTGTAATAGATTACTACTAGCAATGAATGAAAGTGTCATTCAAAATATCTAGTACATAAAATTCCTATTGATTTACTGTTTACGATAAATCAATGAGGCACATCAATCAATCTCATCCCCTTATCTGATAACACAATGACTTCATTGTGTTATGTATAGCTGGCATGGAATGCTAATTTCCCACTCCTATGATTTGCAACATTCGCCTACGGCTGTAAACTTCATTCTAGTGAGAATTTACTATCATTCCATGCTTGTTGAATAAATAATACTGAGTAGCTGAGATCATTATCTGCTCAAGTTGGCTACAAAAGTATTTCGAGATTGAGACGAAAAATAACTTTAGAGTAGAGTTAAAACAATAAGGCTTATTCTGGATTGAAAAAGAATACACAATGACTACGACATTATTTTCTTCAATTATATGGAACTATTATAATTATTGAAAATAATTGCTAGTGGTCGAAAAAATATAGGTAATTGTTCTAAAATATTGTTCTTATCCATCATTCAGTTGCCCCCTTACTAGCAACCCTCAGAAGTATTCAAGAGACTTGTGCCAGCAAGGAATGACGGTGGCCTTACCTTTTAACATGTGATCCCACCTACCGGCAATCCAACGTGGATAGAACATTGACGCTTTAACCACCAGGCTATGCTGGCCATAAAAAAATTATTACCACAAGACCTTATAACCTGGGGCTTCACTTGGTGATAATGACATCCTTTAGTACCATGGTGTATCAATAACTATTATTACTAATAAAATAAGATCAATTTTCTTGGAACACATTTTTCATACTATTCATTTTTTTATTCTCGTGATATTTTTTTGAAATGTGTACTTTTCATCATATTCAACAATGACATGCAATTTGAAGAGTGTTTTCAATTTGCAAAAAATCTAAATTGTTATGACATTCCATCCACTAACAATAACAACCTCATTGTCATTGATCTATTTTAATATTGTTTACTTGAAGGAAGTAGTTTTCAGGAAAATATTGAGAAAAAAAATGTGCACAGATCTCATTCATCAATAATATTGGGAACAAGAGCTGAAAAAAGTGTATCTTATAATGTTACTGTGTAATCTAAATTTCATAGTTTTATTACCAATTTACTCCAAGATAAATACATGCCAAAAATATCTTCAACATATTGGCTGTAGGACCCGGTTGATGGCCATTTGATTGAATATTCACATATGGTCAATAAATACCTACTGTATTATGATTATTATCCTTATGAATTATCTTCATGTTCTAAGATTCATATCATGAATACTTCTAATGATTAACATTGTTCTTGGCAGGTTCTGAATCTCCAGCCGCCTTTTTTATTCTCTGCCACAATTGAAAATTTTTGTGAATTTCAAGTAGAAGAAAAAATTTATAGTATTTGAATTTATTCATAATTTTTATTAGAAGACTCTAAGAATATACAATTCCCCACCTATTTTTTCACAATTGTATGAAACTACATTGTAGGACTGAAATTCACAGTCAATTTGAGTACATCATTAAACATACACACAAGATTTAATGGTTTTGACAACCAGAACACATAAAATTTCAATAATCATAAGAGGGGGATTACAATTAAAAACAAAGCACATCAAATTCAGTAAATCCTCATGAGGTGTAGAAATTTAAAGTTGTTTATTTTAGATAACAGGGTTGACCTAATTGGAACCTAGTAAATTGTTCAAATTAGTAAAGGTGATAAAATATAAGCATAACCTTCCTATAATGATTCTCAGTCAAAATTAGATATAATCAAAATCCTCCTCAAAATCAATAGTAAAATTAACATACTCACATAAAATTCACTACCTACTCATTGTATAAAATAGATACCTTGGCATAATAATTTAAAATAATCTGAAATGGAATGACCAAGAAATAAAAATAATGTATCATTCACAAATTTCAAGCACTTGAAACATGAATGAAACATTCATAATTTGGATTATGTATTTTGCTTTGAGAGGTTCATAGGATTGGGTGAAGTAATATTAGGAAAAAATAAATAGATACTGTAATAGTACCAAAATGGCATATAAAATTAATGAATGGAGAAGATTAATTTTTAATATACAGGGTTCTGAAAATTCCAATATAAATACATCTATCATATCCATTGAGATTACTGGATTGCCATAATAAGTATTATCTCAAGATGGAACTAAAAAAAAATATTGTAAATCTTCTATGGCTAGTTGATTCAAATCATTAAAAAATTGAATGAAGCCATGTGATTAAAAAGTGTAAGCTATTAAACTGCTGATAAAAGGACAAAACTTGAGCATATTTGTGTGATTTCCCAGCAAATTTTCAATTATAATATGTGCTGCATCAATTTTCAATTAATTGAAGTACCTGAATACCAATATCTATGCAAAAATCATGGAGCATTAGAATTTAAAAAAATGTGTCAATATAATATGTATTGTGAATGTCATGGAGGAAATTGGAAACTAATAAATCTGAAGAAATAAAATGGAGTATTCTAAAATCATGCAATTTAAATAGCAAGTGAATCTTATAAAACACTTTTGCAAGTAGCAACTTTGCAAGTTAATGAAAACACTAAGAGAACATAAACATAATTGCCTTGTTACCAAATTTTGAATTTGCTGCATAGATTGTAAATTTAAATAATAAAGATGGTCCACAGAAAACAAATGGGCCCCATACATTCATATAATATATTGAATTCACAGCACTTTGTAAACAAAAACAACAAACTTACCAATTCTTCAATTTCATTATCCCCCAAATCCAATCTTTCCAAGTTACTCAATTTGGAAACTGAAGCTGGTAGCTCCCTGAGCAAATTCTCCCTGAGCTCAAGAGATGTGAGCAATGTGAGCTGGCCAAAATCCTGTGGCAGTGAGGTCAGCGACATGTCATTGAGTCCCAAGACAGTGAGAGACTTGAGTTGGCTGAAGGCAGGTGGAAGACGGGGAATGGGATTGGAACTAAAATCGGCGACGCGGAGGGATCGTAGTTGCCCGATGCTTTCTGGGATGTCTGGGATGTCTAAAACAACAGAAACATAAGTTCAATTCTAGTAATAGTGCACAAGTGCAGTTATATCAAGTCAAATACATCTCTTACCATTTCTGGATACATCAAGTTCAACAAGATGTTCGAAATTTTGGATATCTGATGGTAAGTTGTTGATTTCATTGTCACTTAAACCAAGTTTCCTCAAACGGTGCAGTCGAAAAAAATTCTGAGGGAGAAACATCACTGATTTATATATGTTCAGACAACAGCTAGCAAATCACAACTCATTACCTTTGGAAGAACTTGTATCCTATTAGCGTCTAATAGGAGTTCCTCTAAGCTCCTCGAATGCCTTAGGATTTCCTCGGGAACGTTTATTAAGGAGCAATGTCTCTTATCAACATAATCAACTTGTCTGTTGCAACCTTTAAAAATGGGTATACACCGAAACATGTTCAATTTAACTCGAAATTCATAATATTTATTTAGCACTATAACAATATTCGGTTTCGGGTCAATTATTAAATGTTTATTTTATTACAAAATTATGAAATTAAATTCCATTACTAACATCAGAACCACCAAATGACAACTACAAACTGGAAAGTGGAGAGAGGAGAGTCGAGGCCGTCGAGGCTGTCGAGAGTGGAGAAAGAAAACGACAGGTCGACAGGCGACGGCGACAGAACAAGTACAAAACTACAAACGTGTATAAACTTCAAATTTCAGATACTCCCTAAATCCTCAAAACACAAATCTGATAATCTGAAGCTTTGTATTCATGACAACGTTTTCCTTTTCCTGCGTGTGTCATGTTTTGCCTTCTTCTGATTGGCTACTTGAACTGGCACATCAAACGCTAATCTGGCGCCAGAAGAGCAAGGCTATTTGAAAAAGAGTTTAATGCCAGTAGAGCACCAGTGAGAATAACGTTTTACGATTTGATTTTTACGCTTTGAGATATGCGAAACGCAAAACTTTGTATCTAATTTGACAAATGAGTTATTCATCTTTCAACTGTCAATTGTCATGAGTTTCATAAATTTTGTAGTTTGAGTTCTGTGTCAGTTCGTCGATATACCTTGTCAATTGTCAAATCCCTGTCACCGCTGTCAGTGTCAAGTATTCTCCAATGACATTTTGGTCATGTTTTCTTTGCTTTGCTCGCCGACAGCCGACTGTCGTCGTAAATTGTGTTGAATTGAAAAATAAATGTATTTCTAATCACACTATCACAATAGAGATTTCAAACGGATCGTGAATAAATAACACGAATGAAGTTCGAATTGTACTCTACCCAACTATGGTTACCGGTGAGCCTGCTGTCTCATTCGGTTTTTTGTCCGATTCTAGTGATGATATTCCAGACACTATAAGCTTGTCAATTATTATTGATTGAGCTCCTCCAGATCACTGTACTTGTAAACATAATATTTGAAATCCAGTCACGATGGGTAATAAGCTGTGTTAGCTACTTTTGACCACTGAAAATGACACAGGCCAATAGTGGATTCCTATTTCAAGAAGATATGCCTGAGGCTGAGACCTCTACATCCTCGGATCCTGTCAAGCAGAAGAAATATTCTTCAGGATCTCTTCTGGGGGATGTAGTGAGGCCCAAAGTGGTGACTGTCAAGCATCCTGAATCAAATAAACTCAAACCAACTGCAAAAAAAAATAAACAACCCATTCAAGCAGATTTGGATGTGTCCAAGGAGTTCCTCAGATGCAGGGATGAAGGTTTTAAGCGCCTGGATCTGAGTAAGTCAAATATAACCCATCTTCCACCAACCCTCAGGGATGTCCATCATTTATCAGAGTTGTACCTCTATGGAAACAAACTGGTATCACTTCCTGCTGAGATTGGTTGTTTGAGCAATCTTCAAACTCTTGCTTTGAGTGAGAATTCTTTGACCAGCTTACCAGACTCTCTAGAGAACCTGCATGCTCTTAAAGTTCTTGATCTGAGGCACAATAAGCTGAATGATATACCTGATGTTGTGTACAAACTGTCTTCCTTGACAACACTGTTTTTACGTTTCAATAGAATAAGATATGTAGGAGATGAAATCAGAAATCTTACATCACTCACAATACTAAGTCTGAGGGAGAATAAAATTCGGGAACTGCCACCTGGGATTGGCCAACTGGTGCATTTACTCTCATTTGATGTCTCTCACAATCATCTGGAGCATCTTCCTGTTGAAATTGGTCTCTGTGTAGACCTCTCAACTCTGGATTTGCAGCACAATGAGTTATTGGACATCCCAGACTCCATTGGTCAGTTGCAGCAGTTGACAAGGCTAGGACTGAGGTACAATAGACTGATGCAGATACCAGCATCTTTGAGTAATTCTAAGCACATGGATGAATTCAATGTGGAGGGTAACAACATATCCCAGCTTCCTGATGGACTGCTTTCCAGTTTGAGTGAACTGACCAGCATAACATTGTCCAGGAATAATTTCACTGCTTACCCCTCAGGGGGGCCATCTCAGTTCACCAATGTGGATTCCATCAACTTGGAACACAACCAGATTGACAAGATACCATATGGGATATTTTCCAGGGCTAAACATTTGACAAAGCTCAATATGAAGGAGAATCAACTGACATCATTGCCTTTGGATGTGGGCACTTGGACAAGCATGGTTGAATTGAATTTAGGAACAAATCAGTTGGCCAAATTGCCAGATGACATTCAATTTCTCCAAAGCCTAGAGGTGAGTTTATATGAATATGATATTAGTATTAGAATGATGTGTTCATATACATATTTTTGTCTGAAGGAGAATGCAAATTCTCAATTTCAGAAGATTTTATATTTTATTTTCAAACTCTTATCATGTGTGTTCAATAGATATAATTCAATGTTCGTCATGGCATATAGCCAGGAAAGTAGTTGTTTTCTATTGAATAAACTGAAAAAGAGTAGATATTCTCATCACATAGAGAATGTGAATTCTCAATGTATTGCTTTATATAAATATATATCCATTTTTGTATGTTCATAATGTATCTGAGAATATTCCTTTTCAAAATATTAGTACAGTTTTAATATGATGAAATGAATGAATTATTGCTGGAATACCATATCAAATGTGGTGGATTATTGTTTCCAAAGTTAAATTCACATAAAAGCTATTGAATTCAAATTTGGAAACATTTTTGATATTGTCATAATAAAATACAGCAAATACAATTTGGAGATGGATGCAGTATCCATTGGTGATTCCTAATAATTGGCAGGGGTGTCTGATATTGCTTTCATATGAGCAAGATTCAAAATGAAGTACTCTGTGGCCATGCTTCTGAAATAAGTGGATCAATAAGGGTTGAGATGTTCTGATTATACTTCATGTCAAGCATGGATCAAGCAGTGATTAAATAACATATAATTCTTTTGACTAATTTTCTTTCATTTGGGCTCTACTAACAATACAAGAATGATAATACAAGGTAGGATATCTTCTCTATTACTATAACTTTGAGAATTTTTCCATTGATATAGACCTCAAGCTCCACTAGAGCCTACTGGTGATACTAAAAATGTTAACCCACATTGACCCATAATGACTCCATAGATCTCAAAAAAATATCAAGGAAATGTTGAATCCTTTCCTTTGTATTTCAGAAAGCATCAATTATATTTGAGAAATGTCCCTCCTATTTCAGAGTACCACAAATATGGATATTGTATGCCAATTCCTATTAATTTCCAGATTAAATTTCTACTATCCTCTTAAATTCCCCTTTATTTTCCAAACTCCCATCTGAACTTTCCCTATATTGTGACTTTGTGTTTCTGGAGAACATCTGAAATGAGCTCAGAATACAGGTAACCTCATTTATTTTTCATTATTATTTTCATGTTATTCAAATGACAGATGAATCAGGGAGCTATATCATATATCTACATGATATCCAAACCATTGAGAACTCTGGTTTACATTTTCAGGTATTGGTTCTTTCCAACAACCTTTTAAGAAGAATCCCTCCAAGTATCGGCAATTTACGAAAACTGCGAGTCTTAGATTTGGAAGAAAACCGTCTTGAGCAGCTGCCCAATGAAGTGGGGTATCTCAAGGAATTGCAGAAACTGATAGTACAGTCCAATCAACTCACCTGTCTCCCTAGAGCATTGGGCCACCTCACAAACCTGATTTTCCTGAGTGTGGGAGAAAATAATCTGGCATACATGCCTGAAGAGATAGGCACTCTGGAGAACCTGGAGTCTCTTTATATCAATGACAACCCCACTCTACACAATCTTCCATTCGAGCTGGCTCTTTGTACCAATCTTCAGATAATGAGTATTGAGAATTGTCCATTGTCTCAAATTCCTGCCGAAATTGTGGCAGGTGGGCCGTCCCTGGTTATACAGTATTTAAAAATGCAAGGGCCTTACAGAGCCATGTGATGACAATTTTAATTTAACTTTTATCATTTTTCTAAGACAATGTGATTCAACAAGACTATAAGAAGTTATGCTTTATATGTTGGATTTTATTCATCAAGGTTTTAATTATCCATAAAAAATGGGCTTATAGTATGAAAACTGTTCAATACTGATGAAGATGTTTATATGATCAGATATTTTTAATTGAGCTGCAGTGTATGTTATTTAAGTGTTGAAATAAATGTCTTGAAACTATCTAGTATTTATTCCACTATGTTATTGTGAAGAAACAACCACAAATTAGACTATTTAGTCCAATAAATAAAGGGAAAAAGTTAACATTAATTACGCGAGGTCAAAATTGACCGGGAGCAGAAAGTTTGACCCATGTTCCGATATGGCCAAAAAAGTCAAGCGTGACTCAATTCACAGGGTATGATAGCAGCAGAATTCCTCTTTCACATGAACTTTGAATCATGAGAAAATATGCATTTTTAACAAAGTTATTGAATAATTTGTCCCCCCGCCGATGTGTAAATACACGGACTGTGCACTCCTGCATACATTATTCATTATTCGAGGTGCGCTTCGTGCCGTTTTTCTCGAAACCGGGCAAATTTTCGAGAAAAATGATGAGGACCATTTTTGTAGAAAATTAACTGAACTTCAATTTTTATCTGAACCGAAAATCTCTAACTGCCATATTTTAGGAGATATTGGCTGAAAACCTATTTTCCTGGTCTTTTGGGGCCATTTTCTCCGCCATCGCACGCGTTTTCCAGTCAAACTTTGTCTCATGTTTAATGAGGTACCAGAAACTATTTCCAACCAGAAGATGAAAATAGTGTGTAATTAACGTTAACTTTGCCTTTTTTTCCTCCTTCATTTATTGGACTAATTGCAAAAAAATGACTAGTGGGAATAGGAGGTTCATTCCTAAGTGAAGATGGATATTTTTAGCTAGAAATTCAATATATGGAGGCATAAAAAGTTATGAATCTTATTTGAATGTAGGCGCTGTGCTCCTGCAATCTACATCCAAATTGTGATCAGATCTGGATTTCTCATTCAGTTGCTTTTGCTCAAAAATATGGAAATATCTTTGTGTTGATATAATTTTTTTCTGAAATGAATTATATGAATGAGATAAGTATCATTCGGATGGGATACCCAGTTTATGGTATTTTGTAGAGTATTTTGTTATCAACGTGATCTGAACTTTCCTCAAGGATCATGTAAGTACTGGTTAGATGTAACAAACATATAGATTAAAATATGCATATTGGATCACTCACAATAATTATTAACCTTATGACGATTCTGTTCCTTATTCTTCAATCTTCATCCATCTTTCGATTGACAAGGTATGAATGACAATGAAGATAACAAATGCATTGAAAATGCAACATTCACCCACTTCCCATGTAACATTCTGACCCCGGAGCTGCGGAGCACCCAGCGGCGTGGGTACTAGGTATATAGTAACTTACTAAACGAATCAGTTTTACTAATAATTTAAATAGTGTATCATCTACTCATAATGATTTTTGTAGATTGTTCATTGTTCGGCAGAAGATCGATTTTGTCACACTGCTATACATATACAGCTTTGGATCGCATATGTGAAAAATTTCACTGGACGAATGGCGAGTGGACTAATAATGAATTATTGGCATTCAAATACTCCACTGTGTCGTCAGAGACCTAAACTAATTTTTGTAACACTTCTCATGCTTTTATTTATTTATGTAAATAATGAGTCTATGCGTTGTTCAGAATTGTTCAATTTTAGATGAGCTCATTTCAAACGTACCGACATGGCCGCAATTTGGCGATACGTTGAATAAATGATGACGTCAGTTTTTATGCTGTATCATTATTGGTCAGATAATGTTCCATTCTCACTCATGAAGCAAGGTTGTCAAGTCACTAATTATGGTCGTTATCAAAAAGGAATTAAGAGTCTTGTGTTGAATAAAACACGAAATAAAACATAATAGGAGGAAGCCATGACGTTGACGATATAGTTCATTCTTGACTTTTTCGACAACCAGAACATGTTCAAATATTTCTTATACTCCATAACAAAATATATAAATGTTGGAGACTTGGCAACATTGTACTGAATGCTGAGAACTGGCAAGGCACCGCCCACAATTCGTGCGCCGTGTTGTCACGTTTGCCGGTTCAAATATTCTCTAGTGTGAATTAACATAATTATTATTGACACAAACATTTTGAGACAATTGATAATTAAGAATATTCAATACATAATTGAGGATTTATGAATCATTGAATAACTGATATTTCTAAAGTTCCCAATCGTATTTCTACATATGGCAACTATGCTATGTACTGCCCTCGGTCTGCCCCTACTACTTACGAAATCGTGACGTCAGTTTTCAACTCGCGGTAATTTTCTAGCAATTTGAAGAAAAATTCCGTGGCATCATTGATGATTTCAGCACCTCAAAATCGACCGAAAAATTCTATAGTCCACTCGCCTGAAACTGCTCCTAGCGTACATATACCGGGGTGGTCACGAGAACTATAGTGACTGGTAACACGCGTGGGATATCAAAACGTTAGTACACATGAGGGGTGTCCACAGTACCCCCCACAGTATTTTCGATCAATTAAACAGTGTTACCATGGTCTAGTTTGAATTATACATCTATTGATTATTCTCATAAATAGGTACTAGTATAATGAACCACAAAAATTATATTTTGAACTCAAAATAAAAAATATTTCAATACAAATGAAAAAGATGAATGTTGGATTCAAGTAAATATAGATTCATATACGTCTAAGTACTCTGAATTTTCAGCACGTTTTGAATACATTTTTCATATGTTTTAAAGACTCATATTTGCATGGTATTTTCAACAAAAATATTTTGTCTTTGTATTTTTGCTTCTTGGGCACAATATGACACAAGTGTACACGTTCGGGTCTAGTCACAAACTACCTAATAACTTTTTATGGTAATTTGCCTCACGACCACTTTTTGCCAACTAACCGTCCCAGTTGTCCTCGAAAGGTACCTGGACTTTCGGCGGTGATGCCAAATTTATAAAGAAGCTGTTGGTAAAAAAAATGCTTGGGGTCTTCTGTACCCCCATCTGTGCACTTAAAGGTTAAAAATATCACATTCTACATTTGTTGATGTCATCCACTATAAATTTTTATAAAATAGCTCATTAATCATTTCATCAGGTTCAAAAGTGACAATTTCCCTTCCTTTAGTTGTATGTGCGCCTCTGGTGTTCAAAGCTAATTATATCCATGTTGTTTTGGAATAAATAATTGACCTTTCGACATATTTTGAACTGAATTAAACAGTTAATATCAACAGAATGAATAAACATTATTTCCTCTGGGCATCTCTGGGTTAAGGTTTCTATGTTGGTTAAGGTAAGTGTATTCAGAAAAATTCAAAACGTTTTGCACGAACAATCAAAATATAATAAACATTTAATCTAAAAACTTTAATAATCGACATACGTACCTTCTAGATGAAAATCATATTGGTGCTTTCAATTCTATTACATGGAGCAATCGGTCAAATTGTCGATATTACCGTGCCAAATTCACCACCCAAACCATGGCAAGCAGCATTGATGGCCAGATATATCATCCACAATTCAGGTGAGCTTGATAAATACAACTTTTTCTAAAGTAGTTTTTAACGCTGTCAAATCTCTCAACACATAATTGACCTTATTTCCATGAAATTTCATTATTTAACATCTGCGCTGGTTATTTTTTTTTTCACTCAAAACACAAATATCTATCTCTGCAGGTGAGTTGTTCAAAATGACAACTGGAAATAAGATAGTTACAAAGCTATATAGTTTATTAAGGGATTTTTTCTACTACTGCTATGAAAAGTAGCGCATTTCTCATAGCTTACTTAGTTTCAAAACCATGTATTGCTCATACTGTGAGAAATATTTTTTCTCACGGCACTTTGCCAACACTACATACATTTCCATGAAGAATCAATAAAAATCGACCAAAACTTGGCTGCTGTTCGGCTTTGAATATAGTTGTCACAACTGTCAGAAGAAGTTTTTTGATTAGTGTAGTTCTCATTAGTGCTTTTGATAGAAATCGCATTCTCCATCAAATATTATTCCGACAATTCATAATAAATAATATGATGTATATACCGAGATGTGACGATTTTGATAAATACATTGCCAGAGACAGTAGATAATGGAAAAAGCTGCGAAAGTTGGATTCGTTTCCGGAAATTTTAAGAAAAATAGGTGAATTGGAGTACAGTCTGTCCAAGATAAGGTTGCACAGCATGGGGATCTCGGAAACGCTAGGAGATACGAAGTCGGTTAAATGGGGAAAAAGTTGCGCATTCGGAGGCTCATATCAAGAGCCTTCGGAAATTTTGAAAATTATTTTCAGTTTTTGAGGTATATCGAAAAAAGTGAAATTTTGGAATATCTATTTTATTTTTTTTCTCCGTTATTATTAGACATACAGAAAAACTGAAAATACTTTTTCATAGCAAATTTTGATGACGTTTAACGTGGTGATACCGATTTTTTTATGCGACGTTTCGTATTCGTGGAACCATAATCACTTTTGTTTTTTTAAATACGGTCCTGATAATTTTTTCACAGATTCTGAAAGGTTTTTTTATTCTGAATTCAACCATATATTATACAAGTTGGTTTGAATGTGTTTCGAACTATGTTAAGCCATCATCAATGTTTTTTTCGAAATTCCAAAGGAAAAATGCCATCAGTTCCACTTATTTTGAAGGAAAATTAGCCAACAAACTAATACCTCATCAACTAGTTCCGATTGATAGACTTATAGGAATAATTAGTTCGAAAAATGTAATTATGACAAGCTCCTTCGGATTAAAATATGAATACAATTCATAAACAATTCGAAGCGCTGCATTGAATAATTTAGTGGATTTTTTTTGCACTTTTCAGTATTGAATAACTAGTCCATCAATGTTTGACACTGAATAATCAGAAATAAGTGAAACTGATGGCATTTTTCCTCTGGAATTTCGAAAAAAACATTGATGATGGCTAAAAATAGGTCGAAACACATTCAAACCAGCTTGTTCAATACATGGTTGAATTCATAATAAAAAAAGCTTTCAGAATCTGTGAAAGAATTATCAGGACCGTATTTGAAAAACAAAAGTTGGTGATGGTTCTACGAATACGAAACGTCGCATAGAAAAATCGGTATCACCACGTTAAACGTCATCAAAAGTTGCCATGAAAAAGTATTTTCAGTTTTTCTGTATCTCTAATTATAACGGAGAAAAAAAAATAGATATTCCGAAATTTCACTTTTTTCGATATAACTGGAAAACTTAAAACAATTTTGAAAATTTTCGAAGGCTGTTGGTATGAGCCTCCGAATGCGCAACTTTTTTCCCATTTAACCGACTTCGTATCTCCTACCGTTTCCGAGATCCCCATGCGGTGCAACCTTATCTTGGACAAACTGTATACGAAAAATTTGTGGAATCTAAAAAAAAATTCAGAATTAAATCTTTTTCGGAAAGTGTACTTTTTTTAAATACTTTGAGGAACTCGGAAAGGCGTCTCCTTTTTTTTAGAAAAAGTATAGTGTGCAACATGTGGGGAAAAGTACTTTCTACACTTGTTGCACAATCTACTATTATTTCACATTAAAATGTTTAAATTTAAGATTGGGTGGCCATCGCAACCATTTCCACACAAGAGTCTATCAGAGGGTACCCATTTGTGGGATTGAAGTCACTAAGTGATGGCCCGAGGACAAATTCAACTGGAGTGCCTTATTTGTACATGACTGATATGGATGTATCAGGAAAAGATGTTCTGGTTTGTCCTTTTTGTGCGATTGTAATAGTACTTATCGAAATAATGAAATATGTTCACAGGCAAATAACAGAGTGACTATTATGGCAACAATGGCAGAGTCGAATTATTGTTCCAATGAAAATTTGGATCCTCAAGATCCAAGATGTGCGAAAGTATTGATGTCAGGAACACTAGTCAAGGTATGTTTACAATAATCATTCCAGATATTTTAGTGAAAATATAATTATTGCTTTTTCAATTTCACATTTATGATATTATTTCAAAGAATATTTACACTTGCTAAATACCCATGCATAATTATTTTATATACTGTATACCAATTTAGGTCGGCACCATATGGAGAACTTTTTTATTATTTGTTTTGTGAAAAACAGTTATTCTGGATAGCAAGTTCTGCATGGATTGAATAACAAAATGAAATAATCAGATATCAATGTTTTGCATTGGTATACGGATTGTCAAAAAAAGTGAATTTGGCTCAGGATTTTAGTGTATTTTGAGGAGTTATAGTGAAGTTTCTTATGCAATTTAAAATTTTACAAAATAACCCCTAAGGTTTACATCTGAGATACAGAACCCATTCCCTACCTCTTCAATTTACAGTTTTTCTTTCAGATAAATAAATCATCACCTGAAAATAAATTTGGAGAACAATCACTCTTTGAAAGACATCCATCAATGAGATACTGGCCAAAAAGTGAGTTCGTGTAATGTTATCACCAATAATTACTATTTCTTATCACACAAATGTGGAAAAATAAGTCAATTTAGGGCGAAAAATTAAACATTCATTAATGTCTTTCAGATCACGCATTCTACGTTGCAAAAGTTAATTTGCAACAGATAGAAGTTCTTGACTACTTCGGAGGTATGAAGCCGGTTTCTATAGAAGATTATTTCAGTGCCAACATAACCAGCCTGATAAACTCAGATAAAGCTCTCGATACTATATCTGTGTTGGATATTGAAGCCATTTAACACCCATTAACGCCTAAGGGTCTGTTGCATAGAATGTTCTCTTAACCAATTTCATCAATATACTCACACTAATTTCAAAATATTATAGGCCTTTTCATTCAGATAACTTTGTTAGGCGCATGCGGTCGTTTTTAGAACCACATTCTGATTGGATGTTGCGACTTTTGAGTGAAATAAAATGAGACGGCATAGGTTTTTTTTCTGTATTGGTTTATAATTGTGATGAAATGATTTTGGAATTCAACATAATTAAAGTTATACTGAGAAGACCACAAAAACGGTCAGTGCTGTAACTTTCTGAATCATTCGGGGTCTTGGTGGGTAGCAACCCCAACTTTTAATTCTTAAATAGGACACTACAGGGAGTAAAAGTTGGAGATTTTCTCAATGTTTTTCTAGTTTTCATCTACGATTTTCAAAATAATGAATTGAAATTTGGTATGTCTATTACTCTTCAAAAACTCAATATTTTGGGCTATTAGGCGATTTCGATTATCTACGAGGTGATACACTTTTGGAGGTTGTACGCCAATTTAACCCTCTTTGATGTCTATTCGTTTGTAATGTTGAACTTGCTGAAACTGATTTTTTTCCATAAACAGAGAAAGTCATAGAGAAAATGAAGTTCAGCAGTAGAGCAAGCACAAACGAACAGGCCTTTCGTGTACTTTCCGATCTAGAATGATTCAGAAGTTACAGCAGTGCCCTTAACTGCCGTATATCAGTCAGGTATAGTACTATATATAGTAGGTGGATTTTTAATATTAGGTATATGTACAACAGTTCGATCAATATCAAGTACCTTCCCCTTCAATTAATTTATAAACATGTACATTGTGATGATCGCCTTCTTCTGTTTCTTAGGAAATTCTTATTGTATAAGACAGCTGATATTGCCATTTCGAAAGCTTTATCAACATTATTCATGAGTTTGGACGAAGTTTCAATGAAACCATTAGCTCCTATATCTCTAGCTAACATTTCTCCATCTTCTGGTTGTAGGTCGTTTTGTTTAGTCCTCAGATCAGTTTTGGTCGCTAAAATCATGAAAAGATTCTACAAGTTGACTTCAAAATACGGACCTATACCTACATACCTATCCTATAATGAATAGGTACATATATCAATATGATACATACAGTCTTCTGAATATTCGCAAAATATAGATTTTTATTCTTCTAACGAGAAAGTTCATCTTGAGATTCAAACAAAAAATTGAAAGAGAACTTAGACAAGTTAAATTATTGATATCCATGTGATTGTACGGTGGTGATGTCAGAAATAATACAGTGTACAATTTTATCTAATTTGACTTATCTTAAGTTTTCTCAAGTTCTTCAAACGCAATGACATTGAATAAATAAAAATGAATGAAGTTCCTCGAATAACTTCAGATAGTATTTTTTCAGGAAAGAGAAAGATCAAACAAAAAATAATAACTGATTGGTAGGTACCTGCTACAATTATTTTGGCTTTGGGTGCAAATCTTTTCAATTCGGGAGCCCATTTTAGAAATACATTTTCATATGAGGCTCTCCTATCAACAGCATAAGTAAGAATAAAAGCATCTACCTAAAGAAAATAAACTGAATACTTTCATCTTCTGAATGGAATTATCAACAGTAATTACACAAGTGGTGGTAATTTTTTGATAATTTTAACTAGATGCACGAATCTTTGTTGCTATAGAAATTTCACGAGTGGACGAAGTCCACGAGTGGGATTTCTCAATAGCAACAAAGACGAGTGCTAAATCTAGTTAAAATTATTTAAAAAAATAACCAACACGAATGTAATTCGGCGTGATTATTTTTTTTACTATTTCGCAAAATGCCCCAGAATATGTTTATTAAACAATTATTTATTGAACAATCATTTATCATACAATTATATATCAAACAATTATATATCAAACAATTATATATCAAACAATTATATATCAAATAATTATATATCAAACAATCAAGAATGTTTACAATTTACGTTTGTAATGGTGCAATTATTGTATGTTATTGTACAATTTCCTTGAGATGAAGAGGTCGAAACAGTGTTTCCTCTCAAGTTGTTTATCATGCTTGCGTGATGCTCTTTGTCAAGTTGAAGATAGGGTTTGATGGAGCTTGCAGATGAATGTCCAGTTATCTTCAACAACTGCTGCTCACTTACTCCACTTTTAGCGAGTTGTGTCACAGCAGAAGAACGATGTGAATGGTTTGTAACCTTGATTTTGCTAGGATCCAAGCCAATCTTTCGGGCCGCTTGTTTTGTCCATTTTGCTATTTCATTTTGTCCTACCGGAAGATTTTTGTACCACCCCTTAGACAAAGGTTGCTGCCAATTTGGATTAGGTGTTAAAAATAAACGATCAATTTGAATATTTGCACTTCTTTTCGACATTAACTTCCGAAAGAGACGTACTGGACATTTTTCAGTCTCATTTTCATTTGGCGTTAAAAATTTGCTATCAGATAACCTGTGCGATCCTCCTTGTGCTGTTTTAGAAATTATTGGATTATATTCTATCCTTCCAGTTTGATTTCCATAATGATCCATTTCTTCTCTAAAATACTGTACTAATGCTTTTGTCGCTTCTCCGCCTCTCCAAGCCAATTCGTAGCTAGCAGTATGATAAAACTTCCTTTGTAAGCCATTTGGAGTATTTTCGTCCCATGCTGCTATCATTTTTTCTATTTCTTCTTTCTTGAGAGCAACAGAAGATGCTTTTCTTTTTTCAGGAATATGTTGAAGTTCTCGACGTTTGCAATTCCGCGCATCTCGCGCGGTCTTAAATTCAATATCAGTGAACGGATCAATGTTTCTATTATACTCCCTGAAATATTTTTCCTGGATAAGTTTTGCGGTGACATTCCACAAAGTTTTGACAACAGATTCTTTGTAGTTTTCTCCATTTTTTTTTCGCATGTTATATGCCCAGTCCTCCATAATTGATGCGATTTGTTTCATCTCGGTTGTTGCAGTCAACTCATAATTACGTTCAAGGCAGAACTCCAAAAACTGTTTCCATATCGTATTCTTGCTTTTTGTGGTGTTGATTGGTGTTGCTTGTTCGACAGCTAAATGTATTGAATCAGCCGAGCTTTGACCAAATCTCGTGCTCATGTCGGTTTCTGTTAATGACTAATAATAATTGTAAAGTTTTTCCGAACCTATACCAACTCGTTTAAACGTTAGAGAAAATCACAAAATACGAAGTCTGACTGATACTTAACAATGGCGTCGGTTCTGAATTCGAAATGTTTACATTGAGACAAATAGCTGCGTTACCTTGACAACCAAGTCAAGTCAATGCTAATTCTCTAAAGGTGCCCCATAGACTGCGTTGTTGGTAGGCCGTTTTGTTCGTCGAACAAGTCTGTTCGAACAAAAAAGACACAAAACTAAAGTGTGTGGCCAGCGAAAACGAACATTTTACAGCCACACACTTCGGTTGTGCGCAATTTTTGTTCGAACAGACTTGTTAGTCGAACAAAACAGCCTATCAACATCGCAGTCTATGGGTCCCTTTTTGTATCCATTTGAAGGAAGATCCAAACGTGAATAAGTCATCGCGGTAATTTGATACTAACAAATTATCAGTATGATTCCGAATGATTGGCTAGAATCACGCATTGATATTGGTTGAAACAAGGAAAACGTCACATTTTGACATGTAAAAAAAATAATCATATATATACTCACATCTTTATAAGCAAATGTTCTGAGTTTGCCGAAATCTTCTTGACCAGCAGTATCTGACAAAATGATCCGATATGTTGTCGAATTTATTTCAAGATCCATGGAATAAACATCAAACCTGAAATATGGTAGGTATGAAACATGTATATCATACCCACTTCGTTTATTGTTCAAATTTTGAGAACATCCCTTGCTTATTTGAATTCAGCTCAACATTCAGCAAATAATTGAAACTCAAATGAATTATAAAAATATACAGGGTGTCCCACAAGTCATGGATCAAGAGAGGTGGGGTGGTAGGTGGGGAGGTTATTTGCAATCAAACTAACGGTATATGTGGTTGATGGTTCGAAAGTTATTATTATTATTTTTCTGAAAAACGCCATTCGAAGAAAAGAATAACAAAAATGCTGTTTTGAATAACCCCATATATATGTTTTGTACCATATTTCAGAATCTGTATTAAATGGGCAACTTTTTCTTATAATTAATCATCTTTATGGGAAAGTTTTTAAATCTGCCAGCGGCATTTCAAAATCAACTTAAATATTTCATTCAATGACAAAACTCAAGGAAAACAACATTTTTCTCACGTAATTGATAAGTAACATGTCTGGGGAAAGGTGCATCCATGTGGATGAAATTTAATTGTAAAAGTAAAAATCACAAATTTGACAGTTTTATTGTAATGATTTGAAATGACCCCCCCCCCCTCTACTACCGCACTTCTTTTGATCTATGACTTATGAGAATAAACCCTCTGTATAGTCCTTCATAATAGAGAGATGTCCATCCTTCCTGTATTATATTCATTGACTCATTTTCTATCAGATCCATATAATTTTCATTAGAAATAATAATCATTATCAAATGTCAACATCAGGTTGTGTGTGACAAAACGAATTACTTCAATGTCATTATTTGACGATATGTTTGATGATCTTTGTTATTCTCAATGCTATATAATTACTGTCTTACATATTATAATTGTTTTTATAACTATTATTCTTATTTTTATTAATTGTTCATATCCAGATTAATACTTACACTGTGGGGACATATCTCTCATCAAATTTTTTATCCTTATAAACAATGAGCATACATGTTTTTCCAGTATCACCATCACCCACCACTGTTAATCTTATCGTTGATTTGCTCGACATCCCAATACTTGTATATTCACCACCACACCGTTTGAAATATAGGTATATAACAAAAATCACAAAAAATATCCTTCACTTATTACACAACATGGTTGAAATTCATTCTCCACATAGTTTGTGAGAAAGGTTGGTTGGAGAATATTTTATAATACAATAATAACGTATTGTAGGTAACCTCTCATCATAAACTATTGATAAGATAAGGAGATATCAATCTTCAAAATTCATGGATTAGGAATTTGAACTTCTTATTCGCCACCCTTAGGCAAATATAGGCTAACAACCGAACCGAACATTGTTTTGAAGGAGGAGGAGAAACGGATTAAATATCGAGATCATCATCTCTTCAAACTCCGCAGGCTCTATCCAGATCATTCTGTGAAACTGGTCATCCTGATTATCGGCTCCCTAGGTGGAACACGACATACGCTGCTCTCGGAAATCCAGAAAGTTCCAACATGTTGTGATAATAAGGCACACATTCTAGCTGGTGGAATGCCGCGGGCTGTGGGGATAGTGATCACTGGATTTCATTAATGAATATGAATTTTTCGTAATCCCATACTTTTATTTCGATTTAACGGTATTCATATGTCCGAAGGTTGTTATAATCCTCGGCTACGCCTCGGATCACAAATATTCAACCTCATCGTTATTTGCTACATATCGGCCTTGAACCTTAATAACTATAACTTTATTATAATAATAGGGGATAATTTGATCCAATTTTTCATATTTGATTATATATGATTTTGGAAAAATATTTTTTTAGTATTCCAATGATTCTAGTTATCTGTCGAATCCGCCCAAATATCTGGTAACATTGGTAAAAAGTTGTAATTTTCATGTTGCCTTTCCATTCCATATTGTTCTCATACGTCCATGGTAATAACCTACCTACTCATTATTGAAAATAAAAACTTTCACATAAACTGAAGAGTATTGTATAGGTATTGATAGATTGGATGGTGACAGATGCGCTGCGACCTAATTAGATCTATTGTGCCCCTTCTGCTATATCAATGATTTCTTGTTCATAGCAGCCCCTCAAGATTCAATTCCTTCAGGAATTTGAGGATTTTGAGGGGGTCTAGTTGTGGTATTTCTTCCACAGTCAGCTGGTGTGTTCCCAGTATGTTCAATCTTTTGTGATGTAAAGCGTCACACTCCATCAGTATGTGATGGGGTGTTTCTGGTTCTTCCTCTGAATCTGCAGGTGCCGTCCTCCTGTAAGCCTAGCTTCCTTAGGTGTTCTTTGAGTCAGCAATGCCCCGTTAGAAAACCCGTTATTGCTTTGAGACTTCCCTTGCTGAGGTTTTTCAGTGTCTCAGATCTTGAAGGTTGAAATTTCCAAGGAGTTCTTTAGCCTGCCGTAGTCCTGGAAGTCTTCTCCATTGTCTGGCTCTCAAGGCTTCTTCCACCTTTTCAAGTTCTCCTTGGAAATAGGAATTTGCAAGGCCGCAGAATGGCTCTGGTCCGATCAGTGGCGTTGAAGCACTTTGTCGTGCCAGAGTGTCTGCTTGTTCAATTCCCTCCACTCTGATATGCCCTGGCACCCAGAGGAGGATCACTTCATTGTTGCTGCCTAGCTCATTCAATTTGCTTAGGCATTCCCATACCATCTTCGAGTTGATGTTAGAAGAGCTCAACGCTCTGATGGCTGCTTGGCTATCGGATAAAATCGCGATGTCCCTCTTCCGGTATTTCCTGTCTAGGTTGAACTGGATGCATCTCTATGGCGTGTATTTCCGCTTGAAAAATGATGGGGAATTGTCCCATGGAATCGAAGTATTTGGTGTGAGGCCCAAAGACTCCTGTTCCAGTTCCCTCGGGTGTTTCAGACCCGTCCGTATACCAAGTAATGGTGTTTCTTCCCAGCGCTTCAATGGATTCTATGCTCCATTCGCGCTTGTTGCTCAGTTCCACTCGGAAGTTCTTCTCAAAACTGAACTTCCTAATGATTTGGTCTGTTGGAAGATCGGCGAGGTGTGCAATCTCAGTGGGGGTGAGCCGTTACCCCTTGCACTGTGTTGTACTGAAGAGTAAACTGAGGCGGTATCATTCAACACATTTCAAAATACACGTTTTTGATTGGTTTGTTCATTATTTGTGCTGATATTTGAAAACATTGTTTTTGTTGGGTAGAGTTCAATTGAAAGTAAAACAAATTTACTTACCAGCATTAGGCAGCAGGCCATGGATGTGATGAATGTATTATATATATATGTATTATAAAATCAAATCCGTAATTCGATTCTATAATCTTGTATATTATTACTTGATACCTACCACTACAACTAAACATAATATATTATAAAAGGTGTTCCAGAACAACGTACTATAAATTCTACAGGGTGAATTAGATACCAAAAATAGTCTGATTGAAGTCAACTCAGATTTCACTGAATATTTCAAATCCTTCAAAACTACTGCTCTAAAATGCGTAGGGAAATTCACTATCATGAATGTGCATAAAAACCATGTCATGCAAATTGATTCAATCTACAGGGAGATCGATCTTTCACATTCTCTTTGATAAAAATTGATGTAACTTTTTCTGAGTACGCCACCGACCATATTTCAATATTTCAATGGACGACAAAATTGATTATATAACCTCTATCTATTTGCAGTTTTTTTTATAATTCTTCTTAGTTCATTTTCGATTCCGAATTTCATTATTTTTTCTCGCAAAAAAACTTTTTTCCAGAAAAAAAAATTAATTTGAAGATGACCAACAACCTCATCATATGCTAAAATAGGTAGTTCATAAGGTAGAAACATGCAAAACATGATAATCCTGACAAATCATAGACAAGTACGGAGAAGCACCGAAATTAATTATGTTAGATATCTCGAAAACCAAGGAAAATTGTAAGAAAACTGCAGTAAAAAAAAAGTTAGACAATTAATTTTATCATTCATTCAGGTCATAAAGGTTTTTCATGCACATTCACGATAGTAAATTGCCCTGAGAATTTAAAAGCAGTACCTTCAAAGGATTTTTAAATATTCCAAAAAATCTGGAAATAAAATTATTCTTCAACGTCTCCTCCTCACGGCTCAATGGCGCATTATCATATAGAGGTGAGTTGGCAACAATCGACTTTGTATTAGACAATAGAGAGTTGAAGTAACCACTGTATGTAGACCTCCATGTAGACGTTAACTTATAAAAAATAAAGTTCATGTATTGTCCTCAAATTGAGTTGAAGCCGTCACTGGTCATCATAACGTAATAATAAATTATGTTTACAGTTTGTATTCATTCCTCATTTTTTGTTTGTTTAGATCTGAACATTTATTCCTGTCAAAATGAGACTCCTTGGTGCAGAACTCCTTGGGGGTCCCGAATTTGATAATTTTGACTCATCGGCATATTTCTAGTATAGTTTGGTTAACGTAAGTTGATATTTAAGGTATACGTGTAACGTGTAACTCACTATGCATACGCTCACTAACAACGCAAACGTGAGGAATTGGAAAATGCACATGCATAGCTGTCAATTTCTACGTTACGTTGAAGGTGAGTTCCCAATGCAGCTGTTTTGCTTTTCGCGTCACGCACTATGATTGGTGACGCGTAAATGAGAATTGCTGCACTGTTTTTCATCATTTAATTCAGTTCCCGATGAAATTACCTATCCTTGTCGATATGGTCGAAGTTTGCATCGAAAAATCATGAGAATACCTGAGAATACCGAAAATATAGGATAAGTAATTCATCAAAAAACGAAAATAGCATAGAGATAATCAGGTAGGGACCTACTTCAAGGATACTGCAATGCATATGTCTATTATTTCTATATACCTATAGCGTATCGCCTATACGATATTTCAACATAAATGGGACCAAAATGAGAGGTATTTTTGAATCTCTAAGGACGGAAAGTGAAGGATGGAAACAGCCATATTGGTTTGACAAGTTTATTATGTTTTCCCCTACGTCGGCATCAACGCCTATTGGTCGATTTCGTTGCCTATAGAGACAGAAGTTGGTCCCGCTTTGAGGAGAGCTATGCTCCATGTATGAGTAATACATAATATATGCTGCAATGATTTGATTATCATGAGATCATTTTCTGAAATGAGGATTTAATGAAGTTGCATTCAAAATTTCTATATTTTCATGGAAAATGTTGTGTTGAAAGATTCTGGAACATAACCACAACGCAACACAAAGCAGCAACGCCAAACAGTTGAAATATTCCAACTCCATCGCGTCAAATATTTTTCAAATTCAGCGTCACCAATCAGGTTGCATGACACGCCACGCGTGAAGCAAAAACAATGTATTAACGTTCATGGCAACACATCAACTCTCTATGTTCACCTCACGATCCACGATAAATAACGATATAATCCCCAATCCTCATCGCGACGCGTTCGAGGAGGTGCTCGGCCTCCTGGCCACCGGCGGAGGAGGCGCCGCCAGCCGGAAGTTCAGCGAGGTGGTCGACGTGAAGAAGTCGTCGCCGTCCGCGTCGTCCCCCGAGGACTGCGTCGGCGAGGGCACCAGGAGGATCCGGTCGTCCTGCTCCTGCAGCGCCTGCCTGCACTCCTGGATGGACTCGTTCAGGGACCACAGCTGGGCCAGCAGAGATAAGTCCAGCTGACGGAGTGTGTACTAGAAGAGACAACACAGTTTGTTCTTTACGGCTGTGGGCTGTGACACAAAATGGGAAAGTACCCTTCAGATGACTAAGTCAACTTCCAATTTTCGGGGCGGCAAACTGTGAAGTACATTCTGAATCTAGTCTGAATTTAGCTGATGATGAATATAGCTAGCGAATTGCTCACGAATAAAAAAATAGAAGAAGAAGACAAGCGTCTAACGAATAATTGGAGATCAGGGGCATCGCCCTAGCTTCTCAGGTAAGCCATTCGATATCTGCAACCGAGTCTGCGACACTGAACTCGGACAGGCGTACAAACACGGAAACGTGGAGGTCCAGCTATCCGAACCAAACTAGAAGGAGGAAAAATTCCCTGTACTGATCACGTATGAGCAACTCCTCCGCCCCTTTGGGTACCCACAGTGAGATTACCTTTATAAAGAGCCTAGCCCTAGGAGATAGGTCTCTGCGACGAACACTCCACAAATCCTCTCACATCCCTTGGCCAACACCGGCCACCTCCGCGCCACGCGGAGGGACATCTAGGGGCACTATGCGATGCTCCAGTAAAAATTATGTAATGTTGTGATACAAATTTGTGTTGTAGATAACTGAGATGAGAGAAATAAACGACTTTAATACTTTCGATATCTGAAGTGAAGCAGTGTCGAGCGCGGTAAGTACTTGGATGGATGACCATTCGAGGAAACGCCGCGTAAGCCCGTACATCTGTAGCGGAATAGCTACAGCTACTATATCAATGAGCACAAGATATGGTAAGGATATGCCGTCCTTCGGAGGGGACGTTAAGCCGGCGGTCCCGATGCCATGGATGTTGGAGTCGTTAAATAAGATCCCTACTTCCTCTGGTTGGAACACCAGAGGATTCGGCAAAATTTCCGGTTGGGGGTAGTATGCTTGGTGATTAGCCTCAGTAGCAGAAAAAGGCCGACGTTAAAGAAACAAGAGAAGAACTGAAGATCAAAAATCGACACAAGTAAAACTGGTAAATAAGAACATACCTGACCGCAATATCAAATCAGCTGTCGGTGTGCCTGTTAGTATTTTGTGTGGTGTGGACGGGCTCAAATTAAGTATTATACGCTGAACATTTATTAGTACTTCAGCCAGCAAATAACAGATTTACGAAAATAATGCATAACGCTCGGCGAAGTAAGATTAATAATAATTATCAAGGAGCTTTATTGGATACCCAAAAGACCACCGACCGAGGTCCTTCAGCCTGTGTTACACAGTGTTTATACATAGAGTTTAAATTCATCATTATTGTATGTACAAGATATATGGCATTATTAAATTTGCTAGTGTGAAAACAAAAAAAAAAGAAGAAAAGTCTATTGTGAGGCGAGAATTTTGAAGGAATTTCAGTCTTCTGAATTGATTAAGCATTCCAATAGTGTGTTTTCCGGAAACTTCCGTCTTGGGTTCACTGTTGGATCTCTCTGTGAACACTTGAACTATATAATTTGGAGATTGGATTCGTTTTTGGAAAACTTCAATGTTAGCTTTTTCAGTCTCTCAGAAATTGGTTGCACCCTGGTCAGCAGATATAGAAGTTCGTTTGATGGATGGTGAAGGGGATTTTGGGAGTGCCGGATTTAGGTATTGGCTGTCAGGCTAGCTCTTTCTGCTACTTCCAAATTGTTCAGTGCCGTCTTCCTCGTGTTTATGTATATTGGATGAGCATACTCAAGAATTGGGCGGCAAATGGTTTTGTAAATATGTGCTGCAGTTCTTTTGCTAATTCCTTTATTCTTGTAAGTTAGGCTTCGAAAATGTTTAGCTCTTGTGTAGTAGGATTAAAAAACCTATTATATCCCATTGCTGTTGTGATATAGTTATAATGTATACAAAGCACAATTATACAGGGTGAGTCATAACTATTGGGACATGGGCTAAGGGCGGATTGTTTGGATCAAAATACGGATAGGACCAAATATGCGGCCTTGATAAAATATTGCTGTAGAAAAGATACAGGGCATTTCAATCGACAAAGTATTGACTATACATATATAAACTTGCACCAAAATATCAACTGTTTTTGGTGAAAGACAAATATTTCATGTTATCATTATGGTTTTCAATATACAGGGTCTTTCACAACGAGATATTGTATGTGAAACTACTGAGATTATAATTATTTTTCCAATTCAAACTTCCAAGCTAGTCAGACTTAATATTTCCAGGATTAACATAAATGAGTCCTATATATATAACTACCCAAATCTATGAAACATTTTCAAAAATATCCTATAGGGTGCACAGAAATTGGAGCCAAATTTTCCTATGAAAAAAAAAATCAAAAGCCCAATTTTTCCAAATAATAAACCTCTTCCTCTTCACCAGTGGATCTATGATGGAAAGTGATGGAACCTCAAGTTGAAATCACTTATATCTAAAATGAACAGTTTTGCAGAAACTTGAAAATACCGAAATTTTTGTGTTCAATCTCTAAAAGTTGATAAGAACCAGAGGAAAAATATACTTGCCATTTCCTGTCTCAGTATAGCCAATTTCGTATCAACGCTGTTGGATTTTCTACCGGAACTACCGATTCCGGAGATACGAAAATTCTGTTCAACTATAGTTTTTCCTTTAGAATGGGCTAAACTAGTTGGTGATGGTTGAACATCAGTAGAAAATCGTACTGGAGTGCCACGCATTGGTGTAGATGTGATTGGTGAAGAATCTGTAGGCAGAAACCCACTCAGACTCTTTGGTAAAGGAGGGAGTCCTTGTAAAGACATTCTGAGGACAAGAAAAAATATATTTGATTATATAATCCATATTTCATGTGAAATTGAATTCCATTTTATTCAATTCTTGGAAAATTTTAGTTAGTTTTTATTTCATCTATTTTAATTTGGGAAATATCATTATGGAACATGAGCTCAAGTGAATCAATTGATTATTGATGTCATTTCAAATACATATTTATATGTATATCAATGTATTTGAATAGGTTTATTTAATTAACAACCTACAGGATACAAAGTGCTGATCCCATAAAATAAATGATCAGTCAGAAAAGGTATTCATTCTGGAAATTATTATCTACTGCTGAGTGCTTATATGTATAACAAATCAATAATATCAGATACTCATGTTATATTGATTGATTTGCAAAATAAAATAATAGGTTATCCTTTATGGACTATATTATTAGGAGGAAACAAGTCAATAATAAGTATGTTATTTCTAGTCAAATAATTATTATTTAGATTTCATTAAATACAATAATTTATAAAATTAATACAAGATCAATTCATGATTTTTCATCTCCATTGCCCTCAGTGGTTGGTGGTGAGTTGTCTGAATTGGATTCATATGTGGACCTATTTTTGAGGAGGAAATTGGCTAATGCTGATATTGGTTCTGCCGGTCGTTCCTTAGCTAAATAGGAGAGTCCAGTCATCAGGATTGGTACCACAGTTTGGTCAAGATACTGTCTTGTTGGTAATGATGATAAATCCACACGGGTTTTCTTCATCACATTCTCCTGGTTTTCCATATTGAAAATTATCTGAAAAATATTGCAATGGCTCCTTACATTTTTCTCATTAATTCAATTTTCAATAACTAGATTGCTTACATTTATTAATGTAAAAGTGTAGGTCCTTCACAATAATAGGCATAGGATTTTCAACACAGATCACGTTTTAGTTTGAAAAATTACCCATCCCCATTCTCTATACCTACCAATGAACTCGATATAGAGTTCATTGATACCTACTGCCTATCCCAAATGAATGATTCAACAACCCTAGACATAATGAACATTCCTGTTTCAAAGTATGAGAGTATATTTATAAACGAATTCAAATGGGTACTCTGGAGGCTTCCTAATTACATTACAGTGTTGTTTATTTCACGCAAATTAACCATTTTCCATTGGTAGGTATTCAGATTTTTCGACCAAATTTCCGAATTCGAAAATATGGCTCATCTTATGAAAATATTTGAAGTACTACTAATTAAATGAAAATTTAAATACCTTGATAATCGATTGATTATACTTCTCTCTTCAATTCTTAGCATCCGATTTATTTTTTCTATAAAAAACAGCAACGAAAGTGGAAAATAGAAAATGAAAACAAAAACAACTCAGGCTATATTCCGAATTCAACTGACAGTACTGAATCTGCTGATTTTCCATTCCGAAATCAAAAAATTCACTGGAAGTGACAGATGCTTGTCAGCAGACATACTATTCATTCCAAATATTTCGACTCAACATTCTGCTGGAATTGGCAAGGTGACGATTCCGATACGGCACCTGGTGGGCAAATTTGAACCAGTTTAGGACGTAATTCAAGGTCATGTTTGTTATTGTGTTCAGTAGGTTTCATATTTTATGAATACCATTCAACAAATTACGTTAATTTTCTCTTCTTCCTTCTCTTGAGTACAAGACATGAACTTTATATCAATTGCCAAATCAATTCTATATTATTTTATAAATGAGTATCAACAAATCTCTGATAATACGCGAAATCAACTGTGTTTGCTTGCTGTTTGGACTAGTAGAAGGTTCCAATGGAAAAATGTAGGACCTATAATGTCCTCTAATATGGATTTCCTGCACTCAAGAAGTCTTTTCTGATGATGAAAAATCAGTTCAGTTGAATGGAAAAAATGGATAAACGTTGAGAATCCAATATGAGTTTGAAAACTGGATGTATGCAGCATGCAGCTCCAACAAAAACTTCCTACCTTTCTTCACTTCATTGGTCCAATAATGATAACAATAAGGTAAATTTGTGATTCATTGATATGTTTATTACTGATGAATAACTCTCATTTGCAGTGCCTATCTGAGAGAGAACATGATTGAAATTATTATCAACAGTTCATACCTATTTTGTTCATGGGGAAATGTCTCCAGAAACTAGGACATGGAAAAATAAGTATGGTTGTCTCCACCTCATTCTTTTTAGATGCAATTTCAAAGTTTCACTTTATAATCTTTACTGATTCCTTTTTAAATAGGTACCTACCAGAAAGATACTTACTTTTGCTCATTGTTAATTTATTTCTACATAATATGAAAGTCCTGGATTTCAAATTCATTTATAATTGTAAATTTTTATGAAGGTATCTTGTAAAATAATTCAGGGGAAAACAGTATACATGAGCACTGAGGAAAGGAGTATACTGGGCCATCCTTCTATTTGTAGGTACTTCTTTCTGGACTTCTTTGGAGTGGCATAAGTACAGTAAAACACATGTTATGTCAATGCACTTTCATTTTCGAAAATTATTATTAATTCAGTTCCAAAATATACAAAACATAATGAACTATGCAGATTGATGAGATAGATATTTTCAATTAGATGAATTTAGGATTACAAAATGATATCAAATCACAAAATTTATGATAATATACTGTGTAAATACATTAACTGAAATCCTAGGTCATTTGATCAATGTTTTCCTCAAAGCCTGGAAGTAATATTGTTGTATCTACTATTAAATCCACAGTAATGTCAGGATGCCTTTGGTGTTGAATTATTTCTATTGTATGGATCAATTGCACATGATTCTGATGGCTATAATATTTAACACAAAATAGTCGAATAGGTTAACACCTTGTTCAGGGATGGTTTTCAATACGTTCACAAAAGGCTGTTCACTGTTGAAAAACTTCACTCCTGGTATCACCATTTGTGGTCTGTAGGATCCTTTTGCTTGAAGAGTGGAGTTATAGAAGTATGATAGTGAATATATCGGCTTCTGATGATAGTGGATATGCTTGTAATTTTTGATATCCCATAAAGCTGTCCCACAGACACTGGTTTGAAGAAATTTGGTCCACGATTCAGTCAGTAGGTAACAGTAATTTTCCTCACATAACGAGGAAACAGTAAGATCCGACAAATATAATTATGATTTCAGCAAGAAGTTCAACAATTAACACAAATAACACGATGAAATATCAAGAAGAAAATGTATGCAAATCTCAAGAAATTTTGTAAACAAACTACACACTCTTTGCCGCCATCTTGTTTTGAAATAGCGCCCCCAACGGTCGATCACCTTGCCAATTGCTGAGTATCAAAAGGTAGTGTGGCTTCAGTGAACTGTCATATTTTAGAGGGGAAAGGAATGTAACATTCATTTCCGTTGTTAATGAAATGATTCTCAATATCAGAAAATACCTGGGAGTATGAAGTAGTAGAGCAAGTAAGGAAAGGAGCAGCATTGGCTGAATAAACTAAATAAACCTTGAATGTCTCCTAAAATTAATCATTATTAAGGCATATTGCGATTTTCATGAATCTCAATTATCAATCTGATGGTGCATCATGAGAAATTTATGGCAACAAAATGTCCAAGTATTCTTCATCACTCGAGCTTGAATCGCCATCGTCAACAATCGTAAAAACTATAGAGGATACAAGAATCGATTTCTCTTCCATGTTTAATATTAAATTTCCAAAATTTATAACAAATAGGAGGCTGAACATCTAGTTCAGATAAACGAGAAACTACTACTGATGAAAACCATGAAAACGTGTCCCGAATTACAGTAGTGAATTTTTGATTTTATATTTCGGAACACAGATTCTCAGCAGAGTCAGTGGATCAACTGACAGTACTGACCAGTTGAATTCGGAATATAGCCAAAAATTACAGGTTAGGGTGAGATAAGGTCATGACGTCATAGTCAGAGACACAGAACATAAAAAATTTATTACATAATGGCCTTGGACCCTTAGATCATAAACAAACAAATTCGATTCGTTTACAGGTTAGGGTGAGATAAGGTCATGACGTCATAGTCAGAGACACAGAACATAAAAAATTTATTACATAATGGCCTTGGACCCTTAGATCATAAACAAACAAATTCGATTCGTTTTTTGAAAGCAATGGCGGAAATGAGGACTTATGGCGCGTTCACATGCTGGTTTTTCGCCTTTTGACTTACAGCGTATCCTCATCTCATTGGCCGATTCGTCAGAAAGCGCTTATCGAGGTCATAAGTTATAAAGTCGGTTTCAGTACGACTTTTGCGGAAAAAAGCCCAGATCGTTTGACAGGACCACATAAATATTGACAAAATGAATACATATTGGTGCTATATCATCATATTATGCAGTGTGGAAAACAGTACTGGAAAAACACTCCTAAAAATGTGATAAATGTGGTTTCTGGAGGACGTACATCTGAAATTTAACCAAATATGTGGCAGTCACTGTCACTTTTCCAACTTTCTCATGTGAACAGTGAGCCCGTTTTATTCAAGCTTTCTGCTTTAGGCATAAGCTGGCATGTGAACTCGCCAATATGTGCACTTATAGCACTCCTCTAGCATATTGATGTGGTAATTTGCCTACCCTGATAATTATTCATCTACAAAAAACAAACATATTAATTGCATAATTATTATGTATGATCTAAGAGTGTGATAGAGTATAAATTGACATTTGATAAAAAAATTATCTACCGTGTCACTGACAGATCACTGACGTTTACTAATGAAGGATAGGAAAATAGGTAGACGCTCCATGTCAAAATTTAAAAAAATGGCGGACGTTAATAATACGGCTGTTCGAAATCCTGATCGAATCCAAAATCGGATATCAAACATGAGAGTAGCAAATGGACCTCGAGTGGTTACAATAAATAAAACGGATACAGGTTTTGGTTTCAATGTTAGGGGACAAGTTAGTGAAGGTGGTCAACTTAAAAGCATCAACGGCGAACTATACGCCCCTCTTCAGCATGTCAGTGCAGTCTTGGATCGTGGTGCTGCAGAACAAGCTGGGATTCGAAAAGGGGATAGGATCCTGGAGGTGTAAGTCCTTTCTCACAAATTCCAGATATTTTTTCTAATGATTTGCAGAGGTCAAATCATTTGTGTTCCTAACCTGGACTCAATTCTTAGCAGATGTTGATAATGTACACACATTCACATTGTTGAATATGCATGAATGAAAGTAACAACATGAAATAATCTGTTTTTAATACAACAAAATGTTGAATGTTGCACTCATGCACTCATATTTCATTATGTGTTATATGGGGATATTATGCAATGACTAGAACATGATTATTATCATTATATGAACCTATACAGAAGTCCTCTAATAGTACAATACAACAAATACTTATTTTTTTGAGGAATCACTTTCAAACTAGAATGAGGAATTTAATAGTTTGCCTAAATTTCATACAGATCATCATTGAGAATTTTATTCTTCAGGAATGGAGTGAATGTTGAGGGTTCCACACACAAACAAGTTGTTGATCTGATCAAATCAGGTGGAGATGTATTAACACTTACTGTTATTTCTGTAACCCAACAGGTAATTATTCTTGATCATCAAGTATTATTTCCATGTATGAGATGAAGAATGTCACTAGGTAAGAACAGAACATTCTGTATTAAAACCTAATATTGAATTCTAGGAAGCTGAACGTTTAGAACCAAGTGATGAAAGTCAGATTTACTATGATTACAGTGAGAAGAGATCCTTACCTATAAGCATCCCAGATTACAACCACAGTGAAAGGTGTGGGGAAAGATATGTATCATTCAACATATACATGGCTGGACGCCATTTATGCTCTAGGAGATACAGGGAATTTGTGAAGTTACATAATGACCTCAAAAAAGAGTTCATGGGTGAGTGAATAACAATTGACAATTTTCCATGGTCTTGAGTTATCATGTTTCAAGGTTTTACATTTCCAAAATTGCCGGGAAAATGGCCATTTACTATGAGTGAACAACAGTTAGATGCCAGGCGAAGGGGACTGGAGCAATATTTAGAGAGAGTTTGTGCTGTGAGAGTCATAGCAGAGTCTGATGTTATGCAAGAGTTCCTAACAGATCACGAGGATGAAAATAACAGTTGTCCAGTTGATCTTAAAGTATATATCAGATTGGGGAGAAACCACATTTCATTGAAAACATTGAAATTGAGTTTTATAAAGGGTAAAAATTTGAATTGCAATTTTATGACTCTCAAATCAATAATTCTGGGAGAGATTTTCGAGAAAAATTATCAAAATCAAAGTTTTCATTGAGATATCTTGTGAATATTCAGTATGAATTATGCAAGTAATTGTCATTCCAATTTCTAGGTATTATTACCTGATAGAGAAATAGTAACAGTTTCACTTAGGAAAAGTTCAAGTGCAGAAGAAGTATATGAAGCTGTAATTAAGAAAATAGGAATGAAGAGAAGTGTAGCAAATTATTTTTATTTATTTGAAATAGTTGAATATAATTTTGGTAAGTATGAACATTTTTACCAAACATTTTCCATATGAAGTATCTTGAAATGATTCCCATTGATTTGACCAAATTTAAGCTGGAAGAGTTGATATAACCCAGTAACATCAAATACTTTTGATTTCCTTTTTTAATTTCCATTTATATTGGTTTACTCAAAAACAACATATAATTCATTGGACAATCAACTCATCAATTCAATCATATTCAAGTGTATTACTCTTAGTTCATAAAGAAATGGTTCAATGGAATATTTGATGAGGTCAATGAGGTATATTTGAGTGACTGATGTATTACATATTTCAAGGTGTTACAATAACAGTTCCATTTAAATTGTGTAGACATTCCTTCTATTCAAATAATTAGCTAGAGTTCAGTGTCAATTCTGGCCGTTTAAAAACATCAATTGCTCTGAAATCTTGGGATTATTTATATTATAGACTGAAAAATTGCTACATACTATTCAAGTTATAATGAAAACATAATTGTGATCTTCATTCATTTTTATTGTAATTATTTCCATCACTGAAATTCATATTTTTTTTTTCCTAGAAAGAAAATTGCAACCCAGTGAATATCCACATAATCTATATATACAAATGGCCATTTAAAAACTTCAATTGCTCTGAAATCTTGGGAATATTAAATATATAGCCTGAAAAATTGCTACATACTATTCAAGTTATAATGAAAAAATAAACATTTTGTGGTCTTCATTCATTTTTGTTGTAATTATTTTCATCACTGAAATTCGTTTTTTTTTCCTAGAAAGAAAATTGCAACCCAGTGAATATCCACATAATCTATATATACAAAACTATAGTACAGCCACCAGCACATGTTTGAGCATTAGAAAATGGTTGTTTTCCATAGACAAAGAATTGAGTTTGATGAATGATCCTCAGGCTATGTCATTCATATTCTGGCAAGTAAGGAAACAATTTCATTATCTTTGATATAGGACATTGCAAAATTTCCACCTAGCACTTCCCACACCCAATCTATATACCAAAAAAGGAGAAATTAGTTTTTTTTTCAACAATTGACTTTAATATTTTTTTATATCAGAATCATTCAGTTCATATTATTTAGTATACAAATGATGAAAAAAAGTAGAAAACCAGTAGAGAAAATGGAATCAGAAAGAAGAAGGAATGAACAAAAAAGTTACAAGATTTGCAAGGTCCTATAATATAATTTTTCAATGAAAGAAATGAACTTTCTTCTTTCTGCAAAATGCATTCATAATACAGAATCCCATGACATTATAACATCGATATCCAAATATATATTTTTTTGAAGTGTTTTATTAACATGTTTAATGTGACCAAATGATAGTTTGTAAATTACAAGTGATACAAAAAAAAAACTGATAGTAAAACGAACATCCCCAATCAGCTAATGCTGGTCTTATTATTAATATATATTAATATAGCAAACTCTTTCAGATTTTTTCTTTTGTTTGTTCTTTTCTCATAATGGCACTGACATCCCTAGTTTCTGTCACCCTGTACATCATCAAACCAGCAGATATAAAAACTGTTTTCTCAATATAAAAAGAACAAAAAGTAAGTTAGAAAATGTATTGATCGGAACTCATAAATATGTCTAGCTACCATCACATAAATTATAATGAATACAGGTGTATAGGAGGCATGGTAAAAAAGTTCATTTTTCTGAAACTATAATTTATGTGATTATTCTAGACATATTCATTAGTTCTGATCATAAAATTTTGTAGCTTACTTTGTCATATTTATACAAAAAAATAACAATTCCTATCGTTGATACGACGTTTTTACCAACTTTGTCGGCTTATATCTCAGAAACTAAGCGTACAAAACTTTTTAAAATCACATATTTTTCTTATGAGCCATCCCACAACATAGTAAAGTTTCAGTTAATTCGTCCAAGAGCCAATTTCCCATGTTTTCGTGCGGGGTCCTTTACGGCTAATAAAATCTGACGTCACGATTTCGTAAGTAGGGGCACAGTTGCCATTTAAATGTTGAGATACAAATGGAAACTTCAGAAATAATATTCCTTTAATAATTCATGAATTCTCAATTATGTACTAGTAATATTTTCATTTAGCTAAGAAAAAATCATTGACCTGTATTTTCCTTTTTATGTGTTGTGTCTTATTGCATAATGTGAAGAATTTGTGCTAATAATAATTATATTAATTCACACTAGAGGAGATATGATGAACGCGACAACACAGGATTGTGGGCGTTGTCTTGTCAATTTCACAGCTTTTAGCACATTGCCAAGTCTCTAGCCTAGCTAACTTTTACACATGTTTTGTTATGGAATCTAAGAAATATTTTAACAAGCTGTTTGCTCTAAACAGTCGCAAATTAATCATTTTAATATGATGGCTTCCTCCTGTTAGATCAAATGAAATATTTTATTTGGATGTAGTTTAATTCAACGGTAGGGCTCTAACAACTTGTTAATAACTTGGTCCTTGCTTCATGAGTTGGAATGGCAGATAATCTTACCAATAATGAAACAGCATAAGAACTGACGTTACCATATATCTGACGTATCGAAGAACATGGCCAAATGGCGGCCATGACGACACGTTTGAAATGAGCTTTGAAATTCAACAACTTTGAACAATGCATGAACACATTATTTACATCAAAGACACATGAGTAGTGTTGCTAAAAACAAATCCGGTCCCTAACAATACAGTCACCCGCGAACATACACAGAGACTTTCATGATCGGTGCAAGGTGGATAGAATATGGTGTAATCACAGACGGTGTTTTGTTTCTCCCTAAACGATAGACCGCAGATTCCGCAATAATTACATATTTGTTCTCAGTTGTCCACAAGATGGCGACACTTTTTACAGATTTCTTTCATGACAGAAAACGGTGCTTACACACCGCTTGCACCAGAAATAATAATATTATAACATTCATAACTTAACCTCAAATCAAATGAGATTAAATTTGAAAGTACGAAAGTGTAATTTTGGTAAATTTTAATTATCATCAGTTCAACCAACCTTGAATCTTGGTTGAGATTTCGCCATCTAACGGGTACAATACGACCTATATTCAGCGATATTGACAAGAACTTAGACCGAAAAACAGTATATGGAATTTGATAGGAGTTTCTACACCATCTTCTGTTCATCCTGGTTCGGTGATACAGTGAAGTAATTGAATGCCAATTATTCACTACCAGTCCACTCGCCCGAACTGATAAAACCCTCAACTAACCTCACCCTACTCTTGAGAGCTAATAATCAAACGCGCCAGGCCGTGGACGAATTAAACAGGGACTGCATCAGGAGTGATCAGGACAGGCAAGCGCCTCTACCAGGTCAAGGCGCTTGACAAACATAACACACATTTTCAATGTCAAAATATCATATGTCAATGAACTAACTCAAAATTCCGTTCTAAATGGAATAGCAATTAACTCAGAGTAATCTGATAAACCCTTCAAGTAACCTTAACCTACTCTGAGAGTTAAGAATTGAACGCACCCCAGGCCGTGGACGAGGTGAACAGGGGCTACATCAGAACAGGCGAACGCCTCTACCAGCTCATGGCACTCCAATGCATAAACCGAGCCGTCGAATACTTGAATGGCGCGTGACCTGATTGGCTTTTACTCCTTTATGAATCTACCATTTCATGAACTAGACTGGTAGCTTGGCAAACATAACCCACATTTTCAATGCCAAAATATCAGATTCCAATAAACTAGATCAAAATTCCGATCTAAATGCCATATTGATTATCTCAGAGTAAACTGATCAAAACCTTCAACTAATCTCATCTAGGGTCCCTTGATGCAAACTGACGTATTTGTCATCTAACAATTTCAATTTACATCAAGGGACCCTAACCTCACCCTACTTTGAAAGTTGATAATCAAACGCTCCCAGGCCGTGGACCTTCACCAGCTCAAGGTGCTCCAAGACTTGCCCGGCTCCTACTCCTTTATGAATTTACCATTTCATGAACTTTACTTGTAGCTTGATAAACATAACCCACATTTTCAATGTTTTTAATATCAGATGTCAATAAACTAACTTTTTTTTTAAATACATTTTATTGAGATTCACAATGAAATAACATGACTAATCAGACAGATTCATATCTGGTATGAGATTATTCATGCGTTATTAAATCAAAGTTATTGAAATAACCAATATTACATCATGAAATAGATTAGTGAATGAGTAATCATTCACTCCGGTTTGATTTTCTCTTTGCAAGAGGATGTGTTTCTTGCCTTTAATTTTGAATTGGGTGATATTTATGCAACTTTTGATATCATCAGGTGATTTATTGAATTTTGAGATAGCTCCGTGAGTGAACTTTTTTGGCCAAGTGTAGAATTAGCAGCATCAAGATGAAACAAGTCATATTGTCTAGTATGATGTTCATGTATTTGAGAATTCCTTACCAATATGAAGTTAGATTTGAGGTGTTTGTTGATAATATCAAAAGAAATTTGGATAGTATTTATCAGATGCTCTTCCAAAAAAAAAAGTATTTGTTTCTTCATAAAGTTGATTTGATGGAGTGTCATATGGAAGACGATACAGTACTCTTAATGCTTTTTTTATATGGTAAAATTTCGTTCTAAATGGAATAGTAATTATCTCAGAGTGAACTGATAAAAACCTTCAACTAACCTCACCCTACTCTGAGAGTTAATAATCGAACACCCCCAGGACGTAGACGAAGTAAACAGTGGCTGCATCAGGACAGGCAAGCGCCTCTACTCCTTTATGAATTCACCATTTCATGAACTTTACTTGTAGCTTGTTGAACATAACCCATATTTTCAATGTTTTGAATATCAGATGTCAATAAACTAGATCAAAATTCCTTTCTAAATGGAATACTAATTATCTCAGAGTAGACTGATAAAAACCTTCAACTAACCTCACCCTACTCTGAAAGTTGATAATCAAACACCCCCAGGCCGTAGACCTTCACCAGCTCAAGGTGCTCCAAGACATGCCCGGCTCCTACTCCTTTATGAATTTACCATTTCATCAACTCCGCTTGTATCTTGATGAGCATAGCCCACATTTTGTTTTGTTGTTTTGAATATCAAATGTCACTAACCTGTCTTGAAATTCCGTTCTAAATGGAATAGAAATGATCTCAGAGTAAACTTCAATTCAATTCAATATATGCTTTATTGCCATAAATACATTCGTATTTGTTGACAAAGCTCGTGCATATACATATTTAAATGAAATATAATAAACAATGTGCGATTCAAAATGTGAAGCTTTCTGAAACACATTTGAAAAAACCAACAAAGATAGATAACAATAAAACACGGAATTTCTTTGATATGATTTGGCAAATGATTGAATATTTTCATTCCATTATAAATAATGGAGTCTTTGATCATAGTGGTACGAGGTCTTATCAATTCAACTTGTCCGTTCGGTCTTGTGTTGTAATGTGATGAAACAAGCTCTAAAGAAGCTATGAAACTGATAAAAACCTCCAACTAACCTCACCATACTCTGAGAGTTGATAATCGAACGCCCCCAGGCCGTCGACGAAGTAAACAGGGGCTGCATCAGGGCGGGCGAACGCCTCTATCAGCTCAAGGCCCTCCAAGACAAAACGCGTGCCGTGGAATACTTGAAGTTGGCGCGCGACCTGCCCGGCTACGGTGACGTCATGTTCCCGCACTGCGCGTGCGACTGCCGAAAGGAGGGTCACGTGGTGCTGTCGATCGGCGCGGGCGGCGTCAAGTTGCACGCGTGCGCCGAAGATGGCGCGCTCGAGAGTCAGGTGATCGTGCTGGAGTGGGACTCGTTGCGGCAGTGGGAGATCGACGAGGAAGGTGAGGACAATAAACGACGAGTGAGGCAAAAATATTGTTCAGGCAACCCACAGTGTTTACGAATACCTATCTCTTTCTATCTTATGTGGGCTAATGGGAAGCTCTCGCATTATTTGAAATATTTTCTCGTTTTTTGCTTTTATTTAATAGTAAACGTGATTAAATATAAATATTCATTTAGGAAAAAGGATAATGTTGCAATCAATTATCATTAAAAATTATTATTGATTGTTTATTGACCTAAAAATGAAATTTCAACTTTATTCTTCACAGGATTAGGAAGTCAAATGAATACAAAATTAAAATTATATATTGTCACGAGTAGAACATATGGTATATCAGTAATTTCGAACTATGAGGGTTTTATAAACATAAAGTAATTCAAATCATCCGTTGACATTGAATTATAAAAACTGACCAAGGAACTCTCATGAGAAACGTGCAAATCTAATAAAATGATGTATATAAATATTGGATGTGGGGGTTCCGAAGTTAGTCTGGTCTGGGGCTACTCTTGACTTGACAAGAGCTCGTCGTAATGGTCATTATAATGTAAGTTGTTATTCAGTCTTTATATTAATTTTTGTGTATTCATATTTATCATCACTTCACCCATAATGTTTCATGCTTCATTAGATATTGTTATGTTTGAATATAGTCTCGTACTTTCAGTTACCCCTAAAGCTATTAGTGCCTATTTAAATATTACCTCTCGCAAAATATTAAGCCAAGCATTACCCCTTATAAATCGATATGGATGGACCTAACCATCTCTATTATATCGTAACATGGTGGAAACACAACTATTTTGTTGTGACATGGTGGAAAGTCAACTCTTTAATTGTGACAATATTTTCATTCAAATGTAACAATATATTGTACAGAGTGAGCAAAGCACAATGTCTCAGCACTATCAGAAGAAAAAGAAAAACAGGAAAAATTTGAAAAGAGGTTCTCTGACACACTTTGTGCTATTCGAGATAATGGCCGTCTCCCTTCCAGGTGTTTATATTGAGTTCATTGGGTGAGGAACGCAATGATCTAACAATTATATACAGGGTTGGGCATACCGGGTGGCGATTTTCCTAAATATACTGCACGCTAGCACAAACCACGCCCACCATAATACGTCATATCTCATACTGTGCTCCAACGCAAGAACTGAAGCTTTCTCGTTGTCAATCTCTTGTACGCAGTAAATTCATACACCCAAATGGTCTACTGGTTAGCGCTGTCGACTCTCAGTCTGAAGGTTCATGGTTCGAATCGCTGTGAACTCGAACTTTTTTTTGCAACTTTTTTTTTCACCAATGTTTTTTTACTTCATTCTGGTTTTCCTTTTTCATAAAATATTTGAAGTCAAATAGGTTAGTGCGTTTAGGATAAACAGTATCATTTTATTCAATTTTGTTGAAGAACTCAACTTTTGAAATATATTATTAATCAATGTGTTTCTACACTCCATTCGGTTTTCCTTCCTCAAAAATATTGCAATCAGGGATAGGTTAGTTCGTTGAGGATAAATAGTCTCTGAGTTTTGCCTAAGTAAAGTACTTTGAAGATGAGAAATAACGTGGTATGTGCTACTTTTTCAATCGATTTATTTATATGAATCAGCTACGTTGTGCTGTCAAAGATTAGATTTTGCAGGATTGTGCTGGGCTCGATTATATTTTGCAATGCCGTAGTAGGGGGCGTGTCTTGTGCTGCAATAGTTTATATTTAGTAAAATCGCTACCGGGTGACACTGACTCATGGTATACCATCCTTTTTTCTCTCCAGTAAAGAGGCAATCTTGAGTACCAATGTATAGAGACTTTTTCGTTTGTCGTCTTGATTTCTATCGAATTTCGGGCGAAAAACATACACTTGTCACTCACTTCTTATTTTCAATGAACTCAGAATTATTTCGCGTCATGACGTCGTACTAATTTTTTTGTTTTTCGTGATACGGTGTTCGGACTTTCTCCATGTGGTAGGCCGTTGCGAAAGTCGACAAGGGTGTTGGGGTATTTTTTGATTTAGATTTTCGAAACTCATTGCCGTTCTCGAGATATTTGAGAGAATATGAATATCAGGAGTTGAAAAAAATTCATCAAGAATGATACTTTTCCAATTTTTCCTCCCAGTAGAGGCAATTTTGAGTAACAATGTATAGAGACTTTTTCGTTGGTCGTCTTGATTTCTATCGAATTTCGGGCGAAAAACATACACTTGTCACTCACTATCTTTTTCAATGAACTCAGAATTATTCTGCGAATACGTCGAATATGCTCACATTTTAGGAATTTATTTTCATCTTCCGATTTTCCTGGAAATTACATCTAGATAAACAAGTTTTGACATTTTTTTATAAATCGGTCAAATGTCAATTTTTGTCTATATCTCGGAAACAGTTAGATATATAGAAATGCGATTTTCGCCAATCAATTTTTCACAAAAGTATGTTCTGAAAAAAGGAAAAACTGCAAAAAATCAAGCAATCTGGGACACCCTGTACAGTACACATTTATAGAAAGACACTAAAAAGTAGTTGATATCCAAGAAAGTTTATCAAGCACCACTATCACTAGGTTTTTAAAAGTTGATTCAGTAAGGACTCATCTGAAAGAAACAATGCTGTAATTGATTTTGTTTATTTCAGGTATGGCCTTTTGTTTGAAATACGATAGGACAGACAAGAGTCCAAAATGGCTGAAGCTATACACCCCCTATGTAAGTATACACTAGCTCTGCTCACTCATGTCATGCTAACTTTTTTTTTTTTTTTTTTTATCGCTTGGAGCGCACGAAAGGGAATCCCTATAATGTTCGAAGAACATCGTGCGTTCCTAGGGAGGATAAGGATAGGAGGTAGGTATTGGAATTTTTTTTTGAACTTCTGGAGATTATATGTTGTTGGGAACACTTCCACAGGCAATGAATTCCAGAGCCTAGCCGTTCTATGGATGAAGGAGTTTTGATAAAGTGCTGTTCGACATCTTTCGAGGTTGACAACGAAAGGATGTGCTGACTGGGCTTGTCTAGTTCGTCTGACTGGTATTGCTAGTGAAGGGATGATAGCAGATATTTCCGAAGCACATTTCCCGTGGAAGTATCGATAGAAAAGTGAAAGGTCGCCGACCTTTCTACGGTGTTCCAATAATGTCAAAGACTGAGTGAGTGTGGCGTCACCCACCAGGCGGATGGCTCTTCTCTGGATGGAATCTAAGAGCATCATCGTATGTGGGAACAGTATTCTAGAACAGGCCGTATCTGAGCTTTGTAGATCATGAGAAGCTGTTGAGGTGTAAAGTAGCTTTTCGCACGGAACAAGAATCCGAGTTTTCGTGAGGCAGCTTTTGCGATGGATCTGACATGATTATCCAATGAAAGAGTGTTGCTGATGGAAATACCGAGCATAGATATGGTGGGCTTGGTGGAGATGGTGGTGCCAGACATTACAATGTCGGGCATACTGAGTTCCGCCTTTCTAGAGAAAATACAGGCTTGAGTTTTGGAGGCGTTGAATTCAACTAGGTTGTTGGTTCCCCAGGCTGTGATTTCAGCAAGGTCTTCATTGACAGCATTGACCTGCCTGCGCCGTGAGTTCTTAGTTTCCTGGGAAGAGATGGGAATTCTGGATGAGAACGCAGCATGGAGGGTACTATCATCTGCGAAGCTGTGGATGGGGCAAGTTGTTACTCCCAACAGATCATTGATATGCAGAAGGAATAATGTTGGTGCCAAAATTGATCCTTGTGGAACGCCGGAATTGATGCCAATGGTATCAGACGATACACCGTCCACCACCACATGAAGCGATCTGCCTGAAAGAAAACTCGATAAGAGATGGCATAGCTGAGGTGGTAAGCCGTATGATGGTAGTTTGTGGAGGAGTCCTTCGTGCCAAACACGGTCAAATGCTTTCGAAATGTCCAACGCGACAGCTAAAGATTCCCCGTGTTTTTCTAATGAAGCTTGCCATAAATGGGTGACGTAGGCAAGTAGATCTCCAGTAGATCTTCGCTGGCGAAAGCCGTATTGTCTATCATTGATGATTCCTGAGCTCTCCAGATATTTGATGAGCTCAATGTTGATGGCTTTCTCCATCACTTTGGAGATCACTGATAACAGGGCAATGGGCCTGTAGTTGTTGGGCAGGTTCTTGTTCCCTTTTTTTGGGGATTGGTTGGACTCTAGCTGTCTTCCAGCATGATGGAAAAATACCCGACCTGTACGAGACGGTAAACAACTTGCAGAGAATCGGTGTTAGTTCTGGTGCACATTTTTTGAGGATAATGGGTGGGATTCCATCAGGACCGTTAGCCTTATTCGTTTTGAGACCAAGCAAAATTCGTCTGATAGTGCGTTGACGGAAGACGATTTCGGGCATTCGACTCTCTACCGGTGGAATGTCTGGCGGCACTTTTCTAATCTGATCTGCAATTTTCTTCCAGTATTTCTACCTGCGCGATTGCTTTGAGCGGATCATAGAAGAAAGCAAATGGTTGGACACTGGTGACTGATGCCATGCCATTCTCGATTTCCAGAATTCTCGGATTATCAACTAATTTGAAATTCGTATGTAGGAAGCACTCGTACTAAATCTGTTATATTTACTGTGATTTTTATTATATACTCTTATTTTAAATTTTATTTTTTCTTATGTAATTTAATGTTGTATTTATAAGCAATTTTTTGATTTTGGCACTGATTGTTCTGTTACTTCATTGAAAAAAAGAGGTGATTTTTGTTGTTATTTAAGAAAATTTCCTCTTACAAACGTTATTGATATATGTATAGGCAGATGAAGTTTTAATCAGTTTATCATTGGCAGGAAACGAATATCAACGATTCCATTTGATATACAATATGAAGATGTATATCTACTGTGAAATAACCAATGAAACTTCGATAGTGAGTCTTTTCTTTATTCATTAGCTACCTTGTAACTTTCCTCAGTTTTTTAATTCTTATTGGATATTCCACAAAATGTTATTAATTTTCATTATATTGTCTTTGCAATTGACTTAACAATACTACAACAACCAAAATCATCAAAGTTTTGAAAACATTTTTTCAAATCTAATAATTTCAGAGACATGTTTTTTGTGTTTTCTAGAGAAGGAGCGAATTACATTTTGTGTAATGATTCTTGAAGTGTTCTTGATTAAAACTTGATCACCCTGTATTTATCACAAGTGCAACCATGTTGCAGATAGAATTAGGAAAATGTTATGATTCACAAAAAATATCTCGACTATTTTCTCATGTTTCCTGGATGACATAGATCTCAATACAACCAACATAGAGGGAAAAAAGTACATACTTTTATGGTTTTCTGAAAACAAAAAGAGCAGGACTAAAGTAAGTCATCAGAGATCGAGATTGAATTAAATTCAAGAAGTATTCAATACTTGCAACAGAAAACATCACAAAAATGAGTCGCTGATGGCCATCTTCTATATTTCATATATTTTCATATAACATGCAAAGAAACATGACTGGGAAAAAACTTGACCCAAATTAAAATCGGAATGAAAAACCCTATCGCATAATTATTGTTACTGATGAATCACCAATAGTTAATCTAATAACAGTTGGAGAAAAAGCCAACTTTGGAATAGGTAGTGTAATTTAAAGCTGCCTTTTTTTGAAGTCTGTGTGTATCAACTTGATTACCAAGAGTAATCCAGTATTTGTATAACAAATAATGCTGTGTTGAAACATGGTTGAAAACCAAATTTCAATTATGTTATATTTTCTAATGAACTCGTTTTTGATTGGTGTACATTTTACGTCTTGTCATATCTTCATCTTCTGATATTGTCAAATTTTCGCCAGTACGGAGATATCGGTTTAAGATTCTCTAATCGGAGCAATTAACGTGTGTATTTGTGAAAAATCATTTGTATATTTCCTAGCAAAAGTAGAAAGACGAAAAATATTTTCTTTCCTATTTTTCCATTTGCGTTTGCGGTGTATATACTGCGAGTTCCACTTCATGTTATTAGAGCTTTTCTGAGACAAAACATTTTTTTATGTTCTATTGAATTGAGAAGCGGTGTCTTAGAAAAACGGATCCAAGACTAGTTGGAATTGCATAGAGGGGGAGGCGTATTTAAATAAGACATTGTATTAGATGATGTGAAAATCTGAGAATTACGATTTTCGCATATGTCTATCCCGCCTTCTTTGATACAAACATAATTGACCTATAACCATGATATTAACAAATCATTCAATAATTATTTCTTAAACGAAAGGGAATCATCAGTGCTCACAACCATATTTTCAAACACATCCTCTGTAGTTAAATCTGTTCTTGATAGCATGTAGACATTGAATAATAATTATTATAAAGCAATTCGAACTAGATCTCTCAATGACCATTGCAATTCATTTAAGTCGATATCATTAACTTTGCCTGTTATTGAGTGACTAGTTCCATCACATAATCGAGGATTCCTTATGTTTCAAAATATTGAATATTTCAATATACAGGGAAGCCTTTTCAAGAGGATGTAGGTTCCTTAGGAGTAATTTTTCATGTCACTGGAACTTTTTTCTTATATGCCTAAAATTCGATGTTTTGATTATTTCAGAACTTTGAATGTTTTCCAAGATATTTATAGACTGCATATAACATAAGTTCCATATAAAATCTAGGTAGGTACTTTTGAATCTCAAGTAGAATTGTTACTTTCAAATGGAAAATATATATAAAACAATTTTTATAATTCATGCAATTATTCCAAAAAATCCAGTTCCCAGTGAACGTGTAAAAGACACCTCATTGGGGCAGTGGAAACGCATTCAATCTCTCATTAATGTAGAACTTTCTGATTCTAAAAATTTTAGGTGTTATATGCAACCATGACCATATAGTATCTTCGTGTTTAAGTACTCAAAATGTCAATATTAGAACAATTATTTTTCTTTTTTAGTGTTGAGGATATACTAATATTGTTGTTTGAAATTTAGAGATATACATACTTATTGAAAATTAATATTGTTAAAGAAATACCTGAGGGTCTAAAAATAAAAAAGTACTGTTACTTTGAGCTGCAACTATTATAATTAATACTTAATATGGCATTACCTCTAATCAAAAGAAACGTACAAAATGTATGTCGTATATCATGGTTAATTTTTGAAACGAAAAATAGTTATCTCATTTTGATTAGAAAAGTTCTGTTTGTGCCACTACTTTTTTTATAAAATATCAACTCATTGAATAGGTACTATATGTAGAACAGAAAACAGAAATACTGAATATATATAGAATTGATTTCCAAAAAGTATGCTCTGGTAGTTATGGCACAAACATATTGAAGGAATGCAAAAAGTTATAATGAAGTGTGATATATACTTTATCTTCGTTAGGTTTGTAATAAAAAGAGTCTCGATGACATGGAGTTTCATTTACAACTTGCCATTTACCTACTTTTGAAATTTATTTGATTATTTGTTTTGACATCGTTTTTTGATATGTGAACATAATATGATCCCAGTGTTGTCATACACATTTTTTTATTTCATTCATAATATAAATTCAATTTGTTGGATGGCTGATTCAATCCCAATCATTTATGGTAACAAATTAATCATAATATGAAAATGAATAAATTTCGATTGCATTGAATAAAACGTTATCAATCAAACGGTGAAACAAGTGTAATTTTTTCTGATTTTTATAACCAATATGTACAGTTCAAATAAATCAACGGCACTATTATATTAAATATAATTAGAAAATTCTGAAATAATTCATTTCTAATGAGTAGTCACATACACATATAGTAGCATTCAAATTTCAGAATGTCATTTCCAGTACCAAAAATCAAAGTATTTAAAAAAAAGTTATCGGATCTACCTGTAACCTATTTACGAATGAGTATCCTACACTCGAAGAAGGAAATAGTGGGTTATAAACCCAGAGATTAAATTAGTGGCACTTTCAATCCCGATGCGAAAAGTGCCACTCTGGTTCATCAAATGGGGTTTTAAAAGTACCCACCCTTGTTTTCCCTGAATTGCACAAACATTTTTAGAAACAGATTTTGAAGAATTCCAGTTTTGTCGGTAAGTATAAGTAGGAACCCACACATTGCTGATATTTGATATAAATATTCACTTTTTTAGCACCGAACAATTAAATATTCCAAATCAATTTCGTCAACAATAACTGCAATACAAACCAAAGGTGTCCACATGTTTCTTACATTTGACAAATCCCAACATCATAATTACATAACTAGGTGAACTCGACTTGCACAAAATTATGAGCAACAACCCGAAAAAAAAGTTGCATATTGGATCCCGCTCACCCAATCAGGCGAGACATTTCAGAAACGACTATGAAGCAACCCGTTCGATATAAATACCTACAGTCCAATTCCAGAAGCATTCACTCCATCAACTCAAATCAGTCCAACAGATCAAAGTCACCATGAAAGCGGTGACGGCATTCCTAGGGCTAGCGCTCCTGGTAGCCCTGAACCAAGGCGCGGTGCTCGACCTCCCAGAAGAAGACACCCACGACCTGGCAGTGGCCGAGTCAGGCCACTCCCACCACCACGAGTCCGGCGGGGGCCACGAGGGCCACGAACACCACAGCGCCAGCCACGGCGAGAAGGGCGACAAGGGCTACAAGACCGACCACCACCACGACAAGGGCGGGCACGGCAAGTACGGCAAACACCACGCCGCGGGCCACCACGGCGAGAAGGGCGGCCATCACAAGTCGCACCACGAGGGGGGCGGCCACCACTCTTCGCACCACGCCTCCGGCCACTCCCACAAGGGCGGCAAGTTCGGGCACAAGAAGGGACACAAGAAGGGCCAGAAGACCAAGGGGTACCATGTGAAAGGGCACAAGGACGATTACCACAAGCACCACAAGTTCTACGATGACGCGCACAAGGGCGGGCATCACGAGAAATTTGGCAGTTTCCATGGACATCACGGGGGCGAGTCTGGGCATCACAAGAAGGGCGGGTCTCACAAGAGCGGGTACCATGACGATCATCACGGGAAGAAGGGGCATGCGGACAAGGGGCACTACGACGAGGACCACAAAGGGTTCAAGGGACACGGGGGGCACGAGAGCCACCACTCGCATCACTCGGACTACGGGAAGAAAGGGGGGCACGATGGGCACTCCGAACATGGATTTTCCAGTGGAAAGCACTGATGTACACCTTTTTGTTTATCGTTTTTTGTTGATGTTTTGTTATGAGTTTCATTTTCAATAAAAATTTTAGAAATACATCATTGTTTTGCCAGCTTTACACTAAATGTGGTGATGTAACAAATCTCTCAAATTTTACTTCATTCAGAACTTCAATGAGAGTTGCGAATTATTTCCGATTGATAATGAGATGATGCTACATATTTTTTATGTCAAAAACTGATTATCATGAAGTCGTAAAGTCAACTTACTTCAGTATAGATAACTCGGCATGAAAGTTGTATACCCAACTTTATGATAATTATTTTATGTCATATGAAAAATGAGAATTTTGAGAGAACTGTATGAAGAAGTTTTGTTTCGTCACAAAACATCATATGCTGAAATTTATGGCACATCCTAAGATACCTTTATATTGACAACTATCGCAACTTCCAGTTATGCTGAATACAATAAAGTAGGTTGTATTTAGTAAATTTACTTGTAGAATTAACAAATATTTATATCAAACAACCAATATATTACCTGCAATGTGCAATATTATACCTCCACCAAAAAGATGATCGGCTTCACGAAGCAGAATTGAAAAAAAAATAGTATTATAATCAATAAAGTCGATGTACAAGTCAAAACCATACATATTCCCCGTCTCACCCCCAACCCTCAATTTTCTTTTCTTCATCTGAGTCATGGGACTGGAAGACCTTATGAATTGATTCGCGTACCATGCTTTTTGGTACCTATATACTCAGTAGTTTTATGACTTAATCGCCTTATTCCCCCAAAACTTGACTGTTTTGCTTTGTGACCAATTCTAGGAAGCACCTGTGAATTTTTTCAATTGTGGAAGCTTCAGATATTTGAGAAACTTCTTCCAGTTTCTAGTGTGGCCTTAATCAATAAATTCACAATCGTTTTTGTTTTCTTTTGTGATCCAACAACACTTTACCAAAACTCGTTCGTCTGTAGAGCGGCAAAGCATTGGAATTCTTTGTCAATGGAAGTATTCAAGAACTTTACCTCCAAAGGTATCCTCCCACGATATGATCATTATAGGAATTTTTTTTCATGCGCTCCAAGAGATAAAAAAATCATATGTTTTGCTGGTGATCTTATTCTGCATGATGTGTCTTAGGTCAGGCCCTCCCCACCCTAACATCTCTTGGCTCCTATGATAATTATTTTTGGTAGGTAATTAGAGCTCTCTTGTACCACATATTCAAGATACCATCAATCACATCTCTAAATAGAAGTGGTTAGAGTCTGATGGTCCTTTTCAAATCCATTAACATGTGCAATAGATAACCGTAACCCAATTCGAATTATTGTTATGTCAATTCCTAGTTATAAAGTGGTTCTTTATAGTTCATGAATTTCATGATGCATGCTCAGGTTTATGAAAGCTTTAGATATAATGAACTTATTCTTGATCAGATTCTTGCTAGACTCCAGACTACCATTGTGCTGACTGTCAAATATATTTTGGCTATATGACATAATGAAAACCAACATGAAAGAAGGCCAAATTGAGTGATTATCATTATGTTGGTAGGAGTAATTTGTTTTTTTTTTAGCTAGTTCACTGAATTGGTCCATCTCAATAACCACTTGACATCACAGAACTTTTGAGAAGTATGAAAACCAGTTCATTAAAATAATAGTAAGTATATTACCTTCAACAATCAAAACTTAACAAAAAGTATCAGTTCTACATACAGCCATCAAAGTTAAACACGTGGAAAGCAAAAAACTAATGCTTGCCGCTAGCAAAACCGTACTCCTTCCCTCCCTTGTGTCCCCCCTTCTTCCCGTAGTCCGAGTGATGCGAGTGGTGGCTCTCGTGCCCCCCGTGTCCCTTGAACCCTTTGTGGTCCTCGTCGTAGTGCCCCTTGTCCGCATGCCCCTTCTTCCCGTGGTGATCGTCATGGTACCCGCTCTTGTGAGACCCGCCCTTCTTGTGATGGCCGGACTTGCCCCCGTGATGCCCGTGGAAATCTCCGTGCTTCGAATGGTGCCCGCCCTTGTGATAGTCGTCGTAGAACTTGTGCTCCTTGTGATAATCGTCCTTGTGCGACTTGTGGTGGTACCCGGTGGTCTTCTGGCCCTTCTTGTGGCCCTTCTTCTCGCCGAACTTGCCGCCCTTGTGGCTTTTTCCGGAGGCGTGGTGCTCGCCCTCGTGGCCAGCCTCGTCGTGGTGGCCCTTGTGGTGGCCGCCCTTCTCTTCGTGGTGGCCCGCGTGGTGGTGTTTGCCGTGCTTGCCGTGCTCGGCCTTGTCGTGGTGGTGGTCGGACTTGTAGCCCTTGTCGCCCTTCTCGCCGTGGCTGGCGCTGTGGTGCTCGTGGCCCTCGTGGCCGCCGCCGGACTCGTGGTGGCTCGAGTGGCCGTGTTTCGACTCGGCCACAGCTGAATCTGCCGGGACTATCGCGGTTTCGTCATCGCCGCCTACTGTTCTCGCGGAGTTGAAACCGACGGTGATGCACAGGCATGCGAGGAGCACCAGGACTCTCATGGTGCTGAGGACTGTGGTGGCAGTACTGGTCTGTGCATTTTTAGGATTCATTTTATATTGCGCCGGTTTCCTCGTTGTTTTGTCCGTCTGATTTATGGTCCGATGGCCAGGAGGTGTTTTTTTTTTCGTTTGCATTCGATGATGCGTGGTACGGTCGGTTATGAGATTATCGGCGTTTGATTCGGTTATTACGTAACGGCTTTCTCCGATTTCCAGCGGTGATTGATTCATAACATCGACGTTTGGTGGTTTAACGATTTATTTTCAGTTTTTCACATGATTAATTAAAACAATCGAATTGATTAAGCTTTCAATTCATAATCATCAAAAATGAAAATTGGTAGGTAATTAACTACATATATATATTATACAGGGTTTCCAGAAATTAGACAGGGAGATTTCAACCACAGATTCTAGGAACAAAAATAGTAAAAAATAGGTCATATAAACATGAGCCCAGAAATTGTCTCCTGGGGAGTTATAGCCATCTGAAAGAGGGTCCAAGATGATGGTTTTCGTAAATACAGGGTGTCCGGAAAGGTAATGTCGTAAATGATAGGCCTTATAGAGTGATCCAAAATAATGTCAGTACTTATTCATATGAAAAAATGTCTATCACACTTCATTACAGAGTTATTGACCAATCATTTACGACAGGCCCATTCCGGACACCCTGTATTTCCGTAACCCTCTGTTTTGAGATAACGAAATTTTGTACATGTATATTAATATTCATGCCCGATATGTGAATTTTAAGAATTTTCCGAAATTTTGATCATTGGCGTAGGAAATAGGTGGTACTCAAAAATTATACTCTTGATGCTCAGTTTCGATAGCTCTCACCATTTTCGAGATGAACAATGAAAAGAATAATTCTAAAAATATTATGGTATTGGTAATATTGGTACCCTATCAAGAACAAGTACTATTTTTATAACGCAGCAGACTATAAAAATCAATTTATCTCGAAAATTGTGAGTGCTATTGAAACTAAACAAGAATATTCTTAGGTAAAAATGATGATATTTTCATATTTCCTGATCCTGAAAAAAAGTTGGCTGAAGAAACGCCCCTAGCTCCACCTATTTCCCACGCCCCTGATCAAAATTTCGGAAAATTCTCAACAGTTCCAAATCGGGCATGAAAATTAATATACATGTACAAATTTTTTCAATATCTCAAAACAGAGGGTTTTGGAAATATTTGGAAAAAAACATTATCTCGGGCTATAGCTCATCAGGGGGCCATTTCTGGGCCACGTGTTCTGGGCTCATGTTAATATGAACTTTTTTAACAATTTTTGTTCCTAGAATCTGTGGCTGAAATCTTTCTATGTAATTTCGGGCCGCCCTGTATATTTGTGTTTTTCTGTATGTTTGTAACAATTTGGAATAACTTCCAGTCAGTACCTATCAATGAATAAATATAGGAAGTGAAAAACTTCACAAACAATTAGATTTCCATGCACGACATTTTTGATAACAGAACATGTTTCACTAACACAGTAGCTTATTTAATCTTCAGGTGAAATACTCATACAATATACTCAAGTCTACATCAAGTAACGGCTTAGTCAATTGAGCATAAATAATAGAGTCTGCAATTTGAATATTGAGAAGTTCAAAAAAACTATACAGGGTGATTCAAAATTCGATATAAATATTTCAAGGATATACAGGGTGTTTCATGATTGAATGTCAATATTCGAGGAGGCGATTCTTGGGCCCATTCTAAGAAGAACGTTTCATATGAACGTATGACCTAAACGTCCTAACTTTTGAGATACAGGGTGGTAAAGTTCACAAAAATTAATATAGCCTACTACAATGAGAAGTTAAAATTCCAAAATACCAAATACGAATACGAAGTTCATAAACTATGAATTGTATTTCTGAAATTCGATCTTAAAAATAAAATCTATTTCTCTGCATTGTGATATTGTCATAATAATAATGTAGTGAAAAGCTTTTTATTTTTTTAAGCGAAAACCGTACATCAGATTGAAAAAATTGTAGTGATCAAATTTGCTTAGAAATGAATGGGAATTTCAGGAATGATTTCAATTTGGAGATTAATCAGTGGCGTACCATCAATGTCTGCCAAAATAGGTATGTGAAATTCCATACGAACGCCACTGGTGGCAACAACAAAAAATGTGGTACGCTAACTGATGCCTCTTGATACATAGTACATGTATGCCAAATTTCATCAGAATATCTGAAGTGGTATTACAGATATTAATAAAAAACTATTAATTTTTGAGAACTTTATCACCCTGTATCTCAAAAGTTAGGATGTTTAGGTCATACGTTCATATGAAACTTTCTTCTTAGAATGGGCCCAAGAATCGCCTTCCCAAATATTGACATTCAATCATGAAACACCCTGTATGGTTGGGATCAAAATAGCACTTTCTAGATATTAACATGTGTCTCATAATGCATCCCCTCCGAGGGTGGACCCCCCTCCAACTCCCCCAAAACTGGGTTAACATAATTTTTTAAGCAGAAAAGAAGAAGAGTGCCTAAAAAAGCAGGGGCATGCCAATTTTCAGAGGATTTGATCTGTTATTATTATCACAATTTTAGATAATTTTTTTTACCCTACTTAAGGCTGTAGCTCGGAGGGTGGGCATTTTAGGAGACATGTTTATATGGAGAAAAAGTCGAGGAAAAAGTCTTGGTAAAACTGCATTTAGCATGTGATGTTTTTTTTTCGAAAAATTTTTTTGGTACTTACGTATTTTTGTCTGAAAACACGAATTTGACAATGATAATGTGAACAAACCACTATTTATCGAGATTTTTCAAAAAAAAGATCGAAATTTCGACTCCTTTTCCCCCTTGTGTTGCATGCATGAATTTACAGGTACTTGATGCTCTTCTTATTTTGTCATTGGACACTTTATATACTCATGATGTACTTCAATGACACATTTTTAAACAGAAAATTCAACAGGAAATATGATTTTTATGGTGAGTTTTTCATATTTAGTGAAAAAGCATACCAAATGTCGGCCATTTAATTAATAGTCAACCCAAATACCAGATGTCAAATGTCAACAGAGTGCTTTTGAATAACATTACACACTACACATAAATGATATTTTTCCTTCTTTTCACTAAATATGGATAAATAACAAGAAAATCATATTTCTAGTTGACTCAATAATAGAAAAAAATGTGTCTTACATTGTGATATAAATATATAAATTGTCCAATGATGAAAAAAGAATAAGGGTAAATTGTTTTAAATGCAAACCAGAAGACAGGCGGAAAAGAAGGTGAGATTTGTAACTATTTCACTAAATATCTCAATAAATAATGGTTTGTTCACATTTTCATTATCAAACTTGTATTTTTCAGACAAAAATCGTAAGTACCAAAAAAAATTTTCGAAAAAAAACCCATCACATGCTAAATGCAGTTTTACCTTATCTAATAAATTATTGGACTTGTATAAATTGGCAGTGTGTTCAAGATATGATTTGTTATGAGTTTTGTTATGAATAATAGATTTCAGTTTTCAGTTCTATTTGAAAAACTAATTGACTGGTTTGCAGATAACCAAGTGGATATTCAAACTGGAACACTGGGATATTCATGAATGTCAATTGATTTTATTTGTGGGTTGTTAAAGCTTGATGAAAAGTCTGATAAAATAATTATGTACCAATCAATATATTACATTTACCTAACTCATACAAATAGCCTAAACTGTATGAAAGTAATCACAATATTAAGTCATATAAGGATTAATAGGTGAGTAATTCCATATCTATAGTCTCTCCAGAATGATAGGTACTGAAAATAAATAAATTTTCTCAACAATTTTAGGAAAATGTACAAAGAATAACAGTCCCAGAAAAATGATCCCAACACTATAAATTAATACTCTGTGATTACAGATCTATAATAGTTTTTCATCAATGGAGTGAATTCTTGGTGTAAAAACGTCACAGCAGTGTCAAGTACATTTTTTAGGAACTTTACTCTGGTGAGAGTGGTAAGTTCGGAGTCCTCTCTAGCTAATGTCATGCAGATTTTAGAGTATTCTTATTTCAATGAAGCATGATTTTCTAAATGGAAATCATTCCTAAACCAAAATCTCATATCATTGATAAACTAGAGACCCTATATAGCATATCATAGGCCAAAGTTTGATCTGGTACTCACATGCACGTATTATTGCAATGCATGCCCCAAATATGACAACATTTGATACGACAGATTCACGACTTCTTTTCTTTTCATCTTCGGGATCTCTAGCTCCTCCAAATCCTCCCTGTTGAATTCTTTTCATTTTATTAAACAGAAAGATTGGACAAAAGTGTGAAAAAGAAAACGAACAATGTAGGTTAGTAGGTTTGTTTGTAGGTTAATTCCAGAATCTACTTATTTATGTGATGATAATTAATATAGAACTGCAGAATTACAAGCTTCTGTTGCTATAGTCCTTTGCTATGTCAGTAAAATGATCATAAATGCAATAAAAAGAAAAGAAGACGAATAAGAAAGGTTTCGAGTTTGACATTTGTTATGTGTATTTGTTCATGATTTGTTCACGCTAAAGACCAAACGTCACAATCTTCAACTTCCGAATTTCCCTTCCCTACCTTTTAATATATAAAATCCATATGAAATTACAATCGTATTCGTGATTCTGCTTATTTGAATGGTGTAATTTTTTATTTTTTTATTATTAGTCATGCCGTCAAAAGAACTGTTGGAACTTCAAATTAAAGAACAAGGAGATATCGTACGAAAATTGAAAGCTGCCAAGGAAACGAAAGAGAGGGTGAGAAAATGAAAAACTGTGTGTACAATGTGCATACATGCAACATGCAACAAAATATTGCACATTGTCGCAATTTCTTATAACTATTCAGATGATTTCTCCATCTTTCATAACTCTGAACAAACTGTTCTGCATTTCTTGATTCCCTTTTAAAAATCATTGAATATGGGTAGTTATAAAGAAGTTAACCTGCCAAAATTTGAAATTTTAACTTGAACAATAATTTGAACCCGATTTTGTTCAATAGAGTTAGGGAAACTAAACAACTCATGTGCATAATTGATCCTCAAATTTGTCCTACCATATTCAAATCATTCTTTACTTTTTATAAATAAGTGAACAGTACATACTTTTACTTTTTATATTGAATAATCCTTGATATTTAGATAAGTATATGTTGCAGGCTGGAGTTATGAAACTATGAAACCTTGACATTGTCTATACCTCTATGAATAGTATTTTATTCAGCATTTTTAAAAATTTTCACAGCACTAGAAAAAAATAACCAATTAGGTACCTATTCCAATAATGTATATAAATATTAGAAATCAATGAATGCATCTAATAAATTCCCCTCTTTGGCAAGTTAATTAACCTAAAATATTCTCAGTGTTGCGACGTTGCCGCTTATATTGAAAAGTAGCAACAACTTCGATTTCTTATATGGGACACCCTGTATAATATTCCATTTTCAGATTCTCCCAGAAGGGCTGATTTCATTGACCCATAACACTTGGGGTCTAGCAGTAATAATTACAGAGTAATAGGATGTGAAAAATCGTGAAAAATCGAGATTTTTCAACTTTAGAAATTTTTTGTGTCAAAACTATTCATAATTGGTCAAAACGGTTTCCATGTCCCTATCTTGACTTTTTATGTACTATCAATTGATATTTAATTGAAATAGATACAGGGTGGCCAAAAATCTTAATTCTGAACCACCATGTATTTATTTCAATTAAATATCAATAATTGATAGTGAATAAAATGTTGGGATAGGGACATGAAAACCATTTTGACCAATTATGAATAGTTTGGACAGAAAACATTCCTAAAGTTGAAAAATCTCGATTTTTCACATCCTATAACTCTGTAATTATTACTGCTAGACCCCAAGTGTTATATTATGTCAATGAAATCAGCTCTTCAGGGAGAATGATATACAGGATGTCCCATCAAAAAAACCAAAGTAGTTGCTACTTTTCAATATAAGCGGCAACGTCGCACTGAGAATATTTTAGGTCGATAGAACACAACTCTTTTTAGAATGATCCTGAGTTGTATTCTCCAAAATAAATAAATATGCCATCCACCGTGAATCAGCCTGTATTTTAAGTGATTCTAAATGATAATTCTTCATTAGTTTTTGTAAAAAATAATCCCTTGTAACACTTTTCGAAATTTTAGCCCATAAAGTTACATGTTTAGTGAAAAAGCAAATTTCCTGTCTTGACAGGCGATGAAAATATTGAATTCATATCTACAGGGTGTCCCATAGGTAATGGATCAAAAGAAGTGGGGTGGTAGGGGGGTTCATTTGTAATCAAACTAACGGTATATGTTGTCATCAAATTGTTGATGGTTCAGAAGTTGTTCAATTTTTCTGAAAAATGCGACCCATTCGAAAAATATCAATAACAAAATGGCTGTTTTTAATAACCCCATATGTTATACCATTTCGGAATCTGTATAGGTCGCTTGCACGAAGACCGACCCTGGAGGCAAAATAATGAAACACAACATCATTCTTCTGTGAATTATTGAAACACAACCTCACTTTTTTATTTGTTTACAGAGGAATCAAAAGGTTGAAATAGTTTTTCCACAATATTTTGGCATACGAATCGTGTTTCTTGCGTTATTCATTAATTCAAGCATGCCTTCACATTGTGCTGTTATACAATGCACAAAAAATGCAGCAAGAGACTAGGGAATATGATTTTTCAGATAAATAGTAATCTCACATAGTTAGCATTATGAAATGTTGTCATTCCTTATTAAAATTCCTTCTGCCTTCTGCCACTTCTGCAATACAAGCTAATGCTGCTAATAGATTGAAAATGTCTACAACACACACGATCGTCAGCATGTCAGACCAGTCCTACCGATTGATTGCATGAATCCAATCTTCTTGCATTATTCTAGAAATTTCAGGTATATTTCTATTAGCTGATCCTATTGCAGAAGGAATTCCGATGAGAAATCAGAGAAATAACCAAATTTCAAAAATGAAAACTATGTGAGTGACTATAGTAGGTACTTACTTTTGAATCATAATGTACCATCCGGATTTCTTCATCTTCCGCTGCAGTTTTTGTGCATTTTACAACAGCACACAATGTGATGGCATTAGCGAATTGATGAATAGCGGAAAAATACGATTCATATGCCAAAATAATTGTGGAAAACTATTTCGATCACTTGTAAACAAATATGTTTTGCCTCCAGGGTCGGTCATCTGACAGTTCTTGCACGCGACCTATTAAATGGGCAACTTTTCCATATGATTGGTTATCTTCATAAGGTAGTTTTTAAATCTGCCAGGGACATTTAAAAATCGACTTAAATATTTCATTAAATGACAAAATTCAAGGAAAACAAAATTTTTCTCAGGTAATTGATAAGCAGTAATACATGTCATAAAATTATTTCTGGTGAAAGGTGCATCCATGTGGATGGAATTTGTGAAAGAAAAAATCTCAAATGTGACATAGGTTTATTGTGAAAAAAACATTGATAACTTTTGAATCATCAAAAATTGGATAACCACATATAGGGTTAGTTTGATTCGAAATAACCCCCCTACCACCCCACTTGTTTTGATCCTCGACTTATGGGACACCCTGTATAAGTATATTCAGTTTGTACTCGTGACTGCCTGGCCAGTAAAAACATTCATTGTTATTCTTCATGGATAAATAGTTATTTATTATACAAGGGAAAAAAGTAGTAGATTTTAACTCCAGGTTGTGTTGAGACAAAAAACCGTGAGCTAAAATCTAATATTTCTCCCGTGTATAATACACTATTTTTTTCTGTGACAGAAGAAAGGACGAATCAATATTGAGAAGATATTACATTATTTTGAAATCTGAAAATTATCGACGTGAAATTTTAAGTTTTTAACAGTAGGGTCACCGCGTTGTAGGCATCTTTATCATTCATTTGAAGTAATCAAATATCTGATGTCACTTAATTCTGTCAGTCTAATACTGTAATTTGATTTCAAAAAATTGCGAATTTTGTGATTGTTTAGTAATATTCGTAACCGCGAAGTCGAATGGAAGATAAAAGGACTTGCAGTTCTTTCTCAGAGACGGTATTATTGACTCATTTTTCGGAACTATAGCACAACAAAAGCCATCAACAGTGTATTGTGTATATATGTAATATATATCCGGGAAAAAAGTACTCACTTTTTTCCCACGGGAAAAAAGTAATTTATGAAATGTGACATTTTATAACCCGCCAACAGGGATGACATGCCAAACTTTTTTCCCGTCACAGAAAAAATGTATTGTAAAAGCTCCTTAGAGTGAGCACTTCGAAATAAAATCGTCACTTGTTTGATATCATTTTGTTTGCTAATGTTTATTTTTTTATATTTTAAGATCTGAACAATTGGTTTGAGAGAAGAAAAAATGTTTCGATCTATTTATTCCTTGTCACGGCCTGTGGGATTTGTTAATAGGTGTTCTTACACTGCCAATTCATTGCTCAAGGGGCAACCACAGGTCAGTGAAAGCTAATCTTTTATGTAACACTACGAATTTACTGAATGTAATTGTCTCACTAATTATTATTGATACATTTACTGAAAGTTTCTGGCAATAAGAATGCATATGATTTATCCATCCTTGGAGACCTTGATCTCAATTTTTCAAATTTAGGGTGAGGTTTTACTTTAGTTCTAAATGGATATTAAAAAAAATGTCAACTACTACTTGGGTCACAAATATGTATATCACTGGGTATATCATTTTTATCATAATTATCTACCATTTTACATAGTAAATGATTTTACGAACAAGTAGAAATAAAAAAAACATCAATTAAATTGAACATTTTGGCACTATGTTGATGGAAAAACAAACACAATAGCTAAATCATTTCCTCTAGTCCAAGAGTAGCCTGCAAATTCCGACCTGGCCTATTAGAAGTATCTGGAGAATGAAAAGACAGAACATTCTGAAAATTGGGATTCTTTGATAATTCATTCTCTATCCGTCTAAAATATTTGCATAGGTACAGTGTTGCCACTTCTATCAGAAACAACTAGCAACTTCGCTATTTCTAATTTAGCACCCTATATTTTATTGCATTTTTATATTCTTCCTGAAGAGCTGATTTCATCAGTGCATCACACTTTGGGTCTAGCAGGAATGATTATAGAGATATAGGGTGTTCAAAATCGAGATTTTTTCAGTTTTAGGATTTTTTCGTGTCGAAACTATTCATTATCGATCAAAACGGCTTACATGTACCTATCTTAACTTTTGATTCACTATCTACTGACATTTAATTGGAAGAGATACAGGGTGATCAGAATTCTGAATCGTGAAGCACCCTGTATTTTATCCAATCAAATTTTAGTAGATAGTGAATCAAAAGTTGAGATAGGGACATGTAAGCCGTTTTGATCGACAATGAATAGTTTGGACACGAAAAAATCCTAAAACTGAAAAAATCTCGATTTTGAACAACCTATATCTCTATAGTCATTCGTGCTAGACCCAAAGTGTGATGCATTGATGAAATCAGCTCTTCACGAAGAATTTGAACATGCAATAAAATACAGGGTGTTCCATTTGAAATAACAAAGTTGCTAGTTGTTTCTGATAGAAGTGGCAACACTGTATCGATGAAAATATTTTAGACGGATAGACAATGTTCGATTACCAAAGCATCCCAATTTTCAGAATGTTCTGTCTTTTCGTTCTCCAGATACTTCTCATTGACCATCCACCGTGGATCACCCTGTATATATGTCCCAAAGGGATTTAAAAACATTGTATTTCATCCAAAAAGCACCTGTGTTAATCACTATCATGAGCAAACTGGTACTTTTCTGTGAACTTGCACTCAATTTCGGGATTTGATAACGATATAAGAACAATACCATCCCATACCAATTGAATGATAGATTGTAAAAACCACTGCACAGCGATTTATTTGCTGCTATTATTCCGGAGATACTTCCGTCATATGATGACAAGTTGAAACAAAAAGCAAATAAAAAGAGATAATGTTCCCTTTTGCAAATATCAAAAAGTCCTGCGATTCAAACTGATCTAGTGACAGAGCGTCAATATTTCCGAGAATATTTCCCCCCTGTTGAAAGATAATATCCGATTGACCAGTGTAAAACTAATGTGGTGGTCGCACTACAAGTATTCAAATTTGATTCAAATCCACATGCTAAGTTACACACTGGTCCATGGGTCCATCGGATATTATCTTTCGACAGGGGCGGAATATTCTCGGAGATATTGACGCTCTGGTACTAACTTAGATCATATTGAAGGGTGGCACAAGTAGGTTTTTGATTCAATTGGTATCGAATGGCATAATTTTAATCTCGTTTTCAAATCGTGAAATTAATTGCAAATTACCTCATAGGAAGGTGCCAGTTTTAACTGCTAGATCTCATAACTAAGAGATCCAGGATGAACAGAGTGGTCCCAATTGTCAGCAGGAGCGAGACATTACTGTTTCGACCCACCAGATGGCAGCGCCATACAGTGTGTGGCGCGATCTCTGTATCCTACCATAGAGCGTTACCACTAAATGGCTACAACATGACTTTTATTTCATGTTATTCCCTGTGCCAGTTTTAAAGCATTTCGCTCGTCATAGTGATAGGCACAGAAGCAGTTCGATAAAATACAATGTTTTTACATGCCTTTGGAACATATAATATTTTCACAAAAGAGAGAAACTTGAAGTCTTTCGTATACATGGAGAAAAATATATTGTTGGTTTGTTGATTTTTATCAAAAACTTTACAAATGGGATACAAAATGGGACAATCGAATGAACTACTAGGCGGGGTGGAAAGTTCTCATCGGCCCTCCCTGTAATTGTAAATATTTCGTTATTTTTTATTTCAGATAGCAGAGGAAGTTGCAAAACTTTTAGAGTTGAAAGTACAGCTTGGAAATGTCGAGGATGGAAATAACATACCGGGTAATCAAAAATTCACCCTCAAAACTCCGAAAGGAACAAGAGATTTTGCCCCGGAGCAAATGGCTCTGCGATTGAATGTCTTAGACAAAATCGTATCAGTTTTCAAAAAACACGGAGCTGAAACCATCGACACACCAGTTTTTGAATTGAAGGTAGGATTAAAAAATGTCAGGCTCTGAGTTTCATTTCCAATATCAGTTTTTGATTTCAGGAAGTGTTAACTGGGAAATATGGTGAAGATTCCAAACTCATTTATGACCTTAAGGACCAAGGAGGTGAAATACTTTCTCTTCGTTATGACCTCACAGTACCGTTTGCTAGATACTTGGCAATGAACAAAATAACAAACATCAAACGTTACCACATAGCAAAAGTTTATAGACGCGATAATCCTTCCATATCCAAAGGGCGTTACCGGGAGTTTTATCAATGTGTATGTAGAAAAATTCAAATCATAACCTGATTAATTAAAACATGGTTGGTAAAAATCATGTTCAAAGTTCAGTTATATCTTACTGAACTGTATTTGAGATGAATTTGAATATTGTTGATCCACTTCTGAAATCATTTTATAAAAGAAAAGTGGACTGCACATAACATATAAACAATGCCCCTCAGGGGCTCACAACTTGTGAGTACGGGAATGGTGAACCCGAGATACCCTAGCGGAATATTCACCATACTTCAACTTATCTTGGGTAATATCCTCTAATCTTCCCTTTTTCATTCTATCCTATAGGTTGCGTGCACGATTTCCGACCCTGGAGATGAAATATTGAAACATAACCTCACTCTTCTGTGAAACATTGAAACACAATCTCACTTTTTTTATTTGTTCACAGAGGAATCGAAGGATTGAAACAGTTTTTCACAATATTTTGGCATACGAATCGTGTTTTTTTGCGCTATTCATTAATTCAAGCATGCCTTCTCATGCTGTTGTATGATGCACAAAAAATGCAGCGAGAGACGAAGGAATATGATTTTTCAGGTAAATAGTAATCTCACATAATGTTCATCATACAATTTTGTCATTTCTTAATAAAATTCGTTCTGCCACTTCTGCAAAAGAAGCTAATACTGCCAATAGATGGAAACTGTCTACAACACACACGATCATATTTCGTCAGCATGTCAAACCAGTCCTCCCGTTTGATTCCATGAATCCAATTTTCTTGCATTATTTTAGAAATTTCACGAGTATTTCTATTAGTTCCTATTGCAGAAGGAATTCCGATGAGAAATTACCAAATTTCAAAATGAAAACTACATGTGAGTGACTATAGTAAGTACTTACTTTTAAATCATAATGTACCAACTAGATTCCTTCGTCTCCCGCTGCATTTTTTGTGCATTGTACAACAGCACAATGTGATGACATGCACCAAATAATGAATAGCCGAAACACACGATTCGTATGCCAAAATAATCGTGAAAAACTATTTCAATCACTTGTGAACAAATAAGAAAAGTGAGGTTGTATTTCAAAGTTTCAATGTTTCACCTACAGGGTCGGTCATCTGACAGTTCTTGCATTCAACCCATCGGCCTTTCTTGGTCAACTTCTCTTTCAATTTCCTCTTCTCCTCCAAGCCCTACCTCACCATCAAGTGATGTGGGGAGGACAGATCGCGACCGCCCGACAGATGAAGCATTTTGGGACCATCTTTGCTGTCTTGCGCCAGATTGGACAATAATTTGTCGACATCTGTGGCAAAGTTGGGGCGATTTGTTGATATCTGTCTAGGTGGCCGAGGACTGGTCAACGAGGCTCTGGCAACCTAATCCAAGCTGTGGGAAACAGGGCGACATCTCAGAGTAAACAGCCTTAGCGCTGTGCAGGGGGGCACCACAGGACTGGACCAACCCCTTTTCCCGTTACTCGTAGGAGAAGGAAAACTTTGGGCCTTCTTCGTAGACGAGAATAGGGATCGGAAGAGTAATCTTCAAGAACCTGAACGAAAATGGTCATTCATATTGAAGTGGCCCTTAACGAGCACCATGAGTCGTATATGGTAAAATTGATAACGGCGTGTAGGTGAGATACAATGGCCTAAGTGTAGTCGGAGACATCGGTCAAACGAGCCTACAAACGGGGTGGAGTGTTATGTGGGTATACCCTGGAGTCAGGGGACTCACACAATATCAAATGGGGGGACCAGACCCATATGATGACCAAGGATTTTAACCACCTCGACGAGAAACAATCATAAACAATGACAAATATCAACAGCTGACGTAATCAAAATCGATATAGAATGACAGGTGACACGTTCTGTTCGTAGTCATACCCTTCAACAACTTTGAACAGCGCATTGGCTCATTATTTGCAACAAAAATATATCTTGATGATATGACGAATCTTTTGAGGTCTGTGAGTAACAACATAGTGTAATTAGTTTGAATCTTCTCTTGAAGATGCAAACATAGGCTAGAGCATTCGACTTCTGGGGAGACATTCCTTCTTGCATAAAAAACATCTGAAAACAAACTTCTAATATATTCAGAATTACCGATCACTACCCTTCGCTACTCAACAAAAATTAGTTCACCTTGTCGTTCATAGATACCGCCCCCTGCTTAATCGATTTTCTGGCTTCATTACTCTCATAAGGATGGTCCATCTTGTTAGTGTAACCTGTAAATAAACAAGGATGAAATCCACCCAGTTTTCGAATGCCATTTTTAGGACTTTGATATTGCCGGTGCGTACGACCCGATGATCCCAGACGCGGAATGCGTGAAAATAGTGTACGAAATCCTCACCAAACTCGAGATGACGCCGTTCGTGATCAAACTGAACCACCGCAAGCTTCTGGACGGCATGTTCGAGGCCTGCGGCGTGCCGCAAGACAGCTTCAGGGCCATTTGCTCGGCCGTCGACAAGCTGGACAAGTCGCCATGGGAGGAAGTGAAAAGAGAGATGGTGTCGGAAAAAGGTTGGTACAGCACCCCTTCTTCTGGTTGGCCGATACAGGGGTCTTCCACAAAGTTACTTAATTCACAGGGTTCGTGAGTATTTAGGCAGGAGGAAGAATGGTTGTGTGTAGACATTGAAGGCATTTCCAAATACATAATATATCTATTCTGCAATTCATCATATATACATGTTTTTTCACACATTGTTGGATAGGTACACTCACTGTTATACAGTTTCATTGAACATATCAAAAAAAATTGATAAACATATGACCTTATAACACCAAATGTTCACTAGGTATTGTATTTTGAGCAATTACTAATAACTGACTGACTGACACTGAAGGGTGCATTGAAATAAGTGCAAATATTTCACACCCTGATGATGCTCGACGTATGGCACTAATAGAAAAAATATAGGGCTCGAAATAAAATTTGGGGTCAGACCCTTTTTTTCAACCAAAGTTCTACACTGTAGAAATTCTGACGTCACATCTGTTGAAATTTCCGTGCGAAAGGCACAATCACGCGGAATTCAATCATTTGAATGATTTCAAAGTAGCGTCCTTGATTTTTTCTCGTTTTTTGTTTAATTTTCGGGATGACATTTCTCGTTAAATAGAAGAATTAGAAGAAATCTGATATCATGGGAATATTCGTGAGGCTGTATCATATCGATGTGCTGAATATATGTACTTATTTAAAAAATACCTCCTATATAAAGGTGGGTCAAGGTCGATGGTACCTTGGACGTTTACAAGGAACGGGACATTGGATCATTCTGAAAATTCGGTTACTCAAGTAGTTGCTCTTGGTCTATTGATCTCAAATATTTTCAGCAATGTACCTGATATGTGGTCATAAAAGTTGAATTAATTATTTCTCTTATCTCGTTCATTCCTTCTCACAAATAGTTCCCACTCATTTTTCTGTTATTCACTTGAGATACCTTTACGGATTAAAGTCTCTGTCAAAATGTGCTCAGGTCAACTAGTGGCCTATTATAGTGACTATTTGTTGAAGTAGGCAACTTATAATAAACATATTTTCTCTATCAGCAATAGAAAATATTCCTTATACCAATACCAACGATTCACACCTCGCAGGCGCTTTTCACATTGGATTCTTCTCAATAAAACTAATTATTTTTTATATTCAATACAATGTCTACTTTCTAATACCGGTTCGCGTAATAATTTTGGTCAAGATTCCCGTTGATTCCAGGTCTCTCAGAAGAGTCAGCAGACAGGATAGGAGAGTACGTGCGATTGAACGGCAAGAGCGAGTTGGTTGAGAAACTGTTGAAGGACGAGAATCTGTCGAAGAACAAGACGGCGGTAGAAGGGCTGGAAGCTATGCAGCTCTTGTTGAGGTACTGCGAGATTTACGGAACTGGGGATAGGGTTTCGTTCGATTTGAGTTTGGCTAGAGGGCTGGATTACTATACTGGAGTTATCTATGAAGCTGTACTACAATCAGGTGAGTGATTTTTTGCTATTTCAATTTTTTATGTCAATTCGTTCACCCAGTGTATTTTTCGCAATTTTTATTGTCTTTCGGATGTTGCATCATAGCATAGTGGCGATATTCACCTAGAAGAAGCTCATGTTTAGAGAAACACTAATTGGTATTATGAATAAAAAACTTCAAGTCATTGCACCAACAACCATTTTTTTTTTATTTCTTGTCAATGTTGTCAACTTTGAGATACCCTTGACGCCACTAACGATGTAATTATTATATTGTCCTACATTTTTTTCTGGGTTTTTGTTGGGATAACCACAGATTAGGTCAGCTCACCCACATTACTATGGAATGGGGCATTTCATCTTGGGATCATTACTTCAGTATGATGAATTTGTTGTTATATTAGTGGACTGCACCATTTTTGCTATTTCCATAATGAGATTTCTTGCTTGAAACGTGACAACGCCGCGTTTCTTATACCGGGTGGCTACGGAAGTATTGCCTACGGAATATCTCAGTTATTGTATGAAGTAGGTTTGTGAAATTTGGAGCGTCGATATAATGACATAGGAGCTAGAATTTAAGCATATTGACATGTCGAAGTCAACTTCCGGTCTGACCGGAAGTAACATCAACTTTATTATTTCAAATGGAAACCCTATTTTTTTCTCTTTTCGCTTTATTCAGCATTCAATTCCCTTCCTAATGACATATCACAAGTTGGTATCTAACCAGAAACTGAATCAGAAAAAAATTATTATTGAAATTCACCGAGTAGGCTGTGGAAGCTAAATGAAAGCCAAAAATTGAAAAGTTGGCTATGGAAACCATACGTCACTTGATAACAGTTGCTACTACTGTGATATTTTATTTTCATTCGTCGGCGTTATGAAAAGCCGCCAAAAAAAATATTGGAAAAATTGTGAAAAAAACAATACTCTGTAGGTCCATAACTTAAATAGGAACATACAACTTTTTCTTGCCTGTACTATTCAGCATAACCATTCCTTTCTAATGATATAATAGAAAGTCATTTTTTGAAATGAAATACCAAAAAATCCAATTTTTTTTTTCGATAAATCTGTTTTTTTGTTATTTGAAGAATAATAATTGGATTTTTTGGTATTTCATTTCAAAAAATGACTTTCTATTATATCATTAAAAAGGAATGGTTATGCTGAATAGTACAGGCAAGAAAAAGTTGTATGTTCCTATTCAAGTTATGGACCTACAGAGTATTGTTTTTTTACCAATTTTTCCAATATTTTTTTTGGCGGCTTTTCATAACGCCGACGAATGAAAATAAAATATCACAGTAGTAGCAACTGTTATCAAGTGACGTATGGTTTCCATAGCCAACTTTTCAATTTTTGGCTTTCATTTTGCTTCCACGGCCTACTCGGCGAATTTCAATAATAATTTTTTTCTGATCTAGTTTCTGGTTAGATACCAACTTGTGATATGTCATTAGAAAGGGAATTGAATGCTGAATGAAGCTAAAAGAAAAAAAAAAGGGGTTTCCATTTAAAATAAGAAAGTTGATGTTACTTCCGGTCAGACCGGAAGTTAACTTCGACATGTCAATATGCTCAAATTCTAGCTCTTATGTCATTATATCGACGCTCCAAATTTCACAAACCTACTTTATACAATAACTGAGATATTCCGTAGGCAATACTTCCGTAGCCACCCGGTATGTCGATTCATCATTGTCAATACGCAATTTGACAGCCTCGTCATTTTTCGTCATCATTGCGTTAGTTTTGAAGTTGAAGGTAGTTCACATTAATTTTCTCAATGTTCATCGTTGATTAGTTTAATTCAGTGCCATTATCATGTCTCATGAAAGGATAACAATAACAATGGGATAACCATAAATTTTCCTCAGTATAAGTCTGTGGCATCAACAGAGATATTCGATATGCTGTTAGCTGTATATACACAGTGCTTCCTTATGGGGTAAATAACTGATCTACTATTTACATGAAACTTATTGTCGTTGAACCATTGTGTGCTAAATACGGAGACAGAATCTAGTGAGCTGAAACTACTGGTCTGCTCTATAGCTCACTTGGGTGTATGACCACCAGAGGATGTTACCGTATCGGACGAAATGATCTTCACTTTTTTCTAGAAAATGTTCGAAATTTGTGGTTATGCAAGTTGTCAGTGTCAAGAGCTGTCGTGCCATCGTGACTTGTATTGTATTTTCCCCTAAAAAAATCTTTCTCTTTCAATTTTCGATGTTCTAATATTCCTTTCGTTTATTGTTTTCTGTTATTGTGCTCCCAGTGTTATAGTAGTTTATTCTGATTGATAATTTGTCACAAACTCTGTCTCTCAATTATTTTGCCTACCAGAACTTGTGAAACCGTCTCCATTCATGGATTTCCAAGTGATATTTCTTTGTGACATAAGTGGATACATTTGATTTTGAGTGTTACAGACTCGTTACAAGTAAGATAATATCAGAGCCCTGATCAAAAACTGATAATCGATACTACTGATTCTACCTCTCATTTAAATTAGGTGTTGAACGTTGCAAAATTGGGGACTATGGTAGTGTCTGTAGCAACCCTTTTGGGATGGAATGATTTTTTGAATTTTTGAGTGACTGAGTGACCGTGACTGAACTCAAACTCACTGCCGAGAGCACCGCTCAACTCATTTACGATTTTCAAGGTTATGTAGGTTCGACAGGAAAACAATTGAAATAAGTGTTTCCTCGAGTTGACCGTATGGCGGCACTACTGTATCGGCCACAGGAACCTGTAGGTGATTTCCCTCGTTTGAGCAGACCAGATACTACAGATCACTAGATTTTTTCCCATATTTAGCAGACAATGGTTGAACTTTTGTATTTATGTATACCAAATATGTAAATAGAACAAACAGTATTGGTTTCTACATGCGGCCATATTCAAAATTTACCTATCCTTGTAGAGTTGTTTCCCTTTGTGACTTTCTGTCTCTATTGGAGTTGTACTCAACAGAATTCAATACATTCCACAAATTTAACTTAGTTTGACCAGGGTTTGACCTACATTGTTGCCAACAAATAACACAAAATGTTTGACCCTTCCTAATTTGATCAATAGGAACAGAAATTCACGAACGAAAACAATCCACAATCCATTGTTTCTGTTTGCCATCCAAACTCGATAGGTTTGTTCTTGTTCGAAAAATAAACAGTCCGAAACCATCAGGAGCGTGCGCAGTTTCACAAAAATGTTAGTATTTTTTATGTTTCGTGGAACTGAGCATGCGTTCAATGGTTTTGGACGGTTTATTTTTCGAACGAGAACAAACCTATTGATTGACAGGAGGGCGGGTCTTTGCATAGATTGATTAACATTCAGGTCAGTGATTTGACTTGAAGAAAATCACTGCCTCACTGGGTATGCAGCTAGAGTTGAGAAAGAAAAAACAATTCTTCCCTATCTGTCTTTGTCTTCAGGTTCCAAGGTCAATATAAAACTCGTTAGCATGTTCTTCTTCTCCATTTCTTCTCCATTTCTTCTCATTTCCAGTGTTGCCAACATACGATTTTCATCAATTTATGTTGAAACAAGACAAGGACAGATGGGGAAGATATTTTTTCTCTCTCAACGCTAGCTGAACTATTCTATTCAAACCACTATTTCAGATGAATCACAAGATGACGTTTCGGTGGGATCAGTGGCTGGAGGAGGGCGATACGACAATTTGGTGGGAATGTTCGAATCCAAACACAAACAAGTACCTTGTGTGGGCGTGTCTATAGGCGTGGAAAGGTTATTCGCAGTCATGGAGGCCCGACAGGCTGCCTTGCAGGTTAAACAGAGGACCACGGAAGTTGAGGTCTATGTGGCCACTGCACAGAAAAACCTTTTGGAGGAGCGAATGAAACTTTGCAATGAATTGTGGGAAGTGGGTTTGAAGGTGAGAAAATTTGATCTTAGGAATGTTTATTTCAGTTCTGTGTGTAGTTATTTATGTAATGATCATGCTGGTTTTTATTCTAGGTGGAGCATTCCTACAAGAAAAATCCCAAACTTCTAGTGCAACTGCAGCACTGTGAAGAAAATAGTATCCCTTTGGCTGTTATACTAGGTGAATCTGAGCTGAAAAATGGTGTTGTGAAATTGAGGGTAGTATCAACTCGAGAAGAGATAGAAGTAGCAAGAGCCTCTTTAGCTGATGAAATCAGAAAGCAGCTTGCACCAGTTTGTCAAACTGGGGCAACTTAATTTGGAATCAGGTCATATAGCACTAGCAAACTTTTTTATCTAATTTTTTATTACTTTTTCACTAATTTAGTGAAGTTGTTATTATTCATAATAATTTATTATTACAACCAAAGGCTTACCATATTTTGGAAACATCAATGAGTGTGAATTGTATTAACTGGAATATAATTCAATTCAAAAGGCCTTTTCATTTAGATGACAAATGACTATCTCTGTTAACATATCGCATCCAACGACAGTGGCGGCCATTTTCACTGAAACACTTACACCACAGTACCACACTCCTCAGTAACGAATAAGTAACGTTTTTTGGAATTAAATTATTATAATACAATTAATACACACCAGGAATATAAGAACAAGAATACTATGTTGTTATTGTTGTTTCTCAATGAGGAATGCCCATGGTGGTTGACACTGTTGACATTTGACAGAACGTCAATAATACCCGCCATATTCGAAATGGCCAATCAGGATTTTGTGTTGGAACTATAGCCAATGAGACTTCACCTTTGCATTACCCAATGAATTGTTGGATCTAAAAACGAGCGCATGCGTCTTAAAAATATATCTAGATGAAAAGGCCTATTGATGAAATAAAAACTATCAAGAAGTCTTTGGAATATGAAATTTACAATATAGGTTTCAATTTATTTATCTCATAGTTTTTTTCTATAAGAGCAATGTCTGCTGACGTCACAAGTCACAACATGGCGCACTCGTCGTTTTCATCAGCTTATCGGGGGGCAAACAGAGCTGTGTGTGAATTTTGATTTTATTATTTCTGACCCATTGGTGATTTTGTTGAACTTGTAGATATTATACAAGAAGAATGTGTACATTTCTTCAAAAATGGGTATCTATTGAGGTATATTACCATTAGGTATATTAGAGCTGAACTCAAGTAAATCTAGTAATTTAAAATTGGCAAATGAACCAATTTGAACTCTTCTTTGGACTCATTCACTTCTCTCACAGGATTCATCATGAATGAATTAAGGAACATGTCAATAAATTGATGCTGCAGGTATTATATTTTAGTGGTAAATGTGCAAGAAAGTTACATGTACCCTAATGGAAAATGTGTATGCTTGTCCCCCCATCAGCTGTTCAATGGCCGACATATGACGTCACTGACAATGCTCTGAACAAAAATGTCTCATTCTTCACAGAAAAATTGAACTATACCCTATTAGAGAAAAAGAAGCTTCCTGTAAGTGAATCTTAGTTTTATATCAGTTACCAATTTTTGATATACAATAAATCATCAGGTCATCATGTTTATTATTTTATTTCATTCAATGTTAAGAAAAATCACAATGTCATTGGCATATTACAAAAAGTAAACTAGAATCATCTAATAACAAAAAAACTTTCCAAGTCAGTGGATCAGTCAGTGTAATTGAATCATCCTCTATGGTATCTCAATATTATTTGGAAAAAAGTAATAATTCCAAAATTCATGATAGACAGCCATATTTATACTGTTTGAAATTGAAGATACTCCATCTATTAACCAGTTAATATTCCAGATGTACAGTACCGTTCAGGGGTCTCCTGAACAACAGGACATGTGGTTCAGGAGTGTGCAACATATAATGTACCCAATTAGGGCTTTGCTGAACTCCTAAATTTCTCCATTCAGTTTCTGTCATCAAATGTGGTCTAGGTACCAATTTGGCTACATCTAATGGTAGAATTACATGACGATATTCATAGTGTTCATCACAATATTTTTCAGAATATTGGATATTCTCTGCTGGCATTCTGTAAAAATAAATTATGTTCATTATGGTACATAGAATATCAGTTTTTAGTTTTTTACATATTGATACAACACAATACTCACTTTTAAATCTATAACTATCTCATTATATATTCAACGCATTAAACAGATCTTGTGAATATTTTTCAAATAATTTGGGTTCTCATCAGTTTTCATAGTTTTTCATTTCAAAAGTGACATGAAATAACCTCAAAAACTCGTTTCTTCTTATTTTATATCTCATCTTTTTGGGCTTTCTCAGTTAGTTTCCTTTGCTTTCAGGGTACTTAGCCAGTTTATTCTTATCTTATATTGTATCCACAGGCCACCACTGAGACGGAGAGGCAAGCAGTCAGCTGACTAATTGAATAGATTGAATAGGTGTCAAAAACAATGTTTTTGAAGAAATTTAATTTTCAAAAATTCTACTCGGGAACTAGAAAAGTAGGTAATCTTATATTTTATGCATTATAATGGAGAAAATAATATTCATCTTCGTATTATTTCAGCTAAGCTCCGAGGTGGATAAGGCTACACAAGCAAAATATGCAAAAAATCAAGAAACTATATTTGACAAAATCATTTCCAAAAAGATTCCTGCGGACATTATATTCGAGGATAATCAGTGTCTTGCATTCAATGATGTTAATCCACAGGCCCCAACGCATTTTCTTGTGATTCCAAAGAAACAAATTCCTAGATTAGATGATGCTACTGATAATGATAAACAGGTAATAAGAAATATTATCTCACTATTCATCACCCTGATCTCAGGGTTATCTCACCTCATCAGATAATTCAGATATACCATCAGGGTGTTATAAGTATGTGGCCAAACTTCAAGGGCCGATTATTTGGTTTGTTTCCAATAGGGTCCCTTGATGTAAACTGATGTATTTGTCATACTTTAATGTCAATTTCCATCAAGGGACCCTAGTTTTCAAGATACAGAGGGTGTTGAAGTTGGAAGTGTTAATTGTTGTTTTGGTAATTTTGCACTTATCATGTGATGGGTTTTTTCTGAATTTTTTTTTTGTACTTAAGTAATTTTTTGTAAAGCGAATTTGATAATGAAAATGTGAACAAACCATTATTTATCAAGATATTTCACTATAAAGTTACAAATTTCTCCTTCTTTTCCGCCTGTCTTTGGATGGCATTTAGAACAATTTGCCCTTCTTTTTCCATCATTGGACAATTTATATATATCACACAATGTTGGACACATTTTTTTATTATATGAGTCAACTAGAAATATGATTTTCTTGTGAATTTATCCATGTTTAGTGGAAAGAAGGAAGAATATCATTTGAAATAATGGCATGTGTAATGTCATCCCAAAGCAATCTATTGACATTTGACATCTGGTATTTGGATTGCCTATGGATTAATAAATGGCTGTCATCTGGTATGCTTGCTCACTAAATAGGAAAAACTGGCCATAAAAAACATATTTCCTGTTGAATTTTCTAGCTTAAAATGTGTCATGGAAGTACATCATGAGTATATAAAGTGTCCAATGACAAAATAAAAAGAGCAAGTATCTGTAAATGCATCCAACACTTAGGGGAAAGTAAGGCAAAATTTCGAACTTTTTCTTGAAATATCTCGATACATAGTGGTTTGTTCACATTTTCATTATCAAATTCGTGTTTTTCAGACAAAAATACATAAGTACCAAAAAAAATTTTGAAAAAAAAACCATCACATGATAAGTGCAAAATTACTGTTGTTTTTCATGATTACCCTGTATAAAGCTTTCATAATGGCAAAATTTAGTCTGGTTGGTGTCTGAAAAAGTCTTAGAATTTCAGAATGATACTCATTAATGAGGGCACCTATGGGGCACCTGCATTAAAATTTGGAATGCAATCAATTTTTCATTATTTCCTTATAGAAACTAGGTGATATACAAAAATTCAATAGGGGACAAGAAAGATGTATTTTCAATTGTTTAATCTGATGAAAATATAGAATTTGAAAAAAAAAACTAAGATGTATATAGGTACCTTTTATTTACCATAAATATCAAAAAGGTAACCCACTGGGACGCCACTGGAATCAGTATTTGGAATCTAATTACACTGAAATAAGCTTATTCTGTACTGTCAACAAAATCACCAAATTTCATTGAAATTGGGAAACAGGATTTTGAATTATTGATAAAAAAACGATTTTTTATTGAAAATGAAGCATCTCTGGACCATTTTATATAAACTTTTCATCTTAGAATCACCCAAATAATCACCCCTTGAAGTTTGATCACATATACTTGAATTACACCCTGTATTTTATTGATTTTTGAGCATTATTATTATCTGCATCAGGTGCTTGCCCATGTACTTTTGACTGCCAAAACTCTTGCCCAGGAACGTTTACCCAATGGATATCGGCTAGTCATCAATAATGGTCCAGATGGCTGTCAATCTGTCTACCACTTACATATTCACATTTTGGGTGGAAGACAAATGGGTTGGCCTCCAGGATAATTTCCTACACTGTCATGTGAGATATTCTATTTTTAAGGGTTAACAAACAAGATGTGTATTTTGATATTCAAAACAAAATCTTAGATTGTTCCTATTGAAACATAACATATTTTCTAAAGGAAGTATTTCCAAGAAGTTTTGAAAAAATCCATTACCAACCTCCTTTCCCTATTCTCCCTTAGGTATGCACAACCGAATACCATCATAGGGATTCCCTTTAGTGCGCTCTTAGAGATAAAAAAGTGGTTCAAGGAAATATTTTGATACTAAAATAATTGAATGTTAATATTGTTGATGCCACTTTGTTTATTAAGTCACTTCCAGTTGTGGATAAAATTTCCTTCATGCAATTAATTCAAAACACCCTGTATTATTGGAAATCTTTGATTGCATACATAGTGGAAGGAGAAGATGGTGTGCTCAACAGAAAGCTCAAACTCGTCTTGCATGACGTCAACTGGGATCAAGGTCAGGGATATAACTGTCATTGGTATTATTTGTCTTCCTGATTGATGTCTGGAACTTCAGATATTATATAAGTACTAAAATTGTATGAAATAATTTCGAAATGCCCACTTGTTCCGTTTCTGGTTATGGAAATTCCAACTAACATACAAAAGGCACAGATTTTGAATTTTTCTGCTTTTCCAAGAATGGAGACCTAATGAAACAATGGAAGCTTGCTGCCCACAGAATATAAACTCAAATAATGGTACCTACCTTATATTCCTCATATCCTCATTCCAAAGTATTCTCCTATCATATTATCACATTTATATTACAGCACGTATTTTTTCGAAACATTTCCATGCAAAATGTTCCCAAACAACTGCGAAAGTACGGTTCTTGACAAAAAATCACAAATATTTGAAACAAGATGCCATTTCTACAGAACATCTTCCGTCGAATATCAAGTAAGAAATATCTGAAAATGAATTCAAAACTCTTAATTTCCCACATAATATAAATTGCAGCAAAGATGTGAATAACTAAACAGCAAAAATTGATACTCCTGTTGTCGATGTCAGAGCAGAAGCAACGTCAACGTCGTTAACTGCTGAATTTGAATCTGTCAGAATCGAACCAGTAGTGGATTATTCAGATGGGATTGGCAATGCATGATAATTCGTATGTATTTGCTATTTGCGATTGCAAATTACCTCAAGATCACAATTTCCAGAATCAATGAAATAGTAAAATCGAAGGAATAGGTACCTGTTTATATAATATAAATTGACCTATTTCTAAACAGATCGAGAAACTCATAGAATTTCAATAAACATGATTGAATTCATTGCACAAGCCCATGGCAACGGTATCTGCCTGTGACTAGCAGCTGATTGGTATCCCAGATGACGTCACATAATATGCGCGTAGGCACACCATCTTCTCCTTCCACTATGATTGCAGATCATTTTGCAGTGGTATGCTTTTTCATATGTAATACCACAAGTGATACTATTTTGCCGGAAATATTCAGCGATTGTTAGGACAGCTTGTTGCCTAATAAAAAGCTGACTATTATTTTCTTCATAATTCCATCAAAAGTACCATGTATTTTGACTATGTGATGACACCTTTATGAGACCATATGGACATTATAGTGATCTGAATAATAATCTGAGTTAATCTTTGATTTTGCAAATGAATTCGTTTCTTTATAAAACAGATCTATTTTCTGAAAAAGTTGCAGATTGAACCTTGCAACAGCACGCGTTGCGGCGTTGTCCCTTCTAATGAAAAGTAGCAACAACTTTGTTGTTTCAAATGGAATATCCTGTATTTCATAGCATTTTTGATTCTCTACCATTTTGTCATTAGAATTGCAGTAGCAATTCGCGATAGAAAATAAGCCTAAGCCACCTATCGAAGCTCTTGAAAGCTGTCAAAGAGGCCTGTTTACTTTAATTTCATTGGTTCACATTTGTTTTTTGTTTGTGCTTATTGGTCATCGCATCAAAACAAACCGCTCAGAAGTGTTCCAGTTGTTGCCGTCAGATGGGGCGACGTGTTGTTTTCTATCGCGAATATGAATTGCCACAATAAAAATAGGTCCGGACCCGACTCCTGCAATGCAACGAAATATTGCGACATCTGTTCAAAAAGACGTTGATATGCGCAATGAAAATTGCTGCAATTTTCTAGAAAATTGCAAACTGTAAAGCTGTTCTTATAATTGAACAAAGATCGTTAAATGACCTGAGAAAAGGAATCGGCAGCAAACAAACCCCCGCTTTAATCAAAAACATATATTTGATAATATCTATTTCTCCAATAAAACTAGAAAATCTCAATATAAACAGTCAATGATAGCTGCCCCTGGGCGAAGCGACAGGCGAGGGCGGCGGCGGCAGCGGGCTAAAGTACGTCGACGACCTCGAACTGGGCGACGGCGGGCAACTCTCCTGCTGGTGCGACCGCGGCGTAGGCGGGGGCGGCTCAGGCCCGAAGTCGTCCCGCCCCCTGGCCGGGTAGTTGTAGTCGCTCTCGTCGCACACGTCCGTCGAGCAGGGCGTGGGCGGGGGCGGCTGGTTGATGGACCGGTAGTGCCGATAGGGGCGGTAGCGCGTCGACGGGCTGCTGCCCCGCGTCGAGACGGCCGTAGTGGCGGGGCTGGGGGGCGGGTTTAGGGTCTCGCGCGGGTAGCTGCCGCCCTGGGCGCAGCTGGAGCCGTTCGTGTTCGAGCTGCTCGAGGCGCCGGTGATGTGGCGGCGGTCGGTCGTGGAGGGGCAGCCGCTGTCGTTCAGCATCGACATGCGGACCACGTCGGGGATGCCTGGACAGATATCGGGTGGTCATTGGAAATCTGTGTAGTAGAGTTTACTTTGTGTTTTTGGCGTCAGGTTAGCTCTTGTAACTCCACGAAATAAGTGGGTAAATTTTACTCCACAGATTTGACAAAGTTATTACAGGGCGCACAAGGATGAAGAAGTTTTGCTTGTTTCAAATTAGGTTAGGTCCATTTGAAACTCAGCTTATGATTATTTTTATATCTACAACGCATTCAGACTTGGTAAGTACTTCTTAACATTAAATTTCAATGTTAAAAAACATCATGAAATCTTCAGAAATTGAGACTGAGGTTATGTTGTGGATAAGCGGCTATCAACATTATTTAATTGCAACTGGGATATAAGATCTATATATCCCTATTATAAACAATAATGTTTCTTGGGGTGACAAAGACAATCAATCAAGAGTCAAGTAACCTTCAAAAGTATTTATTGAACGATTTCTTTTCCCTATTGTTATTTTTTACTAAGAAAACGCTTATTATTACATAAGTATGTTAGTATTTTTATTTATGATATCGACTGTGATTTCTTCATTTCCAAACAGTTATGGTTTCATCCACTTAAAGACACTTCCTTGGGTTATTTTCCATTTCAGAAGGTTGAAACTTCATTATTTTATTCTTACTAAGTCATGTCCGGATCGATTTTTCATGTCCGGATCGATTTTTAGCAATCAAATATATTCCTACTTCCTACTGCACGATTCAAACTTCTTTACGTAATAATGATAAATAATAGTATTGTCCATAAATAAATAATCTTAAATACATAACAAAAATGTGACAAGTATATCAATATAATTTTCAACTAATCAGAACTGGAGTTCACAAAAATTAATTTTTCTTCTGAATATGAATGAAATGAAGCTATTTGAGTAATAAAACTTCCATAATGTTGCTTCTACATTGGTAGAGGTTTTCAGGTTGGCAACTTGGAACGAAGTCCCTCATTGAATGGTAATATCCAAACGTGCCGCGATTCAAAATGATCGAAGTTAGTGGCAGAGCGTCAATATTTCCAAGAATATTTCACCCCTGTCAAAAGATAATATCCGATGGACCAGTGTAACTTATGCGGTGCTCGCACTACAAATATTCAAATCCACATGTTGATATACCTATAATATATTTTCATTTTATTCAACTCCCGAACGTACTGCAAACTTGAATTTGATCAGTACCCTGGGTTGCTCTTTCAACCAGATTTCCAATGAGGGGTCACAAGCCATAGGGTTACATTTGAAATACACATGTTGGGGCTTATTTCAGCTACCCCTGACACGCTACTGTCCTGTGCGATTTTCGCGAGTCGATACAGCACGCCCCTGTCTACTATTTATCAATGAAGTTGAAAATGTCTTCATTGGCTATCCTAATTCATTCATGTTCACCACATGATTAATTTATCTTCTAATGGTAAACAAACGTGTAGTGTGTCTACTAATATGCAGATGGCGATTAATTCGCACGTGCTTTTGACACAGTTGGTCATACAACACTTTTAGATAACTTAGAAACAATGGGACTCAGAGGCACTGTGAGAAATATTTTGAATTCATATCTTGAAAATAGGACAATCAATACAAAATCAACCAACTCTGTGTCAAATAAACTATTAATCAATAAGGGTGTCCCACAGGGCTCTGTTCTAGGACCTATACTATATTTACTTTATGTTCAAAGTATCAGTGAAATTGGTCTCACGAGTAAATATACCATGTATGCAGATGATACAGTACTTTTATATGAAGGCAAGAATCCTTCAAATTTAGAAAATATGATAAATGACATACACAATGACACAACCTTTTATCGATAAATACTAACAAAACAGAATATATGATTTTTCACCAAAAAAATAAACAACAAATTTACCTCAACCTTAAAATGAAAAATGAACTCTTAAAACAAACTGACCAGATAAAATATCTTGGAATTTGGTTTGATGACAGGTTGAAGTGGGACAAACATATTGACGTTCTGACAAAAAAAATATCTCCAATTATTGGTGCATTGAGAAGATGTCCCAAACTTGATATTAAAATTGCAAACATGATTCTCTACTCTCATATACTGAGTCGTATCAACTATTTAATAGATGATTGGGGATCTTGTTCAAAAAATAATTTCAATAAAATATGAACATTATTATAGAAAATCGTTGAAAGTATTGTATCGTCTCCCATTTGATGCACCAACCAATCAATTGTATGAAATATCAAATACGTATTCTCTAGATGAAATATAGAATTGAAACTCTTAAAATACCATATAATATCATAAATGAAAAATTGAAGTGGAATATTATTTTGATACGGAATTCTGAAATTCATAATAATGAAACTAGACAATATAACTTGTTTCATCTTGACGCCGCTAGCTCCATAATCGGACAAAAAAGGACCCCCCATTCAGCCTTAACTGATTTTAATAAACTACCTGGCAATAAAAGAAATTGCATTCAAAAATGAAGTAAAAAAACTGATATACTGAGATACAGAGTGTAAAAGTTGAATTCTTATTTTTGTTTTTTGTTAATAAATTTCGAAATAATTGTGATATCGGAATGAAATTTGGTATCTAGGGGTATTTTTCAATGACAATATCAAATGTTATGTTAGTTTGTCTCTTTCGTGGGGGTGGCGCCACCTACATGTCTTTTGAGTCTTTTGAAAAGTTATAACTTTTTTGTGCGTACCTGTATAACGTTTCATAGTAAAAAAATTGATTTCTAGAACACTTTTGTGTAAAAAATACATTCCTGGTAGAGGTCGCTGAGAGCAACTGTTTTCGAGTTATTCGGATTTTAAATAATCGCATTTTTCTTCTTTCATTCAATATTCTTCTTCATTTAACATTGGAAATAGGCAGAATATGATTCTTATTCATTTGTACCTGCTATTTTGAACTATTCCAATAAGAATTCAACTTTGACACTCTGTATCTCAGAAACGGATAACATTCGGACATATTGTTTTAGATGTATGACAAACTGACATTTATCATACAGGGCGTGGAAAGAAATTCTGAATTGAGAAAAACCCAATCACGAATCTGCGATTGAAGGTCTATAAAAATAACAAGTTTCCATCGTTCAAGTTTGAACCCCTTGATTGGGTATGAAAGTATTGAAAAGGAATATTCTCAGATATATTATAAACATGAAAAAATGGATACATTTGAATAAATACATTGAGAATTCGCATTCTCTATGTGATGAAATTATTAATCCTTTCTCGGCATATTCAACAGAAAACAACTAGAATGGCTGAAGGAATGACTGGACTTCAGGTTACTGAGGAGAGTTTGAAACTCGAAATGAATTTTATTCGAATCAAAATCATCTAACCTATGTGAAAGAGATGTGCATATATCCCAAACATCATGGATACGGATGATTTTTGATAAATTCACGACTCAACAAGAACAGAGTATGTATACTAGTATATTTCTCCCATACATTCCAATTTTCATACCAATTTGGTAAGTAATATATTTTTTATATCGTTATATTCATCATAGTATTCATCCGATTCTGGAAGAGAATGTCAATTCTCAATTTCAGACGATATTCATTTTATGCTCAAATTCTTATCGTGTATGTTCAATTGATATAATTCAATGTTCGTCGTGGCATATAGCCAGGAAAGTAGTTGTTTTCTGTTGAATATGCCGAGAAAGGATTAATAATTTCATCACATAGAGAATGCGAATTCTCAATGTATTTATTCAAATGTATCCATTTTTTCATGTTTATAATATATCTGAGAATATTCCTTTTCAATATTCGGACATATGTTTATACGAACTTTTCTTCCTATTTAGACCTCAGCAACATGCTCCTGAATTTTCTACACGTACTTAAGAAACACCCTGTATAATTATGTACTTCCCTATACCAGAGCCTATTCTGTCTGGAAGTTTTGTTCAATAAATAAATAAATATATAATAGTTATTCATGCAACAAGTGCAAAAAGTGAATGTTTAAACAATTTTTGCACGAGTTGCATACAACATTTTTTCCACGTTCATGCAAAAAGCAAAAAATGATTTATTGAGGTGCGGCACTAGGTGTAGGAAAATGAAAAACGCAACTTGAGTACTTCATTATTAATATCGATTTGCATTGAAACAGGAACTAATACGTTACGAACAATAATTTAACTCAAACTTTATTTTTCCCCTCAATGTTGAAAGTGAATGAACAATTGGTGCAATTTTCAATATGAATATATGACGTTTCTATAACCACAGTTGCAATATAAAAAATGTTTGTCATGATGGCAGCACGTTGAAGTAGAATGACAGATGAGTGCAATAAAAACTTTATTGCACTAAGTGCAATAAAGAACTTCTTTTTCCACTAAATATAGTTCAATAAAGTTCTGCTTTTTGCATGAATGTAGAAAAATTAGATAAATAACATCGACCCGCGTTACCCACCTTTGCGGTACTTGGAGTTCTTCCAGCCGCTCGGCTGCATCGGGTTCAGCGCATCGTCGTCGTCCGGCCGATCGCCGCCGTCCGGCTTGCCGAACAGCCGACGCCACCGCACCGCCAGCATGGCGACGAGCGCGAACGCGAACGCCGCGCCGACGGCGGCGAGCACGATGTGCACGACCGGCTGCTTGGCGGCGGCGCAGTCCTTCTCGTCCGACCCGTCGGCGCAGTTCTCGTTGCCGTCGCAAACTAGGGAGAGGGGCAGGCACACCTGCGAATTTTCGACGAATTCTCATACATGACATAGCGAAAGCATTTGACAAGGTGTGGCATGATGGTATCTTATACAAAATGATCGATATGGGCTTTCCTGCCGATTTGATTCAGTTGATGTGTTCATTTCTGAAAAATCGAACTTTTCAAGTAAAACTTGATGATCAACGATCTGGTATCAAGCCCATTGAAGCTGGTGTTCCTCAGGGTGCAGTTTATCTCTGCTGTTGTACAGTTTATATACTAGCGATTTGCCAAGACCAGTGATGTGCAAAATGCTTTTTGCTGATGATACGGCAGTTCTTGCATATTCGACAAATTTCGAGCAAGCAGCTATGAACCTCCAAAGCGCACTGAATTCTCTTCAGGAGTACTTCCTAAGATGGAATATCAAATTGAATCCTACAAAAACACAATTGGTCGCACTCGGAAGGGAGCGGAGGCCTCCCAGAACCAGAATAGTCCTGGATGGTCATGAGTTAGAGTGGTCTTCACAAGTTAAATACTTAGGTGTATGCATTGACAAAAAGCTCACCTGGGCCCAGCACATTGAACAGCAAGTTTCTAAATCTAAACGAGCCATTGGAGCCCTGTATCCATTTCTAAACAGACGAGGTAAATTGGGTTTGAGACAAAAATTGAATATTTATATCATGGCTATCAGGCCAATTTTACTATATGCCTCAGTAGTCTGGGGCCACACAGCTAAATATCATATCACCAGATTACAAACATTACAAAACAAAGTCGCGAGAATGGTGACAGGATCTCCTTGGTATGTTCGGAATAACCAGATCGGCAGGGATCTGAAACTCTCTTCAATCGTGTCAGTCATTGAAGAACGAAACACAAGACTTTCGAAAAAACTGAGACTCATGAGAATCAGCTTCTTCGAAATGCAGTTGATTATGACCCAGGTGATCAATCAAAGTTCAAAAGACCGAGACTGTCCATAAACTAAAGAAAATATCGACATTATGACCAAATTTACTATTCTCAAGTTTTTGATATTTATTTTTTCCGTTCGATCTCTTTCAATTCTCAGAATGTATTTCTGAAACTTATTTGGGGCAGAAGGGCTGTTCGCATCAAACTTCAATACCGTTTTTATTTTGTTCCATAATAGATATCAGGATAAGAGGGACTCTTCCCTGGTCTGAATAAAATAAAAGAAAGATCCAATATATATGACACTATACAGGGTGTCCCATAATTAGCGTGCAATACTTCACAAAGGTGGTACCCTGAAGATGGTTTTTATTTAATATCTTCGAAACTGTTGATAGCAGGATTATGAAATTTCGCGAGTCAACCAATCTTTCTAAAGACTAATAATATGCGATAATGATTATTTCAAAATGTCATCAAGAAGTGGGTCAAACTGTGGGGGGGTGTGGGGTTAAATCACCCCAACTTTTTTGGGTGCGGTTTTTTGTAATTTTAGCAAAAAGTTATGAAAAAGTTTAACTTCGGTGGGAAGCACCGTTCTCGATTAATATCGATTTGAAAATTACTTCACATGTCATAAAAAAATTAAAATTCATGAAGAAATCAGAAAAATTAAACATTTTTGCGTAGGCCATGAAACACGACCACTAGGTTCGTGCAAAAATAATCAAGACAGGTGAAAAATTCATGAAATAAGTGACAGAAGGTTTGTAAATTTATTTATTTTATGAAAAAATACTAAGTTATTTATCCAAGCGAATTTTTTTTTACCTATGTAATATTGTTCAAATTGGCTTTGTTTGTTTGTTAAACTCATAGTCGGGTCCGACGACTTATAGCTTGGGAAGCACGCAGAATTTTTGAAATTAGTTCAATCTAATTTCTTTTGCAGCCTCATTTAATCTCTACAGGAGCTCCTCCCGCGTGTCTACTTCAGTCAGAGGCCCTTAATTTTGGCGCTGTTCGGACAGACTTCTGGGACCTGTCTGGGTTGTGATTTACTTCACCTGCTTCTATAAACTCAGTTTATCAGAAGACCTAGGTAGCAACAGTGGAGACAGGTAATCTGTCACCTGTCTTGATTATTTTTTCCCAAACATTAAAATTTTTGTAATTTTATAATGAATTTTCATGACATGTGAGGTAATTTTCGAATGGATTTTACTATCGAAGTTAAACGAGAGGAACCTTTTGGTACAGAAGGCTTCAAAGTTTCATAATTTCTTGCTGAAGTTGCAAAAAAACGCACTCAAAAAAGTTGGGGTGATTTTACCCCCCACCCCCACAGTTTGACCCATTTCTGGATGGAATTTTGAAATTATTATCATCGCATATTATTAGACATAAAAAGTTTGGCTGACTTGCAAAATTTCAAAATTCTGCTATCAACAGTTTCGAAGATATAAAATAAAAACCATCTTCAGGGTACCACCTTTAGGGGGGTGTAGCTCGCTTATGAAACATTATTCGATCTATGTTCATAGGAACTTTTTTTCTTGTTTTTGAACGTTAACTCTGCTGGTGAAGTATTGCATGCTAATTATGGGACACCCTGTTTAATAGTTTGGTACACTTGTATTACCCTATATACAGGGTATTTCGAAAAAACCTTACCCCCTTGCTAGGGTAGGTAGAACACTGCAAAATAAGTTGGGTTTGTTCAGTGAAAAAATGTCGTAATGGTATCCGTTCTCATGATACAAGGTGTTGAAAAAATTATTTTTTTACACATTTTTCACGATTATATCGATACTACTGGCAACATTGTGATGCAATTTTGTACGGATGTTTCTTGAAATCTGACACATCGCATGAATTTGTTTTTATATCTGACTCTCATAGAGGGCGGTAGTTACACGGTTCGTTCCGAGTAGTTTAGAACATAACTTTTTTTGAGGTTAGATTTTTCAATCCAAATATGATATGAACTCGAACCTCATTCAATTTTACACCAAAAAGAAACTCTTGGTAAAACTCGATACTATGTTCCGTTTTCGGAATATTTCGATTTGAAAATATTGGGGTAGTATTGATGCTGGTATAAATTGAATTTTATTGAGTTCAATTACCTATTTATTCAGTTTCAAAAACAATAAAATCATTCTTGTGCTGAAGTTATTGATGGAACAAAGAATCATAAGTAGAAAATTAAGAGATATTTGACTAGAAACATGAAATATTGAATCAGTTAGAGTAAGTGTTCAAAATGTCCTACGTTTCGACGAATACACGATTCCATATTCTTTTCTTAAGAATGTATTATTCTTCTAAACAGTTGAGGATCAGCTGTTAGGTCATTTAAGTGATGTTCAATTATGTCTCACAACTCTTGATGTGAATTTACCTATGTAGCTTAGACTTTCTGCTCAAGATACAACAAAACTATGTAATCCATGTTCTTAGTCAAATCTGTTTTGATGTTATTCTTGTGATTCATTGTTAAATCAATAAGTTTAGCATCAGAAATAAATTGTTGTTTTCGGTTTTCAATAAATAGGTGATAATTCTTCATAATACTCGCTCTATTACATAGCTTTATACCAGCAACAGTTATCACTTCATCATTTTCAAATCGAAATATTCCGAAAACGGAACACAGTATCGAGTTTTACCAAGAGTACCTTTTTGGTGTGAAATTGAATTGATGTTCAAGTTCACATCAAATATGGATTGAAAAATCTAACCTCAAAAAAGTTATGTTCAAAACTATTCGATACGAACCATGTAACTAGCGCCCTCTATAAAATCAGATATAAATGCAAATGCACGCGATGTGTCAGATTACAAGAAACATCCATACACAATTTCATCACAATGTTGCCAGTAGTTTCGACATAATCTTGAAAAATGTGTGAAAAAATCATTTTTTCAACACCTTGTATCTTGATAACGGATGCCGTAACTAAATTTGTTTACTGAGTAAACCCAACTTATTTTGCAGTGTTCTACCTACCCTAGTAAGGGGGTCAGGTTTTTATGAAACACCCTGTAGAATAGGAGAATTTCATTTGTTGTCAACATTATTGCAATAAGAATTGCAATTGCAATACAAATACAGTCCACTATCTATCACAAATGGTCCCTCGAGCCGGATCTATTCAAATCAAACCAAGATTAACAAGTTCTTCACAAATAATACAGTACAGCACTCGAGACTACCTGGAGTGACAGTGACAATTTAAGCGAGCATTAATAATTAAAAAATATACGTTTATATAGTTTGACAGGCGTAACTTTTTAAAACTGCACTCATCATGCGATGTTTTTTTTTCGAAATTTTTTATTGGTACTTGCGCATTTTTGTCAAAATCAAGAATTTGATAATGGAATCGCATCTAAACCTGAACAATTCAAAGAAATTTTCTCCCAATTATTTCCGGAATAAAAATCAAAATGGCGTACAAATTGATCCGGCCCGAACGAACAATATGTTCGCTTGAACTGCTTGTTGCTACTTGTAAAACCTCCAGCTGCTTGGCATTCACTGTTTTTCCAGGTAGTCTTGAGTGCTGCTCTCTATCCTCTGTGAAGAACTTGGCAGTCTTGGAGGTTTGATTTGAATAAATCCGGCTCGAAGGACCAATATGTTAGGTATGGATGAAATTAATAAATGAAAAAGGATCAAAATTCAAAAGAAAATGGAAATTTCGACTTCAGAGGCGCACCGAATTTTTTTCTAAGGAATCAAAACTCGAAAAACTTGAAATTACCTCAGTTTGCGGACACTGGTATCCCTCCTCGCAGCAACTCTTCTCGTCCGACGAGTCGTTGCAGTGCACCGTATGGTCGCAGTAGAACAGCCGGTCGATGCACTGCCCGTCCTGGCAGCGGAACTGCTCCGCGGTGCACGCGTGGCACCCGAGCTCGTCGGAGCCGTCGGCGCAGTCGCGCTGCTGGTCGCACCGCCAATAGATGGGGATGCAGTCGCGCTTCTGGGCGGCGGCGGCGGTGCAGGTGAAGCGATGGGCGCCGCAGTCGGGCGGCGGCTGGCAGGTCTTGTTATCGACGTCGAGTATCAGACCTGCGCGCGATCAAAGTCGGATCGGTGGTTAGCGTTGGAAGTAGTAATAGGCCGAGATGACGCAACATTTTCCCCCACAGATTCTTTCGCGAATGAGAAAATACACTTCTTCAAGAAATTAACATACCACAAAAAATAGCCGAAAGTTAGGGAAATATTTTCGTCAAAACTACTTGTCCGATTTGGGGCTATGGGGAATGAATGTTCACCAAATGTTGACAGTAGAGTAATCATAGGTTCTCAAAAACACAAAGCATTGGCTGAGCCAATTTTACACAACGATGACTAGAATGCCGAAATCTTCTATGTCCAATACTTATATCCTTTTTTATTGAATACGACTGTACTTTCTTCTGAACATTGGTGTGTTGTGTTGTCTCCTGACGCGTAACGGAGGGAGACAGAAAACCGTGAGCTGAAATCTAATATTTTTCCCGTGTATAATACACCATTTTTTTCTGTGGCAGGAAAGAGGGAGAATCAATATTGAGAAGATATTACAGTAAATTATATTAAAATCAGAAAACTACCGACGTGAAATTTGAAGTGTTTAACAGGAATGAAACCTGCGTTGCAGGCGTCTTTATTATTCTTTTGAAGTGATCGATGTCAGTCTAATTAATTTACATAACCGCGAAGTCGAATGGAAGATAAAAGGACTTGCAGTTCTTTCTCGCAGACGGTGTTATTGGCTTATTTTTCGGAACTATAGCACAACAAAAGCCATCAACAGTGTATTATATATGTGATATACATATATCTGGGAAAAAAGTAACTATGTAGTTTTTTCTTTCGGATAATGAAACGTTCTTATTTCGCTCTACTTGTGTTGTGAGATTATGCCTCAGCGACAAGAATTGTTCTTTTGAATTCCATTCCAAATGTATATTTGTGATTATTTCAGTAACTGAGATAGTAGTATATGTACTTTGTTGGTATGTTTGTACATGCCAACTGGCCATCGACCTCCATTGCCTAATATGGCAAGTAAATAAATTCCGGAAAAGGGTTAATGCGAGTATTAATGAGATGAATCCATCAGCGACATCTATTGCGTCTTTTTACTGTAAAGGTCGTCGCAAGAACCACAATGCGATAGTTTTGTTACGGTACATTGTCAATAAATGACGGTGATATACTGATTGACCAGTGAAAAGACTATACGATTTTCCAAAAACCGACCGGAGAGCGTCCGGCCAGTCGCAACCGGTGTGTTTGGAAACGGCCTTATGCTGTGTCTAAAGCAGGATGAACAGAAGATGGTGTAGAAACTCCTATCAAATCCCATCTCTTGTTTTTCGGTCAAAGGTCTTGACCTACGACCTACTTGAGAGAAGGATTATTTTCAATATCGCGGAATAAAGGTCGCATTTTACCCGTTAGATGGCGAAATCTCAACCAATATTCAAGATTGGTAGAACTGATGATAATTAAAATTCCCCATAATTACAGTTTCGTACTTTCAATGACAGGAGAATGTCAACAAATCATAATTCTCAGATGTCAGTTCGTTGTAGTTTTAGTTATATTATAGGGAGAAGAAAATTGTGTATGATAAAGAATGGCTGAAAGAATAACTGGACTTCAGGTCACTGATGAGGATTTGATATCCGAAATGAATTTATTTCAGTAGAGTTATATAACCTGTTTGTGAGAGATATAATTCCCATATCACTGATACGAATGATTTTTTTTTCAAGTTTCAAGCTCATCAAGATAAGAGTTTATAGAAGTACACTTCTCATATATATTTCAATTTTCAGTTCAATACTGAACATATTGGTGAGTTATATTTTTATATCATATCACATAGTGAATGCGTGTTTTCTGCTATGAAAAAACCTGTGAAAAGGGTCGCCATCTTGCGGACAACTGAGAACTAATATGCCATTATTGCGGAATCTGCGGTCAAGCGTTTGGGAGAAACAAAACACTGTCTGTGATTACACCGTTCTATCCACCTTGGTCTGAAGGATGAATAACTATCTATTCGCGAGATTCACGAAGTGGGCGAAATCTAGGTTACATAATAAGAACTTCAAACTGGGGGAAAACAAACTTTTGTCTATGGATAAAGTGCATAGACTAAGTACAGCATTTAGCTTGCTGTAGCTGTAGTCAAACTTGTCAATGACATAAAGTGTTGGCACTGTTGGTAGTGATGATGGTTGAGTTGGTTAATTTTTTTAAATTATTACATTTTTATTAGTTTAGTGAACAGTGAACGGTTGAAGAATTGGAGATTCAAACAATTCAAACTAATTAGCAAATCAATTGACATATAAAAGAACAGCTACAACATGTTTACAATACCAAGATTGTCCTGCTTTGCATGAACAAATACAAATCCATTGTTCTACAGGAGTTCCTCTGGACCCCAACTTCTATTTTACTTCACGTGGGGAGGATTTTATCGCCGAAGTTTGTAGACAAAGTGCAAAAATGGACTTTTTGTTGAAGTCTTCTGCCTCACACAAAATCAAATGATTAGCACGGAGAACTGCTTCTCCTTCCACTACTGGTCGGCTTTTTCCATCTAAATAGAGCAAAATATCTGCCAAAAGAACATCTACAACAGGCATTATTAGCGTTTTCGATCGAATATTGACAATTAATGTAAAGAAATTTAAAAACGGTATCACTCTTATCAGTACACAGTACACAAGCTAATGACACTAATGGAATTGAGTTTGTTTTCCCCCAGTTTTGACGTGGCTTTGACATGGAACGATGAAAACCGAGCGCCACCTGGTAACATTGATTCCCGCAAATTAACAAATAATAACGAATCGTTGTCAAACCTTGCGGGCAAGCGCAGACGTACGAGCTGCCCTCGTGCAAGCAAAAGTGCGAGCACTTCTTCTGGTGCGTCAGGTTGCAGAGGTGGTCGGCAGGTGCCTGCACCGAGATCAGGTCGAGGATGTGCGACGCCTGGACGGGCAGTACGGAACGCGACTTGCCCGACAGGATCTCGAGTCGCTGCAGCTGGTCGATCTCCTTGTCGATCCAGTACAGCCAGCCGGTGTGGACGGTGAGCTGGACGATTTTCGAGTTGCTCTCGTTCAGCAACACGTGTCTGAGAGAGAGAGAATCAATGAACATTTAGATCGACCGTGGTTCAACCATTGTCGATCTACATGGAGAAGCCTCAGAGCAATAACGAAATATAGAAATGGCTCATATATCTTAAGTGCTCAAAGAAACAAGTGGACCACTGAAATTTTCGACAATTTTCAAACTGTGATAACTTTTTGAAAAATGAATGGATTTTCAATCGGAATGCAGTGTTTGGAAGATGCGATCTTCCTGTTCAAGATTCCTTGTTCAAAACTCGTCGGGAGTTTTTTTGTCATTATACACCAAGTGTTCGAAAAAAGTATTACAAAAATAAAAAAATTCAAACGCTTCCGTATTCCAGGGATTTTTTTAAATTTCTCTATCGAGCGTTTTTCCCGAACGTTCAAGCCAATATCTCGAAACGGTTTTGTAATTTTCCATATTCCTCATACAGGATGTTGAAAATCGATGATTTTCCATTTTTAGGTTTTTATCACATAATTTTCGATTTTAAAATTATGCAAGCCACATTCAACGTATTTTGCCACTCTGTACGATGGAGCACATCCCACAAAATGGATTTATATTGCGTTGAAATCATCGACAACTTTAACAAGAGAAGAATAAATTTATTTTGAGAAATATTCAGAATTTGGTGAAATCGTCTGTTCAGTTTGATGCTGCAATAACCATATGCTATGCTAAACACAAATCCTTCATTTGGATCGATTGCTCTGCTCAATATCTCGAATTGATTTAGTGATTTTTCAGATAAGGCAATCCAATGGGGCGCAACAAGGCCCTTCTGGATTTTTCTAACCAATTCATACAATGACGATGCTACAATAGTTTCAAGATATTCCTGAGCTGACATGAAGTCAAGAAACTCATTTACGCAAGGTTTTTCATCGCGTAATAGGAAATCAATCGAAAAAGTCGATTTCTTGTAATCAACACTCATTTACGCAATTAATACCACTGCAACACCCAATATAATGCCTCCTGTCGAAGCGATGATGACAGTTGTCGAAGGTTAAGGTAAGTAAATACATCAAATCGTTGACGTATGCCGGAAATTTTTAGAAAAAATATTCACCTTCCCGCTAATGAATTTATTCTCTCCACACTGTACATATATCATTCCCACTTTTATTCAAAGAAGTACAACTATTTCAATGTAATTTTATTTTTACTTGAAAGTACCTTCCTAGACAGGGAAGAATACAAATCCACGTACAATCACAACATTAATTGTGAGAAAGTATGTTACTAGTCAACCAGATCAGAAGTAAAAACTGTCATGTAGCAATCGTCACAGATATTCTATTATGCTATCAATAACTGTGGTTGACTGGTTGAGTACTGTTTGGAGAAAAATAGAAGAAGACAACTTCAACCTAAAATAGTATCACTGACATTGAAAGAAATTAGCAATTGACAATTTCCTATATAGTAGCGCCATTGACACGCAGGCGAATTTTGGGTCAATCAACAGCCAATATTATACCTCTCCCCTACTAACTAGCAAAGTAGCTTCTCCATTTACATCGACATTGCTTCTACCAAGGTAGTTTTCGTCATTTCATGAACTACTAGCCAATAAAGACATAGCCAGCACTGTTATAATTAACCCGAATTCACTGTTCTGATGCGAGATTTGCAGCAATGGCACTCGAATTATTTATCAATAACGACTTGTCATGGCTACTAAATTTCGATTAGAATTGAAAATAACTGCTTTCATAGTGACGATAGGTCCATATTTCAATCTCACAGAACAATAATGATTGAAATTGCTGATTGCTAGTGGTCAAAAAATCTAATATACACCTTGCTAGTGAAGAATATTATTACCTGAAGCCTCAGGATATAATCTTGGTCCGTGGGTAATAATGATATTCTTTACCAACCTTAGTGTATAAATTACTATTATTCTACTTACTGATTTTCGCCGTCGATGTTGCTGACATAAATGCTATGACCTTGAGCCCAGATGAGCAGATCGTTTTCCGTGTCGACTGCGATGGCGGTTATGTTGCTGGCTCGTTTTATAATCATTCGATGGGAACCGTCCAATCTTGTCCTTATCAATTGCGTGAATTCCGGCATTTTGCCCACGTCAGTAAAAAACAACAACCTGAAATTACGAGTTGAATGAAAATTAAAACATTCGGTGAATAACGGTTGGTAACTACGAGATGCAATGAGAATAAGAGAAGCTGCTACGTTTATACAGGGTGTCCATGAAAGGTATGGACAAATTGAAACGTGTTGGTGATAAATTTCAAGTGAAAACTGTGTTCAAAACTGAAAATACAATGAGATCAATTTTAACTCAAACAATATCGAAAAATGAAAAACAATCGTCAAAAAATTTTATTTACAGTATACCTTCTGTTTGTGTCAAGTTTTATACAGGTGAAACCAAGAGACCTCTTTCAGTAAGGACGAAGGAACATAAATACAATATGAAGAAAAGACACATCGACAAATCGAAACTAGCTGAACATATCCTTACTGAAGATGGACAACATATGGCAGAGTGGAATAATATTGAAATCATTGGGAAAGAAGATAACAACCAGAAGAGAAAAATCAAGGAATCTGCTCGCATTCTTCTGAACGGAGACAATAGCATTGCTTCCTGTTCAGTTGATATAGATAGAACATGGTATTCACTACTGAAATCTGAAGATGAAAATGGTAAATTCAACGTCACCAATTGTCACAAATGAGAAGTGTCAAGACAAATACGAATTTGCCATACAAAAAATCCATTTTTTTATGTTGAAAATGGGAGCAGATTCGTTCCCGAAACGTCCAAAGATAAGTAAAAAATTGATATTTTTTCTATATACCTTTATTTCTCTTCTCCAAATCTTTTTCAATACAAATTGTCACTGACAAGCTAGTGAATGTATCTTTTAAGCTCTCTGATAAGCAAATTTTTAAAACGCAGTGACATTATGGGGCAAATCATCTGATTTGTCCTCACTACACGTATATTGAAATAGTATTCATATTTTTATTTTATAGAGACGAGGATAGAAAATCCCAAAAAAATCTGGAATAATGAAACTTTAATATGTATAACTCACTTTGCTTTGGTATCTGATAAAATAAATAATTTCCTTGAAGTTACTATATGAAATCGATGATTACATAAAAAAGAAAATTCGCAATACAGAGATAGGAAGTAAATATACAATATATATAGAAAATAAATTGTATATTACCTTTTGGCAACATGTAAAGCTATAAGACGCGGCTTTTCTCCATCCTTTTTTTCGATTATTCCGAACGGATTCGAATTGTCCAATCTGGTGACATTGATGACATCTTTCAAGGCACAAGTCCAAAACAGCGTCCTTCCTATGCTATCGACCGCTAGATCGTACGGCAAGGATTCCTTATTGTTAACGACGATATTGTCGAATTTCTGTCTTTCCACCTCGTATTTTCGTTCGCTAGCTTCGGATCGTTTGACTGAATGCGATTTCCCGTCAATCTGAGAAAATAATTGGGATTAAAACTTGTTCTTGTGAACCCTCCTTGAGTCACTCACCCAATATAAAAAATTTGATTTCGGATCAAAATCGATCGCTTTTATGGCTTTCAATCCGTGTATAGGTAAAACAGCTTCTGGACAATCAGAAGTATCAGGTACTAGTCTCACTACCATATTTCTAAGGCTATATATCATAAAACTACTTGGAGCTGAAAAACAAATGATTCACAAATGAAATATGTAAAAACAAAAAAGCTTGAATTCATTTTGATGTGCATAAAACATTACATGAATGCGTCATTGAATGAATGAATCAATTTATTACGTTCCAAAAAACATAAAAATGTCATCTAGGAACACCTCTCTTACTAGTTACAAGTCATTATAGTTTTACAAATTACATAATATCGGACATAATAATTAGATTATGATTCAAACCTATATCAATTTAGTGAATATACCCTAGTTTCTATAATAGTAATATATGGGTAACCATTTTCACTGAACTATAATATATGCTATATACAAGTATCTAATTGTTTTCTTTTTAAATCCAACCTCCTAATCTCCTGATGCTAACTGTACAAATCATAAATTCAGTGGAATGTGATTCTTCGACAAAGCTTTGAATTTTGTTACACCTCCTCTTTTTATATTTAATGGTATTTTGCTGTACTCTGGAAGTCCTTTATAAAATATTGAACTGATTCCATAGTTCGTCATTACTCTTGGGACTTGGAAAATGTCTACAGTTTCGAGTATTATATCAATTTCCTCTCTAGTTTGGAATATAATTTGTGAATGTCTAGCACTATTTACTCAAAAGTCATTCAAAATTCTTAAAGATATTGAAGCTGTTGAAGCAGGTGAAAGTCTACTAGGAGTCTTTTGTGGCCTCAATTGAGGTTCTGACCGTGTCAGTCACACACAAATATTGAACAGATTATATCAGACCAGCTGACCCGGCAAACGTTGTTTTGCTAGTACATTATTTTAAGAAGATATTTTTTAGTTGAATATTCATCAACACACTACTATCATTTTAATTTCTACTTCTGTTCAGTTCGGCTATCTATAAAATCGTTTCTATAGTTTTTCAAACTAGTATTCATTTTCTACTCCTTTTTAGTTCCCTTGAATTTCCCAATTTTGACGAAAGAATCATAATCTCCGACTCCGAAAACCCCCAGATACAAATTTTGAATAGAATCGGATCATAATTACAAAACTCGTCCGCCATATTGGATCCGCCATATTGAATTTTTTAAATTGTGACGAAAAATCATAATCTACGACCCCGAAACCCGCAGATACAAATTATGAATTGAATCGGATCATAATTACAAAATCCGTCCGCCATCTGGAATTTCCATATTTTGACGAAAGAATTATAAACATCCACCACGAAAACCCCCAGATACAAGTTTTGAATAGAATCGGATCATAATTACAAAACTCGTCCGCCATACTGGATCCGCCATCTAGAATTTCTCAATTTTTTCGAAGGAATCATAATCTCCGGCCTCGAAAACCCTCAGATATCGATTTGTATAGAATCGGATCATGATTACAAGATTCGTCATATTGGTTCCACCATCTTGACTTTCCTGACTTTCATGAATATTAATACTTATTATCCCATTCCAGACTAAGAGAAATCCAAAAAATCAAATATAAAAATCGGTCCAGCCGTTCTTGAATTATAAACAGTGTAACTAACACGATTTTGGACTTTCTTTTATACAGGTTGTTATTTAAGCATGTGACCAAACTTCGAGAGAGAATAGGCTCTGGTATAAGGAAGTACATAATTATATATCTATAGGTAAACATTTTATCATTCAAAATATATCAACAGCTAAGAATTGTTGACCAAAATGAATAATCTATGCAATGATTCGTATAGACGAATGAAATTTGTTGACTAGTCAAGCCTTCCTGAGGTACGTTTCAAAATTGTACCCAACCTACAACCGTTTAGAAGAGGTCGTTTCGATTTACAGTAGAAGTTACTCGACAGATGCCAAATATCGTTTCAAACAAGTATTTGGTTACTTAGAGTGATTGCTGCCTATTCCTACTCTGAAATAAAATCGATTTATAAATAATAAGAAATGTATACCTAGTGAACTGATAATAAATGAAATGAAATGAAATTTCCATAGGAAGAACATTCGGCTTCCAACTATTCATCCTGCTCCGAGAGATAGGTGAATTTTACCCAATCTACGTTTGGAAAGCCGGACGAGCGTTTTGGTTTTGCAAGCTTTGCGAATTGAGGTTAGGTTTTAGGACTTCATAACAAAAACCAGTGACTGAACACAGTAAAAAATTGTGGAGTTATTTATTTCGATTTTGAAATAATTATGAATAAATAAATAAATAATAGAATATAATGAAGAAGTTTTCCTTCTCAAAATTAAAAATGTAATTCGCTGATCAAGTTACATTAATATTGTACCTGGCTGTAACCAAATAGCGGATAATACTTGTTTCTCAGCATTAATTTATTATCTTCCTCTTTTGCATTGTTTTTCACTCAGTTTTGATCCTACCACTTCCATTAGTCAATCGAGTAAGTTCTAGTCATAAAAAATTTGACTGAAATTGTTTTCCTGGGATTATGCTTTCAAAACAATTTGGAATTTTTGAAAGATCCTGGCACTCTTGTATATCATTAATTTTCCTCGTCCGAGAAAGAAAAACTACTGCCATCGTGAATCATAGAGGAAACTGCAGGACCCAAATATAATCATCTCCATTATTGCTTCATTTCAATGAAAACTAAAATATATCAGAACTCTGCTTCTGCTCCGAATAAATATAGGTTAGACATAATATTCTCTCCTCTTGCATAGACGTTTCAAAATTGATATCAACAGACGTGATCCTGCTGAATACTCCTGACGTCATCTTTTAACCCTTTGTCGGACGTTGGACACATTTTTGAAACGCAGCTCTGAACAATTTAAGCGTATTTCAGCATTTAGGAAGGAAACACCTGCGACTTTAATCGTCTATACGAATCATTGTTCTGCTTGGCACATAGCCAGGAAAGTAGTTGTTTTTCTCTCGTTAACTACCAGTTTCGTTCATTCATAAACATTTGTGGAAATGACTGAGCTTCGTGTATTTATTCGCTATAATTGACTGATCTCGGGGTCCCCTGATTATTTATGTTCATATGGTCGAATTGAATTGTCCCAAAATACAAGTTACTCGAGATGAATTAAAGAAAATAATAGTCTCCATTTGTCATGGTTGAGTGATATTCATGAAGATTTTTTCATGAACAGTGTAAAAATACTGGTTTATATGAGTTTCAACATTTTATTCAAGTTGAATTTCACAATTCTGCAGAAACTATTTGAATAAAAATTCTTCTGAAGACCGTCTGGGGTATTCTCATCATATCTACGTACAATTGCAATCAATTCATCTAAAGTTAGAGCAAAGAAAGAATATTAACGCTATTGATAGCGTTAATATTTTTTGATTAGAGCTTCTGTACTTTCCTTTCTTGTTTCACAAAAATACTGTAGGCTTCGCCTTTTTGCATTATGCGCAACCCTGGCACCTTTGAATTTGATATACAGAGTGGGCCATTGAAAACGAAACAGCGGCTGTGTAGGTCGGCAAAACCGGATTATGAAAAACATCTGAAACACGCCAACTATATTTTCAGCCCTGCGGCGTTGCCGCTTCTAACGAGAATAAGCAACAACTTTGCTATTTCAAATGGAACACCTTGTATTTCATTGCATTTTTAGATTCTCTCCGAAGAGCTGATTTCATCAATGCATCACACTTGGGGTCTAGCTGGATGATTTCAGGGATATAGGGTGTTTAAAATCGAGATTTTTCAAGTTTAGGATTTTTTTGTGTCGAAACTATTCATTATTGGTCAAAACAGCTCACATGTCCCTATCCCAACTTTTGATGAACTATCTACTGACATTTATTTGAAACGAATACACGGTGGTTCAAGATTCAGACTTCTAATCACCCTGTATCTGTTTCAATTAAATGTCAGTAGCTAGTAAATCAGAAGTTGAGATAGGGATATGTAAGCCGTTTTGACCAATAATGAATAGTTTCGTCACAAAAAATCCTAAAGTTGAAAAATCTCGATTTTGAAAACCCTATATATCCCTGAAATCATTCCAGCTAGACCCCAAAGGTGATGCATTGATGGAATCAGCTCTTCGGGGAGAATCTAAATATGCAATGAAATACAAGGTGTTCCATTTAAAATAGCAAAGTTGTTGCTTATTTTCGTTAGAAGCGGCAACGCCGCACGGCTGAAAATATTTTAGAACGATGTCCCTCTCGAAAATGTAGTTGAAGTGTTTCAGATGTTTTTTATGATCCGGTTTTGCCGACCTACAGAGCCGCTGTTTCGTTTTCAATGGCTCACTCTGTATTTAAATGGATTCGTCTTACGTTTATGTTCATTGAACTAACCTTCCTGTATTTAGTTTATATCAATTTCAATTGTGTATTCCTAATATTCCTCACCATTCTCCTCACCCAATCTTTTAGGATTTGGGCAATCACGAGAGATGGGGTAGTCGCACAAAATATATAGTTTATAGTTATATAGGCAAAGAAACATTAATTGTTCCAGACAGACTCTTTTATGTTCTCGATATTTTCTGATATCGATTCGCTTACATAATTACGAATTTCCGTAGTGGAAGTTGACCCAAAACGAGACATTTCAATTTGTGAGTGACTGATAGGTATGTCAAAGTTTGACAACCATAGCACTCTTATGCTGACGAACAGAATAGCCGCTCATATTGTTTGTTTACCTAAATAGTCGCTGATATCGCATATCATGTGACTTCAATCATGACATTTCATAGGTCCAGCCGGGTGTGAATGAAATAATCGCTATAATTGACTGATCTCAGGCCCCCTTCCCCATACTCACGTATACACCCGTTGTCGACCAGCCGGTAGTGATTGGGGCAGGCGCACGCGTACCCCGGCCCGTCGGCCGCCTGCCCGCCGGCCGCCTGCCCGCCGGGCGGCAGCGCGAGGCACAGATGCGAGCAGCCGCCGTTGCTGATGGCGCACTGGTTGGCGTGCCGCCGCCGCCTGCTGCGATCGTGATAGGCCGACAGGTCGGCCACGCCTTCCGCGCGGTGCACTCGCGTTTTGGTGGCTGCCGCGTTCGACTTGTTCGCCCTGCATAATAGTTATTTTATGTTATTGTTGTTGTTGTTCCTTATTACCCCAAGAAACATATTTGTTTATAATAGGAATATACAGGGTGTTGCGAAATTCGACCGATAACGCCTGACAGCCCTCGTGATTTCATAATCACTGAGATAGGGACATACAGTCTTCAAGTGTTCAGTTCTCGAGATACAGGGCCTTGAAGAGAAATTGAGAAATTAAAATAGTTTTTTCGCGATATCTCGAAACAAATTGAATATAATGCATTCAAATTCGGTAAATGGTTTCATCTTTCAATGGTTAATTTTTTTATCAGAAAGACATTCCGAGAATTTTATGCAGAGGTGCGCTACAGATTGTTGTAATAACTTTTCTTCCCATATTTTCTACGCCACTGATGAAATTTCAATTATCTCTAATTTCTCGAATTGATTGTTCAATTATGTTGAAAAAATGCATCACTTTTAACTGAGCTAAAATGAACAGTTATCGAGATATTTGACCCAAAAATTATTGTTTTCTCTTTATGCGTGGAATAACTATTTCTGTTCAGCTACAGAATGAGATCTGAATAGTATCTAATCTACTCAACACCAGAAAAATATTCTTGCAATTTTTTACTACTGAAAATGATGAAATATTACTATGCAATCTTCTATTTTGAGACGAATATCTCGAAAACTGTTCATTTCAGCTCAGATGAAGGTGATGCATTTTTTGAACAAAATTGAACAATGAATTCGAGGTATTGGAAATAATTGAAATTTAATCAGTGGCGTAGAAAATATAGGAGGAAAAGTTGCCACATCCCCCTGTAGGGCACCACTGGATAAAATATCCGGAATGGCTTCCTGGTCAAAAAATGACCCATTCAAAGATGAAACCATATACCGAAGTTGAATGCATTACATTCAATTTTTCTTGAGATATTGCGAAACAACTAATTTCACTTATTAACTTCACGAGGGCTATCACCTGTCAAGCGTTGCCGGTCGAATTTCGCAACACCCTGTAAATACCCACATATAAGAGACTTATTTCATAGGAACAGTATATGTATTTTGTTGGTATATATGTACATACCAACTTGATATTGACCTCCATTGAGGTCCTTCAGTCTTATCATTCAATATTTAGAGAAGGAATAATGTTCAAATCAATTTATTCTACCCTTTTACCCACTCGAGGAGACGCTATGCACTCTCATACAAAAATCAAAGAAAGAGAAAGATATATGGATGTACTCTTCCCAGGACTTGTGGAGGAAGGAAGATGCGAGGATCCTTTATCTAAGCGAAAAACATATTCTTGTCCTTGTCTGGCGAAATATATGATTTGATTCAAAATCGTTTGTGGTTATGTTTGATTGTCACTGCTTGTCTAAAGTCGTGGAAATACACCAAGTCACAAAACAAAAGCCTATAGAATTTCTGGTTACCATTCGCATGTGTATTCTTAATTATTCCAGATTTTGACAATCATGATAATCATGGTAACGAATATGGCAGTTCATCGAAGTCCACGAGAACGGATATAGGAGTGTATGTGCGTACCATTACAAGTTCCCATGTTTTTTTTTTCAAAGATTCATAATATATATTTACCTGAAAAAACGAATAACTATAGTTGAACACTAAATTGTTGTTTTTAAAAAGAAATTCGGATATGAGATCTCTTGCACCATGAACAAAGGGTAACTCTTAATATTTCAATACCTACCATTTATCCCTTTCCACCCCAGGGATGGACGATGTTCTACGAACATAAAATAGTCATTCTCTCTCGTTCGTCTTAAGCGATAATAAAAATTAAAAATATTAGCTGCAATCCAAAATATGACTTCAATCCTATCGGATTTTGGAATAAATGAACTATACGATTCCTCAAGCTGTTCAACATCATCTGTTTTTCGCAAATATATTTTCAAGCGATTGATGCTTTGGCAAAAAAAAATATCAAAAAAATTGATTAGTTTTCTCCCCTCATTTCTAAAAAAATTATAGAGATATAAAAGTATCTGTGGATGACTGGGCGTGGAGATTTTTCTTTGCCCCGAAGTGTTTGAAAATTCATTTTCAGACCCGAAAGAATTTTTTCAGCTGATAGTCAGTGACACTTCGGGAAATAAGATGTTGAAAGGTATTTGAGGAAAAAATTATAAAGAAAATATGTGAAGATGTATTACTCTCCATATCAACTAGATGTTTCGGAAAACACTCTGTATCCATTATCAACATGAAATTCTTTCGAACAAATGATTTGTCTTTGGCTTTCTGCAAGAAAGTAAGTGAGTAGTATAACTCACATGAATTATATTTCGAATAATAATTCCTCGTCAACATCAACTTAATTTAATATGAATTATTCAGGAAGTTACATTTTTCCAAAACAAATATTTTCATTTGATCCTTCCTCCGATGACGTATCGCTCTCATCTGAATCGAAAGTTATCACGACAGGTTCAATATTGGAAGCACCTATGTATTTCTCCGTCTCCAATGCCGAAAATATCACTTTTTCTGTATGTCGTACATAATTTCTCCAATGCTCCACACCCACAGCTTCTAACGCCTTTGACCAGACCATCATCACATCTCCCGGGGATGATTTAGTTTAGATGATTTCGGCGTCATAAATCCTTTCAGCCTCTGACCACACCATTTGTATGGCATTTTATTGGCAATGGTGAGGTGGTAATCTCAAAATATTGTGACCATGTTCTGATGCGTAAATATCACGTAAATATCTAGATGATATTTTTTTTTTGAATGACGTACGCTTGCCTGCAATTGATTGTTGGTTGTTCTACAAGAAACTGCCTATTGTTGCTCCTCTTGAATTTGAATCCAATTTTGCGAATTCAGGTATTCACGGATCTCGGTGAACAAGGAAAATCAGGCCATTCTTCAGTGAAACGCCTATGGAGCGATTTTATTGTAACATGACTCTAAGAGCCTGTAAAATTGTGGGGTTTACCTTTTTTTTTCTTCGGCCTTTTTCGAAACTGTTACTGCATAAACAGCATCAGAGTTTGTTTGCGGATTCTTGATCCGATAAATACTCCTTTCTGAAATATTCAGAGCTTCCGCGGCAATGCTGACAACATTTTTTCTTTGGCAGAAATCATCGTGTTTTACAAAATACGCGATCACACTCAGAATCAATGTTTTAGATTGATCATTGAATCGTTTCACCATTATGATATAAGGAATTCGAAATATTATTGATGTATAACCAGTACTCTAATTGTTTGACATTAAGTCACAGTGACAATTCAATGATCAAAATATATGAATCAAGTTCCGACGTTCCTTTTTCTAGTGATTTTCTGTCTCATTCAACTTGCGATGAATAAAAAGAAACAGATTTTGCCTTGGTGTATTTCCACGACTATAGTGTCCGTACTCTAATATACAAAAAACGTCAAAACAGCAGTTTCAAGTACATTCAGGAACTCTTACTAGAACTAGCCATAAAATGACTGAGTTGGCAGCACTGTATTCGCGGGAATCAATGTTACCAGGTGGCACTCGGTTTTTATCGTTCCATGTCAAAGCCACGTCAGAACTGGGGGAAAACAAACTCAATCCTCACTCAATCCGATAAGTGTCATTAGCTTGTGGACTGTGTACTGATAAGAGTGATTTTTTTAAATTTATTGACATGAATTGTCAATATTCGATCGAAAACGCTAATAATGCCTGTTGTAGATGTTCTTTTGGCAGATATTTTGCTCTATTGTGAGAGGCAGAAGACTTCAACAAAAGGCACATTTTTGCACTTTGTCTACAAACTTCGGCGATGAAATCTTCCCCACATGAAGTAAAATGGAAGTTGGGGTCCAGAGGAACTCCTGTAGAATAATGGATTTGTATTTGTTTATGCAAAGCAGGACTATCTGGGTATTGTAAACATGTTGTAGCTGTTCTTTTATATGTCAATTGATTTGCTCGTCATAATTAGTTTGAATTGTTTGAACTATCTCCAATTCTTCACCCGTTCACTGTTCTCCAAATAATAAAAATGTAATCATGTAAAAAAAATTAACCAACTCAACCATCACCACTACCAACAGTGCCAACACTTCATGTCATTGACAAGTTTGACTACAGCTACAGCAAGCTGAATGCAATGTAGTCTGTGCACTTTATCCATAGACAACAGTTTGTTTTCCCCCAGTTTGAAGTTCGTATTATGTAACCTAGATGTCGCCCACTTCCTGAATCTCGCGAATAGCGAGCCTTCTACTGTGACCCTGCATACCTGAATATGTCGCCGGTCTTGTTGTCGCTCCAGAACACGTAGTCCTCGAACAAGGTGAGCCCCGTCGGCTGCGAGGCGGCGTCCTCCACCACCACGGCGACGTCGTGGCCGTTCAGGTCGGCCGACCTGATGCGACCGGAGCGCGTCTCCGTCCAGTACAGCCGCCGCTGGTCGTGGTCGAGGGTCAGGCTGGTGGCCAGCTCCTCGGTGGACACCAGCGGGATGTGGTTCTTGCCGTCCATCGTCGCCTTCTTGATGGACCCGGTCTCCGACCAGTACATGTACCTGAAATGGACGGTTTCAGTGGATTCGTTGGGCTCTACGATTTATAGGCTTTAGAGAATGATCTTTAGAGTATCAAAAAATTTTGGAAGATATGAGAAAATGCTTCTGCAATTATATTTCACATTTGTTAGATCGAATTCAGAGTATGCATCAATAGTTTGGGCACCTCATTATCAGGTACATATATCTAATTTGAAAAATTTCCAACGAAAATTTTTGAAGTACTCATGTTTTAAACTTGATGGCAACTACCCAGATGTAGGTCATCCACATGATCAACTTCTTTCAAGATTTTCAGTTGCTTCACATCTAGATCGTCGAAATAGGTCGCATGTTATATTCCTTTTCAATGTTATCCGGAACAATTTGGACTGCAGCTGCATTTTGGAGATGATACACTTTCATGTTCCCAGACTCACAACCCGGAGAAATAATAGTTTCTACCTTCCACTTTGTCGCACTAATGTTTAATTCCATGCACCTGTTTACAAGATGTGTTCGATATATAATACGATGAATGAAACCATTGACATCTTTTGCTGCAGTTTGGCATCCTCAAAAAAACTGGACTGTTCTGTTTTTTCCAATGTGTAATTTTATGTATTAAGAAAATAATTTTGTATATTCCTATTCTGTAATTGGATCTTGTATCTGTTGAATAGTGTAATAAAAAAAAAATAGAAAAAAAAAACGCAAAAACTACAGCGATCATATAACTAATTTCAAATACAGTTCTCAACACACTGAATAGACCACTCATAATTTGGCTCTATTTCGAAGACCTGTATTTTTTGAAAAAATTGACCGATCTTCATGCGGTTTTCGATATCAGATGTGATACTCCATCGGCTTCAAAGAGAGCTGGAAAACTCTGAAAAAGTCCGCAGAACAAAACTTACACAGGGTGTAAAGTGGAACCATTACACTATGGTCTACATTTCCAATGCTGCCAGAACTCGAGAATTTTTTTTCTGATCAATAGTCAGTCATATTATGATACACTGGGACCTCATCTCGGGACGTTTTCGTGATTTCTCCTTAATTGGCCATTGGAACGAAAATTCGATTTTTTTTCGAAAGTCTTGCATTTCTTGAATTTTTTCTCTAGAACTCAACTTGAGCTGACTATTGGGAATAACTGTTCTCATGTTTTGTGGAGGACTACGAAAGACAAAAAAAGTTCTATTGTGTTATTTACAGGATGATAAGACAATAGGACAAAATCTCATTTTAGTAAAAAAAATCAGAAATGGTAACTAAAACCATGACCCATTCGATTCAGTATATTCAGAAACGGCCTCCCCGATATCCATTATTTATATTAAGCTATTGACTCGAGACGTTTTTGAAAATTCTCCTCTAATTGAAATACAGGATGAAAATTTTCAATTCAAACTTGTTTCCTGATATCGATGATTCTTATCAACTGATTTCCAATATTCATCGCCCAAATATGAGACACAGAGTATTGTTGTTCAATATACTGAGTGTTTCACTACTTATCTGACAAATTTCAACCACAACTACGATATCACATGTAAAGTCTATCAGATAAAAATTTTATAGAAGTAAAACGAGATGGAAAATGAAATTCGAAATGGCGAAATATGACATCAGTGAATTGTTCTGCATTATGATGATCCAACTAGAAAGTCCTATATCCTAAATTTCAGTACTTGGTAGGGCCTCCCCGATTTAACAAAACCTCATGAAATCGGTTTGGCATAGATTCTATGAGGTTGTTGATGAAGTCTATTAACATCGCCTCCCATTCTTCTCATACAGCTTGGATAAGGTTGTCATTATTTTGGGGTGCCTCTCGCCTTCTCGATAGGCCAAGTTTCATTCGGCTCCACACAAGTTCAATCAAATTCATATTTAGAGATAATGCTTCTAACATTATTGTTTTTTAGAGTTCGTACTTCATCAGATAAGTTGTGAAACACTCAGTACATTAAACAACAATACTCTGTGTCTCATACTTGGGCAGTAAATATTGTAAACCAGTTGATAAGAGATAAGAATCATCGATATCAGGAAACAAGTTTGAATTGGAAATTTTCATCCTGTATTTCAAGTAGAGGCGAATTTTCGAAAACGTCTCGAGTCAATAGCCTACTATAAATAATGGATATCGGGAAGGCCGTTTCTGAATATACTGAATCGAATGGGCCATGGTTTTAGTCACCATTTTTGATTTTTTTTCAATGAAATGAGATTTTGTCCTATTTTCTTATCATCCTGTAAATAACACAATAGTACTTTTTTTGTCTTTCGTTGTCCTCCACAAAACATGAGAACAGTTATTCCCAATAGTCAGCACAAGTGGAGTTCTAGAGAAATAATTCAAGAAATGCAAGACTTTCGAAAAAAAAAATTGAATTTTTGTTCCAATGGCCAATTAAGGAGAAATCACGAAAAACGTCCCGAGATGAGTTCCCAGTGTATCATAATATGACTGACTATCGATCAGAAAACAAATTCTCGAGTTCTGGCAGCATTGGAAATGTAGACTATAGTGTAATGGTTCTACTTTACACCCAGTGTAAGTTTTGTTCTGCGGACTTTCTCAGAGTGTTCTAGCTCTTTCTGAAGCCGATGAAACATGACATCTGATATCGAAAACCTCATGAAGATCGGTCAATTTTTTAAAAAAATACAGATCTTCGAAATAGAGTCAAATTATGAGTGGTCCATTTAGTGTGTTGAGAACTGTATATGACAAATTATAAACAAATTTTGATGGATATAGAAAACAATGTTATAGTGAAGTACAGGAGGTTTATGAATTATATAACATTCTCCCTGAGTTATTTTTGTATGTAATCTTCCAGATAAAGGGGTGGTTTCCGAGGTCTTGTAGATGAACGAATCAAATGAGTTTCCAATAGATTTGTTGTACTACTTCCAGGTAAATTGTTTGTCTCTTTATTTACGACATTTTTCTGGTGACTAGTCGAAGTTGCTTCAATAGGTGCTGGATCATTATTTTCGGTAATTGCTTGATTAGTAATTGTCATTTTCGTAGTCTGGTCTGATGATTCATTGAATATGTTTTCTGTATTTTCGTTCAGGAGTGGGTTCCTGTCTCCTCTTGGGGCTAGATGTTTCAAAGATACTGTAGATTCTAGTCCATTTCGGTGTCTTATAAGGGCGTACTCTAGATTTGCTTGTAGTAGCTCCACCTCTTCTACTAGTGGGTCATATTTAGTACGGCGATGTTGATTTCGCAAAAGAATGACGTCAGAAGACTTCAACCCTGAAGGCACAGAGGTACCTACCACTGATTAAATGTCTTTGATAGCTAAATAACCGTTCATGTGGAGTGCAGTTACTTGACGTACATAATAATGATCTAAGAGAATGCAGAGCATCAGGTTAAACAGTTTCCCAATGTATAGGTCTCAGTTGCCTAGTTCTGAAAACCAAATTAATTGTCTTATTGTTGGTACAACTTGGTAAGGGTCCCTTGAAGTCAATATTTAGTCGTTCGAATGGTGAAGTAGCTTTTATAAGGTGGCTCCCAATATTCTTATGAAAGCTTGGCTTCAACTCGGCACAAATTGGACAAGAAGTTGTCATATTCCTAATGTCCTCTATAGAATACGGTAGATTTCGTACCCTCACGAAATGGTACATTCGGGTAATTCCAGGGTGACATAAACAATGTCATAATTATAACACATCTCAAGGCGCCAGCGTATGTTTTCTCCGTTTTTGATTTTGCTTGCATGTCTCATATCAAATATGAATGATACGGGTTCTTGTCCGAGCACCTTGTATCTTCTGATGAAGCGGAAAAAAACTCTATCGAAAATCATTTTATATATTTAAAATTTTGCAATCGGTTCAAAAATAACTGAGCTAGAGGGGGACATTTATCACACAATCTCTCACCCGGCCACCGGCTCCACGACGATGCTCTGCGGCCGGTACGTCTCGTCCCACAACAGCGTCCGCCTTCCTGTACCCGTCAACCTGGCCACCTCGATGCGGTGCGCCGCCGGATCCGTCCAGTACACGTTGAGCGCCAGCCAATCGACGGCCAGGCCCTCGGGCCCGGCTAGCCCCAGATCGATCACTTTCTGCACGTCGGAGCCGTTGACGAAGGCGCGCGAGATGGCGCGCGCCTTACTGTCCGTCCAGTAGACGCGCATCGTGTTCGTGTCGAAATCAATGGAACTGAAAAAAGAAACATTTTCGGTGTCAAGAAGTGCAGGGAAGTTTCTCGTATACTCTAGAACATTCTGGAACTTTGACGGAGATTCTAGACCAAACTGGAACATTGTTGGAGGTACTGGAACATTCTAGAGCATTGAAGAACATTCTAGTATCTCCTGGAACTCGCTGGAAGATCTTGTAACATTCTTGAACTCTCTGGAAGAATTTATAATATTTTTGAACAATAATATTCAATACTCTCGAACATTCAGGAACATTCTCGAACATTACGCAGCATTTCCGAACCTTCAAGAACATCTTCGAACCCTCTGGAAAATTTAAACATATTCTGGAATATTCTATAGCCTTCTTGAACATTCAAGTACCTTCTGGAACCCGCTGGACGATCTTGTAACTCTGGAATAATAATCGAACCTCCTGAAAGAATTTATAACATTTTGGAACAACAATCTTCAGGAACGGTACCGTACAATCCGGAGCATTCTAGAACATTATGGAAACTTTAAGAAGTTCCTCAGCACATCTGGAAGATTATAGCACATTCGGAAACATTATACCACAGTATGAGAATTTTGAAACTTCTGGTAGATTTTATAATATCCTGGAACATTTTCAAACGGTCTAGAATAATCTGGAACATTTTTGAAGATTCTGGAGGATTCTATAAAATTATGAAAGACTTAGAAAACCAGAAACTTCAGAAAGATTCAATATCATTCTGAAACTTTCTACTACAATCTCGGACATTCTGAGCATTAAAGAGTACTCTGTAATGTTCTGAAACAATCTATCACTCACAGTATCGAAATGTCTGAAATATTTCATAACATTCTGGGAAATTCTATATTCTTGAAGATTCTAGGACAGTATGAATCATTTTGAACACTCGAAACTTCAGGAAGATTCTATTTTTTAACATTGATAAATATCAAGAAGCATTCTTCAACATTCTGAAGTATTCTACATTTTGAACCATGAACATTCTTATAGATTCCGGAATATTCGAGGATATTTTAGATCAGTGGTCGCCAACCTATTCAATGAGTTGGGCTACTTCGATAATTTTGAAATATAAAGTGATCTACCAATTCAGACACGACGTGAGATAACCTAAATTAAATAATGCAGAATTCTATTCCATATGTATTTATTTTAGTAATAATCTACATTATACTAAAAAGCTAGTAACTGGTAGCTCGCGAATATTCAGTGCTCTAGAATATTTAGTAAACTTTTGGAGAATTGATGGTCTGCAAAATTACCGAACAATTTGGCAGATTATTGAATATCCTGATTTTTTTACATTCTTGAATTTTTGGAAAACTATAATCTAAACGTCACATCATAAGTCATAATATTAGGCAGACCAATCGGAGCGAAGATCAACGCTTCCCTATGGTTTACAACGCTGTCTTCTCAGTTGGAATGGACCAGAGAAAGCAGATTTCCGGAATGTCATTCATGGTCAAGTCAGTAATAATATTGCGCCTTCGAAGTCCCCACCTAATGTTAGGTTTAGATATTTGATATTTTCATTTCATCATCTCAATAAACTGACACTTACGAGTCCTAAAAGACGGATTCTTAAAGTTAATATTCCAGGTACTGTACTTGTTGGATGTTTTGTGTCTAAAGAGCAAGAAACAGAGACAAAGCATTAACAAAGTGAAATAGAATGCGTAGAACTGAATGGACAAAACAAGACAGGTGGATGCAACTCCATATTAAAGGTCTGACCAATCAAAAAGTGTACCAGTGTTATCGTCACAGGAAGCCATTGAAAAATGTAGTTATCTTGAGAGTTCCACAAAGATGTGACCGATATTTACTTCCACACTCACCTCGCCTGTTTGATACCAGCGATCGGAATGGTCGCCTCGTTATTCTCGTTCTCGATGCTCATCCGCCCGATACTCCCCCTCTTCGCGTACAGCAGGAACGCCCTCGGCTTCGTGCAAGTCCGGCCGTCTTCGGCCAGCTCGTAGTCGATCTGACAGGCGCACACCGTCGTCCCGTCGTGCCGGTGGAAGCACAGTTGCGAACAGTTGAAGTTCGCGTCCTTGCACGGGTTCCAGCCTTCAGCATCGCCGGACTTGATGGCTTTGAGGCCCATCACGTTCTCCATTCTCTGGTCGACGATTATCTTTCGGTTGCTTCCTGATAATGGAACATAGAACACGTACAAGTTGAAAAAAATTCGTTGATATGATTCGTCGATATGACATGGCCTATTTTTGATTTGAAGCGTTTTCCACTTGCCAATTTACATAGCGCACTAGCACAGAGCAAGCACGAGTGGCACTAGCTCGGTACTTCCAAATTCCAAATTGTGCGGTTGCAGCACAGAGCAGTGGAATAGAAATCGAGAATTGGTGCGACTATCTTTCTCTTGTCGTTAGATATCTCAGAATTGCTTTGTCAATCAAAAAGTTAAATTGTTGATTGAAGATTGATAGTTCATTTTGGTTTCGCTGGTCCACATAGAATGGATTCATCCACCTCTTGTGGTTTCTCTGTGAGCACTGCCACCAACAGTCTTATGAATAAAGAGGTCTTCGTCATTGTCAATGATGTTCAATTGAATTCAATTGAAAGTAGTGATTCAGCAATGAATTGTCGTTTACGAAGTTAGTTTTTTTCATCATTACTGAATCAACAATTGAATGTTTTTAATACCTGCACATCTGAATAGGTTTCTATAACTCAGGTAATTTTGAATTTTCGGTGAATGCTATTTCTTAACGAAGTACTTCTGTATTTCAATCATCATTCCGGAAATTAATGAAATAAACTTCGATAAGAATTATTTGAATTTCAAATATATTCCTACTTGAATATTTAAGGTTATGTGTATCACACTGTCGCACAAGCACGGTTCTGAAAACTCGAACCTTGAGCGAGCATCGAGCAAGTTTGAAAGCCAGTGGATGGAGATTTTATTTTTAGATTTCTCAATAACTTTGTAAGTTTGAACAGCATGAGCATGAAATTTTTCAGGTTTTCTGGCATGAGAAACTTATTTTGTGATTGCTCATATAGGGCGCTAGTGGCACTCTGTTAGTTAGGTAAATTACATCATATATATTTTATCCATTGAATGATGATCAAAATAAGTGAAAAATCTGGAAGCCCGTTCAAATTTACATAAAAATTGTACTCTTTTTTAAAATGTCTAGCTCTAACGGTTTTTGCGATATTCGCTCTTGAAGAAATTTATGATTCACTTATAACATTTTGATAATTTAAAATTATGAAGTTAACGAACTGACAGTGGAGGAACAGACAGTGATCAATGATGACAATCACGAACAACGACGATTTTTATTAGATTGAACTAATGAAATAACAACTTTTTCATCCTTTGTGTGATTTTTCTAGGAAACAATGAAAATTCGATTTGACTCCAAATTTCATTGTAAGTGTTTTCAAGACTTCCATTGAGATTACTTAATAACCCCAAATAGAATCATTCTGAAATTCTGGGAGCTTTCTCAGTCTCTATCCATACTGAATTTTGGTACCATGATAGCTCATACAGGGGGTTATAAATAAAAACAATTAATACTTCCAACTTCAACATCCTGTATCTCAAAAACGGAGCAAGTTAGGACACATGTTTATATGAACTTTATTTGTTAGAATGTCACAAAGAAACACCCCTTGAATTTTTAGGTGTTATTTAGATACACCCTATATATCCTGTTAAAGAAACATCACTTTCAGATTCACCTCGTATACTCGATTTATACTAAAAATCTCTACTAATCTCTGTTTTTTTTATTGTATGAACACTTTAAATTTATTTTCACCCCCTGTAGAACTATTTTCCCGTATCAAATTCAGTCATAGATAAAATTTTATTGTTCAGGAATCGGTTAGAAGAGTGACGTAACTAATTAGTAATCAGGATGATGAATCAGTAAGCCACCTGTCATTCGTCAGTCGTATATTAGATTTCATCGCGAACGGACGATTCAATTGGTGTATTATTTTACAGTGCCGAATCGAAATGCTTCATACTGCATTATTTGTGTGTGTGAGAAAGGTGTGTGTCTGTGTAGAAGTGTATGTTTTTTGTGGCTGAAATGGCGATGCAAGTTGATCTATTTCAAAATGGTGAGTGTTCTTTTTATTTGAATATGGAGATATTTATCACGTGATGGGTATCTTGCAATTGTTCAATTCTATATGCTTTCGTAAAGTAGGTACTGGATACTTTATTTTTATGCCACATATATATGGAACAATCAAATATACAAGGTGATCCACATTCAAGTTATGATGTCCACGACATTCGTTTCAGATGTAACACCCTATATGTATATTTTTCAATTCTCGAAATCTTCATGAACAGTTGAATTTGAAAATTTATCAGATGTAGGGTTTGTATACAGTGCCTCTGTTAAATTAATGGCTCACGTGAAGCGCATACAGGGTTGTTCAAGATTCAGAATTCTGATCACTCTGTTTCTGGTCCGATTGAATATCAGTAAATAGTGAATCAAAAGTTGAGATAGGGATATGTGAGCCGTTTTGGCCGATAATAAATAGTTTTCACACAAACAAGTCCCAAAGTTGAAAAATCTCGATTTTGAACACCCTATATCTCTGTAATCATTTCCGATATACCCCAAGTGTGATGTATCAATAAAATCAACTTTTCAGCGAGCACCTAAAAATGCAGGTAAATACAGGGTATTCTATCTGAAATAACAAAGTTGTTGCTATTTTTTTATAGAAGCGAAAATTCTGCCTTTCTGAAAATATTTTAAGTGAAGAGAGCGTATTCTGAAATATAAGCATGCATATGTTCATCGATTTCTCCCGACCAATTCTAGATATAGAGATAGTGTAAGCTTGTCGTGACATACCCTGTATATCTCCTCGCCAAAATAAGTTGTTTGGCCTGATGCTTCATTTTCCTCCTAAAGTTTATTGGTTCACTTAAAAATAGTTATTTTTGTATCTAGAGCGCGAAATGCTACTTTGGTGATCGAGATCTGATTTTTTTAACGAGGCTTAGCCGAGTTGAAAAAATAGTCGAGATGACCAAAGTATTTCGCGCTCGAGTTGCAAACAACATTTTTTCTACAAACGTCAAACAATAAAGTTCTAAAGTAAAAATATGCTCAGCTTTATATGAAAAATAGTGTTGAACTGGCTTAAAAGGCCTCCCCCTATCCTCCTTAGGTACGCACGATGTTCCACGAACATAATAGGAATATCCTTTCGTGCGCTCCAAGAGATAAAACAAAGTTATTGTTGAACATTCAGAAATTAATAATTCCGTGGATGTTTGCTCGATTGAGGACCATAAAGTTGAAATATAAATATCTCATATATTTTACATAACAATGCGCGAAGTAGGCACTTCGCGCACTGTTTTACTTCGCGCATTGTTTTGTGCAAGGTATCATGGTAACGTAGGAAACTGAAAAAAAGAGTCACTTCGCAATTTGTTGTCAATGCGCGAACTTTGTCATTTTTTGACGTTTGTAGAAAAAGATAATTAATAGGTTGGAAATGTTAAAATAGGTTTTCGATTGGTGTTTCTGATGAAATAGTGCAACTGTAGGGTATCTGATGCTGGGCTTATAACGGTTTTTCTGCTTTTTTTTCGAGAAAATGTGTTTACATTTTACATGTTTCATAGTTGAAGTCTTCTTTAAACCATTGAATACCTGTATGCACCATCGTTATCTTAAATATTTTATATGAGGAATTTTTTGCCAAACAACTTATTTTGGTGAGATATATACAGGGTGTATCTAATAATTCAAGTGGTGATTCCTTGTGATATTTTAGGAAATAAAGTTCATATAAACATGTGTCCTAACTTGCTTCGTGTTCGAGATACAGGGTATTAATATTTCCATGAAAAATCTTTTTTCTATTCATTTCTCAATTGCCTTTTCATCAATTTCAATAAAACGTTGTGGTTTTGTTAATAGTAATATGGAACTTCTTCTAGTGCAATTATATTCGAAATTATATTTTCAGTGGCGTCACAGTGGGTACATTTATGAATATTCATGGTAGATTGAACTAATGAAATAACAACTTTTCTATCCCTTGTGTGATTTTTGTATCTAGCTTATTTTTCTAGGAAACAATGAAAATTCGATTTGACTCTAAATTTCATTGTAGGTGTTTTCAAGACTTCCATTGAGATTACTTAATAACCCCAAATAGAATCATTCTTAAATTCTGTGGCTTTCTCAGTCTCTATCCATACTGAATTTTGGTACCATGATAGCTCATACAGGGGGTTATAAATAAAAACAATTAATACTTCCAACTTCAACATCCTGTATCTCAAAAACGGAGCAAGTTGGGATACATGTTTGTATGAACTTTATTTGTTAGAATGTCACAAAGAAACACTCCTTGAATTTTCCCGGTGTTATTTATATACACCCTGTTTATGGAGGCATTCATCATGTGGTTGATATTTTGCTTCGGTATATTTCCATATAACGATGAAACATTTTGAAATTCGCTTTATTCGCCTATTTATACAGGGGATCTAGATAGATATTAATACAACATGTTGCGAAAATATTCGCCATTGTGTTATGAATTAACACAAATATTTCAAAATTCCGTATTCATTCAAGATAGAATAATTCGCTTTGTTAACTTATACAGAGGTACTAGAAATAGGTATTGAACTGAGTTGCAAAAACATTCCCAATTTGGAGACTCATTTATAGGTATACGAAACTATTCAAAATCTGGTATACTATTCTTCAACGCATGGAATTTAATGGAATCGTATCGATTTTCAAAATGTTAAGAATAATGTATACAGGGTGAGTCAATAGTGTATTCTCCTTCGATATTAGCCAAACCGTCAGGTATATAAAAAAAATTTGTATACAACAGTTATTGAATTTCATGAGAGCTATTACCTAAAATTATTTTCATATCTATAGGATGTTCGAATTCCAAGATATCGGCTGATGATGTGTGTTTTTGAATGGGACACCCTGTATATTATTGTATTTTAAAATTTTTCCTGAAGAGCTGATTTCATCAATGCATCACACTTGGGGTCTAGCGGAGCTGATTACAGAGATATAGGGTGTTCAGAATCGAAAATTTTCAAATTTGGGATTTTTTTGTGTCAGAACTATTCATTATCGGTCGAAACGGCTTACATGCTCCTATCTCAACGTTTGATTTACTATCTACTGAAATTTAATTGGAATAGATACAAGGTGATCAGAAATCTTGAATTTCGAACCACCCTGTATTTGTTCCAATTGAGTGTCAGTAGATGGTGAATCAAAAGTTGAGATAGGGACATGTAAGCCGTTTCGACCAAATAAATGGTTTCAACACAAAAAAATCACAAAGTTGAAAAATATAGATTTTGTACACCCTATCTATAACTCTATAAACATTTCAGCTAGTCCCTAACTGCGATATATTGATGAAATCAGCTCTTAAGGGAGAATCTAAAAATGCAATAATATACAGGGTGTCTCATTCAAAATACCTATCATCAGCCGAAATCTTGAAATTCGAACACCCTATAGATATGAAAATAGTTTCAGGTGATAGTTTCCAAGAAACCCTATAACTGTTGTATTCGATTTTTTTCTATATATCTAACGGTTTGGCTAATATAGAAGGAGAACACACTATTGACTCACCCAGTATAATAGCCATATATATACAGGGTGAGTCATGATTAACCAGCCATAGCCGAGTGGTAGATAGAGGAAGTCAAGGTGAGTTGATATATATGTGAAAAAATATATTTTGCCTATTCGTAATAGAAATACAGGGCATTATTTGAATTTGGGGCGAAACTTTGATGAACGATATTTCAGGAACGTCTCGGTGTTTCGCCTGAAATTCACCAGCAACTTATCTCTACTGACAATCCACACGATAGCATACTATGGAAAAAATTCCAGAGCCAGACTTGGAAAAGTCATTTTCTTTTTAAATGTCAAAATTTCGACTATTTGAATCGTATTTTTCAAAAACTCTCATCAGAATCAGAAAGACCAGGAAAAACACTACAAGTGTAGCTTTTCAATTTGTAGGGCACACTTCGACCGGATTGGTGGAAAAATATCGAACAAAATACTGATGAACGATTCCATGATTTCGTATTGTAGTCACATCTTTCAACAAATTCATCTAAATCCATTTTATGCACATCGGTGTATTATAAGAGTTGAAAAGAGCCTCTATTCGATGAAAAATTCCAGGACCGGACTTTTTTTGAAGAGACCTTTCACAACATGGAAATGAGTACCTAATTTTGAAAAAAAAATGCCAATACCTACCACCTCACCTATCCTCCCTAAAGGAATTTCTTTTCGTGCGTTCCAAGAGATACAAAAATATAAAAAAATTATGCTTAGGTAAAATATTTTTTCCGAATCAGATATACGTGTCAACTCATACTAAAATCGGCGAATCGAATTATGAGCTTGGTGTTTTTATATCATGGGCATATCCGTTAGCCTACATTTTATTGATTTGCTGAATATATGAACTCATTTGAAAAACACCTCGTATAGATAAAAAAATGAGAGGAAATATCTTTAAATTCATTTTCACACCACCCCGTATACCTACTATCGATATCAGAAATAGTCATACTTGTTCGGGAATTTATCGGTTGAAAGGATGACGTAACCTATTAGTCATCCGAATGATGAATCAAATCAATCAGTAGTCTCGTTCTAGACTTCATCGGGTACGGTCGATTTAAGTGATAATAAAAAAAAGTATTTAAGAGTGGAAAATTGAAATTCATATTCGGCTTAGTGATTGTATTTTCATTTGAGTGTGTGAAAGTTGTATTTTTTCAAGATGGTAAGTGTTTTTCTATAATATATATGGAGGCATTCATGTGGTTGATATTTTGCTTCGGTATATTTCCATATAACGATGAAACATTTTTGAAATTCGCTTTCTTCGCCTATTTATACAGGGGATCTAGATGGATATCAATACATTATGTTGCGAAAATATTCGCCATTTTGTTATGAGTTAACACAAATATTTTAAAATTTCGTATTCATTCAGGATATAATCATTAACTTATACAACTGAGTTTGCAAAAACATTCCTAATTTGGAAACGATAAATTCTTGAAAGATAAAATTTCGTGTATGACTTTATTTGATATGGAAAAATAGTTTTATAGGGGGTGAAAAGAAATCAAATATATTCACAAAACAGGGTCATTTTCAGTATATAGGGTGAGTCAATAGTGTGTTCTCTTTCGATATTAGCCAAACTGTCAGATATTAGGGTTTCATGAGTACTATCATCTAATAGTTATTTGTTTAACTAGGCAGCAAAGAAGTAGATTGACTGCCAGGCTGAATGCATAGCCGAGCGTAGCGAGGCTAGGAATCCAGCTAAGGCAGTCAATCTACTTTGCTGCCGAGTTGAACATATAATTTTTTCTTCGATTGTTCACAATGATATGGGAGAATATTATATTGGCGAATTAATACAATTCCCACAAATCTCTTTATTCTTCCTGTATAGTGTTCAATTAAAATAAAATTTGATAGAAATCGCAGTTGTTGGTTTGACAATTATTCATGAAATTTCTGACTGTTGTGCGAAAAAATATCGGTATATTTAAATTATTATATAATGGACAGTGACAGCGACCTGGAAGTATAATTACACCTCCATTAATAAGGGAAGTAATACTTTGCTGATTGATATGTGTCAGCAAAATTAATATTTGCTGCCAATCGGAGGAAAACTTATTTTCATATAAATAGCATGTACGAATTCCAAGATATCGGCTGATGATGAGTTTTTTAAATAGTACACCCTATTTTTAATTACATTTTCGAATGCACTGTCAAAATTGCTACACAACTATTTTTTGTTTTTTATATTTGACTCCATGGTTGCCAAGTTAGTCAACTATTTCCGTGAAAAACTGATTATGTAGGACATTGAAACTTAATAAATTCATACGAGTAGAGTTCAAGATGTGTTCCATACGTTCCTACAAAATCAGTTCGAAATATTGAACACTGTCAATGTTAGACGGAAAAACTTGAAGATATTAAAGTTGCCGAAACTCCATTATTTCCAATGGAACATCCTGTATTTTCTCACTCTAACGGTTACTGATCCAAATCACTCTGAATTTCAATGAAGTATGTCCTTTGAATCGAATCGAATCCCAATAACTCGAAACCAGTTTCTCGCAGCGATCTCTACCAAGAATACATTTTTTACACAAAAGTGTTCTTGAAATCTATTTTTCTTCTATGAAACGTTATACAGGTACGCACAAAAAAGTTATGACTTTTCAAAAGACTCAAAAGACATCTAGGTGGCGCCACCCCCACGAAAGAGACAAACTAACATAAAATTGGATATTGTCATTGAAAAATACCCCAAGATACCAAATTTTATTCCAATATCACAATTATTTTGAAATTTATTAACAAAAAACAAAAATAAGAATTCAACTTTGACACTCTGTATCTCAGAAACGAATAACTTTCGGACATATATTTATAAAAACTTTTCTTCTTATTTTGACGTCAGCAACATGCTCCTGAATTTTCTACACGTACTTAAGAAACACCCTGTATACATTATTCTTAACATTTTGAATATCGATACGATTCCATTAAATTCCATGTGTTGAAGAATGGTGTACCAGATTTTGAAGTATATGTAAATAACACCCCGTGTCTCTTTTCCACTCTGCGGCCTATTGATACAGTCATGGGTCCGGTACCCATAAGCTGAATGGAAATACGTGTGATTCTAATCTAGATGGAGGTAAAAAACTCATTTTAGGTACTGTTAGCTTGCATGCACGAATTTTGACTGATACGAATAATATTTCCGATAGCTCGAAGTCCCTTTTTAAAAACTTTATTTTTCGTATACACGTATGATTGACAAATTATGTACAAGAGATGTTTAACATACGGAGTTGAGTTAAGAACTGACTGCAGAACGGCTCTCGCTGGGTACACGACGATCTTGCTGATTTCATGGAAACGGTGGATTCAGGGAATCCAAACTGTGGGATCAGCAATGTCAGCATCTTCTTGTGGGAACCTATGTTGAGTGGCGACATAATTCCTCCCCCCATAGTTTCGGCTTCCGAGGGTTAGAGAGGAAGACGAACATCGCGGTGGTCTAACTCTGGGGTTGTTGCAGCTCGAACCCTATTGGCTATCTTCTTGTATCCTAGGTAGCATGCGGCAGTAACTAGAAGTCCATATATGATGATTGTCCAGGCACTGGGGACATAGGGAGGAATCCCGTTGAAGTGAAAATCGGGTTGATTTTCTATCACTTGGGTCCGGATTTCTTGCAGTTCGTCTAATCGGAGGTCTTCTAACTCGATGTCGATATTGGTTTTTGGTGACATCGTGATGGCAGTGTCTAAATCGGGGAACAGGATTGGCTGATTTGGATTTGAATATTGTTGTTCGTTTGTTATGGTGAACTGATCGGTGGTGAATTGGCAACCCATAGGAATTTCGATGAGGAACGTGCCAATCAGTTTCCGAATTTCTTCTTGTCTATGGCATCTGAGCTTCGTGGTTGATTCGGATGGGAATAATCCAATCCATTGATTGGATGCGTCGAGGTGGTTCAGCAGTGGTCTGCTCAAGTGGACCCGAGTCTGGTGGCATGTGGAGGTGTTTTTGATATTAAGCAGTTGGATTTCGCAGGGACCGTCTTCGACTTCTCGTAGTTCTTGTTTGTCGCAAATGTACCATCGAGGAAGGATTTCTTTGCAAGTATCACTCAGGAATGCAAAGTACATCTCGTTTTTTATCAAAAATTTATTCTTTGGAATGATTGCCTTAAACTGACCCTTTGAATATACTGGTGTTGAATAAAAGTGATATAATTCAAAATCAAAAGGAAACGTTATTGGAATATGAAGAATATATGTGATTTTATTATTGAGTAAATAGCTATAGATTTTGATCAGTCTCTCAAAATATTCTGTATTATTGAATGTTACTGCGAATGGTAATTGTTTAGATTCAGTTTGGTTATTCAATTTTTTCAATTCTGTAAACAGCTCATTTATTGAAATAATGCTCGGATGCATAACTTGTATTTTCGAAAATGTGATGGAATTTTCAATGTCCTGAAGAATGGAGTTAATTATTTCGTACATATTTATAATTTGATTGAGGATATCTTTTATTAGCATTGAATTATCTCTATATGTATGACTTTCGACTATCAGTGCTATTTGGTTCAATTTTGAAGTAATCAATTGCTCATTATGATTGATCCTTTGGATTGTTTTATTAAATTTATCTATGACATTCAGAGATAGAGAATATTGTTTACCCATATTTGAAACAATTTGTTTTTGATTTGATTCTAGTTGAGAAATCAATTGTTCATACCGTTGACCATCATAGGCATCTAAATTGCCAGTAACGGACTTGAAGATTGAGCCCAGACCGTCAATTAAGCCTCTTTTGTGAATATTATGATGTGGAAGTATATTTTTCAATTTTGTCTCAACTTTTTCTTCAGTAAATTGTAGGATTTTTAGATAGTTTGATGTATCGAAAGAATAATCTTTATTGGTTAGTATAAGGCTAGTAAGATTTTGAGATTTTGATCTTAATTTCCCGATTTCAGAGATTATGGGATTCATATCATAATAATGGATAAGTGTATGTGTATATTGCTCGACTTTGGCTGTTCCGAGTTTAACTGGAATAAGGCCTGGATTATTTTCTAGCTTTTGAGGTTGAATTTTTTCCTGGAGGCCGAGGATCCCCGGGATTCTGAAATAACAGAGACGAAACGTTTTTATTTTTTGAAAGTATATGTCTGTTTCAGTGGGCGTTTTAAATTGTCCATATGTATTTTTTCTTGTGTTGAAGTCGAAGCTGTTTTCGAGTCGTTATTGACCGTTTTCAATTGTGTAGATTTGTTGAATTTATTCGCTTGTTTTTGTCTGATATGTTTTTTCACGAAGGTTTTCTGTTCTGGTTGAAATATTTCGGGTTTGTCTCGGTTAACATTGAGTTTTTCTATAGTCTTGGTTTTGAGCGTGATGAGGTCTGAATTAATTTTGGAATACAGTAATTTCGATTTTTCTCTATGATCATTGATATAGTCATTCACCAATATCTGATCAATCTCCATATTGAAAGGATTGTTATCTGTAATATGTCCATTAATTATATCAATAGGTTTGAATTTTGTTGCGGAGTGTACAGAATGATTATAGGCTAAAATTGCATAAGTTATTTTCTTTCTGATTGGAGTTTTCAAGAATCCTTTTGTATTTAATATGCGAATATGTTCAATCAACGTCGAGTGGAATCTTTCGACAATTCCATTGGATTGAGGGTGATTTGGACTACAAAAGTGAGTGTCAATTTTGTGTAATTTTAAGAGTTCTGTTACCACAGAGTTTTTGAACTCAGTGCCGTTGTCAACTACTATTTGTTTAGGGGTACCATGATGTGAAAAGAAATTAATCAGATTATCGACAATTTCAGTACCACAGGACGAGTTCAAATAATATGCCTGAGCGTATTTTGAAAAGCTATCAACAATAGTTAGAAATTTTGACTGTTCGAGGGTGAATGTATCTAAATGAATTATTTCAAAAGGTTTTGACGCTGTTGGTGTAATGTTCATTGTCATTCGTACAGGGTGTCGTTCATATTTACTTTGCTGACAAATTTCACAGTTATTGATATATGTTTGTACTGATTCCTTGATATGGGGCCAATAATATTTGTCTTTGATTCTGTTGAAGGTTTCGTCGATTCCGCGGTGGTTTGATTTGCTTTCATGATAATTTTTGATCAATTCCTCTATGTCGTTTTTGTCTGTCACGTCAATTAATAATTTGTTGCATTTTTTAAATTTAATGGAAGTCCATTTGAAATTAGTTTGTAAAACTACAGAAAATCTCTCGTAAATATTTGGATTTTCGAAATAAATGTGATATTGGACATTTGGTGCAATATATTCTTTGATTAATCGAATAATATCATTTTCAAAGTTGTTTTCAGAAATTTGCATTTTAATGCGCTGTTTTCTTTCGAATAAAATGGTGATTTTTGGCTTGGCAGGAGAATGTAACACTGTTGATATAATGATTTGATTTTGACCGTAGTTTACTGGTGAGTCTGATGTTGGAATACCTACTACAGGGTGTTGTTCTGCATTAGAGTGTATCGTGTCATTTTCGTCGTCTTGTCCGTTATTTCCTTGTTCTACGTCTCGAATGGATTCATCTACTTGTACTTGCATGGAAATTTGGTCCAAGTCACGTTGTTTATTAACATCGGTCGAGTCAAAAATGTCTCGGATTATTTGTTCATTCTCAGGGTTAGGTGGTTGTGTCGAAAGGTCTCTCACTAGGTCTTCTATTTCGTCCGAAACTGTTTTAGTATGAATTTCTACGCGGGACAGTGCGTCTGCGTTTGAATTTAGCTTTCCTTTTTTATATTTGATATTATAGTCATACTCCTCTAATTTTATTCGCCATCTGGTGAGTTTCGAGTTCGGGTCTTTTAGAGAAAAAAGCCATTCCAGAGGTTTATGGTCAGTTACAATGTCGAATTTTCTGCCAAACAAATACGGGCGAAAATATTTTGTGGCCCAAACTATCGCAAGTAACTCTTTCTCGATAGTTGAATAATTCTGTTCCGAATCGTTCAAGGTACGAGACGCATAGCCGATAGGTAGATCACTACCAATTGGCCCTTGAGACAGAACAGCGCCCAAAGCAAAATTACTTGCGTCCGTCGTCAAAACAAAAGGCTTTGAAAAATCTGGATATTGTAATATCGGTTCATTGATTAGCAGGTTCTTGCACATATTAAAACAGTCTAAAAATTCTTGATTATGCTCGATCTTAGCTCCTTTCTTGAGACACTTAGTGAGCGGCTTTGTAATTTTCGCGAAGTTGTTTATAAACCTGCGATAATACCCAAGTAATCCTAAGAAACCTTTTATTTGTTTCGTACTATTCGGTACTGGGAATTGTTTAATTGATCGTATTTTATCGGGGTTGGGTTTAACGCCCTCAGGAGTCACAACGTGACCCAAGTATGCTACTTCTTTTCGCAAAAACTCGGATTTGTCAAGTTGTATCTTAAAGTTGGAGTCTCGTAACCTTTGAAAAACACATCTCAGTCTCTCTAGGTGTTCTTGTAACGATGTAGAAAAAACGATTATATCGTCCAAGTACACTAGACACTTCTCGTTCTGGATTCCACGTAAAATGTTATCCATAATTCTTTGAAAAGTGGCTGGCGCGTTTTTAAGCCCGAAGGGCATGCGCAGATATTCATAATGCCCGTTTTCCGTATTAAAAGCTGTTTTTTCTACGTCCTTGTCATCCATCTCTATCTGGTGAAAGCCACTGGCCAGATCAAGAGTAGTAAAATACTGGCATTTTCCCAGTTTGTCGAGAAGGTCAGTTATGTTGGGGAGAGGGTACTTATCATCAACAGTTTTTTCGTTGAGCTTACGATAATCAACCACCACTCTCCACTTTTGTTTACCCGAAGCATCAGACTTTTTTGGTACGACCCATATAGGAGACGACCAGGGGGAACTACTTGGTCTTATAATATTTTGGTCCAACATTTTCTTGATTTGATTTTCTACCTCTTGTTTATGAATGAATGGATAACGATAGGACTTTGAATATACTGGTAGTTCGTCTACAGTTTTTATTTGATGTTTAATACGGTTAGTAAAAGTTAATGGGTCTTCATCATTATAAAATATATCTGCGAATTCTTTACACAACTTGAGTATTTCATTACGTTCTTCTTGATTTAAGTGATCTATTCTGATTTTCGATACATTCAAATAGTCATTAGGAAATTCTTCGAAATTATGAAGTTCTGCTTCTTGAATATGATTACGATCAAACTTTTCTACGAGTATAGGCTCCGAAAAATCTAAAGTTACATCATCTACAGTATTATTCAGGATAGTTGTCAAAGCATACCCGTTTTTTGCAATTGTGAGGCATTCCGGTATTTCACAGTTGTGAAATTTGTGGTGGGGAATGATTATCTCGCCATTACTTATAGATGTTTTTATTCTGATAATTTGTTCCGATCTAGCATCGATTTTTATTAAGTTAAGGTCCGTTTGTGTTTTTTGAAAAAGCAATTTTATTTTTGAGTGTGGCGTAATCAAATATCCTTTATCGAAATCAATAGTTGCTTGTAACGATTTCAAACTATCTAATCCAATCAATCCTCTGAAGACATTATGGAACTTGAATAGAAAAAATTTCAAGGTTTTATTCTTTTGCAAATTGAATATTTTTGAAGCGGGAATGCACGCACTAAACTTATGTGCCGACTTTTGAAATACTGTAGATACGACAAATGGGTCGTTTCTTATTAAGCTAGGAAAAAACTTATGAGCTATATCTGGGTCAATGAACGATTTCGTCGAACCAGAATCAAGTAAAACTTTTATATTATATTCGGGTAAAATAATATATGGTAATTCGCTTGCATTAGTAGTATCAAATGGAATGATATGTGACTCTAAGCTGGATTGGTGCTGTGATGGGATTTCTGAAAATTTTCACTCGTACCGGCAGCATTTTCATTATCGAAAGCTTGTTCCTGTAATGTATAGTCATTTTGTACGTTATCGTATTGTTCTTCGAAATTTTCATAATTTTCCTCTAGTTCTGTGTTGTTTAATTCTTCTGAAGCAAAAGTTCTTCTATTATTATCGAATGATCGTGAATTTTGATAGTTTTGGTTATTTTGTGCAGGTCTAAAAGTATTTGTAGTGTTTACGCTCATTGGCGTAGGCCTGAAAGTATTTCTAGTGCTCACGCTCATTGGCGTAGGCCTATCAAAGCTACTATTAGGGTTTGGTCTGAAAACATTCCTATTTTGTTGATTGTTTCGACCAAATACTTGAGCATTTGTGAAAAATCTTTGTGGGCGATTATTTTCTCTAGGTTGCACATTGATAGGTTGAGAAGGGAATGACATATTTTGTGAATGTTGGTTTCTGAATTGATTATTTGGATTGTTGAAAGTATCATTTGAATAATTATTAGAAAATCTTTGTTGCGGTGATTGCCTTGTCGAGATATTATTTTGTCTCGGCATTTGTCTATTTTGATGCATATTCTGAAAGTAGTGTGTATTGTCTTCTTGGATAACGAGTTGCAGGGCCTCGCTTAGACTTCGAGGTCTCATACAACGTATAGTGGTACCTAGTGGTTCTTTAAGACCTGATAAAAATGTTTTAAGTGTTAATTCGTTATACAAATTGCGTTTCAGAACTTTCGCTTCATGATTTGCTTCGTGAATATCTACATGACTACAAATCAGGTTCAGGATTTTCAGGCATCGATCATAAAATTGCTGTGGTCTTTCGTTTTGACTTTGTCTCAACATTACTAAGTCCCTATTGAGACAAGCTTCGTCTCGTTGATCAGCGAAATTTCTCTGAAGTGTTTCTTTCAGATCATTCCAATTAGTTGCTAGCTGAATATTTACAACCAATCTAGCATTGCCAGTCAGTTTAGATATAAGAGAATTCAATAAGTAAGTATTATGGAAACTACCAGGATTAGCAGCATCATAAAAATTTGTAATAATTTGATCACAAATTGAAATATATCGATTTAATTCATTTGGATTCCCGTTGAATTCGGGGATACAGTTCAAATATTCAGATTTGAATTGATTCATTATAGGTTCGGTTTTAAATAAATTTTCGGGAGTACGATCAGTTTCAGAGTCAGTTGAAGGATCACGCAAATTTATACTTTCAAGAATTCTTGATAAATCTTCGATAGACATTCAAGTATGTACTCACAATAATAATAGAGTTACTTCAAGCATATCCTTCCTAATAGGTATAAAGATGAGTCCTGGATTTGCGATTCCTGTCTCCTCCAGAAGTTCGATCTTTGCAGAAATGGACGATATGGTTCCAATTCTCGATGCTTCGTTGATGTAGGGCTTCAGACGGGTCTCTGCCAGACGGTCCTCTTCAAACACCTCCACAACGAACCAACAATTTTCGATATCCAGTCAATCGTTAAAACGAAATCACCACGTTCGATACGCGATAACCCGGATATCCTACCGACTGCGCCAATAATATTTCCGATAGCTCGAAGTCCCTTTTTAAAAACTTTATTTTTCGTATACACGTATGATTGACAAATTATGTACAAGAGATGTTTAACATACGGAGTTGAGTTAAGAACTGACTGCAGAACGGCTCTCGCTGGGTACACGACGATCTTGCTGATTTCATGGAAACGGTGGATTCAGGGAATCCAAACTGTGGGATCAGCAATGTCAGCATCTTCTTGTGGGAACCTATGTTGAGTGGCGACATAATTTACGTTTTCCATAAAATTGACGACGATATGACATATTTCAGTATGAAAGCAGGTGCATCAACATAATTTTCAACTAATCAGAACTGGAGTTCACAAAAATCTATTTTTCTTTTGAATAACTTTTTATTATTGAGCAGAATCCTACAAATCAGATTTCATCAAGATAATGCCTTTTGAGTAAGCAAACGTTCATGATATTGCTTCTACAGTGGTAGAGCTTTTTAAGTTGGCAACTTGGAGTGAGGCCCATTGAATTACTTGATATCAAATAAATTCAAGTTGGACATTGGCAAACAATCTGTATTTCATAATGAAATAATTTTATACAATTCATTACTGAATGAATTGAAAAATATACATGATGTAAGAAGATTCAAACTCAATTTTAAACAATACAATATTTTCTTGATATTTATTTATTTACTTATTTATTTATGGATACAATACATGCAGCAGGCCCAAAAGCCCATTTACAGGTGTATATAATTAGCATTATGAATAATTACACATATAACAGAATCAATTCTGAATGAAACGGAGAATCTCTTTTTTGAATTGTTTGAAAGTTAGAAAAAAAAATCTACACTAGGGACCCTATGAACACTTCTAGATATAGTAGATATGGGAGAATTAAAATGATGCACTGTATTGGAAATAGGAATATGAATGTGATTCAGAACCTAGATGAAATACGCGGTACATTGAATAGCATATGAGACAATAGGGGTGCACAAACTATTTGTCCATGTATGATTTTATATGCAAAACACATATCACGGCTTATCATAGCAATAACCTCTCTCAGGATACACACCATGTTTTTTGAAATATGCATATTTCAAGAATTTCCTTTGAACAATTTTTAGGCTAGATATGTTTCATATGAGAAGGATTCCAAACAACACTGCAGTACTCTAATTTGCTCCTGATCAGTGTGTGGTTTTCAAGGAGTCAAAGGTCCTAAATTCCTTGCAGTTGCGTATCAAAAAACCCAATTTTTTCACTGAAGTTGATATCATATTCTGAAAATGATTGGAAAACGTGAGTTTTTGATCAAACAGAACCCCTAGATCCTTTGATTCCGTGATCCGCGTTAAACTTTCATCATCTAGTATATAGTTGAATGTTACTGGTAGGATTTTACGAGTGAATGTCATGATTTTACATTTATTTGTATTCAAGTATAATTTATTACGATTGCACCAATTAGTCAACGAATTCAAGTCCTCCTGCAATGTGAAACAGTCTGCTTCACTTTGTATTTCACGATATATCTTCATGTCCTCTGCAAATAACAGTTTATGAGAAGTGATGCCATCGGCTATGTCATTTATAAATAGAATAAATAATAATACCCCAAGATTTGACCCTTGTGGGACACCCGAACTCGCAACAAAGCAGGAGGATTTTATATCATCACATTCAACATAACATCGGTCGGATAAATATGATTTCAGGAGCAACTGAATATCGGGTGATATGCCAAAGTCAGACAATTTTATTAGCAGTTGTTGATGTGATACACGATCGAACGTCTTACTAAAATCCGTGTAGATAACATCAACTTGATTTTTATTATCAAGTACATCAGAGACAAATTCAAAATGTGTTCATGTATCTATATTATAAACATATATGGTTCTTCGGATAATAAAGACAATCAACCAATCACTACTCTTTGAACAATAAAGCATATCAATCAATCAATCAGGTGGGCCAAACTCACCCGTCTCCTTGTGCACCCTCTCTACCGCCCTGCGTTGCCAGTCCGTCCAGTACACGTACTCCCCCATCAAGCTGAACCCGAACACGTGCGGCACGTCCCGCACCAGCTCCCGCCTATCCCCGCCGTCCATGTCGGCGTGCTCGATCACGTCCAGCTTGGCGTCCCCCCAGTATATCCTCTTCCTGTCGCAATCCAAGGTGATGCCGTTGGGCCATTCGATGCGCTCGCTGACGATGGCTACGCGTAGGGTACCGTCGAGGTTGGATCGCTCGATTTTGGGGTCTTTTTCGTTCCAGTCGGACCAGAACAGCCAGCCGAGGGCGGGAGCCACCGCGATCGCTATAAGGACGTTAGAATCTCAGACTGAATAACGATAGCACCATGGTCCATTCATAAGTCATTGGAAAGTATACGCAAACAATCCTAAACGTCGAACACGGATGAATGAATATAATCACGAATGGTGAACTTCGATATTTGATTTCATGTTTATTTGCAGATCTGAGAAGGAAAGTGTAGATACTTGTCACTGAATCAGAGAAAATCATCCAGTCACGACGAATCGAACAAAGAATCCGCAAAATGGCCAGAGAATACTTTACAGAATTCAGATCATTATATTCGTACAGAAAGCGATATATTGATATCCATTCCAGATTCACAAGGAAACAGATAAGACCGATATTCACCTTTACGAGGGGAGAGTATCAACTCGGCGTTAATAAACCCTATCTGCAAAGGAGGTAGGCGCATGGTGGGTTAGGTATATACAGTGTCCTTCATTGCAGAGAAAATTGTTGTTTATCTGCCTGTCTCGTCTTCATTGAGATAGTTGATGAATTGATGAATCACAAAAATATATCGCGTTCCAGTTATGAATGTTGAAAACAATATCCAGACTTTTCATAGATTCATATTCCATGTAGGTCTCACGATTCAAATTTGAAATTGATACTTAGTTTCAGATCTGAGCAGCACATTGTTTGGCCATCAAGGTCCTTAATATAACCCACGTAATTGAACATGTGAAAGATGCCTACTGGAAAAACCACTATACGGAAAGAAAGCGGATATGTAGCAATCTAGTTACGGACGTTGAAAATGATATTTAGGTATGTCTCAGATTCAACATCTATGTATTTCCTCTAATGATATTTTCTGATTCAAATGTACTTCGATTCAAATGTGATGTTTATTTGCAGATCCAAGAAGCAGTGTTTGATACTTGCCACTCAATCGGAGAAAACCATCCAGTAAATACGGACCGAACAGAAGATCCGCAAAGAGAACTGACCAGAGTATACTTTACAGAATTCAGATTATATTCGTACGGAAGGCGATATATTGATATCCTTTCCAGATTCTCAAGAAAACAGATAAGACAGATATTCACCTTTATGTCTCTATGGAAACACGACAGGTACCCTTACGAGGGGAGAGTATCAACTCGGCGTTTATAAACCCTCTCTGCAAAGGAGGTAGACGCATGGTGGGTTAGGTATATACAGTGTCCTTCATTGCAGAGAAAATTGTTGTTTATCTGCCTGTCTCGTCTTCATTGAGATAGTTGATGAATTACAAAAATATATCGCGTTCCAGTTATGAATGTTGAAAACAATATCCAGACTTTTCATAGATTAATATTCTATGTAGGTCTCACGATTCCAATTTGAAATTGATACTTAGTTTTAGATGTGAGCAGCACATTGTTTGGCCTTCAAGGTCCTTAATATTACCCACGTTATTGAACATGTGGAAGATGCCTACTGGAAAAACCACTATACGGAAAGAAAGCGGATATGTAGCAATCTAGTTACGGACGTTGAAAATAATATTTAGGTATGTCTCAGATTCAACATCTATGTATTTCCTCTAATGATATTTTCTGATTCAAATGTACTTCGATTTAAATGTGATGTTTAGTTGCAGATCCAAGAAGCAGTGTTTGATACTTGCCACTCAATCGGAGAAAACCATCCAGTAAATACGGACCGAACAGAAGATCCGCAAAGAGAACTGACCCGAGTATACTTTACAGAATTCAGATCATTATATTCGTACGGAAGGCGACATATTGATATCCTTTCCAGATTCTCAAGAAAACAGATAAGACAGATATTCACCTCTATGTCTCTATGGAAACACGACAGGTACCCTTACGAGGGGAGAGTATCAACTCGGCGTTTATAAACCCTCTCTGCAAAGGAGGTAGACGCATGGTGGGTTAGGTATATACAGTGTCCTTCATTGCAGAGAAAATTGTTGTTTATCTGCCTGTCTCGTCTTCATTGAGATAGTTGATGAATTACAAAAATATATCGCGTTCCAGTTATGAATGTTGAAAACAATATCCAGACTTTTCATAGATTAATATTCTATGTAGGTCTCACGATTCCAATTTGAAATTGATACTTAGTTTTAGATGTGAGCAGCACATTGTTTGGCCTTCAAGGTCCTTAATATAACCCACGTAATTGAACATGTGGAAGATGCTTACTTGAACATGTGGAAGATGTCTACTGGAAAAACCACTATACGGAGAGGAAGCGGATATGTAGCAATCTAGTTACGGACGTTGAAAATATTATTCAGGTATGTCTCAGATTCAACATCTATGTATTTCCTCTAATGATATTTTTTGATTCAAATGTACTTCGATTTAAATGTGATGTTTAGTTGCAGATCCAAGAAGCAGTTTTTGATACTTGTCACTCAATCGGAGAAAACCATCCAGTAAATACGGACCGAACAGAAGATCCGCAAAGAGAACTGACCCGAGTATACTTTACAGAATTCAGATCATTATATTCGTACGGAAGGCGACATATTGATATCCTTTCCAGATTCTCAAGAAAACAGATAAGACAGATATTCACCTCTATGTCTCTATGGAAACACGACAGGTACCCTTACGAGGGGAGAGTATCAACTCGGCGTTTATAAAACCTCTCTGCAAAGGAGGTAGACGCATGGTGGGTTAGGTATATACAGTGTTCTTCATTGCAGAGAAAATTGTTGTTTATCTGCCTGTCTCGTCTTCATTGAGATAGTTGATGAATTACAAAAATATATCGCGTTCCAGTTATGAATGTTGAAAACAATATCCAGACTTTTCATAGATTCATATTCTATGTAGGTCTCACGATTCCAATTTGAAATTGATACTTATATTTTAGATCTGAGCAGCACATTGTTTGGTCTTCAAGGTCCTTAATATAACCCACGTAATTGAACATGTGGAAGATGCTTATTTGAACATGTGGAAGATGTCTACTGGAAAAACCACTATACGGAGAGGAAGCGGATATGTAGCAATCTAGTTACGGACGTTGAAAATATTATTCAGGTATGTCTCAGATTCAACATCTATGTATTTCCTCTAATGATATTTTCTGATTCAAATGTACTTCGATTTAAATGTGATGTTTAGTTGCAGATCCAAGAAGCAGTTTTTGATACTTGTCACTCAATCGGAGAAAACCATCCAGTAAATACGGACCGAACAGAAGATCCGCAAAGAGAACTGACTCGAGTATACATTACAGAATTCAGATCATTATTTTCGTACGGAAGGCGATATATTGATATCCTTTCCAGTTTCTCAAGAAAACAGATGAGACAGATATTCACCTTTATGTCTCTATGAAAACACGACAGGTACCCTTACGAGGGGAGAGTATCAACTCGGCGTTTATAAACCCTCTCTGCAAAGGAGGTAGACGCATGGTGGGTTAGGTATATACAGTGTTCTTCATTGCAGAGAAAATTGTTGTTTATCTGCCTGTCTCGTCATCATTGAGATAGTTGATGAATTACAAAAATATATCGCGTTCCAGTTATGAATGTAACAATATCCAATATTCTATGTGGGTCTCACGATTCAAATTTGAAATTGATCCTTAGTTTTAGATCCGAGCAGCACATCGTTTTGCCTTCAAGGTCCTTAATATAACCCACGTACGTAATTGAAAATGTGGAAGATGCCTACTGGAAAAAAAACTATTTGGAAAGAAAGCGGATATGTAGCAATCCAGTTACGGACGTTGAATATATTATTCAGGTATGTCTCAGATTCAACATCCATGTAATTCATCTAATGATATTTATTTTCTGATATGAATGTACTTCGAATGATATGTGATGTTCTGTTGCAGATCAGAAAAGCAGTATTTGATACTTGTCACTCAATCGGAGAAAACCATCCAGTCCATACGAACCGAATAGAAGATTCACAAAGTGAACTGACTTGAGTATACTTATGGTGACTAGTTATGTTATATACTTGGTATATTATGATTTGATAGGCTGACATTGATTTGTATACATTGTATCCAGAATTTGGTGACCCCGACGTGATATTATGGAGCAGTTGAGCGAAGGCGAGATCATACAAACTTTAAGACATTTCAACATCCATGTTAGTGATTCGATGGAATTTTCGGATATGAAGGAAATGCTGCCAGAGTACATTCAAACAACTTATAAGGACCAATTCCACGAAGCCGACTACAGGAGTATTCTTTCAGAGATTTCATCAAGAATCATACCAAATGATGTTTCGAATACTATTTTTACGAAGAAGATCGATAGACTTGAAGAATTGTGCGAAATTCTGATCGTCAAATTTGATGAAAATAAGATTCGTTGGAAGCAAGACTCGATATTTTGGAAAAACATCGTGAAAGTTCATCATTTCCAAACAATATCATGCCTCATGACATCATCTCCTCAGAAGAAACATCAACTGGACATTCCGAGAAAGAGCAAGAATCAATTAAATCAATTAACCTACCAACTTTCTGGAAACATGAGCCTCCATTATGCATTATGCAAATAGATTTGGGAAAGTGATTTCAATGTTGGACTGCAATATTGCTCTGGATTGGTTTTTTTCCTAATATCCATTCGTCTCAAACACACTGTGTATTTTTTAAATATTCATCGATAAAATTTTATACTTGTATGAGTCTTTTGATGTTATCTACGGGAATAACTGACCAAATTCAAGTTAATATGGCTAACATGGTAAGGCACATACCTTGTGCCTTGTAGCAGTGTGAACATGTTAAGATAATTTATGTTGAAATAATATAATCGAAAAAAATGCAAATGATGAGTATGAAAGTGTACTTATCTTACCTCTAGGATCAGTTAGTTTATCCATGATGATTACTTTCCGGAAGCCTGTCTCTAATCTAGCGACTTCTATCCTGTTTGTCCCAGTGTCAGTCCAGTAGATATTGCGCGCCAACCAGTCCAGAGCTATACCCTCTGGATCCTGTAAGTCGGTGGTGACAACATCTTGCTTGTCACTGCCGTCTAATCTCGCCCTTTGGATTTTTTCCACCTGGTGCAAATATTTCTCAATAAATAAAAATATTAGCATCATTTCAATATAGTGTAGAGAGGCCAAATCAGATGATTTGCCCCAAAATGCAACTGTGCTTAAAATTTTCTCAATAGGAAGCTGAAAGGCAATGAACAATGAACATGTTGAAGTCGCGGTAAAAGAAATAAAAGCATAGATGAAAGCGACGATTAGAGCATTTATATTGGAGAAATGGTTCAAGTTGATCATTTCACTAGCTTCTCGCGACTGTCAGCTAAATGTTATGAGCATTTGTTTTCAAATTTGCATTTAAAAAGGTCTTGAACATCACCTAAGATACCCAACATATATTTAACCTACCAAATTAATGAATGTATATTTGTGTCTCTTAGATCCCACTGGTGACTTTAAGTACTTTTTTGTTTTCAATTCGTTGGCATCCATTTTTTAGCATTCTTAGCATCTCAATGTCAGTGAATAGTGAAGAAATAAACACTTTCCCGCACATATCGCCGGTCTGTAAAATCACTGCCGCTCCGTCGTGCACATAAACACGTGCTCTTTATTTCATGACTTCACTAGTACCACAGCTTTTGTTATCAATGATAGATTCAACATGTTCGCGGCCTAGCAATATAGACGATGAACCATCCCGTTGACAATAGGCTACTGGACTGATAGTAAATATTTGGCATTCAATTACTCCACTGGTCGTTAGGGACCTAAATAAATTTTTGGAACACTTCGCACGCGTTTTTAATGTAAACAATGTGTCTATGCCTTGTTCTAAATTTTTGAATTTCAAAGCTCATTTCGAACGTGCCATCATGGCCAACATTTGGCCATGTTCTGGGATACGTCAGATACATCACGTCAGTTGTTATGATGTTTCCTTATTGGTCAGATAATCGTCCATTCCACTCATGAAGCAAGGTTGTGAAGCCACCAATTATAATCAGTTTATTGAAAAGTTGTTCAAGTCCTGTCGTTGAATGAAACTACACCCAAATTGAATATTTCATTTGTCCTGATAGGAGAAATCCATGATATAATAGTGACTTTTTCGAGCCACCAGCTTGTTGAAATATTTCTTATATAAATGATGGCAAGGGACTAGGCAATGCTGTGCTGAATGCTGAGAACTGACAAGACAACGACTACAATCCTGTGTTGACACGTTTACCGTACCAAATGTCCTCTGGTGTGAATTAATAGGAAATAATATAAGTATTATTAACCCAAATATATTATAATTATAGTTGATTAAAAGAATATTACCAATACATAATTGGGAATATATGAATTATTGAATGAATAATATTCCTAAAGTTCCCGATCGAATTGAAACATATGGAAGCTGTGCTTCTGCCTGCCCCTACTTCCAAAACTGTGACGTCGGTTGTTATTCGCCGTACATTTCTAGTAATTTGAAAGTTACCGCGGCATTATTCTATTTAAAATAAAATGATAGATCACTTACCTCCTCGTCGGACCAGTAGATGAACTTGTCGACAGGATCGAAGTCGACGGCTGCCCCGTATTCGACATGCCCCACGGGCAGCGCTTTCCAGCCGTACTCGGGCGAATCGAGGTAGACCAGGCAGATCTCGGTGCGCTTGGCCAGCAGCAGCATCTCCTGCGGCGCATCGTGGCAGGTGGAGCGGTCGAGCAGCTTGATGCCGCCCGGGCAGGCACAAGCGAAGCCCGGGGCGTCCTGAGGGACGTCAGGGGGAAAGAGGGTCAACACAGGAACTATATTTTACGATACTACTGACTGTGGATGATTTCCGAATTCAACTGTCAATAATGATCTGAATTTTGAATGAATAATAATAATTTATTTCCACTTCGACAAATAACATTGTATGGGTATTGTCAATATAATATAAATCAGTAGAAGAACATGGAAAAAGAGTTAGAGAAGAGAAAATAGTAATAAAATAGAATCGGTAGACGTAACTTTAGGATTCCGTCGGTAACTTATGCCTAGATCAAGCAACGCGTTTCATCATTTTTTATCAATAACTTTTTTATACTGCGTAATGCAGCTTTTTGAATGATTAAAATTCTTTGTAAATAGCAATTTGATGCATTGCCCCATATTAGGGCTCCATATGTTAATACAGAGTGGAAGAGTGCAAAATATGTTGTGCGTGCAGCTGATTCGCCCAGTGAATAACAAATTTTCCTGATAGCGTACACTGTTCTTGAGAGTTTTTCACACAATATATTTATGTGTTCCGACCATTGCAACTTCGTATCTAATACAACTCCCAGGAAATTGACATGGTCGTTTGAATTTTCAGATATAACATTTTCAAAAGTTTGACTTTGACTTTTACTTTCATTTAATAGCATATTATTGTGCTCGAACCAAGCCCTAGCCTTCTTCAAGATAAGTGAAAGAACAAGTGCATTATCTTCTTCTTTTCCCAATTCAATGCCAAACGTTGTATCGTCCGCATACATAATGGTTGATGCGTTTATAAAATTCATAGTATAAGGGAGATCATTTATGTAAATCAGGAACAGGAGGGGACCCAAACCTGATCCTTGCGGTACTCCCCTATTCACAGTAGCTATATCACTTCGTTTTTCGCCATTAACTACGATTTGCTTTCTTTCATGTAAGTATGACTTCAATATGTCTAGTGCTTTACCACGTATTCCGTAGAAATTAAGTTTTTCCAGTAATATATTGTGATTCACACGGTCAAAAGCAGATGTCAGATCCGTAAAAACGGTCAAATATTTTTTACTGTCATTGAACGCTTTTTTTATAGAACTTGTTAAGGAGAGTACCGCATCAGCAGTGGACAGCCCCTTCCTGAATCCATATTGTTGTGGAGATATAATTTTATGAATATCCAAAAAATATGTCAAAGCTGAGTGTATTGCCATTTCCCATATTTTGGAGAAGACTGGGAGGATAGATATATGTCGAAAATTACTTGGCAGCGACGGGTCTCCTTTTTTATATGCAGGAATTACTTTTCCCATTTTCAATTTTTCTGGAAAAACTCCTTCGTTGAGGCAAGCATTGATAATATCTGTAAGAGGTTTCAATAGATGAATTCCAGAATGTTTTATAACAAATGTGCTGAAACCGTATATGTCTTCTGTTTTTTTGGATTATACCTAGACAATACCTAGAACAGTTATATTGAGATATCGATCGGGTCGAATTCTGGTGTTCGAATATCTGGATTCACTTGGGTTTCCCAAACTTCTTGGTTAACCCAAAATAGACTGGTGAATTATCAATTTCATTATGCGAAATTTTTCGTGAATCCGAAACAAAATTCCAATCGCCGCTACTATTCGTTAAATTCGAATAATATTGGTGATCTAAACTTTCAGTCCAAACAAAAAATCAAAAAAATTTTATAGGGGTCAGCCACCTTGAAATATCAACCGGTATACATTTTTTTCATGTATATTTTCTGATTTTATATTCGATATTTCTTTGCGTTCACTATCTATCAATACTTTTGCCAACCTTTACCTGAGAGATGAGGCATAGATGCGAGCATCCGCCGTTGTTCATCTGACATGGGTGGGACTGTTTGGGTTGCATGGATTCGTCCCACACCCTGATGCCGGTAGGGTGGGTACTCGATATAAATTCGTTCGGTTCTTTGTGGTCCGTGTCGTAGACGTAAATACCTCTGAAAGAATCAGCAAAGCTTCAACATTTTGTGTTTGTATTTGCTGACATTTCAATATTTCCCAAAAGTTCATAAAACATAAATTTTTGAATGCTTTGAACAAAGTATCTCCTATTGTAAAAAAATTGTAAAATTTGTATATCGCTACTTCGAAGTTACAGCTTATAAATATATATCTATTCGGGGTACTGCAACAAAATCGGTTTTGCAACCTCTGAAATCTTTCCAAAATTAAGCCATAATAGGTATTTATGTATTAAGGGCGTAAAGTATACTCTTATTGCGCTAAAGTGCTACTTCACTGCCCTTGGACTACTTTACCGCCCGGCGAATAGGTAACTTGTAATAAGCATTCCTGTATAATTCAGGACATTTATGTTTTAGTTGTGATGGTTCATGTATCATTATCTGGTATTACAGTTCTCTTGATATTCCTGAGATGCAAAATGATCTGATCGAACCCAAATTAAGATATCTGGGATGACATTATTTGAAAGCAATTATAAAAGTCTACTCCTAATTAAAAAAATTAACTGAGTTACCATGGTAGCATTGATTCCGTCAACGATATTGATACATAAATATTATAAACTAGCATTCTTGGAATCAACATCTAGATTCTAGACTATACAAACGTGATACAAACCAAGGAATCTACTATATTGACTCATTCTTCAAAATGAGAGTATGCATTTTCATCCATTTCACTAAAAATAAGCATCACACCAGACAAAGTGATCATTTGTGTCAGAAGAAAAACACAATTTGTTGAAAAATCATTATATTTTGGTGTTGTAAATATTCATAACATTCTACCCAACAGAATTCGTGATAGAAAATAAGCGTACGCCACCTATCGCAGTTCTTGAAAGCTGTCAAAGCGGCCTGTTTACTTAGTTTTTATTGGTTCACCATTGTTTTTTGTTTGTGCTCACTGGTCATATCATGAAAACAAACCGCTCAGAAGTGTTTCAGTTGTTGCTGCCAGGAGGGGCGACCTCTACAAAAACTCACATTTTACGTTCTAATTTCCGAACGAAAAACCGACTATTTCCAAAAGCAAGAACTTTTCTTCTACAGACACTAACTATTCGTCCGCTGCATGGTTGCCAGTTCTACAAGTTGAATTTTCAGTAGATCTCCTTATTTCATTTCATAATCTACTGGAAAATATTTTGACACTTATTTATTATTATTAGATTTTTGACAAGGTATTTGCTGATGAAATGAAAATCGAACTGGCAAGCCAAGTCCGCGCGTAGAGTGAGTTGACAACAACTGTCATTTGCTGTTGTCAAATTAATTACTCACGAAATCCGATAGATATCACGTGTGAATAGGATTGCGATGTGAATGTAGGTGTTTGAGCTCACCGAAAAAAATTCGATATTAACCTTGGCGAAAAACTGTCTATTGTCTCGCCTGATTGCTAGCCTCGGCTATCAATTTGCAAACTGGACTATAATAGACGGTGTTTCGTCCTCCATGAATAAATAACTATTATGAGAGTTCATTTAAAAACTTCTTCTTTCCTGTTTGTGATCAGGTGTTCAAAGAATTATTCAGTTAGGTTAATAGTTTGGACGGAAAAAACAAAAATGAATATTCCTGAGTTGCATTCATTAAAAAGAAAAACATAGACAGGACATCCATATGATAAAGTCTCACAAATATTCCCTGGATTTTGAGATTTTTTCTAATTCTCCTAATTAATGGGAAATTTCATCCCGAAAATTGATCAAAAAACTAGAAAAAGATCAAGTATGCCACTTTGGAATAATTTGAATGATTGAACTCAATGTGATTGTGCCTTTCCCAAGGAAATTTGAACAGAGGTGACTTCAGGATTACTACAATGTAGAACCTTTGGTGGAAAAAGGGATCTTAGCCCAAATTTCATTTTGATCCCTATATTTTTTCTATTTGTGCCATTAGAATGATATACATATGTTCAGCTTTATCAGGATGTGATGTTGAGCTTCATCAGGGTGTGAAATATTCGCATTCATTTCAATGCCACCCTGTATATATTCAGTATGAAATATTAAGTGATGCTTCAGTGCCAAGCAAAGATTTGTTACCAATCTTTCATCTATCATTATCATAATTTTTCAAAATTTGAAATATTTCAATGAAGATTACAATCACCATGTTTTTTACAAATTTTAAACCTTTCCCTAGTTTGTTTTGAGATTTTTCCTTCTTCTTGTCTATTGCATGATGAAATAACTTTTTTGTAGAGTTATTTTCAAATAACTCCAATTCAACCTGCTCTGATACATAAAAAAATGACAAGATATTGGTTAAACCAACTTTATAATTAGATGATGAAGGTTAAAGTTGAACACTTCCATATCTGAATTTGCTATGATTATTATGAGTTTGCCGAAATTATTATTATAATTATTATTATTATTATTATTATTATTATTATTCATTTATTGAATCAAGTAATCCATATTTCATTTTGTAACTCCTTCACATAGGTCAGTGACCTGTGTGTGAAAGAGATGAATTATTTCACATATAAAATTGTTTTTCCACAATATAAATACTTAAACTGAAAACAAATAATCAATTCATACAATAATGAGAATAAATTGAAATAAAGAAAAATAGAGTTGATTTAAAATGATCATCGATTTTTTTCACATTATCTTTACACCAACTTTTAACTTCTTTTTTGAAAGTTATGATATTTAGATGTTTTAATTTTGATGGTATTCCATTATAAATTTTAGATCCAATAAAACTAGAATGTTTTTCTAAAATTCTAAGCTTTTGTTTTTCAAGTCATACATTGTTGATTTTGTTTCTTTTATTTGTTATTGCTGGATTCTTTTTAATAAAGATTATTGACGCCTTATGGAAAATATTCTGAAAATAATGATGCTGATTGATAATCGAATGATTCACACAATATTATTTTCAAAACATATTTTTGAATAGGTACATAATAAAGGTATTACATGATTTTCAATCATTTTCATACATACCACCCCATCCAATTATTCAATATGATGATATTATAATATAGATTGGAAAAGAGTGTGATAAAACATGATTATTAAATGTCTACACAATATTTTGCAAGTCTGAATTTTGAAATGGTACTTCTCAGTTTCTTTGTTAGTTCTGAGACATGATAATTATTCCACTTCAAATTTTGATCAATTTATATACCAAGATATTTGTTTTGAACTCACTTCAGATATTTTACTAGTACATGAACAAATTACTGGTATTTTGGATACATTTTCAGAGCAACTCTGATCATGAATTGTCAATTCTGTTATATATTTTGGTTGTGAATCATCATAATCTCCTTGACTAGGTATGTTACAATTAGCATTTCAGATTTAATTTCACATGAACTCACCCAGTGTTCCAATCTGTCCAGTAGAATTTTGATTGAAATTTTGTTAGGGCATAAGGATGGACCAAACCCTTGTCAAGAACTTTAGTCAGGTTTTTGCCATTGAAATCCATTTTCTTGATGAACTTCAAAGTTCCATCTACCCAATATACAGTGTTAGTTTCATAATCAACTGCTAGTCCATTGGGCCAATTAATCTTATCTTCAGACACTAAAACTTTTCTAGTGGAAGGATCACCATCCATTCCAGCTCTTTCTATTTTTGGTGAATCACCCCAGTCAGTCCAAAACATGAAACTAAACAAAATAAATGCACATGAAAAATAGTTTTCTCTCCATTGTTCCTAATCTTGTATTCACTTCTTGGGATCATAGAATATATTATTATATTTTTATGAAATTTTCAAGGTTTAAGCTCAAGCAAGGAACCAGTATGAACATTTTCCAAGTATTTATAAATATTGAACCCCATGGTCAAAATGTGTTCTTGAAGTAATGAATACACTAGTATGCATTAATCACAACACCAAGTTTGTTTAGTTTCTCAATTTATTGTAATTTATTCACTCACATTCTATATTTTTATTATGATGTGTGTGAACATCATGGTGTGATTGATCAAAAAATCAAATTATCAAAGAAAAATCATGGAAAATATCATTTGGAAAAAATGATAAAACAATTTCTAATAGGTAATATGGCATTAGTAGTAGAAATTACCCTTCTCTAGGAGCTAGGGCAATAGCTCTTGGTTGATCAAGATCAGTCCAAAATAAAACTTTTCTATATTTTCCTTCAATAGTGGCAACTTCTATTAGTTTAGTTTCACTATCAGTCCAGTACAGTTTATTTGTAACCCAATCACAGGCCAAGCCATCAGGAGTAAGTACATCATTAACAATTTCCACCTGAAGAAGGTATTATTTAAAATAAAAAGGAAATAATGAATTTTGTTTTATTTACCTTGTTTTTCACAGTTCCATCTTTATAGTCAATACCAAATATGGTTTCATTTTCATGGTCAACCCAAAAGACTTTTCCCAAGTCATAATGGAAATCTATAGCTGCTATAAATGTATAATTTTTTACCAATGTGACAGATTTACCCCTGCTATACTCTCTTGAAGAATTTACTAATCGAATATCCTCAGTTGTTGAGTATAAAAGAAGAGGGGTATTTGTAACACTTCCTAATAAATGAAAATATATCAGACATTATTCAGATCTAACAAACACACATTGAGATCTTGTGAAGATCCAAGAACTTCTGTTCCATATACATGATACATACCTTGATAAGAGAAGTGTATAGAATGGGCATGAATTAGCAGAAAAAGACAAAGGCAGTGAGGGAATAACATTTGAATGTTATCTTAGATCAATTACATGGTGTTAAATTTTACTGTTCAGTTCAAGAGGTACTCAGCACATAGCGTTAACACCAGTGAAGAAAAATCACATGTTTTCCTTGTTTTTTCCTGATACTGCATTCATGTCTGCAATTTCAAATCCAGCCAAATACTTTGTTTTCAAGAATTGAAAACGCGCGTATTCTTATGAAATTGTCCTTGTAGACTCTACATAGTTATTCCCTTGTTATTCCAGGCATTTTGTTATGTTATAACTAATTGTATGAAGAAAATATGAGAGAAAATAATAAATACTGGAAAAAACAACAAACACAACAAAACCCTTAAAAGAAAAAAGTAACCTACAAACATTCACAATTGACATTTGACAATTGAATTGACATTTGCATTCGACTGACAGTTTGTTTGACTCCTTTCAGCAACACAGAACCAGATATAGAAGCATAGAAGTGACAAGTGATAGAGCTGTTATATTCTGTGGATAGAACAGAACAGAATATTTCGAACGACATTTGACAATATGACATTATTGATTGACAATTGACCCATTGACCCATTGATTAAGAATTTTATGTTTTCTGTTATGCAGTGGCAAAGCAAAAAGCAAAGGCTCCCTTCATATTTTTAATTTTGTCTAGATTTTAATTTTATTTTAGCCAATGTTCAATGTTTCAATTATTAATAAATAAAGCATCATCAACTATAAAAATTTTGAAATGAGGACGAATGTACGGGCGTTAGAGATAACTGTGTCACAAAACGTCAAGGTGTGATTACATTTAATTAATAATTATTCAGTGCTTTTTAAATGAGGGCAAATTGTTTACCATCCTTTTTCAGTAATTAATGAACTATGTGGCCGACTTGATTGTGTGTGATGAAGTTTCTATGTTTTCATTGAATGTCAATAAATTCAGGTTATGCCCCTGTGAACATTGTATTTGGAGCAAAAGGCATAATATTTCCTGAGATGACTAGTTGGGCGGCTAGAATGCACAGGCGAGCTGCCACTTTCGGGAATGTTGTCACATCTTGCGGCCATCCTTCAGGACCATTCCCCCGTAGAATGGAAAAAGTTAAATTTGGTGTACCCCTGGAGGATGTCTGCAAAAATGATATTCCAGGACCTCTATTGGTAATGACAAGTTTCATTATATTTTATCAGCATTGAAGTAAAACTATACTCTTTCAAAAACTTTCAGGTACTTATATTGAAGTTGAATAAAGAGGCACCTTATAGGAAGGATGTCTTTCGTGCTCCAGGCCACCAGGGAGCTATGAAAAAACTAACTCATTTCCTTCAGACTGGCAGACTTGTGAATATGGATAATTTTAGTGTTTACACAATTGCCAGTGTGCTGAAGAAGTTTCTGAGAAAAGTCCCTGGTGGTATATTTGGTAGAGATATAGAGAATAGATTTTTCCAAGTTATAGAGATTCTTGATGTTCAAATACGGCAAGAGGAGATTCATAAGTGAGTTCAATAAGTTAAATGTTACATGATTGTATTTTATATAATTTGTTGGTGTCTACTTGGGGTTTATGAAGTAGATATTCAGGAGTTAACAATTGGGATTTAGTGATGTATTATGTTTATTCAATTATCAGATTGTGGAGGTAAACATTATTTATTACCATGATATCTTTACTAGATTTCAATGCTAGAGGATGATCTCTTGAGGAAGTATAATATGCATGTATCTAATATTCCGGTTCTATACTTTGGAAGGTTTGGAGACCATATTCTTCATAAATAGAGTATTTTGCCTTATCTTAGAAAAAAACTCATTGCTAGTCAAATTATTTGTTCATTGGTTCAAATAACAATCTGAAACAGGGTATACTGAAGTACATTTTCTAATTATTCCTTTATCATCTTATCTGGCCTTGAAGAACCAATTTAAGTTTCATGAGAGTACAAAATTTTGAATTTATAATGGGGTTGATAATAATGAATAATTTATTTGAATATTTGTAAAAATACTACCATGATATATCTTGTGTTATGTCATTGAACTCTGGGCATGAAGTTCTATGGAAGTAAATGCAAATATACCAGATAAACATCAAATTTGAACTAGATTTGTTAGCTGAATGAATTGTTAACCTATATTGAGTCAGAGATCCTGTAGTTAAGTAAATATGATAATGACATCATTTGGATTTTAATTCAATGGAATTAATTGTCTTACCCTCAACTGTCAAAAAACAAACTATATGCCATTCACATCGTACAATAACAACTTACCCAATCTTGGTCCACTCACTATAAATGATGAGACTATTATACCAGAAGCACACTCTGTTAAATATCTGGGAATCATGTTTGATAGACACCTTAGATGGGATATACAAATTGAACACATGGTGAATAAAATTCGCGGTCTACTATCACGATTCAAGTACCTTAAACATATACTGGATATAAACCATCTAAAAACTGTATATCATGCATTGGTGCAGTCCCAATTATGTTATGGAATTGTAGGATGGGGGGGAGTGAATGACTGTCACCTCCAGAATCTAGAAGTTATCCAGAAGTGGATTTTGAAAATAATTTACAATAAGAAAAAAACTTTTCCAAGTGATCGTTTATATAATGAAAGTAAAATTTTCGACATGCGGCAACTATATGCTTTTGCTATTCTGAAACGGTTTTTCAAAGTAAATAATGAACTTCCACTGAACAACCACACCCATGATACAAGAAACCGACAAACAACAACCTTACCTCGAAGTAAAAAAACTATAGGATGTAGACATTTTGCTTACTTAGCCCCGAGACTTCATAATAGGTTACCAGAAGAAATACAGAACATTTCAAAAGAAAAGCGGTACTTTTCAATATTCAAAAAGAAAGTGAAGTCATGGATACTATATAATCCGCGACAGTATATTCATAAATTTGTCAATCAAACACTGTGAATGAAATATAGTGAAATATGAAGTTGAAGAAAATTAAATATAGTATCATAGCATTAATTGTTCACCAACACCTATAATAATGGAACATAATCTAGAAATAAATATATATGTGTGTATGTGTGTATGTATATACAAATATATTTTAAATTAATTAATTTATTAGCTGATATATTTTGTATGCAATTTTTTGTTGTTTTTTTTTTTTTCTCTCTCATGATCTCAAAATTTTCTGTAGGCCTTTTGTAGTGCAATTTTATTTTCAAATTTTATTATAATATACTTATGCTGATTTTTGTCAAACTTACCAGCACGTACAAGTGGATCTGCCACTTTTGTGTTTAATTGTTTGTTCATTAATTGAGTGTTGTTTGTTAGAGTTATATTCTAGAATTCTTACTGAAAAATGTTGTTATCTCTACTGTTTAGTGTTGTTGTCGTTTTTTGAATAAACATTATTATTATTATTATTATTATTAATAATATTGAGTCTCAGTTTCTGGGTTGAACCACTAAAATCATATGCAAAAAAATCTTTTATCCCATGTATTTTCCAAAATGTGAGAATGTAAGAGAAATCTCTCCATGGTGAACCCTTTCCTATAATTTTAGGAATCTAAAATAAATGAATAAAAAAAAGTTTTGTAATAATTCTATTATAGAATATTAACTTCATTGCCTATTCATACCCAGAGGCTGTTAGTGCTGCTATTTGGGACATTCAGAGTAATAGCTTCTAATAGTGAAAGAGCAGGCACCAGGATGACTAGTGAGGCCCTGGGGGTCAGTGTGGCTCCAAGTTTTTTCCACTCCTGTGTGAGTGATGGTAAAACTGCTACAATGGAAGATGTAACAAAGTTTAAGGTAAGCCATCTAGAACTCCAAGCAACATAAATATTCTGGGTTGATAGTAGCTTCAACAATGTACACCAATCACACAATTGAACTTGAGCATTATTTGAGGAATTAAAAAAAACACATATTTTCATGCTCTTTAAGGTACTCAATTTTATGAATATAAGGTGCATTGTTAGGTACTGGAATAATTTGAAAAACCTGAAATATTCTTTTTACTCAATTCTCCCTTTATTTTTCATTACTCATGCTAATGGAATTACATTTGGCATGTTTATATTATTTAGTTTGAATATTTTAAACTGCATTTTATTTATATTAATTCCTAGAGCTATTATTCATGTGTTGATACTGTTAATAGCTAACATTTCCATGTAGTCACCATTTTGAATTCTTTTACAATATTATCCATATCTATACCAATAGTCAGAAATTTTAAATATCTTGGACAAACATTTAATAGTAAATCAAGATCCATAAGGATACATTCTTGAGGCAATCAGTAATCAATAAAGATTTTCAAAATAAAATGGAAATTGCGACCAAGGACGTGCCCGATTATATTTCTGTGGGACATCTGAAATGTGAAAGTTGGAATTTCTAAATTTCACCTACATACATACTTACTGACAGAAAACCTGAAAACGTCTAAGCCATAGCACTGCTTTTATCAACCGATTTTAAAAAACTAAAAAGCAAATAAAATATTCCAGTAGGCTCTGATCATATTTTCTTCAAATTCCAACTGTAAGGTGAGCAACTGTTAACTGTTTTTTTTTTAAACGACACAATTTTTTCTCATCGTGATTTTTTTCCGATAATAATGACTTTTAGACAAAATTAGTTGAAATCAAAAATGGGTGCTCAGTTGACAAGGCATAGATCTAATATATAACATTCTCCTGTCCCTGTCATAGTGTTAGTGGCCCAACTCCTCTGAATAGGAAATTCAAAATGGCGGATCCAATATGGTGGACGAGCTTTTGAATTTGGACCGATTCTATTCAAAACTGGTATCTGGGGGCTTTTCGGCGTCAGAGATTATAAATTCATTCGTCAAAATTTTGAAATTCAAGATGGCGGACTACTTTTGTAATTTTGGTCAGATTTTATCAAAATTGGTAACTGGGGGTTCTCGAGGTCGGAGATTATGATTTTTTCGACAAAGTTAGGAAATTCAAAATGGGGGATCTGATATGGCGGCCGAGTTTTTTTAATTACGATCAGATTCCATTCAAAATTTGTATCTGGGAATTTTTGGGGTCGGAGATTATGATTCTTTCGTCAAAATTTGAAAATTCAAAATGGCGGATCCAATATAACGAACGAGTTTTGTAATTATGATTCGATTCTATTCAAAATTAGTATCTGGGGGATTTTCGGGGTCGGAGATTATAATTCTTTCGTCAAAATTTTAAAATTCAAGATGGCGAGATGGCTATCAAAATTGGTTACTGGGGGGTTTTCAAGATCGGAGATTATGATTCCTTCGACAAAATTAGGAAATTCAATATGGTGGACGAGTTTTTTAATCATGATCAGATTCTATTCAGTATTGGTATCTGGGGGTTTTCGAAGTCGGAGATGATGATTCTCTTACCAAAAGTTGGAAATCCAAGATGGCAGATCCAATATACCGGACGAGTTTAGTAACTATATATGATCCGATTCCATTCAAAATTTGTATCTGGGGTATTTTGGGGTCGGAGATTATGATTCGTTCATCAAAATTAGGAAACTAAAGATGGGAGACGAGTTTTGTAATTATGATCCGATTCTATTCAAAAATTGTATCTGTAGGTTTTCGGGGTCGGAGATTGTGAAACACAATTTTAGCCAAACTAAAAAGAAGGAGAAAACAAAATAATAAAAGTGTGTTGATAAATATTTAACTAACAAAATATTTTCTAGAAATAAATGTATATAGCAAAACACCGTTTGCCGGGTATCAGCTATTGTAATAAGGAAACACGTTTTTCTAGATAGCCAAACTAAAAAGAAGTGAGTAGAAAATGAAGAATAGTTTGAAAAAATGAAGAGATATCGAGTGCCGAACTGAAAAGAAGTAGAAAATATATAGAATAATTTGAAAAACTAAAGAATCCCGCTTTTATGGATATTCAAACTAAAAATAAGTCGAAATAAAATGATAAACGTTTGCCGGATCAGCTAGTATTTTCATAAATTTTTGAGATGTATGGCAGAAAATGAATGTTAGTACATGTGATTTTTACTAGTCCTGTGAAAAAAATTGAACACCTCAAATTTCCACAAACTGATTGCTCCATGACATATGAAAAGATGATCTCCCCATCATTTCCTTATTAATAAAACACAATATGAATTTAATCTTGGATTGAAGTCACAGAGCAATCAGTAGCTGAACTGAAGGGAATTCGGTTCGCTATGAAAGTTTTTTTTTCGGGTATAAGGTGGCTTCACGTGTGATGAAGCATCTGATCGAGGAGTTCGCTTCGTCAGATCTCTTTGGCAGAGACAACTACGAATATTATGCGAGGGTGACCGGCAGAGTACTTCGAGTGCAAGGGGAATGGATATGTTCCTTCCAGTATCCCCCTCTAACCACGAACGGGGTATTTCCAACTGAGTGTATCGCCTTGGAACGCTACTTGCTGGGTGAGTTTTTCAGAGGTGGACAGAATGGCAATTTTTCAATTTTATCAACTTTTTGGGAAAGAAGGGATGATTTCAACGGTCTGTATATATCTATTTTGCTGATGAGAGAAAAGTAATGCTTTATTACTTATATAGGGTGAGTCATGAGGAACTGTACATACTCCTATCATGAATAGAGGCCCCTGAGAGTAATACCAAATGTCCATCAGAAAGTGTCTTCTTCACTTCTTTTCCGATATATAGGATGAATAAGGTTTGGCAAAAACATCTTTTGGTCATAACTTTCCAGCAGCTTCTTCGATTCGTCTGATTTTTCCATCAGGGTTCGGAGGATATACAGGGTCAGTCATTGAAATGGGAAAGTGAGATAACGGCTTCGCTGTTTCAGATTGATGAATACAAATTTTCGAGATGGTCTAGGCTCATGAGCAGCATATTTCTAAATCACTTTGTGTATACAGGGTGACTCAAATATGCGTGGCGTATCAAAGTTATACTTTTTATTATAGGACACCCTGTATTTTATTGCAATTTCGGATTCTACTTTGTGAGATGATTCCATCAATACATCACACTCGGGATCTAGCGGACATAATTACAGAGATATAGGGTGTTCAAAGTCAAGATTTTTCAACTTTTAGGATGTTTTGTGTCGAAACTATTAATTATTGGTCAGAACGACTCACATGTCTCCATCTCAACTTCTGATTCCCTATCTACTGATATTCAATTTGGACGAATACAGGGTAGTTCAAAATTCAGAATTATAAACCATCCTGTATTCGTTCAAATTAAATATCAGTAGATAGTAAATCAGAAGTTGAGATAGGGACGTGTGAGCCGTTTTGACCAATAATGAATAGTTTCGACCCAAAAAAATCCTAAAGTTGAAAAATCTCGATTTTGAACACCCTATATCTCTGTATTCATTCTCGCTAGATCCCAAGTGTGATGATGCTCACAAAGGAGAATCCTAAAATGCAATGAAATACAGGGTGTCCCATATGAAAAAGTATGACTTTGATACGTCCCGCATTTTTTAGTCACCCTGTATAACGCGAAATATTTTGGAAATGTGCTGCTCTTGAGCTTAGACCATCACAAAAATTTTTGTTCATCTATCTCAAACAGCGAAGCCGTTATCTCACTATCCCATTTCAATCACTCACCCTGTATATAAAGTGATATATATCATGATATATAGCAAATTAAAAATGTTTTCCACCATCCTAAACATCCGAAAATGTCTCAATACGCCACTGTACAAATTTATAACATATGATTTCAATTCTCAGTGTTATCTATTCGATTTGTTTTATTCTATTGATTTGGTCCCTTTTTTTGTACTAGAATTATTATCCGCCTTTGTCAGTATAGCTATTGAAAAATAATTGTGAATAAACCTTCATTTTCTGTTCGACTATCTTGAATTATTTGTATCGATGACCATTAACATCTATATAAACGGATACCCCATCCACTGATTTGTAGAAGATCTACAGGGTGATTATTACCCTCCACAAAAAATGAAATGACGAAATCCAGGCCTTGAAATGGAAGAACATGTTGATTTCCATTGGGCTAAAGCACTTATGTGAAATGTATGCGTTGCGAAGTAATTATTCTCCAATGAATAAATTTGTTGTCAAACTTTCGTTTTTGCTCACAATTTATCGTTTTACGAATAATTCTGTGGAAGTGCGAGGAGAATGTTGACTATTTCATTTTCGATGTGTGCGTTGAAAATTCCCTGTCACAGTTGACAGAAACCATATACAGGATGAACTTTTTGATTAAAACTAAACTATCGAAATTTTTCAAAAACGGCCCTGGAGTTTCCGGATTCTGGAAATGTCAGTCGAATAGGGCTCAGTTGAGGAATATTCTGTGAAAAAATCAGACGAATCGAAGGAGCCGTTGAAAAGTTATGCCCAAAAGATGTTTTTGCCAAATCTCATAATTCACCCTATATATTGGTAAAGAAGAGAAGAAGACACTTTCTGATGGTCATTAGGTATTTCCCTCAAGGGCCTATATTCGTGGTAGAAGTTAGTATGTAGTACAGGGTGGCCAACTAAGACTCCAGAGTTCGATTTCTCTGTTGTCTTGAGAGATACAAAAAAAAGTTATGTATCAAAATTGAAGTAATAATTGAGCTTCACATTTCAAAATTTCTTTGAAATACACAGGGTGTTCCGTAAGGTCACAGCACATCAAAGCTATGTTTTTTTTCATTGGAACACCCTATATTTTATTTCATTTTTGAATTCTCCCTGAAGATCTGATTTCAACGACCCATTAAACTTAGGGTCTAGCAGTGAAAGTTACTGACATATAGGGTGTGCAAAATCGAGATTTTCCAAGTTCAGAATTTTTTTCTGTCGAAACTGTTCATTATTCGTCAAAACGGTTTACATGTCCCTATTCCAACTTTTCACTCACTATCAATTGGTGTTCAATTGAAATTGATACAAGGTGGTCAAGAAATCTTAATTTATAATTTGTTTCAATTAAATGTCAATTGAACACCAATTGATAGTGAGTGAAAAGTTGAGATAGGGACATGTAAACCGTTTTGACGAATAATGAACAGTTTCGACAGAAAAAAATCCTGAACTTGAAAAATCTCGATTTTGCACACCCTATATGTCAGTAACTTTCACTGCTAGACCCTAAGTATGATACGTCGTTGAAATCAGATATAGAAATAAAATATAGGGTGTTCCAATGAAAAAAACATAGCTTTGATGTGCTGTGACCTTACGGAACACCCTGTGTATTTCAAGGAAATTTTGAAATGTGAAGCTTGGTTATCACTTTAATTTAAATGCGAAACTTTTTTTTGTATCTCTCAAGACAAAAGAGGTATCGAACTCTGGATTCTCAGTTGGCCACCCTGTACAGTTCCTCTTGACTCACCCTGTACATTGAAAATTACATTGGTGGAGGTGATGATGGATTTTGATATAAATGCCATATCTGTTCGTACTTCAAGTCCATACCAATATCAATTCCCGAAAAGTTTTTTTTTTATGAAAGTATCTACTTTTTGCTATTATTTTCTAAAAGTTGTGACATTTATCGTATGCTTGGTTTTTTATGTGTGAAAAATGTAATGCCAGTGTTATGAAAATAGAAGTTGAAAGGTGAAACACAGACATTTCAAGAACAAATAACTCTGTGTTTTGCTGAAGTACTTTGTGGATACATCACCTATGCTATGTTCTTGACTTTTTTTAATCTATTGCCTGCAGTAATTTCATGGAAACTATGTAATACATTTGCAAAAGCAGAAAAATGGATGAGACAATGACAGTTATTGAAGGAAGAAAAAATCGTCTAGAGATTTTTTCTTTCGAATTTTTCAACAATTCGAGATTTCTTTCTATTATCGGTTCATCATTGTGACTATTTTTTTACATCTTCAAGCACTCTTGGTATTGAGGAAAAATTGTTTATTTGCAACTTTGCCCCAATTTAACCATCTTCATATCCTTATAGTTTCGCAGATTCCAATAATGAGGATCTAATTTGAAACACCCGGTATAGTTGTGTTACTAAATACAGGGTGATTCACATAAGAACCGACATAGAGCAGGCGCATGTAGGGGGTCCCAAAACATGGCAATTTAACGCAACTTACCTCTATACCAAGTTGCTCCCCTGAGGAGTTATAGGCTTTGAAAGTGAAGTTATAAATTTTGAAAAAAATCAATATCTCCGTTATTCTTGAACTTGAAGCAACCAAATTTGGTACAGTATGTGGATGTGTTTAGGGCGTTACTTTACAGTAACAAGAGCTCAATTGAAATTTGTAAAGGGGGTATACCGGGTGGCACACCATTAATATTCAACAAAATTTTGTTTACCCTTGATGGATTTTAAAAATCTTCGCGTTGTTTTGTGGCCAATTCAATTCTTAAACTTTTCTTAGTCTAGTAATTTTTCGAAAAACCTCATCATTTTCATCAAAAACTCGAATTACTGAAAACGCGTGCTCTAGGTGTGTTATTTGAAATCATCGAAAATTCAAAAGTTGGCTATGAAAATAAACGTCAAACTTGACAATGAAGCAAGTAAGTTGTTCAATTGAGTAATTTTTCGATAAACAATTGTTTGTTCTGGTTGTTGTTTAAGTTTTTTGTCTTTATTTTGGTTAGCTGTTAATCCGAGTTTTTCACATTTCAGTATCTTACTTTACGTACTTTGTTACGTATCTAAATAATAATTTGCCAGCCAATTTCTACTGATCACAATTAATGACCTACTTTCTTGTTGTACGTTTATTTTCATAGCCAACTTTTGAATTTTCGATGATTTTAAATAACACACCTAGAGCGCGCGTTTTCAGTTATTCGAGTTTTTGATGAAAATGATGAAATATTTCGAAAAATTACTAGAGCAAGAAAAGTTTTAGAATTGAATTGCTCACACAGCAAAGCGAAGATTTTCGAAATTCATCGAGGGTTAACAAAATTCTGTTGAATATTAATGGTGCGCCACCCGGTATATCCCCTTTACAAATTTCAATTGAGCTCTAGTTTCTGTCAAGTAACGCCCTAAATACATCCACAAAGTGTACCAAATTTGGTTGCTTTAAGTTCAAGAATAACGGAGATATTGATTTTTTTTTTAAATTTATAACTTCACTTTCAAAGCCTATAACTCCTTAGGGAAGCAACTTGGTATAGAGGTAAGTTGCGTTAAATTGCCATATTTTGGGACCTCCTACATGCCCCTGTTCTATGTCGGTTCTTATGTGAGTCACTCTGTATATTATTGAAAGAGGTAACTCTTTGACTAACTTTGAAATTATGCTAATTATGATCATTAAATAATCTCAAGGACACCCATTGTGTTTTGAGTGCACCTACATCAAAATCAAGGGACAAATTAGGTTTCTTCATGTTTTCTCGAAAACGGTCTGTCCAATTGAAATTATACAAAAAGAACTTTTTCATTCAGATTTGGAAGCTCTTCCTTATATTCGCGAAATATTGTGAAAATGTGTAGCAACGTTAAGTGTCAATTTATTTGATTGAAAATAAAAACTTCATACTTAAGATGATAACAAATATTCTGGCTTCATTAAAATACTCGAATTGGGTAAATACCATCATTATGTGTCATTACCAAATACCCACAACCCACATGTGATATAACACTGACTATATTATAATGTGAATGTAGAACAAGGTCCTCTTTGTAAATAAACAAAATATATTCATGTCTACAATTGAATTCCCACTTTTGTTTCTTATGTTACATAATGCTCTACATGAATACTCCTCTTCCTTTTTCCTTCAATCTTGTTTGGGTAACAGTTGAATTTCATAATATCATTTATTTTGAAGAAAATAGTTAATTGTTTTACTAGACACAAAAGGACACGGCATTGAATCTTCTTTTCTACCGTGTGAAATATAGTTTTTCTCCAAATGTCATAAAACCAATAATTTCTTTATTGATAACTCTATTATTTTGTGTTCAACCAATGTTATTGGCACTTTTGATTAAAATTAATTATTGAAACGTTACATAGCAATGAACATTTTCTGCCTAGGCAGTAAAAATACACTTTTATGGCTGTTAAGTGTCATGGAAAAGCCACTTTCAATGTCATTCGGAGACAAAATGAATCCTAAGCTTTTGCTGGTGTTTTACGTAGTTTCTTGCTCCGACTAACATTTGAGAAGACATATTTCTTAAAGGGCAATTGTCAATGGGTAGAGAGACATGGCTCCAATGCGAAAATAATGGCCACTGGAAGTCTAGTCTTGGTCTGGAAGGTAATATTGATGATTCTGATGACGATAGACACATTAACACAAACACCACATTTTGAAATAGTTTTATTTAGATATTAAAACCCAGTATTTGTTCGTACAATTTTAGTACCAAAAATGTAGTTTACACTGTGATATTTTCGAATTGAATTTACAATAAATCAATTAATTTTTCTGTTTATTTTTCATTTTGTGTGCGTTTTTATGTTTTCCATTCTTTTATGATAAACACGACGTCCCGCAATGTTTTATGTTTTTGAAAAACTCAAAAATAAAAAAATGGTGTCAAGCTAGTTATTTTAATCAGAATTAGTCAGGGTCCAATAGTTTCATTATTGATTTTGTGATGATTAGTGTGATATATATTTGTGCATGCTAAAAATTCTCTGCCAAATAATTGAATGTATCAAAAGATGATGAACTTTGGTAATAAGTAATGAAACAATAATAATATAATAATTATTTATATTCATTTAGGGTTGTCCAGTTTCCAAAATGGGTATTTTTCATCAATGAACTCATTAATTTTTTTTTGTATCAATAGTCCTCAATGATCATTCTCAAAATGGAAATTTTCTAACAAGAAAATGTGTTTTACTCTCTTTGATTAGCTCATTAGATCAGTTTGGCTGCTCTGCGGATATGAATGGAATCACATTGAGCATTACACGGTCTATAACTTAGAGAATTCCACTCAAAAATATGATTTCTTTACTACCCATTTTCAATCTATTACTGAAGTACATCATCTCTAGCCAAATCGCTTTGTTTTCTCTCTTAATACAGCAAAAGGAAGAGAAGCTTAATATGAGTTTTTTGATAATGTTGAATTCCGAAGGTATGTACTTTTTCAAGTTTTTTTTTTCATTCATTAATCGCATAACAAACCTAACCAATTAATTCCAGTATCAGCACCTCCTCTTTTTTTCAGCACTTTCTCAAGTAGAAGAATGTCAATCAACTCCTGCTCTGTTAGAGACAAATCCACAAGTGGGGTCTACTTCCCTCAGAATGATTGCAGAACATGGGCTATTGGATTCTTGTACGAGGTTATCTATATCACTTGAGCAAAATGGACTCTTTCAGGTGAATTTCGTTCGTTTCTGCTTCAAGTCAAGCTCAGATCCTAAAATTGATGTGAATACACAAAAGATTCTTTCTAGGGTACCAATACATCACATTCTTCTAGTACTAGTCATTCTTCTAGAGTGAGTCAAATTCATCCTGGGCTTAAGATGACGTTAGATGAACTCAAAGCTGTCAACAAATATGCTGAGAGTACAAGAAGTTTGAGTTATTTGCCACAGGTACACAATTTTTCTTTATTTCATCTATCTATGGTGGAGACTTGGAGAGGTAGCTCAGAGCCAGGAGAAGGTTATAAGATATTTTTTATTCCGGTACCATTAAGAAATTCAAGATGACGAATCTAATATATCGGACGAGTTCTGTAATTATGGTCCGACTCTATTCAAAATTGGTATCTGGGGGTTTTCGGGGTCGGAGATTATGATTCTTTCGACAGAATTTGAAAATTCGGGCGGAATTTGGAAATTTGACATGGTGTAACCAATATGACGAACGAGTTTTGTAATTATAATCCGATTCTTTTCAAAATTGGTACCTAGGGGTGTTCGTGATCGGGGATTATGATTCCTGCGCCAAAATTAAGAAATTCAAGATGGCGGATCCAAAATGGCGGATTTTGTAATTAGGATCCGATTTTATTCAAATTTGAAATCTGGTGGTTCTTGGGGTCGCAGATTATGATTCTTTTGTCAAAATTAGTAAATTCAAGATGGCGGACCCAATATGGCGGACGAGTATGGTAATTATGATTCGACTCTCTTCAAAATTGTTATATGGGTGTTTTCGGGGTCGGAGATTATAATTCTTTTGTCAAAATTTGGAAATAGCGGCATTTGGGTATTCAAGATGGTAGAACCAATATTCAAAATTTGTAAGTGGGCGTTTTCGGGATACAAAATTATGATTTCTTTGTCAAAATTAGGGAATTCAAGATGGTAGATCCAATATTGCGGACGAGTTTTGTAATTATGTTCCGACTCTATTCGAAATTTTCATCTGGGGTTTCAGGAGTCGGATATTATGACTATGAATGAAATCAAGCCCAATTCGTCAAATAAATATTCATGATGTTCACAGACTAGGAATATAAACCTAGTAAACCTTTAGTGGACCATTTTTCCATCATGATTGCCATGGGTTTAATTGTATTTTATGTTTGCAAAATATATGCAAATATTCCATTTCAATGATACTGATTATCTGAGGTTTTCTTAATCAATATTTCCCCGTTGCTTCTTTCCTGACGTATGTAAGTCAACGTGTATGTAGCCGAATTCTCTTTCTTTTTTCTGAGAGAAATTCGAGGTGGAAAATTGATTGGTTTTGATTTTTTGAAATATTATCGAAGATAATTTAGGCTTATTCTGATTGTGAATAAGATGAATTGATTTGTATTTTCAAAATTGAAGTTACAGTACTTGCCTAGCATGTTGGTCAAGTTTTTGAACTAAATAAACATTTTCCAAATGAAATCAAGCCCCATTCGTCAAATTAATGTAATTGTTCAAATGTTCACATACTAGGAATTGAAACCTAGAGAACCTTTAGTAGGCCACTTTTCCATCATGGTTCACATGGGTTCAATTGTATTTCATGTTTTCAAAATATATGCAAATATTACATAATTATCAAATATACTAATAATTTGGGATTTTTTAAGAATGTTTTCCTGTTGCTTCCCTCCTAAGCTATGTAAGTCAATTTATATATGTATAGCCATTCTTTTTCTATTTTCTGCGAGAAATTCGAGATAAAAAATTTATTGGTTCAGATTTGTTTAGATTATTCTAATCATATTTTTCTTATTGCTTACTTCCTAAAGTTTCTTCTGGTGGGAACCACCACTGACATAACTACTATCCAGACCGCTATATGTCATTTCTCAGCAACAAAAAAATCCCATTCAAATTGCCCGAAAACGCTTCTGCTCAATGCGCAGGAACTAACAAACTGTCATTTGTAACATCGAGTCATGTCTCTTGGTGTTCAAAAATATGAGTAAGAGTGAGTAAGATATATGACAGGTCCTGAGTGAGCACGCTTCATCAAACCAATTTCGATATAATAAATAATAATAATAATAATAATATGTCTTATCTATTTCCTTTTATATTATTCTTCAATACAACCAATACAGAGTAAATACAATCACTAACCCTGAATATAACAATATAATATATGATTGAAGAAAAGTCGAGGTGTACGGTGGACATGATGTGAAACACGTCCTAATACACCCACCCACCCATACCTAACCGTGATACAAAACAAAGAAATCAAAAAAAAAAGTACTTTCATTCAGGCTGTGTCAAGTCTGTGGTTTGACCGGGCACATACGTTCAGTATGAAGTCTGACCATCGGTTTGAACAACCAGCTGTTTGGGAATATCGGTCACGTTTCAAACCTGCCCACAAAGAGTCGAGTTAACCATTGGCATCAGGCTCATACTATCCAGTCGACTTAATAAGCCTAATATCTTATATACAATACCTAATTAACAACATACTTATACTACACTTTATTTCATGAATGTGGCAATAGCGTTCTAGTTAGTAATCTTTATCGGTGGGGACTGTTATCTCAACTAATTTTTCGTATGTTGATGTAAATCTAACTAGGATCTAGAATTATGTTGAAGAATGGTGGCCAAATGACCAAATATTTTGAAGGTCCATCAAAGACAGACTGAGCGAATGAAAACGAGGTCCCAGTGGTTTTTGGGGCCGACCGTTGAATGTTCCAACTGTGGAGGCTCCCTAGACTTACCTCTCAAGGATGCTGATGTGACTGCGCTAGCTAATGTGTTGCTTAGGAGATCGTCTTCCGGTACTATTGGTGAGTACAAATTGGAGTTTTTTGCAAAGTTTTACTTGTTTTCTAGTCGAAAAAGTGATATGCCCGATAGCTTAAGTAGTTCTCTCCACTTAACTTTGTCAACACAAAGATTTTCACTTAAGTCTTAAGTGGTAAAATTTGAAGCAGCTTAAAAAGAATACTTGGTAGCTGTCGCGTGCACATTTGACATGATGACCGACCCTGAAGATGAAACAACCTCACTGTCCTTATTTGTTTACAAAGGATTGAAATAATTCTTCACAATTATTTTGCCATACGAATCGTGTTTTTTGAGCTATTTATTAATTAAGCATGCCATATAACGGCCAGGTAGCAACGTATTAGAACTACAATGCATAAAAAATGCAGGGACAGACGAAAGAAATAAGATTGTTCAGGTAAATTGTGATCTAAAAGTAGGTACTGTAGTCACTCATACAGTGTTAATTTAAGAGTTTTCCCATTTATCTTTCGCCACTTCTGCAATAGAAGCTAATAGAGTGAAAATGTCTGCAACACAAACGACCATATTTCGCCAGCATGTCAGGCCATTCCTCCCGTTTGATTAAACGAATCCAGGAAACTTCACAAGTAGTTCTATCAGCGCGAAGGCCATATTGTCTATCATTGATTATTCCTGAGCTTTCCAGATATTTGATAAGCTCAATGTTGATGGCTTTGTCCATCACTTTGGAGATTTCTGGCAATGGGCCTGTTGTTGGTCAGGTGTTTGTTCCCATTTTTTGGGATTGCTTGGACTAGCTATCTTCCAGTATGATGGAAGAATACCGACTTTGTACAAGATGGTAAATAAATTGCAGAGAATAGTAGTCAATTCTGGTGCACATTTTCTGAGGATAATGGGTTAAATTCCATCAGGACCGTTAGCCTTCTTCGTTTTGAGACCAAGCAAAATACATCGGATAGTGCGTTGACGGAAGAAGATTTCAGGCATTCGACTTTCAATGCCGAGCGGCACTTTTCCATAGGAATTTTAAGTAGACTTTGCTGCAAACATATCTGCAGATATATTTGCTTTCTCCTGAGATGTTGTTGCTAAAGTGCCTTCAGCTTTGGAGAGTGGTGAAAATGAACTATTGGTGAAATTTGTTCTGACATAATTTCAAAATCAAAACTATGTGAGTGACTACAGTACTTTTACACCACAATTTACCTACCTGAAATAGTTGTTTTTACACCAAGGTAGTAAAGAATATCATTATTACCCAGGGACCAAGATTATATACGGAGTCTTCAGCCGAGGGGTATAAGGGATAATGACTATCAGAATAGTTGATGCAACGAGTTTCCAGCAAATAACTTTTGATACGATTAGAATTTCGATGGGGTTGTAATTAGAAAAAAAGTTTGTTTCTTATTCACGCATCGAATGACATGAAAATATACAGGGGCTCCAATTTGAAATAAGAAAATTGTATTGCTTTGAAATTTGAAAATTGTATTGCTTTGAAATTTGAAAAGTTTGCATACCTTGTCATGATTCGTGTCAATCAAACTCGGTTAGCGATCCTCTTAGGCCTTATTTGATATGTATCTCTCATGATTCTATTGAGCAGGCACTCTCTTTTCTGTTATTACGGTTTTTTACCAGTGTTGCAAAATTGAAGTGTTTTGTTATTTTTTTTTTTCGTGAAGTTCACTGAATCGATTTTAATTAAATTCCAGCAGTATGTAGGTTACCACTAGAAGCACTCAAATGTGCAACAAAATATCTGGCATGATATTTAAAAAAATATATCATTATGACGTCACACTTTTTTGGGACACCCTCTATATTATCGATAAGTTCGATATATCGATAAATATCGATGTACCGATAAATATCGATAAATATCGATATATCGGGAAAACTCGATAATTATCGTTATATCGAACATATCGAAACGCTTCGATAATCACTTGAGTCGGACTTTTTTGAAGGAATAAGAAAAGTATCAACAGTAACATCACGATGTTCTGATTATTCGAGATAATTCTGTCGTTTTATTGTTTTAGAAGTTGTGTTGCTTGACGGCATTATAACTTATGTCTGCAATTTGGATATCACGAAAGCGTCTAAGAGTCACACAATTAAAATGAGTTTATTTTTACCGATATATTGAGGGAAAATTGATAGTTATCGATAAATCGATAATTTTATAATCCTTATACAGAGAAGTGCACAAAAACGGCTAGAACTGTAACTTTTGAATTATTCGAGATAGGGTTTCAAAAATTGGTGGGCAGCTAGTATACCAAATGGCTCATTATATGACGAAACAATTTTTGTTCTATCACTTCTGGTTTTACTGGAAACAACCCCAACTTTTGATTTTTAAATGGGACTAAGAATTGTTTCATCAATTGATGAGCAATTTGATATCCTTGCTACCCTCCAATTGCCAAAATCCTATCTAGTATATATATATCTAGTATATATATAATTCGAAAGTTACAATCCTGGCCGTTTTTTGAGCACTTTTCTGTATACCAATATATCGATGGTTATCGATATATCATAATATATTGTTATATCGATTTTTTTGTCCAGGCCTATTCTGCACCCAATGTATTTATGTTGCCTTCTTACTCGCATGTGTTAACCAGAGATAAACTTACACACAGTGGGTAGACACTCCACCAGTTCCTGCCAATGGAATTCGCTATCAGACAATTTCCAAATCATTGTGCATCCAGAGGCGCCAATAAATTTTCTTTTTTCAGTTGGCATTGCTGGATTGTCTTTGAGTGCTGACTCTGTACAGAGAAGACCAAGTGTGAAGAGGTCCAATTCCAAGGACAAGAGATATTATCATAGGTCAACTAGAAGGAATAAGGAGAACGGATCCCGTTCGAATAGGTTCGTATGTCCGACAACAGCAAATTATATTGGTCCTCATCGTTATTTTTTTTTCAGTTTCAAAACGCACTCTGAGAGGAAATCGTCGAATTCGCGTTCGGGCAGCTTCAAATTGAAATATGACAGCATATCGAAGTCTGCCAGCTTCAAGAGCAAGGGCGAGTTGTGCTCCTGTCCGGGCAGTAACGATGGCGCCACCAGCAACGAAACTTCACCCAACACTGTCAAAACAACTGAAACAATATGCGTTACGCTTAAGTACAAACCTCGTATCTAAGTTAGTTTTATGTAGGGTCCCTTGATGTAAATTGACGTATTTGTCATCTTAACAGGGTACTGACAGATCATAGCTCCTTTCTCTTTTGATGATCTTGTGACTTTGGTTTTGTGTATTGGCGTCCCTGACTTGACATTGCTGTTTTTTTTAATGTGGTTGAAATCCACATTTCACAAACAAAAATACGACTTTGTATCTACAATTTATCTGTGACCTGGGTTATTTCTGTAGTTTTGTTGTTCCAAGCATGGGACCATGGTGTTGTTCGTGTGTTCTATTGACAGTTTGGGGGGATGTGGAGCGGGTTTTCGGCCGGCTGACTTTTGGACCATTGAGGTCTACTTTTTGGAGAGGAACGATAATGACTTGGGAACTGTTGGCTTTCGCATTATGCATGTTGGGGTTTGGTTCGCTCCTTGCCGCCTTCCCTGTCGCATCTTCGGGGGAGTGTGTCGGGTTGCCGGTGACCCTGTATATATCCATTTTCTTATGTTCATAAATATATCTGAGAATATTCATTTTCAATTGTTGAAAGAGATCTTCCAAAATTTTATTTAGTACACAATTTTAATACGACATTATTCAATTCTGTTTCGAGAGAATGGTAAGATGTGCTGCATTATGCAATCAGTTGGTTGGCAAATTTGAAATTGTCAGCTTTCCAACAAATGCAAATGAAATTAGAACATGGAAAGTGAAGAGACCAAATTTGGAAAATCGGTGAATACATCAGCAAAATGTGCGAGGTAGGACTAGGAAATAACATATTATACTTTCTCATTGTGCCTAATTATCCACACCACAAGTTTTTGAATGCATTTTAGTACAAAGAGTTTCGATTTAAACGGGATTAAAAGAAGAGGCATATGCCCTACCATTTAAAAAATTATACCTACATTTAGAAAATATAAATGTTCGAAAAAAACTGCAAAATTGAGAGACTCAACATGGATATATTGATATACAGGACACATGACATATGAGCACATTAGTTTGAATACCTACATCAGAGTTTTCACCATTAGTACAGTCCCATTTGGTAAAATATATAAAAATTCCAGAAAATTTTATGCTCACTGCCTCACAAAAATTATGCTGGATTTGAAAAATCAAAAACTCAAAAATTATTGATCATAAGTTGGATATAATATTTAGAGTTGAATCAGGAATGCCATGTGGAAATTACGTATGTTGAGCCAATGTCCTCAATATAACCTAAAAAACAACAAATGTCAGAAATCTAGTGTTTATCCCCAGAAATGAATAAAGATGGAACTATATAAGTGTTTCACAAACACTTTAGAGTGAGAGGAGACAAGGATCTGTCCGTACCCTGTTGAGATGACAAATAAGTCAATTAACTCAAAGGACTCTAGTTTTATGGAGTGGCGTCGGGGGTGTTTTTATTTTCCCTGTAATATGTTTCTTTTGAATGTTTTTAAATTGGAATGTTGTGATTTTTTTTCTGCTTTATTAGTGATGTTCGATGAAAATAGTCAGTGAATTAAAAAATTATGGATATAATTGTACTCACTTTTGGTCCAGTAATAGTAATATGGTATAGTTGTGTGACGATTTTTTTTACACAGGGTGTTTCAGTTTTTCGAGCTCCACCATGGGGATCTCAGTTATTATAAGAGATACGAGGTCGGTTAAATTAGGACAAAGTTCCGCATTTTCATGCTGAACATTTATCTGCAAGAAAATTTGATGTGTCATTTTTAGTTTTAGAACCCAAAAGACCTAGACGTTTCTGACTGGGGAATTCTTAAGGCACTTCTTCACAAGGGATCTGAATCTGTCATTGTATTTTCCATGACTTTCTTGATGCCAACACACAACTTTGTTTTTTCTAATGGGCGCCATATTTGTATATTACATTTTCGAAAAGTATTTTTTTCTGATTTCAATGATGTATCACACGATATGATCGAATCTTTCCTGTTGATCAAAATTGGGAATAAAACATTTTTGCGAAGAGTGCTTTGGAAAGAACGCCAACAGTTTTGTTTAACATGCTGAATTTCGACAGTTTATTTGAATTTGGATATGAAACGTTCACAATTTTGTCCAGCTAATCTATATAAAACTATGGTTTTGAATAAGGAACGACGTAATGAGCTAGAAGTTCACTATTCGCAAAACCAAACAAAGTCTAAACACAATTCTACGCGTTTCCTCATATTTTGAATTGCTCGCGAGATGTCCCGTCTTTTTATTTTAGTCCAGAAAGTGCTGATTATGGTTCTTGCCAGCTCATCAATATCGATCGGTACAGTTTTGAAAATCAATAAATAATAATCCAGTGGAGAGAGATCAGGCGACCGCGCTGGCCACCGTAGGTCTGTGTTGTTGGAAATTACCGGGAACATATCTGACACTCGGCAACCCTTCTTGCATTATGTGGATAAGCTTAAGATTCTAAAGTTCTGTTCGCATATTCAATTGAACTGTCAAAATTCAGTTTCTTAAACAAAACTGTTGGCGTTCCTTCAAAAATGTTTTTTTGCCAATTTTGATCAACAGGAAAGATTCGATTATATCGTGTGTGATAGTTCATTGTAAAAAAAAAGACTCAAAAAATGCAAAAGTTCGATATGGCGCCCATAAGAAAAAACAAACTTGTGTGTTGTATCTATGGCATCAAGAATGTCCCAGTCAGAAACGTCTAGGCCTTCTGGTTTTTGCTTGAAAAAATAACGAAAATTACAAATTTTCGTTTTCTTGGAATACTTTGAAAACTAAAAATGACACATCGAAATTTCTTGCAGATAAATGTTCAGCATGAAAATGCACAACTTTGCCCTAACTTAACCGACCTCGTTTCTCTTATAATAACTGAGATCCCCAAGGTGGAGCTCGAAAAACGGGCACCCTGTATAGCTTTTTTGAATATGATGTATAGTGTGAGTTTACATCTTTTCGCACATTTCAGCTACAGAAAAATATTGGTTAACCACTAAATTCAGCAAACATTCTCATGTATTATTTGGCGGGTATAAAAGGAAATTCTGCCATCTACTTTACTCTTAACTGAAATATACTATAGATCATTATCTGCTGATGAGGGCGTAGAAACTTGAGCAGGTGCGGTTTATTTATATTCCATTCTGTAAAGTACATTTTACATCGTAATCTTAAAATTTCGGGGGTAAGAGACAGTCAACGTATGATTTATGCAATTTGTCCCGTTATGCAGCTCTGTCCAGATAAATTTATAAAATGAGTGTCCAAGGCATGCAAAGTGACAGGTATAGTGCATAATATACATCGTTTCGTATCATACTGACGTTTCAAAATTAAATTATCCAAATTGAAATCGTAGCCATACTTTCTCACACTAGTGAGAGTGAGCCAAGTCACCATTTTAGAACATGAGTAGAAAAAATAATTCTGTTTTCTGCAACTTCAACATATTGTCATCATTTGAATGTAAGTTTCTGTTACTGTCAGCAAGTAAAGAAGAAGGTGATGTCTCTGAGGTTATAATATTTGACAAATACTTCATAGATATTTTGCATAAAATGTTCACCTCTGCTGCTCTGTTACTTTAAATTCTGCCTATACAAATGCAAGATCACTAACACAAAATATTGATCATTCCAATTTGTCACATTAATACAAGCAGAAAGAAAAACACACTTGATTTTCAATGTCACAGTATGGTGTATTTTTCTGATGTTAGTGTTTTGGTAACTATACAATAATTTTTCCACCACTAGCTATAAAACCTACCCTTATTTTCTACTTTTCGAGGCGTAAAGCGTGTTTTTACTACCAAGGTAGTTTTCGTCATTTTATGAACCACTAATCAATAAAGGCAAAGCCACGTCTGTTGTAAACCACCCGAATGCACTGTTCTGATCAGAGATTCGCAGGAATGGCACTCCAATATAGTAGGTATTTATCAGTAAAGACGTACTTGTCATGTGCTGTCATGGTCATGGATAACTATTGAAAATAGTGTTTCATAGTGACTATCCGCGATTACGGCGGGCCATGCATTACAGAGGAGAAATGATCTAACGTTTTTGCAAGAACATGTTTCAATTGTGTTTTCTCACGCACATTCTTGACTACTGAGAGCGAGGAAAATATGGACGCATCCAGAATGAATTGTTTTTCCGAGAACAAGTTGATTTTCATTCAATTCTCCTCCCAACCGAGATTCGGAGGGCGTTCCAGATTTGGGTCACTTTCAAGAAAACTAGATCTTTGATAGCCATCTTGAGTCAATTCTGATATTCAGATCTCTTCATCTGAAGTTTTATCTTCAAAATGAGCATAAGATTTTCAAAAAAGTTATGGCTGCAAAACCAAAAAGTTGATTTTTTGAGATCACTCTGTAAATAAGAGAGATAGGAAGTTGATTCGCGAAATATCTCGAGGTGATGAGATCATCTTCATGCCTCTGTTGTCGACGTTGAGAAAAAAACTGTTTTCACCATTTGAGAGCCTTTTGAATATTCCGAAATTTTGCACAGTGTCGGAAAACACCATGTAGAGATTTCATGTGGATACCCTTATGTTTCAATGAAGTACGAGATTATAGCTGAAGGACTGGGCTATCGAACAGTGTAAACCAAATTGAAATTGCTCTAAACTGAAAAAAGTTATTCACATTATAACAGGGGCGACATTTTGGTGTGCGAGGAAATTAGTGTTGAGTAGTTTAGGCATATACGTATTAATAAACAATACGGATCATAACGGGTGCCAGGATGAAGCCAAAAATATGAAACACATGAATATCCATAAGGATTTGGTGGCATGATACGCATGCGCCATGCGCTATTATAGTAGTCATCAAAGACATGCGTTTCGGTGGACAATGACGTTTACTAGCCTTTCAATCAAAGCAGTATGTGTCTGATCGTTTCAAAACTTTTCCTTATGAATAGTCATTTGTCTTCAAAAATCGGCTTCATGTTTCGCTATGGAAACAGATAGAGATTATCCGTATTGATTATTAATACGTATATGAGTTTAGGTCCATATTTCGGTTTCACTGGACTGAAATGATTGAAATATATTGCTAGTGATGAAAAAAATTAATATTAACTTTGGTAGTGAAGAATATTATTACCATGGGACCTTTTACCCCTCAGCTGAAGCCTCTGGATATAATCTTGGTCCTTGGGTAATAATGATGAAAGCACTATTTTCAATAATTAGCCATGACCATCACACCATATGACAAGTCATTATTGATAAGTACCTATACTAGATACGAGTGTCCTTCCTGCGACTCTCGCATCAGAACAGTGCATTCGGGTTGAATACAACAGAGGTGGCTGTCATCATGGACTAGTGTGGTTCATAAAATGACGAAAACTACCTTTGTACTTAAAACACACTATACGCCTCGAAAATTAGTTAATAATGGTAGATTTTATAGCTAGTGGTGAAAACAAATTATTTCAATTTTATCTATGTCTCTTGTCAGTATTATATTGAGGTATTGGATGAATATGTATGCCCTTTTTACCAGGTTGTAATACCCATGTACATTCAAAACTTTGAAAATAAGTTTTTTATTTCGTTTTATTTTTTTTACTGTGGTAATAAGCAACAAGAAAGTGAGCCAAAAGTTTATTTCATAACATTTATTAAAACTAACTACCTGTAATAAGTGGTAATGATTAGACACATCAGTAATCTGAGTTCAATAAATGTCCAGTATTTTTTGTATTTCATTTTTGATACAGATGATGATGTATATTTTAAAATTATTGAATAATTAATGCAATGAATCAATCAACTTTATTAATTTTGTAGACCATACAAGGTATTAAAATACATACCTATTCATCTCCTAGTTCTTTTATATATGATTAAGTTGTAAATGTCCAGTATTCGTTTTATTACATTTTTGATAAAGATGTATATTTTAAAATTATTGATTCATCAATGAAATTAATCAATAAACTTTATTAATTTTGTAGACCATACAAGGTATAAGACATACATACCTATTCATCTCGTAGTTCTTCTATACAGTGTGTCCCACTTACCATGCTCACTATGGGTATCTTTTTACCGAGATACGAGGTCGGTTAAATGACACCAAATGTGGAGTTTGTCAAGGCCAACTATAATGTGAAAAAGTATTTTGATAAAATCTATTCGTTTTAGTTTTATACGCAAAAAACAGATTTTGATCATTTTCATGTCTCCTCCATAACTTTTTTATTTATGAAAATATTCAAATAGGAATTTCACATTCTCATGGCAGTTTTTCAAAGTGATTTCGAGAAAAATATGAAATTTATACCAACTCTTCTAGAATTTGAGATATCAGCACCATCTTTAGTTTTTCAAATGTAGGTCATAGCTCACTATGACTTAGTTACAAATAACTTTTTTTTCTCTCACAGATGATATGTCGCAGTAATAGTTTTGTGTGAAATTCCTATTTGAATATTTTCATAAATAAAGAAGTTTCGGAGGAGACATGAAAATGATCAAAATCTGTTTTTTGCGTATAAAACAAAAACGAATAGATTTCATCAAAATATTTTTTCACATTATAGTTGGCCTTGACAAACTCCACATTTGGTGTCATTCAACCGACCTGGTATCTCTCACCGTTAAAAAGATACTCATGGTGAGCATAGTAAGTGGGACACACTGTATATGATTATGTTGAGTATATTTTTGTTGTTTTTTCTATACTAGTATTTGTCCAAAGATTTTTTTAGCGGATTTATCAGTTTGATAATAAATATGATAGAGTGAAAAGTCATATACTTGAAATAAGAAATTACGCTTATTAAAATTGATATATTCATGAATAATAATTTATACTCCAAGTAGTGTGCTTAGCTGTGAGCATATTTCATCAGACATAGTCTGAAATTTGTGTGAAAGCTTTAGAGTAATTCATGTTGTATGGAAATTGAAAATGATATGCTCATTATCGGCGTTGAAATACTGTACCTACTGAATATTTTTTGTATTCGCTATTTATGTCTCGATTTTTGGAGAGGAGAACTCTTTTTTGACTTTCATAAGTTCATATTTTGTAATATCTACGCACATATTAACGTCACCTTCCTTTACAATCATTTTTCAATACAAATATTTTTGAAATTCATATTTATTATGTAATTTCAATATTGTCAAATGGCACTTTTGTCTTTTATCACAAAAACTATTCTAACTACTGGAATTTCACTATTAATTTTATACAAGACTGTGTTTATGTTTAGTACTATTGTGTTCTTAACGTTTAAGCTGTAGATTCATATCAATATATTGATTTGCATTCCAAAAAAGTTCAGCATTTATATATTTATAACAATATATGATAATAATAATTATTCATAAATTATATAGGCTTTTTTATATATTATAAATTGAGTGCACAATTTGTTTGTTCAAATTTATATTTATGGTTGATCTTGAGTTATCAAGAATGTACCTATATACAATAAAAAAAATATGAATGTGGATTGATTTGTATTTCATTCCTTTTTTAGGTTGCCTCATTTGGGTCCATCTACCATTTCCTGTTTCAATTGAAATAAATAAATGATATCCCCATATCTTATAATAACAGGAACAAATCAATACAATATAGAAACCAAAGACATAAACCTGTTAAGGACCATTGAAGAGGGGGCGTGAATAATCAGAGATCAGATGATGACAACAAAATCAGATCACCTAAGTGTTATAAGTAAATCAATCACATAACTCAGTGCCGGATTTAGGGACTATCAGCCCCCGGAGGTGAATTTTAAGAGGCGGTAGGGAAAAAGGAAAGAAAAGCAAGCAGCAATATACTCGTCGCCGACGAGGCGACAAGTATAATATTCTTGCTTTTTATATGACGCCTCTTGACTCGTCGCCTTTTGATCGGTACCGCATCAAAAGGATTGGGATCTGTTTTTGTGAGAATCGTAACATTCACTAATCCTCAGCTGTGCCTTTATACAAAAGCGGCTGCGGTACATACTTTCATTTGATGAAGATGAAAAAACTATATTCTACTCAGTACGGGTAATTTCGTGATTCGTCTAACTCAATAATAAATAAAAAAAACATAATTCAGTACTCAATAGGTTGTCGTTGGTAATGGTAAATATTGAAACTGGAATTCAAAAATATGAGTAAAAAAGAAAGTGGTGCATTTTGAAAACGGTAGAAGACGAATAAACAAATGAAGTTGGATGAATAAGTTGTCAAGAGAGGCACTAAAATACTTTCATTTTTCCTCAGTTCAAATGAGATAGAATGAGGGTAATTTTGCACTTATCATGCGATGGTGTTTTTTTCGAATTTTTTTTTTGGTACTTACGTATTTTTGTCTGAAAAACACGAATTTGATCATGAAAATGTGAACAAACCATTATTTATTAAGATATTTCACTATAAAGTTACAAATTCCACCTTCTTTTCCGCCTGTCGTCTGGATCGCATTTAGAACAATTTGCCCTTCTTTTTCCATCATTGGACAATTTATATATATCACACAATGTTGGACATATTTTTTTTATTATAGGAATCAACTAGAAACATGATTTTTTTGTTATTTATCCATGTTTAATGAAAAGAAGGAAGAATATCTTTTGAAATAATGGCGTGTGTAATGTCATTCCAAAGCTGAGATGTTTATAATTCCTATCTCATCCAAAGCAATCTATTGACATTTGACATCTCGTATTTGGATTGCCTATGGATTAAATGGCCGTCATCTGGTATGCTTGCTCACTAAATAGGATAATAGCCATAAAAATAATATTTCCTGTTGAATTTTCTATCTTGAAATGAGTCATTGAAGTACATCATGAGTATATAAAGTGTCCAATGACAAAATAAAAAGAGCAAGTACCTGTAAATGCATCCAACACAAGGGGGAAAAGAAGGCAAAATTTCGAACTTTTTCTTGAAATATCTCGGTAAATAGTGGTTTGTTCACATTTTCATTATCAAACTCGTACTTTTCAGACAAAAATACGCAAGTCCAAAAAAATTTTTCCTAAAAAAACCCATCGCATAATAAGTGCAAAATTACCAGAATGAGAACCGACAGAACCGTATCCAGGAACTTCACGTTCTGAAGACGAAAGAAGGGAAATTTTACAGTTTCATATTTTTCACATTCAGTGAAGGGGTAGGTACTTCGAATTTTGAATTATTTGGTGGCGGCGCGGCGGCATCTTAATGTTGACCCCCGGCGTAAAGTGAGTATAAATCCGGCACTGATATAACTAGAAATCATTGTCTGCTAAACATGGAGAAAAAATCTAGTGAGCTGGAACTACAGCCCACTAGATTTTTTCTCCACATTCAGCAGACAATGCTAGAAATAAATCAAGTTTATCTTAGAAATACACTTTCAGATGTTAGAGTTTTTATTTTGTATTATTAGATTATATTTTAGCATAATGAAAATATGAGTTGAACAAGGATGATGATTTGGTTGAAAAACAAAAACAAAGAGAAAACCAACCAGATTTTCTTGCTGGTTTCAACAGTTGTACAGTTGATGTTCCTTTGAAATAATAAGGGTTTCCAAATTTCTCACTATTCTTTTTATTCATTTCCCAGTTCATTAGGAATAAATCACTGTTGCTCTTGTAAAACATGTTTTTTGCGCTCTGGAAGATAGGGCACTTCTCCAGGCTTAGAATGTGCCCTTCTGTTGGCCTCCTTCCTCTTCTCTTTTTCTTTGATAGTTCTCAGCTCATTTTGGGCATTGTACACATGTCTGGGAACATGCCTGTGTCTAGAGATTCTCTTGATCTTTGGATGGCTAGCATATTTCTCTTTAAGAGCTTCACTGTAGCGGAGGGCTGCTTTTTCTCTTGGCTTCAACTGGAAACAGATAAATAATAGTAGATTGAGTAGATTGTTTTATTAGGATCAAAATTGACACTTTGCTTGACAAGCGAATTTTGCATTTGCGAGGCGGAGCGTTTAGCGAAGTCAAACAAAGTCACTTTTGATCGGAATGAAACATGCTATTTTTTCTGCAACCGAAACAATTAACTCAAATAAACATGTGAAGTAACCACCAATGCCGTGCCATATGTGTGCAATGCAACAAATATTGACAAATTATCCATGTGGTGAGAATATTCTACCTGCATTAACAGCAGGTTAGGTTTTCTAGAGGCGTTTTCGGAAACTTACTCGGGTTGTTCGGATCCCTAACCTGAACGTTCGGTTACCCAAACCGAGTTACCTACCTCTGTTCGGAAACTTATGATGCTAACTCGATCACTGACTCGGGTTGATTTTTCGTGACCCTACTCGAAAGCAGGGTCGCCAGAGTTGCAAAGGACACCGCATGCGCATTATGGAATTTGAGTCAATCAAAAAACGCGGGAGATTACATTCGACGAAAACAATAATAATAACATAATTTGCATGTTGGGAAAAATCAAATCCGGTGATATACGTGTTTCTTTCAATCTTCATAATTTGATTAAAGTAATTAATTGAGAAGAGAATTTGGGTAGGGGTGAATTTTGTGGTTATGTGCAACAACACATATGAGACAAGTACACCAATCCACAGGTAAATATAAATATTTGTAATCAGATCAAATGATTACTCGAATATATGTGACCATTTTCGTCTGTCAAATTCATGAAACCACAGGAAAAATATAATATTCAGTGTTTCTAACCTGACACGTTCGTAAACGTTGAACAGGAGTAGATGATCCGAGTTTTTGGTCGCGTGACCTATCTGGATCGAGTTATCAACCCAGAGTAAGTTTCCGAAAACGCCTTATGACGTTGGAATTGTAGTTTGAATATAACTACAACCACAGAGTGACATATTCGTGTATGGACCAGGTGCTCTAATGGCAAATACCGCGCCAGTGCCAGCCATAGGAACAAGACGTGGAAAATGTTAGGTTAGTGAACATATCAACAATGATAATAGTAATAGTGATTATTTATTCCTCTCCATACTACACTGTGTTTGACTTGATAATCAAATGAAGCTAAACAATATCATTGTTTGAGACAAAAAAACTATTGCTTGCCGTGATTATTCAAATACAAGTTATACATCCCCAGAATAATGAATGAAATACAGCTCAAGCAAGTATTTGAATCTTAGAAGGCTTCCCTGATCGAAACAAAAATTCTTAACTGAGAATTCCAATACTAAACTATAATAAGGTGTATTTATATCTCCAGCATGCCTATGAAATACCAAATCTGCTGAAATTGGAAACAAATCAGGTATGCCTCTCAACCCAAATAACCAACCTTTACAATGTTGTTTATTCTTGATGACATCCATCCTTTTTAGTTCCTAGGCGCTAAAGTTCAACTTTAGCTCCTAGGAACTAAAATTCAACTTTAGCTACTAGGAACTAAATATGTTGCCTAGCAACATACCTATTTTTTGTCAGTAATAGAAACGTCAATTTAAGAGCTAATTTTGGTATCAAAATGGACGACTCCTGTGTTGGTTGCAGAAAAAATGAATAAATTCCAATGATATTTCAAATAGGACATTTTATAACTTACAGGCCCCAATTTTTCTGATGCTCTGGCCTTCCATATCCTTATATTCATCTCATCTGAGCCACTGATGATGTACTTATTGTCCAAACTCCAGTGGACACAGGTCAATCTCTGCATCCTCTTTGTGTGATAAACCTCCCTGGAGTGCCCCTTTCCAGATTCAAAAATTCTAATGGACTTATCATAACTGCCTGATACAAACTCTCTACCAGTGGGGGCATAGTCAATAAAGGTGACAGCACTGACATGGTCCATATGAATATTGGCAGGTTGTTTCAAATTGCGTGTGTCAAAAGTATACAAACTGAAATAGGAATTATACAAATCAATTTGATGAAAAAATTTGTTTTAATCTTTTTTTGTTTGTAAGTTGAAATCCCAGTTTATTTTGCTTATGATTGTGCATTGAGAATTGTTTGGGAACTATTATAAGAGGCTTAAGTGTCTTACTTGTAATCTTCATTGGCACATGTGAAAATAAAGGGCTCCATAGGATTCCATGCCAATTTATTTGTCCTTAACTTCATAATAACTTTCCTCAAAGGATTTTTGTCCCTCATATCATATAGAATGATACTTCTGTCACTCACACATGAAGCAAGAATATTTGTTTCAACAGGATTGAATTCTATATCATGTAAGCTATCTACTCCCCATTCAATCTTACGAATAGGCTCATTTCTGGACTCTTCCCAGATTTGACAAATTTCACCTGCTGTGGCAAATATTGGTTTTGTTCTATGATGTGCTAAACTGGTCAGCACTGTTTTACTGAGGACTGTGTTGACTGGTTCTTCTTCTTCCCCAAATTGTGGGGCCAATGACTTCCATGTTTTGATAGTCTTGTCATCACCAATGGTAATAAAATGATCCCCATTAGGGTTATAAACAATACCCCTGATTATGCCATCATGTGCAACAAAGTTTCTGATGCATATCCTTTGTGGAATATCCCAGATTCTTACTTCACCGTCAAATGCACCACTTGTCAAGACTGTTAAACGTTTTGGATGTTTGGAGATACAAGAAACGCCATCTCTATGACCATCCAGATTTCCTATGAAAGGTTTGGCAAAAACTTTTTCTAGTTTAACTGCATTTAGAGCTCTAGTGTATTCCCTAGCTGCCTCAAATGGGTGAAGAGCCGGGTCATAGTTTCTCTGAGCTGGAAGTATAATTTAGAATACATGTATGATCAATGAAATATGGTATTATATTTACTTTTATGAATATCTAGTTTGGTTTCACGAAGATACTCGTCTGGATTTCTGCTTATAACTTTTACTTTCATATTAATTGGGATGGATAATGGCTTTATAAGCACATTACCGTTTTTCTGTCAGAAATAATTGAAAGAAAAGTAAAAAACCCTTTTAGTTGACGACTGACCAAAAACAAAAATCTCAAAATATAACCTAAAAAGTTGAAACATAACCTGAAAGTTGAATTTATTAATTCTTCTTTTTTTATGTTCCACTGGTTCTAAGGTACAGGCTACGAGACATACCAGCATACCACCAAAATATTAGCTTGCTACCATCTTTGTTAGCTAGGTCGTTACTTTCTAATTTTCACTGTTCAGCCGTGTTTGAATCATTTTGGCTTCACAAATACTCAGACTTCATTTTAAGAAAACGAAATTTACAACAAATGTGTTATTTTGCACTTGTCTCTTATTCCAGATTCACTATTTACTTGGCTTTTGAGTAGCACTACACGGAAATACCTCAAAAAAAATTCCAGCACCTACCTCCTCGCTCCCTGACCTCCCTGGGAACGCTCGATGTTCCACGAAAATCACAGCATACAGAATAATATTCTCACAACGTTGTCAATAACATATTTCCTATCGAATATTCTGCAGATGTTTCTCGATGTATCTTGTATACCGGGTGATTGATTTTCTAAGGTGGAATTGAGCAAAGACATTGATGGGGCTAACATTTTCAGTCTCACCATCAGCGCTACTAAAACGTGAATACAATGTCTCAAAGTCAAAAATTCAAAAATTTTATTTATCGAAAATATTCGAAAACAAAATATAGTAGATTATTTGAACATTGTTTGAACCATTGTCTGCTAAATATGGAGAAAAAATCTAGTGAGCTGTAACTATATACTGGTCTGCTCTAAAGCTCAGTTGAGTGTATGACCACCAGAGGATGTTACCTACCGTATCGGACGAAATGATCTTCACTTTTTTCTAGAAAATTTTCGATATTTGTGGCTATCTAAGTTGTCAGTGTCAAGAGCTGTCGTGCCATCGTGATTTGCATTATATTTTTTCCAAAAAATCTGTCTTCTTCAATTCTCATTGTTCTAATATTCCTCTCGTTTATAGATATAGTTTTCTGTTCTGCTCCCAGTATATCAAATATCAGAGCCCTAATCAAAGCTAATAATCGATACTACTGCTAACACATCAGTAGCTTCGTCAGGTGATATGGTACAATGAACTAAACTAACGTTCATTGTACCAGTATGAACGTTAGTTTAGTTCATTGTACCAGTATATCACCTGACGAAGCAACTGTGTTAGCGAAACATGTCGTGTGTTTGAGAATTTTGTGGAAATCTTATCGTTTGTGAAGTTTTTACATTTGTCATGGATTTCCATCAAATAACGGCCGAGTCAATTCAAAAAATTCGAAGAATAATTCTCAACCCCCATATTTCGTTTTACTATACCTCCTTCAATCATACAAAAGTTATAGTATAGAGTTGAGCCACCTTAGAAAATCACCTGGTATAACCTCATACTTATATTGGTCTGTTTAATCTATGCTTTATTGCATTGCATGATATATAAATTATATAATAGTAAGTTTCGACTGTGATGAATTGCTACTGAACAATAGTTATATAATCATGAATATCATGATTATGAAATAAATAAATCAGATTTGAATTTTTATGAAGGGTTATTTATTAAATATTCAGGATAACAAGTTACAAATATGGTTTACAACAATTGACTTTAACAATAAGTAGGTATTCATAAAAATATATATACATTGAAACTTTTTGAACTTTCCATATTTTTATTTACAACAACAAAAATATTTTATGAATGTGAAGACTAGGTAATTTTTATATTCTTTACAAAGTGATTAGGTATTTACTCATACATTCATACACATGATAATCATAAATATATATACCTACTATTTAATTGTTCATTGGTCCAACAAATCACTCATAAAAATATAATATGAAGCAAAATTATTTCAAATTAAGTATGATCGTGAATATCCTCTACCAGAAGCTTTTATTTATGAAGGGGAACAATAATAACTGATTATATTCAGAGAAGACATAGAAGCCGGGACAAAAATCAATCGAATGTAATCATTCACAACAAAAACAATACCTATTGAACATATATCGATCAGCGATGTATACCTTCGAGGTACAAAAAATCAATGTCACTTTTAAAAAAAACATTTTTTATCAAAGGTTTCAAGAAACAATCATCAAGTGAATAAGTTCAATAAGCAATAAAGTACTGAATTGGAACGTTTTTTCTCATACACGTTGACTACATCAGGAACCAATTTGAATTGATAAGCGACATATCTTGTAGGTTGTATAATAGGTTCAAATTACCTACTTCTATGCCAGACAGATAGAAATTCTTTACACCATATGCATAGCACTCGTCTGAAACCCAATCATTTCAAACAATACACTGTTTTAAAAAATTAAAAACATTTTTTTTTTTCTATAAAAGATGCATCGTCTAATAGCCCAAAAATATATCGATATCTGCATGAGTGTTGTCTTCATGGACTCTCAAAGTTTGATCAGAGAATCATTTCCGAAAATTTGTGAAACCAATCATTTTTGTGGCTACTGAACCAAGCATTCTTATCTGTTCGAACACATGATTTTATAGGACTATAAGCATTCACATGCCAACACTTCCAGAGAAGTCCGAGTCTAGGAGAGGTAGGTATCACAAGGTACACAAAAATTGCGTCTTTCGATAATTCACAAAATAAATAACACGACTAGGTCGGCGAACTTCAAAATCAGGTTTTTTCCACCGACAACAATTACTTACTAGACCGCTAATAATAAAAGATCCGAGATCCAACTTGGTCCATGGAAGATGGGCAATCATCAGGACCTGTCATATATAACATACCTTACTAACTTTTACTAATGTTTCCGCGTTGGTGTTCTTGCGCATTGAGCAGAAACAACAGGCTCCAAAGAAAGCCGTGCTGAGGCAGTTAGGCAACACTGTCCGAAAGTCCCTCCGCCGGCCATTTGCATACATACAATGATATACGTAGTGAAATTGTTCAGTTTTCAAGAAAAAATGTTCTGTTATCAAGTGATCGAGTTATATGTTTAAGGGTATTTATGTGTGTATGTGTGAAACTCCATCAAAATAGTTTCTGAATTGAGGTTATGTATTATGTTTTTTTCATTTCTGGAAGCAAAGTATAAGTAATTTCAGCGTACATACAGTCTAATATGTATGTTCGCTGGTAATTTCAATATTTCTTTCAACAACATTCCGAATCATCAATTGTTAACTGTGTAAGTCAAATTACGCTTGGGAAAAGAAGTATGTTTCGATTTCCTAAAGATGAAGAACCACACTAAACACCCTTACTGTGGAAGAACTGAGGAAAACGTGGATAGGTATCTGCAATACCTCGTAAAAATTGGACCCCCTCCCAACATTCTGCAGTGCGTGCATCATTTCGTTGAAACATATGTTTTTGGATATATACAATTTCTCTTTCAGATAGATCGACTCGGAAAAAATTGACAGACACCTCCAGTTAGTTGAAACAGCAGTTTCCTCAATAATTCCTTGCTATTATTTTTTCATTAAAGTTCAATTATTACAAAGCCAGGAGTTGACGTTTCGTTAGCACGGTTAGCGTGTAGGTACCAATGTTTGTTTGTCGCCGTGGTCGCCAGTCGATAAGAGGACTTTCGGGTCACTGCGATGCGGTGTTGCATTTTCCCTCACCATGGCTTGTTATGAGTGACAAAAGCATTTTCAGGTGAGCAATTTGGATGAGATGTTCGAGATGCAGAGGTATGACATATATATAGCGGTCTAGATAGTAGTCATGCCAGTGGTTTTTTCCTCAGAATGGCTTTCCGAAGCCAGTCTCATTGGTTTCGGACGTTCAAATGTCTGCCATCATTTTCCTGAAATCGGTGAAGCAGTTGTAGTCGGGATCCAGGTCAATGTCGGCGAAGTCCCTCTTGGAATCGGATTTGGCGAAGTTGGGCAGGTAGCGGCTGAGAGATAGAGGACAGGGTAGCAGTTCCGGCATCACCGAGTGATGCGTTATGAGAGACGTGAGCGATATGAATTCTTTCGTGAAGCCCTGTACAACAAATGAATGAATTACACATGACATAGTTATTAACCTTACAAGGCCAATATTCAGCAAATAACGGATGTAGTTGAATATTGTAATCCGAGGCACAGCCGAGGATTTTAACAACCTGATAGATGTGTCATTGGAATAGAGAGATCCGCCCACCAAAACTCGCCCCTCAATAATAGGTTTTTATGCAACAATAAGTGCAAAAAGTAAGTGTTTATTGCACGCAACACGTCAAGCGCCATAAACACTTGTTTGCACGAGTTGCATACAATCATGTCTCTATACGTACATGCAAAAACCAAAAAATATCTTATTAAGGACATTAAGTGCAAAAAAATGAAAAGAGTAATTAAATAGCAAAATGTTTAATGAATAATTAGCCTCAACAAATATATTAGGACCAATTCAACTCAAACATTGTTTTTACCAATAATGTCAAAAGTAATGTACAATTTGTTTTTTAATTCTCTTCAGGCTAAAAATAACTTTTTGCAATATTGACTTCGTTTGCAAATGCATCTCTCTGCTACTGATGTCGACGAATTATTTGTTGTCCTGTCTCTAGAAACTAGTGACAAAACATTTCGCGAGTGTGCTGAACGTTTATGTGTGTCATGATGACTGATGCTTGAGCGCAATAAAAAAACAGCTACTTTTTCGACTGAAGATAGTTCAATAATGGTTTGTTTTTGCATGAACGTAGAAAAATGTATATTATAATGATTCATAGTGATTTAACGTTACACATTTCAGCTGTGGAGCTATATCAGACCATTTAGGGACGGTCTTCAAATTCATCCCATTGTGGTTTCATAGCTTCATAGTCGTACTACTGATAAAAGTTACCCGCAATCGATCATCATCCCGCTCACCTTAATTTTATAGCTCTTATTCACCCTCACGATCAAATAGTGCGCAATCCCCGTGGGCTGGAACGTCCTGGGCACCCGCAGCGACAAGGCGAAGCAGCCCGGCTTGCTGGTACTCTGGCGTACCATAAACGCGCCAACTGGCTCGCGCGCCAGGATCTCCAGCGCTATCTCCCTGGGGATGCCCGCCTGGTACCAGGGCGCTATCCGCAGCTCCTCCTCCTCCTTGTCGGTCAGCGAGTCCGTGCGTTCGGGCGGGAGTGGGGGGTAACGCGTGAAGCCAGGATCTTGGGTGCCATGCTGGCCGGAGCTGGAACTGCTCGAGCTGACGATAATACCAAGAGATGAGATAGAGCGTCGGACCATTATAGTTGCATTATATAGTACGGGGCTAGAGTGATTCATTTATTCAAGCGAGTGGTTTATTACGCTAGAGCTATGCACTTTCTGGAAGACTATTGATCAATTAGTTATAACTTATGAATGGTAGAATACAATTCGACAAGCACCTGTTAGTTGATTTCAGTTTTCTCAAGGCGATCTCTCTGGGAGGTAAGTGTGAAGCCATCAGGATCTTGGGTGCCAGGCTGGCCGGAGCTGGAACTGCTCGAGCTGACGATGATATTGATAATGTATTGTACTTTTTAGAATTAGGTTTGGAAGGCACATTGGTATTGAAACAGTTATTCATTATACACATTTTTTTGTGTGACATGAAAAACGACAATTTAATGTCGACTATTCCACTCTTGGTCTCTAGAATCAATCAGAATATGCCTTTTTCACGGTTTTTTCTGTATTGAAGCGATATTTTTTTGTTTACTAAATTTTATCGGACTTGCTCTACCAATACAGAAGCCGAATAGACCCACACGTGACCAACCTTCCTCGTTTTCCAGCGACAACATTTTGGACGTTCTGAACGTCAATTATGTTGGTAGCCAGAATGATGGATGCAGTGTGCGCCACTCTCTCGAGCCGCTCCTTTATTGTCTCAATCATGGAATACTCATACGAATACAACTCGTGATACTATTTATCCTGGAAATACTTGTCGATTGACATACTCCAGCTTGCTGCTTCAATTTCGCTCATGACATTGTTCCAAAACTTCCCGCCTACGTCTCGAAAGTTTTGATAAACAATGTCATTCGGCGAAATTATTTGGCAACAAGCTGTCGTAACAATCGCCGAATACTCCCAGCAAAACAGTATCACTAGTGGTATTACATATGAAAAAATTTCAATATTTCAAATTTAAAAAATTATCAATGTGTAGTACTTACAGAGAAAGAAGTTTTGATATTGCGCCGTCACACCCATTGAGCTCATGGAAACTTCGAACGTGAATATCTTCGTGATCGTTCGAAATATCTCAATTAAACCCGTTATTTTTTGATTCGATATAATAATCTCTAACCGATCATGGAATGAAATACAGGGTGTTCCATTTGAAAATCGAAAGTTGATGTCATTTCCCGGAAAACCGGAAAATGAAGAAAAAATCCTAAAATGTGAGAAAGTGCCCTCTATCAGCAAATTTCAGAAATATAGCTAAAAAACCAAAGGAGAAATGGATGGTATACCATGTTTCTGTGTGGCCCGCTATAATATAATCAATTACCGATTACATAAAAGGGCAAAACTAACCTGATTTGCGATATCCGCTTCGTTTTCAATTCCCTATCGGTTTTAGAAGGTTCTATGTGCTTGGTTATGTTGGGTGCATCGGTCTGTTCGTTTTTGAGGTTTTCGGCAGCATTGTTTATTGATCTGTTTCGGGATTCTTCGGTTTCGTTGACGTAACCACCCGAGAGTGGCCGGTTCGTCGGACTATCTGGATAAAAACATATACCATTAATATTCGAAATTGAGATCAAAATAGTATGATATCCTTGGGTGTCAATAAAATATCTACGATATACACGTTTGGCAAGAATAATTTTCCTATAGAGAAACCGTGTAATGGGTAAGCGTTCTTGTCCCACCTATACCTACTCGAGTATGGCACGTGTGGCAAACGATAATATCTACGGTCACACCGAAAAATGGTCTTGCTCGAAGGAGTGGCTAACGCGATACGAAGCGTTTGGCAACGTCACCGTTCTCTTTGTTAAAATACCCATGCACAGAATGCACACGGTTTCTCTATAGGAACATTATTTTTGCCAGACGTGTACGTGAATGCGTGTTTAAAAAATAGATAACAAATATATTGGATACATAAATTCGCTATACTGATACTTGATTAAGTACATAAATATACATCAACTCTGAATATATTTTGAATGAAGAGTAGAATGCAGTACACTTCAAGCTCCTACACCCTATAAGGGTGATTTGTGTAAGAGTGCGAAGAAATTGGTATATACATCTACCTCCTCTCCCATCCACCCTAGGTACGCACGATGTTCTTCGAACCTTATAGAAATTTTCTTTCGTGCGCTCCAAGAGATGAAAAATACTTTGCAACTCACACATGGGCGGATTTAGGCTTTTTCTGAGGGGGGGGGGGGCGTGATTTCCAAATCAATTGAGGGTTTACCAAAGGGGGGCTAGGGAACGAGAAAACACTTTCGCACTATTAAAAATGCGCCAAAGGCGAAATTTTTTGGGGTTCCAGATCGAATGCTTTCAAATTGAAAATTAGATTGTTCCAGATTGACAATGATTTCGTTACATAATTATGTTATACATTATTCATCAGTTCCGTGTCTCATTTTGTTGATATTGATATAAAATGATCTCGAAATGAATTTTATATCTAGAGCAACCAAAAAGTAAATCATATAGTGTCTGTAGGTAAATCGAGTTGGTGAATATTCATTTCACGAGATGTTTTGAGATTTTCTATCCCGCTTCATGACCGTCAGACAGTCTAGATATTTGGCAGTCATATATTGCTCAGGGGCTCACATTTTGTGAGTACGGGAATCGTGGACCCAACTTGTCTTGGGTGATATCCTCTTCTCTCTACTCTGCCAATCTATTCTATCGGCCTTACTTGGCCTACTTCTCTTTTCCTCTTCCCCTTCAAGCCCAACCTCACCATCAGGTGGTGTGGAATGGACAAACCGCGGCCACTCGACAGATGAAGCATTTTGGGACTATCTTTGCTATCTCCGGGCCAGATGGTAAGAAGGAGAGAAAATCCCGAAGACTCTAGGAAAGTGAAGTAATTCTCAAAAATTACAAAACGACGCTCCCCCCCTTCTTAATCCACCACTGGGTCCCGAATACGATCTTGAATTTATTTCGCCTGAGAATACTCACATCCTATATATCAATTTAATGGAAACGTTAAGGATATTGAAATACAATATATTCGCAGTCATCATACTTTTTTACGATACTGGCTTGATTGGAGTTGCTATTACCATTATTAAATTTCACTCAATGAGTGTTAGAAAGAGAGATTTTTTTTTAATAAGATCAGAAGGCCAGAACAACGACAATATGGAGTGGTAAATAGGTAAATCGATCATTTTCTATCGACACTAATTTATTCTTTGATGAATGTAAATGTATCAAAGCGTCAGTAACCGGAGAAATGTTGATCTTTCATGTTCGAATGTAGGATTAATTTATAGATTTCAAGTTACGTCTGAAAATGCAACTTGAGCTTGATTTATTGCTGGTCAATTTTGGCAATAATGCTAATGAACCTAGAATCTCAAGAATAAGAAATTCTAGGGAAATTTCGTGAATCGAGAATTCCCTAGAATTTCGTAGTCTTTAGATTCTAGGTTTATCACTATCTGTTAGTGGAACATTAATCCACTTTGAGAATTACAGGTGTTGCGATAGTCGACAGAATCTGACATGGATGTCTTTTCTGTAAGCATATAGACGTATATGCACGACTTACTCGCAAGGTATGATGAATCTAGAATCTAATAATGCTAACATCGATGCAACGTAGCGATGTTATTATTGGTGAATTTGAATTGGTAAGCTACTAATTACATTACACGTTTCATCGCTAGCATTGCAGACGCCAAAATTGCCCAGCAATAAACTTCAAACTACAATAAACCAAGCTCATTTCGCAGCCATCATACATTCCAACGGTACTGGCCCCATCCCTTCATAGCAATTGATAACATTCTACCGACAGGAAAGTCGCGATACCATCGAAACTGCGATCAATGCTTATGCAACCAAACAATTTGAAAAATCAATCTTACTCGGAGTGCTGGGGTTGTTGGCGTCTCCCACAAGCGGGCAGCTGTCCTCATCGTTCCTGCCGCTGCCCCCCGTCAAGCCCATGGCTATCCTCTTAATCAGGGGCGGCTTCTCGGCCATGCGCTTGTACGAGTTCATCTCCGTGGGCGAGTTGCTCTCGTCGCTGCTGGGCGTCGACAGCTGCGACGCCGACTTGTCACCGCCGAAGCGGTTCTGGTGCAGAGGGTTATTCAGGCCCGGTATGGAGGATGGCGGGTTGGCGCGCACCGTGGGACCACCATCTTCGCGCTCCATGGTGGCTGAGGGCGCCGAGGGGCGGTGGGAGGCTGACAGCTCTTTCGTCTGTAATGGAAGTTGTTCGGATAAAAACTAGATTCAACCCGTGGTTTCGTTCGCGTTGATTTCGTGCAACGTGCAACTTTTGAAGCTCGGGCCCGTGACGTTGGGCATGCAACCCAGAGGTTGTGAGTTCGACTCTCACATGGGGCGGTGGAGTTTTTTCATTTTCCATTGTCACTCGAAATTAGGGCTTTCCATCTTCATCATTAAATGTGCCTATCTTTTCGGTTGAATAACCGACAAAAATTATGACTTGACTCCTATGTGTAAGATCAGATTAACGTTTCCGAGGCACAGTTAAATTAATGATTCTTCTGGAAGGTGGCCGACAGCTCTTTTGTCTGTAAAGGAAGTTGTATGAATAAAAACTAATTTTGTTATTTCTCATTGGAATTCCTCCTGCAATAAAAGCTAATAGAAATACTCGTGAGATGGAGATGAATCTTCTCTTGATGGAATTTAAGAGCATCAGCGTATGTTTGGGCGGTGAACCGCATATATGAGAACAGTATTCTGAAACAGGCCGTATCTGTGCTTAGTATAGACATAGATGTATAGATCATGAGAAGCTGTTGAGTGTTGAGGTGTAAATTAGATTTTTGCTCGGAATAAGAACACGAGTTTTTGGAAGCAGCTTTCGCAATGGATCTGAAATGATTTTCTTACAAAAGAGTATTGCTATTGATAAATCGAGCATAGGTATAGACGACTTGGTGGAAAAGGTGGTACCATCAGACAATGATATATTAGGCACACTGAGTTCCGCCTTTCTAGAGAAAAGACAGAAGTCAACTAGACAGCGTTGACCTGTCTACATCGTGAGTTCTTAGTTTCCTTGGAAGACATGAGAATTCTGGAAGAGAACGCAGTATGGAGAGTAATATTGTCTACAAATCTGTGGATAGGGCAATTAGTTACTCTCAACAATAGTTGATCATCCATCGCGTATCTGTTGAACATCGTGCCGGTCGACTGGTTGGAGAATTTTCCTTTCGTGCGCCTCAAGAGATTTTCTTTATATGTTCTGGTTCCCACGAAAAGTTATATCCTGTATTGTTCAGAGAACATCGTGAGAACTAAGGGAAATAAGGTAGGAATTGGTGTTCCTCTTGAATTTCTGGAGGTTATATGCCTCGAGGAACACCTCCCTTGACAATGTGTTCCAGAGCCCCGCTGTTCGTTGGATGAACAAGTCTTCGGAAAGAGATTTTCTGCAGGTCTCCAAAGTGACCCACGAAGGGGTGCGAAGCCTCAACTCGACGGGTTAATCTCGCGGGGACTGCCAAGGCAGGAACTATTGTTGATATCTCAGAAGAGCATCGTCCATGAAAAAATCTATAAAATAGAGCCAGATCGCCAAGTTTTCTACGGTGTTCCAGAGAAGTGAGTGAGTTTGTGAGCGAGGCATCACCCACGAATTGGCCTTTTTTGGACAGAATCCAACAGTTTCAGGGTATGTTTGGGTACTGCACTACAAATATGGGAACAGTATTCCAGGACAGGTCGGATCTGTGCCTTATAGATCATAAGCAGCTGACTGGAAGTGAAATAGCTCCTGGCCCGAAACATATAGGAGTAGGAATTGACTGGATTCGTCGGGTCATGACTAGACTTCGCCCATTTGCCCTCGGTATTATTGTTTTTTTTTGTGAGGACAAATAAAGACAAATTATTATTATTATTATAAAACCAAGTTTTTGGGATGCACTTTTAGCAATTGATCTCACGTGATTTTCCCAAGAAACATCATTGCTGATAGTAATACCAAGCACCGAAATGAATGTCTTCAAAGGTATGGTTACTCTTGATAAGCTTATGTTGGGCACAGTGAGATCGGCTTTTCTGGAGAAATGGCATGCTTGTGTTTTGTTTGCATTGAAATCTACATATGGAAATCTACCATTCGAGAATTGTTGCCTAGTCCATATTATGCTGTCAACATTTCTCCCAAATCGTAGATGCCAGCCATTTCTTTCTACATCTGTATACGAAAAATAATAATATACAAAGGTGGCCCGGTTATGTGTAGGATTTTACTTTTTCTGATTTTATTGATTTCAAGTGAACGATATCCAATATTCTAAGTATTCAGAAATTCCCCTTGTTGTATTATAGAAAGGTCGTTCAAGCAGCCGGAGATCGAAGCAGTTGGGCATTCCAGAATCCCGGATATCAATGATATATTATAATTTAACATTTAACGATTCAAAGTGATGGAATATTGATGTCGCCAGCATTGGAATGTAACACGAAAGGAATGTAAAGTAGGTATAAGCGTGGAAGTAATAAAAAACGCTTTTGTCGTTCAAAAAGGACTGCTCATCTACAATCAGTTGAACTGTAGGTAAGATCTAATGTATTATCATTATCCTCTTGCTCATTGCATATTAGCATATACTTAATAGCGAAATTGCTCTAGATTTCAATATTTATCCGCATCCTGTAGGTAGAATAATTAAATTATATTTCCGATCATCCAGTGCACTACAGAGTTTTAATTACATTCATTAAACTCCATACCTACGCTTAATTTGAGATCAACATAAACGTACCTAGTCATTGAATAATTATTATATACGTCTTTTGATCATTCAAAGGATGGCATAGAGCATATTTTCCGTTCTTCCCAATATTCATTTTGTTCTTGTGGGTACATTTTTTTAATTTTCCAGCTAGTGCCTTGATTGTAGCACATATAATTAACTTTTATCACAGTGAAAAACTCAGTTATTTCCATAAATTCAGTGCACATATGTGGTCATCAATTCGCGGGAATCAATGCTACCAGGTGGCGCTCGGTTTTCATTGTTCCATATCAAAGCCACGTCAAAACTGGGGGAAAACAAACTCAATCCCCACCCCCACTCAATCCCATTAGCTTGTGTATTGCATATATGTATATTGCAATGTTAGTCTATGCACTTCATCCATAGACAACAGTTTGTTTTCCCCCAGTTTGAAGTTCGTATTATGTAACCTAGATGGCGCCCACTTCGTGGATCTCGCGAATAGCTCCAGGCTGTAGGTGGTTAAGCCTACAATTTATTTGAACACAATTGCAATTGGTATTTGTTAATGGGAATCATCGCATATATAGATTTCGGTAGGATTCATCATCATTATTAACATTTTGTGGGAATAACTTTGGGTTTTCACTTTTTTCGCGGTAATTCTTTTGTCCTGATGTACACCCTATTTCTGAGAAGAGATTTTCAATCTGAAGAGCTTATAGTCCAAGAGCTGGCTGCAAATTTCGACCCTCATCTGATAACGAAATGATATACAGAGTGGGCCTTTGAAAACGAAACAGACGCTCTGTAGGTCGCCAAAACCGGATTATGAAAAAAATCTGAAACACGCCAAACAACATTTTCGAGGGGACATCGTTCTAAAATATTTTCAGCTCTGCGGCGTTGCCGCTTCTAATGAAAAGAAGCAACAACTTTGTTATTTCAAATGGAACACCTTGTATTTTATTGCATTTTTAGATTCTCCCCCAAGAGCTGATTTCATCAATGCATCACACTTGGGGTCTAGCTGTAATGGTTTCAGGGATATAAAGTGTTCAAAATCGAGATTTTTCAACTTTAGCATTTTTTTGTGTCGAAACTATTCATTATTGGTCAAAACGGCTTTCATGTCCCTATCTCAACTTGTGATTTACTATCTACTAACATTTAATTGGAACAGATACAGGGTGATCAGAATTCTGAATCTTGAACCACCCTGTATTTGTTTCAAATAAATGTCAGTAGATAGTAAATCACAAGTCGAGATAGGGACATAAGCGCCGTTTTGACCAATAATGAATAGTTTCGACACAAAAAAATGCTAAAGTTTGAAAAATCTCGATTTTGAACACTTTATTTATATCCCTGAAACCATTACAGCTAGACCCCAAGTGTGATGCATTGATGAAATCAGCTCTTCGGGGAGAATCTAAAAATGCAATAAAATACAAGGTGTTCCATTTGAAATAACAAAGTTGTTGCTTGTTTTCATTAGAAGCGGCAACGCCGCAGGGCTGAAAATATTTTAGAACGATGTCCCCCTCGAAAATGTAGTTGACGTGTTTCAGATTGTTTTCATAATCCGGTTTTGGCAACCTACAGAGCCTCTGTTTCGTTTTCAAAGGCCCACTCTGTATGTCCCAAAGGCATGTAGAAATCTGCAGTGGGCTCTCCTACTATTAGGTAATAACTGAGCCATTCAGAGTTTGTTATTCCAGTTTTTTTTTTATAGTTCAGATTCTGTTCGAAGGCAATACAAAATGCTGGAGCGAAATTTAAAAAGTGCGTAAAAAAGTAATCTTATTTCATCGTTCTGTCTGACTCACCCAAAGTACTTTATCCGTTTGTGACTGCTCCAATTGAGTTGCTATTACATCTTGAAAGCTAGACTGTTTTTGCAGCTGTGCTGCGTACGCCATCTTGAAAGCATTGCCTAGGATCGAGTTCAGTTCTTCTGCCTGAAAAATAAAAAATGAAAAGATAAAGAATGAGTGTGGTGCAAGCCATCACTGAAATAGATTGATACAATGTGTGAATTGCTGGGATCTTCCACAGATTGGTGAAGAATATTCTCATCATCGCAAAATAGGAATATCACTAAAAATTATTGACCATATCAATATTGATGGTACCTACCAATATTCGGAATCAATTATTGAGGTAGAATTTATTTATCCGAACTATGTATTAATTATGGCACCTAGTACGAAAAACCACTGATGAGTTACCTATAGCTCGTGAAAAATGATCCTCCTGCTTCTTTTGAGATCTTTCTGTATTTACTTTGTTTCATTTTCGAATACTCAATATCCAATTCTCCTATTTTTTTAGAAAACTAAATTATAGTAGAGGATCCGAAGCGAGGTCGACCTTCACCCATCTATTTTCTGGATGAAAATTATTTTATAAGTAATTTAGCATGTTAAAAATAAAAAAAAAATGGGTGGCCAGAAAAAATCCTGGCCAGGCTATAATTGATTGAACATTCAAAAATCACTTTTTTTTCCAATTCCTATGGCGATGTTGTCTTTGGATGTATGACAAATTACAGGGCGTGGAAACAAATTCTGAATTGAGAAAACCTAATCACGAATCTGCGATTAAAGGTCTATAAAGGTTTCCATCGTTCCAGTTATATTATAGAGAGATGAAAATTGTGTATATCATATAGAATGGCTGACTGTGGATAATAGGTCTATGAGCTGAAAGAATAACTGGACTTCAGGTTATACTGAGGAGAATTAGATATCCGAAATGAGTTGATTCGAATGAAGTCATATGACCTGTTTGTGAGAGATATAATTCCCATATCACTGATGATACGAATGTTTTTTTTTTGAAGTTCCATGCTTCCAGTTTTCATGCTCTCCTTTTGGATGTTCGACGTGGCAAATATAACCGCAGGAAAGTAGTTTTCTGTTAAATATTCGGAATGATATTATGTGCATATACATATTTTATATCTGAAGGAGAATGCAAATTATCAATTTTTTTTCTGTTTTCAAATTCTTATCGTGTGAAAGTAATTGGTTTCTGTTGAATAAACCGAGGTAAAACTGCATTTAGCATGCGATGGTTTTTTTTTTCGAAATTTTTTTTTGGTACTTACGTATTTTTGTCTGAAAAACACGAATTTGATAATGAAAATGTGAACAAACCATTATTTATTCAGATATTTCACTATAAACTTACAAATATCACCTTCTTTTCGGTCTGTCTTCTGGATTGAATTTAAAACAATTTACCCTTCTTTTTTCATCATTTGACAATGTAAGACACATTTTTTTCTATTATTGAGTCAACTAGAAATATGATTTTCTTGTGATTTATCCATATTTACTGAAAAGAAGGAAGAATATATCATTTAAAATAATGGCGTGATCGTGGTAATGTCATTCAAAAGCACTCTGTTGACATTTGACATCTCGTATTTGGATTGACTATTAATTAAATGGCCGTCATCTGGTATGCTTGTTCACTAAATATGAAAAACTCGCCATAAAAATCATATTTCCTGTTCAATTTTCTGTATAAAAATGTGTCATTGAAGTACATCATGGGTATATAAAGTTCCAATGACAAAATAAGAAGAGCAAGTACCTGTAAATGCATCCAACACAAGGGGAAAAAGGAGGAGGAGGAGGAACTTTTTTTTGAAATATCTCGATAAATAGTGGTTAGTTCACATTATCATTATCAAATTCGTGTTTTGCAGACAAGAACTATTGACATGCGCACTCTCTTACATCCTGTCTTCGTCTATCGCACATCTTTGTCACTTTGCCCCACGTTCCAGTCAAGACAGATTTTTGCGGGCAACCCTGTATCATTTTGTTCGCAATAAAACAGCACTTATTTTTATGTTTCATATATAGATTGAACAATAAGGTGAAGATAACTAGGATCAAAATACCTGTTTATACCTGGCAACCCAATAGTTAGACCAGGAAAATATAGGCAATCCTATACGTTTGCATACAATAGGTATAAGCTTTGTTCTTACGGTTGGTGTACATTTTTTCATTAATCAAAGTCATCGGAAGAAATTAAAAAGTGAAGTGAGTGTTTCAGGTAACCAATTTTTTTTTAAATTTTTAACGTGTTGAAAATTACCTATAAAATGATTGTCATCCAATGAACAGATGGGATCTTAGACTATAAGTGTTTATAACGGATACAGAATAGAAGAAAATAGAAAATATTGACAAAAAATCTGAAAAAAAAAACAGGATAATGAGAAATGAATTGTTGAGGATAACTATCATTTATAAATTCATTAAATCTGTATTTATCATGCGATGGGTTTTTTTCGAAAATATTTTTGGTATTTTTGTCTGAAAACACGATTTTGATAATGAAAATGTGAACAAACCATTATTTATCGAGATATTTCAAGAAAAAGTTCGAAATTTCGCCTTCTTTCTCCTCTTGTCTTGGATGCATTTGCAGCTACTTGCTCTTCTTATCTTGTCATTGGACACTTTCTATATTCATGATGTACTTCAATGACACATTTTAAGATAGAAAATTCAAAAGGGAATATGATGTTTATGGCGAGATTTTTCCTATTTAGTGAGCAAGCATACCAGATGACGGCCATATAATCAATATTCAATCCAAATACGAGATGTCAAATGTCAATAGATTGCTTTGGAATGACATTACACACGCCATTATTTCTGTTACGTCTTCAATGGATAAAAATGATATTTTATATTTCTGAAGACAGTGATTGAAAAGTTATTTTATTTATTAAACAATTGACAATGACATCATGTACCACTAAAATAATGATTACTGAATCTACGGAGTTGATACAGGATGTATGATTGTTCTGCCAATATCTCCCTTCTTTTAATGAAGACTGTAGTCTTCTAACATCCTAGGAGATCGACGTACTCTCATTGACCGCCTATGAAGTGGCTGGGTGTTAACTTGCTCGCTAGATGGTCCCTGTTCACTTGGTTGATCTTGTTCAACATCTTGAACTCCTCGATCATCATGCTGAACAGGTTCTTCCAATATATCGACCAATTCACTTGGAAAAGTCTTTGCAGCACTGGCTGATGGTTTATTGAAAGTTCCGTCGGTATTTTCGTCGTTACATTCCTGGTTATCATCACGATTTTGTAAACCGAATGATTCGATGAGAATATTCAACGGAATTCTAGTTGGTTCACAGGATGGTAGTGTTTCAAGTTGCTCACTTCGTGAACGGAGTTGATTTGCATGTGATCTTATGAGGTTACCTCCTCTACTTGTTTCAAGAAGGACATTATACATCACGTTGCCAATCTTCTCAATAATTTCTCCAGGAGACCAGTGGTATGTGTTGTTTCTGTAAACTTTGGCGTAGACTAAATCTTTTGCTGAATATTCCCTGAATCTCACACCATGTTTTTGATTAAATTGGAGATCTTGTTTCTTCCTAGTAGTACCATCACAAATATCTTGCTTGCACCGAGGTGGTTTGATCAGATCTAAAGTGGTGCGCACTGGATGTCCTAGTAGAAGCTCAGCTGGCGATCTTCCATATGGTGCACTTCTATTCGGGGTGGAACGATACGTTGACAGGAACAGTGTCAGCTGCTCTCCTATATCTTCCCCCTGAATTTTCTTGATTGCTCTCTTGAATGTATCTACGAAGCGTTCCACTTGCCCATAAGACATAGGATGATACGGGGCCGTCCGTAAATGTTGGATTCCGTTTGAAACGCAGAATTTTTGAAATTGTTCTGAGGTGAACTGAGTCCCATTGTCCGATACCAAGAATTCTGGTATTCCGAAACGGGCAAATGATTCTCTCAGAGCATTGATTGTGTTACGGGAAGTTGCTGAACTCATTCGTGAAATTTCAGGCCATTTTGAAAATGCGTCGATGAGAATGAAGAATACCTCACCATTCATTGGACCTGCGAAATCGATGTGCAATCTTTCCCACGGTTTCTCTGGAATTGACCATGATGATAAAGGTACTTTAATTGGAGATTTCGCAGTGAGTGAGCAATTTCTGCATTTTCTGACATAGTCTTCAATCTGCTTATCTATCCCTGGCCAGTATACGAAGCATCTAGCTATAGATTTCATTCTTTCCATTCCTGGGTGACCTTTATGAAGTTGCTTCAGTACCTTTTCATGGAAATGTTCTGGAACAATCACTCTTTCCATAAACATCAGACAGTCTTGTATTATAGAAAGAGAATCTTTCCTGGCATGAAAGGGTTTCACATTCTCGGGAACATCTCTTGAGTTTTCTGGCCAACCAATATTCATGAATTGGATGACCGATTGTAGGTCTGCATCTTTTCTTGTTTCTTCTCGGATCATTTTGTACGTAATGGGAATTGATTCCATAGAAATATTGAAAATTTGTTCAATTTCATCTTCTAGTTTTATACAAGCGATAACAAAATCTTCCTCAGGTTTGTCATGTGAATTGATGAGTCTAGACAAAACATCTGCATGTCCAAACTCTGACGTCTTGACATATTCGATTTTGAAGTCGTAAGCCAACAAGGTAAGAGCCCATCGTTGCAAACGATTTGCTGAATAGACTGGGATTCCTTTTCTTGAACCGAATATGGTGAGAAGTGGTTTATGGTCACTCTGTAGAATGAAGCTCCTTCCAAAAACCATTTTATGGAATTTCGTGACCGCAAATATAATGGCTAAAGCTTCTTTCTCTATCTGGCTGTAGTTTTTCTCTGCAGTTGTGATGGTTCTGGATGCGTGACTGACTGCTTTCATTCTTCCATCAGGATACTTATGCAATATGCATGCTCCGACGCCTGAGTTTGAAGCATCTGCAGCTACTACAATTTGCAGATTCGGATTGTAGTGACACAAAAGGAGTTCTGACTGTAGAATTCTCTTGAATTCATGAAATGCTTTCTCGCATTCTGTTGACCATATGAACGATACGTCTTTTTTGAGTAGAGCATCTAATGGTTGACGGAGTTTATGCATTTGATGAACAAACTTTCCATAATAATTTATTGCACCCAAGAATGATCTGAGGGTGGAAATATCTGTTGGTCTTGGCATGTTTACTATTACTTTCACTTTCTCTGGATCAGGTGAGAGGCCCTTGTCGTTGATAACATATCCCAGGTATTTTATTTCATTGGTGAAGAAATTGCATTTCTCTAATCTAAGATGGAAACCATATTCTTGAATTCTGTTGATGAGACGGAATAGATTCTCAAGATGATCTTGTTTATTCTCACCACCAACAACAATGTCGTCTAAGTAGGCATATACTTTTGGCAAGTCAGCAATCATGGTGTCCATGATTTGTTGAAAAGCACCCACTGCGGATTTTACACCCATTGCTAGACGATGAAAATTAAATAAGCCTTTGTGAGTGTTGATGGTCAAGATTTTGCTAGATTGTTCATCGACAGGAACTTGGAAATATGCATCCGATAAGTCAATCTGGCTGAAGAGTGCACAGTTGGCCATTTTTGAGAAAATTTCTTCTGGCAGAGGAAGTGGGTGACGGTTTAGTTCCAGGATATCATTCAGTCCAGTTGAATAATCTGCACAAATTCTGATTGAATTATTTTTCTTCCTTACAACCACTATTGGAGCCGCCCATTCGGAGTAATCTGTATGAGAAATTATGCCTTCTGCTTCAAGTCTTGCCAATTCTTCTTCAACTTGTGGTAAAACTGCATATGCTACAGGTCTTCTATTGCGGAAAACTGGTTGAGCGTTGGGTTTCAGGACCAAGGATACTGTGGTCTTCACACAACATCCCATTTTGCCATCGAAAACTTCTGGAAACTCACGTTTCAGATCGTCTTTCTTGGTTTCCATTGCAGATGAAGAAATATGGCTACAGAAAGTAGTGATTGGCTTACTCCAAAGATTGAAAGCGTCTATCCAATCGATACCCATGATATTGAGATTGGACTGGACTACAAAACATTTGAGGCTGTTGACTTTTTCACCTCCGATGTTGACTGAACAAGAAAATTCCTTGGTTAGGTTGATGATATCACCTGATGCATCTTTTGCTAAATGATCAGATTCAATGTATTTTGGTTTTCCTATATGGATCCATGATTCTTCTGAAATGATCGTTATATCACTACCTGTGTCCAACTGTAGTTTGACGTATTTTCCATTGATCCTGGTATCAACGAATTTTCTCTTGCACGTAGCATTGACTTGATTAACACTTGAAAGAGTATTCACCTGATGATGACCCCTCTGCTTGGATCTATATGATGATTTATTGCGAACATCGCAGTAACCTTCTTTGTGACCTACTTTATCACACTGCTTGCATTTGTGCTTCTTGAAAGAACAAAACTGTGCATAATGTAGCTGTCCACAAAACCAGCAAGGTGTTTTTGGGACACTTGAGTTTTTCTTATGTGTTGACAGCGGCTGTGACTTATTGTGATGACTTACTGCATTGACAGCTGTGAAATTTTGATTTTCCACCATGGCAGTATCTTGTTTGAGATTGATCATCCGTTGGCATTCAACTGCTAGGTCATCAATAGTAATGTTGCCATCTGCTTTTGCATCAATCATAGCTAACATTTTCGTTCTTATATCTGCATCCTTTGAAGATCTTAGACCACAAACGAATATGAGACACTTGAATGTATCTGCTGTGATAGTGTTGATCTTGAACTCTTCACATTGCTTGTTGATGTTGGCTGTATATGCAACAAAATCTTGAGAAGCTGATTTTGTCATATTCATACAATTATAGCGAGTATTGAACAGTGAAATCTTGCGCCCGAACATTTTCTTCAGTTTTTCCACTGTTGCAGAAAAGTTGAAATCTTTCGGTTCCTTCGGTAGAATATAATCAACGTACTGTTTGTGAGAACTGGTGTTCAATTTACGTAGAAGGAGCCTAACCTTCGCTGCTTCATCGAGTTCTTTGGCATCAACCATGAAAAGGCCTTCATATCGAACATACCATGCTTCAAATGTTGAACCACTATCAGGATCGTAAACGAATTCTGTGATTGCACTTGCCAGTGACTCCATGCGTACCTCACTATTATCATTAACTTTAGAAAATGATTGGGCTAGCTGATCCAGAAGTCTTTGCTGCTGGTCAAGAAAAATATGTTGCTGAGTCTTCATGACTTCGAGTATTGCTGTTTTGAATTCTTCCATCCCATCCTCGTCGCCAAAACTGTTACGTCTTCAATGGATAAAAATGATATTTTATATTTCTGAAGACAGTGATTGAAAAGTTATTTTATTTATTAAACAATTGACAATGACATCATGTACCACTAAAATAATGATTACTGAATCTACGGAGTTGATACAGGATGTATGATTGTTCTGCCAATAATTTCCAATGATATTCTTCCTTCTTTTCACTAAATATGGATAAATCTCAAGGAAATCATATTTCTCTACGACTATCTTTTTCTACATTGATTACATTTAGGTTAGTAATTGATGAATGAAGATGATTCCAAGATACCGTGGATCCCAACTCATTATTCAACGACACTCGACCAATCACAGATTCAGAATTTTCAGGATCCACAGCAACTGAAAAGGTTAGACTAATGAAAAACCAGCAAATCTACAAAACAAATTTCTCAAGAAGGCTCTGCTTCATTTTACGGGTCACGTCACGGCTTGACTTTCGCGAATGTCAGATTGACTTATAGAGTCTTTTATGTTTTAACTTTGATATCTGGAGGATATAATGGAGGCTTGCCGTTCCATAGAAATGTACTCTATGAATATTGAAGATATTCAAGATCTTGGATCTCCATGGATGATAACTATTCCTGAGACCTAAACAAAAATTGTAAGGAGGTTCACTGTAACCGGGAAATTGTATCAATTTTGTAAAAAGTACATTGATATACGAGCAGCAAATGTTGGGATTTCCAATTTTTTTATGAATCACCAAAAAAGAAAATGTACTCTTTAGAAAATTGGAATTAATAAGTTTGCAGCAATCGGAAAGCAAATAGTTACATTTTTGAAGCTACCAAATCCCGAGATGTACACCGGGCATTGATGCTTTGCTTGTCAATGCAGGTGGAGGTATAACAGCATTGAAAAGACATGGTGGCTGGAAGAGCACATCGGTGGCAGAAGGATTTCTAGAAGATTCCATGTTGAATAAAAAAAAAACGGCAGATTCGAATTCTTCAATGAATCGAACAATGTTCATCATCATCATCAAATAACAGTTCCTTCACACAAAAAACATCAACAAGCAATATGAATAAACATGTCAGTGTTGATTTAAATTCAACACCAACAGTAAAATGTCACGAATTGTGAGAATATCACAGAAAATTTAGTCACTAAGTACGAGAAACATAATTTACTGACCTAATAATTATTGTGTTGTTTCATCATTGAGTTCGTTGAATATTGAAGATTCCTGTCAATTGTATTATCATATCATTAAAATTCATACATCAAGTATATTATTTCCATAAATTAAAATTAGATTACATAAAATTTCTGACTATCGTATAGTCGTAGAGAAAGTATTCTACTCGCGTATAATAGCTATTATTCTCTCGGATAATTCCGGAACTCGCCCACGGCTCGTTTCGAAATCATATCCTCGGGAATAATAGCTATCATTATACGCTCGTTGAAGAATATACTATTCTAGTTGACTCTTGACTCATATAATAGAAAAGAATGTGTCGTACGTTGTGATATATATATAAATTTTCCAATGATGAAAAAAGAAGGGCGAATTGTTCTAAAAATGCCATCCAGAAGACAGACTTTATAGTCAAATATCCTAATAAATAATGGTTTGTACACATTTTCATTATCAAATTCGTGTTTTTCAGACAAAAATACGTAAGTACCAAAAAAAAATTTTCGGAAAGAACCCATCGCATGATAAATGCAGTTTTACCATAACTTCACCAGTGACGTCCTAACCTGAGGAATTAAAGACCCCAAGAATGAAATTCTACTTCAATCAATACTAAATATCGGTATACCATCAATCTCGATCAATACCTAATAGCACTGGAACTAAATCACTTGCAAGGTATAAATAACCACCGAACATAAACATCATGGAATGAAACATTCGAAGCGCTACCAAAAACAGAACAAAAAGTAGTTATAGGAAATATAAGTCCGCTATGAGAATGTCTATATTTATTCTCGAGAAAATATTTCCTGGAACATCGGAATGTGCACAATTCAAAGCCACTTACATTCACTCTGTAAACATTTCGAGAGACCTGTTCACTGTAACCACTGTCGAAATGAAACTAAAGCAGCATTCTTGTGAACATATCCAAGAAATAAATAATATGACAAACGTTTGCACAGTGCATGTGTATACGTTACAATGCCGACTATGATGAAATACGAAACGTTGAAAATGCGCCAATGTGATGTGAATTTGTCTCGAAAAAGGAACAATGTTTTTCCTTTCAGGAAACTCGATATGGAGAGCATGGCGAATCTTGCTATTGTTCCAACTAGTGCTGAGTGGCCAATCATGCACACTTTTTTAAGGGTATTACCTATAACTACTTCAAACGATTCCTACGGCAGACTACGGATATATCAAGAACATACTATACCGGGTGTAACAGGATATACACACTTTTATTAGCTTCACCTGTATGTATGTACGTATGTATGTATGTTACCGACTCCTTTGGACTCAATTTTTATCCACTTTAAACGGACCGATTGATTGAAATTCGGCAGGTGTACATAGTTCGGGTGGCAATGAATCATGAAATTTTTCTTAGACAAAAAAAACAAAAATGGCGGCTCCAAAATGGCGGACAATCGAGTCTTGTAGCTATTATGATCCGATCTGAGAGTTTTAGAGGTCGAATATGATGATTCTTTCGTCTAAATTGGTAAATTCAAGATGACGGATACAATATGGCGGACGAATTTCGTTATTATGATCCAACACTATTCAGAATTTGTATTTGTGGGTTTTCGGGATCGCAGATTCTGATTCTTTGGTCAAAGTTGAAAAATTCAAGAAGACGGGTCCAAAATATGGTGCACAAGTTTTGTAATTATATGATCTGATTCTATTCAAAGTTGGTATTTGGGGGTTAACGAGGTCGGAGATTATGATTCTTTCGTCAAAATAAGGTACTTTCAAAAAATAAAAGAACACTAGAAAACACGCTTTTGTAGATAGCCGAACCAAAAAATATGAAATAAATAGTAGTATTAGTAGTTTGAAAAACTTAAGAAACACGCTTTTATAGATAGCCAAACTAAAAAAGGTTGAAAATCAAATAATAAAAGTGGATAAATACCTACAAAACATAAAACGTACTGATTTTACGGAGATGCAAATATTTTGTTGTGTATTTATCAAAACACTTTTATTATTTTATTTTCTACTTCTACAAAAGGGTGTTTCTTTGGTTTTTTAAACTACTATTTATCCTCCTTTAGTGTTGGAGATAAGTGATTGAAATTTGGAACGATCCATCAACTTGATCAACGTCATGTTTTGACCTGAACATAATTTATTTTCCACTTCCGGTTTCACAGGAAGTGGTAATAACTTTCGATTCCCTGTATATCATTGCATTTTCGAATTCTGCATTATTTTCTGAATCCAATGATAGCACACAAGTGACATTTCAAACTTCAATATTGCTTTCAATTTCATTTTTGTTTTTCCATCTGAGTGAGCTATGACTATTCTGATCGAGTCTGATGTACAGTCGTCTTCAGAAAACATGTCGCACATAGACGGTGTCAGCTCTCTTAATCACCGCTGCAATAAGAGCGCGTCCAACCGCGACAAATTCTCGAGGAAGTATTTTTGGAGGTTACCCGAGAACGAACGAGCTTGAACGAGAATAAACGAGCATAAACAAAAAAAAAGTCGAGCATAAATTCTCGACTTTATTTTGGAATATAATAAGGAATTCAAAAAATCACTTATCGCGGTTATTTCTGAGAATGTTCAAAACTCTCAAATTCCCCTGACCTGGGTGAGTTCTATCGAATTATGAAATAAATTTTTTTTGTCATATAAGCCCATTGCAACATTTGCAGGAATGAACGTTTTTATAACAATTCGACTTTATAAAGAGATCAATCAATCAAGATCATTATTTTTTCGGGCATGCCTAATAATTTGAATATAAATTACCTATACAGGAAGTTGCAAAACTCTTAACCGATGATATAAAAATGCCATATTTTTTTTGTTTCACGATTTATCTCATTTTTAGTACCAGAATATGATTCTCAAACACCTCTACACAAAAAAGAAGAAAAATCCCCTGAATAAATTTGTGAAATTTTCGCCAATTCTCATTGCGGATATATTTCCTCAACAAATCAACATCACGTTTGATTATAATAAAACAAAACTGCCTGAAAATGCAAACAAAATTTCAATATTCCAGCTCCACTTTTTCACTACTGTATCGAGTCAGTATTACAAAGTAGGACCAGAAGTGATATCTGATCCTCTGTGACGTTTCCGTGCCAATAAAAAAAACTTTCTACACATCCCCCGCCATTCCGTTCGACGAGAGTGCTTCGAACTTTGGCGAAACTTCCTCCATATTTGATAATATGAAAAACTTATCTGATATGTGTGGCAGCTTCAGGTGGGCTTTCGATAATATCGGTGGTATCCAGAATATACAATATATACAGTGTGTCACAAGTCTCAATCTGAGTGAAGCCCAAATGAGAAGAACGAATAAAAAAAATGATGAACTGAAATCAATCCGTTCTATACATTGTGTTCCCAATGACGCATTTACAAAAACCTATTACATATCTAAGATCAATACAATTTGGGTTGAGCTCTGACTTACCTCAGTACAAAATTACTCAGTTTTGATTGTGAAGTCATGAATTTAAAATCGTTCCATGCTTTAAAACTATGAAGGGGCAATTGATTTTTTTCTTCAATTTGGTACGTTGGGAATTAGGCGATAATCATAATGAATATGAATTCTATTGGGCGTAGATCTTGATTTTTTCAGTGAACAAAACATCTGGAACCTTTACGAAAAAGCGAAGTAATTTACTCATTATATAACATTCGATTACTCGGATGGTTTCGACAAACTTTAAGAAAAATAGACAACAACTTCCAAAATTCTAGACCCTGTTAAAATAAAATGTGGAACTCCACTGAATTAGAATTTTTCTACAACCAGTGATCAAACAATTTTCGAATTCATTTTCATATGACCGTTTATGATAATAAATAGAGGGAGATTCTGAACTCGCGCAATTATGCGATTATTATCGATGTATTGGTCTTATTCATTTTGATAAAGAACTTTGGAAATTTACAAGTGCTTCCACACGATTCTTCCTCCAACAATTGTTTTGTGGTGTTACAGAGTGAACATTTCAATTCTCTGGTAATATTTCATCTTTGACCCCGTCAGAAATATAGTGGGTGCGCGTCCCTGCATGAAGCATTTTGATTCTTTAGCAATATACTTCCAATTTATTTGAAATTAGTGAAATTTACAATTCACCCGTGCTTCACTACGACTCCCTTAAAAATTGAGTAGGTGTGCTCCTGATTTTTTTATTCATTCCGAGTATTGTGTGGAATAAAATTCATTTTCTATACGGGAGCTGACATCTTTATTGAAAGAAGATACCAATAGATCACTGGAGTTGCAAATTTATTTTAATTCGGATGGTCTCCAAGAAAACTTTGACATCTTTTATTTTCGACGGTTTCAGAAGATTAAATCAGCACATACGTCCATGCTATCGCAATGTAGGTTTTACATCGTTTTTTTCTAATATATGACGGAGATATCGCTTGTAAAAGCTCGAAGTTGAAAAAAATAATCGCATGTCCGTTCAATGTCTTCCTAAATGCGTTTTCTTTCGTTTTGTTCCTAAAATGATGATGAAAATATCAAAATATGCTATGCTTTTTGCCTCTTTGAGTAGGTCGACTTCTGTAAATTCCAAATCAACACATAATCATACTTTTATTTCTCTCGATATTGGCTTATCCTCTAGAAAGACACCCTGTATACGTATTTGTATCATCTATTTTGCATGCTGGAATCTGGAATAAAACTGAAACTCCACGATCCTCTCGTTCCTGAACATTTACCAACTCCCACATAACTTTTTAAAGGGAAATGATGTCGGACAGCTGCACCTTTATCCAGAAACTATACAAGACTTTAACATATAGTTTTCTTTCATTCTCAGGAGTATCTATACAGTATACCTGCAGTGATTTTATCGACAATTTTGAATTTTAAATAAGCACCGCACGGTGAATTTGATCATTTCATAGTATACAGGGTGTACTTCAGTGGCGTAACTTCATATTTTGGGCCCCCCAGCCAAAATCATTTAGGGCCCCTCCGAGTCATACCTTTTCAGTCAGAAGTCCCTCCTTTTCATGAACAATTATTAGTTAAATTGAATATCCAACAAGCTCCACAATACGCTTTATTTTCTTTGGGTAAATAACACAACCATTTCATTGGAATAATTTGCCCAGCATGACTTTTCTGTGAATAATAAAAATTAGAGAAAGTGCTCTTCTGGAAAATTTATATCTGGTTGAGACGGGCCATTACGAACAATAAACATTTTTATCGTGTTGCTCAATTCTCGGCCACTGAAATTGCCTTTATTACAAGGAAATGATTCTTTAATTAATACATCCAGTAATGAATCATCTGACTCAGTTCCATCTCCAGGAGTTCTCGCATTCAAGTCAGGTATGGGCTCCTCGTGAATTTTAGATATAATACTTTTTATATTCACACTATCTGTACCTACAGTTTCGAATTCAGTAGTCGCAGAAGTCTCGTCATTTGCTAAGTGAAAATTTAATATTTCGTCTATACACCTTCAATACAAATTGTCACTGAGGAGCTAGTGAATTTTCCTTTTAGGCTCTCTGATAGGATTATTCATTGAACGCAGTGGCATATTAGGGCAAATCATCTGATTAGTCGTTAATACTCTAATATTGAATTAATAATTTTATTTTATAGAAACGAGGAGAGGAAATCCCAAAAAATCTGGAATAATAGTTTTTCTTCCATAATAATTGCAGTCAACATCCATTCCTGTTTCAATCATCATGCTGCTACTACTTGATGGACATTCACCATAATATTCAACTGTATTATTCGAAACAGTAGTAGTATTCGTAAAGAATCTGGTAATCTTGGAAATTTCACACTTCGCACCCTCTAACTTCTGTTTCCTTCTTCTTTTTGAAGCACTACTAGTTTCAATCAAGTTCTCCATTTGAAATAACTGACTTGTGTCGTTGATTTCACACATCACCCTGGACCTACACTGAGACAAACATGCCTGTACTATTCGCAGAAATGCAAGAATTATTTCTGTGGCATATTCATAATTATTGTAAAATATTCATGTATCAACCAATTTGGCTGAGTCCTTGCTCTGGTTGGTAGACCCTGGGCCCCCTCCGAGGAACGGGCCCCCCGCAACCGCGGGGTTTCGCGGTATAGTAGTTACGCCACTGGTGTACTTATACTTAATGACATGCTATTCATGGGGGCGATTCTTGGAACCATTATACAAGAATAAAACTTCATATGAACGTATGTCGCAAAGATCCCAACTTTTGGGATACAGGGTATCAGAGTTGAAAATATGCATAGATTCTTTTTTGTTCACCCTGTATAGCTTTTCGTGATTACAAAATTTAGTCTGCTATGTGACTGAAACGGTGCTAACATTTCAAAATGATATATACTGTGCTTATCCAGTAATGAATGTCTTGAATGTAGTATTCATCAGCTTAGCATTTAGGTACATCAAAGTATGATGGTCTCGTCTTTCCGTTTTTTCTCGAAAAACAAAAACAAAACGAACATTCTCATACAAAAATCACATTCCTAATTCTCATTTCAAAAATACTCACGAATATCACATAAAACAGATACATAGGTACTCATAAGATTTGAGTAAGTATATAAAAAACAGCAGAGAATAGTAAAAATGAACACGAAATACAAAACTAATAAAAAAATTAGACACGTAAAAAACAAACTGTTATAACAGAGGTACTTATATAAAAAATTGAATTTGATCCGTATCAGATAAAGTATTGTCCTATTTCGGTTCAATCATTAGTATCTGTACAGTGTGTCCAGTTTTCGATGCTTTTGCCTGATATCTCAGTTATCTTTGGAGATAGAACCTTACGGTTTTCGCGGTCCTGTGCCACTTTTTTTTGAAACTCAAGATGGCCTAATCAGTTTTTGCAAGACTGTTTCCGTTTATGAGATACAGGGCGATTTTGAAAATTTATACTTTTTGGACCCCCTCTATATCCACGAAGTTTCTCAACAAAAATGTCAAATCAAAATCTTATCGCATAGAGAATTTCACGCATAATTCAGTGGTGCACTTAATTTTTTTTTTCGGGGTATGGTTTTGGAGATACGACTCAAACTTATGATTTTTCAAATGGAACACCCTGTATTTCATAAACTCATTAAATTCCTTATTTTTTTGTCTTCAAAATGATATATAACGAATGAATATAAAATTTTCAAAATTGCTCAAAATCACTAAAATATTGAATTTTGATAGTTGGTTATGGATTTTTCTTATGAAACACGTTCCAATTGAAGAAATATTTCTTTAAATTTTTCCATGGAGAGGTCAAAACCAATATCAACACTTATTCAACACTTATTAATTAACAAAACACCAAACTTGGGTACCTGATAGCAACAAATAAATAGCGATAAAAAGTTCATAATGTAGAATATCCACCTCATTAAATATTTACTAAAATAATTGAATTGCGGAATTATTCAGTAACTTCTTATTGACATGTTCAAATTGATATCCATTTTCCCCAACATACAGTTGACAAACTTTCTCAATACTTCTTAATACAGTGAGTGGCCCAACATACTTGAAGAACTTTGTGGAACAACAGAGGCAGTTTTCCAGGAATTACAAAGACATCTTTCAATGATTAATATGTATTGAGAAAGTTTGTGATAAAAAATGGACATCAATTTGAACAATTCAATGAATAAATCACTGAATAATTTCGAAATTCAATTGTTTTAGTGAATATTCAATCAGGTGCTTATTCTACATTATAAACTTTTCATTACTATATATTTGTGGATATCAGGTATCTAAGTCTTGTGTATTGTAAGTTAATTAGTGTTGAAATTGTTATTTCCCCCTTCATGGAACAAACAAAGGAAATATTCCTTCAATTGTGAATTTCTTTATATTAAAATCCCTCGAAAAACCCATAGCCCACTATTAAAATTCAATGTTTTAGTGATTTTTTAACATTTTTGAAGATGTTATATTCATACATCATTTCGAAGGGAAAAAAATAAGGAATTTAATGAGCCTATAAAATACAGGGTGTTCAATTTAAAAAATCATAAGTTTGAGTCGTATATTCAAAACCACACCCCGAAAAAAAAATTTTTGTGCGCCACTGGATTCTGCATAAAATTCTCTATGGGTTAAGATTTTAATTTGACATTTTCGCTGATAAACTTCGTAGATATAGAGGGGGTCCAAAAAGTATAAATTTTCAAAATCGCCCTGTATCTCATAAACGGAAACAGTTATGCAACATCTGATTAGGCCATCTTGAGTTTCACAAAAAGTGGCACAGGACCGCGAAAACCGCAAGGTTCTATCTCGAGAGATAACTGAGATATCATGCAAAAGCATCGAAAACTGGACACACTGTACATTTATTTCTTATTTTGTAAAATTAATTTAAACAGAGCGTGCCGAAATATCATGCAATTTATAAGTGTATGTTATTAACTCTGCAGTGGACGAAAAGTGTTTGCGGACGAAAAGTTGATGGTGTCTGCAGAGTGCAGATGATCAGTACTTGCCTCCGGGAACAGATTTTGACAGATTTTGACCGGTCCACAACACCTTCTCAATCCGCCCCTGTTATTTCTTCGTTATCAACTTCATTTGAGTCAAATTATGAATTTCAAAGTGTGGAAAAAGCATTGCCCCGTACATGAAGTCGTTTTCAATTTCACCAGGAAATATAGTGTACCCCATTTATAGAGCATCTTGTCTGCGTTTTCAACCGAAAAAAAAAAAAAACAAAAAACAAAACTCCGTATACTTTTTTTTTCTTTCCGTTCGGAGTTCAGACGTAATTGGCATCGGTCGAGTAGCTCATAATGCGAAATGAATAAGCCCCTATTTACCGAGATAACAGTGCTAGAGTTCACTGGCGTACCCGGGAGGAGGAATAAAGAGGATCGAACACCTCTATATGAAAAAAGGAATATTCTCAGATAAATTATGAACATGATAAAATATATGAAGAAATACATTGAGAATTCGCATTCTCTATGTGCCACGACGAACATTGGATTATTTCTATTGAACACACACAAAACAAAATCTTCTGAAGTTGAGAATTTGCATTCTCCTTCAGATAGAAATATATATATATGCACATAATATTATTCTGAATATTCAACAGAAGACAACTACTTTCCTGGCTATTTGCCAGCACGTCGAACATATCTGTTGAACATCCAGGAGAGAGGAGAACATGACATTGACGATAAATTGACATTCTCTCTCAGATTTTATAAATAATATGTAATATGTAACTCTGATCTTGATGAGCTTGGAACTTCCAAAAAAATCATTCGTATCAATGATATGGGAATTGAAGACCTCGGTGCAATAACAGGGCAACTCCAATTTTTTAAAATGTTGGGGAATGGAAAAAAAAATCAATATTTTTGAGAAACTTGAAAAACACGTTCGAAAAGCTGTATTTACGTCGATACTATTTTCATTCACATTGTAGAAGCTAAAAAAGAAGTTTGCCTGTTTCTTGTCCCAAAAAGACAACATTCTGAAAATATAGTCAAACTCGTGTAATAATTTTCCTTCTTTATCGAAAATGAAATATATAACGAGAAATATTGTGAACAAATATTATTTTGAACATAGGATGAATCGCTGACGTTTCCTGCGTCTTGATCTTCGTTAACATTGCCAGAATTTGGGTTCTCGTCGTCAACAGTTATGATTTTGGAACATATATTCACTCCCCGAATCTCGAAAGGGCTCACTTTCACTTTCCTAACTCCTGGAGTTGCCCGACTCTTGCACCTCAATTGCTCATGAGGTGAATCCTTTACCGTGTTAACTCAATAGAAGATTGTTGGATTCGCTTGATTCTTGCACCAAAAGATGCGCAAGAAAAAATTCTATATGTTAAATACAATAACCCAATTTCGGCATAAAATGGAGTTGCCCGGTTCTTGCACCGAGGTCCTCAATTATATCTCTCACAAACATGTTATATGACTTTATTCGAATCAAATCATTTCGGATATCTAATCCTCCTGAGTAAACTGAAGTCCAGTTATTCTTTCAGCCATTCTTCATGATATACACAATTTTCATCTCTATGATATAACTAAAACTATAACGAAACTGACATCTGCGAATTATTGTTGACATTCAATCCCTGTCATCAGGTTTTTGTTTTTGGGTGTATGACAAATTGATATTCATCATATACAGGACGTGGAATTCTAAATTGAGGAAATCGAACACGAAACTGTGATTAAAGGTCTATAAAAGTTTCCATCGTTCAAGTTTGAACCCCTCGATTGGGTGAAAGTATTGAAAAGGAATATTCTCAGATAAATTATGAATATGAAAAAATGGATATATATCTCTGGCTATTTGCCACGTCGAATATTGAATTAACCTCGGTGCAATTCATCCCTCGTCATGGGACCCACAACTTGGATTAGGTTGCCAGAGCCTCGTTTATCAATCCGCGGCCACCTGAGCAGATGTTCACAAATTGTACCATCTTTGCACACAGATGTCCACAAAATTGTCTCATCTGAGTGACCTGAAGATGTCCACAAAATGCTCAATCTCCTGATGAGTATAGCCGCGGCTTGTCCTCTTCGCAATATGGTGGGATCTGGCTTCAGGAGAAAAGGAAAAAAAAAGAAGAATTGACCAAGAGAGGCAGATAGAGAATACCGAAAACTGAAGAGTGGAGAGGAAACTATCCAAGATAAGTTGAAATCAAATCCAGCTAGGGCACCGCTATCTCCATACTCACAAGTCGTGAGCCACTGAGGGGACTCACAGCCTGGCTGAAGAACAGCGGAAAAGTTCTGTCGAGAAAAGGAGAAAACAGCGGTGCACATTTTTTTGCAACTTTGAGGAGTTGTCGAGACTGAGCATTCTCATTCTGGTAACGGAGAAAACAGAAGCTCAAAGATGCATAGGATATTTAACTGCTAGTCTATGGAATCTAAACGATTCCGAGAGCAGACACAACAGATCTGTGAAATAAAGTGGAGGCGTCAATCTAATCTTATGTTGAGCATCACAAGAAAGTTTCGTTATTCTAAAGTGCATTGTCAATTCTAAGGAGGAATGAGGAATGAAGGAACAAGAAATCGTTCGTTCCACACCCGAGAATTTTTTTGATGCGCCATTGCTCTCGGCGATTTTGGTAGGTATTGAAAATACTCATAGAGACGTGCCACTCGAAAATCTCCAGAGAGATAGACTGGTAATACCTTGAACCATCTTGAACGATACTGTCAGTGGAAGATCGGTTGATCTATTGGTATAGTTTTAATTATTAGGAACACATATTTTGAGAAATTGTATTTTGGCCGGAATTGATGTAAAATAACTCTTAATTATTCTTCTTTTCTTCCGTTCTTCATTTGTTTTGATAGCTCTCGCAGTCTAGTAATTGAACAAAATGCTGTAACATGCCTTACTGATGATAATCAGATGTGATTACGATAACATGAACATATTCCTAAGGAAGAGGGAATTGAAATGGAGGTCTGTATCAGAAAAATAGCTTTTATGTAAATTTTTTGCGATCAACTCTGTATAATATAAACAGATTCTCCATAACAAAATGGGCATGACATATCTCTATGAATAGTTTGCCCAAGATAAGGATGATCAGCATGGAGATCTTGGTAACCATAAGAGTTACACGATATAGGTCAAATAGGCAAAAGGTTGCGCAATCGGGAGATCAATAAATAGATGTTAAAAAATTCCGGAGATATTCGAGAAAAACATATAAAACATATTTGGCGATTTGGTTTTTATTCCTACCAAAGTCATTTGAAAAGCTTCGAAAAAACCAAAGGCACTTTCTCATTGCCAGTTTTTTTCCTCCACAAAATGGCGTTCACAAAATCTCCGCGTGTGGTTTCGTTTTGAAGGAACGGTTACTGAGATCTCCATGCTGTTTATCCTTAACTTGCACACTGTGTATTATACCGACTCCTAAAGTAAGAAGAGTTAAACATTGAACACCCTTTATAATGTTTTTATTTGATCTAGAATATTCATTCTTTCGCGACTACTTAGTTCATGTTGATGTTCGTTCCGCATTGAAATTGTTTTGAATATCGTCAACTGCAGTCCGTTTCAGGCTCAATATTTCTGAAAAAACTCCATTAACACTGATCTCTACAATAAGCTGGAAAAAGTTGAATCACAACGCTTTTGAAACGAATATTAAGAAACTTCTTCTTGAACATGCCTACTACGCAGTTGAAGATTTTCTTAACTGCAACAATGAACTCTGGGAGAGGCCTCAGCGTGATATTAATGTTTTTCATGAAACCTGAATTATAGGGCTGTCCATTGCATCTTGCATCCTTGGTGTAAGTCTGTATTGTATTTACTGTGTTTTTTTTTTCATGTGTGTTTGCTTTTTGTTTGTGTTATACTCTACATGTACATGAACCTTTTATCTCTTGTAAACCTGACATGCTACCTATAAATCTCATACATATGTAACGTACTGAAATAAATCTATCTATCTATCTATTTATCTATCTATCTATCATGACATACTAGACCTTTTTCCTTTTATTTGGATAGAGAGATCGGCCACCTGAAACACAACTCCATGAATGACGCTATCAAAAAGAACTGGAAATAGTGAGTTGTTCTCCACATAACTATTTCTGAATTTACCACCTACCATTTGAAATTCAATTTCAAAAATGTTTGCTCTCGCACTGAATAAAATACAAATTGCAGACTTTGAGAGTACAAAAGATATCGAGAAAAGCAAGCATAACAATCAGCGTGTCTCGCTCAGAATTGCGCAATGTTTGTATATCACAAAAGCAGGAAATAATGTCTCATTTTACAATTTGAGCATGAATATGGTTATGGTGCGAGGCGCCAGACCGATCATTGGTGTCTATTTACAAGGAAATAATGAATGGAAGACATTGTTCGCCCTGAAACAATGGAAATATTGAGTTACAAAGGATAAGGAAAGATATACCGGGTGGCTACGGAAGTATTGCCTACGGAATATCTCAGTTATTGTATGAAGTAGGTTTGTGAAATTTGAAACGTCGATATAATGACATAAGAGCTAGAATTTGAGCATATTGACATGTCGAAGTTAACTTCCGGTCTGACCGGAAGTAACATCAACTTTCTTATTTTAAATGGAAACCCTATTTTTTTTCATTTCGCTTTATTCACCATTCAATTCCCTTTCTAATGGCATATCACAAGTTGATATCTAACCAGAAACTAGATCATAAAAAAATTATTATTGAAATTCACCGAGTAGAATAATAATTGGATTTTTTGGTATTTCATTTCGAAAAATTACTTTCTATTATATCATTAGAAAGGAATGGTTATGCTGAATAGTACAGGCAAGAAAAAGTCGTATGTTCCTATTTAAGTTATGGACCTATACAGAGTATTGTTTTTCCCCAATTTTTCCAATATTTTTTTGGCGGCTTTTTATAACGCCGACGAATGAAAATAAAATATCACAGTAGTAGCAACTGTTTCCATAGCCAACTTTTCAATTTTTGCCTTTCATTTTGCTTCCACGGCCTACTCGGTGAATTTCAATAATATTTTTTTTCTGATCTAGTTTCTGGTTAGATACCAACTTATGATATGTCATTAGAAAGGGAATTGAATGCTGAATAAAGCGAAAAGAAAAAAAAATAGGGTTTCCATTTAAAATAAGAAAGTTGATGATACTTCCGGTCAGACCGGAAGGTTAACTTCGACATGTCAATATGCTCAAATTCAAGCTCTTATGTCATTATATCGACGCTCCAAATTTCACAAACCTACTTCATACAATAACTGAGATATTCCGTAGGCAATACTTCCGTAGGCACCCGGTATATCCCGGGAGTTTTGATATCACGCACCTACTGTGTCTTTTCGAATAGGAATTGTTTAGGCATTGTTTCGAGCTTCAATGCTCTGAAACTTGATATTTTAGGAGATAATTAAGACGATCCTGAAGAGACGATCCATTTTTCCTAAAATAATGAGTGGTATAGAGCGTGCAAAGTCGATATTAATATTATACCAGGTACTACCAATGAAATTTGAGTTACTGGAAAAGTAAACCAATTATCCATAATCATGATTTTGTTCTTGATGAGCTGAACAGCTTGTCTTTTGCGCGACAACGGTTATTTTAGCAAAGCACTTCAATTTTAGGAAGGAATGATCAGATCAGAGGTCTATGTTACTTGGTTTTCCGTCGACCTCGTATTAAAGGGTAAGTTCAATGTTTTATGTTTATTATTAATAATGAATTGGTCTAATAATGCATAATCGCAGCATAGGCAACCAAACATGCACCACGTCCATTCACTGTTGCTATAACTTACGGAATCTGCATTTAAATCGAAAATATGGCTTTCGCATCGAAGATTTTACGTTAACGGGTTAGCCTTCTCAAATTTCTGACCCGATTTAATTTTAATCCCTGTTTTCTAACGAAAGCAATTTAGTTTGAGAAGTGTCATTTTCCCGCATTTCAGAAGAACCATCGTCCATGAAAATATCTATAAAATAGAGCCAGATCGCCAACTTTTCTACGGTGTTCCAGAGAAGTGAGCGAGTTTGTGAGCGAGGCATCACCCACGAGACCAATTGCCCTTTTTTTTTGTAACACTGAATGCTGATAGTGATTTTTCCTTAATAAAACCACTACAATGTTGAAGTTCTTATGAGTTATTACCATAGATACATAGTAGTTACTTTCAACATAATATGTTCCAGAACTGATGAAGCCAGCAGCTGGACCTCTATTGTAAGTCTTGATTTCAACCAACATTCACAACTAATCAGATCCATCTTGAAAATCCTCAGGAATAAGCTCAAAGTGTGAAAATCGATGATCAATGGAAAATAATAGTGTTTCATTGATCTGATAGTTATAGGGATTGTCTGAAGAAATACAGCTGGACCCCTACTATTGTAGGTATTGATTTCAACCAACATTTACAACTAATCACATTCATCATGAAAATCCTCAGAAATAAGCGGAAAGTGTGAAAATCGATGATTAATCGAAAATAACAGTGTTTCAATGATCTGATAGGTATAGGGATTGTGTGAAGATGATTTGAAACCATACGCATAAAACGCAAAAACATTTTGTGAAATGAATTTTTGTGTTTTATTAGTGGTAATCAATCAATATTCTTCGTTCACATTCTTCAAATGAATGATTTGTTTCTCATATTAAGGATTCGAGAATATAGCTTATTCACATTTAAAACATATTTTCAGCGCCATTTTTGTGGAATATACTGCTCAGCGGTTCAGTAGTGCACAAGAGACTAAAGCAAGTGGTCTAACCACTTGCCAAACTTCCTTGACTGATTTCTGAATATAGTCTGGTTAAACCGCAATTACGCTTAATCATGTCTCTACATGACTGGCAGTTTCCAGCTCCAATAATTTTTTTGCCAAGCTGCTCGACAATTTGCAACTGAATTAAATATCACAGTTTGTCAAGTGCTTGATGGAAAATGGTAATTGCGGTAGGTAACTATCATAATTATTTTTAATGAAATGTGATTTTTGCTCGCCAAGTATTTATTATACATACATATGAAAAGTAATCTACAACCGGATGATAGACAGAAAAACAGGTTTTAGTCTCAATTAAGTATGAATAAGTGAAACATATAAATGTCACTATAGGTAATGCAATATTTTTATTGCTATATATTTACACTTATGTAAATCCAGGAGTGCCAACTATCAGCAGAGTGGTTGACTTATTCGCGAAAATCACGAAGTGTGCGGCCTCTGGTGGCTAACTGTACAAGTCTTGCGAGTATGAACAACAAATATGGCGACCATTGTTCCGAATTTCATAAATATGTGTTTTATTGGAAAATAATTTATTTGTTGAAGTGCAAATTATAGAACCTCATTTCTTCCTGATGGAAAAACTCGAATTATTGCATGAACTTTTATTGTTTACAATGAAGAAACCAGTACCTACCTTATAATAATATAATATACATTTTCTGAAGCACAATTAGAATCATTTTATAAATGTTGGATGCAATGATTCGATCTTGAGAATAACCTCAAGTCCTCAATTGTTGGAGATCCTTGTTTATGTAAATCGATGATATTGTTCATTCTGAGCAGCCTCTCCAACCATATCTTATTTTCCAACCCCTTCACTAGAATTCCATATCCTTCATAAGAGCCAGTGATATTTCTTGATGAATTCGATTATTTCTTCATACCTATACCATATTGTTGTAATAGCTGATTGCTTGTACGGTTCCATTCCAGTCCATGCAAGTGTTGAGTAGACCATTCCGATCATTCCATATGTTTGAAAACTGTGTGATATCAATGATGAAAACCACCATAGTCCACATCAAAATGGCAATTTCTCTGCACGAAAAGTAATTTTTTCCATATTGGAAACCTTGTACGTATTTCAAGAAGTCAACTTATTATTCACTATTTTGCAAAATGATTTGGAAATAACCAATTCACAATGAGTGCATACGGCAATGTTTTTGTTGTTCATACTCAGTTGGAAATTTGACGTTTATTTGACGTTTGATAGAGCCATCTATTGGTTCGTGATTTTCGCGAATAGTGGTTTCATTCTACTCCATAATTGGAGTGCGTATCGTGTCAGCCACATTTCTTCTTAGCCACATCTCGTTTCAGACACAATTCGTCTCAGCCACAGTGTCCGAATATACCCGAACTATGCGCTGTTGCCAGATACAAACCGATTCTCCCAATTCAGCAGAAATACACAATGCAACGTTCCAGCCACATGTCGTGTCCATTTCGTTCCAGCCACATTTCGTTTCAGCGACATTTCGTGTTCATTTCGTCTTAGCCACATTTTCCTGCGATTTATCCATATTTCACTTTAGTGACCTGATTGAAAAACAAACCACGTACCTTGTAATTCTAAAGAAAAATACCCAATATCATGTTGTTATGGAACAGCCAACGGCCGCCGGCCGTTAAACAACCTTAACGGACGAAGGCTGTTAACATTAACTTTTCAATTGTCATCTGAATGCTGTTGAATAAAAATAACAGTATGAGATTACGAAAAAAGATATGGTGCGAAATGTTTTTCCTCGTGTGTTCCATTCCAAAAAACTTACAAAAATGTTCCTTTCCAACAGGAGGACTTTGAAATTTTTGAAAAATTGTGAAGCTTATATTAACATCCTGTAGAATATCAATCAGAATGGATGGAATAATCATTTCCATTGGTTCGAAAGTCAATGAGAACTGAAAAGCACTTGAAAATCGGCTGGGGTAGTCGAACATTATGATGAATCAAAAGTAAAATGAACTGTATTACATACTCCCGGAGCCTTCGCCATTTTATTCATTTTTCAACCACTACCAATGAACCTACCATTATTTACCCTTTTTCAAGGCGTTACGTGTGTTTTTTGTAACGAGGTGTTTTCGTCATTTAATGAACAACTAGTCCGTGAAGACATTGACACCTCTTCTATAATTAACCAGCATTCACTGTTCGGATGCGAGATTCGTAGGAATGGCACTCGCATCTAGTAGGTATTTATTTATCAACGACACATATTATGTTGTCATGGACATGGCCACTAGATTTTAATTAGAACTCAAAGAGATGGTTTCATAGTGACAATAGGTCCATATTTCAGTTTCACACAACTATAATGATTGACTCGGCTGATTCCTCGAGATGTAATCTTGGGTCCTGGGTATAATAATGATAATCTTTACTACCTTGGTGTATAAAAAACTATTATCCGTCTTTGACGTTTACATAAATGAATCGCGGTGTGTCTTCTGTTATTTATTAGTCTGATGGTGGAACCCCTTCTGCATCTACCCGAATTTTCATGGCATACTTATCGCTGGAACGGATCCGATACCTGAAATATCGTGAATCCCGGGCATAGTTCGGACTTTAACGGTCGGAATGTTCCCGTATTTCCGTAATAACCCCTTCCAATCCTTGGCTCTGAGGCTCTATTGAAATACCATCGATTGGACACGAGAATAGACATTCCTGGATATCATATTCGCTGCAACCGAATTCGAAGAATCTGGATTATTCGGACTATTCCGGCACTTGTTTTTACTACTCTATTGGCATCTTTATCGCCTACTGATTAACTACAGATCGAATCAGCCTCAATATCAACTGATCTGACCTAAACTAAAAAAACTTGACAAACACAGTAGCTTCTTCATATTTATTTATTCATCTTATTTTTATTTCCACAAACAGGAATACAAACAGGACGAATCCAGAGACAGAATTCACATACATATAGGTATACTGATTATGTCATGTTGTTAGGTATTCAATTCCATTATACAGTGCGAAGATTTATATATTTCATAAGAAAAAGAACATTTTTGAACATACCTATCATCAATTGGATGCTGGAGGAGTCGGAAAAATATCATGATGTTTGAAATAGAATTATAACTTTTCAGGCTCGATTGTGTTAGGTATGTATGTATGGAACAAACTATACCTAATAGCGAGTGGAATATTTTGGAACATTTTAATGGATCAAGTTATTCAAGTTTATAAATAGATGAGGAATGAATGATTCCATTTATCATTATGAATTTGATATCGGCGATAGCTCTTCTGCCAGCAAGACTAATCAAATTAACTTTTCGAATTACGGAATACTCGTACAATGAACTGAACTTACATTGCCTTGCATAACTTTTATATCATATCTTCCAAACCTGAAGGATATTGTACTAGGGTATGTATACAGGATGTCCGAGAAGGTCATGTCGTAAATGATAGGGCTGAGAGGGTGAGCCAAAATCATTGAGCGTATTTTCCGAAAATGAAGGTTCAATTAACCCTTCCACAGGTAATTCCAATTCTTCAGGTTTAGAAGGTATAATATATGTAAGAAAAGTAAGTTGTGAAAGTCAATGTGGAGTTCAGTTTATTGCACGAGTATAGTTCACTTGAAGAAGCTACTGTGCCAACTAAACATATCGTTTTATTAAAAATTTCGTGGAAATCTTATCGTTTGTGAAGTTTTTTAACATTACTTTGGATTTCCATCAAGTAACAGCCGAGTCAAATCGAAAAATGATCTGACCCAGTTTGTTTCACCTGAAGAAATATGTCCATCCAAGCTACAAAGCAAGCTCGGCTAATTTATCTCCGAATATTATCTGAGTATCACCATTGGTAGATCATTACTAAGTTGAACACAAGCTTTTCACCATCATTCTCCGCATGAAAGAGTTTTATTGAAATTGAGATTGCGGATTTCACTATACAGCATCTGGAAACAATGACATGAAAACTCCATTCCGAGCAAAAGTTTTTTCAACTAATTTCATCCATTTTTTAATTCTCACAATAATTTAAAAGTTTTTCCTAACTAAGTAATTTTACGTACTTTGAAGTGGTTGCACAAATCTAGTGCCATGTATAGGGTCTTTCCGCTTCTACATTAAGATTTACTATTGAATTCAGAAACAGTTGTAGTTACAACGTTGTTCGATATATAAAATTGTATAATAGACGGTGACATATTGTGACAAAATTGATTACGTAGACACATAGGAGACTAACATTTTTACATCTAAACTGACTGTTACTTTTTTTATTGCAAATTGAAATTTTAAAATTTTTGGTTAAAAATTATATTATTATACAGGGTGTCCTTAAAAGGTCTTTACAAAAAGCTACCACATATTCTTCAGACCAAAACAATTCGATACAAGCAAACTTACCTCAGTAAAAAGTTGCTTAGTTTGGGCGCTAGACGGCTCTGAAGTTGAAATTTTCAAATCGATTTTGCTTCATAACTTTTGAACGGCTCATGAGATTTTTTTCAAATTTGGTACGTTGGCATAGACTCATCGGGCAATGAAACTCATATCATAATCATAATGAATATCATTCCATGGGCGTAGAACTTGATTTTTTCAGGAAATAAACATCTAAAACTCCTACGCCAATGGAAAAAAATTAGTTTCAATATGAAATCTAAATTATTCAACTCATTCACTACAAAAAAGGTACTCTTGACAAAAGTCGATTCCTCTCATGGTTTCGACAAAATTTTAATTTTAGTGATTTAGAGCATAATTAATAATAAAACGATTAACAGATATTTCATAAAAATTGTTCAAAATGTTCACCATTTTCACGTATACAAAGATTTATACGACGCAAAAAGTTGAAATGTACTCTTTGCATAACTTCTTCATCGCCTGTAAGATTATTCGTCGCCTGTTGGATACGTTGCCATAATTGTTCTACAGTATTCACAGGGGTCTTGTAAACCGTAGACTTGAGATAACCCCATACAAAATAATCCATCGGTGTTAAGTCTGGAGAACGTGGTGGCCAATTCACGGGTGCATCATTACCTCTACCTATCCATCTGTCTGGGTACTGTTGGTTTAAAAAATTCCTAACATCCACCGAAAAATGTGGTGGAGCTCCATCGTGCATAAACCACATATCTACCCGATGTTGGAGTGGTAAATCTTCCAACAAATTTGGCAACGTATTTCGTAGATGTTGTAAATACATGTCTCCTGTTAATCTTTGTGGAAGTATGACAGGACCAATTATAAAATTTCCTATTATTCCAGCCCAAACGTTGATTTTGAATTCGTGTTGAAAATGGTTTATTTTAATGGAATGAGGATTTTCAATTGCATAAACGTGTTCATTATGAAAATTAGTTATTCCTCTTCTCGTGAAACAGGCTTCATCAGTGAACAAAATATTCTTTCCAAAGTTCAGATTCATTTCTCTTTGCAAATTAATGAACCTACAAAACATCAGACGACTTTGTGAATCATGGATTAATAAATCTTGAACTGGCGTCTTGTGGTATGGGTATAATAATTGTTCTCTTAGTACTTTCATGAACGGCATTCCTAGAAACTTCTAGTTCATTACTTATCCGTCTAGTACTCAATTCTGGATTTTCTTCAATACGGTCTAAAATTTCTACTTCGACTTCGGGAATCCTTACATAACGCTGTCTTCCATAATCACCAGTTCTAGGAGCAAAATGACCGGTCTCCCGAAGACGTCTCTCAACTGCAGCAAAGGTTAGGTGGCTTGGTACGCGACGATTTGGAAACCTTGCCGAATACACCCTCACACTCTCTCGACCATTTCCTTGACAATATCCGAATACCAATAACATATCGGTGTATTCTTCATTGGTGTATTGTACGGCCATGATAAATCAGAAAAGTCCGATATCAACAATCAACGTCAATAAAACTCGACAAATCAACTACTACGGAAACCAAGAATGTGAATATCACTGTTTTCGAGCAGATAATAATAGTCTTCAGAAAAAAAAACCAGTGCTACTTATTTTCAATAGAAATAACCTATGCAAAAAGTACATCTCAACTTTTTGCGTTGTATAAATCTTTGTATACGTGAAAATGGTGAACATTTTGAACAATTTTTATGAAATATCTGTTAATCGTTTTATTATTGATTATGCTCTTAATCACTGAAATTAAAATTTTGTCGAAACCATTCGACCATTTGTCAAGAGTACCTTTTTTGTAGTGAATGAGTTGAACAATCTAGATTTCATATTGAAACTAACTTTTTCCATTGGCGTAGGAGTTTTAGATGTTTATTTACTGAAAAAAGCAAGTTCTACGCCCATGGAATGATATTCATTATGATTAGGATTTCAACTTTTTGCGTCGTATATCTTTGTTCACGCGAAAATAGTGAACATTTTGGAAAACTTTCATGCAATATCTATCAATCGTTTTATTATTTAAATATGCGCGAAATCACTAAAACTTGAATATTGTCGAAACCATCAGAGTAATCGAATTTTATCAAGAGTACCTTTTTTGTAGTGAATGATTTGGGCTATCTAGATGTCATTCTGAAACTGATTTTTTTTCATTGGCGTAGAAGTTTTAGATGTTTATTTCCTGAAAAAATCAAGTTCTACGCCCATGGAATGATATTCATTATGATTATGATATGAGTTTCATTGCCCGATGAGTCTATGCCAACGTACCAAATTTGAAAAAAATCTCATGAGCCGTTCCAAAGTTATGAAGCAAAATCGATTTGAAAATTTCAACTTCAGAGCCGTCTAGCGCCCAAACTAAGCAACTTTTTACTGAGGTAAGTTTGCTTGTATCGAATTGTTTTGGTCTGAAGAATATGTGGTAGCTTTTTGTGAAGACCTTTTAAGGACACCCTGTATATACACACATCAGAAAGAATATCTAGTTATTGAGCTCAAATTTAATATCACGCCAAAAAATATCAGTTATATTGTAATGACTTTGTTCCGTTTTAATTTTCTTCTGAATGCATATTCTCTGACGTTTCATTCTTTTTTATCACTGGGAGCGCAAGGAATTCAATTCCTATAATGTTATAAGAACATCGTGCGTACCTAGGGTGGATAGGGAGGTAGGTGTTGGAATTTTTTTTGAACTTTTGGAGGTTATAAGTTCTTGAGAATACTTCCAGTGGCATTCAAACTAATGAATTATCTGTTACGGAGTCGGACTCAGCACTGGAAGATAAAATAGGTGTAAGAAATTACCCTAGCGCATTCGCCATTTTCATTACTGCGATTGTTTCATCTCACATTTCGCACTCTAATGGTCGTACCTATTCGTTTAAATTGCCATTTTTCCATTTCCATTCAGGCTACGAACGCGAATGCCTCTCAGCTCAGGTTCCGCACTTTCGCCCTTGAGTTGTTGCTTCACGCGAGATAACAAGTGTCTAGCACCATTTGTATCGGTGGCTCTCTGCATTCTCGGGAGAACATCGTCACACACAGCACGCGATATTTTCCAGATGCAATTCTTTCATCATACGATGCATTTTCAAGTAGGAGATTGGTACAGTGAACTGTGTATCCGACTACAAATCCAACAGCTCGCGTTCAATCCTTGCGAGGGGTATTTTTTTAGAAAAATATACTTTCAAGGAAGAAGATTCACTTAGGCCGAGTAAGGTCAGATTGTAGATAGGATTAGTTTCCTTTCGAATACAAAATAGTATATTGTCGCAACTCAGATGGTTCTAGTAGGTTATATGGCATTATTGAGAACAAACGGCGCCTTCACCACGTGTCGCAACTCAGATGGACCTTCACCACGTGTCGCAAATCAGATATCGCTTCTACTTCGATGTATCAACTCAAGAGTACTCGCTTGGCTATTTCGCGAGAGGGTTTTCAGTATTTCATCACCCAACCACATTCATTCCGAAATAAGCTCGGAAATAAGGAGAATTGTTTTTCAAAAGTACAACAAACAATTTATTCAATCACGGAAACATAAAAATGTGCCGAAAAGGCGGAACAGCAAAGAACAAACATGAAACGAGCGAACAACAGAAACAAGATGATGGTTGTTGGTACTTACATTATGTTATGGGCAGCAGCAGCAGAGTCGAGGAGATGCTACACCCCAAAAGTGGCACAGTGCCACTTTAGAAGTCAGCAATCCATGATTTAGTGTTATGTACTTATTTCGAAAATTGAACTAATAATGACCATGCCTTATCGATTCGGGTTCTATTTATATTTGAAATCGATGCCAGATTCGTAATTTTACGCAATGGGAATGGCCGTTACCTCTGGATGTTGCTTACCTAGGTATCATCGCACGGTAAGCGTTTTTTGCTAATTCTAGAGAAACTGACGTCTTTAAACGCCGCTGACCTGAACGAAACGAGAATGTACTGAATGTTTTAATTTGGAAAAGTGAATTTATGATAGAAGATCTTGAAATGAATGAGAGTTTAAGTGATGTTGATTCATAGGCATTTGTACTTCTTGATAATATTACAAAAATAGTGTGGATAGTGATAGATTTTGCGGGGAAGGACGTGTAACATCAGCTACATAGCAGCGAGAGCGGAAAAGAAACGAGCGCAGGAAATGCACTTTCCAACAAGTTTTTTCACAGTATTCTTCCTACGACCACGCATGTTTGAATTATGTGCATTATGAGTGTTTATGAGACCTGAGTAGGTATCATGGTTCTACAAATATTCTCGATCACATAAAATGAAAGTGATAATTATTAGTCATATTCTTTCGTTTTGAACTACCTGAATAATTTCACTTGAACTGAACTGAATCAGCTAACAAACATTCTATGGAATTGAGATCTTTCTAAAGAAAGCATGTTAACTGATTCAGTTCAGTTTTAGTGAAAACTTTCAGTAAGTTCAGATCGCTAACTAACTATTAACCTAGCATTAACATTTTTTAGCTTAACATTTCGAAGTTTCGCTTGTTGTCGACAGCTAACACACAACCTCGATACCAGTAAAATATGATAATTCAGTATATAATAATCATCTTCCGTCTACATTGTAGATGTAGGACAAACAAAGATCTCGTGAGCGTGCGGGAATATTTCCACCCTGCTTGTTTTACTTTCGCATTGTAATGCTGCTGAGCAACAACACAGTGTGCTAAAGCTGCTTTTTTGGGAATTCCAAGAGCCACAGATGAATTTAGTATGTCTAGGCACTCGTCGCGAGATATCGGCCCTTCATCCCATCACACTTTGCGGGCAAAGACAAAGCCCGCGACTTCCCGCAAAACAGGTGCCAGCCCATTATCGGAAGTCGCGATTGAGGACTTAACGGGCCGCATTGTGTTAATGTGTGCATTGTGTGCCCATCGATGCGATATGCGGATACTCCACAATCTGCGACTCTACTTCGCAAAAGGTAATCATCCAGGTTATATTGTCAAGAATGCAAATGCCTATGGAATAACGTCACTCAAACTATTAAGATACATTTCAGAATCTTCAATCCATTAATTAACTTCCAAATCAAAACATCCCGTATATTGTAGTTTCGTTCAGGTCAGCTGAGTTCATAGACTTTATGCCTGTAAAATTGCATAGCGCTTACGGTGCGAAACTACCTAGGTAAGCAATACCGCACAGCTGCCATTCCTATTGCGGAATATTGCAAGCCAAGCATTGATTCAAAATATAAATAAAAGCAGTAATTTTGGAATCGATTCATTATGAATTCATCATTATGAATCCATTCTTGATTCATTTACAATGGATATACATTCAATTCATTCATCGATTGCTGACTTCCAAAGTGGCACTAAGATCTTCCTAATCCTGAACAAGTTCCGACTTCTGAGGAGTAGGTACCCAACTTCGAAGTAGCGATATACAAATTTTACGAAATACAAATGTGTGATCTATACCAGGTGACAACGAAGTCATTGGCCAGGGTGTTTTTCAGTTGTGTTTCATGTTAGACTTCTGATATTTAGATGGAAAATAAAATCGAAAATATAGTTCCTCAGAACGCATATTTTCTATGGAAAAACAATTCAATATATTCTGAATGGACCCCTGTAGATATTTTTATCCCAATTCTCTCAAGGTATATCACGAGAGACCAATTGTTTTGAAAATGGCGGCGCAGGAGACATTTTTTCTAAACTCAATTAGGTAACACTGTGACCTAATGAAAACATGAAAAAAAAATATTCTCTGCTAACCACTGCATCAGGATTCCTTCTATAGTAATTCCTTCAAATGACATTCTTTTCATGAATTTTAAAAGAAAAAAACAACTTTCAACTAGGAAAAAGCCAAAATATACTCAAAGTGGAATGAAATAGTGGCGAAGAGGGTAATGACTCTTTATATACTACTATTTTGAATTGATATGCAAGTATATCAGTATCAATCGATAAATACTACGCCTCTTGTTTTTATTTGCAATTAAAAAATCCTTGGAGGTTGAATTCTCCATTACACAAAAATAAAATACTATAATGATGGAAGGAATATTGAGGGAACTGTTTCAAGCAGCTAGAAAGAAAATATTGGACATAGGACATAGCTCTCATGAAAAGCTTTTGGCCCTCATCAGTGAGGGGAAAAAAGTGCAAAGGTTGCCTATCCACTTATGGTGGAAGACGAAACAACAAATCAAAGTTTTCGTTGTGTCACCCATATAGAGGACTAAAAGAAGCATGGTTCTGAAGGAAACATGAAGAATCCAACCAACATATTTTCGATATTGTGAAGATTCCGATTTTTCCGGAAGAAATCATTCCAAATTTGTTGGGATTTTCTCTCCTCGTTTCTATAGAATAAGAATATGAATATTATTTCAACAAACGTGTGGTAAAGACAAAACAAATGATTTGCCCCAGAATGTCACTGCGTTTGAAGGATTTTCCTATCAGAGAGCCTAAAAAAATTCACTAGCTTGTCAGTGACAATTTGTAATGAACATGTTTGGAGAAGAGAAATAAAGGTAAATAGAAAAAATATCATATTTTACTTAGCTTTGGACGTTTCGGGAACGAATCTGATCCCGTTTTCAACATAAAAAATGGATATTTGTATAGCAAATTCGTATTCGTCTCGACACTTTTCTGTGACAATTGTCACTGATTTGTCCCCATTACATACACTTATCTTGAAATAATATTCATATTTTTTTATTTTATAGAAATGAGGAGAGATAATCCCAAAAAATTTGAAATAATGAATGTACCACCTCCTCCATGAACCCACAGAGTTCTTTCCGAAAGTGATGTCAACTTTGTTATTTTTAATAGGCACCCAGTATTTAACAACATTATTGAATTCCTTTCATGATACTGATTCAAATTCATGTATCATATACCCCATATTTGAAATGAACTGTTTTTGAGTTGCAGACGTCGAACATATATATACGCCATTTTCATGTGAATTACAATCTATAGTTATATGCAGTGATTGAATCATGAATATTGAAGGGTGAACAGATCATTCACCATAATCATAACTGCAGAAAAGTGGGTCCAGAGAGAGATTTATCTACCTCAGGGTACATATCAAGGCCCTGTACAGCAGCCACGTTGAAAGTCGGAAAGTCCAAAGATTAAGGAATAAGCGCAGTAGGTCTATTTTCAAAATGAACATAGCGGTTATCGAAGTGTTGTGCTTAGGCTTGCCATGATTGACTGCCGATATTGATTTTCTGTTCTTTCGTATTAGAATGTTCGGTGAATGACAAAATTCCTTTGTATATAGGCTTTAGAATTCAAGCCCTGCATGATAGTTATGTTGAGAAACAGTGGATTGGAAATTGGAAATAGGGAGAGAAAGCTTACGAGATTGTTCCATGCATGTTAACAGGATTTTGATAATAACAGTCTCATCTACAACCAACAACAGTCAGAAACGTATGAAAGAAAAACAGAGGAGGAACCTTGGAAGACACCGCACAGAGAATCTTTAAAAACCAGAAAACAAAAAGTTGGATAATAAAGATCTCGATAAAACACAATTCCGAGTTTTGACCGGTTCTCATGCTACTTTATTGAATGGAATAAAAAAATCCTTGCTGTCACGAATTCCATGATTTCCATCACATCAGATTTCCAAAGTATTATTATCCTTCTGTGACATTTATTGTCCACCAGATCGCGCTACTGAAACGTGAGGACAGAGTTGGTAGAACTGATGAATATACTTCTTCTTTCCGTGTCATTTGGCCTACCTGAATTTGGCCTCTTCCAACGATATCTTCTTCTCCGTTAATATAATACTTGGCCGTGAAGTTCCACATTGAGTGTAAAAAAACGTAAGTCTGCTCAAGTCTTTCCATAACTTGAGGTTTTCTAATTTCCATTTATTGCCTTTTGGGCTTATCCGTAGACATTTTGGGTATGTAGACTTTGACATTGACCCCGCGTTTCGTAACGCCAACTGTAGTTCTTCCATTCACTGGCAACGAAACCATTTGGTAACAAACAAGCTTAGGAGGAGGTACTAACAAAATAATCGATTTCACGCCATCTTCATCTGGCAGTTCAACATTTTATGATTTGTGTTCGTCAATTCTTCAGGTTAAGTTGCGTACATGTGTAAATATATTGATGTTTAGAAATGTTAAGTACGATGGTTTTCATTGGAATTTTGGTGTTGGCTCCTTTCATATATCTGTTATGGTATATTGTTTTTTGTTCACCTCTATAATAATTTCAATGCGACAATTTTTCGACTTTGAATGGGCGTAGCCATATGGTTACTTCGTCCATTATTTCGCATTTTGTTTTAGTGGATTTTTCGAAAAATTCATAGTTTGGACGAATTTGTTGCAAAACCTACTTGCTCATTCTATGGTTAGAGGAAATGTAGGCTATACCAATACCTCCTCAGATCTCAGATGGATCACATAAGTCCGATATGATGAAGAAAATACAACTCATATAAAAATTTGTCCTAAATTGTTTCGATTTTGAATGCTTATTGGTTGTTATATAGAGAAGACTGTACTGCTTAGTAAACAGACTGCAGGGTAGATATTATCGCAGGTTTATCCCGATGTGCTAATCAATCGAGAATTGGGCATTCCAAATGGCATCCAATTTCTTATACCGTAGAATCACTTATCATTCAACGTCAAGTCTCCTGAAGAGTGCGAACTATGCAATCAGGTTATTTCTCACTGACAGGAAACATTGTTTCAAAGTCTTTCATTCAAATAAAGGAGATACTGCCGCTCGAACATTTTGAAAAACATTATTTTTCATTTTTTCAATTTATGCGAATTTTGTGATTTGAGTTATTTTACTGGAATATGTAACCATATGGTTACAATATGTGAAAAAATGATAGTAGGGGCTGCAGAGGCATCAAGAATTATTAAGCTTATTGGGCCCAAAAAATCGTAGATCCGCCACTGCAGACACTAGAGAAAATGCAGACCACAATAGTTTTTCCGAAATTATTAATGGAACCCGCCCATTTATTATTAATGTGCTTCGTTCGAATCGGATACATTTGTTGTCCTATATACACAGGGTCGTATATAGAAGAGCGAAATAATGGTAGTGAGTTTTTGTTTGTGACAAAAAAATTATTGGAGACTCTTACTAAATAACAATAGTCTAGTACCGCGATTCATTTATAAATCAGGTCAAAGTATATGCCAACATTATCAACAATCCTACACGCCAAACAGGGATGAATGAATGACATGGGGAGGGTAGCGATATCAAATTAGCTTCCACATGTTGTAACATAATACTTAAACCATCATTGTATTTTGAGAATATTCAAAATTGTATTGTAGGACTGAACAATTCTGTCCAGGTTTGTTCTATTCACATCGTATATTATGTTACTATATTTTGAACTAATTCATCAATTCTCAAAGTGAGGCAAATCGATCCTCTTTGAATTTTTACCTCTCCTGAAATTCCTCAAATTCCTCTGGAAGTTACTTCCAGGTTTATTTTTATGGCACTCCAAATTCTGGCACTGGATGATGAATACAAAACAGATGAATATGCATATTTAAATATAGGAATAATAAAATTAGATACATTGATTCAAACACATCATAATTCATTCAATAATAAACACATTATATTATGTCATCGATTATATCTGGATTCAGGCTGAAAAGAGTGAACGCACAAGCAAATTTCATGATAGTTGAAAGCAATACGTATTTTTCCTGAATATTTTCTATTCGTCCATGCTTGGTAGAACTCCATATTTTCTCTGAATGGAGAAATACATATACGAAGCAAAGTTAAAACAAGGTAGGTAAGTTTAGGCCAGCTTCCATTTATTAATCTGAACTCATCCTTTCTAGCTGCAAAATAAGCAGGTTATTCCGATCTCATTTTAGGATTTGCTCAGTTATGTTTTTCGATGGTTGAGACAGGAACCTCTTCAAATATGTCAATCCTTGTAGGTCAGGCCAAGATGAAAATCCATTCCCTTGTGGTGACACCAAATTTATGACCACAGATTCGGTTCCAGTTTTGGTGAGCATAATCAGCTATCTGCTCGCCCTTACCTCCTGAAATTGGAGTTTCTGATAGTTTTTAATAAATCATGAAAATCATCCATATCTCAAAGTGGTCCAAAGTAATTTAAAAAGAAAAACAAGTAGCTCCAAGTCGGTCGACCACACTTTATATATAAAACAATCAAAAATTACATGTAAGCGGTTTCGGCGCATCGGCCATCATCAGACAAAAACGTACCTGTAAAATGATGAAATATGATAATACAATCAGAGGAAAGTGAAAATTTTTCAAAAACATACCAAAGTATGAAAATAAGTATCATTATGGAAGAACAAACATGACAGGCAATCAAATAATCAACGAGCTTTCAGAGTCAGGCACATGTGGTTCTTTATGAATTTAGTAAAGAGCCAGACAAAATTGGCTCTGATAAGATTGACTATCTTATCGAGTATTGGTTTTTATGAACTACATAATGTAAAAGGAAGCCATATCAGTGATCAGTGAGCTATGGATGAAAAATTTAAGACAAATTGAAAGATGAATAATGACTTAGACAGTTGAACACAAAACAATAGAATTGAATGACAGAACCAAAATAACCGTTATGACTTACCACTGTTCTATTGTCTCACACTTTCAGTTTCTCAACTTTTTTTTGAAATAGTTAATTAATTTTGAAGTTAATCTGTTAAAGTTGACGCTTCTACCTCTGTTATCCGATATGTATTTATGGGTTCATTATAGTCTACACAATGTCTCATACACCTATGCTGCTAACACCAGTTTCCTGTTAATAACAATTCCACGTGGAAATTAATTGCTTGTTCATATCAGAATGGCACAAACAAAATCCGTATACGGAAATTTAATTGGAAATCATTTGAACGTGAATTTCATCTATGAAATTGGACCGGTTAAATATCACCGTCTCGATTGCCTATTTGCCATGGCAACATCTAATGGATTCACGTCATGTCATATCATATCGATATCATTAAATTTACAGGTGATATTGAAATGTAATATAATATCGAGCTCTGGCTGCCGTATCAATTTAGGGTTTCTATGTGAGGTATTTCAGCAAACATCAATTATCTTTGTTGTGGAAGGGAATTCGAATATTGTTATACATAGGTTTATTTCCTCCAAAAATTGCGAAAAAAAATCTGGAAAATGGGAAAATTTTCAAAATATTCGTGTTCTCAAAAATATTTCCAGAAATTATTGAGGCTCTCGTGTATTGAGTATGGAAATATAAATTTTGCCAACAGAACATTATTTTTTATTTCAAATGATTTTGTCCAACAGTCAATTTGTCCTTAATCACTGATGTATTCAAAAAAATACTTCGACCAAAAAAAAAGTTGATGGTCGCTGACTTTACAGTTGAGATCTATGTGATGAGCAATGACAATTCCTTTTTTTTTCTCACATCGTATAGTCAATATGGGAGCTATGGCTTGTGGCAATTTTTGTCAGGCAGTCTGTATTATACTGTTCAAAATTCAAGGATGAGTTATGTAGAATGTAGAAATAACTATTGTACAGGGTCATTCCGTATATTCAAGCAGCTGCTACAGAGTTCATCATTGAAGATAGAAAAAACTTCAAACACAAAAATTGGAGGGTTTGCTCTGAACCTTCAGAAAACTATACGAGGTGATACAAATGAATATCGCTGATAAGAAATGAGTACCAACTTATCTTTATTATTCTATTTCCGATGCATTCAACACCCTATGTATTTTTCGAAATAATTGAAGATCTTTCTTTCCTGAATTCAAAAATATATAGTTTGTTGATGTTCGGTTCATCGGTTCAGCCGTTTCCAAAATATTCAATGTTGAACATATGTAGTTACAATTTGGTGTTACCAAATACCAAATCGCAGTAGATCCCATGAAGAATCAACAAAACATACACATCAGGTTACCATTGATCAAACTTTCTTTCATATGTTTATTGCATATATAGAATTTTGGAACAGATATGGGTTTCAGTGACGATGCAAAATTGAAATCGATTCGTTCATTCTACAAAAAAAAAATGCAGTGGAACTTCGACCTCGACTATTTCATAAACGGCTAAACGGAATATCAACAACATAACATACATATACACTCACCGGCAAAATAAACCGGCCACCAAAAAATCTGCCCAAATTGTTCAGCATGTAACTTTTTTAATCCTTGTCCGATTTTTGTGAAATTTCGATCAAATTGTAGATTCATGTACCGGAATGTTAGGCTGAATATCAGTTTTCCTGAAGAGCTGATGACTTGATCATTATACAGGGATAAACTAAAGTTACTCTTTCACCCTATACTTCTCAACCCCCTGTGGCAAAATTGCGTGATTGAATATGGCTTCATTATGCTTCGGATTGAAGTGTGATCCCTTCTCAACACAAAAGTTTTTGATTCACGTCAATATCTTATTTTTAAAAGAAGATACGAGTGTTTTAAGGAAGTATGGCATTTTTCAACTTTTTTACCAATAATCAGAACTTATTGATTAACAACTTCAAGGATTATTATCACATATTTATACTTTCTTGGCACTTACGGGAAAATCAATTACAAAAAACAAACAAGAAGCAGACCTGTAGTCAATAACGAGTATGCTCTCCTCGATATTGAATTCAACCGAAGTGACATCGAATTGATCAAATAACTGAAGTAGCCTTGAAGAATTGCCTAAAATCCTCCTTGAAGGGCGAATCGAAGCTCTTGAAGAGTATCTGACAAGGCTGGGCGAAGGCGAATGAGCCTCTAGAGGTCACCCCTAAGATAGGTAGATAGGTTCTGAATCATTGTTATTGAAAATTTGAACAATCTATACTTTCTTGAAACACTTGTATCTTCTCTTAAAAAAGAAAAATTGACGTTATTCAACAACCGTGGTATGAAGAAGAAACAAAAGAGGATCACACTTTAATTTTAAACATGATGAAGCATTGAAGCAGAAGGTTGGAGAATGGTTCTGAATTATTGTAAATAAAAATTTGAAGAATCCATACTCTCTTGAAACTCTTGTATCTTCCTTTAAAAACTGGTTATCGACATGAATTTAAAACCATAATGTAGAGAAGAGATCACTCTTCAATCTGAAACATAATAAAGCCAAGTTAAACCACTCAACTTTCCCACAGGGCGTTAAGAAGTTAAGGGTGAAAAAGTAACTTTCGTTTTTCCCTGTATGATGATCGAGTCATCAGATTTTCTTAGGAACTAATATTTGGTCTAACATTTGGAAACATTGATCTACGATTTGGTCGGAATTTCACCAAAATCGGACCAGAATTGAAAAAGTTACAGAGCAAACAATTTGGCTAAATTATTTGGTAGCCGGTTTTTTTTGCCGGTGAGTGTATATTTCTGAAATCAAAGAATTATATAGAATGTTTCAATGAAAATAACGAAGTTGGTACCCGTCTCTCATATGAGCGATATACATTTGTTTCACCTCGTACAATTTTCTGGAGGTTCAGCACAAACCCTATACAACCTGTATTTGAAGTATTTTTTAATCTTCAATGATGAACCCCCGAAAGGGAATCCCTATAATGTTCAAAGAACATAGTGCGTTCCTATGGAGAATTGGAATATAGGAGGTAGGTATTGGAATTTGGATTTTTTTTGATATGTTGTTGGGAATACTTCCTCAGGCAATGAATTCCAGAGCCTAGCCGTTCTATGGATGAAGGAGTTTTGATAAAGTGCTGTTCGACATCTTTCGAGGTTGACAACGAAAGGATGTGCTGACTGGGCTTGTCTAGTCCGTCTGACTGGTATTGCTAGTGAAGGAATGATAGCAGAGATTTCCGAAGCACATTTCCCGTGGAAGTATCAATAGAAAAGTGAAAGGTCGCCGACCTTCCTACGGTGTTCCAATGCTGTCAACGAGTGAGTGAGTGTGGCGTTACCCACCAGGCGGATGGCTCTTCTCTGGATGGAATCTAAGAGCATCAGCGTATGTTTTGGTGCTGAACTCATATGTGGGAACAGTATTCTAGAACAGGCCGTATCTGCGCTTTGTAGATCATGAGAAGCTGTTGAGGTGTTAAGTAGCTTTTCGCACGGAACAAGAATCCGAGTTTTGTGAAGCAGCTTTCGCGATGGATCTGTTCAAATTTCAGTATATGATGCAAATGAGAATTAATAAAGAAAAAATTGCATTCTACAGAGAAATATAATATGGAAATGTGTCTCATTGATTTGTTATTCTACATGGTTGGCGAAAAAATAGTGTACGCAGCACGTCTTAAAACAGGTTTTTTGGACTCACTGAATTCTAGGACTTCCTACGGCTCAACCCAGAATTTTGTCTACTCGTCCAAAAAAACAGTATTTTCTGGACTTCTTACTATTGTTTTTTTGAATTTCAAAGTCGTAAAGTCAATAGCGGCGCTTGACTTGTGGTATCTTTTGTCCGTCAGCCTGTTTTCCTGTTATTTCAAGCAAAAATTATTCAGAAATAAATATCTTACATATTTCGTAATATCGGATATCGGATGAAAATATACTTCATCAGGGTTTTATCATAATACCATCAAACCAAATTACCGTCGAAAAACATCCGATGCCGCGTATATTCCCGAAACAACCGAAACAAGAAAAAAATGCCCCCGCAAAAGTACTCACCCCATGGGAAATAAGAGATAATCCGACCGCCGTCTTTGGCATCTTTTAATCAAATGCCTGACATATTGTGATTACTCGAGAGCGAGTGACAGCGAAAAAGAGGCTGAGAGCTGAGAGCCAAAAGGGCATCCTCGGCAGGTGGATAATGGAAGCCGCGTGTACCCATCGCTCATCGATCGACCCCGTACACGACTATCGCATCGTTTCCAAATTGATGCGCCCTTTGATTTTGCCTCAATCCGCTTGCCAACACAGAATATCGAACAATCGGAAGAACTCGACAAGGAACTAACAGGAACCGTTTCCGAACCGCTCATTTCAAATTTAGAAACAAAAGAGTTAATGTCATTTCTGTATTTATTATTTTTCCTACGAGTGTGCGAAAAAGTAACTTTTCCAACGAGCGTGCGCAAAGTAGCACTTTTCCGCACTCAGTGCTTATATGGGTGTTTTCCGCACGGCGGGCGAATAAGTGAAACTACACAAAAATCTCACTGGTATAGAACATTTATTAGTATATTACATAACTAGTGTGGAAACTGACATATTTCGCGCGAGTGGCAGGAAATGCACTTTCCAACGAGTTTTGTACACTATTTTTCCTACGACCACAAATATTTATATTATATGTCATGAGTGTTTATAAGACCAGGATAGGGATCATGTTTCTAATCATATTCGATCACATGAAGTTGATATCATTATCATTATTATTTAATTTTACTTCAATATTTAAGTGACATCATTAGTTTAACGGCAACTTAACATTAACTCAACCTCAACTTAACATCAACTTAACATCCACTTAACATCAACTCAACATAAATTCAACAGTTTCTTGACATTAACTTGAAATTGACTTAACCTTAACTCAACATCAACTCAACATTAACTTAAAATTAACCTAACATTGACTTAACATCAACTTAACATTAACTCAATAATTATTGAACATTAACTCAACATTGAATCAACATTAACTCAAAATTAACTTGACATCACCTTAAAATCAAATCAACATCAACTCTATATCATATTGACATTAACTTCACATCAATCACTAAATTGTCAATACATTGACATTAATTCAACTTTCAATTGAAATAAACTTGATTTCAACTTTTCATCAACTTAACATTACGTCAACATCAACGACAATTACTCATGTTAAATCGACGCTGACTTTCCATTAACTTGACCATAACTTAACTTTAACCATAATTCAGCATAATAATGATTCATTGGTACATCATAATCTATAGACCCTGTTACTGTGCGATTTTCGAATATTTCCACCCATGTGAGTTTTGCCTTCGAACTTTCTAACTGTTATATTATGTTGTCATAGTGAAACGAGTCACTTTCTCAATAACAAATCAATGTGTTTTGTGCTGTTTTCATAGGTGGTCGTAGGAAAATTCCTTTTAGTTGCTGTATACTATTGTATGCACTATAAGAAGTCGTTATCCCTTTTACTTTTCAACCGTTCTTCCCGATATTTGTATTTCACCTCAATATAAATATTAGGAACAAATGATTTAACTTTTTATTATTATATTTTATTGATATGTAATTGTTTGTTGATTAGCTATTTCTATCAAGTTTAACTAAAAATTATTTAATAAATTGTAATGTAAGTTGATTTTTTTTTATTTTCTTTGTTATTTGATATGAAGCTCGTAGGAAAAATGTGATTTTCTAATATTATATTTTATTATTATATGTGATTGGTGTATATAGTTACACTTTTCAATAAGTTATAATTTTTTTATTTTCCTTTTTATCGGATGTGAAGCTCGTAGGAAAAACGTTGTTCCTAACACGTGCGCAAAGTGTCTTTTCTGCACGCAAATATTCGAAATCCGCTCCGCGACGGTCGCCTAACTGTATTTGCAGGCGGTGATTCAGAATTAGGATTTTTGACCACCCTGTATATATTTCATTTAAATATCAATTGGTGATACATGAGAAGTTAAGATAGGGACATGAAAACCGTATTGATCAATTATGAATAGTTTCGACACAAAAAATTCTTAAAGTTGGAAAATTTCGATTTTTCACACCCTATATCTTTGTTATCATTTTCGCTAGACCCCAAGTGTGATAGATCAATGGAATCAGCTCTTCAGGGAGAATCTGGAAATCATGAAACACCTGTGTTCTGTATAATAACCCTATTCACAGTGATATTTCTTTCGAGCTTGCTGTGATTTACCCTGTGGTAGTTGGATATTCTGTGCCACATACATATGGAGTTTCTGGAGAGGCAAACTTCATTGGGGAAACTATTCAATCGAGGGTGACTGGTGAGGGCTCTAATTCGGGATATTATCAAAACGCCCTGTCTGTCAGTCCTCCTGTCGACCTGGCTGACGATCAACAAAGCACAGTGGAAATTGACTGATAATGAATTTGGTTGGAAACTTCATTTCGTCGTTCGACGCAGCAACATCGTTTTTCTCCAAAGTGGCTTTTTAATAACACTCCACAGGCAGGAAAGGTGAACGTTTACTGCCTAGGTAGAAAAAGTTTGTTGCTATGCAACGTTCCAAGTAATTTGAATCAAATGGGCGTGTACACCTTAGTAGAACTTTTAACTCAAACCATGTTTATAATGATCCTTCCTTTTAAACATAAATAATGATTGACGACATAATTCGATCGAAAAATCAACTGGAATGTTTTATTTTTGGACATAAATATTAGTGAAAACGGATCCTCTTATGACGTAGAAACCTCATCTCGCCATAGTTAAAAGAAAATACCAAACGCCCGACGGAGACTGAGGCAACTGATATTATAATTCTTTCAACTGTGATCTCGCGCTAATTCACTCTGTCAGAAATCATGTATCATTCATATCTGTCTGGAATAGTCTTGTTTCAGTATTAGGGTTTTGACGTCACATCATCGCCTCGTTTTCAGAGGTCCGAAAAATCGGGAATTTCAATAATTTTTTATAAAACGTAGAGAGCTCACAGCAAGAAACGGTTGGCGGTGGTGAGCTTGTTTGGGAGAGTTCTATCGAATTATGAAATAAATTTTTTTTGTGATATAAGCCCATTGGTAATGAAAATTGACAATGACTTTGGGATGCTTTGGGTGAACAGAAAATGATGGATTATTTAGACTGCGTGAAATTGAAAAGAATTTGCTTTTGGGTGTATGATAAATTGACATTCATCATACAGGGCGTGGAAATGAATTCTGAATTGAGACTCTATCACGAATCTGCGATTAGAGGTCTATAAAAATCACAAGTTTCCATCGTTCAAGTTTGAACCCCCTGATTGGGTATGAAAGTGTTGAAAAGGAATATTCTCAGATAAATTATGAACATACAAAAATGGATATATATTTATATAAAGCAATACATTGAGAATTCGCATTCTCTATGTGATGAGAATATTTACTCTTTTTCAGTTAATTCAATAGAAAACAACTACTTTCCTGGAGAAAAAATTATATGTCACATAGCAGAAAAGAAGATGTAATGCCTTGGCTGGTTTCCTATAGCCTCGGCTACGCCTTGGCTATGAAACGCCAGCCGCGGCATTAAATCTTGTACTTTTCTGCCTATAGTAAAACAAATAACTATTGATTGAATATCGCGAATGTTATTTTGGAATTTTCAGAAAAACTACACGTGACTATCATTTGAGATCTTCAGACGAAACTAGACAGAGTGATTCTGTTTTATTGCCGGAGACTTCAACATTGTAATATACAGGGTGTCCAGAGATTCAACCGATGAAATTCATGGGATTATAGAGACTGCCAATATGATTGCAAAATGCCATATACAAATGTCCAAAACACTTAGTTACTGACATACAGAGAGATTTGTGGATTTTGACACAAAATTCAATCTATATCCATATCAAATATAGGGAATGTCCGATTGGGTTCAAATTTGGTAGATGAAGTGAAGTGAAAGGCTTCAACAAGTATCCCTTTACACGAAACAAATTTCAGGAAAGAATCATCTTTTTTATGTTGAGTTATTGTGAGAATAACTTTTTGATATCCCTTGTCGAACATGTTCGATATTTTCAGGTATTCGAACTATTTTGGCACTTCTTCTTCTTCTTCTTCGAAGCACTGGTGGGCGGGTGAACCCCCTGCACGTGGGCCTCCTTATTCGGGCCCATTGTGCGCCCACATGTTACAACATTCAGCTGGGTATGCCGACTGTCTTGGAGAAGTTCAGCAGCTTCCTCAGCTGAATCTCTTTTACGTCCTCTGGCCTCAAGATTATGTTGCCAAGGACAGCCTTCCTCTGATGCGTCAGTGCTGGACACTCAGTGAGGACATGTGATGACGTTTCGTCATCTTCCAGGCACCATCTGCAAAGGGGGTCATCCTTGATCCCAATAAGCTCTAGGTGATTTTGGCACTTCTTACTAGGCTTCAACTACGTGACTGCGTTGCTCAACCGTCCAACGATTCATTTGAAATAAATGTTAAAATGTTAAGCCCAGTGTTGCCGACAGCCATTGTCAAAAAAGGCAAGATGATTGTTGGAAAAAGACCATTATGGCTTAAAATGAAAGCACCGCAGACGAAACATTTTTTTGTCAATTTTTTGGCTAAGCTAGCAATTTTAGACAATTTTTCTAGCTAAAACATGAAATTTGACCATGGACTACGATTCTGACATTGAAAATTCAAGTTTAAAGCATAGAATTGGAGCTAGACTCTAGTAGTATTTAGTCACTGGATGCATGGTATTAGTTAGATAATACCATCCAGTGACTCTAGTAGTATTGACATTGACCATTGACGTATGACGTGATGTGTTGACGTCATTGACATCAATTTAGATGTTCCTTCGATTCATGCGCATGTCAAATATGAATTAGATTAGATCGTGAATATAATGAAGTATCTTTGGGAATATTATAAAAATGAAAATACTTTTATAGAAATTCTGAAAAAAAAATAGATAGACAAAATGGATGGATGCAATTTTTAGAAGCTAGGTGAGTTTAAAAATGGCTGGAACTAGCCATAACATCGCTGAGTTGGCAGCACTGGTTAAGCCAAGCAGGCCCTGACAGGCCAGTGACTTTCATCACCACCACTGAAGCCTTAGGTCACTCCCCCACTATCTTCCAAGCTGAAATACATGCCATTAACCTATGCGCCCAAAGGTGCCTGAGCAAAGGTCTTAGGGGTGCCAACATATTGTATATCTGCTCAGTCAACCAAGCCGCACTTAAAGCCCTAGTATCAAAGATTACATGAGACTGCTCTGAAACACTCATGGACACTAATGTGGGTTCCAGAGCATGAAGGAATCGGAGGAAATGAGGCAGCTGATCGCCTTGCAAAGGAAGCTGCAGCATCTGCACTCTTTGGTCCTGAGCCTTTTTGTGGGACAAGCAAATGTCACCTAAAGGGAGAACTCAGGAAATGGAAAGGAATTGAAAAGTCCTCCTACTGGAGAGCAACTTCAGGTCAACGACAAGCGAAAAGGTTCATCAACCATTCGCAGAACCGAACCAAAGAGCTACTCAGCCTCAGCAAACCAGAGCCAAAGCTTATCACAGGCCTTCTGATGTACCACCTCAAAAAGATGAGCCTGATGGCGGAGACTGACACTTGCACTTGCTCGTGTAAAGTATTAGTGCGCCAAAGGCTGAATCACCTAGACCTAGAACAGGTCTATCTCACACCTGCTGAGGTGTAAAATTCAACCGTCAGGAAAATTCTAGGCTTCATCAGAAGTCTGGGGTTAGAGGACAAAAACTAGACATGGGCAATCACAATAAATCTTCTAGGTCGCAGTGATCGAGAGGTCTCTCAGCCTATACGACCCATTATCTACAATCTACAATCCCCACCACTTTGTAGCGCGCTACAAGCCCCAAGATGTCGAAGTGGGCCGAAGAAAGTTTGAAGTCGTGGAATTGTATTTGTAACTTGAGGTTTTTCCACCCTAGCGAATCCAAATCAAGTGTTCGTTAATAAGCGGCCCGGTTTGTAGTCGCGGGGGTGGGAGGTGGTTTAAGAGGGTGGTATGCAAATCGGAAAAATTTTAATTTTCCGACGCGGCGTGCGGTCTTTGTTGGTGCCGAAAGCGAGGCGAGAACAACATGAAATATGGCGATGGAAAGAATGGCACTCCCAGTACAAGGGAAAGGCCATTATTTCTCAACGGTGGCCCCAATTTTTTTCCAAAGGGCGAAAATCTGCGACTGGCCGGTGTCACATCAACACCAGAAAGCGTCAAATCAATATCACAATAGTATGTCAGTCTCGGTATCAATAATTATACGGAGTGGGGCATTGAAAACGATTCAGCCTCGGATTAAGCGGCTCTGTAGGTCGACAGAACCGGATTATAAAAAAGCGCTGGAACACGTCAACTATTCTCGAGGGGGGCATCGTTATTCAATATTTTCAATGCTGCGGCGTTGTCATTTCTATCGAAAAGTAGCAACAAATTTCTTATTTAAAATTCAATGCATTTCGAGATTCTCCCTGGGAAGCTGATTTCATCAATGTATCACACTTGGGTCTATCGGGAATGATTACAGATATATAGGTTGTTGACCACCCTGCATTTTTCCAATGTCATTAGATAGTAAGTCGAAATTTGACATGTGGACATGTAAGCCGTTTTGTCCAATAATGGATAGTTTCGATAAGTAAGAATCCTCGATATTGATGAAATCAGGTCTTCAGGAAGAATCTGGGAATGCAATGAAATACAGGGTAATCCTTGTGAAATAGCAAAGTTGTCGCTACTTCTCCATTAGAAGCGACATACATATAGGTACTTTCATTCGATATACATACATACATGTATGGTATCCAAATGACAGAGGAGATAAAAAATACGTAACATATGAAATATCTATCTGCTTCTCTAAAATAGCATGATACCACTGATACCAGTAGCAGGAGACTTTCTTTTATTTTATTATTCAATTCAAAAATGGGTAGCGCCTTCGTCAATTCATACAATTTCTTGAAATTTACGAAGACTCAAATATTGATGTGAAAAAACTTAACAAACGATACGTTTTCCACAAAATTCGTAGGCGTAAATCGACCAACAACTATTGTTTGTCAGTTTTACGAATTAGAGGTCTATTAAAGCAAATTTCCAATGTTCAAGTTTGAATCCGTTGATTGGGTATGATATTATCGAAAAGGAATATTCACAGATATATTACGAAGATGAAGAACATATGTATAGAGAAATTGAGGATTCGCATTCTCTATCTGATAAAAATTTTGAATTCTTCTTCGGTATATGCGACAGAAAACAGCCAACTTTCTTGGCTATATGCCACGACGAACATTGAGCAATAATAAGAATTTGAAGATAAAATCTTCTGAATTTGGCCAAACTTGCCTTATAGAAATATTGCTGGTTTAGGAGAGACAGGGTGTTCAGAAAAATATTTTATTTTAAAATGTCTCAATAACTTTGTAGGATTCACTAGCATGAAAATAAAATCCTTTATTTTTGGGTTTCCTGAAATGAGAATTACGAATTTGTGACTCAATTTGTGATTGCTCAGAGAGGTTGAAATGAAATGAAAATCTAAAAGCCCGTTCAATTCAACAAAAAAAAAAGGTACTCGAATTGTCTATCTGTCACTAGCGCCCTATATGAGCAACCACAAAATTATTGCCAATTCGAAAAGTGACAACAACAGTTCATAATTGATAGTTATTCAACCAACTAGTTTATTAATCGCCATAAAAATATACGAGTTAGTTACAAAATATTTCCGCCGACATTTTTCCTGCTATGAAGAAAACTAGGTTCGTGAATTTATCAATCATCCGGAAACTACTGACAATCGCTAGTAGCCCTGACAGTAAAGAGCGCCTCAAACCAGGACCGTAACATACAGGTGTCGGTTTCATTCTGTTCTGACCTGATGGCAGTAAATGAGGAAGGGTATAGTACTTATATAATTTTGAATATAGCCGATAGTGATTCATTGTTTCCATGCTATTTTCGTTAAGGATCAAGTTCTATTTGAGAAATGTCAGTCAACTACCCTGTACTTACCTAATCCGAGCACAGAATCCGAGACGCCGATTAGGAATGAACTTTTCACTGACATTAGAGACATTTTTTGACATTTTTCGAAATAAGTTGCATTCTGTTTTTTCCATTCTGGTAACGGTGGTGTGAACAGAAGGACGTTTACAAATAAAACGTTAATCTTCATGACCTCGTAGATGATCGAGGTTTAAAAATCAAGAAAATGAATGAAATGATCAACGCATATTTGGGGCAGTGATTGTACTGCTTGGAGAAAGTTCTCTGATATCAAGAGAATTCATTTTATCTGAGAATGAAGATATGAAACCTGTCTTACTTGAAAAAAATCATAAACTCGTGAACCATACGATGAAAATGTCTTCTAAATGTCTTCCACTTTCAATAAGTTTCTTTTTCGTCAATCTAATTTCTATTTTTGACAACAACTGTCAACAGTCATTCCTTGTAGTGAGACGGAATGAAAAGTAGCAACCAGAATCGGAAAAGTCACAAATAAAACAGCACATTGAAGTGATTCCGGTGGCGGAATCGGATAAATAAAACGCAACTATAATCAACATGGAAAATAAATTAATTTCGTTAGAAAACAGGGATTAAAATCGTTTCAGAAACGTTGAAAAGCTAACCCGTTAACGTAAAATTTTCGATGAAATCCATATTTTCGATTTGAATGCACATTCCGTAAGTTATAGTGCAAACAGAGAAGGGAAGCTGTGTAAATTTGGTTGCCTATGCAACAATCATGCATTAATAGACAAATTGATCATTAATATGGCTCATTAACGATCAAATTGCACAAGCATTATAGTTATTTTTGTATCTAGAGCGCGAAATGCTACTTTGGTGATCGAGATCTGATTTTTTTAGTCGAGATGACCGAAGTATTTCGCGCTCGAGTTGCAAACAAAATTTTTTCTACAAACGTCAAAAAATATAGCTCTGAAGTTAAAATATGCTTAACTTGATATGAAAAATAGTGTTGAACTGGCTTGAAAGGTCTCCCCTTATCCTCCCTAGGTACGCACGATGTTCCACAAACATAATAGGAATCTCCATTCGTGAAAAAACAAAGTTATTGTTGAACATTCAGAAATAAATGATTTTGTGGATGTCTGCTCGATTGAGGACCATAAAGTTGAAATATAAATATCTCATTTATTTTACATAACAATGCGCGAAGTAGGTACTTCGCGCACTGTTTTACTTCGCGCATTGTTTTGTGCAAGGAATCATGGTAACGTAGGAAACTGAAAAAAAGTGTTACTTCGCAATTTGTTATCAATGCGCGAACCTTGTCATTTTTTGACGTTTGTAGAAAAAACATTTTTTGAATTGACTCGGCCGTTACTCGTTAGTTGATAGAAATCCATGGCAAAACGTCACAAACGATAAGATTTCCACAACATTCTCGAACACAAGATATGTTTCGACGATCTTACCAGTATAGCATCTGACGAAGCTACTGTGTTAGCGAAACATGTCGTGTATTTGAGAATTTTGTGGAAATCTTATCGTTTGTGAAGTTTTTACAGTAGCATTAAACATACTCGTTAGTACGAGGTCAACGGACAATGAAATTTCAGAGTATTTGCCCAATCTTTAATATTTCTGTCAATTAAGGTGGGACACGCTGTAGTACGAAAGCGCTGAACGGACATGATACTTTTTTTAATTGCCAGTTTGATCTGGCAATTAGCCATAATTGCCAGTTTGATCTGGCAATTAGCTATAATTGCCAGTTTGATCTGACAATTATTAGCTATAATTGCCAGTTTGAACTGGCAATTAGCCATAATTGTCAGTTTGATCTGGCAATTAGCCATAATTGCCAGTTGAACTGGCATTTAGCCATAATTGCCAGTTTGAACTGGCATTCAGCTATAATTGCCAGTTTGAACTGGCATTTAGCGCTACCGTACGAAAGGATCTAGTCATGTTATCGCCATCTAGTGACGCCAAAAAACTAATGCAAACGCGAACGATTATTTCGACCAACGCAAAGAGCGAGTGGACTGATAATGACTTATTGGCATTCAATTACTCCACTGTGTCGTTAGAGAATGATAGTGATTTTCCTTGAGAATGAAATTTGCAGCATGAGCCGTAGGCGAATAATGCTGCAATCATTCGAGTGGCAAATTAGCATTCCCTGCGAGTTATACACCATAATTTTCCTACGGCTGTGACAGATAATAGCGACATTTTTTATTTCTTCGTCTAGTAGCCATCTGATTTCCTCTCAAGTAATGCGCATCTATTAGACAGAGCTGTCATTGCTTGAACTGTGACATTCCATTTGCGGGGGGGGGTCCTTTCGTACGAAAGCGCTAAATTGTAGCTGATTGCCAGTTCAAACTGGCAATTCTAGCTAAATGCCAGTTCAAACTGGCAATTATGGCTAAATGCCAGTTCAAACTGGCAATTTTGGCTAAAATGCCAGATTATAGCTAAATGCCAGATCAAACTGGCAATTATGGCTAATTGCCAGTTCAAACTGGCAATTATAAAAAAAAATTATCATGTCCGTTCAGCGCTTTCGTACTGTAGAACCACGCCACTGGTTATCTGAACGTTATAATTTCGGATGGCGCGAACTAGAACAATGGGTGGAAGTGTATCCGGATTTCGTGTGCCTCTCACAAAAAGCGGCAATTGTTTCGGGCCTCGGCCAACTTTGTAATTCATATGCATAATGGTCCTTGTGTTTTGCAGTTTTTCGGGGTGATGTTTGACGCTGATTTAATAATAGAAACACGTACCTACACCTTCACGCTCTGGTGCATAAGAATGGCGCCTTGATTAAAAATTTCAATGCTCGGTTAGGGGATATTGTTCTAGCCGTGATTCATAACAATGCAGTTTTGTATTTTTCATAGTTTGTTCCGGTTTTTGCCCCGTTCTGAAAGCGACCATCATTTTGAATTCAAAAATTGCAAAAAATCTCGCTGTTTCCTTGATTAGATCAGGAATTTAATGAAATAGGTCGATCGGCATGAAATTTTGAAATGTTAATATCATCATGAAAAGCTAAAAGTATGAAAGTTGAATATCAGCATTAATAAATCCAGAAAGATGTAACGGTGCTGAATCATCTGAAAAAATGTTCAAAATGATAATTATTAGGGCTATACTATACTAATTACCTGTCTCAAATTCATTCTTGGGAAAATCACGTGAGATCAATTGCTAAAAGTGCATCCAAAAAACTTGGTTTTCTGTTTCGGGCCAGGAGCTATTTCACTTCCAGTCAGCTGCTTATGATCTATAAGGCACAGATCCGACCTGTTGTGGAATACTGTTCCCATATTAGGAGTGCAGCACCCAAAAATACCCTGACACTGTTGGATTCTGTCTCAAAAAGGGCTATTCGTCTCGTGGGTGATGCCTTGCTCACAAACTCACTCACTTCTCTGGAACATCGTAGAAAAGTTGGCGATCTGGCTCTATTTTATAGATATTCTCATGGACGATGCTCTTCTGAAATATCAACAATTGTTCCTCCCTTGGCAGTCCCCGCGAGATTAACCCGTTTAGTTGAGGGTTCGCACCCTTTCGTGGTCACTTTGGAGACCTGCAGAACATCTCTTTCCAAAGACTCGTTCATCCAACGAACAGCGAGGCTCTGGGACACATTGCAAAGAGCACCAATAATTCTTACCTCATTTTCCTTGGTTCTCACAATGTTCTCTGAACATCACAGGATATCCCTTTTCGTGGGAACCAGAACAAAAAAAAATACACCCCACTGAGATCTTGGTATACAATCTTTTCATTTTATTCGAAAAAATTCAGAAAAAAACATAATTAAGACCTCCTTTTCGACGAGAAAAATCTCCCTCCCTTAGAAGCCGTTTTTGAGTTATTTATTTCAATTTTTTTGATTACTTCTGGTGATAAAAGTGGCTGGTGAAATTGGCACGCGAATTTCTAGTTACCTTGCATTCTTGCTATGTCTCAAATATAAAGACCCTGTACAAGAATTGCCCGGCAGCGATAATTCATCATGTTGTGGCCATGGCCATCCAGAGGCATCTTCGATTACTCTTGATTAATGGTGTATATTTGGCGAGAACGGGAAAGAAAAAAGAAGGAAAGAACAATATAGGGGTGAAGGCGAAAAATATGGTCGATAGGGAGGTTTCTTTCTAAAAATGGAGGAGCATAAATCACAAAATGTCACATCGCTTGATTTATACTGGTACTCACGATCTCACAGATTCTTCTTATAATTATTGAACACTGAACACAATAATAGTACTTACAATGGAGGGTGAATCAAAATAGGTTATGTCATGTCCGGATGGCTGTTAATTTCTTTTGAAATTCTTCGTCTCTCATATAGATTTTCAGGTACATTGAAGGAGTGCCCTTCTTGGAGCTGGTACTTTTTTGTTCTAAAATTGTTCTGTACTGTCCACTAAAGTGTTTCAAAGGAAGAAAGTTTCTGTAAACTTTCCTGTCGAAGAATGCTTCCTAAAGTAGTCCCTTGAGAAGGTTTTTCCTCAATATTTCATGATTCTAATGCTGAATCAGAAGTTGAGCTCAGAATTTCCAAATCGTATTCAGGGACGTAGGTAACGTACTGGATGGGTCAAGGCCGTTGAGGGTATAAGAACCAATACATTTTTTATGGAATTTTTTTTACCTAATGTCATCTCAGAATACGATATCTAAAGGTTATTTACGTGAAAATGGTACCACAAATTCAAATCGATAGGAGAAGTAAAAATCCTTGAAATAATCGCAACTTTCTGATGCATCGGCAGCAAAGACATAGTTTTTTTTCTGAATATTCTACATCCGTTCATCATGGCAATGAAATATTGAAATTTGCATACTTTTTATGCCAAATTAGATGCTGAGCAAGAAATTCCAAAATTATCATCATATATTATGTATATCACATACTGAAGGGGATAGGTTATATCCCCAGTTTTTGATGGCTTGTATAAGGAGTTATATTATAATGGGTATATCAGTGGAATGAATTGCAATTTTCTCGAAAAAAAAAAAAATCAGTCCTATTTAAACTAGGAATATAACTTCACGTCAAATTTTTTCAAGAATCTAATAAGCCGAAGAGCAAAATGATGAAAATAAATCGTCATTAGAAAATGTTTTTTTTTACCAGTGATAACTTCAGTATGATACGTCTCTGCAGACGAAAATTCAATATTTCAGTGATTCATGATTCTTCCGTCGAAATTTGGAAATTGGAAAATTTGTAATTATGATCCGATTCTATTCAAAATTGGATTCTGAGGGTTTTCGGAGTCGAAGATTATAATTCTTCCGCCAAAATGTTGAAATTTGAGATGCCGGATCAATATGGCGAACATCTTCTGTAATTATGGTAACATTTTATCAAAATTGGTGACTGTGGGTTTTCGAGGTCGGAGATCATGATTCCTTCGTTAAAATGAGGAAATTCAAAATGGCGGATCTAATATGAACGAGTTTTGTCATTTATGATCAGAGTCTATTCAAAATTAGTATCCAGGGGTTTTCGGAGTCGGAGATAATGATTCTTCATTCATAATTTGAAAATCCAAGATGGCGGATCCAAAATGGCGAAAGAGCTTTGTAATAAATAGTTGTTTGAAAAACTATAATGAAACACGCTTTTATGGATAGCAAACTGAATAGAAGTTGAGAATTGATAGTATAGTTAAAAAACCAGATAGATTGTCGAACTAAAGAGAAGTAGAAAATAAACAAAGTTGGAAATACTAATGAAAGACGATTTTATGGATAGCTGAACTAAAAAGAAGTAGAAAACAACATGATGAGAGTTTGTTGCTGAATATTCAACTAAAAAAATATTTTCTAGAAATAAATATACATATATAACAATACCTACAACTTTTGGCGGGTATCAGCTATTGTTATCGTAGTTTGAGAAACTAATAAAACACGTTTTTAAAGAAAGCCAAAGTGAAGAGAAGTGAGTAGAAAATAAAGTCTAGTTTGAAAAAATGAAGAGATATAGAGTGCCGAACTAAAAGGAAGTAGAAAATAAATAGAGTAGTTTGAAAAACTAAGGAATCCTCTTTTTATGGATAGCCAAACTAGATAGAAGTAGAAATAAAATAATGAAAGTCTTTTGATAAATATTTATCTAGAAAAAAATTTTCAAGACATGATGTTTATGGCTTTACCCCCCCCCTGACGCGATCATGGGCTGGATCCGCTCTTGTGTAAGTTCGATGAACGATTACGTAGACATAGGAAGAAGAATTTGTGGCTCTTTCTAGTCGTTCTAGCGATAGTAATTGTCAAACTAACAAACAAGCAACAGAACGATCACATGCCCCTCATTGTTGAAGATATACATATATACCTTCGTTATTCTTTTTCATCAATAATTGTTGAAAATCACGAAATCTCAATTGATGTTGATGAAATCCTTGGCAGCTGTAAGAAGGTCCCTACTTTGATTCTCGCAACACTGAAATTCCTATATCTTATTCATCGAGAAAAACTCCCCTTTGATGTTTTCTCCTTCTGAAGAAACTGTGTTCTCGAAGATCCCACTGCTGAAGATCCCACTGCTGATTATAAAAGTATGGAAATCATCAGCTGCAAACTGCGAGGCTGGATGTTAAGGGTGCAGGTTTCGATTTCATCAATTTTCCTAATCGAATTTTTCACACTCTGCTTAATCCCTTGTTAGGGCTTTCCACCTGAGCTGAGGCGCTGTAGGGTTGTTTACCGACGGGGGATGTTTGAATTCGTCCGAATTCAATGAAAAGAGGCTTTTAATTTCATTCCGAGAATACTGTAATTTTATTACCTCGTAAAGTATGCGGGATGGAAATTGAATTGAATTGTGGGATTCGCATCGAGAAGCTTTTGAATATATCAAGTGGGCTTCAATAGTGTATACCAGTTTCATAACGAGTGTCAACATTTGGAGATATCGAGCGAATTTCAGGAGAAAACCAAGTTAGTTGAATGAACCATACAGGGTATTTATCTTCATGAGTTAACGCATAAACGCGAGCTTTATATATACAGGGTGTTTCATAATTGAATGCTGATAGGGGGCGATAATCCTTGGATGATTTCACAGAGAAAAGTTCATATCAACATATGTCCTAAACCTCTTAGTTATTGAGGTACAGGGTGATGAAATTTCAAGAAAAAAATGAGTTTTTCATCATGATTTTTTATCACTCTTAGATATTGTTATGATATTTTGTATACACCTTTTCATCATTGAGGAGCATTCTTTTACGTGAAAGATATTAAAAAATTCAAACCAGTGGCGTCCGTACGGGGTTTGAACTGACAATTTTTGAAGAAAAAAATAGTATGCCACTGATTTTTCTGAGAACCAGATTTTTTTTTCAATTCTTATTCATTTTGGAGCAAATTTGATTCCTAGACTTACTTTCATACAACGTACCGCTGTCGCGTAAAAAAATAAAAACCAAATAATTTTGTTCCTTCAGTTCTTGGATATTGTTTTTGAAAATTCAGTAGACACCCACTATAAGTGGAAACACATTTTGTTTTGGGACGAAAATCAAACTTCTACTTTTACCAGTGATGTCCTCGTAGACCTGATATTGAATGTTTAGTTCAAAAAAACGCTGTACGCTTCTGATTTCAACACCCTGTAGCTCAAAAACTAAGAGGTTCAGGACATGATGTTGATATGAACTTCTCTCCTTAAAATCATCCAAGGATCATCGCCCTTTAGGATCAGCATTCAATTATGAAACACCCTGTATATATATGGAGAACTTGAAGTAGCATGATTCTGGGAACTTGTAGAGCTATAGTGGAGGAAACATGATTGTAGGATCGGACTGAAATATTTTCATTCGGGATCCTCCGGAAGTGATGTCATCTATATTATTTCTAATAGGATACCTTGTATTTTACAATATTTTTGGATTACTCTCTTGATTTTGAATCATATTCATATCTTGCACCCTCTACTTGAAGTGATTTTTTTTTGAGATTGAGATTTGAGATTCGAGTTTTTCTAGAAAAAAAGATGAATGTAGCACACCGAACATACAGAGACGTGCACAAAAAACGGCCAGGATTGGAATTAGTATAGATAGGGTTTTGACAATTATTGGTGGGTAGCAAGTATACCAATTGCTCATTAACTTTCGATTTTCAAATGGGACACCCTGTATTGTATTCCATAATCGGTTAGGGATTATCATGACGAATATAACGAAACCGGGTTTGATAGGGTTATTTCAAACGATTACCAAAAAATTGCTTTCGAAATTTCCATATGCTCAATGGGTGTGACTTCGCAATATCAAAACTTCTTTCTCTGTCATACTCATTGAGCATATGGAAACTTAGAACGCGAATATCTGCATAATCGTTTGAAATAACCCTATCAAACCCATTGTCGATGAATTCGTTATGACAATCCCTAACCGATTATGGGATACAATACAGGGTGTCCCATTCAAAAAATCAAAAGTTGGGGTCGTTTCCAGTAAAAATGGGAGTGATAGAACAGAAATTGTTTCGTCAATTGATGAGCATACCAGCTGCCCACCAATTTTCAAAACCCTATCTCGAATAATTCAAAAGTTACAGTCCTGGCCGTTTTTGTGCATTTCTCTGTATACAAGGTGACCCGAAATTGCATAGAAAGATTTTAACCACGAAACCTAGGAACAGAAATAGTAAAAAAAGTTCATATGAACACGAGCCCAGAAATGGCTCTCTGGGGAGTTTTAGCCCTCTGAAAGAGGGCCCATCAAGATGATGTTTTTTTTTGTAAATATTTCCAAATCCATCTTTGTTAAGATGAAGAAATTGTGTACAGGGTGATTCACCATAAATGTCCCCCCCCCCCCACTAGCTCACAAATTTTTGAACCGATTCAAAAATTTGAAAAATAATCTGAAATGATGTTTCAGATTTTTTTTCCGTTGCATCAGAAAATACAGGGTGCTCGGAACAAATGATCTACAGATCTACTACTTGGAACACCCTGTATTTCATTGTATTTTTAGATTCTTACTGAAGAACTGATTTCATCAATGCATCACACTTGGGGTCTAGCGGGAATGATTACAGAGATATAGGGTGTTCAATATCGAGATTTTCCAAGTTTAGGATTCTTTTGTCTCGAAACTATTCATTATTGGTCGAAACTGCTTCTATCTTTCCATATTACCTTTTGATTTACTGTCTACTGACATTTAGTTGGAACATTCACAGGGTGGTTTAACATTCAGAATTCTGATCACCCTATATCTGTTCCAATTATTAAATGTCAGTACATAGTGAATCAAAAGTTGAGATATGGACATGAAAGCCGTTTTTACCGATGATGAATAGTTTCGTCTCAAAAAAATCCTAAAGTTGAAAAATCTCGATTTTGAACACCCTATATCTCTGTAATCATTCCCGCTAGACTACAAGTGTGATGCATTGTCCAAATCAGCTCTTCAGGGAGAATCTAAAAATACAATAGAAAATGGGGTGTTCCATATGAAAAAATCAAATTGTACCCTGTAGATCGAGCACCCATTATTTTCTTATGTAGCGGAAAAAAACTTTATCGAAAATCATTCAAGATGATATTTAAAATTTTGAAATCGGTTTGAAAATAACTGAGCTAGAGGGGGGGACATTTATGGTGAATCACCCTGTACATGTATATGACTTCCCATGCCCGATTTGGAAATGTTAAGAATTTTCTGGAATTTTGATCAGAAGTGTGGAAAATAGGTGGGGCTAAGGACATTTCTTCCCCCACTTTTTTTTTCTAAGCAATTTTCGGCAGTTGGACCAGGAATTATCCAAATATCATCAGTTTTACTTGAAAATGGCACTCTCGTTCAGTTTCAATTGCACCCACCATCTTCGAGATAAATCGATTTCAAAAGTCTGCTGCGTAACTAAAATAGTGCTTTTTCCTTATAATATAGGGTACCGAATTTTCCCAAGAATTATTTTTCGATAGAAAATACTTTTTTTACATTATCTGCTTGTGATGTTTGAAAGATGAGAGGAACAATAAAAAGAATAATTTCAAATATATTATAGGTGAACCTGAGGAAATTTTCATATTTCCTGGACAACCTGCCGAAAATTTCATAGAAAAAAGTTTTGTCGCCTTCGTAATATCTAGATATTGCGTAAGTAGGTAGGTAGGTAGTTTTTATGCTATACAAATAGTTTGGATGAAGATTTTATAATCTCTGGTTTGGAGAAAAAAATCGTATAATTTCGAGTTGGGCCAGGAAAAATCGATGTATTATATCAAAAATATCGATATATCGATAAATATCGATAACCATATAAATATATCGAAGAAGAAATTGTATTCTACATAAAAATATAATATGGACATGTGTCTCATTGATTTGTATTCTACATGGTTGCCAAAAAAATAATGTACGCAACACGTCCAAAAACAGTATTTTTGGACTCGCAGACTTCCAGGACTCGCCTACGACTCGGCCAAGAATTTCGTCTACTCGTCCAAAAAAAGGTTTTTTCCGGACTTGTTACGTAAACTACTATTTTCACTGAAGTCCCATTATCGTCACGTCAAAGTGGAAATTCCAAATGTTTCGAAATAATAAAGTTGTTGACCCTCCTACGCCTTCGTACAACCAGAAATTTATAAATAGACTCATTATTGAACGTTAAAAAAAACTTTAAGGAGACCACACACATCAGCAAACTTCGAGCCAGCGCCTCGTTTTCCCACGATAAATCAGAAAAAGCGCATCAGAAATCTTCCGCGAGCGTTTCCTATTTTTCGCGAGTTAAATCGAGCCGAAATAATGCGCGTCCATCAATAAACATCACGGAGAATTTATGAGTGGCGATGTCGTGCACCGTACAGCGGCGCAATCGTTCAAAAAGGGCGCTTTTTTCTCGCCCGTTCCCGAACGCGTCGGGCTAAAAGGGGATGCTAAAGGGTGTAATGATGCGGGCGACTCGACAAGCGCGACAGGAAAATGAGATTCCAGGAATTATCAGTTTCTGAGACTATTCCAGTGGCGTGACAACAAAAAGTCTTCGATTTTCTATTGAAATCATATAAGGAATTTATTTACAGGAAAACTAACCTCATAATATTGAAAATAGTGTTGCCGTCTAGACTTACACATTATAGACTCTTGTCTTGTCTTGTCTAGAATATCAAGACAAGATCATCAATATGTCTTGTCTAGATTATCTAGACAAGACAAGACTTTTCATTTTCCATACAAGACTTTTATTTAAAACTCTCGATTATTTTCAAATCTATATTACAAATACGTCGTTTCGCTGGCGCGGCTATGATTTGTTTTGATTGGTTCCCAGAGAGCTGGAGTTTGCATGCACTTGACTGTTTCTACGCAATTTAAGCTAAGCGTCTTATCTAGAGTCTTGAATAATAATCTAGACTTTCGTTATCTAGACAAGACCGCACTTAGCTTATTTAATCAAGACTTACGCGTATACAACTCTTGTCTTGAAATTTCAAGACAAGACAAGAGTAGGTAAACTCTTGTCTTGTCATGTCTAGATGGCAACACTAATTGAAAAGGAATAATATCAGATATATTTATGAACACAAAAATTGATACATATATATAAAGAAATATATTGAGAATTTGAATAAACCGAGAAAGAATTAATATTTTCAATGTATTTCTTTATACATAATATGTAATTCTCTCAACAGTTTTCTCTAATACTCGACTCCTGTATGGATTTTGGTCACTTCCTGTGGAACATTTTGCTAACTACACGTTGTTATTAATTTGTAGTTCAACCTCTCGATTATTTTGACTAATAAGAGGCTTAAAGAGAGTTTACAGCACCGCTTACCGGAAAATCTCGAAGCCTACGAACGTGTTCTGTATAAATTCACAATCAAAACTAATAAGTTGGCAAAAAAATTAAACATATTTCATTTTTGAATAACCCCAACAATTATTTTATCAATTGTTTAAAGTGGCCCCCTCCTAAATCTTGACAATAAAGTGCCCTATTATAAATAGCTTCTGTCACGTTGATGCGAAAGTCTATTCATCTATTTCTTCACATGTATCTATTATTCTGCGTTTCAACACTTCATTTGGCATTCATTGGCGTAGATTTTTACTTTCAGATACCCAGAAAAAAACTAGAGGTGAAAGATCCGGAGATCTTGGTGGCCACTCTGTACTTCCCCTGCGACCTACCCATCGCCCAGGAAAGTTAGTATCGAGGAAGTCTCTAGCCCTGCGATCGAAATGGGAGGTGCTACATCCTGCTGAAATATGATTTCACGATTTTCAAACTCTTCTTAATTGTTCAATACAATTTGCCCTATTCGAGGTTCAATTTCTGTTTCTGAAAACTCCTGTAAGATTGCCTCTGATCACAATCGGCCCAACAACGCGATTGCCTGAAATCCCCGCATAAACATTCACCTTTTCAGGAAACTGTGGATGTCCCTCTATGAAAATATGCGGATTAGTATTGCTCCAGTATCGTACATTCTGTTTGTTAACTTTTCGATTAGGAAAAAACGTGCATTTGTCTAAGGAACATATACACGTTGTAACGGCACAAGTTCACATCAATAAATAAATAATCTCAAGATGGCACACACGGTACATTGCCATGAACGTGACAACGAAAAAAAATGAAATAAAAATATAAATAATTTTGACTCTGACATCAGTCAGAATTATAGAAAGAATATATTTCAAATTAATATTCAAAGGCAACAACCACGAAAAAGAACATAAGTTTTCATGTAACGTGTGCCCATATTTCAATTATACTCGATTTACAGCAAACGGCGTATGGTTGTAATTTCTGAATCTGATATCTATCAGAAATCCCTGGACGAGGTTCAGCTGTTATTAGTCGTACCTGTTATCATCTGCATCGTTCCATTTGGCTACATAGAATCTGTGAGAGGGATTCTCTGCTTCAGAAGACAGCTATATTGAACAGTTCGTTTGCCTAACCATCAACTATTCTTTTGAATCTATACCTACTTCAACTTTATGGTAAGATTGTTCCAAGTTTTAATCAACTGCTTTTGAGGGAGTGTGAAACTCAGTAATAGTGACCTTTTCTTGTGCTTCACGACCAATATGGGAAACAGACTATGCTACATATGCTATAGTTCATGATTATTAATTATTATTTTTGTTGATGATGATGATATTGTCATCTTCTTCTTCTTCTTCGAAGCACTGGTGGGCGGGTGAACCCCCTGCACGTGGGCCTCCTTATTCGGGCCCATTGTGCGCCCACATGTTACGACATTCAGCTGGGTATGCCGACTGCCTTGGAGAAGTTCAGCAGCTTCCTCAGCTGAATCTCTTTTACGTCCTCTGGCCTCAAACTTATGTTGCCAAGGACAGCTCTCCTCTGATGCGTCAGTGCTGGACACTCAGTGAGGACATGTGATGACGTTTCGTCATCTTCCAGGCACCATCTGCAAAGGGGGTCATCCTTGATCCCAATAAGCTCTAGGTGCCTATTGAGGTGGTAGTGCCCCGTTAGGAGCCCCACTACCATTTCAAGGTTTTGCCTGGTTAGGAATAAAACCTCTTTTGCGAGCCTCTTCGAAGGTTCCTTTATGTGGAGCTTCGATTGTCTCATTCCTGGTGTGTCCTGCCATATTTTGAGGAATTGCTTTTGCAGCTGTTCCTCTATAGAGGACATTGCCAGGCTATTTGGTATTCCCAAGATTGGTTCCGGTCCGACCGAGGTCCGTCCTGAACCGATCTTTGCCAGTCTGTCTGCCTCCTCGTTTCCGGGTATTCCCGAATGTCCCGGGACCCACATGAGGCTGACTTTTCTTGATTTTGCCAGGTTTTCCAAGGCTTTTCCGCACTCGGACACCAATTTGGATGTGATCCTATTGGATTGCAAAGCCAGTTTGCGATATTTTATAGATAATCCATTAATTGTTACCACCGAGGTTCAGTTTCATAATCATTCATTTATTCATACATCCATTCTTGTTCCATTTAGATATAGTTGAATTTGTGAGGTTTGTATGGTTATTGATAATATATCTGTGGATATCCGATATTTGAATCTTTCTACCCAAACCCCATAAATTTATATACAGGAAGAGATATTACAACGTTTTAGGAAGCACGTTCTCCTTCAATTGTTCTGGTTAACCACTAACAAAATTCAACCCTCCGGGCAGAATTCATCCCTCGGGCCAAAGGCCCTCCGGGCGTTATATAGGATCTATATAATGCACTTGGTACATAAATAACTATTATGCACGACCGGACGTAAAGTAGCACTTTATCGCCCGGTTATGCGGGCGTGAAGTGGCACAGTACTGAATCTGCTGATTTTACATTTCGAAAAAAAAAAAAAACTGAAGGTAACAAATACTTGTGAGCAGACCTACTATTCATTCCGAATATTTCGACTCAACATTCTGCTGCAATCGCTGACTATCAAAAGGTACTGTGGCTTTAGTAAACTGTCATTACCTTACAGGATTCTTGAATTTTCAAGGATTTATATGTAAATGTTCACAGAACCGTCCTGAGATCGGTATGGGATTCATCTAGAAGAGTTTCTAAATAAATGTGAGAATTTCTCTAGCAAATATGATCCTTCAAATATTTCGAGATTTATCAAGAGATTCATCAATAATGAAGTTATTTCGGAAGAGTCAAAAGTCATCGATAAATCGATAAAGATCACTGAATTCGGAAATTGAAAGGAACATTTCAAAGATTGGACGAATCGAACGCATCGAAATTCACAAATTCGATAGGACACATATTATGAGATCCCAAAAATGAAAGAAGGTATGAGTGATCACTCAGATTTTGAACACAAATCCGAGAAGATTCATACTTGGAAAATTTGAACAATTTGAGGTATAATTTTGTCATCAAACTGCATTATTTGTGTCTAATTTTATTATCTGATTTCTCCGGGAACGACCTGAGAACCCCATTGGGAAGATCTAATCGAAAGTAGCTTGATTCCTGTCTTTTTTGTTGGAACATGTCATGTGATCATCGGCATAATATGATTTCAATGTATTAAGAGTTCCCATTCCTGATCCTACTTCTTGGAAATCATGTGTTCAGTTCGGAATTCTCTCTACTCTTGTTATACGACGCTATACATAGTGGAGTATACTACGGCCTTGCCAAAAATGCTATCTCGGAAACTAAGCGAGATAGAGGTATAGTTACTTTGGAGAAAATGATCCCCATCGAATTTTGAGCAACTTTGGTTTTTGTGTGTGGTCTGTCTGTCTGTCTGTCTGTCTGTACTCTGTGTTAATCATAAATCGATATATCTCCGGAACCCTTTGACATATCGACTTGAAATTTTGCCATCTTATTGTACTCAAAACAATATTATGTCATTGAAATATGAAGGAAATCGGAAAACTCTAAGGTGGTTTTTCCGGGTTTTTTCGATTTTTCACCGGAAGTTTCTTGTAACCACTCTACAAATCGCAATAGTGGTACGATCGATTTCATTTTTTGTGAAAAAAACCTCTATCAGGAAGAGACGAAGCCTATTGAAATTGAGCAGGGTCGGAAAATTCCAAGTGGGTTTTTCAAGGAGATTTTCCGAAAAACACGGTTCACTTCAAAACGACATATCTCTTGAACCAATTGACTAAATCCAAATTTGAAGGATGCACCGTATGCCTCTTTGATGACGCAACAAATTATTATACAACCATTTTTTCGTGCATCCATCGGAAAATGAAAAAAACAAATGAAAATCAAAACATCAAAATTTGAAATCCTTTCAATTCAATATATATCGAAAACAAATGGAAAAATCGAAAATTATCAGGAGTGCAAAGTTATCCACTGGAACATTTCCTACAAATTATTTTCTATAATTTTTTCTGTAAACCCAATGGTACAGGAAATAAAGTGAAAAATATGAAAAAAAAAATTTTAACGACCCATAGGGTACTATGAAGATATATTGAAAAACAAAGATTATCGATAGATGAAGCTCATCGACTTCCACTGAACCATGAAATATTTTTTCATTTTGTTGATTGGAAGATGGAACAAAAGTGTTGAAAATTTTATTCTCAGATAATTCCAAATATCTCGAAAACAACTGGAAATATCTGAAAATGATATAGAACCAAAATTATTCCTTTTGATAAAATCTACAAAAAATCCGTAAAACATTTTTCTCTGAATTCAATAGTTCGGGTGATACGATGAAAAAACTAAAAAATTTACAACGAAACAAAAAACAAAAGAAAGTAAAAAAAGCACACTCGAGTGTCTTGATTTTTTTCTCATAAACTACGTACCTAGCTCACTCGACTGTGTGGAAAAACCAAGACAGTCGAGTGGGCTAAGTACGTAGTTTGTGGAAAAAATCTCCAGTTCTCCGAACTTTCATAGCGTCGTATACACATCCTTGGTGCCCAATGATAGTTTCAATATAAAAATATACTCATGATATGGTGCCATGGCGTCTACTTCCATCTTACATGAGCAATGATAAAATATAATCTGCTTTTATAGCGTCGTATAAATTATCTGACCTCTAAATAAACTGATACCTTATGAAAATTACATCTATACTAATCTGATACCTTTTAAAAACTACGTACCCACTTGTTATAATGAATATGTATAGGTAGGTATACCCTTTTAATTAAAAAAAAAACAATTATAGGCGTCAGCTCAATAAAACTCTAGCCTAGACAAAGACAAAACACTCAAAATGAAGCATTTCCAAATGCCCATTACTTATTCATCAAGAGGGCCATTCTGGTTTTTCTATGTGATAATAACAGAGGAAAAGCATCAATTTAGGATCGTTCGTCTGCGCATTTGTAATTATATATCATTTCATAACAAGAATGCTTCTAAGTAACATAATTTTAAATACATGATACGTGCTCATAAATACCAGAGAAGTAGCAAGATGGTGCATAATTTTGAGAAATGTCGGACAATCCCAAGAGAAGAATTGTGAGAGAGTATTACTAACGATGATGGTATTAGACAATAATTTAGATTGATAGGTATAGGGATAGGTTAATATATATTTATTCTACAGGATTCCAGGAGAAAATATTTACAAAATGATCCGGAATACATTTTCAACAACTCGCTATAGATACAGGGTCTTAGAAAAAAACACCCCAAGCTTCAACTACGCTATTTTCAATCCGATTTTGAAGAATAAAAAAATAACAACTCATTGAATACTGACAGTAAGGTTAATCGAGGAGGTGAAACTATCATTTCACCTGAATGGGCCTGTTTCAGAGAAAAATTTTATTTCATCATCTCGAAGTACTGTCGCAAACCGTTCTCCCCAGAGCTCTGTAGATTTTTTAAATAATCATTTCAATCAAAACCTGAAAAAAGCTCATCACCTCAGAAGGTGCTCGCCCTAGACTCTAGTGAATTTTCTGGAGTGAATACTCACTGCAGTTAACGAAGAATACAACACACAACTGAAGGATCAGATAATAAGAGGAAGGAATATCTGTGAATATTCGCATCTTGACTAGATGAAACAAGGATTCGATGATGAAGGTGACGTCAGAAAGTTAGGTTGACAATGTAGTTCGCCTTCTTCTTCTGTTCTTGTATCTCAGGGCATTACGCTGTTGCCAGTGCCACAAAATAATTTGGGTTTGAATAAAATCTCGATCATTATTAGGAATACTTTCAAGTATGTAAGTATTCAATAAGTGATTATTAGGGGCCAGGTCGACCTATTGTCTTCTGTGAATGTGAATACTGTTGGTCATATTGAATCTCATATGAGGTATTTACTAGTTACAAATCTGGCAGCATCGAGATACGTGGCCTACTGTTTATGCGAAAGCCAGAATTCAGATCGATGACTTTCGAGGGTGCCGAATTTCATTATTGAAAAAAATATGTTCGCGATGATTTCAAATAACGAATAATTGCATCAAATACTATTTAAACACGAAATGATCCATGTGAAATAGATTTGTGGCGGAAATTAGACTACTGTGTACTTATGCCAATGTATGTTATTAGTTAGATTAGTTATCTATCTTGTGGCGGAAATTAGACTACTGTGTACTAATGCCAGGGCCGATCCTAGGGTGTCGGCCGCCCGCGTGCATAAACCTAATGTGCCGCCCCTCTAGAGAATTTTTCATATTTTTTAACTATAATACCTGATGATTTCATAACTTCAACTACTTGTACAAGGATAAGAAGTAAAACACAGAAAAAAAATGTAGACAAAATCTTCATGCGCCGCAGGCGAATTTTTTCTGAGTTCAAGGTCAAATGCTTTCAGGTAATAACTCCATTTCAGTGCATACCGGGAGCGGCCAAGAAACTCAGACAAAATTTTCCTATGGCAAAAAATGCGCCGCAGGCGAAATTTTTGTTGGGATTCAAATTCATCACATTAGTATATTACAGTTTATTGTAATTGATATAAAATGATCTGGAATCTGAAAATAAGAACAATAAGAAGAGCAAGTGAAAAGTATTTTAAATGGTGTCTGTAGTTTAACCAAGTGGATGTTCTCCAGATTTTTTGGGATTTTCTCTCATAGTCTCTTAGTAATTAGTAGAAATGCATAAATAAGCTACCGCACAGTGATGGAACAAAACATCCTTAGGCGTCTGAAAAATATGCCCCTTGGTTATTGTTTCAAATAGAAATTCAAAATTTGGGAAGATATATAAGAATGTGTATAAAAAGTAGACATAAATTGTCAATGGACCAACACACTATTTACTACCATTTTATTTATTCAAAATGCAGCATATTCATTCGACTTATGAGTTTCAAATAATTTTGTTTGATAGGACAATATGCGGCCTGCGGCCGCCCCTTGTTTTGGCCGCCCGCGTGCGGGGCACGCGCTGCACACCCGCTAGGATCGGCCCTGACTAATGCCAATGTATGGTATTAGTTAGATTAGTTATCTACCAATACCATCCAGTGACTCTAGTGTGTACATTCCCATTTCACCTTATGAATTGAAGTAAATCTTTTATAGCTTTCCTCAAAATGGATACATTTCAAGCTCTGAAAATTTTGTGATATATTGCTGAATTTCTAACTCAGGTCCAAAGAACAAAAATAAGTTAATTCGAGACATGAAAATGATTCTCTACATGTTTCAATGACCTACATCTTTGTACAACAATTTAGTATCGAAAACAATTCAGTATCGAGATTATCTCTCATCCCCCGTCACTACGATGATTGAATCCGTTCTTCAATTGATTTATCAATAGGACCAATAACTATGATCAAACTCAAAACTGCATAATCATGATAGTGAAAGGGCGTTAACTTCTTTGATCCAACCCACCCACAATTCATTAATCTCCATTTCTCTGTTCGTGAACCCCACATAAAGTAATGCATCAATTTGCAAGTGAATGCCATAAATCATCGGAAAATACTAACAGAATAGGTTTATTGCCGCTCTGGCGAAGTTCTATTTCTTTAATGGTTTTTTTCATATCGCAGAAAAATTAACGCAAACACGATGATTTGCATTTAAATCAGATTGATAACACTCGTATTTTCTGTATGGGTGAGGCACGCGAGAGAAGTAATCCATTATTTTATGAACGACAATGAATTATGTACAGCCTACAGGCATCATCTTTGTTGATATTCGGTGCTATAGGCTACTGAATTTGAGATCGCGGTGCCAAAATGGCCGGTTGTGGAACTCTATGAAAGTACTTACATCTCGACTTACATTGTTTGGAAATAGTTCATTTGCTTGTGCGTTTTATTTCAATTTGTTATAATGATTTGGGAAGATAATAGTAGATTGTTTTATTAGGATCAAAAGTGACACTTTGTTTGACAAGCGAATTTTGCATTTGCGAGGCGGAGCGTTTAGCGAAGCCGAGCGAAAGCAAAATTTGCGAGGCGAACAAAGTCACTTTTGATCCGAATGAAACATGCTATTTTTTCTGCAACCGAAACAATTAACTCAAATAAACATGTGAAGTAACCACCAATGCCGTGCCATATGTATGCAATGCAACAAATATTGACAAATAATCCATGTGGTGAGACTATTCTACCTGCATTAACAGCAGGTTAGGTTTTCTAGGATGTTCGAATTGTAGTTTCAATATAAATACAACCACAGAGTGACATATTTGTGTATGGACCAGGAGGTGCTCTAATGGCAAATACCGCGCCAGTGCCAGCTATAGGGACGTGGAAAATGTTAGGTTAGTGAGCATATCAACAATGATAATAGTGATTATTTATTTCTCTCCATACTACACTGTGTTTGACTCGATAATCAAATGAAGCTGAACAATATCGTTGTTTGAGACAAAAAAACTATTGCTTGCCGTCATTATTCAAAAACAAGTTATCCATCCCGAGAATAACGAATGAAATATAGATCAAGCAAGTATTTGAATCTTGAAGGTTTCCCTGATCAACACATAAATACTCAACTGAGACGTTTATAAATCCAATACTAAACTATAATAAGGTGTATTTATATCTCCAGCATGGGTATGAAATGTCAAATCTGCTGGAATCGGAAAAAATTCAGGTATGCGTCTCAACCCAAATAACCAACTGTCACAATGTTGTTTATTCTAGATGACGTCCAGTAGATCCTTTTTAGTTCCTAGGAGCTAAAGTTCAACTTTAGCTCCTAGGAACTAAAATTCAACTTTAGCTCCTAGGAACCAAATATGTTTCCTAGCAACATACCTATTTTTGTGTCAGTAATAGAAACGTCAATTTAAGAGCTAATTTTGGTATCAAAATGGACGACTTTTGTGTCGGTTGCAGAAAAAACTGTTTATTTGGGTACTCTTGTGATTAGAGGGTGCTTTTCAGCAGATATTCGTTCAATAGAGTATGTTTCACGTTTAACTACTTGAAATACATGAGATTCGCAAAATTAAAATGCCCCAATTTGAGGTTACGTTAGTTTGCATTTCATTCCCATTTAGTAGAAGGATAAATATTGCAAATTGAGTGGAGTGAATATAATTTTCATAAATTAGAAATTTGAGATGTATGTATTGTAGTCGAATTATCTACTTATACATGTGTTTATGAAAGGGAAAAAGGCCCAGAGCTGGATGTATCTGCAGATAAATTGATCTATACCTAGTGGAAAATTCAACGTAAAATATGTACTTTGTTCGTTTTTTGTGTATATCATGAAGAATGGATGAAAGACTAACTATGGACTTCAGGTTACTGAAGAGGATATGATATCCGAAATGAATTCATATAACCTGTTTGTGAGAGATATAATTCCCATATCACTGATACGAATGATTTTTTTTTGGAAGTTTCAAGCTCATCGAGATCAGAGTTCATAAAAGTATACTTCTCCTATACATTTCAATTTTCATTTCAATTTCATCAGAGGATATTGATTTTGCATGCTCTCTTTTTGGATATTCAACAGATATATAATTCAATGTTCGACGTGGCAAATAGCCAGGAAAGTAGTTGTTTTCTGTTGAATATTCAGAATTATATTATATGCATATCTTTATATGAAGGAGAATGCAAATTCTCTACTTCAGAAGATTTTGTTTTCAAATTTTTATCGTGTGTGTTCAATAGATATAATTTAATATTCGTCGTGGCATATTGCCAGGAAAGTATAGTTGTTTTCTGTTGAATAAACCGAGAAAAAATTAATATTTTCATCACATGGAGAATGCGAATTCTCAATGTATTTCTTTATATATAAATATATATCCATTTTTTGTGTTCATGAATATATCTGAGAATGTTCCTTTTCAATATTTTCTCATTTCTTCAATTTCATTGATTTTTGGTTGCCATAGGCTTTAGAGAGGCCTTCCTGTAGAAGTTATAATGATAAAACTTTGTATTTGGGTATTCGACAGATTTTGATACAGGGTGAATCGAAAAATAAAAAATATCAAAATTTGCCATACATGAAATATACTATTGCGTTTTTTCGTTAGAAAGTGAAATGTATCCGGTAAAAAAAAAATCATGTTTCCACTGTTAATGATATGAGAATCAGAAGAAAAAACTCAGAATTTTGTGATTCTGATAAAAGAATGAATAGGTCACTATGGCAATAATTTGCCGTCGTAAAGATTATGATTCAAAAGTGTCAAGGTTTGCTTGTAGAATGCATATATTTGTTCTGTTTTCCTGTCCACGAAGAACCTGCTACAGAATGTAAAGAATGTTGTCTACGCCTTCAGCATATATAAATTGAATAGCGTCTACCAAATTTAAAAAGAATTTGAATGCACCCAGATTTAGCCTCAGAGCAATGAATGAATAATATTTATGCCATTCAGAATAATTGATGGCTATATCTGAAACCACTACACCAGTAAAATGTAGAAACTTCACAAATGATAAGATTTCCACAAAATTCTCAAACACACGACATGTTTCGCTAAAACAGTAGCTTCGTCAGGTGATATACTTGTACGTACCTTTGAAATTCCATTTATTCGCTTGAACATATATAACATGACAGTTGTATAAATAAAATATCAGAACATGAGGTAAAAACTCCAAGGGAGTCCTCAGAGGTGGCCGATGCAGGCCCAAAGATTTTTTATTATACGATCTGATGACAATCATGAGCGAACCAACTCCTAGGATAGAAGTCCTTTAATTCGGTTGATATCGGTGAGTTGCTCAGGGCGAGCAGGGTTGTACGTCGGATGTTTCCTTGAACTCTCTAATTTGACGTTTTTATTTGTTGAAAAAATTAAAAAACAAAAAAACAACTTTAGTTCGTCTGCGGTAATGACATACTGTGGGTTGGGGAGAGGGTAAGGATGGAGTTGGAAGAAAGTTCGGGATTATACAGGCTGATTTCTGATTATCGGGCGAGTGCCTGCTTTTGTTCTGCCACAGGAGTGGCTCATTCCCATTGCCCTGCTTTTTGTGCAGGGTATACCTACCTCGATAGTCGTCAAACGACCATAGAGGTACGTACCAGTATACCACCTGACGGCAAATTTCCACGATATATTTTTTCAATTTGCAGGTCCGTAACCTGTCTTAGAAGACCATCAAAAATATTCAATATACCAAGGATACATCGCAGAACCTTAGATAAAATGTTCATCAACGTCATATTGGTGAATATAGTGCACCAACTGAGCTGAGTGAATGGATGAGATGGAGCTTGTGGACGTCATCTTTGCCTGTGTGCTGAATATGGGTGCCTCTTCACTCCTCTAAGTTCCAGTGATTTTATTTTTTTTTTCATTTCCAATTAGAGAACTTGTTTTTATGAATTATTGAATTCGTTATGAGTTTTGTTGCAGATGGAGACTAGATATGAGGTTCATCACATGTAAGACAAATTGAAACACATTTTTATCAAAATTTTGGGTTTATTTCTTCCTTGCTTTGGAGCCCCTGTTATATACCCATGGATGGATGGCAAAGTATCTCATCTGAAGAATCAACTTCGCCAGAAATGAATTTTTATATATACTTCATATCGCATGGCGAAGAAACCACAAGTACTTTGCCAATTTCGAAATTCGAAAATAGAATAATCTCTCCATTTTTACGACAGATTAAATCTATTGGTCGCATAAAGAAAGAGCCAAAATTGAACATACTCCTTAGGCGAATACATATCATTCACCGATCAATAATTATACCGGAAAAACCCGATATTTCTGACAAAGTAACCACGTTTTACGGTATCACTTCCTTTCAGGATGGCAACAATGGCTTCATAGGCTTCGACATGATTGTGAGTTTCACTCAGAAAACTCCATTCCATTTCGAAAAAAACATAGACTCCTACTCTGAATAATTCTCCACCCTATATCGAGCAATAAAAGGGAAGTGATGGAATGAATCTTCGTCGCAGTCGTCACCTTATAAAACGACAATGCTTTCAAGCTGTCTTCGGAATCCCATTCGCCACTACATCATGAAAATTCTTTCGCATACCTCTCGGCAATAAAACTTTTCCCCGTGATATGCGCCGTACGTTTTAAATATAATTTCCCGGATTTATTGCCACGATTATTAGCTCATAAAAATCGTCAGAGCAAGAAGGCGCCCTCTATGTCGTGCGATAAGAATTCAATAGCCCGACCGTATAAATCTGAGAAATATGTAATAATGAGGAAGGGTCTGACCGCTAAGGAAGGTCTTTTTCGATGGAAAGAAGTGGAATTGCCGTTTCGAATGATTTTTACAGGCATTGTCGATCGAAATAGAAAAGCTGATTAATAGATACCTCTCGCCTACTCGCCTACTAACTAGCTTTTCCATTTAGATCGACAAGGGAATAGGAATTTGAAGGGAACGATCATCAAATCTATCAATTTTCTACTTCTATTCAGTGTGGCCTTAAGTTTTTCAAATTACCATTTATTCCACAGCTCTTTCGCCATATTGAATCAGTCATCTTGAATTACCCAATTTTAAAGAATGAAATCATAATCTCCGACCCCGAAAACCCCCAGATACAAATTTTGAATAGAATCAGATCATAAAAACAATACTCGTCCGTCATATCGAATCCTCCATCTTAAATTTACTAATTCTGATGAAAGAATCATAATCTCCGACCAAAAAATCCCCCGGATACAAATTTTGAATGGAATCGGATCATAGTTACAAAGCTCGTCCGCCATATTGGATCTACCAACTTAAATCTTCAAATTTTGATGAATTATTATCTTTGACTCCGAAAACCTCCAGATACCAGCTTTGAATTGAATCTGATCACAATTAAAAAAAATCGTCCGCCATATTGGATCCGCCATTTTGAATTTTCTAATCTTGACGAAGGGATCATAATCCCTGACCTCGAAAACCCTCAGTTACCATTTTTGATCGAATCTACTTACTCTAATTACAAAAGTCGTCCGCCATATTGGATCCGCTATCTTGAATTTCAACATTTTGACGAAATAATTATAATCTCTGACTCCGAAAACCCTCCAGTTACTAATTTTGTATAGAATCGGATCATAATTACAAAACTCGTCCGCCATATTGAATCCGCTATCTTGAGTTTTCAAATTTTGACGGAAGAATCATAATCTTCAACTCCAAAAACCCCGATACAAATTCTTAATGGAATCTGATCATAATTAAAAAGCTCATTCGCCATATTCATATTGGATCCGCCATCTTGAATTCAAAAATGTTGACGAAAGAAACATAATCTCTGACTCCGAAAATCCCAAGATACCAAATTTGAATAGTATCGGTCCATAATTTAAAAACTCGTTCGCCATATTGGATCCGCCTGATTTTGACGAATAAATCATAATCTCCGACCCCAAAAACCCCCAGATACCAGTTATGAATAAAATCGGACCATAATTGACAAACTCGTCCGCCATATTGGATCCGCCATTTTGAATTTTTGATTAAAAAAATAGATTACGACCGAATACGCACAAAATTCTTCATTCGAATCGGTCGAGCCGTTTCGGAGGAGTTTGGCCACTAACACCGTGACTGGGACAGGAGAATTTTATATATTAAATTCATTAAATTTTCGTTTTGTCCTTTGCAATTTGATGGTCTGAAATCAGAATGATAACAACGAATGAACCATTCGTATGAATACCTGGCTGAGGAGAATCTCGAGAACCAGATTTTGTTTTCCAGGTAAATAATTTGGTGGACTTTACTACCTCACAGTTCTCAACAGTCTAGGATCTCCCAGACCAAAATGAATACTGCAACCAGCTGCAACATATTTGTGTTCGTATGGCATGATATCTTTCAAAATCTTGCCATCAGATTCCCTAATAATGGTTCATCCATTCCCTCCTTCCGTGAATGTTGCTTATTGGAAACTCATGGAATTTTCAGTTTTTTCCTATTTCAGAAGTATTTTCTCATCCGTTGATGACACATTTTCATCCGGGCTTTCCTACTTTTTCTTTGTCCAAACATCAAAAGATAGAAATTCAAGATTTGAATTAGAACTGACATTTTCTTGACATGACAGCACTGAAACGTGACAGAATTTAAACATTTTGTGAAATGACAGAATCGTAAATGTTGCCAATAAAGAAAAAACGAATAATGATATTCAATATGTCAAAAGCAGCGCTCAGCGTAAAATGGTCTTCAGAATTCGATGTTTGGAGACTAGTTAAGATTCGGTTACAAACCTCGTTGAAAACCAAGCTAATAAAAGCGTGGTAATAACGCTACTTCACTATTCAGTGAGGTAAGCAGCTTTGCCGTCTCAACCGATTCTTTAGCTTGTTTGGATATTTAATATTCATGGCTCTCAAAATTTAACTGATTTCAATAATGCGAGCAATGATGTCATGGATGTCATGATGAGTAAAACCCAGCAATTTATAAATCAGTTGTTCTCGTTTTCTAATAAACTGGATTGTGACATATTTATGATATTATTAGAGTGATGTCATCGAGGTTCACTAAAATGGCAAGTATAACCTCGATCTGAACAGATAATTGAGGATTAGACCGATTTTTGTCATTATTGAAGCTACAACCTATACTTTGTAGAATTGGTAATGGAGCTAAAACTTATATTCACTTGATATTCATTTATTCTAAACAAAACAGCTAGTAACACAGGTAAAAGGATAATGGCGATAGTTAGAGTATATATTTGAACGTTCCATGAAATTGAAGGATATTCAATGGGTGCCTAGGGGGCAACTATATTGAAATTAGAAGTGAAATCGTAGTTTCATTGTTTCCTCAGAAACTAAGTAAGCAACATAAGTGAAACAGAAGACTATACCTTTTCAACTTCAATTTCGGAATCGGTGAGTTTTATTTCGGAGAAGGTAAACTCGATTTCAGAATTGGTTAGTTCGATTTCAGAAATGGTAAACTCAATTTCAGAATCGGTGAGTTGAAATTCAGAAAAAGTCCATTCAATTTCAGAAATGGTAAGGTGTATTTCAGAAAATAAATCCTTATACATATTTGTTTGACATATTTTCAGTTGCATGAGGAAAGAACAAACCATGTTTTAGTATATATCGAAGACTGGAACCTTTGGCACGATAATACACTACACTGTTTTACCACTAAGCAAACCAATTTTTAACGCCTCGACACGTGTTTCGCTAACTATGTTAGCATCTTCAGGAGAATATTAAAACTGTTTCAATCTTCTCCTGAAGATGCTAACATTTAGCGAAACACGTGTCGAGGCGTTAAAAATCGGTTTGGTTAGTGGTAAAACAGTGTAGTGTATGTTTTAGTATATTCAAATTTTCAAAAACCATTAAATAACATATACTAAACTCAAATTATCAAATAATCTATACAGACATGTCTTCCATTCGAATCGTAGAAGGAGAATGGCATTGCACATGATTTAAAAAAATTCAAACACTTATGAGGTATATGTTCTCATTAAATGACCTGAACATTCTTTGAGACATCACAGCCTGAATTCTATTTGGTTAAGCAATCTGTTTGGATTCCCGGCTATGACCCTATGGTGATGCACTTGCAAGAAGCTCTTCACTTCTGACTTGAAGGTATTCCATAATATGTTCAATTATTGGGTTCAACCAATGTAATGTGTCAATCTGCAAATATGAACATCTTGAAATCCTTCCTTCGTGCAAATCTCCTCTATACCGGGTGGCTACGGAAGTATTGCCTACGGAATATCTCAGTTATTGTATGAAGTAGGTTTGTGAAATTTGGAGCGTCGATATAATGACATGAGAGCTAAAATTTGAGCATATTGACATGTCGAAGTTAACTTCCGGTCTGACCGGAAGTAACATCAACTTTCTTATTTTAAATGGAAACCCTATTTTTTTTCTTTTCGCTTTATTCAGCATTCAATTCCCTTTCTAATGACATATCACAAGTTGGTATCTAACCAGAAACTAGATCAGAAAAAAATTATTATTGAAATTCACCGAGTAGGCCGTGGAAGCAAAATGAAAGCCAAAAAATGACTTTCTATTATATCATTAGAAAGGAATGGTTATGCTGAATAGTACAGGCAAGAAAAAGTTGTATGTTCCTATTTAAGTTATGGACCTACAGAGTATTGTTTGTTTCCCAATTTTTCCAATATTTTTTTTGGTGGCTTTTTATAACGCCGACTAATGAAAATAAAATATCACAGTAGTAGCAACTGTTATCAAGTGACGTATGGTTTCCATAGCCAACTTTTCAATTTTTGGCTTTCATTCTGCTTTCACGGCCTACTCGGTGAATTTCAATAATAATTTTTTTCTGATCTAGTTTCAGGTTAAATACCAACTTGTGATATGTCATTAGAAAGGGAATTGAATGCTGAATGAAGCGGAAAGAAAAAAATAGGGTTTCCATTTAAAATAAGAAAGTTGATGTTACTTCCGGTCAGACCGGAAGTTAACTTCGACATGTCAATATGCTCAAATTCTAGCTCTTATGTCATCATATCGACGCTCCAAATTTCACAAACCTACTTCATACAATAACTGAGATATTCCGTAGGCAATACTTCCGTAGCCACCCGGTATATTCTTGATTGTGCAGGTGCATTATCCAGAACTACCACTATGATGTTATCTGTAGAATGCCCATCTTAAACGCACGCTCATCATCCTATGAACTAAGATTCATACAGTGACTTGTTCAATTCACGATAGTGAATGTGTAATCAGGATTATTTATTTCAAGTTGAACTTCTCTTTCTGAAATTGAACTAACCAATTCTGAAATATAACCTACTATTTCTGAAATTGAATGTACATTTTATGAAATTCAACTCACCGATTCTGGAATTGAGTTAACCATTTCTGAAACCAAGTTCACCTTTTCCGAAATATAACTTACCGATTCTGAAATTGACGTTGAAAAGGTATAGTAATTTAGTTAATTATTGTCTTTTGCACATAATAATTATTGCATTATTTGATGAAACTTGTGACCGAACGATGTGTCTGATTTTTTTCTTGGCATGATTTCTGATCTTTTGATTCGATTTCACGGCAGACGGTATAAAGACTGAGATTCGAGAAAATATATTGAATCTCTCGAGCCATTCCATTACAATACTGCTGAAATATTTGGTTTCCCGCTTGGCGGTGGAGAACTGTGAAAAGGAACACATTTATTATGATTTATCGTACCTGTGGAAGTAGCATACCTGGCGATGACATCTACACAATGGAGACAAATGCAGTGACGAACGTTTCCAGATATTATAGAAATTTTCGATGTTTCGCCTTGCATGGGATGGATGTAACAGCATAACAGGACAAACCTTCATGTTATTTCAAATATTTCATTCACAAGTACAGAATGTCTCCCTATATTTTAACCTCTACCTACGACTTTAACTGTATACTATATCTTTTGGCCTCGCTTTTGGCACTTCCCAAATAAATGAATGCAAAGCAGAAAATGATAAAAAACTCAAAATCAGTTTTTCCAAATGAAAGACTCTTCTCCTGAACTACTAAAATGTTTGCAATAGTTTCATAATATAATCTTACTATTTCGTATTTTTCCTCCACAGAATAACCCATTTTGAATGAAGAACCGACAGATATGGCTTTTTTGGTGTCCGCAGCAATCTAAATGTCATTGGCAACTTTGATTCAATGTTAAATAATTGAAAAAACTGATTTGGACAACTTCTTTTTTCATTTTGCAATTCGCATCTGTTTGTTTCAGGAGTGCTAAAAGAAATACTACCGATGAAGTCCTACAACCTTCACATTTAAATTTTTTTTGCCTCCTCGTATAGTTGAAGCTGTGTAGGTGTCATGTCACATGGGAATTTTTTGTCACATGTCACATCTCAGAAAATTCACAAAATATTGCTGTTTTTCAGGTGTGGCATCTCTCAAAAAATTTCCTCAAAAGATAAATCAAAACTGATGTGACAACTCGAAACTTTTTCCTGAAAAATTCGAAAAAAATATCATTTCTAGAGGAATTTCGCAAATAAGCTTATTGTACTATGCTATACACGATATTTTTTTCGCGGTAAATGAAGTATACATCATCAGGGGAAAATTCACTACCTTCAAGAAATAAAAATTATCAAAGTCCAATTTCTTTCCTCGTTAAAATGAAATGAGGATCTACATCAATTAAATTACACCCTGTACAGTGTGTCCAGTTTTCGATTCTTTTTCGCGATATCCCAGTTATCCTTGGAGATACAGTGTTGCGGTCGTCACAATACTGTTTCACTTTTTTGTGAAACGAATAATGTCGCAAACATCCTGCCGATAAGTTGAAAAGTAGCCAAGATACGGGAGTTGCTCAAAAAGTGAGAATTTTCAATTTTGCCTTGTATCTCAAAAACATGAAGAATTGTGAAAATTCGGTTTTGGGATTCATTTCACAAAAAAGTAAGGCAGTAATGTGAACAACATTTTATCTGCAAAGATAACTGAGATTGGTCTGTATTTTCTCTAATAGAAATTTATGAATGTCTGCTGGATCTGCCATATTTTTACTTCTCTCAGTTTAACGAACTGAAGTTTGTTTTCATATTACCCCTGAACTCATTTATGGTTACAGTTCCCGAGACAGTTCCCAAATAAACCGATGTCTTTTTGGGGCCCTCCTTTTCTTCGATGCCTATATGCAGCATTTCATGAATTTTTGTAATGATATTTTCCTATTGCTTTCCTGCTAGGTCATGAATACAAGTCAATGTGTAGGTATGAAGCCTTCATTTCCATCGAATTTCCACCTAATTTCTGCGAGAAAAAAAAAAGGAAAAGAATTAATTGATTTCGATTTTTTTTTTCAATATTTTCCCTATTTCTCCTATCATAGGGTATGTGTAACGCAATGTGCATGTAGCCATTCTTTCTGTCTTATTACAATCTATTCTTTGTGAGAAAATGTGGAAAGGTAAATGATTGATTGGTTTCCAATTTATACTGACAAATTATCAGTATATGGACTTGTATCTAATCGGCAATGATTGCACGAGTGCCTAAAAATTACCGATAATTTTGCAAGAAAGATTTTTATCTAGAAATTGCAAGAGTTAATTTTCATATTCTGGCGAAAGAGCACGAGTCCGAAGGAGGAGGACTCTTTCACAAAATATGAAAATAAACGAATGCAATTTGTAAAAGATAATACGCTTGAATGCAAAATTGTCTGGTCCTTTTTATGCACGAATGTAATTAATTGGAATATTTCACGAAGTAAGGAACTCTGTCTGTTGGATTTGGTATTTTTTAGTTCACTTTCATTTATACTTTCCTAGATAGATTGTATGAACACTCACATGTTTATCACTTTTTGAAGTCCATCTGACATTTATTTGTATTGTTTATACTGGCGTCTAGCGACATGGCTTTATAAATATGTTGCTATGGCGACGGGATCTCTTCGCAGTGCGATTTTCGCTCTGCAGTACAATTACCGATATATGAGGGAAATATCCTGTATAATCAATACTCAACTTTTCATTTTTTTAATTGGCATAGGTATACAGTTGGTGGACTGATGTCAGAAGGAATCAATGACAGATTTCTTTTCAAATCTCCACCATATGCGGATCAAATAGAGTCCTCCCTTATTGCCATAATGTTACAGGTTCAGTTTCTACGATAACATGCTCTCTCCAGCAGCCAACAGCGGCCCTTCTGGTAACGCTACAGGGAGCTTTCTCGTTTTTCCACTCATAATTAAAATAACCACAGCTCGTTAGGCCAATTACCGACATGCCGACTGTGTCCTATCCGAACGGAGCTCCTTTTCATCCGCGAAAAGTGTATTTATTTCCATAAGGACCCCTTAATTTTATTTACCGACCCACTCGAGAGACTTCCACCTCGATTTATTTAGCGAATGAAGTGGCTGGATAAGAGACCTCGAGAATGGAGCATTTTGCGATTCATTTCGTACCCAAGCACGCGGAACCAGTAGCGTGGAAAGTGCTTTTTTTTAATTTTGACATGTAATGTGACATTTTTCGAAACTAACGGAAGTTTTGAAACGTCTAACTTTAAGTAACTACACTGAAAAACATAGTCGGTAGTGAATACCAAACGTTCAGTAAAATAGGCGCCAGCTCGGGCGCCAGTCACAACATTCATCTAATGATACCACTACAAAATAGTATGATACTTATATTTCAGTATGAAACAATTATGTAGTGCTATTATTTGATGAATGTAGTGACTGGCGCCTATGTATGTATGTGAGTATGCGGTCCGGGACCTGACGCACTTAGGCCTCCCTTTTCGGGCCAATTGTGCAGCCACATTCCTGGGATCGCAAGTCATCCATGGTGAAGGCCTATCTCGCGAGCAAAAGAGACCAACTTTCTAGGCCAAATCTTTTTAACATCCTCTGGGTCCAGGATACTGCCCCCAAAATGGATATCCCTTGCTGCCAATACTGCCGGGCATTCAGTGAGGATGTGAGTAGAAGTATCTTCATCCTCTAGGCACCATCTGCATTCAGGATCCTCCACAATCCCGATCGTGCTTGTTCAAGTGGCAGTGCCCTGTCAGAAGGCCCACCACCAGTTTCAGCTCCTTCCTGTTCAAAGCCAAGAGGGCGTTGGTCTGTCTTCGTGACGGGTTTCCTATATGGAGTTTGGACTGACACATTCCAGGAGCCACTCTCCAGCTGTCCTGAAACCTTTCTGTCAGGATTTCCTTCATCCTGAGGTTGCTCCAGGATCGAGTGATCCCTAAGATTGGATCTGGGCCCATCACTGAACTCTTCGCCCCCTTTCTGGCCAGACCATCGGCCATTTCGTTACCTGGTTCCCCTGAGTGTCCAGGGACCCACAAAAGACATACTTTGTTCGTTGCTGACAGCCTTTGTAGGTTATCTATGCACTCTGACACCAAGGCGGAGGTCACCCTATATGGCGCCTATTTTACTGAACGTTTGGTAATTACTACCGACTATTTCTCTGAGTGTAGTTGTGTAAAGTAGAATATTACATAACTGGTGATGCAATGTTTATTTCAACACCAGAACCATTAGTTCCAGAACCAGAATTCGTAATAAACAATATGGATGGACGAAGAATATAAACTCGAATCAGCCATTTTCCACTAATGAAAACATCAAACGAGTCTATTTCGTGAATTTCGTCCCTGATTTGGGACCGGATTATTGTTTGACGGATACAAAGTGACGGGCGAATTCAACTGGCCTATACTAAATTTTGTACATAATCGGTAGAACTTGTAATTGTTTCTATTCAACGCCCAAGTCGAATTAAGAACTGTATATTCATTGATTCATTCAGCCATGTTATAGAAAAATCTATTTTCATTTGTGGACATTGAAAACAGAATAGTAAATGAAAATAATAAACAGGGTGTTTCCTAATCATTCGTAAAAAGGCATACTCTTGAGGTATTATTATGAAGAAAATCCCGAGGAAAATCCAAATCCTATAAATGGTTGTCGAACCATGAAGCGAAGGTCTCTTCTCAATATTTCCGGGACCGTTCATTCAGAAATCATGCATTTTGGTACAATGCATAAACTCAATATTTTCATGAAAAACTATTTCAATTTCTCAACTTGAACATCGTGTATCTTGAAATTATTCACTTGACATTCTTGTAAATGATTTTTCATCAAATGACGAATCCTCTGTGACTTGTTGCTCGTTGTTAGTTGAATTCCGCAACACCCTGTATACATCAAGAAGCATTTCATATTACTTGGGTAAACCCTTGAGTCACACAATGTTTTTCAAAATTACTTCATTTTTTTCACACGCCACTGCACAGAATGAAGCCATACTTAATTCGGATCTGGATTATATCATTGACTTTGTCTTAATTGCTGTGGGAAAGTTAATTAGTGGACTAACTCGAGTGCCAACTTGAGAAACAATCGAGCTTCTATGTATAATAATAATATACCTACTCGAATATCAGTGCCTATAAAATCATGTATAATGTATACGGCTACAGTCAAGCTGAATATTATTCGTTCATTCATTGAAATATTTTCGGTAATATTCATGGCACCTCACCAAGTCCAAGAGACGTGCTAAATGGATGATAGTGAGTTTGTTATTCTTATTTATTAACTGTATACATACATCCAACGACTGCAGAAAATTATCTGATGGCTCAAGAAAGTGTTTGGGATCAGAATAGACTTGTGCTAGCTTAAAAGGTTGCTCGTGAGGAGGCAACCGAATGACGGATAAAACAAACATTTTAAAACAGTATATGCCTCACATAAATGGAGATCTTCTTTGAAGATTATGGAGAAGAGGAAGGAAGAAACACGACTTTATTCTTTACATTTGAGTGAAGCAGTAGTCTTGCTTCCTGATTGGAAACAGAGTTGTGATTTGGATACATGGACCTTTCACAATGATCCTAAAAATGTCCTGTGGCCCGCTTCCATGAGGAATCTTATCGAAATCAATGATCCATAGAGTATGAACCAATGTTCTCAACAATTTGATGTCATTGAATCTACATTTTTATCAGCAGTAAATTACCAATACTCACCATGTCCAGTGCAGCAGCAGCAATAATATTTGATAGACGAATGTTCGAAATGTATCAACTGATGAGAAAGAAAGAAACAGAGTCATCTATATGCAGGCAGGATACTTTCATTTGTAAATTATTAGGGGATAGCCTCTTGGCACTTGTTTTCTTGACAGAAGAATACTGCAGCTTGGATATCTTTGATTGTAAGATGATATCTGGTATACAGTCACCCCAACTTGATTTGTGCTGCAAGATGAGAAATTCTGGATAGGGATCAGAAAGATTCATGATTTGAAACTGGTTGCATGACCGAACCGAATTCCGTTTCACTCATTAATTGTTTCATGATATATCTGGAAAAACTCTGAAAGCGTGTGACTTTAGCGAAACCTCCACAGACAGAAAAACTATATACATACCATTACATACTTATACTTGGCTTTGATATGTCATTTTATATTATTTATTTCAAGTAGTCGGTTTCTGAATATAATACCTCTTCGAGGAACACTAACAAAGCCCATCGCAAGAATGATCGATTATTTTTCTGACATCCCATAACGAACTACTGCTATTATTCGTCCACCGTTCTCGGATCAGACTCAATGGCCATTCTATTTTAATGACACGAAAATTCATTTCATATTATCCCCGATAGCGAACCTAAACTACATTTCTATGAACCGTAAGTCATTGTACGTTGACGGTATAATAAACTGCATCTCAGTCAATAAAAACTGTCCTAAGAGGTGCACCACGAAGGACTTGAACAGGCCCGTACTAGACAGGAAAATGAGGGGTGCGTTGACTTTAAACCCTCTGGGTCCTTTGAAGCTGATAAAGAATCGAATATTCAGTAAAATACTCCACCTATTCCCAGAACATTTTTTAGATTGATGTCAACTTTCTGAGGAGGATAGGATTAGAAGAACAACTATAATTGATGAGTCCTTGGACGCATAGCAAGAAGAGGAGGCACAATAGATCACATAGGTCGCAGTGTACACATCACCCTTATCTACATACATACGACATACATACATAGTAGAAAGTGAAACCTTTCGTCTCAATTTTGTGACGTTACACAAGCAGTACAACTCCGGATAGCGACAAGTCTTCAAATGAATCACTTGAATGTGCATGTGTATCGAGAAATGACAATTATATAGGGTGTACCAAGAAATGCTGTACAGGGAATACAGGCACAGAAAATGATCAAGATGAAAGCTAATAGACCAGGAGATGGTGAGAGGTGACGTACTCCCATTTATCACTGCAAGTTCAAACAAACTGAAGCGCTAATAATAATTATTAGCAATTGATGGCATGCAATCCGCAGCGGCCGAAAGGGCTCAAAAGGGTTACGAAAAATTGGAGAAAATTGAAGGGGCTTCCGTGTTTTCAAATCGCATGCCGATGTGAAGAATTGAAGTTTTAGTAACAAAAACACTCTGGAAAAATTGGCATGCGCCCCTCGTCTGATCAATGGTAGACATTTTCGCGAAAACTCTGTGAAAATTCAATACAGGTTTTCCGTTCCCCAGTTCTTTTCTTGATTTACATCAACGATATGGTTAGTCGATATTTCTGGGCACCTAACTTCATTTGCAGATGAGACTACGATTCTCTGGCATAACGAAGATCGAGCTAATCTACCTCAGTCGATTTCAGTGAACGTTGAAAAAATTTAAAGTTGGTTTGAAGCTATTATGCTCTAAAACTCAGTGACATTCAAGTCTGATGTTGAACAAATTACGCTAGGAGATCAACTCATTGAGAGCAAGTCTGTCACGAAATTTCTTGGTGTTTACATAGATAGCAATTTGAAGTTGGACCAAAATATATCAGCTCTTAAAAAAATATATCCTCCGGTTGCTTATTCGCAATCAATATATCCCGTGAACTTGAATTGCAAGCTTCAATATCGGCATACTACTCGCACTTATTGGACCGCAACTACGGTATTGAATTTCATTCTGGGGATGTAGCTGTCATGGTCTCTTAAATAGTGTTTTCGTCCTTCAAAAACGAGCTCTGAGATTTGTATTCAAACTCAAGACGAGTGACTCATGCAGGCTAATTTTTCGCAATAATAAGATATTGACGGTCTTTGAAATTTTTGCTTCAGAAACAGTCTGTTTGCTTCACAAATATAAAGGAAATTTCATGAACACAACCATAGAAAAGACTACGCGTAATAAAAGAAACTTTGCTCTTCCTCTGCCTGATTCATCTATAACGAGACAATCCTCAATTGAATCGGTTATTGTATAAAGGAAACAACTCCACTTTTTGGTCAAAATAAAGTGATATATACATATTTCAGATAATAAGTCAGTGCACCGTTGAGTCTATAAAGGAGACAAATCCGATTCACTATTTGAGAATTAACGCGTCTCAAAATTTTGGTTGACTGTATAAAGGAAACAAATCCACTACTTGTTCCCTTCATACACTCAATGTGAGGGCGTTGCAAGCAGTCTTTTTCAGCAACCATTATAAGTAATTTGAATTATTGTATGCATGAGGTATTGACTTAAGCAACATTATTTGGAATATTATTAATAATATTATTTTGTTGTTTTACACCAATGGAACATATTTCTATTATCGCTAATGCAAAGAAAACTCGATCATATTTTGTCGTCAAATTAGTTCAAACCGAAGATATACTGGACTGCAAGAGATAATATTTTTAAAAAACCTGTACAGGAACCATTACTAGGAAGAGGGGAGCAGGGTAAAATCGCCAGAAATTCAGCATTTCTATATGTACAAACACTTCATTTATAACAGTTCTACACCTGGTTACGTCATTGCAAAAGATTACATAGCAAAAACAGCCAATACACCACAGTTACCTAATGACCGAGCCTACACACAAAAAGTGCCGATTGAGGCAAAGAAAAAATCATCAAGTTTATTTCTGACGAACATCAACCCTTCTACTCTCAATTTGAAAATTGGCCCACTACTGCCTTGGAGTACGATTCTGAATAAACATAATGTATAAGTTGTTAATGAAATATGTTTTGATGTTCTACAGTTTAAAGCTGTTCTTATGTTCTGCATCACTGTTTCATTACCTTTATTTGCATTATGTTTGCATGAGAATACGGTTTATTGTATAAAGGAAACAAGTCCAGCTGTTGAAAAATCACCTGTCACTTTTATGTTCCATCTCAGCTCATTATGTTAAACCTCATTGTATTTGGGATACTTGTCCCTTCATTTCTTCTGTACTGCATTTTGAAGTTTGACTTACCATTTGTGTAATGAAGCGTTTTTTTCAATTTTCTTGAAATCGTCAATGTTGGACATGTTCCCTTCATATAATCACCGATTCAATTTATAGAATTAGAAAGATTCACAATCATTCACCAGATTATATAGCTAAAATGAATGATTTGAAACACTTCCGGAAATCTGTCAAAGATATGTTAGTGGGAAAATGCTTGTATAGTTTAGACGAATACTTAGCCTACAACTTCTAGTCCTTCTATGATATGTGAGAATCATTAGAGACATGTTCTTTGTAATAATGAAGATACTTGTTCTATGTTATTTTTATATATTCCTCTTCTATTCTATTTTATTTATTTATATCTTGCAATCAATGAAACGCAAGATATTGACTTTGTCGACAAAATGTGTTCATTTTAGACAATAAGGCTTATCGATCTATCTAATTAATAGTAGGTAAGTTGGCATGCACACCAGGATTTTGCAATATAGGGGCTTGCATGACGAAAGTTGCAAAAAAAAACTGTTTGGTGGACATTCAAAACATGTTAGGAACCGAGTTAGGAATACTATACTGATTGTGAATCCGAACCTGGTCGTTGATCCTTGCAGCAGAGATCTTGCAGTCTGCAGCTTTTCCCCATTGTGGTCGATCGACAATAGACGACTCTGTTATTCTTATACGTGGGACTTTTGTTTGGACCCATAGAGCTCGGATCAGGGACACTCGAGAAGAACGCGCGCATTCGGGCGATGCTCATTCTGTATTTCGTTCGCCAATTATGCCATTGTTGGGCTGACATGGTCCTCTCGAAAAGCCACCTCTTCACTTCATTATTCCATTGTGTATAAAAAATTGAGAAATGCGGGGAATTCGGGGCCGAGAGGCTGGATGCCTACTTTCGGGGACGTTTAAAATCCAATAGGGCTCTGTCGGAGACCCACGAATGGTCTACAGGGTGGTGATAGATACACAATTTTTTTTAAATACAAGAAGTAGTGGAAGTATTCAAGAATAAGCTGCCTAGTAGCAATGACTATACTAAATACTGTCTGTAGGTTAATCGAGGAAGTGGTACGTTCATTTTACTTGATTTTATGGGATTTTCTCGAGGATTTTCTCCTCGTTTCTATAAAATAAAAATATGCGTCAGTATGACATTAAAAAGTGTCAAACTATAAGAAGCACAACTTCCAGACAGATATATTTTGCATTTTGATGTTGAGAACGGGAGCAGATTTGGTCCAGAAACGTCCAAAGATATGTTAAAATTCTATATTTTTTCATCTATATTTCTTTCCTTCAAACATTTTTCAAACAAATTGTCACTGACAAGCTACTGAATTTTTGTTTTAGGCTCCCTGATAGAAAAATTTGTTAAACGCAGTGACATTTTGGGGCAAATCATCTGATTTGTCCCACTACAAATATATTGAAATAATACGCATATCTATTTTACAGAAATGAGGAGAGAATATCCCAAAAAATCAAGTAGAATGACTATACTAAAGATGAATAAAACAAATATGAAAATGCGACCATCAACAATGTCACAATATATTGTGCATGAAATTACCACTGACAAGAAATAAACAAATAAGGAAATAAAAAGTCCAGTTTAACAATAAAGGTGAGTATCCTATAGTTCAGCAATACAGGTTATTATATAGTGAATAAGTATTCTCACCCATGTAGATATATATATATTATTGTATCTATCTGTTGAAACACGCAGTTCCTGGGTTTAATCTCTATTTAATTCAAGATGATCTGGCGCGAACCATATCTAAGCTTCCAAAGAATTTACATCACTGTTTTTCTTTGATATAGTTGTTCGCAAGCGAAGCACGAGCATACTGAAGTGAGAATTATCATTGGTATATATGATAAACGATAGTGGGTCCAGGACAGAGCCTTGGGGCACTCCATTATTAATTTGATGAAAATTGGGTCGATAACATTTAGATCTAGAATATACGTTCTTAAACTCAAAGATCGAAATGCTGTATACAGAGTATTTCAGAGTTATAGTAACAAAAGCCTAGGGAGATTCCGCTGAGCAATGCTTCGTTTCAGAAATACAGGGTGTTGAGTTTTTTGAAAATGGGAGTTTTTCATTGAATAGCTCAAAAACTTTTCAGCCGATCGAAATCAATTTCACAGCCTTATTATTTCGATGTAACATACTGTATACAAATATTTATAATTGAATGGGATCCAACACATTTTTATTCGTCCCCTGGGACCGAAATTTCACAGACATCTTTAGAAATGATGACACTACAACTTCTTTGTTTATGCAATTTCCGGTGAATTGGCCTGGAAATATGAAAATATCATCATTCTTTCTTGGAGAATTTCGAGATATATCGATTTCAAGTTCTGCTACGTATAATAAAAATAGTGCATTTTCCCAAAAATTATGGTTTGTTAGAAAATACCCCTTCTTTCAACATTCACTTTTGATGTTTGCTTCAAAATATGAGGGGTGCAATAAAGATAATTAATTGAAATATAATTTGGTAGACCTTACCTACCATATATTAGGAAAAAGTGATATTTTCATTACATGCAGCAGACTTTTGAAATCAATGGGACTGGGAAATTGGGTGAAAATTTTCGACATCTTCAAATCGGACATAAGAAGTTATGTAGGTACAGGTACAACATTTGGTTATTTTATCACAAAGGAATTTGAAAATATTTACAAAAAACGATCAACTCGTTTCTTCCATATGACTATAACCTCCCAGGGGACCATTGCTGGACCCATGTATATACATATATGTAGATAATTTCGCCCTGTATATTGACATAGCAATGATTCCTGCAAATTCGAGACCATTCCAAGGAGAAGTATAGATTCATGACGAGATATACCTGGCTATAATAGCAATCGTATTTGGACTCCATGCTGCGTCCCTGAATAGGCCATTGAGAAAAGTCCTCTGAAAAAGCTCTTCACTTTTCACATAATTCAGAAACTCGAATCGTATTCAAGATTCATTTTGATGCGGTCTGCTGAGCCTTTTGATGGACTATACTGACTATAGACTCTCTTATAGCCAGCTGTATGAAGCATCTAGCTCCCATAAAGTGAATGGAATGAGAGATTGAATAGATACGTGAAGTATGTCGGATCGTGTTTTGGTTATCACGGTTGCAGAACTGATACGCTATACAATATGAGAAATTTTCCAACAATGGCTTATTTATTCCGATAACAATGCGTTAGTCTCTCAGTCTATATCGAGTTCTTTCATGATGCCATCATGTCATATCAAAACTACAGGTACTGACTACACAGGGTGATTCAAAATTCGACGTCAATATTTCAAGAACCTATGTTCTGGATCGAAATATGATTTCATTTCCGATTGAAGATGTGTCCTGAAATGCAACTCTTCTTAGCTACTGTAAATAACTCGAACAAATAGTTATGTATGTATGAAGGGCGTAAAATAGCCTTTTTTCTACTACGGATATGTACCACGCTAAATGATGGCAACACGATTTCTTAAACACATCACCATGGCAACGCAGTTCATTAAACACAGCTTCAGTAATTTTAGACATGTCTGGCCTGTCAATTGTGTTAACTGTTAACTGTTATTTTCGAAATTTGTATCAGAATTATTCAAACAATATTCCTTTGTATCAGAATTCTTCATTCAAAATATATGCGTAAAGTAGACGAAAGTGAAATCGGAGAGAATGTTCTGGTACTTGCAAATCTCCAAGAAGTGTAAAAATGAAGCATCCATCTTAGGGAACAATTTATTTATTCTGCTCTGAGCATGACAATGAACGTGAAACAAAGGTTAGTAAGCAATGGACTGGACACATCTACAACCAATATCACTTATACGCGTCTCGCTGGTTGCATGCAGTTGCATGTATCATGTTCTCAATTCCCATTCCTTCCGAATTATTTTGTAGGTTAGCAGGAATTGCCGGTATATTAATGTAATTTTCGGAGTTCGTAGAAAAATCATAGTATGTAAAGCGTTTATAAACTCTTCTAGACACTCGTTTATAAAACACTTGCTCCGCTCGTGCTTAAACTACTCGTTACTAAAAGGAAGTTTATAACACTTGTTACATAATATACTATTCAAGGCGAAACTTGTTTTTTTATACCAAGGTAGTTTTCTTCATTGTATGAACCACTTTAGGCATCTCTGATATAATTGAACCGAATTCACTGTTATTGTGGGAGATTCGCAGAAATGGCATTCGAATCTAGTAGGTATTTATTGATAACGACTTGTCATATGCTGTCACACTAGATTATAATCAGAAATGGAAAGAAGCGGTTTCATAGTGACAATGGGTCCATATTTCAGTTTCACAGAACTATAGTGATGAAATTTACTGTTATAGTGGTGAAAAAAATTAATATACTTCTGAGCCTCAGCTGAAGCCTCGGGATATATTGGTCCCTGGGTAATGATGATATTGTTTACTACCTTGGTGTTTAAATAACGATTAGTTATGCATGACCGGTATATTTGATTTTTGATTGGGAATATCTTTTCACCTCTCAAGAACGATAAAAATACATCATGGCTGCAGTGACAGATATCAACGAAGAGGAGATAATTTTTGGAATTTTCAGGTATTTGCTTGGAGTAGTAAGAAAAATTTCAAAAGTCTCTCGTTCATATCTCAAAAACGGCATGTCACAGCAAAAAAGCTGATAAAATTGTCTACAAAATTGTGTCGGTGGATTTTTACTATGTTCATTAGTTTTCGAGATATTCGCTAGGGAATCATGTACATTTTTACAAGCTCTTAAATCATATGTCAGGTCATTTTTGAGTTACCATTGGGACTTGAGAGATTGACCTTTGTCACCTGGGAGGCCCTACAGCATGCCCCCCCCCCATTTTATTGGTGCTGGTTTGACCCTTGGCAGTTTATAGAATGATTTATTTTCTGGATTGGAATGTCTCGCCACTCTGGCTGTGCTTCTTTCTCTTTGCACTCCACATGGTATGATATTTACAGGATGTTGAGTTAGCCAATTTTTTTCAAATAGGGTCGTAGGAGGATCGTAAGATTATACGGAATGAAGGCTTTATATAGTGTCTTGTTGGATCTACATTGAGGACACCACCTTTCCCTCATCAAGATCTCCCATAGGACGATCTCATCACCTTGTTCTGGAATTTTGACCTAAGGAGACCAGGAGACCTCTGGACTTCAGGAGCAATACCAAAAGCTGGGCTATACATCATTGTAACGCCAGGAGGAATATCAGGAGTAGAGACAGCGGAGTTTTGCCCGCCAGTTCAGAGGGCCACCTTTGTTGTTTGTGTTCGTCGCAATGACCTATGATGCTCTGATCTAAGCCTATTCTGCTCCACCCATACTCCAAATGGACTATAATCGGGAAGATCTCAATCACTGAAGAGGACCACGTCAAGTTTTTATGGAAAACAATTTTTTTCACCTGTTTTTTCGAAAGTTTAATTTTTCATAAATATCATCACACCCCATGCGTATGAAACCCTTTGTGAAGCGCTCTCAGAGTAGAATGTGACAGCGGTGTTCATTCTTCATATATTTCATACCATTTGAGACCTTGAATTTGTTATACTATCCCGTTGCACTGTTGGATCATGATGATTTCGTGTTTGATTTCTTCCTAGAGTATTAAGTAATTATGCTACAACTGTTGAGGCCTTCTGCAGCGATTGACATGCGCCTTGTCCATTTGGGTATAATAAATAGGGTTTGAAAATCCTTCCTTGTTTTATTCATGTACTTGCCTACTTCAACAGTCTAAGAGAGTTTTGTTTCATATACCTAGTTGTCAATATATGGCTCTTTCAGTTTCCCCAGTATCAGTAACTTATCAATCAAATTGAGTGGCGCCCTAAAAATTGTTGTGTATTTAATTTCGATTCGGATTCACTTAGCTGTTCTCCGATGAAAAGCTGCCGCCCGCAAATGTTCATTACTTTTTCGAATTCTGGAATTGACCATTTGGTAAATCTATCACAAGACAGAAAAATAGGTTATAGCCTAACAAAAAAGTCGATACTTTGAGTTTCCACGGTCTCTTTCACCTTATCGTGGAAGAATTGAGTAAATAATTCCATATAAACAGGAAGGTAGATAAGATAATGAAAATAATCATTATCATTGTCATCACCAACCAAGGCCGTGTCAATGATTACCAGAAGGATTTTTATTTATAGTTGTGCTGGAAAAGGGTATCCTCTATAATAGTAGCCTTGATATTCTTTACTACTTTGGTGTATAAAGCAGCCTATACATATACCATTACACTACGAGGCTTTTCGTACATTTCGAATGCGTATTATTTCTTTCAAAAACAGTTCAGTATGACAATAACATCGATCAAACCACCAACCGCATCACTCTCAGGTCTTCAGCTTCAAATGCCATGACGTAATCTACTTGAACGATTACAGTGAAATATGAGCGTGAATTCAAATCGTGCCTAACGAATCCCAGCTATGTAATCTTGTAATTTGAGAACTGCGGGCCTAATTTTTCCGATGACCATGACTCACGAGTAACGTATTCGATTCGATAGTCGGTCTCTTCGTTAAGAGACTCCTCTTCTTCTATTTCTTCTTGTTCTTTTGCTGCTGCTTCGAATGCAGGTCGATGACCAAATCGACCACATGCGGCGCTCTCGAAGACTCGAAAGTCACATTCCGACATTCGCATGTTAAAACAAAGGAATTCGCAACTATAAGTGATCAAATATTGAAACGGGAGACCGGTAAAATTAGTTCGATTTTTAACAGTTCTATAGCTTCCGTATTCATGTGGATTGATTTGATATTTTCATTGGTGAGATAAGGACAGGGTTCCGGCGAAACCACCAATTTTTAGAATCACTTTTTGATAACGTCACATGTGAGCAAACGACCTGTTCGTTTGTGTTTAAGAAGTCCATGGTACCTAAAAGTGATGTAATTCATATAGTCCAGTCATATGTAGGCATATGTTTCGGGCTTATTACGTATAAGCCAAATACAATGTTTATAGTTATGGAAATGAAGAAATTTGAAATTCAAATGATGTTGAGAAGAATGGATAAAACCGAGACATAATATGCTCCTTCATTTTATTGCCATAACTATTAACATTGTATTTGGCTGATGATGGGTTCATGGGTTCATAATCCCGAAACATGTATCTTCATGAGTGATTTTTTGATTATTCCTAATGAAAGTTGTATGGAGACGAATTTCTTTGAGTTTTCATCTATTTTAGTTTTTTTATTGAATGCATATCAAATGAATTTTGTAACACAAACGAACAAACCTGTCATACTATTCATATCCGGATTCCACTATAAGCTGTAGTTCCCGCTCTTCCTAACCCCGCACAAGTTGCGACTTCTTGGGAGTTGGTTCCCAACTTTGAGGTAGCGATATAGAAATACATATGACAGATGTAAAAATTGTTGGGTTATGGATACCTCAAAATAGGTCGCGTTACTGTTCGTTTGGGCTTGCTCTACCTGCGGAACTTGATTTTTTTATATGACTTTCTATGTTTACATCCTGCCATGAACGGAGACAACTATGGGAAAAAACAACTTTAGCAAGTTCAGCGATATAAACGAGCAGGCTAATTATGTTTAATGACCGACCCTGGAGGTAAAACACAAATACAATGTGAAACATTGAAACACAACCTCACTTTTCTTGTTATTCTGGCATAAGAATCGTGTATTTTGGGTTATTTATTAATTCAAGCATACCATCATATTGTGCTGTTGTACAATGCACAAACAATGGAGCGAGAGACGAAGGAATAATATTTTTCAGGTAGGGAAATTGTGATCCATTAAAAGTACTATAAGGCCTGTTCGTTTGTATTGCTGAACTTGCTAAAATCGTTTTTTCCCCACCATAGTTGTCTCTGTTCTTGGAATATACTGCAATACATGGAAATATCGAATAATGACTATCAAACAACAAATTCTTGAAAGAGTATGGGTCGCGTGCGAGATCTGTCAGATGACCGACCCTGGATGTCAAGCAACACAAAATAACCTGACTTTTCGTATTTGTTTTCGAGCAATTGGAAATAGTTTTGCACTATTATTTATGATTCTTGGGATATTTATTTATTAAAGCATTCCATTACATTGTGCTGTTGTACAACGGACGAAAAATGCAACGATAAACGAAGGAATAAAGATTTTTCAGGTAATTTGTGATCTATAAGTACTGTAGTCACTCACATAGTTCTCATTTCAAAATTTTGTCACATCTTTTGAGAATTTCCTTCTGCAATAGTAGCTAATAGAGTGAAAAGTCTACAACATACACGACCATCGTCATTCTGTCATTTCTCTTTAGAATTACTTGAAATACTACAATACACACGACCATATTTTTCGTCAGAATTTCAGACCAGTCCTCCCAATTGATCGAATCCAACCTTGTTGGTTTTTATTAGAACGTTTACAAGTCGTTTTTCTAACTACTATTGCAAAATGAATTCTAATTTAACTAGGTACAGTGCTTATAGATCAAAATTTACCTGAAAAATCTGTATTCCTTCGTCTCTCGCTGCATTTTTTGTGCATTATACAACAGTGCAATGTGATGGTACGCTTGAATGAATAAATATCCTAAGAAACACGATTCTATGCCAAAATAATCGTGAAAAACTATTTCAACAAATAAAAAAAGTGAGGTTAGTGAGATTGTTTTGCCTCCAGGGTCGGTCTTCTGACATTTTGTGCACGCGACCTATAGAGTTCAAAGTAATACGGTTATAAGTACTGTCAGAAGCAATTCCAAGAAACAGTAGTGACATTTTGTTTTGAAAGGCCGAAAAAGCACTCCTTCATTGGCAAAGTTCAAGTAGTGAGCATCATAGTTTCAAAAATAGATGTGAATGAAAAGGAGGCTCACATTAGTGAAACTAACCCTGTTCCTTCGATTCGATTCTTGTAGAGAAATTTAATAAATTTAATTAACAATTCTTACCACTGACTTGATCTTATAGGCATGTTGCATGAATATTTCTCCTTACCTGTAACAAAAATCTATAATTACTTCTGTGATATCTGATATACCAATCAAGAATATTTCAGAAAATAATGAAATATTTCTCCTCAACAAAGCATAAGACATCTGATCAGGCACCGATCAGACTAGATTGGATCGAACAAATGTCGTGGAGATTTTTAATATCTCGATATTCATGGATTCTGCTTGTCAAACACTGGAATAACAAAGAGATCGATGCGAATCCACTAGTTCAGAGCTTTTTCAATATCTGTACCCCGACGGCGATGTTTACTTCTTTCAAATTGTTTGTTCGTTTTACACCTACGTTCAGTAATAGTCTCGGAAAAAAATGCAGATCTTCCTACGAGTCGATATCTCTTTCTCCTTCACGTTTATAAAACAAGTAATCAACAGTTATTCTTCGAAGTGACTACGCCTCTTGTCTGTTGATTTATTTATATCATCAATTTTCAAAAAGGAAATATCAATTTGGGAATCTTTAATGATGTATTTAGATATGACTGTAAATCAATTAGGATGCTGGACAGAGCCTACAGGCCCAATCAGTTAACCTGTTCCACAAGGGTCAACGGGATCATTAATGAAAACAATTGCCTCACCACCAACTCTAATTATTGCTTTTCTCTGAGGTTTTGTAAGAGTATGTATTAATCACCTGATACCAAACCTAAGGAAAACGTTAGTTTCTTTTATCCGACACAGTTCCAACCATGGACGTTTAAAACTGTCTATAGACAGTTGGATTGAAGTTTGACAGTCATACGCATGTCATACGCGTACCTACGCGATATTGGCCACGTTTATACCGTATGGATAGTTGGTATGCTTACCAAGGAGATCTAACTAAATTCAGACCAAATTCCTTAGTTAACGCATGTTTTCACCATGTATCTTCAGTTGACTAACTTTACCAACTTTGTTTTGATTTGATTATTTTTTTCATCACTTATGTGAAGTTGGCACCGACTTTTTTGAAAAACTGAATTTTTATCGGAGTTCTGGGTAGATACGATAGAGTTCTGGAGTTCCTGACAAAAAATTTCAATAGTTCTGGTTAGTTGTAGAAAATAACTGAAAAACAAAATTGTGGGTGCTAACTTCACGCGGCGCCGTTTTTTTCACAGAAAAGAGTTCTGATGAGAAATTTCGACGTATTTGAAAGAGTTCTGGAGTTCCTGATATATTTCAACGATAGTTCTAGCGAAATAACAAAGTTATTCCTATTTTTAATAGGGACATTCATACGCTCATGTAGCATCCACCACTTTCTAAAGTTTGGATCGGAGTTCTGGGTAGCACCAGTCGAGTTCCACATACTATCTAGGTAACTTTTTTCTCTAAAATCGAAACTCTAGTTTTTATAAGCGGAAACGAAGGACCGATTGAAAAAAAGTGTTTTGTGAACGATTTGGAAAAGAGAGACAATAGAGGAGTTCTGATCGGAGTTTTGGGTAGCACCAGTCCAGTTCTACATACTATCTTGATAACTGTTTTCTCTAAAATCGAAACTTAAGTTTTTATAAGCGAAAACGAGGGACCGATTGAAAAAAAAATGTTTTGTGAAAGATTTGGAAAGGAGAAAAAATAGAGAAGTTCTATCGGAGTTCTGGGTAGGTTCTGAAGTTTTGATTTTAGAGAAAAAAACTTATCTAGGTAGTATGTAGAACTCGACTGGTGCTACCCAGAACTCCGATCAGAACTTCTCTATTGTCTCTCCTTTCCAAATCGTTCACTATATAAACACATTTTTTTTTTCAAGCGGTCCCTCGTTTCCGCTTATAAAAACTGAAGTTTCGATTCTAGAGAAATCAGTTATCAAGATAGTATGTAGAACTCGACTGGTGCTACCCAGAACTCCGATCAGAACTCCTCTATTGTCTCTCCTTTCCAAATCATTCACAAAACAATTTTTTTTCAATCAGTTTTTTTTTGCGCTTATAAAAATTAAAGTTTTGATTTTACAGAAAAAAATTATCAAGATAGTATCTAGAACTTGGCTGGTGCTACCCAGACCTCCGATCGGAACTCCTCTATTGTCTCTCCATTCCAAATCTTTCACAAAACTCTTTTTTTTTCATTGGTCCCTCTTTTCCGCTTACAAAAACAAAAGTTTTGATTTTAGAGAAAAAATGTAAAAAAATAGTATGTGGAACACGACTGGTGCTACCCAGAACTCCGATCCGAACTTTAGAAAGTGGTGGATGCTACATTAGCGTATGAAATGTCCCTATTAAAAATATGAATAACTTTGTTATTTCGCCGGAACTATCGTTGAAATATATCAGGAACAATTTTGTTTTTCGGATATTTTCTACAATTAACCAGAACTATTGAAATTTTTTTCAGGAACTCCAGAACTCTATCATATCTACCCAGAACTCCGATAAAAATTCAGTTTTTCCAAAAAGTCGGTGCCAACTTCACATAAGTTATTCCATCATTTGACTAGATATATTTATTCAAAAATGACTTGGGAATTCATTGTTTCGCCTTATAATTGCCTTTTTCTGATCATAGTTTTTCTTCTAAATATATCAATAATATTGATGGGCCACTAGGAGCGACTATGAACGAGCTTAAAAATGCTTGGAGCAAGAGTATGATGTTTCTGAGCATCTAAGTAAATTCTGTTTTCTTTTCCTTATCATTCAAAATGAACAATAGTGTTTAGCATCATGAATTTCTTCTTTCTTCATACTTTATAGCAAGGCAAAATTACGCTACAAGTACCTTAACAAATTTTAGGAATCATCGATAGCTCAGTCATTTTTGAATTCAAGAAGTAAGTTCATAGGACAGTTCTTGTTCAGAATCGAATCACTTATCGATTAAGACCATAACAAGAATTAACTCTTCGACATATAACTCGTGATGGCGATGTTCGATTTTTTTTTTCTTTTGCATAACCAAGTTAGCAAAAGTGCCATCTTAACCTCCTCAGCTGGTGAAGTAGCTGGTAGGAGAGTTACTCGGTGAGCCATTTACATAAATTAGTTGCCGTTGGCCTGAAACAATTCCTCGTGGATCTCTAATATGATGTTTTATCACATGGAGTACACACTGGTACTCGCATGGATACTCGCAATAACGATTCTACAGGCCTTCAAGATTAGTAGTAGCCTAGAGAGATCCAACGAACCAACTGCCATTGACAAAGAGCAAAACATATGATTACCCATATCTAACGATCTATCTATCGACTTGCACAGCTCTTATCTAAACACATGCTATCTCATTGATCGACTTCTACGCTAACCTCATATCTACCAACTGCGATCTCTGACTCTGTCCCGATGAGATACGAAGCTATACCTTTATACCTACGTATAGTAGGCAGTGGCAGTGTTCTGGGTGCAATTGTTTTGCGTCCACATATCAACAAGTCGACCTTGAGTCACTTGCAACAGGTTTGCCAACGTAAGAATCGCCGAGACTACGTAACCCGAAGAGTGATTAAAATGCCGATCAACGGGTATTCGTTTGGCTTCATTAGGGGTTCAACAGCACCAGAAGGTTTGAGTAGTCACTGTTAGCTTGAGACTAGAAGATAATTGAAATTCTATAAACGATATGGATGATATTTTTCATGTGAACATGTTAGAGGACTTGCCCAAGAATAGATCCCCGTGGGCTTGCCTTCTTAAAAATTAAAACTATTATTGCACTTTCGTCTCAATTTCGTGGTCTCTTTGTTTAGAATAATTTGATGAGATTGTTTGATATTCGAGTTCGTTCACCAAATTGAATGATAATAAGCGGAGTAATAACGCATTTAAAGATTTCTTCAGATTGGTACATTTTTTTAAATGGGTTCCTTCGATAATAGGTATGGGTAAGGACAAGATCTGATATTCTCTTTTCCTTCTAGACCTGAGAAGAGAAAATATTTGTTAAAATTCATAAATATAGGATTTGAATAAAATAACCTAGGTAATAATTGACTTATTGCTACTTTTCCTCAATAAGGTTTGATAAATAAGTGAAATTAAAAATTTCGATTTTGCATTCGGGTCGAATCTTGTAAATGAACGAGAGCATAGTACCTACGGCCATCGCTGTGTATTTTATCTTTATTCACACTTTTCTCTTCGAATTCATACTTTTTTCTCTGACTTCAAACCTCTTGTGAGTTGAGGATATACCAGAATTATATGTGCTTACACAAAATACCAGTATAGGAACATGAAAATTCAATGTTTTGATACACACTGTATACACATATCAGAGAAAAAAACTTTGAATTGAATTCAGAGAAAAAAGTATGAGTTCATTAAAAATCTGGATTCATAGAAAAAAGTCTGAATTCGGCGAAGAATTCTGAATTCACAGAAAAAATCTGAATTCAGGAAAAAATATCATGTCATAGAAAAAAAAGCCCTAATTCAAATGAAAGAGTCTGAATTCATATAAAGAAATCTGAATTTGAAGAAAAAAGTCTGAAGAAAAGAAATATTAAAAAAATACCAGTCGCCATGCGCATGTACTAAAACGATTTTGGAATGGGGAATTTACGAACCCATTGTGTTGTATCGTAATCTCTCAAATCACATCAGTATTATGTTAGTGCTCGACACTATTATACGAAACTGAATATGAAGAGTGATTTGCCTGCTGATCTCCGCGATTTTCTAGAAAAATCTGTCGATGAAAAACTCGAAAACTTTCAAGTGGTCATTCACGATGGAAACAAGAAAGGTGAAGGTTTCCTGGGAGACTTCTTCTTCATTTCTTTAACCAACAAAAAGACCAAAGATGTATTTAACCTTGCTGTGAAGCAAGTCCTAGCCTGTGGTGGAGAAGCTTCATTGAATATAATGAGTAAATATTTCCACAATGAACTTTGCTTTTACGAAAGCTTGTGGCCGGAAATGAGAAGATTCCAGGAGAAGCATTCAAATTCGGAACATTTTCTGAAAGTCCCCAGGCTGTATGCTTTAGACGCAACCAAAGCGGCCGAGAAGATATCCTTAGAAAACCTTAGATTCCAAGGTTTTAGCAACCATCCCAAGAGAGATTTCTTCAAGAAACAACACCTGGAGTACGTTTTGAGAACGTACGCGCAATTCCACGCACTCAGCATGGCATTCAGAAAATTGGAACCTGCAAAGTTTAAGGCAACTACTGAACCTTTGGCTGATATCCACGAAGCTGTTTCCACATTGCAGTTCTTCCGACGAGCTATAAACCAGAGTTGCCAGAGCGTTTTGCATACTTTAGATGAAAATACCGAGAAAGATTTAGTAGATAAGTTCAAAGTTTATGCCGAGAGAGGAACAGATATTCTTTTCGAAATATCTAGATATCATGGGGATCATGCAGCCCTATTACATGGGGACTCATGGTGCAACAATCTGATGTTCAAGTATGACGTAAGTAACGTTTTTGTATGATATGGTAAAAAATTATCTGAATTATATATGATAAGTATCTACACGATAAGAATAGTATTCACTGCATGCTTATACAGTGGCGTGCCTATAGTATACCTCAAATATTCTATTTTTTCAAGGAATCCAATAACGTGGAAGACATGAGGATCATAGATTTTCAGCTAATCAGAACTGGAACTGTGGTGTATGACATTTCCTACTGTATCTACTCTGATGGTTGCAAGAAAACTTTGGACGATTTGGAACATTATCTCCAAGTTTACCACCATAGCCTCTCGGAATCTCTGAGGGGCTACGATTTGGATCCAGAAGAAGTGTACCCTTATGATATTTTCAAAGAGGAGTGGAAGCGTTACAGCAAACTTGGACTCATTTTGGGAATACTATGCAATAGTTCCAAATATTTCGAAACAGATTCTCTTAAAACATTTTCAGACATGATCGATGAGGGTGAAGAGGAAGAGGAAATTACTACGAATGTATACATGCATAAGTCGGAAAAGTTTCTGGATATAGGTAGGGGCCTAGTATTGCATATGTTTCACAATGATTTTTTGTGAAATAAGATGGAATTGAGTTCGCTAGCTCTGATTATATGGTGACAGCGCCTTCACCAATACCATAACCCTATTCTTTCATGAAACCCTATAGGTCGCGTGCACGATGACCGACCCGGGAGGTAAACTATTGAAACACAACCTCACTTTTCTGTGAAAAATTGAAACATAACCTCATTTTTTATATTCATTTACATAGGAATCAGAGAATTGAAATAGTTTTTCACAATATTTTGGCATACGAATCGTGTTTTTTGCGCCGCTATTCATTAATTCAAGCATGCCTTCTCATTGTGCTGTTATACAATACACAAGAAATTCAGCAAGAGACGAAGGAATATGATTTTTCAAGTAAATAGTAATCTCACATAGTTTTCAATATGAAATTTTGTCATTGCTTATTAAAATTCCATCTGCCACTTCTGCATTAGAATCATACTATTTCTTCTGTAGTAGTCCATACTCAAAGTGGAGTGGAATGATCAATAGAGAAAAACCCAAAGTCGTCTCCACAATTTTTAATGTATAATAAGGCAGTCAATCCTGCTTCATTAAGGTTGAAAGTTGATACATGTTTCGGCCATTCAAATAGCCATCTTCAGTCAAAAAATAACAAAGTGTATGTGGAAATTACTTCAAATCATCGTGAAGGCGAAAAAATTATTACCAAACCATCATTTATTATTTGTTTTATTTATTGAAAATGGAGTGATGTAAGAGGAATTGGGAGGAAGGCAAAAAGCCCAATCCTCCAAGAGGAAAGTTAAATTCTTCATGGGAGGCTGAAGAAGCTCTCTGTGACTGTGCCCGCCATTTTTCTCTCTGGTTTGATCTTTTTGCCGTATTTTTTTTCTCTCAGTTTAGGCAATGTAGTGATCAAATCTTTCGCGTGAAAAATCGAAATATCCAGATAATGACTGATGACAAAAGATGTTCAGTTGTATTTTCGCCTGGTGCTATAGCACCCAAAAGACCCCTGTTGAGACCGGCACTGCCTTTCAAACATTATTTTTAGATGACATTTCAACTCAACTAGATCAACAAACACAACTCTCTACCAAAACTCGTTCGTTTATAGAAGGACAAAGATTTAGAATTCTTTGGCTAGCGAAGTATTCCAGCAAATACTTCCACGAAAATAATAGACCATAAAACAAAATGGAGAATCTAGTCCGTATTCACATCCAATCTAACCAGAAACTATTCGAAGGCATGTGGAAGAAAGTAGTAAACTCGCATGGCTTATTTTATTTTCAAGACAATAAGCTATTTCCTTACGGTCTCGCCTGTGGGCCTGAAACGATTTAGATAGCACTCGTGGTGAATATTTTATGGTAACCACACAGTGGACTACTGTATAATAACAGAATTCTATCAGCACGCAATCGTAGAGAGTGTGGACCATTTACATGTTAAATCCCATTTTTACATGGCCAAATGAACCCTTCGCAACGCATTATGACTATGATTAGTTGGAGAGCTTCCGTTATGGCCTCGTTTTTGTTCAATTTATATTCAATTGTATTCTCGATTGTATCACCTTCTGAATTAATAGGCAAGAACACTAATTTTTAGAAAAAATACTACACACTAATGAATACAGTGTTGATATTGAACACTATTCAACAATTCAACACTAGCTTACTCCTCGCCGAGCTTCCATCTTATGGCTTACCTCCCCAGCTATGTTCTCTGCTAGCTAGGTGGTCGATGGAGTTTCATCTGACTCTTATCATAAATGCTGGTGTTCCGCAAGGATCAATTCTAGCACCAACACTATTTCTACTCCATATCAACGATTTGTTGAAAGCAACTTCATGTCCAGTACACAGCTTCGCGGATGATAGTACCCTCCATACCGCCTTCTCTTCTCTTTCAGGGCTTCAATACCAGCCAGGTAAATTAGAAACGTTGACAACATAAATATGGACTTGGCAACAATTCTCGAATGGGGATCCAATAACTTGGTAGATTTCAATACAAACAAAACACAAGCATGCCTTTTCTCTAGAAAAGCCGATCTCACTGTGGTCAATATAAGCTTGTCAGGAGTAACCATACCTTTGAACACATCCATTTCGATGCTTGGTATTACTATCAGCAAAAACCTTCCTTGGGAAAATCACGTGAGATCAATTGCTAAAAGTGCATCCCTAAAACTTGGGTTTCTGTTTCGGGCCAGGAGCTATTCCACTTCCAGTCAGTTGCTCACGATCTATGAGGCACAGATCGGACCTGTCCTGGAATACTGTTCCCATATTCGGAGTGCAGCACCCAAACATACCCTGAAACTGTTGGATTCTGTCCAAAAAAGGGCAATTCGTCTCGTGGGTGAGGCCTCGCTCACAAACTCACTCACTTCTCTGGAACACCGTAGAAAAGTTGGCGATCTGGCTCTATTTTATAGATATTTTCATGGGCGATGCTCTTCTGAAATATCAACAATTGTTCCTTCCTTAGCAGTCCCGCGAGATTAACCCGTCGAGTGAGGCTTCGCACCCCTTCGTGGTCACTCTGGAGACCTGCAGAACATCTCTTTCCAAACACTCGTTCATCCAACGAACAGCGAGGCCACGGGAAGTGGTCCCCGAGGCATATAACGTCCAGAAATATAAGAAGAACACCAATTCCTACCTAATTTCCCTTGGTTCTCACGATGTTCTCTGAACATTACAGGATATCCCTTTTCGTGGGAACCAGAACATGAAAAAAAGTACAAGTCCCTCTGAATAGTGTTGATTTCCAACAAATAAAGTCATTAATAGTGTAAAGTTTACACTTGATAAGTAGATCATAACAACTCGACCAGTGTTAACCAATGGAAGTCGGTTTCACTTCCAGAGTCAAGTCTTACACTATAGTAGAGTGAATATTTATTGTACAATCAAACATTCTAGGGTTACTGGTATAGTCTTCTAATTTCTTCTTGAAAATATACACTATATTATATTAACATATTATGATAATTTATTCAAATAACTGTATATACATAACAATATAGTATTGAAATTTGCTATTCATCACAAATTGAGCATGCATATGCGGACCCATTCACCTAGGATCACTCTTTCATGAGTAGGTACTCTGATCCCCCAGAACTTGTTCTTTGACTTCAAGGCCTTGAGTTGACAATAAGTCTATCGGTTTCGCAGAAACCTCACTAAAAACCTTACTGCAAATATGAATTGAAATACATTCCGCATTCATATTGAAACCGATATGATTTTCATTACGAATGAGATCTATTTAAAAATGCTAACTTCAGAGTCCCATAGCTTCAAACCAAGTAAACATAGAAAATAACTCTCTGGATAAAAGTTATTGTTTGAAAAAATACGTTCTTTTTAGAATATGGAAAAACATGATGGAATTTCGTAATTTCCGCCATTTTGAAAAGGGTTGAAAAATTGTTGAATATTGTTTGTTTAAATATTTCGAGAAATATTCCCTCTGCGAAATTTCCACTTGCAGTTTTCCTTTTCCGTTATAAGCCAAGGCTGATCAATAACTTGAGAACCACTCTGGTACACGTTCAGGACGATTAGAACGCCAATTGCCTATATGGGTGTGATTTCTTCGAAAGGAAGGTTTTTCTTGCGAAGCAGTAATCACATAATTACGGTATGCTGCAGTTGCATCACATTATATAAGATCCGGAAAACTATCAGGTAGGTATTTAAAACTCGGTATTTACTTTTTCCTCATCGCACACCATATGCTAGGGATTTGAAGTATTATGAATCATTAATACAGCCACAACATGCCAAATGCATGGCCAACACGCTATACTCGTCATGATATATTCACATTTTAGTCAGTTGGGATGCAGAAGCAGAAGACATTTACATTGGGTTGTGAGCTTATTGGCTACTGCTGTGATAAATTTTCCAGGCATAAGTATTCAGTATGCAATTCAGTATCATCACTAGATTCTTAAAAATTAGACGTTTTCAAGTGAGACAGGTCAGTCGGGGGGTATTCTAAAAACGTACAAGGATTGGACAGATTGAACGTAAGATTGGACCGATGTTATCGAATATTATAAAACCTAGATTGGCCATTTGCATTGCGAGATTGGGAATATTGGGCCGAGATTAGACCTCGGATTGGACGGACTGTATCGGGATTGGACACCAACTGAACACATATTGGACATAGTGGTTCACCTCTCTAGGTCACTCCTTCAAAACACTCTTTTTTTTGTTTTAAATTCTATACAGGACAAGATTATAGTTAAAATAATTTGAAAGATCATTCCACTGATTTCGAAATATATATTTTTGTTTGGTTGTGATATCTGTGTTGATAAACATGAATATGATAACATGTTCTCGTTTTTGAATTTCGGCTGTTGATTGGCTGCTAGATACCTAAATATGCTGTTTTCAATTTTGTATTTCGCGTCCTAATTGGTGGTTTGATCAGTACATACATGATTTTTTTGTTATTTTTTTAAATTTTTTGTGCTCACCTATAGCTAGTATTATATACTTAGACCTATGTCCATTTTCTCAGTATCAGGGAACCAGTATTCATGCTCTCTTGTAAGAATTATTGTTGATTGAACATACACTATACATTTTGAACCTTCTTTGAGTGAAACAGAAGTTTTTCTTTACGATTGGATAGGAATTTTCTATGACCTCAACAATGCGAAAGCTTTGATACCGCCTTTGATGACCGATGACTCAAAATTCGTGACCTTGAATAGCACCACCGTATACAGGGAGAAAAATGTATATAATCTTCAGTCATCTACAAAGCTTATGTTTTGTGTAGCCCAAGGGCTTGTGAACTCTTCATGCAGGGTGATGCACTTTCTTCTCCGAAAAAGTGATGTGGTTGAATAATCTTCCAGAAATATGAACATACTCGTTCATTTACCACTAACAAGGATTAGTAGGATGCGTTGAACTCGTTGAACTGTATCATATTTTACAGTTTTTCCATGATAAATGACTTTAGTGGCAAAAACAGAAACCACAAGAATTTGCTAAAAATTCATCAGAAGAAAATCGAGAAAAAAACGGTTGCAGTGAAATGCTGATCATGTAACCATAATTTGAGAATTCATTCATTCTCATTCGAGTGCTTTTTCACAATTATATATATATTTTTTTTGAAAAGACGACTTTACTCATAGTGGAAAGGGAGCTATGGTGGCGCCCACTCAATTCATAAATATTTCTCTCGGTGTAGAATATCGTTTCTCCATTCCAAACATTGCCAATACTCTGGGGAGACCGCACTTAGTGAAGTGAACAGGAAAATAATTCGTGGAATTGTTGAGACATTCCAACATGACGATACAAGGCTTGTCCTCCGCTACTTTATCGGTATTCACTAATTAATCGAAGACATTCCTGTCACATGGTACTACAGCGATCGCCATACGTCAGCTGATTTATATGTAACTACACGTGGAATTCTCGGTGGAATTATAAAAATCTATATAGTCAGGATAAAAACCGATAAAAACTATTGACGCTGCATTTCTTGGAACGTCAAACACGAACAACCTAATGCATGTTGAAATTGACTATCATGTTTCGCAACATTTTAAAATCAACTGATTTTCAATGAGAGATAGAAACTCGGATAGAAACAATGAGAAAAATATATACCTATATCCGAGCATGAATGGATTCATTTCAGAAATGTATAGCCTTATGGCAAAGAACTCGCGGGGTTGAAATTGTTTCATCAGTCAGTAGTTCCTCCAGAAAATTACCATATTAAGCGAGGAGAACCTGAGGCAGAACACCCTCGAGAACCCCTTTGGATTTTTCAATTGACTCTTCGACCCCATTTTGAGGCAATTTCGAGTTATTACCTGATAGTCTAAGATCCGAACCTACATCGACCTTCACCGAGCTGATAATAGAACGAAATATATTTTATCATGAATTTAGTATATTAGAAAACATATTAAAAATGGGTTGGCTAAAAAAATCCTGGGCAGACTATTTTTAATTATTTTTCGAAAAATTATTTTTAATTAAATGTTGCAACATCAGGATAATAAAAAAATTGTGTCCTGACTGAAAGTATGAAACGTATAGAATGTGCAGCCGTTGGGTTGTCTACTATTTACCTGGGCGAACTACTGGGTTGTCAGGTAAACACAGGTATATCGATGCCAGTTACTTTCACTGGATTGGATAATTAAAAAAAATTTATATCATCATAAGCGCTGTTTAATTGCGAACACGTTGATATAGGGTTGTCTGCGAAAATTCCGGTCCTATTAGGGGTTTGCGAATTTTAAAGATTTTAATTTCAACGCGCGTGGAAGTGTGTGACAGAGAGATCCGAGGTAAGTATACTGTGTAATAATAAAGGACCCAACATCGCAGTCGCTTGTGATGGGACCCTGAATAGTAGAAAGTGTGCGAAGTGTGCGAAGTCAAATCCTGAAAACTATGGTTGGCATTTTGATGATTTCTTAAAACCAACAGGTTTTATCGGAGATCAAACTCCTTTGAAAATCCAAGACATTGTCGAAATGGAAGCAAATGAGGAAGAATCTAATGAATCAGACGAATTCGAGAGTCAAAATGATACTTCTGATGAATCAGATATTGAATAGAAAATATTTATTAGAATTTATTTTTCATTAATATTATTTTTGTATTTATGCTGTTTTTTAATAAAATTTTAAATCGTAATACAAGATGTCTAGTCTATCTTTTTTGTTATTTCTTAATTCAAATTTTTGGCGGTCCACTTTGTTTCTATTTCCAGAAAGAGCAAAAAAATTTCAAAGTAAGTATTTGATATTTTTATTGTCTATTATAGATTATAGATATATCATTATGGTTATAACGCAATAAATTGATATTATATTGTTTTTATATATTATTATTATATTAAATATATTTAATTATTATGTAATTAATTAATTATTTTTTTTTTGCTACTGAAATATCAGTTGCTCCAAAATAACACGCACTGTTTACTATATGAAGGGTAGTAGAGGTACCTCTACCCTCCATAGTTTACACACCGAGCATGCGCACTTTCTACTATTCAGGGTCCCATCACAAGCGACTGCGATGTTGGGTCCTTTATTATTACACAGTATACTTACCTCGGATCTCCCTGTCACACACTTCCACGCGCGTTGAAATTAAAATCTTTAAAATTCGCAAACCCCTAATAGGACCGGAATTTTCGCAGACAACCCTATATCAACGTGTTCGCAATTAAACAGCGCTTATGATGATATAAATTTTTTTTAATTATCCAATCCAGTGAAAGTAACTGGCATCGATATACCTGTGTTTACCTGACAACCCAGTAGTTCGCCCAGGTAAATAGTAGACAACCCAACGGCTGCACATTCTATACGTTTCATACTTTCAGTCAGGACACAATTTTTTTATTATCCTGATGTTGCAACATTTAATTAAAAATAATTTTTCGAAAAATAATTAAAAATAGTCTGCCCAGGATTTTTTTAGCCAACCCATTTTTAATATGTTTTCTAATATACTAAATTCATGATAAAATATATTTCGTTCTATTATCAGCTCGATGAAGGTCGATGTAGGTTCGGATCTTCTACTATGATTGCCTTTATTGCTTCAAGATTCATGCAGAAATCGTGGATTCTGCTAGCTCAACGTTAAGCTGCATAACCACTTCGTAAAAAAAGTTCAAAAATGAAATTGATTTTACCATGATTCATGGCTTATTTAAGGCACCAACTCAAGCCTATCTCCGTCTGTTGAGGTAGCAGAACCACACCTCAAATAGAGTGAATACAAGGAAATTAATATACAATGATTTGAAGACGCTATCTTGAGACCATTTGTTAAGCCGTTAAGACCATCATGGATTTTTTGTTGATCGTTTTCTTGCGCGAACTTTTACCTGAACTTGAACATGATGAATTTTCGGAAGTTCGAATATTCATGGAATATTTTTTAAATACTTTTAATCTTGTCTGGTTTTTTTTTTTTTTTTTTTTAATAAATGGACGCACAAAAAATTCGGCATTCTAGTAATGAGCCTGAAACTTGAAAATCTAGAATTTTATCTCTTGGAGCGTACGAAAAGGAATTCTTGGAAATACTTCCTTCAGCAAATAATTCCGAAGCTTTGCCGTTCTATAGACAAACGAGTTTTGGAGAAGGTTGACGACGAAAGGATGTTCTGACTGGGATTGTCGAGTTTGTCTGACCGGTATTGCTAGTGATGGAATTATAGCAGAGATTTCTGAAGAAAATTCACCGTGGAAGTATCTATAGAAAAAGCAAAGGGAGTTCCAATATAATTCTGAACTGGTAGGTATTATTTTCATTCTGATATGAATAATAGGTGGATAGTGAATTTACTTTTCAAATAAGTATGTATGTATGTATGTATATATGTATGTATGTATGTATGTATGTATGTATGTATGTATGTATGTATGTATGTATGTATGTATGTATGTATGTATGTATGTATGTATGTATGTATGTATGTATGTATGTATGTATGTATGTATGTATGTATGTATGTATGTATGTATGTATGTATGTATGTATGTATGTATGTATGTATGTATGTATGTATGTATGTATGTATGTATGTATGTATGTATGTATGTATGTATGTATGTATGTATGTATGTATGTATGTATGTATGTATGTATGTATGTATGTATGTATGTATGTATGTATGTATGTATGTATGTATGTATGTATGTATGTATGTATGTATGTATGTATGTATGTATGTATGTATGTATGTATGTATGTATGTATGTATGTATGTATGTATGTATGTATGTATGTATGTATGTATGTATGTATGTATGTATGTATGTATGTATGTATGTATGTATGTATGTATGTATGTATGTATGTATGTATGTATGTATGTATGTATGTATGTATGTATGTATGTATGTATGTATGTATGTATGTATGTATGTATGTATGTATGTATGTATGTATGTATGTATGTATGTATGTATGTATGTATGTATGTATGTATGTATGTATGTATGTATGTATGTATGTATGTATGTATGTATGTATGTATGTATGTATGTATGTATGTATGTATGTATGTATGTATGTATGTATGTATGTATGTATGTATGTATGTATGTATGTATGTATGTATGTATGTATGTATGTATGTATGTATGTATGTATGTATGTATGTATGTATGTATGTATGTATGTATGTATGTATGTATGTATGTATGTATGTATGTATGTATGTATGTATGTATGTATGTATGTATGTATGTATGTATGTATGTATGTATGTATGTATGTATGTATGTATGTATGTATGTATGTATGTATGTATGTATGTATGTATGTATGTATGTATGTATGTATGTATGTATGTATGTATGTATGTATGTATGTATGTATGTATGTATGTATGTATGTATGTATGTATGTATGTATGTATGTATGTATGTATGTATGTATGTATGTATGTATGTATGTATGTATGTATGTATGTATGTATGTATGTATGTATGTATGTATGTATGTATGTATGTATGTATGTATGTATGTATGTATGTATGTATGTATGTATGTATGTATGTATGTATGTATGTATGTATGTATGTATGTATGTATGTATGTATGTATGTATGTATGTATGTATGTATGTATGTATGTATGTATGTATGTATGTATGTATGTATGTATGTATGTATGTATGTATGTATGTGTGTGGGCGGTCCGGGACCTGACGCACTTCCTGGGATCGCGAGTCAGCCATGGAGAAGACCGATCTCGCGAGCAAAAGAGACCAACTTCCTAGGCCAAATCTTCTTAACATCCTCTGGGTCCAGGATACTGCTCCCAAAATGGATATCCCTTGCTGCGAGGGGTAAATCACTGAGCAAATTCGTGTACACCGGACTGCCATTCATACTCGGACTGCCAAGACTGCCACCGGACTGTCACGGACTGCCACCGGACTGCCACGGACTGCCACCGGACTGCCACGGACTGCCACCGGACTGCCACCGGACTGCCACGGACTGCTACCGGACTGCCACGGACTGCCACCGAAATGTAATGGACTATCACTCAATCATGTGTTCCAATAAAAATAAAGCTGTTTTTTGGAAATTTCAATTCACCACAAGAACAAAGTTCACGAAAACCGTTCTTACTGAATAAGTACTAGAAATGCATCCCCGATGGTGATTAACATAGAAGAAATAAATCATCAACCGTGACCTACGATATGAAGATCTCATTGGAAACCTATGGCATAAGAAACTAATCCGGAAACTATAACATTCCTGTATATAACATAACATATCTCGTTAAATCTACATGAAATGAAGATATTTTTTGCGGTGCAATGGGTGAAGTGGAAATACACGTCAATAGTACAGAAAGCCGATGTTTTTATTTTTCTGTCGATTCGCCTGAAATGTTCAGCACAAAATTTTCGAGGTTGAACAATACGAATTTTGAGTGAAAATTTGAAAATTGATATACTTATTTCGTTCATTCCGTTTGGAAGGTCAAATCAGGATTTGTCTTGGTTCGTTAATATCTCGGTAAATACGAATTTTGAATTGTATTTGAGGATTTCAGATTCGCCCTAAAATGCCTCAAATGAAAACTCTGGGGGTTTAAAGTTTGAGATATCAGAATTCCGAGTTAAATATTCAAATTCAAACGATTTTGTCATTTCCTTATCAATTTGTCACCAAATCGTGGTTGAAAAATACGCATTTTGAGTCGCATTTGAGAATTGAAGATGGCGTCCCATAAGATGGCGGACGATTTCAACATCCATTCTCTTTCGATTCGCCCGATTCATGGGTAAATAATAATAATCATTAATTGATTAAACGATTCAAAATCTACAGCGTTGACATCATTCTAGATGCCACACAGTGTGTTTATTGAAATGCATGTAAATTCGTGATTCTTATACTTGAAAATTATTGTCAACAGTATACAGTGTGATTCACCACAAATATTGTTTCCTGATGTAATTGGGTTATTCCTAAACCACATAATTTTTTATAACACGTAAACAATATCGTTGAACATTAATTTCTACGGTTTTTCCAAATTTTGAAAACATTCCAGAAATACTTGAGTTACAGGTCGATACATATATGGTGAATCAGATATGTACAGGGATTGAGGCAGGTATAGATAAATAAATTCTTAAACAGGTACTGCTCTGAGATCTATTTTCTTATTGAAATTTTGTGAATTCTTATTGGTTAAATACAGTATAAATACAAAATTGTTAATAAAATGTAGTATCCTCTCTTATGCAGAAAGAATATTCTCCTTCTTCGTATTATCTATATATTAGGTCGAGCTAGGTTAGATTGTTTAGAAAAATTAGTCTCCCTTCTTATGCAGAAAGAATATTTTTCTTCCTCATATTATATATCATGCCGAGTTAGGTTAGGTTGTTTGCAAAAAGAAGTCTCCTTCCTTTTTCGGAAATGATTATATTTTATGTCCTAGAATGAGTTCAAAACATATGAAACTTGATAAAACTACCGTTTTATATGTTTCGTACTTTGCGCGCAATTACAGCATACCTTTTTTGGGACGTGCTTGCAATTATTGCACTATGGGATAAGGACGAGGATTAGAACCGAGATTAGGACACACTGTTGAAAATACTGACCACTGCGCGCAATTGCAGTATGCCCATAATATACAAAATTTGCGTGGGTATCAACTCTGGAGCTTGAGATCCCCAAGGTGAACTTTTTTTATTCAGGCGATTCGGACAATAAATGACAAAGTCTTCCGTCTCATTGTAGCAGCCATCTAGAATTTCAAAACTAACTCGAAAATCATGATTACTCCAAGAATATCTGATTTCTTTTCCCCATTATAGGAATTACCTTTCGTGCGCTCCAAGAGATGAAAAAAAAAACTGACGCCTCCCTACAGAAGCCATCTTGTTTTTTAAAATTTGGACTCGAAATTCGAAATTGCCAATCTCGAGAACCCCTACGTGTACATTTTCAGGTAAATCAGAGAATAAATAACAAAGTCGCCGCCACCTTGCGAACGCCCTCTTGAATTTTCAAATTTAGAATTCAGTTTGTGATAATTGTCGGATTACGAGAAACGAGACGAGAGACCACCAGACTGCCACCGGACTGCCCCGGACTGCCCCGGACTGCCACCGGACTGCCCCGGACTGCCACCGGACTGCCACCGGACTGCCACGGACTGCCACCGGACTGCCACGGACTGCCACCGGACTGCCACGGACTGCCACCGGACTGCCACGGACTGCCACCGGACTGCCAAAAGAATGTACACCGGACTGCCCCAGTGATTTACCCCTCGCCTTGCTGCCACTATTGCCGGGCATTCAGTGAGGATGTGAGTAGAAGTCTCTTCATCCTCTAGGCACCATCTGCATTCAGGATCCTCCACAATCCCGATCATGCTGAGATGTTTGTTCAGGTGGCAGTGCCCTGTCAGAAGGCCCACCACCAGTTTCAGCTCCTTCCTGTTCAAAGCCAAGAGGGCATTGGTCTGTCTTCGTGACGGGTTTCCTATATGGAGTTTGGACTGCCTCATTCGAGGAGCCTTTCTCCAGCTGTCCTGAAACCTTTCCGTCAGGATTTCCTTCATCTTGAAGTTGCTCCAGGATCGAGTGACCCCTAAGATTTGCTCTGGGCCAATCACTGAACCCTTCGCCCCCTTTCTGGCTAGACCATCGGCCATTTCGTTACCTGGTACCCCTGAGTGTCCAGGGACCCACAAAAAACATACTTTGCTCGTTGCTGACAGCCTTTGTAGGCCATCTATGCACTCTGACACCAAGACACCAAATAAGTATTCGATGCGATTTGATGCAATTTGATGTAAAATAGAGTGAAACTAGAAAAAAATAAGACAAGGAATCCAAATACATCGGAATACATTGACATGGATTTAATCTACCTGACAGCTTCTCGATTTAGTTATTTAAACAAACACCAAGGTAGTAAAGAATATCAGTATTACCCAGAGTACAAGATTTTATCCCGAGGCTTAAACCGAGGGGTATAAGGTTGCGTGTTAAAATAATTCTTTACTAACAAGCTGTGTATTGAATTATTTTCACCACTAGCAGGATATTTCAATCACTACAAATCTGTGAAACTGAAATATGGATCTATTGTTACTATGAAAGTACTTCTTTTCAATTCTGATTAACATCTTGTAACCGTATGATCATGACAGTATATATGACAAGTCGATATTGATGCCATTCTTGTGAATCTCGCATAAGAACAGTGAATTCGAGTCGATTCGGGTTAATAATATCAGATGTGGCTTTTTTTTTGTTGAGTAGTGGTTCATAAAATGAAAGGTGGAAAAAAAGTATATAGGTACCTCATCATATTGAAAGTTCATTCCTATAGAGGTAAATCATCTAGGTACATCTACTTATAACCCTATCGGAAAAAGCATCTACTCAGCATCCCGACGCTCGCCAGAATAAATAGAACTGTCTGGATAATGAGGTAAGAAATTTACGACCCCCTAGTGTTGAAAAGTGCGCGGCATTTTCGACGTCCTATTTCTGTAAGCCATTAATCATCACTTTACGAGGTGCGGCCCTTTCAGTTTTAAAACAAGACAGAAGTGCATGCGTGTGGTTTCCCATAGTCGATTTTTGGGGAATGCATGCCACATGTTCGTCACATGCAGGGGTGTTGTTTTTGGCATGGATTACGACAACTCAACATATCCGATGACATAGCACTTGGCTGGGTTTTCCGAAATCAAAAAAGACTCGCTAAAAGTGACATCTTGAAAGCAAACATACTGTCGCAACTCAGATGGTTCTAGTAGCTACTCGCATGGCATTTTGACGAGAGGTTTTGATTATTTCACCACCCAACCATACTCATCCCCAAATAAAAAAATCGTTTTTCAAAAGTACAACAAACCATTTATTCAATCACGAAAACATAAGAATGTGCCAAAAGGCGGAACAGCAAAGAACAAACACGAAACGAGCGAACAACAGAAACAAGATGATGGTTCTTGATACTCACATTATGTTATGGACAGCAACACCAAAGTCGAGGAGATGTCACACCCTCAAAGTGGCATAGTGCCACTTTGGAAGTCAGCAATCAATGAATGAGTGTTATGTACTGATTTTAATATAATAATTGGTAGTGACGAATCGAATAACGCTTGAACTAATAATGACGATGCCTTATCAATTCGGGTTCTATTCATATTTGGAATCGATGCTAGATTTGCAATTTTCCGCAATGGCAATGGTCGGTGCCTTCCGATATCGCACGGTGAGCGGTTTTTTTGCAAATTATAACGGAACTAACGTCTATGAACTCCGCTGACCTGATCGAAACTACAATAATAATTAATATAATAATAATAATAATAATAATATAGTAATAATAATAATAATGATAATAATGATAATAATGAAATATTAGAAAACATAGAATGTACTGAATGTTTCAATTTGTAAAAATTAATTTATGATAAAAGATCTTGAATTGAACGAGAGTTTGAGTGATGTTAATTCATAGGCATTTATACTACTTCCCTTGACTTGTTTTTGCTGGAGTTACTGACCACCAATAGGAAGTGAATCCATTGTGTGGTGCATATAGGTCAGTAAGTCAATAACGAAGTGGGAGGTACAAAATTATTTGAATCAAGAGAAATTCTACCTAACATTCTATTTAGAATATCTGGAAGCTGCCTTGCTCGATTTATGAACACATTTGGCCATGGAATCTATGGAATCACTTCTAAAAGTTTCCAGTTCATGCGTGTGAATGATTTAATTTTCTATTCAATCGATTTCAAAGAGAATTATGAAAACACAATGAATAATGAAAATAGTATGTACAGAAATACCCGGAAATGCCTAAATTCTGAAAATTATTATCAATGCCTTACGACTAGAATACCTGATATATTTTTTTGCAATCAATATAAAAGTCGTTCATTTTTGTTTCAAAATTAGCTCTTGAAGATGACATTTCTCTTACTGATACAAAAACACACAACACTCGAGGCAACACTTCTAGTGTCTAGGTGCTAAAGTTGAAGTTTAATTCCTAGGAACTAAAAGTGTGTCGGATGACAGCTGAAATGATAACTGCTTTGACAGTGACATGATCAAGAGAGTCAAAATAGTGGAAATAAAATGTTTCATGCGGATCAAAAGTGCATGGACGATGTTCTTCGAATATTATAGGGTTTCTCTTTCGTGCGCTCCAAGAGAAAACAAAAAACACGATATGGCTACAGTTTTGACGCTAGAGACCCCTGAAGATAATCTTGATATTTCCATTATTTTTGGTAAATAAATACAAAAAGCTCAAAGTCATATCCACACAATTTTCATTGTTGTTTATTTTATGAACATTGTGTAGATATGACTTTGAGCTTTTTGTATTTATTCAACATTTCATTCCACTTTCAACATTGTGGCTATTTTGAAGTTGGAATTATGATTTAGATATACCTAGGTCGTTGCCAAGGTTTTGGCATAAGTGAAACCCTGATCAACATCGACACTCACTCACTCAATTTCATTCTCTATTTTTTGTTTCGTGTTGTGGAGTTATTGGACAAGCAAACTTCCCAACGAAACATGAAACTCCCAACAGCATCTCCCGTAACCATTAACATTAACGGTATAGCAGGCCGATTAAGCAGGATTAATGGCCCGACCTTATGCCCAGCTGACTCTGCTCGCCGGGGTTAACGATTACGTCACCGGGAACACAAGGTCCCTAATTAGGGATAGGTCGTGTGTCGCCTGAAAGTTATGGGCACCAGGGGTCGTTATTCGTGTTGAGTGTGTCGATGAAGTCGGAATTGATTGCTGATTCACGGTCGATTTCATTATACTCGGTCATAGACTACAGAAGATAAACTATGTAATCTTTAACATGGTGCAGGATTTGCCAGCAGGCTGAGTAGGCTGGAGCCTAGGGCAGCAAATTTGGCCCAAAAAATGTTTGTCTTATATATGTCGGCGTCAATTAGTGAAATCCGTCATTCCCTGACATGCCTAGTCATTTCACGTATTGTCGGAAAACATCGTAACAGCGTAACTTCCATTTTCGGCCGTTTGCCGGAGGGTAAAGGAGGAAGGGATACTATTTTTCCGCCTAAATGAACCTTCTTCCTAGGAAATAACTTGGGTGAACAGAAGAGTCTACTGCTTCTAAACATTGTATGTTTCTTGGGATCAATAAATGTTATTATTATTATTATTAAATGAACCTTCCTTCCGTCATTACAGGGAATGCCTGAAACTATTAGGCAAACGGTGTACGAAATTTAGAGTTACGCTGTTTGCCGGCAATACGTAAAATGACTAGGCATTCCAGAGAATGACGGATTTCACTGTTTGACGTCGACATATATAAGTACGTAGGGAAAACGAGTCTTGAAAATTTAACAAACATTTCATTTTTTCAGTATTATACACGGGAAAAAAGTGGGCACTTTTTTATACTACAGAAGCTAGCGAGGCCACTTACGAATTTCAACATGAAACACATTTCATAATGTTAGGCTCATTTTTGGCTAATTTTTCACCCATTTTCCGAATTCTTTGCTTCTCTCTATCATAAAAAAATCTTTGGCTCTGCGAGCTTCGGCCGAACTCAACAAATTCATTTTTAAAAAACAATATTTCTGATGATTTTATATACTGAAAATGTAGTGCTCATATTATGCTAATTAATTATTCCCCGAGCTATTCCCAATTTTTTTGCTCTTCTCTATCATAGAAAAATATATGGCTTTACTAGCTTCGGCCGAGCTCAACAGAGCTATTTTTGAAAACATTCCCTGTTTCCCTGATTTGATATATTGAGATTAAATGGCTAATACAAGGCTAATTAATTATCCTATTCTCGAATTTTTTGCGACGATTTGTCGAAATACGCATTATTCCCTATACATTATGCATTGATTGTGAACTTAATAACTATCCCATTTAGGAATTTTTTGTTTCATATGGTTTTAAAGAAACCTGTTGTGGCTTTGCTATAGCTTCGGGCAAACTCAGCAGAGCTATTTTTGAAAAGGTTATATTTTTGCCGATTCGACACATTGCGATTTCTAGGCTTACTCCAGGCTAATGAATTACCATATTTTTGGATTTTTTGCTCAACGTTCTAAACAGAAAAAAAAAACGAAACGATTCGTCGAAATTCCCGTTATTCACGGTTATTCACTATACATTATGCATTTCTATCGAAAGCATATTTTATGACGAATTCATAAGGCAAAGTGTTAGTATTGATCGTAAGCTCAATAACTATACTATTTTGAAATTTTTTGCTGTATATATGTTTCAAAAGAAACATGTGATGGCTTTGTTGGTTTCGAGCGAACTCAGCAGAGCCATTTTTGAAAAGAATATATTTTTCAATGATTTGATAGGTATATCGGTATTAGAAGGCTTATTTCAGGCTATAATTAATAACCCTATAGTTTTTGTCGAAATACGCGTTATTCACCGAGTTATTCACTATACATTATGCATTTCTATCAAAAGCATATTCATGCCAATTTTATACAACTGCTTTGCCTTTTAAAATGTAGAAAACAAATATTCCCTCTTTATGATATCAGTATGGAAAACGAATATTTCCTCATCATAATATTAGTATAGATATAGTATTCCTTCAGAAGACATAAAAATAATTATTGTAGAGAAGTAACTTCAGAGAGCTCTGTATTTCCCTTGACTGGGGAGCGTTATAATTAGACAAAGTTTGAGATCTGTAGTGAGACACTCTTTTTTCTTCATTTTCACACACATGAGTGTCGAAGTGAAAATAAAAAAATACAAGATTCTGACTTGTCATCCTCATGACCGCAAATTATAAACAATTTACCACCATTTGTGATCAATCTATTTTTTCGGAGCGTCTGGACCTGATTAGAAATGATCAATCGTCAATTTTGGGAATCCCATCGCGAATTTTATGGATCGCTAGATTTAGTCGAAATAGCTGAAACAACTTTTTTTCAAACAACAAAATTCGTTCAAGGACTCCACCAAAAATACAAATTATCCACAATATGCCTTGTGTCATTTCAATATTTCTCCTTGTTCGACGTCTGAAGACGAAGGCCTAACCACTCGAAACCCTCACCCACCTGTAACTTCTGCTTGTGCCCGCACTGATGACAAGAATAAGAAAAAAAGTCCGGCAGCGCTGGCATGATTCTGAGACTGTCGCAGCTGCTGCTGTGCTCGTCCACCAGTTTCCTGTAATTCACTGTAACCGCCGGAGAGCTCTTGCCGAGTCTCCCCATATTCTCAGAGAACTGCTGGAAAAATCGGGGAAATCCCCGCACTAGAAACAACCACGATAACAGCCCACAATGCCAGCACTCATCACTGTCACTACACGAACGTATTTCTTCTCACTGATAGACTATAACGCGACGCAGTCATTTCCACGCAGGCGGTACAGAGAGTACTGAAGTGCTGCCGGTGAGCTGGTGTGGGTTTCCTCTTCATGGAGCCGTAGAGCGGGTCAGGTACCCGAAGAGCAGAACCGCACTGGCTCGTCCGTATTCTGGGCGTGAAACGAAACGATACAGTGGTCGTAACAGAGCTGGCCGTAACAGGGTCGATCCTAATAACGCTGGCTCTATCAACGCTAGCTCCAACAACGCTGGCTCTATAAAAACGCCGACTGTTACAGCACTGGCCATAACAACGCTACTGAATGTAACAGCGCTGGCCAAAATAACAATGATCACTAAGACATAACTTGCTATAACAACTATGACTGTAACAGTAATGGATATAACAATACTGACTGTAATAGCACTGGCCGTACCAACGCTGTCTGTAACAACAATGACCATTAAAACGCTGCCGATTGTGATCTTCCTAGCGAAAATACCAACGATCACTATAACAACACTGGAAAATATCGACGCTGACTGTAACAGCACTAGCCATAACAATGCTGTTTGTAACAGCGCTAGCCAAAATGACAACGCTTACTGTGATAACACTGGTCATAATAAACGGTCTCTAACGGCACTGGTTATAATAATGCTGACTGTAATGGCACTGGCAATATCGATGCTGTATGTGAGAGCAATTACAATGAAAACGCTGCTGACTTTGATAGCGATATCCAAAATAAAAATCCTCACTGTAACAGCACTGTCTATTACAACGTTGACTCTGCGAGAGCATTGCCCATATCAACGCAGTCTGTAAGAGCAATAGCCATAAAAACGTAGCTGACTGTAACAGCGCTGGTCAAAATAACAACGCTCACTGTAACAGAGCTGGTCAAAATAACAACGCTCAATGTTACAGCACTGCCCATAATAACACTATCCGCATGTCAGTTTTGAATTCACTCAGCCGTTATTTGATGGAAATCCATGACAAATGTAAAAACTTTACGAACGATAAGATTTCCACAAACTTTCAAACACACGACATGTTTCGCTAACACAGTTGCTTCGTCAGGTGATATACTGGTACAATGAACTAACCTTAGCTTGCTTAACTTTCATATTTTCTACTTTTCCAACCTGAAGGATTAGTTACCTGTGGACAGATTCGATAAACCTTCATTTCCGGAAATAAGGCACAATTTCTACATTGAAATACGGTGTACTGGATTGACTTGAAAATCTGTGAGAGCAATGGACATAACAACTCTACTTGTAATAGAATTGGTCATAACAACGCTGCTGGCAATAACAGCACTTTCCAAAATAACAACACCCACTGTAACAACACTGGCTATGAAAGAGCTGACTGTAACCGCACTGGTCATACCAACGCTGTATGTAAGAACAATGGCTATAAAAATGCTCCTGACTTGTTACAACGCTGGCTAAAATAACAACGATCACTCTATTAGCACTGGGTATAACAACATTGATTGTGAGAGCATTTACCGTAACAACGTTGACTGTGAGAGCATTGGTCATAAGCATCGTTGTCTGTTAGTTGACTGACTGTAACAGCGCTGGCAAAGTAACAACGCTCATTTTAACAGAGCTGGCCATAACAGAGTTCGCCGTAGCAGCTCTGGTTATAACAAGGGAATGTTATAGTTTTGGTTATAACAACGCTATCAAGTGCTGGCCATAACAGAGCTTCTACGGAAGTAGAAGTACTGGCTTCAAACGGTGCTGACACAAAACAATACTGGGACGAAATAATGCTGGCAAACATCACTTAGTAGTGAGAATTGGTCACAGCTCTACTGGAACGTAACAATAGTGGGTGAAAAGTCGAGTTCAAAACAACGAAGCGTGTCTGAAACAGTGGCAGGTAAAACTAGAGCTGGATGTAATGTAATATGACGAGTTGTAATTCACGCTGAAGTCGAATGTATCAACTTCTTCAATAGTGACGTTGTAAACTGCTTTGAAATTGATGAGTGCCTATCATTTCCATCTCTGCCATTGTTCTAACTTGCAAGTCATCTGATTTTCATCAATTTAAGATAATCAAGATGAGTCAGTCAAGATGAGACTTTATTGAAAAACAATTTTCACTCTAAATACTGTCTGTATGACATGAGAAAATGATATATTTTCCGAAAATCAACTTGGATACATATGCCGAAGCGCTACAGTAACAACAAAATTCGGGAAAATCAGGAATGAACAATTTTTTTTTCCAGGATGTTTCAGGATTCGTATTATAGGGGGCTAAACCTAGACAAGTAGGTATTGGTACAGTTTTTTCGAAAAAAGGGTTCAAAAGAGGCTATATCTATTATTATTCATAACTATTACATAATTCTCATTCAAATGGTATTTCATATAATGAATTGGAATTCTGACATATACACTGATTTTTCTTCCAAGCAGTCACAAATTTATTGGGTAGGAATTCTAGAAGGATGCAATAAAAATTGTCGAATCAACTAATTGAAGTTTTGTTACTTTTTCTACTTTTTATGAATATTCCTAATTTATTTTATACCTTTATATTTCCATGTGCACTTCTGGGACAAGAGAATGCCTACTAAAATTTTAACAAAAAGCCGAAGAATTGGTTCAAACTCAAATTGGGTAATTTTCCGATGGAGAGAAGTTTGGATTCAGTTTCTGTTATGCAGAGTTTTAGGAAGATTCAGAATATTGTACAATGTTTTAATATATTACATGAGCAGTAGTAGAAAAGAAATCAGAATCAGAATCAGCACTAGGGGGGCTAATATCTCAAAATGTTGAGTGAAAGCAGAACGAGTGAGTTTTGTTATTGTCAGATACAATTTTGGTTTTATCTTCGTTTGTTCAATGACGTTATGAAACGTTTCCGATTGGTAATATAGAATGGTGGTTATTATAAATACCTCGTAATTTACTTTTCTGATGGGTGAAAAATCAATGTTGCTGTAACTAATATTTCAAAATCACCATGAATAAATTTAGATTGTATTTTTCCAGCTTTTATTGATCGCACCTTGTATAATCGAGTTGTTGGCCTCTCCACACCTACACAAGTAAGGCTCAGAAGGTAGATATACCTACTCATGAAAAGTTGAAGGAATACCTCGTTCTAGCTCTTAGAGTGGGAAGTTTGTGATACTTACAGGGCGTCAGGTCCTATCTAGCATCTAGAAGCTTGAACGGTAAACGCAGCGAATTCTTGAATGGATAGATACCTTTAGAAGAGTTGGTACGATGGGACGGAAGTACCACTTTCCTTCCTACTACATCTCTGTAACCTCCATGGAATGTTGGATGTCACAGCACAGCACACTCACAGTCCACCATCACCGCTGTTCTTTTCACGTATATACTCGCGACGGTTTATTCGCGAGACCAACTTTCTCGCAAAAAAAATAAGAAGACGATGAGGAATCGCAGTGGCGTACCCTTTGGGGGATTTGGGAGTCTGAACCCCACCTAAGTTCCAAGATCTGGAAGATTGGTTCACGAACATCTATACTAATATTATGAAGAGGAAATATTCGATGTTTGCTTGTTTGTTTGTATGTATTGAATAGACTTCGAAACTACTGGATCGATTTGGCTGAAAATTGGTGGGGAGGTAGCTTAGAACCAGGGGAAGGATATAGGACTTTTTATCCCGGTACCATCAGGAAATTCGAGATGGTGGATCTAAAATATCGGACGAGTTTTGTATTCTACAAATTTGGTACCTAAGGTTTTTCAACCTAGGGTTTTTCGTGATCAGGGATTATGATTCCTTCGTCAAAATATGGTCCAGAATGGCGGATTTTGTAATTAGGATCCGATTTCTGTACATATTAGGGAATGATAGTTCTGGGGTTCTTGAAGGTTTCACCAATCTTCATAATGAACCGAGCATTCTGCTTGCATCGTTGCAATGTTTTTTGCAATCATGTGAGTTGAATGTTAGTGGTATAGGTTCCCAAGGTACAAGGTTCATAAAAAAAAAACAATATGCGTACGTTGAATATCAGGCCTTCTCACAACCCTCATCAGAAGTTTCACAGGTTTATCCCTAAATGCGGGACAAAGCACAAATTAATTTTTTCAAATCGAACACCCTGTTTTTTACATTTTTTTCGGGATCTGTGGATTTTCGTGATCACAAAAATATGTATATATCTTCTATTTCCACTTCCTTTTCACCAATCTTTTGAGGCTAGAAAAACAAATTTTGTCTGATTAATTGGTGATCACTCGATCAGTTTGTGGATGTATTCGATGATGAAATGATGCATACAACTGTCAAATATATCCTGATATATGACTAACACGATATCGGTAGAAACAAACAAACAAAAATTGTGATAAGAAAGTGAAAATAACAAATATCATATTGTATATATACAGCTAGGGCTCTCACCTAAAACTCCGCACGCCAATATCTCGAAAACGGATAGAAATATTCAATTTCTGTTGGAAGTAGTCGAAGGATGGCATCAAGTAGATTTCATTCCAAGTTGAAAAAATCTATCGCGCATTAAGAGTTCAAATCGATTGCATTTACTTCGAAATTATGCGCACTCAACAGTACATGTTCTTCATGAACTATTTCGTTAATTACTCGAACTTATTTATTCAAATTATTTCTGAGTTATACCGGTTCATAGTGAACGTTCCTTGATTGACAAAAATGCGACTATGGATGATTTTCACAAGAATGTCATTCATTTTACTTAAACTAATAATCAAAACGATTATTGCTATTGACTACATACCTCATGATGCATTGGCGCACTCAGGAATTTCTCTTGGGGGGAGCTCATAGAATCCAATGAAAATAGTAAAATATATAAATTTGAGTTCAATTCAGGGAAAATGAAAAACAATGATGAACAAAATGATACACATGACATATATAAGTTCTATTTAAAAAAAAACATTCTGAAGGTACAACCATTTTGTACGAAATCAACAATTCTTAGAAATCTAGTTTCCTTCTTTTAGAAGACATCAATATATCCTTATGAATAAAAAGTGATGCCAGACCATTCAGTCGGTTTTGTGCAGTAGTACTTCTCAAGTGAGCTTTCAATGTTCTCAAAGATGAGACTGAATTCAGGAACTATGGAAGTGCATTGAGGGGGTCAAGAAAAATACTCGATACTTCCAAATTCGACATCATGTATCTCAAAAATCAAGCAAGTTAACACACTGAATTTTTCAAATTTCCACAAGAGTAAGGATACCAACTCGCAAAAAAAAGCGATGAAGAATCGCATTGGAGTATCCGTTGGAGACTTAGGGAATCTAAACTCCACCCAAGTTCCAAGATCTGAATGATAGGTCTACGAACATTTTCAGTATGGAGAAAGCAGTGCTTTTACCTCTGAAGTTATTTTGAGAATGTTTACCGAAACTCATACAGTGTGGTTATTTGAAGAGAAAAAAAAATGGGAGAAAAAATACAACTGATATAGATTATATTTTGGCATAGGCTGATGCTCTTAGATTACATCGAGAGAAGAGCCATTCGCCTGGTGGGTGATGCCACAATCACTTATTCTATCATCATCATTGGAACACCGTAAAACAGTCGTCAACCTTCCACTTTTCTATCAATACTTCCGCGGCAAAGGTTCTTCAGGAAGCTCTGCTATCATTCCATCACTAGCAATACCACTCAGATGAAATCGACAAGTCCACTCAGCATATCCTTGCGTCGTTAACCTCGAAATATGTCGAACAACCCTTTAGCGAAACTCTTTTGTCTATAGAACGGCGAGGCTTTAGTTTTTTTGCCAAAGAAAGTATTCATCTCCAAAAGGTCGAAAAAAGTCAAATACCTACTTCCTCTACCTATCTTCCTTATAGACACGCTCGATGTGCTCCGATCATTATACGGATTCCCTTTCGTACGCTCCAAGAAATGGAAGAAAGGCAGATGCATTTTTTCAAAAGCGTCATGGGTGAAAAATAACTCAGAATAGCGAAAAGTAGGTAGTTAATGTGAGTGAACCATATTCATCAACAAAAATAAAATCACGTCGATCGATTCTTCAATTCATAACAAGAAGATAAACTCGAACATATTTGATTCCAGAAATCAATCGAAGAGATGAATGAAATTGGTTCAAATTTGGATAATTAAGTTGTATTTTGCTTACTACTTTGATGCCTGATGCACACTCAAAAAGCCCTATAATGCAATAATGGCCGTTTTTCGAACGAGACAAATTGTGACTAGTTCTTGTAAATCTCGTTCTAAACGTATTCTCTGGACGTACTGTCAACCATTTGAATCATAATAAGAAGTGAACCACTCGATATAAATAATAGTTTCGGCGGCGCAAGAAAAAGTTAGTTGATAACGAAATGGAAAGTATGGTGTTGTGTTCCGTACGTTCAATGAAATGTTTAGTGTTGGACAGTTTTCAGTATTTTCGAATCTTTAACTCTACTATTATTTTTTCTGGATACTATGATAGGAAGTGGAAGTGATGAAATATCGTTCCTCTAGAGAAAATCCTGGGCATGTCACTGGGTAGCGCACTCGAGTGGGACATCGTGGAAGTCGAAGATGTTAAAACGCCAAATCGGGCAGTTGTTTAACGATGATTTTGGAGTTGCAATGTCCGCTGTCAGGCGTTGATTTACGCAGCCCATTTTTCAATTAACGTAAACAGAAATGTTGATACCAGACGGCGAAAAAGTCCTCGTTTGGTACGTGAATTCCATGTATTCGGGTAAAAAGTGCTCGCTAATAATGAAAGGTAACGGCATTGCGAGCATTGGTGGAACCTGGACGTCGAGCTTCCTGAATCATGCGGTATTACATTTTGGTCACTTTTACATCATTCACACGCACCATGGGCATGGACCACGAGAGCCTGTAGTTTTCGAATCATTCCCAAACCGCATTGTTACAGTGAATCAAGTGATACATTATAGACGTATGCGGATTCGCTCGTAGAAAAACTTATCTACGAGTCCTTCGGGGTCTCGTGAGGAAGGAAAAACATCATTGAAAGCCTAAATCACTAAACAAATGATCATAGTGGGCTGACGCCATGCTATTAGTGGACCAGAATAAAACTCCCTGACCAAACTCAGCTTCTACAGTTTTATTTCGAGAAAAAGTCATCAAGAAACACGAATCTCAACATATAACGCAGTGGCGTAACTACCATACCGCGAAACCCCGCGGTTGCGGGGGGCCCGTTTCTCGGAGGGGGCCCTGGGTCCACAAACCAGAACAAGGATTCAGCCAAATTGGTTGATACATGAATATTTTTTGATTATGCATATGCCACAGAAATAATTTCCATTTCTGCGAATAGTGCAGGCATGTTTTTTTTTCAGTGTAGGTCCAGGGTAATGTGTGAAATCAACGATAAATGCCAATTATTTCAAATGGAAATTTGATTGAAACTAGTGGTGCTTCAAAAAGAAGGAGGAAATGAAAGTTAGGAGATGGAAACTGGAAAGTATAAAATTTCCAATAATATTATGTATAGTATTCATCCGATTTGAAGAAGAATGTCAATTCTCAATTTTCGGAGGATTTTATTTTTCATTTTTTATTTTTCATGTTTCCCTTCTGAATGTTCATCAGATATAATGTTCAACGTGGCAAATAGCCAGGAAAGTAGTTGTTGAAGATTTAGAATGATGTGTGCATATCATGTGCATATACATATTTTTGTCTGAAGGAGAAGGCAAATTCTCAATTTCAGAAGCTTTTTATATTTTTTGTTTTTATATATTTTATTTTCAAACTCTTATCGTGTGTGTTTAATAGATACCTATAATTCAATGTTCGTCGTGGCATTTAGCCAGGAAAGTAGTTGTTTTCTATTGAATAAACTGAAAGAGAGTAGATATTCTCATCACATAGAGAATGCGAATTCTCAATGTATTGCTTCATATAAATATATATCCATTTTTGTATGTTCATAATTTATCTGAGAATATTCCTTTTCAACACTTTTATACCCAATCAGGGGGTTCAAACTTGAACGATGGAAACTTGTGATTTTTATAGACCTTTAATCGCAGATTCGTGATAGAGTCTCAATTCAGAATTTATTTCCACGCCCTGTATGATGAATGTCAATTCATCATACACCCAGAAGCATGGCTATAAGACCTAAATCGATGACCTCTTGGAATACATATTCCATTGAAGTATTAGGTAAAATGAACTATAACTAATGGAAACATTATATATTATGTGCATATACATTATTTTTATCTGAGGGAGAATGCAAATTCTCATCTTCAAATTCTTATCGTGTGTGTTCAATAGATATGATAGAATGATCGTCGTGGTAGATAGCCAGGAGAGTAGTTGCTTTCTGTTAAAGAAACCGAGAGAGATATATAAACATCAATTTTTATTTTTTCATGTTCATAATTTATCTGAGAGTATTCCTTTTTAAAAAGGGAAGGACAGCAAAGTCACACTTATTTGGGTTCCAGGGCATGAAGGAATCACAGGAAATGAGGCAGCTGATCGCCTTGCAAAAAGAGGTGCAGCATCTGCACTTTTTGGTCCTGAGCCTTTTTGTGGGATAAGCAAATGTCACCCAAAGGGAGAACTCGGGAAATGGGAAGAAATTGAAAAGTCCTCCTACTGGAGAGCAACTCCAGGTCAACGACAAGCGAAAAGGTTCATCAACCATTCGTAGAACCGAGCCAAAGAGCTACTCAGCCTCAGCAAACCAGAGCTAAAGCTTATCACAGGATTTCTCACAGGACACGGCCCTCTGAGGTACCACCTCAAAAAGATGGGCCTGGCGGAGACTGACACTTGCCGCTTTTGTAACAATGCGACCCAAACCGCGGAACACATACTTTGCACATGTGAAATATTAGTCCGCCAAAGGCTGAACCACCTAGAACAGGTCTATCTCACCCCTGCTGAGGTGGAAAATTCAACCGTCAGGAAAATTTTAGGCTTCATCAGAAGTCTAGGGTTAGAGGACCAAAACTAGATAAGGGTACTCACAATAGATCTTCTAGGTCGCAGTGATCGAGAGGTCTCCCAGCCTATACGACCCATCTACAATCTACAATCTACATTCCTTTTCAATATGTACATATTATATACATTTTTCTGTCTTCTGTACCCAGTCATTCAATTTCTGAATTCAGCTATGGGGGGGGATACTACAGGGAATTACACGAACGAGAGAATCCTTTCAAATTTGGGAATTGTCGAATCTAAAGGTAGTGATCATTCGGTATCATTACCGCCCATTTTCCATATTTCACCGCACAATTAGAGGTAGAAAGCGGGTCTGTTTAATTTCCAGATGGAAAGCCTGATTGCGCCTCTTCAAACCAGAGCCGGCTTGAGGAAAAATCAGATTTTTTAACGAGATGATAACTTCAATAATGCCACCAAAGCTCAAGCCTCTATCAACAATGTCTGGTACAACCATTCCCATCAGCAATACTTTTTCATGAGAGCCTGGAATTTTTATTTCGTGCGAAAATCTACTTTACACCTCAACAACTTCTCATGATCAACAGAGCACAGATACAGCCTGTTTTCGAATACTGTTCTCACATATGAGGGGCCAGCGTTCAAACATATTGTAATGCTATTAGATCCCATAGAGAGAAGAGCCTGGTGGGTGGTGCCACCCTCACTAATCCTTTGACCTCATCAGAACAACGTAGAAAAATCGGCGACCCTCTTTTACCAGTCAGACGAAATCACGAGCCTATCAGTCAGCACATCTTTCTGTCGCCAACCTTTAAATATGTGTGTACAACTCGTTCGTCTGTAGAGCTGCAAAGCTTCGGAATTCTCTGATAATGAAAGTATTCCCATGAACTCATAACCTCCAAGAGTTCGAAAAAATTACAATACCTACCTCCTCTCCCAATCCTCCTACTTAGATCAGTATAGAGATCCTCTTCCTTGCGCTCCATGAGATAGAAAAAAATAATAAATTTTATTTCGTTTCATGATGTTCTCAGTTTGTTTTAATCGACATAAGTAAAATGATCTGGGAATAAGATCATAAAAAGAGCGAGTAGAAAGTATTTTGAATACTGTCAGTAGCGAGGTCAGTAGGTTCAAGAGGTGAATGTTCATTTCTCAGGATTTTTTGGGACTTCTTTCAAGCATTTCGTAGAAAGAAATATCAATATATTTCAATGTTCCAGATTATTTGGGATTTTCTGAACTCTTCTCTATAAAATAAAAATATCAATATTATCTCAATATACGTGTAGTAAGTACAAATCAGATGATTTGCCCCAAATTGTCACTGCGTTTGAAGAATTTTCCTATCAGAGAGCCTAAAAGAAAAATTCACTAACTTGTCACTTGTCAGTGACAATTTGTATTGGAAAAGGTTTGGAGAAGAGAAATTTAGGTATATAAATAAATATCAACTTTTTACTCATCTTTGGACGTTTCGCGAACGAATCTGCTCCCGTTTTCAATATGAAAAATAGATTTTTTGAGAATTGGTGACGTTGGCAATCAAATAAGTTACAGGATGTTTTCATTAATTTATCTTGAATTTACCATTTTCATTTTCAGATTTCAATAGTGAATAACATGTTCTATCTATATCAACTGAAAAGGAACCATTCTTCTGAACGGAGACAATAGCATTGCTTCCTGTTCAGTTGATATAGATAGAATATGGTATTCTCTATTGAAATCTGAAAATGAGAATGGTGAATTGAAGATTAATTAATGAAAACATCCTGTAACTCATTTGATTGCCAACGACACTAATTGTCACTGAGAACTGAGAAGTGTCAAGAAAAATATGAATTCGCCATTCAAAAATCCATGTTTTATGTTGAAAACGGAAGCAGATTCATTCCCGAAACGTCTAAAGTTAAGTAATTATAGTATATTTTTTCTATATACCTTCATTTCTTTTCTCCAAATCTTTGTGGAATAATTTTTTGGTAGAAAATCAGAGGAGGGGGCAATTACCCCCCTGGTCATCCCCCAGATTGTGCAATTAGTAGAGATTTGCCTGATGATGATTCATTTTTCATTCTCGAAATGTGTGAATTTTGAATGAGAGTGACAATATTTCTCTCTAATAATATTTAAAATTATTCATTTCTAGTATCTTGCTTATCACGTATTATGAATGGTCGTTGTTTCTATTATCTTGATCAGACAATACATTATTATCATCCTCCTTAATCCGGGTCTGCTGCCACCCCCATTTTTGTTATGATGCCTCATTTCGTGCAGCGAAATGCTTGACGAATTCCCTTTTGTCTTCCATGAAAAACCTTTAAATTAGCGGTTTGATAAAGAGGTCTTTTTCGGTCCATTATATTTCCGCAGAGAAAAGAGACATATTGTGCTTAAACTACATTGTGTGCGATTGCCGGAGATTTCCAAGGTACGGAAATAATTCCCTTGTGATAAATTCATGCTTTTCTCTCCATGGAAAGAAGATTATAGCAGGAAACTCTTTCTTAGGAAGATATTCTAGTATGGGTATCAGGAAAAATGTAATTTACACGAATTCATCATCAATATTCACCATATTGAATGACATGATTTCTGATTGATTGATTGATTGATTAATAGCAGAATGATCAGTCAGGGTTCGAACCCCAAAACACTGCAGCCTTTGGGCCTATTGTATTCCTCATCATGCTGTTGACTTAGGTGAACAGGTTCGCTACCTTGATGAGGTTTAGCAGCCTCTTCACCAAATCATTGCCTCTTGAGAGTTTACTGCTCCCAGAAGGTTGTATCTCCAACGCGCTAGTGCTTCGCACTCCAATATTACATGGTTCGCAGTTTCCTCCTCCTCATTGCATAGTCTGCATATGGGTTCGTCTGTATAGATGCCCATTTGATGCATGTTTCCTCAAGGGGCAGTGACCGGTTATTAGTCCCGTCACTTGTCTGATTTGACTTCTGTTTAGGCTCAGGATGTCGTTAGTCACTGTTTTGGACAGTGTTCCAACCATCAGTTTACTGTGTCTTTGTCCTGGGACATTGTTCCAGTATGCCTGATGTCTTTCTTGCATCCACCTTGCCAGCCAGCCGCGTATTGAGGTTTTGGGGATACATGATTTCTTGAATTTTACTGAAGACTCAAGACTCAACAAATCTCATTAATCCAAAAAAACTAAATAAAGTCTGATTGTCGACAGAAACAATATCAGACTTTACTGCTGTTAATTTTTTACTCTGATGACTTTTATATTGACTGAAGAATCCAATAAACTTGCGTGGCATGTCCACTGCCGACAGAAATAATCAATTTTCACAAAATTCTTGGCTATGATCCAATATTGAAGATTCTTTAGTAATTCGTCCAAGGGTACATAAAATACGGGGTACAAAACGACATGAAGTAATATATTTTTGTAAGAAAGGGTTCATTGGCAGATATTGAACTTCAAAGTTTGCCTAAAACTTCTGTGAATCATTGATTAGCCGTTAGTTGTCGAACCCAAGCATTTGATTTCGGAGAAGTAATCAATGACTTTCGTCATGTTGCCAGATGTACAATTTTATTTGAGATATGTGCGTTATGATAAGAGCGCAGATAAAAACAAAGGCAAAACATCTTTTGTGAATTACCTACTGTGTAATTACGTCTCATATGACATCCTTTTTTATTTATTGATCCAATTAATTGAAACTTTTATTTTCGTATTGATAATTTTACATGTTCATCAATTGAAGAGAATTCAAATTCGGACGATGAATAACATCTCAAATGAATCACACTCGTACCTTTATACATAGCTCTGTAATTGACGAAACATCGAGTTCCTTGACAATAAACAAAATCATATTTTCCGTATTTTTCTTTCAAAGAAATGGACGGAAACAATCTAAAATCAACATCAAGAAGTTTAGTGGAAATTTATGTCATAGGGCTACCTTCTATTGACTTCTCTACCAGCCTTACTATTTACTTTTACAATTATAACCAATCGAAGAAATTCAATTCCGAGAATCTATTCAAATATACAGGGAACGCAAAAAGGCATGATCAAGAAAATATCCTATAATGCCGATATTGGAACATTCATCTCACGTAATGACATATCTGATAAAAATGTGAATTTGAGATACTTCGTCAAATGACTTATATGCTTGTACTCTATGATCTGACAGAGTGGCGTATCTCAACAAGCAATGGTTTTCCTGTTATTGAATATCGTATACTCAGCCTATCTCAAATGGACCACAAAATCTCACGATATGGCCTAACTATGGGAGTTACGTCAGTACGTGAGATATATTTTTATTATTGTAAAGTATTGTACATTGAATGAATTTCTGTTTTATCAATGAAAATGATTATTTGGATCTGACATTAGAATTCACTTCATATTCGTGGACGTATCTAAGGCCACATTGACAAACACGTCATCACGTAGTGGACGTATCTCACAAACATTTTTTTTATCCGTTTTTGAAGATGTTTTTCGAAATTTCACCATATCATAACAACCATAGTTCTAGCTCTTCCACTAATGAATAAAAACAATGACCATTCGCGAACAAATCTCTGAGTTATAAGCGAATTGAGATGTTGAACATCTTTGAATTGCTCTCCTGTAAAATTAAGCTAAGCAAAAATTCGCTGTTTTTTCAATATATCTATATTTTTTTTTGCGAAACACTGTCACTGATAAGCTATTGGCCTTTTCTTTTAGGCTTCCTGTTAGAAAAATTTGTTGAACGCAGTGACATTTAGGGGGAAATCATCTGATTTGTCCTACTATACCCATATATTGAAATAATACTCATATTTTCATTTTGTAGAAACGAGGAGAGAAAATCCCAGATAATCAAGTAAAATGAATCCGTTTTCCTCTCCAATGAAATACTGTTTCCATCATTTTATATCGATGAACTATACGAAGCAATCAAATTACGAATAAAACGAAGAAAGGTTCATGAATTTTTGCGTTCACTGTATAATTTCAGACTGGAGGTACCTCTAGGTGAAGACGCTAAATTTAAATGTCAATAAAACAGACATAAATGAAGCGGAACATGCACACTCCGTTTTTAGAACGGTACACGACTTCCTGTACGTTCAAGAACTCGAATAAATTCTATCCAGACTGTCGCATCGCCGTTTTATTTATCTCCTGTTAAATAGTTTTGTTGAAGAGGAAATTATCGTTCGAGAAGAGTAAATAAACATTTTTTTGTCGGTCGTTTCTTCAAATGGAAAACGTCTTTGATCAGCATAAAAAGGCATAATGCAGTCTGCGATATTATGAATTATTTACGATTAGTGAATGAATCAAGGCGTTGTTTGGTCGAAAACCTAATTTTTTTAGAGGTAGCGATAGTGGCCAAAAATTGACTATCGAGACAGAGATGTATAGAAAATTAACTGGTGAGCTCACTCTTCAATTGTTTCGTCAGACTAACTCTCGATATGGAACAATTGCAAGCGAGTTTTGGACGTGGGGTTCAGGTATTTGACGATAGAGGCGCCATAATCAGAAAATCGTTCGAAACCTTGGTTCTGTGAGGAATGAATCTATTTCCATCATTGTTCTGACATATTGACGTTTCGATCCTTTGATCAGAAATCAGTTCGCTGCTCTCTAATATTTATCGGTCGGTAATATGTTTCCTGTAAATATGGATTGTAACCAGGATGAGCTTAGCGAGATTTACCCACGTCAAGTATGTTTATCGAAGGTTTATCAGAGTAGGCGCCATCGAGAAACTTGCAAACGACCCTCAATAGGGAGTAAGCGCACCAGTTAAATTTCTATACATCTCTATCGAGACTATCGATAAACTATCGATAGTTCTGAGTTATAGAAAACCTCGACTATGTGATTGAATTTTAATAAAAAATTAAAATTTCAACAGTACATACAGGTATAGGTAGGTATCCGTGGAACTTGAAACTATATATAAAAACTTCAAAAACAAAATGAGAATTCTTACCTTAACTCCTTAACCTATTTATATCTAATGCACGCGGTCAGTTTGATATCCAATGTCCAATACAATAGAGGTAATTGCAGTAATAGTAATACGTCTCAGCGTATATTACTTCAAGTATTACATGACAATACGTATAATTTCAATTATTTTGTCCTATTTCTTAATTTCATCAGATCAAATTCAACCAGGGAAAATAGACCATAACCAATCGTCTTCTTCTTCTTCATCATTCTCGATGCTCTCGATTAATGAAACCATGCATATATTTTCTTCTTCTGATTTTTTGTAGATTATTACTTTTCTAGCTTCTTGCTATGTTAATTTTACCGACAGGCTACTTGATGGCCACACTCGTCAGTGTTTTAAAACTATCGACACTATTGATAAACTATCGATAACATCGCTACTTATAAATTTTTTTTCAGAACATTTGTTACAAAGGGGTCATCCTCGGTTTTTCGTGATTATCTAGGTTTCTATATAGCTCCAATGATGTTAGCATCTCTCATAAAAATTTTGGAAATTGAAATTTGGGAAAAATTTCATTCCATGAATTTTTTCATGCGCTCAACCGTTTTTTAGATAGTGGGCGGAGAAAATCAGGGCTCAGTCATACTTACATAGGTACTGACTAAGATCATCTCTGTGAATCTCGGTGAATGATACCCTGTATAGAGTTATCAAATCATTGAGATATCATTAAAATTTCATCATTTGTATTATTTACCAATAAAAGTACTGTGTTCACTTTTCTATACATCTATATAAGCAATGCTAAGTCCAAAAGGATAATAAATTTATTCTCAAATATCCTTTATTCTGTTCCTAGAATTCTGCTAGACTTTGTGATACTGTTCCTAACTACATTATGCATGAAACATTACTTTTTCATTAGTGAAAAGTGAGAACAGATGGTTTTATCCAAAATGTCACTGCGCTTATAATTTCCCAATCAGAAAACCTATAGTCAACCAATAGTCAAAGACCCGAAGTAAAGTCAACCTCCACCCTGTTGAGAAGATCTTAAATAAGTATAGTAGCAGAAGGAATACAAAGATAAAAAATATTTCTTAGATCAAACAAATCCATTTTCTTGTAATCAAATTGATATAATAATAGTTTATTCGCAAAGTCATACAGGAAAACAACATTAAAAAATACACTTCAACTAGGTACTTGTGTGGAATGAACCCAAGAGCTTCCATGAAGTTTTCTTGTCATGGGAGTAATTGATTGAAATGTTGTTTTCCTTGAGTTTTGTCATTTGATGAAATATTTAAGTTGGTTTTTGAATGCAGCTGGAAGATTTCAAAACTACCCCACAAAAATAACTAATTATTAGAAAAAGTTGCCCATTTAACACAGATTCCGAAATAACATATGGAGTAATTCACAACAGCCTTTTTTTCTCGAATGGGTCGCATTTTTCAGAAATATCTAATAACTTTTGAGCCATCAACAATTTGTTAACCATACATATGCCTACCACCCCACTTCTTTTGATCCATGACTTATAGGACACCCTTATGAAAATAATGAAAAAGTTTTGCGCTTGAGTGATATATGCACGAAATTGGTAAGTTTGAAACTAGTGTGAATACTCAAAGGTTGGAATTAGTAGTATTGGTATAGGTACGCTCGAAGTCTGCTTTGCTTCATCTTCAAAATGCAGAAGCGATACTATACGTCGAGCTATCTCCCAAAGTTCATATCGTTTGATGACCTACATTGAGAGTTCATTTCCTGAAGCTGCACTTCAGTTGAAACGAACTGTCGACCGAAGTAATTCGCAAACACATCGCTCAGAAAATTAGCTAACAGCTCTGCTCAGCTGAGAAACGGTTATGAGTGTATGAATATCGCAAACAGTGTGGCTCACTTCGAAGACAAATTCAAATTTTTACTCCATATACTATGATTTATTGTGTAAGAAGCGATAATACGGTACCTACCTGAATTAAGCCTAAATCCAGTTCCAATATTGTTGATAATGGTATTAGTTGTCAATTTTCATTTTTCATTGATGAAGCATATTTGTACACCTAATTAATATGTCTGTACCATATTAGATTCCAAATACCCTAATCATTATCCACGGTAAAGCTTACGTTACCCTTCCAGCTCAACAAAAACAATTTGTCATAAGCAGTTGTTCTCGAACCTTCAGAATGATCGGTCAATTACAATATTCATATGGTTCTACAATTGGCACTATAGTGCTCGCGGCTCTGCTCCAACAACAATTAAACATCCTCACGAAAAAGACATATTGAAAAGGGCGTACAGTTATTCCTAACGCCAAAAGTCTGAATGGCAATAAACAATAGTGAGAAGTTAAATTAATGATTGCGCGATGATTTCAATATATTGATTGAACGCTATTTCATCAAATTATATTCAAGATAAGTTTAAAACTTCCTCAATTTCAACAATAGTTCGAGTATTTTGAGCCTAGGTATAAATATTTTCTTGTGACATATGACTCGATCTCTTTCGGGGAATATTCGTGTGAATTCGTTATCGTCGGGAAAGGTGATGGATCTAGAATAACTCATTTCATTAGGTTCATACAGTAATCAAACTGTGAAAAGCTCGAGAGCAGTTAGTCCGCTTTCTGTTTCAACCTATTGGCGCTTTTCTAAAATTTAACACAAAAGGATATGATGAAAATATCAATTCATTATTGTCCACATCAGGAATGTCAATTATGAAATAAGAGAGTTGGTTTCGAAAACTTTAAATGCGCATGACTCAATATTTTCTTTACCCTATTTTCCAGTTTGTTCCGTTCAATTTTCATAAGTGTGCGGTTTGATAATTATCCAAACTTTATGATTCAGCTAACAGTATTTACAATAAGTTTCAACTACTGTTCAGGTCTTCCGCAACCAGTTGGGAGTGACTTATATCAACATTAAAGCACCTAACAGCCAACTGCCAACTATGTGATCTTGATTAAATATTTACTCATTTCCTTTCCTATGTGGTTTTTGATGTGCTCATAGAACTCTTGTATACTCAGGTGATTCTGTTACATTCAGGCGCAAATACCATGTATAATCTACCATACGGTTTAATCCCTCAATAACCAAGAAGTTTTGGCATTGATATAGGAGTATCATAATTCTGAAGGGATAATTACGAAAGAAGATATATCAATTTCAACAAGAACATAAACTATTCATACAAAGAATTCACTGAAATAACATTTTCACTCGAATGAGGAAGATATTTGAAAAAGAAAAACATTTTTAAACTCTATAAGGAGTTGAGCAACTCGAATACTTGAGAACACTGATACTGATATAACGTCGAAAATCTATACAGTTCTTTCGTTAAGTACTGAATATTTTCATTTTTAGCCATACTATATTCATTTCTGAGGAATCTCCTGAAACAACACCCTATATATTACTCAATTTTTGAAATTTTCATGGAAAACTGAGAATTTAAATTTGTATTGCACATAGGGTTTGTATACAGTGTGTTCGCCTAATGCAGTAAAGTACCTATAATGGATACATTCATTTTTATCCATGCTATCAATTTCTGAGAAATCTCCTGAAACAGATCGATTTTTATTTTCAATTTGCCACATTTATGAGGTGAAATCGAATATACAGAGTGATTAGCGTTTGAGTTATGAGGTCCGCGACAATATTTTCAAATCGAATGCTCCATATTTATATTATTCTATTTTTGAAATCTCTATGAGATTAGATTAGATTAGATTTATTTCCCAATAAGATGATACAATTTTCTTCTTAATACTAATGATAATGATAGTTATAAATTCACATAAAATATGTATATCTTGCCTTAGGCGTAGGGAAACAGCTGACTGGTGTATTACAAAGATTTGATTTTAAAATTGAAGTTGTGTTGGTGACAGACGAAAGTTAGGTGCAGAGTCGGTGAAAGCTTGATATGAGTTTTATTTTCTAAATATAATTTTTTTTTTTATAGGAAAGTTGTTGCAAAGAATTCATTGAGATCATAAAATACATATTGACGTAAGAGTAGTTTGAGGTTAGTTTGAAATTGTTTCTTACCAGCAAATGCCTTTAAATATTCAGGGAGATGATTGTATATGTTTATGCCAGTGTACAGAGGTCCCCTACGTGTTCGATTATATCTGTAGGCAGGTAAAATGAAGGACTGATCTCTTGTTGAATATGTGTGTCTATCCGATGACCTTGTGAGTTCACTACGATTTTTATGTATTAGTATTGAGATTTTAAAAATGTATAAATTCACCAATGTAAAAATGCCGGAATTTTTGAAATATTCTTTACAAGATTCCCTATACTGAAGTCCGAAGAGGGTACGAATAGCTCGTTTTTGTATCATTAAAGTGGTTTTGGACAAAACAGCAGTTCCCCATAGTTCGATCCCATATTGTAGGTGACTCTGGAAATATGAAAAGTATACTGATTTAGCAGTTTCTATATTTGTATTTTGTTTAATTATTCGAATGGCGAATATAGCTTTACTCAATTTAACATTTAATTGATTGATATGTGACGACCAGCTAAGGTCACTGTCAATTAAGATACCCAGAAAAGTTGTTGAATCTGTCGAAATAATAGTTTTATTATTTATCGTAATACTAGGATTATCTATATTTCGATAGAGATTGAACAAAATACTGTGTGTTTTGTTAAGATTGAGTGCCATTTTGTTCGCTAGAAACCAATCTGATATACCATCCATTACATTCTGTGAAAGTGATATAAGTGATGGAAATTCCTTGTCTTGAACAACAATGCTGGTATCATCGGCAAACAGCTTGAAAGAAACTGAGGGAAAGCTACTAACTATATCATTCATATACACCAAAAACAACGTTGGCCCGAGTATTGATCCTTGTGGTACACCATTTTGAACTTCTGCAGAGTCGGAAAAAACATTTTCTATCATATTGTGATCTTCATGTTCGATTTTCACGATCAATGACCTTTGATTCAAATAACTTTCGAACCATTTATTGGGTATACCCCTAATACCATAATACTGTAATTTTTTCACCAATATACGATGGCTGACGCAGTCAAAGGCCTTGGAAAGATCGCAAAATATTCCCAAAGGGTGTTGATGGTGTTCTAGTGCACTATTTATGTGTTCTAACAAGGAATATGCTGCGTCAGTAGTATTCGTATTCTCTCGGAAACCGTACTGTGAATCAGTTAATATATTATTTTGATCTAGGTAATATTTGAGTTGTCGATTCACGATCCATTCTAATAATTTGGAAAAACTTGGTAACAAGGAAATACCACGGTAGTTATTTATATCCGTTTCATCACCTTTCTTGTGTAATGGTATAACAATAGATTTTTTGAATATATTAGGAAACTCACCAGTAGAAAGAGACCTGTTGAATAAAAAAGTTAATGGAGATTTGAGGAGATCAGCATTTTTTTTAATCAGAGTCATTGGAATATGATCAAAACCCGTCGATGTCTTTGGTTTTACTGCCGCAATGCAGTCTGTTACGTCTGCTTCAGTAACAGGTAAAAAATAAAACGAGTTGATAAAATTGAGGTTCATATTTTCGATATATTCATCGCTTGATTTCTCACTATCCGTATTTGGTATGGTGGATTGTACAATTCTGGAGAAAAAATCTTTGAACTGTTGAGCGACTTCGGTTGGGTCGTTCACAGTGATGTCCCCTACTTTAATTGATATATTATTAATCGTGTTTGATTTGTTTGTTCCGTTGAAATGATTGACTAATTCCCAGGTAGTCTTTCCTTTATTGTATGAAGAATTAATCGTGTTATTGAAATAGCTCTGTTTAGCCAATTCGATGGTTTTTTTTAAGATTTGCTGATACGAGTTTATGTAATTAAGAATGAATGGGTTATTTGTATGTTTTTTCAAAATCATCAGAAACCGTTTGTTCTTGCACGAATTCTTTATGCCTATTGTAATCCAGCCTTTGAACTTGTGTTCTTTTTTTAACGTCAATTTTGTCAAGGGAAATGCTTCATAGAAAAGATGATTAAATTGCGCGTAAAATATTTCGAATGCTTCAGGTAGATTTGTAGTTTCGTAGAGCTGGGTCCAAGACCCAGCTGGATTCAAAAATATTTCACATACAGGGTTTTTATAGAGTGTGTCCGTTAATATAAGCACTTTCTTGTAAAAGAAGATAAATTCATAAAAAATTAGAGGAACAATTTTTGGAAAAAACACAGATTTTTCAATACATACAAAATAAGTCGTGTAGAAGAAATAACGACATCGGTATTTCTTTAATGGCAAACCCATTTCACGATAGCTCCGAATATAACGGACGCATTGTATACATACCCTATGTGTAATATATCTTTGAATTCAGCCTTCCGTGAATTGAAAAAAAAAATCAATAATATATAGGGTAACAGGAATCCTGAACAATTCAAGCACAACTCGGCAATTCGAAAAGAAACAGTTGCAACAGTATTCGTCTACACGAATCGTTGCCTAGATTTCGGGAGGACGTGATTCAAAGTTCTGCGTGGCCAAATGTATAGCCACCAAAATAGTTGATTTTCTCTTGTTATCTACCATTTTCGTTCATTTTATGAAGTAATGTGGTAATGACTTCGACTTTCTTCCTCTTTCGTAACCATTGCATTGCACTTTGAGTACTTGGCGTTTTCCTAGTTGAAAATACGCCAGTCGGGCAAGCAGCCACTCTTATTTCATCTGAAATGCAATGAATTGCTGAAATGTGATCTTGTTTCGGAGTGTTTCTTTCCTTGCCAGGTGGCGTTCGCGTGACGTCGAACGCCTCGTGGTGTATTAAATGCTGAGATGCGTTTACGGTTTACGTTGGTTCGGGTTCGCACACGATAGCAGTGAAGAATGCTGTCTGGGGGTCAACCCTGTACTGATGATAGCCAAAAGCTAGAAACCGGTCTGCAGGTGGTTCAAGCTATCAATAGAGTCTAGCCATAGCACCATAGCGAGGTAATATTGCGCCACGCTCGCTGCTCGATGGGCGCGAGAAACTGAAAATTTCCGGCCGATCCTGAGAAGAAACATAATTGAAATAGCGAATCACTATCGGCCTAACCAATAAATGCCTTCATAGTATAATTACTTTGAAAAATTTTCGTTAAAAAGATTAGCTGAAGTAGGGATCGAACCCCGGTCTTTTCGTTCGTAGGAAGTATTGAAGTTGTATATTGTCTTCCACATTTTTGTTAACAACACATAGTACATACATACATACATCCACATTGTATATTAAGAGCAAGACAGAGGTGGCTGGTGTTGCAAAGTGTTCGTCGCAGAAGCCTATATCTCCTAGGGCTAAGCCCTTTATATAGGTAATTTCACTGAGGTTACCCAATGGGTGGGGGAGTAGTTCAGACGTTATCAGTGGTGGGTGTTGTGTGTTGTGGAATGAAATTAAAATTTAGAAAACAAAAACCTCCTTCTAGGGAACACTACTCTAATGCCCACCAGACCACCACGCTTCTGGCAAAACAAACTACAAAACCATTTTATACGCTCTTGACTTGCCACCGTGGCAATATTCCCTGTATAGTGGTGCTATGGCTAGGCTGTAATCATGCGTTCCAGAACAATTTAAGCACAATTCAGCATTTGAGGAGGAAACATTTGTAAACCGTTGCATAGATATCGAGAGGATGTGATTCTAAGTTTTGCGTGGCATATAATAGCCATGAAAGTAGTTGTTTCCTCTCGTTATCTACCATTTCCGTTCATTTCATGGACTATTGTGATGACTTCGAGTTTTTTTGAAATAAAAAAAGTTTACTGTTTTGTCTCAAGACAGACCTGGTTTTTGATCCCGAATTTCATTAAGTTTTGAGGGTAATATAAGTGGAATATTCCTTATAAGTATGGATAGATTATTCTAAGTGATTAAAAAATTATGACCAGATGAAATTTTTTCGAAATCGAGATAACGCGCTGATGTATCTCAGGATTTGGATTGGATTTGGAACCATCAAAGTGTCCTCAATCTACTGGTATCGTATGTACAGGGTGGGCAAAATTGGGCGTTTTCGCCGTCTATCTCAATAACTAGAGGAGTTATCGAAAAACCGATATACATGTTCCGGGTTCGATTTTGGAGAAACCTCGAATGGCACAATCAAAATTTCGATATGTTTATTCGTTTTAGAGATACAGGGAGAAATTGAAAATTTGCCGATTTCGATTTCATTTTCTGACTACTTTACGGTGAGAGGTATCAAAAAATTTCAAACGTATATTCATACAGTATGATGCGAGGAATCCATTGGCATCATCAGAAATTTTATACATGGTGACGTTGAAAAGATACGGCAGCCAATTATGTTTTTTCTAATGGAACACCCCGTATATTTTGGCACAGTTGAATAGTCCCAGGCGTTCTCATTACAAATATATATATAACCCAACCTTTTCCTTCCACAATTTCAGATATATTCGCAAAAATATATTCAGTGTGTCACATTTCTTATGGTTACACCCCCGTATCTTCTGTAAAAATAATTGAGGTAGGATTCAAAAATTCGCAACTGTCAGAAAGATACAAATGATACACTCATAGAGTCATGGACCAAGTGGGATCATCTCCAATGATAACACTGCTCGCCAGCAGCTATGGGATCATCGATATTTCTGGATAATGCTATCAACAGGCAGAATCGAGGTTGCAAATGACACTCTGTATATATTCACCAAAAGTGGAAAATGAATATCATAGGGAATGTTATTTCCAGACAAATGGATATTTGGTGAGAAATAAAATGGGAAATTATTCGATTTGATATCATTGTTATCAAGACATTTGAGATACAGAAATAAGACCATTAATTCACTCAATTAGGAAATCAGTAGGTTGCGTTGAAAAATATAGCCTTATAGAAGATGTCCAAATTCCAGATACAGAAGATACGGGGGTGTAACCATAAGAAATGTGACACACTGAATATATTTTTGCGAATATATCTGAAATTGTGGAAGTAAAAGGTAGGGTTATATATATATATATATATATTTGTGATGAGAACGCCTGGGACTATTCAACTGTGCCAAAATATACGGGGTGTTCCATTAGAAAAAACCGTATCTTTTCAACGTCACCCTGTATAAAATTTCTGATGATGCCAATGGATTCCACGCATCATACTGTATAAATATACGTTTGAAATTTTATGATACCTCAGACCGTAAAGTAGTCAGAAAATAAAATCGAAATCGGCAAATTTTCAATTTCCCCCTGTATCTCTAAAACGAATGAAGATATCTAAATTTTGATTGTGCCATTCGAGGTTTCTCCAAAATCGAACCCGGAACATATATATCGGTTTTTCGATAACTCCTCTAGTTATTGAGATAGACGGTGAAAACGCCCAATTTTGCCCACCCTGTACATACATTCAAATCTGAAACACCCCGCATCACTACTAACGAATACAGAAGTAGTAATCTTTTTTATAGAATATATCCTAATCTCACAATAAATATAATACATAATGATAATTCAGAGTTTCACACAGTGCCAGAAATATTGATAAAATTCAAATCTGAATGTAAATAACACAAGTGACTAACAGTAGTCAAAAAATAAAAATAAAGACGACAAAAAGGTAGAAACGAACATAAATGACCATAATGAGATATATAAAAAAATATTAATATAATGAAATACACACATATTTTCGACCAACTAACGCTCTAGATATTCCAACAATATACTCTAGAACCCTTTCACAGTAGTTTCCTCTTCAATGGCATTTGGTGAATGATTAAATTCCCGTAGTCCATTGAAAAATAAATTTCTCATGCCACCACCAGTATGAGTTCTATATAAATGAAAATATGCATTTGACCTTGTCTGGTGTTCATGAATTTTGTTATTGAAAACATGAAATTCGAAATGACGTTGAATTATGAAATTATATGTCAATATTCTGGAATCAAGAGTCAAATTATTTGCTATACACTCGGAAAAAAATGTTTTCTGGATTTTTTTTATTTGTTTTATAATACACTCAGCATGACTATTCGAACTCAGAGTGTTGTCTACAATAACTTTATTTCAGTCACATATTCCAAGGTGGTGCTATCAATCTCTACCTACATTCATGAAAAATCAACATAACAAGCACGTGTCACGATTTCATCAAATCTGCCGATGCAAATTCGCAAAATCCAATAAGCTCGGTTCCTCAGCCATGAGTGCCTGAGAATTGAATTTTCAAGCACCAATAAAGACCTACAGCAGTTCTATCTTTCGCTCGTCAACCGTCTGCCCCAATATACCATGCTCGTGATAAGATTGATAAGTATTCCTGGCTCATTATCTCGGCCGCAAACGCATTTTACAACCAGTCATTTCGCGAAGATACCCATCTCGGCCATCTCGATGTCGAACTACTGCCAGGCAATGTCTTTTTCTTATCGGGACGAATGGAAGGACTTCGGCATATAAATTTCAGAAGGCGCACAACATTTCCGCTTCACAATCCCATCAGCCGTGAAGAATTGATTGAACTGTATAAGTATGTACCGGGTGTACCACTAAGGAAGGACGCCGGCTGTATCTCGGAAACTATTTGCCGCACAGGTTTCGAAAAAAAATATGAATGATAGAAGTGGCCAAGAGAAATCTCTGGAAATTATTTTCAAGTTTCCAGGACAGCCCCTAGAGGGTGTAATTGCATTGACCAGTTTAATAAACGGGATTTTATGAATTTGATATATCAAGACACAAAAACACTTTTCATCATTTCGATCGAAAAAATTGCGTAAGCTCTTTAAATGAAAGAGGGAGGGAAGGATGTATAGTTCTTTGAACAAACTCCCATTACTACAGTTTGGTGTAACGGAATTCAACGATCTTGGTCTCATTATGAAGGGTTTTTTTGGTTCTCCCAGATAAATCACGAATCAAGTCGATTTAAATCCTGTGGTGGCCGCTAGATGGCATCGTTTGAAAAATCAGACAATTTTCCATTTTTTCGAAAATTCAAAATGAAACCATATATTCATTCTAGAAGAAAAATGGTGAAAACCGCAAATTGATGCCTCTTGAGGAACCGGTGAAATACTCGAAATAATATTATGAAAATATTCCCAACAGGAATCTAACTTCAATAATCGTCATCAGAAATATCCTGTATCTATGAAATTACGATTTCAATAATTCATTTATTTTGGTTTCACAAACTGCTGTTATATCTCACAATAGTGAAGGAGACTCTTAGTAATGACTAATAGCTAATTGAAATGTAAGTAGTGAGTATAGGCTCAGGAATGAGAAAAGGCAAGTTGGCTTTGAATGAAAGAAACGTCGAATATAATTGAAGTTCCATTGAAAATTTTCACTGTGGATTGCTCATTTGTCAAAATGTCGATAACGAATGAGGAGGCATTTGACATGCTAACAGTTTAAATTTTATCCGGTTCTTCAAGAGGTATCAACTCGCGGTTTTCACCATTTTTCTTCTCGTTCACTTCACGATCGACTTGATTCGTGATTTATCGGAAAGATCTGAAGAAACTGCTATTCATCCTTGCCCCCCTCTTTTATTTGGAGAGCTAGCTCAATTTTTTTTATCGAAATGATTGAAAATGAACATGAAATAAGTGTTTCTGATATGTCTTGATATATAAAATTTTCATAAAAACCCGTTTTTTAAGTTGGCCAATGCAATTATGCCCTCTAGCGGCTGTCCTGGAAACTTGAAAATTATTTCCAGAGATTTTTCTTGACCACTTTTATCATGAATATTTTTTTCCGAAACCTGTGCGGCAAATAGTTTCCGAGATACAGCCGGCGTCCTTTTTTAGTGGTACACCCGGTACTTCGCGTATCGTTTTACTTCGCGCATTGCTTCGCACACACATAGTGTCGTGGTAACGTAGGAAACTGAAAAAAAGTGTCACTTCGCAATTTGTTATCAAGGCGCAAACCTTGTCATTTTTTGAAGTTTGTAGAAAAAAAAATATTTGAAATTGTGATCATAATAACGGATCAAGTGCTAGTATTCAAGTACTGCACGCCTCTGGAATAGCAGTTTCAAATGCGTTCCGACATACTTTAGGATCATCTCCGTATTCACGCGTTAACCCATTGCGTTCGAAAACGACTTTCTGACTTCCCCTTTCGTTGATGAAGATTTTCAGGCAAACGGTTTGATGTATGAAAAAATGCAAGAGACCTTATTTTCACATTCTTTATGGCCCAGAAGATCGTGCTATTCAAAGTTGAAGCATCTCTTTCCAAGCATAAAATTTCGGAAAATAAAAGTGAGACCCCCCTCCAACGCTCCCAATACTGGGTAATGAAGTGCTCGGAGGGGTGCATTTTCGGACACATGTTTATGTTAAGAAATAATTATTGTTTTCCATATCAGATCAATCCAATTCCACATAGGGATTTTTATAACATATTATAATCAATTTATATTCTTCAATAGTCCTCATTTCCACAATAAATAGTTCAATTCGATGGATGATTTTGATCAAACATACCTGATACTGCAACAAACAAGCTTGAACTTTCATATTCATAGTGTGAGAAAATAGTATATTGTGCAACAAGTGGGGAAAGTTATACTACACTTTTTCTACAACTGCACTTATCCAAAGATCCGAGTAATATAACTTATTGGTATTCATTTTATGATGTGGCACTATGCCATATTGAATATTGTGACCAAAGAGTAGACGCCTTTCCTAGTTCCTCAGAGTATTTCAAAAAAATACACTTTCCGAAAGAGATTCTATTTCTGTATTTTTCTTAGATTCCATAAATTTTTCGTATATGCCAATATTACTTTTTTCTTGAAATGTCCGGAAACAAATCCAATTTTCGCAGCTTTTTCCATTATCTCTGACTCTGGCGGTGTATTTATCAAAATCGTCACATCTCGGTATATACATCATATCATTTATTATGAATTGTTGGAATAATATTCGATGGAAACTACGATTTCTATCAAAAGCACTAATGAGAACTACCCTGAAGAATTTGAAAAACTTCTTCTGACAGTTGTGACAACTGTTCAAATATGAACACCAGCCATCAATTAAGTTTTGGTCGATTTTTGTTGATTTTTGATGGAAATGTATGTGGTGTTGGCGAAGTGCCGTGAGAAAAAATATTGCCCACAAGATGAACAATATATGGTTTGGAAACTAAGTGAGCTATGAGAAATGCGCTACCTTCCATAGCAGTAGTAGAAAAACAAAATTCCCGCACTAGTGTGGGAAGGGAACTGTTGCGGAAAATGTACATGTACCAGGTGTACATAGATATCGTGAATTAAAAATGTAATGTATGCATATTATTACACGATCAAATAGAGGAACTAAATCTCACCAGACCAAAACTGCAACATGATAGCTTTCCGCTAACGGAAGATATTGATGATCAAAGTTGGAAAAATGATTGATTACAGCCGTTCTTAGTTGTTCACCCTGTACATGTAGGGATTCCCACACTGCCTTGAAGGAAATGGTCTTTCGTGGTGTCCATAAAGGATTTTGACCATGCACCTCCGGAAAAAAATCACCTCATTCCTGCATGAATGCTGGACTTCGTTTGGGATGGAGAATACCTTTGAGCGCTACTTGACTATCCGAGGAGATGTAAACATTGATTCAAAATTGCTTTTACAACTTGAAACTATTTGATTACTTTCTGTCCAGTGTTATTTAAGTTTTCATTGCAATTTAATTGATATTATTTGTCCTGTGTAATCAACTGATCATTGGTTCCTGTCCAATTATGTGAAACTATTAGTGCTATACTTCAGCTATTTACTTATACTTGTATAATTGTTTAAGATTCCATTCATGATCTAGTATTCTAGTATTCCTCATTACCTGTTCTGACTCGTCCAATGTATTATTTATAGCTTTGTATTATTTAGAATTCAGTATTCCAGTATTTTTTAATACCTGTATTGACTCGTCCATTTTATTGTATATACCTACCTATAGTAAGAAGTAGAGTTCCTAAATGTACTTGACACTGCTGTTCGTATACGAAGATGATCTGAATAATTCTTGGTTGAACAGGAATGTGAAATCAGTTTGAGTCAGTCAATTCAGGAAGTTGCTGCTATTCCATCATCAGATTATCGACCATGATCTCCATGGTGGCTTTTGTAATCTCTGCTCCATCATTCCATCACAAGCAATAACCAGAGTCTAAATTGGAGTAAGGTTCTTTTCGATACTCGCTCACAGTTTATAAATTGTGGGTTCGGCTCTTTCTCTCAATACGATCCTATTCTTCAACTTCCTATCAAGAAATTTGAATACCTCGCAAATTTTGTGGCCTGAACCTATATTCCATGCCGGCTGCATCATATTCTGTTTCCATTTTTGTAGAATTACGTAATCCGATGCCGATGGAAATTCGAGTAGAGTGAATTGATTTCCCGTGTTCTCACAGTTGGAAACTGCACAAAATTGCATCTTTCTCCTAATTCTCTCAATCTGCCAATCCTTTGAAATTTATGTTATGTACGTCCGTGTACTGTCAGTTCCCGCTTTTTCCATCAATGTATTTGTGGTTGTGTCTGATTGTCAGTGCTTGTCATAGTGTCCGTACTCTGGCTATATTCCGAATCTAACTGACAGTACTGAATCTGCTGATTTTTCATTCCGAAATCAAAAAAATTACTGAATGTGACAGATGCTCGTGAGCAGATATACTATTCATTCCTAATATTTCGACTCAACATTCTGCTGAAATTGCTGAACATCAAAAGGTAGTGTGACTTCAGTAAACTGTCGTTATTTTAGAGGGGGAGAGAATGTAACACTTATTTCCGCTGTTAATTATATTATTCTCAATATCAGAAAATACCCGTTATTGAAATAATAAGACTGAGACTAATATGTAGTATGACTATGAAGTGGAAGAGGTAACGAAAGAAGAAGCAGCATTGGTTGATTAAATATCTAAATAAACCTGAAATGTCTCCTAGATTCATCATCATTAATGCCATATTACATAAATGTCCAAGTAGGTATTCTTCATCACTCGAGCTAGAATCGTCATCGTCAACAATCTACGAAACTATGAAGGCTACAAGAACCGATTGCTCTTCTATGTTGAATATTAAATCTTCAAAATGCATGTCAACTAGGAGGCTGAATAATTGACTAGTTCAGATAAACGAGAAACTACAGACTGACAAATTTCATCAGCTGATCAACTGCTGCTGACTACTGATGAAAACCATGAAAACGTGTTCCGAATTACAGCACTGTATTTTCGATTTTATATTTCGGAACACAGATTTTCAGCAGAGTAAGTGGATCTACTGACAGTACTGACCAGTTGAATTCGGAATATAGCCTCTGATATACAAAAAACGTCAAAAGCAGCAGTGTCAAGTACATTTAGGAACTCTAGTAAGAAGGACTTTAATAAAATTCAATACAATACAATACAAATCTTCTGCTCCGGTCCTCTTTCAGCTCTTGCCTCTCTTCTACGGCCAGACTTCCGGGGTGTTGGACGCCTATTGTATAGAACTGGGATATATTAGAAGGGCTTGTAATGTTACTTGACACATTTATTGAAAACTAATTATCGTATGTCATGAACTATTGCCATATATATCGAATAGTCTAGGATACTGGGTGATTCTAATATCTGAAGATACGACAATGCCGTAACATTTTTGTTGGACAGATAACTTTTCGTGTTTCGAAGAAGACTTAGGGATTATATATTTTTCGGACATGAAAGCTCCTAGATATTATAGCTCCCTAAGACAAATTTTATCACAGCAAATGTTACTAGCCATCTTCGCAGCTATAAATGCCTGATTTTATTGATGCGGGAAGCTTTAGTGTCGATTTGATAACAGGGTTTTCTTTGGTGTTTTCATCTTGGCTTCGAGGATTCTTATATGTAGTGTGTCGTCACATTTGATAGAGAATGTGATATTCCTAGAACTGTACGATACCAAAATATGTTTCAGAATTCATGTAACAAAAGCCTAGGATCCTATCATGAAAATATAAAATAATGTCTCATTCGAACGAACATGATGTCTATAAATGGTTCGTTGACAAGATATAAGGTGCTAAATTTTTGTGCGCAAAAAAGAACTTACAGTAAATATTTTTTACTTTCATTGTTTTTTCAGATGAACCAACAAACATACCTTTTTGGTCCTTCGACTTTTTATCGTATTTTTTTCCTTAAAAATAGTTTTTTATGTGCCAAGGACAACAAACTGTCTATATACGAATTCCAAGGAGGGATAATGAAATAAACCTGAGACGTCAAAACATTATGTATTTTCATCAAATGGAAAAGTAACTGACCTATTTTCAACAAAAAAGAAACAGACAAAACAAACATTCTCATACAGAAACAATCAAACTCCTAGTTCTCGATTCCAAAATTCTCACAAATATAAAAAAAAATACAGGTACATAGTTACATAGGTACTTATATAAGATTTGAGTATATGAAAAACAGAAACGAATAGTAGAAAATAACAACAAAATTACAAAATAGATAGAAAATTGAACGTAACAAATGAACTGTTATAACAGGGGTATATAAGTTATTGAATTTTATCAGAATCAGAGGAAGTATTGTGCCGAAATATCATGCAATCCATAGGTGCATATGATTAACTAAAAATTAATAATTATAAAGGTTATTATAATAATAAATAAGTCTCGAAATATATCAGGAGATTTACTGAAAATTTATTAGAACTGGCAACCCTGCAGCGGACGAAAATTAATAATAATAATAATAATAATAAATCGTCTTTATTTGAACAGCTCCAAGATAGGCGTAGTTTAGCCAATGGCTACTCTTACACTTAACTTAGCAAGTACAATATTATACAAAGTTATCAGTAATAAAGCATTCTCTGCAAGAAACTAGTTCAGTTAACTACATAACGAAATCATGAAATGAGATGAACATATAAAAGGAAACATGAGAGGAAGAGACATGATCATATAATTAAGTACATATTTTGCATAATTCATATTATATTCATATTTGATAAGATCGAACTGTTGAATTACTGAGAGGGGGGAGTGGACAAGAAATAATTTTTTAGTGCTTTCCGTATTTGGGCCTTAGAAAGATGCATGTAATTGATCAATAGTTCGTTATAACTTGCCTTGCCTTCGGAGATAGTCCGTTTTTTGTTCGGAAATTAGAACGTAAAATATGATTTTTGTAGTGGTCGAGGAAAAAATATGTTATTGGTTTACTTAATTCATTTTCTCGTAAGCAGAATAAAATAGGAAAAATGTCGAGAAAAGAGAATTATTCTAACAGTTTTTGTTGGAGTTGAGAAAATTCACTTGGTGTTATTTTTCGTGCACAAAATTAACCCATTTGAACCGTGAGTACGCTCCTGGAACTATTGAGCAAACTCAGTCAAGTCCATGCAGAAAAAATCTCATATAGTTTCAGAGAAAGTGTAAACATTTCATGGCACCTCCAAGAGTCCACCAGAAAATTACCTTATAGTATGTAGTGATCTTCCTATAGAAAAAAGTGAAAAAATACAGGGTGATCCATTTGAAAACATCATAAGTTTAGGTTATAAGTGATTCATTCATCAAACAAACCTGGAACAACAAAATATGTGCAATTAGAAATATCTGTATCTGTCAAAAACCTCAAAATCTTATCATGAACCAACCGAATATGGTTAACCTTTCGGTAAACCCGGTATGGCGACGAGAATGTCACTTTTATTTATTCATTGAATAAAAAGGAAACAGGATCGCCATCGGCCTCGGACTACAATCTCTGAACGATGCGTGCCCTAAAAATATTTCCGGAGATCTTCATTGTTTTGACGGAGGGATTCCTTGTCAGACCAATGCCCGGATTAAAAAATATTCCGTGCCGTTTCCAAAGAAACACAGATTTCCAATTTGATACCCCAAACAGAGCACCATCAAATAGAGACCTAAAATATGGACATGGACAATCATTGGATTTCCGTAAGAATTAGTAAATCAGAATATGAAATGGAAATAATGGGAGAATATGGATGATCTTATTCCCTGACACGACATTGTGGCCCAATCAAAACGTAACAGACTGTATAACTTTCACCCAACTCAGAAAATCTTATGGAAGTTATCCACCCAACTCAGAAAATCTTATGGTACTATTGAAAATCGTATAAGGCGGTTGAATTCGATTATATTTCTGTCTTCACAACAAAAGAGGGCCACAAGTTCTACAATATTTTCATATCAAAAAAATTTCTTTGAGAAAACTATACAGTTTTTATAATGGCATATATAAAGGTTAATATAAAATAATCCTATGAATGTGTATTACGACTACGTTAATACAATGAACTTGAATAAGTTTGGCAATAGCTTCTTACTATGAAATCAATGCATAAAAGACGAGGAGTAAGTACCTATCATCATGGAAAGATTTCTGACAAAATATGTATACATTTGTGGCGAAAAATTTCAGTGACCAAATTTTCCTTCATTTCTGATAGGTTGCTGTACTATTTTTTAACGAAATATCATGATTTTCACATGATGGTGTCTATTGATGAACAGATCATTCCTTAAAAAAACGGTGTGATATTAGACGATGCTTTTGATTTATTCAGAAATCAGAAATGTTGATCTTATCGGCATTATATTATACCTGTATACCAACCTATATTTTTCTATGTATAATGTGAGATTTCCACTCCACTGTATATAGATACAAACACAGGCAAATGAGAACTTAAAAGCTCTTTATGAATATCAGAGCAGAAATTTTCGTAGTCTCGTCTTGAAGATTAATATTTCACATTTTATACAAGATTGAGAAGCAGTCATCAAAAGCAAAGGTTACTATTAAAAGTGGGATCTTTGTACAACTAAACATACATACAGATACTAGGTAAGTATAGTATACATATAGCTTCATCTAACAGACAACTGAAAACTTTTTCAACCATTAGGAACCAGAATCAGCGAAATCTGAACTTTATTGTGAAAATGATAATAAAAAGGTTATGTTGAAAGTTTTTTTTGCTCCAGATACTGAAATGAAATGGTATCATAAAATCAGCTGATATTTCAGAAAAAAAAATAGTAGATTGTTTTTAGCGAAGCCGAGCAAACAGCAGGTTCATTCAATTTTCAAGGATGTTCGAATTGTAGTTTCAATATAAATACAATCACAGAGTGACATATTTGTGTATGGACCAGGTGCTCTAATGGCAAATACTGCGCCAGTGTCAGCTATAGGAACAAGACGTGGAAAATGTTAGGTTAGTGAGCATATATCAACAATAATAATAGCGATTATTTATTCCTCTCCATAATACAATGTTTTTCGCTTGATAATCAAATGAAGGTAAACAATATCGTTGTTTATAATCAAATGAAGGTAAACAATATCGTTGTTTGAGACAAATCACTATTGCTTGCCGTGATTATTCAAGAACAAGTTATCCATCCCGAGAATAACGAATGAAATACAGATCCAGCAAGTATTTGAATCTTGAAGGCTTCCCTGATGAAGATAAAAATACTCAACGGAGATGTTCATAATTCCAATACTTAACTATAATAAGATGTATTTATATCTCCAGCATGGGTATGAAATGCCAAATCTGCCGAAATCGGAAACAAATCAGGTATGCGTCTCAACCCGAATAACCAACCGTAACAATGTTGTTTATTCTTGATGACGTCCAGTACTTCCTTTTTAGTTCCTAGGAGCTAAAGTTCAACTTTAGCTCCTAGGAACGAAAGTTCAATTTTAGCTCCTAGGAACTAAATATTTTGCCTAGCAACATACCTATTTTTGTGTCAGTGATAGAAACGTCAATTTAGGAGCTAATTTTGGTATCAAAATGGACGACTTTTCTGTCGGTTGCAGAAAAAAGGTTTTTAACTGAAGAACCAGGTGGTTCCTTGTAGTAATAAAGAAACAGCGATGCACAAACCAATTCAAATATAACCATCAGTTGAGCTGAGGGTGGGTGATATCCCTTTGTATTTTACCTAAAATTAATTATCCCCAGTTCCAGTCGAGCTACACCATCCTCCGTGATACTTAATAAAAATCCAGGTAGGATATTAAAAAAGTGCTACAGTGATAATTGCTGTGCGATTATTCAAAGATGATAGAATTCGTCCTATAATTTTCGACAGCTGTTCTCCACAACGGCTATCGAGTTGGTTTAGAGATTTCCAGGGTCGTTATTAACAGCAATTTGACAAGGTCCAGTTCATTAAATGGTATACAGGGTGATTCACCCCAAAGAATTATTCAATGGGTTTTCATCACCAAAATGATGCGAATTGAGATAAGAAGAGAATGGGAAATATCGTCTGGTTTTTAGCAATTGCGGGGGAAACAACTCTTTAAATAGGTGTACACCATGGAATTTTCAGTACTTATAGTATCATTTTTAATACATTAAGTTCAATTTAATGAGCTTTTAAGACTAGTTCTAGGCACTTCAGTATTTAAGTACCTGTTAACAGTACCTTAAGTACCAGTTTTGAGTATTTCAAGTACTTTTCAATTACCATATATCTAAATATGGTGTACACATTTTGGGTAGTTGTTTCCCACTCGTTAGCAATATATCATTCTTGAATTATTCATCTACGCCTGATGAAAGAACTTTGTTTTTGCCTGTTGCATTTCCTGCGATTAATACACGCCTATTCTAAGAACCTATGAAATTTTTTCAATTTTCTGAAACCGACCAATCACCAGGCATTTGAAGTGATAAAAAGCTACCTTGCTCTCCCATCAATATACGATGAATATGCATACCTTGCTTTCAATCAACACTCAATATACTTTGACAACTACTGTCACCATTTCAAATTTGAGATAATGTTTGTGTTTTCGACACAACGTCGTTTCTTTTTGAAACCAAATTGTCTTTATACTGTAGGTGTGTATTAATCTCCTTGAAATACATTCGAGAATAGTAAATTGTTTTTTCTGCAACCGACAAAAAAGTCGTCCATTTTGATACCAAGATTAGCTCTTGAATTGACGTTTCTATTACTGACACAAAAATAGGTATGTCGCTAGGCAACTCATTTAGTTCCTAGGAGCTAAAGTTGAGCTTTAGTTCCAAGGAGCCAAAGTTGAACTTCAGCTCCTAGGAACTGAAAAGGATGTACTAGAGGTCATCAAGAAAAAACAACATTGTTATGGTTGGTTATTTGGGTTGGGACGCATACCTGATTTGTTTCCGATTTCGACAGATTTGGCATTTCATGCCCATACTGGAGATATAAATACACCTTAGTATAGTCTTTGAGTATTCATACTAGTGTATATAATCGAGGGTATAGTTGAGTATTTTTGTTTTGATCAGGAAAACCTTCAAGATTCACATACTTGCTTGATATCTATTTCATTCGATATTCTCGCGAAGGATAACTTGTTTTTCAATAATTACGGCCAGCAATATTTTTTTTGGTCTCAGACAAGGATATTGTTCAACTACATTTGATTATCAAGCCAAACACAGTGGAGTATGCAGAGAAATAAATAATCGCCATTATTATTGTTGATATGCTCACTAACCTAATATTTTCCACGTCTTGTTCCTATACCTGGCTTACTGGCGCGGTATTTGCCATTAAAGCATCTGGTCCATACACAAATATTTCACTCTGTATTTATATTGGAACATCCTTGAAAATTGAATAAACCTGCTGTTAATGCAGGTAGAATATTCTCACCACACGGATTCCGCATTGATTTTGATTTGTTGCATTGTATACATATATGGCACCGCCTCCGTCGTTACTTCACATATTCATTTGAGTTAATTGTTCCGGTTACAGAAAAACTAGCATGTTCCATTCGGATCAAAAGTGACTTTGCTTGACTCGCAAATTTTGCTTTCGCTCGCCTTCGCCCAACGCTCCGCCTCGCAAATGCAAAATTCGCTTGTCAATCAAAGAGTCACTTCTGATCCTAATAAAACAATCTACTATTACAAGGATCAATTTGTTTGACAAGCGATATTTGCGTTTGCGAGGCGGAGCGGACTTACTTTTGATTAGAATGAAACATGCGTTTCCTTCTGCAATCGAAATAATTGATATCTAATTATTAAAATATAAGTGAAGATTCCAATTTTTTGAGTCACTTGAGCATGTCACTGTCAAAGCAGCTATCAAATCAACGGTCATCCGAAACGTTTTTAGTTCTAAGGAGTAAAATTCAACTATAGTTTCTTGACACTGGAAGTGTTGCCTAGCAACATATACTTATTATTTTATTGTGTCAGTATTAAAGAAACGTCAACTCCAAGAGCTTATTTGGAACAAAAATGGACGAGGTTTTAGCTGATTGCAGAAGAATGTCTTTTCTTATGAATTTCGAATTGTATTCAAATTTCATCGTCATTTGTCAAAAAATCTTGAATCAAGGGAAGTTGAAAAAATCGCTCGAGCAAGCTCTTCCGTATTTTTTCACTATACCTTGATTCTCGATTGTATGCCATGAGAGTAATATTTCCGTACAATTCAACATGTATTTATCGATAAGAACATAATCTCTATGTATTTACCCCCGATAAAAATGTTCTTCTCGAATTTCCTCGTCAATAAATATGTTGGTATTATTTCAATATACCTATAGAAAATTCATGATAGAGTCAAATATATATAATCTGACCAACAAATTTTCAATAACAAAATCCACCACATCAAGAACGCTCTTCAACTCTCCTAGTAACTCCATTGGTAGAACCACAGTTTAATTCCTTAAACTGTGGTAGAATGGTCCAATATATTGAAAACCATGAAACCTAAGAGGAAGAAACCTATAAGAGCACACATGAAAAAGTAGCAGTAGCTACCCTATACCTAAGGACCCACCTCATATTCTGAAATTTCGGAGGGATATAGGATTAGAAAAACTGCTAGACCACTACTACGGAGAACAACCTTATCGGGTATACAAGGTGGTCCAGTTTGTATTACAAAAAATTCAACAGTGTGTTGTACTCGTTATAATAATAAGAAATGTACACATAAACCTATGCTTTTAAACGCGTCGTTTTCGAGATATAGGGTTTTGAAAATACGAGCCTGAATATCGGTTTTTGAATGAGAAGTACGAAACGGTTTGAGATAAATCAACAGAATCTCTCACAGATACTTGAATTTTTACCCTCTATTAGACGAAACAGTGAGCATAGCAATTTTGTTTGAATAACAATCAAATATTATCATTGAACCGATTCAACTCCAGAACGGCGATTGCATCAAAAACTCACAAGTGAGCTTTTTCACGCAGAGACCCATGTTTTTTCAGATTTTGAACTACAAATTGAGGAAGAAATGCATACATAAAGATTGAGGTGATTCTTCACCACCCCCAGATTTGGCCGGCACTCAATTTCTTTATGAAATAATTCGTATTTCATCTTATAGAGAGTAAGAAGTTTAGTATCATTGATTTATCTCAAACTGTCACACACTTTTCATCAAAAAGCAATATTCAGAATCGTATTTTCAACATCCTCTATTTCGAAAAAGATGCGTTTGAAAGTATATGTTTACATTCACGTTTTTTATTATTTCAACGAGTACAACACACTGTTGAATTTTTTGTATTACAAACCAGATGATAACTAATTTTCCTGATTTTCGAACAATCTAACCTTAGTGCTATACACAAGCAATAAGATGTACTCCAGAGCAACGTTCTTGTACCTCGTGAAATCTAGTCTGAGTGGGATACGAGTTGATGAAATGATAATTTCCAATTCGAAGTTGAAAAAAGTATATATAGTAGAGCGTATTATCGTGGCGTGATAGTAATTCCTGAGGTAAATAATGAGGAGACGAGGTCCGTTTTAGCGTGCTCTAGAGAACTACGCTATAATTATTCTGGGGCGTAAATCATTCTCGGTTCCACCATCGTCCAACAAAATACCCTGCCACGACCGCTACCGTTTAGTTAGATGGTAATGACGACAGTGGAGTAAGAGAGGGTGAGAAACAACGCTATAAATAGACCTCCATTTTTCATTCGAAAAGGTCTATACAAAATCTCACCACATATTCCTGAGATCAAAATGAGCCGATTTGAAGCGACTTACTACAGTCTAGAATTGCTCCCTTTCCGAGACACATGGTGGTAAAGTTGGAGAATTAAAATCGAATTCCTCAGAGTTTATGAACATTTTTGGACGTATTACCATCATGACTTGAAGTCTAGAGGATTTTTGGGATGACACAACTATCCTGTGGAATGATACCGAAATGAAGAATATTCGAACACGAGAATTGTCAACGATATTCCCGCTGTGAAAAGGTGGTGTTACTCAAATTTGCTTTCGTTCAATATAAGTAAAACTAGCCTCCTGTCGATCAAATGTCATCTACCAGGCATCCAGTTAGGAAATGAAGTTTTCATTGAACAGAAGAAGTTAAATTTATTGGTATTCATCTGGATGACAAACTCAACTTTGATAATCACGTGAAACTTTCGAGTAAAAAATTGGCGTCTTGGAGTTGCGTTGCGGATAGTGTATACCATGCTCTCTTTGAGTTACACATAAGATATGGAATACCTTTCTGGGGCATTTGCAGTGAACAAAATTTCAAATCGATCTTCATCCTCCAGAAGCTGGCTATTCGATACCTCTACAAAGTGGCACCTAGAGTATCATGCAAACCTCTGAGCACAAAATCCTAACACTTCCGTGCCTCTTCATTCTCGAAACAGTAAGTTGTGCACAACAATAAATCGTCATATGATGCGATTGTTCTACTCGCCAGAACAACAATGTCAAATTATATAACCATCTTTCAGTAGATTTCAGAAATAGTGTATCTCCCAATTCATTTTAGGAGATCTGTGAAACAACATCTCATCGAAGAAACATATTATTGTGTTCAAGAATAGTTAGCTAAAGATTGGACAAATTCAAATTGATTTTCTTATGACATGATACCTCGTGACGGAATACTCTTATTCATTCATGTTATCAATTTAGTACATTCACTTTTAATCCGTATTGATACTGTCTGTTTCATTTCTTTTATCATTATTCTCTCATTAGTATGAGTATGATTGTAGCATCACTTTCTTGCTTTAGATATACTGTGATATTAGGTATATCTTATTCATTATGTATGTATGTATGACTTTGTCAATGAGAATTTGTTTTTATTCAGACAATTGATTGATTGATTGAGAAACACGGATACAGACACCTTGTAGAGGGCGCTTACCAAAAGACTCTTACTTTATTGTTCAGAAAATTTTCAAGCAAAAGAGATCACTTTGTGAAAATTCGATAAAGTAAGCAAAATATGTCGATTTTTGGTGTTCGAGTAGTGATCAGCACCGGAATGTTTGAATTATTTTGAATAAAAAATGTTTGCTGTTAGAAGATATTATTACATCTATCCACCTTTCACGCGAGTGACAGTCAAAGGTGTCCAGATCATGATAAAAATAGACAGATAGTAAAAATTTACAAAATCGTATTGTTCTGAGTTCAGCAGCCCAAGGTCGGACGATATACATTCCTCCCAGTTAGATTCATAGGGTTGATATGATTCATTCTCATATATGGTAGGCAAAAAATGTAGTTTGCGATAAAATTGATGAAACCTGATTTTATTTTAAATTTTGGTGGAGGTTCTGGTATCAAACAAACAGTCGCCAATGTCACGATTCCGTATTCCAAAATATGGTAAATTAGAATTACAAATCGAAGGTCTAGGGTTTTATCGAAGGTGATAATGATTCCTATAAATTTTATCGATATATAGTGCCTTTCAGAAAGTTGACATCATTCATTAGGGGGAAAACTTGGACGATGACGTTAAGTTTTGCTTTAAAGAAGATGAGAAAAAATGACCTACTCGGTCAGGGGGGAAGGAAACTACGTGACCATCTCTTCTTGTCAAAAGTTACATTTTTTCGATCAGTCACTGGAGATAGGCTTATTGATCTACTGTTGAAGTCCTTGTTATCTCAAAGTGGAGTGAAGTAGTTAAAATATAATAAAAAGTCTCCAAGTCATCTTCACAACGTTCAATTTCCCATTCAAGAAGGAGGGGACATGTTTCAGACCCAAAAGGTATCCATCATTAGCCAGAAAAAAGTTATTGTACAAAGAACAACGAAACATTAAGTAGGTATATCCAGTAAAACAAATTGGTACTCACGTGGAGAAGAAAAACCAGAAACATGATCATAATGAACAAGGTTGAAAGGTTGATAGAACTTGTTTATAGTTTTGAATAAAAATTGAAAATGAAGTGAACAGGTATTATTATTCGAATTAGGGCCTTGTATGTACCCCAGATATCTTCTCAATGACCCCGTACTTTCGGTAGCAGTAAGCAATCAATTTCATATGCTTGAGCTGAGCATCACGAGACTTTACGGTTCCTGTTGTAATGAATACTCAGTATATTCTGTAGCGATGGGATCGGGGAGAACAACAACATGCTTTTGTCATAATACATTTTGATGTAATGTCATGATTTTTAAATAAAGTTACATAACTGAATCTTATTCTAATTTATATTCAAATAACATAACATGGCGCAGTCGAATAGTCTTAAACAGCCCAGTCCCATGAGTATGACAGGTGATGCAGGAGTCAACTGGAAGAAATTCAAAAATAGTTTCCAGATTTATGCTGTAGCTAGTGGATTCAACCAGAAAGAAAAAAACGTTCAAGCCGCGGTTTTGTTGCACTGTTTAGGAGAGGAAGTTTCGGATATTCTAGAAATATTGGAGTTGACAGATGATGAGAAGAAGGATTCGGATAAAGTTATTAAGAAATTAGATGAATATTTCGTTCCAAAATCAAATATAAGTGTTGAAACATATAAGTTTAACACAAGAAATCAACATGCTGGAGAAATATTTGAAGATTATTTGAGAGATCTGAAAAAACTAGCAAGTAATTGTGAGTTCGGAACATTTAGAGATAGATTACTGAAAGATAGGATAGTCAGCGGTGTCAGAGATAAGAAGGTAATGGATCGTTTATTAAGAGAACCCGATTTGAACTTAGCAAAGGCAATTGATATATGTCGTGCGGCTGAACAGACAGATAAGTATATAGAAGAAATGATGACCAATACGAATATAAATGAAATCAATGAAATTGGAGACAGGAATCGTCGATCTCAAGATATAAGAAGAAGTTATCAATATAATAAAAATAATCAAGAGTACGGTGAGAAGACCAGCCAATATAAAAGTAATGGTGGAAAAATCACTGGTTTTCAAGAACAATCAATTCCAGGGCCTAGTAGAAGAATTCAAGAACAGGATTTCAATAAAGCTACTTGTGGCAGATGTGGTTTGAGGCATTTTTATAACAGATGTCCAGCTTTTGGTAAAAAATGTAACAAATGTCAAATATTTGGTCATTTTGCGAACTTATGCAAAAAGGATATTAATTCCAGAGTTCATACTATTTGCAATGATGAAAGTCATGAAAATGGACATATTTCCAGGGATTCTGAAGATATTGATTATATATTGGGAACAATACAGATAAATATGTTAGAGAATGTTGAGGATGATTGGTATGAAACTTTATTAATTCAAGATTGTAATAAACTTATCAAATTTAAGCTCGATACGGGGGCACATGTGAATGTTATTCCAGAATATATCTATAGAATACTGAAAATAGGTCCATTGAAAAAAAAATATATAAATATAACTAACTATGGTGGTCAAAAGTTGAATGTTCTGGGATCTTGTCACTTGAATGTAATTTTTCGTGAAAAAAAGTATATTTTGAACTTTGTGGTCATCAAAACTGAGAATAATGCTGCACCTATTCTTGGAATTCATAGTGTGAAAAAATTGAACTTGATTACGAGGAATATTTTCAATATACAGAGCATTTCAGATATTTTCACAAAATATGAAGATTTATTCACGGGAATAGGTAAAATTTCTAATAGTCCTGTGAATTTCAAGCTGAAACAAGTGTACGAACCTAAAATTGTACCATGTCGTAGAGTACCATTTCAATTAATGGATAAACTGAAATCAGAATTAGATAGAATGATTAAGGATGAAATTATCATCAAAATTGCAGAACCTACGGAATTTGTTCATCCAATAGTCATAGTAAAAAAACCTGATGATATTTTACGTATATGTCTTGATCCTAAAAATCTGAATGAATCTTTGATAAGAGAGTATTATGAACTTCCTACGTTTGATGAGATTACTAGAGGTACTGATAGAAAAATTTGTTAAACGCAGTGACATTTTGGGGCAAATCATCTGATTTGTCCCTCTACAAATATATTGAAATAATACGAATACTTTTATTTTATAGAAACGAGGAGAGAAAATCCCAGAGAACCAAGTAAAACATTTGAATTACGATTATTTTTTCTTTATACATGTCCTATGCACTGTATGTCCATGAAGTAACTTCATTTTTGGGATATTAGGAAAAAATATGTATCTTCCAAAATGGCGCCTGATGGACAGCATTTTGTCTAGTCGAGTGATCATCATTTGAATCGTCTTCAAATTCTACATGTGTGACCAAAAGGTCAGTCGAACAAATCCTTCCATCAAACGAAATAGCGGATGATAATTTTCGAAATTATCGACATATCATAGCATCATCAGAACCCTTTCGAATAGATGGCTTAACTTCGAATGATTTTCCAGTCTCAGCAAAATTGAGATAATCTCTGATCAAAATTATCAAGAACACTGTTTATTATCAATCTCTTCAGGATGGTGAGTTTTAGGTATTTAATGAATTGTAATGACTTTTATTACATGAAATATATTGGACAGACAAGTTCAAGTATAGGCAGAAGATTCAAAGATTCAAAAATCAGAATTTCTAGGAAAAAAATGTCAAAATTTTGTAATTAAAGTTCGGAGAATGCCAGTCAAACTCTTATAGAATTTGTTCATTACTTCATGTTAACACAGTACACGTGTATTTTCTTCATGGCTTGATTCCTTTTCATGTGTATGTACGATATTATATGGATACTCACCTTCAAAGTGACTGAAACAAACGATAATCGTACTGGCGCCTCCGATTTATAAGACAAATAACGGCATCAACATTGCAGATGAAGCAGCGAAACGTCGCCGCAACATCGCGTGGGCTTGCTCTAGATTATCTGCAACAAAAATTGGTAATTAACGATAAATACACAGTGCATTCCATAAGTTATGTCTGAATTCATTCAAAATCAGTTTTTTGAGAAAATGCTCAGACCTGAGATCCATTTTTATATTCTGATGCAGTTTTTTTGATGGTACAGCTGTCCAACCTGATTTGAAATAATTGTAAAAAAAACTTGTGTGCGTCGAAAGTTATATTGGCCAACACGGGGTGACATGCTTCAGAAAAATTCGAAAATACCTTTTAGGGTGGGTCACCCTTATCACTTAGGGGTTCATTAATTAGTTAATGACCGATTCTCAGACCTACCAGATATGCACAAAAATGTTCATAGGAATCGGTCAAGCCGTTTCGAAGGAGTTTGACAACAAACACTGTGACACGTGAATTTTATACAGGGTGCCCGTAATTCGAGCTTGAGCATGGGATCTTGATGGTTATCTTGAGAGATTTGATGTTGTTCTTATTGGGGTACAGTTGCACATTCTGGTGCTGAACAATAGTCTGAAAAAGAATCTTACCTATCTCTCTTAGTACTCAAAATATCGCCGAAAAACTGAATTTTGCATTTTTCGTTTTTATTTTTTTTATAACAAAACCGATAAAGCTACCCATTTTTATAATTGAAACATTCTCAGAGCAGTTTTCTGCAAACAATTCGAAAATGATGAAAAAAGAAACAAACGACAGTCAACTTTTTTTTATATCAACACCATATTGAATTATTATATTTCTGAATACAGCTACCTAACCTGAAATGAACGGTCTCAGTGAGTCGTATTCACCTGTACAAGACTTTTTTTCCACCCACTACAGGGTGTACGAAAAACATAAAGTCGAATGAAACGAACTGCAGAATGCAGATCTATTCCAAGAGATGTGTTCCAAAATGTTAGAATGGCATTTGAACATCGATTATACTATTGCTTACAACAGAATGGAATGCATTTTGAACATCTGATCAAATAAAATATCCTTTTAACACAATTCATTTTATTTTATTCGACTTTATGTTTTTTCGTACACCCTGTAGTGGGTGGAAAAGAAGTCTTGTACAGGTGAATACTACTGGCTGAGACCGTTCATTTGTGGTATCACAAAAGAGGTAGTGCCATTTGGCATTTTAAAGTTGGGGTGTGTCGCGCCGACGGGGTGACTCATCCCTTTACTGAAATATTGGTTCTAGTTCCCCCTAACTCTTTAGCATTTTTGCCAAACGGCGTTCTTTCAATTCTTTTATTTTGTGAGATATTCGCATTGAAAGTTTTCGAATTTACACCCTGTATACTTTTTCACGTGCGTGTCGTGAATCCGGTAGTTTTAATGCCATCGCAGAAAGTTCCTAATGGGCCTTTAGATGTTATCACTGAAAAAAACACTGCATTTCTCGAAAATGTATTGATACCATGTTGATTAACGTTAAGAAGCATTCGAAGCTAATTGGCACTAATTTAAGAAGGATTCGAAGCTAATTAGCACTAATCTGAAGTTGCAACTGTAAATTAGTCAATGAGAATTTTTTTTTGTAGACATCTCCCAATTTGCAGTCACCAATGATGAATATACAGTGATAACATTTTCTTCTTGGGGATCTATTATGCATGTCCAATAACCTGAAAATCGACTCTGACACATATCACGTGATCACTGGTACAGGTCGTGTGCACGATGACCGACCCTGGAAGTGAAATATTTTAACACAACCTCACTCTTCTTTGAATTATTGAAAGCCAACCTTACTTTTTCATTTGATTACAGAGGAATCAATGGATTGACATAGTTTTTTCACAATATCATGGTAAACGAATCGTGTTTTTGCGCTATTCATTAATTCAAGCATGCCTTCGCATTGTGTTGTTGTACAATGCACAAAAAATGCAGCGAAAGACGAAGCAATATGATTTTTCAGGTTCAGGTGAATAGTAATCTCACATCATTATGAAATATTGTCATTCCTCATTAAAATTGATTCTGCCACTTCTGCAATACAAGCTAATACTGCTAATCGATTGAAAATGTCTACATCATCATCATATTTCGTCAGCATGTCAGACCAGTCCTCCCGTTTGATTGCATGAATCCAATCTCGTTGCATTATTCTAGAAATTTTACGTGTATTTCTATTAGCTCCTATTGCAGAAGGAATTCCGATTAGAAATCACAGAAATCACCAAATTTCAAAAATGAAAACTATATCTGAGTGACTATAGTATGTATACTTACTTTTGAATCATAATGTACCAACACGATTCCTTCGTATTCTGCTGCAGTTTTTGTGCATTGTTCAACAGCATAATGTGATGACATCAGCGAATTAATGAATGGCCGAAAAATACGATTCGTATGCCAAAATAATTGTGGAAAACTATTTCAATCACTTGTAAACAAATGAGAAAATCGAAGTTGGGTTTCAATGTTGTGCCTTCAGGGTCAGTAATCTGGCAGTTCTTGCACGCAACCCATGGCGGTAAATTTAATCGAAAATGACTATATAAACAGGCAAAAAGTGGGAATAGATGGCAAGATATCGAAGAAACTATGCAGAAAAATAACAAAGATACTCAAGCAATTATCAGGAAAGATTGAAAGAACAAAAACGTCGATGTGCAATATGAAAGACTGCGTATCCTAATCGACCAATCAGTTTCGCGAAAAACGCTGACGAAAAAATATGATAATGATTATAGGTACAAAGATCGGGTCTTCTCTTGAAAATGTTGTAGTAATTTTTTTGTATCCTAATTTCAATCTTAAAATTTCAACATTTCATATAGCCTCCTATACCTATGGCTTGCAACTATTTATACTGTAAGTATGTACACCTTTACGAAGGTGGGAGATAGATGGCACGAATTTTCCCAGCACGGCATTCTCTATAAAGGCGGGTCCGTTTTTGAGAGATCGGTAGCACTGAGTACATAAATTCAGAGCCCGCTGATTATAAATCTCCTGGAGAAATTGCGCTATTCCGAGCCAACCTTAAATATATCGTATGCGCTAACAGCTTATTTTGTTGCTTGAAAGTACTTCAAGGCATCGAACATCAACTTTCAGTGATGTTCGATGCTCAAGGTGAGGCTTTGATGCCATATATACAGGGTGTCTCAGGTTTGAACATTATAGGCATTCCCTTTCGTGCGCTCCAGGCGATAAAAAAAACAACAACAAAAAATAGGTGTTCTTCTCTCGTTAGCTACCAATATTTCACTTATGATCATTCGTGGAAATGACTTTGATATAAGTATTGCAGGTTCAAATTTCAACGATTCGATGAATTTGAATCATGATTATTTTTTTCTTCATACACTGTATGTCCATGAAGTAACTCCCTCCTATTACACTTTCGAATAGTGAAATACCTGGGGTATTCAAAAAGAATATGTATCTTTCAAAATGGCACCTGATGGACACCATTTTGTCGAGCCGAGTGATCATTGTGGCGTATGCACACTCCGTATGATATATCTATCATGTTAATCTAGGGTGATGACTGATTGTCATAATAATTACTCGGAAAGGCATGTCAGATAGACAAAAAACCTCTTTCAAAAGATTAGAAAATATATTAATATTTTCCATTGACCAGCTACTTTCAATTCCAAACAAAACCCCCACAAATTGGTGACCCCGAGTAGCAGAACATCAAGCACTTATCAAGAAAAGAAATCCATCGCACTTAAAAAGGAGACAAAAACTTTTCAAACAATTAAGAAGAACCTATTCAAAAGGATACCTATTGCTCCTTATGCCACAATCATCATTTGAAACGTCTTCCAATTCTCAAGGTGAGGCTTTGAGGCCATATATATCTTAGGTTTGACTTGTCTCACTTTGACGATAGATGAAAAAATTCAAAATATTATGTACGTGTTTCTTTCTCTTTTCGTGAAGAAATCGGTTTTCGATATCTGATCATTGGATGCCAAGAATGTTATGTTGCAGGTGGACTACGTTTTGAACAATAAGAGCCAGATCGCCAACTTTTCTACGGTGTTCCAGAGAAGTGAGTGGGTTTGTGAGCAAGGCATCACCCACGAGACGAATTGCCCTTTTTTGGACAGAATCCAATAGTTTGAGGGTATGTTTGGGTGCTGCACTCCGAATATGGAAACAGTATTCCAGGACAGGTCGGATCTGTGCCTTATAGATCATATATAAACAGCTGACTGGAAGTAAAAAAGCTCCGGGCCCGAAACAGAAAAGCAAGATTTGGGATACACTCTTAGCAATTGATCTCACGTGATTTTCCCAAGAAGGGTTATTGTTGATAGTAATACCAAGCATCGAAATGGATGTCTTCGACGGTATGGTTACTCCTGACAAGCTCATGTTGGGCACAGTGCGATCGGCTTTTCTACAGGCAAAGCATGCTTGTGTTTTGTTTGCATTGGAATCTACCAAGTATTTGGATCTCTATTCGAGAATTGTTGCCAAGTACATATTTATATTGTCAACATTTCTTTCTCGTTCGTTTATGATTTGCCTGGCTGGTATTGGAGCCCTAGAAGAGAAGGCGGTATCGATGGTACTATCATCCGCGAAGCTGTGTACTGGACATGAAGTTGCTTTCAACAAATCGTTGATATGGAGTAGAAATAATGTTGGTGCTAGAATTGAACGCTCATTTTGTATAACTTGTTATAGGTAAATATAGCTATGCTATAGGTATAGTGCTTACATACATGCTATATCGAATCCTTTTATTTATCATGTGAATTCAAAAAGCATTGGTGATTATCATGATTTGAAATAGCGAATTTGAAAAAGCGAATATCAAATAACCTATCAATCATGGTTCGAGAATCATTTCATGAATACTCACTCCTTTGCATTGTACGTTGAATTAGCGGAATATTCCGGATCGAATAACAAAAAATATTTCATTGTTCGGGAAACAGAATAGTTTTGGAATTTCATTATTGTACACCGGCATTGTTTTCGTTGTCCCTTGAAACGATGTTTTTGAATTCGATGTTGAAATGTTACAACATTTGATTGGACAATCATTTATGCATTCTCTATTCGTATAATTAATTCATATTAGTGCCCCGTTAGATTGACTCATGAAAACATTACAAAAAATGAAATGTTCATTCACTATATCCCGGGTTGTTTGATCTGGCCAATATACCACTAACATTACAAATGTGATGTGGTGAAAATATTTCGGGGGATATTGAGCTTCAATGATTGCCTGAAACTTTCGTAAATCATTGATCAGAGATTAATAGCCCAACAACCCAAGCGTTTGCTTTCGACGAGATCACAAGCACCGGAAGTATCGATGACTTCTGCAATGTTGCCAGACGTTGAATATAGTAGATGAAAGATGTAATATGATGGGAATGCACATTTTTTGGAGAAATTCCCAAATTTGTTTTGTGTTTTATTTTGTCATTATAGAACACCTCATTTCATCAATTGTCCCAATTTTGAAAACATCCTAAATGATCTGATGAAAAAGTCCCTATACTCATTCATTCACTCATTTCATAGATTCTATTCCATATTTCACAAGTTCAAGAGTTCTTTTCATCCTATGGTGATATTATATTTGTTCATTTCTGATTCTTATGATGTTGTCTGAAAATTACAGGATGTCCCTTTTCGTGGGAACCAAAACATTAAATAAAAAGATTTGTATCATTGATTGGACCTTTTGGATTCCAATAGAATGTACAAACATTATAGGAGTGCATTACTATGGTCCTCTAGGATTCTCTTTCCTTGCTCCTTATTAATAGAAAATGAGTATTATTTCAACATACAGGGTGACATTGAAAGAAATACAAATATCTCTAACCCTGACGGAGCTGGACCGGCAGCAATAAAAAAATATGGAGATCAAAAGAAAATTTGGGGTGATACCACTTCTTCCACCCAAAGTTTTGAAATTCTGGAGCAATTCTGACGTCATCTCTAATCAAATTTTCGTACAGAAGGCACAATCACGAGGAGTTCGATCATTTAAATTGTTTTAAAGTGGCGTACCTGATTTTTTTCTCTTTTTGTAAAATTTTCGAGATGGAATTCCTCGTTAATCAGAAAGATTAGAAGGTAGGTATATTACCGCCAAGAAAGCATTCTTCAACCAATTTATTTTACCTCCCATGGGAAGTGATATTTTTTCCTCCTGTTTCAGTTGATTGACAGTTTTTTTACTCAAATGATGTAGCAAATGCCTACTTTCGATTCAGTGAGTATTAGTTCAAAGAGAATTTCAATACCCACCTTCTCTCCACTAGGTACGCACGAGGTTCCTTGAATATCATAGGGATTCGCTTTCGTCCGCTCCGAGAGATAAGGAAAAAGATAGAACTCATTTTGTTGTATGACGTATCATTGCTGCATTATTGGTGAAGCGGTTCATATATTTGCAATAATACAAACAAAGATATTGTATTTCACTCAATCAACTCAGTGCAAATATCACTTTGTAGACACATACCAAAGATTAAAGTGTTTACCCATATAATATTTGCATGTACCAACACGCTGCATTATATTATTATTATAATATCTTCAGATTGATGAAAAATACCAAAGAATGAAGTGTGTATATAGGTATATCATTTTTGCAAATAGCAACACGCTGCATGTTATCATTGTGAAATGCCAACGACTACTAAATGAGTGGATAAAAGGTTTTTCCTTGATTTAATTAGGTAAAATGTCGTCAATAGCATATCTAAGCATTGGATGATCAATTAAAATTGATTATACTTACTTATATTTCTGGTAAATGGGACAACTCCATTGATTTCAGTTGATGCAATAAAAATTTACACAACATGTGGCTGTCTACTATATTTACGGCGATTAAATAATAATTGGGACACGTATGATTCATGATTCGATATGTTCTGGTTCATGAGTATTGAACATGAGGATAATCAACTCACATTTAGATGAATATAAATAATTTATCCGTAATCGCGCTGGGAAGTAGGTAGCTCGAATCAGTCTTATCGAATGACATTTTTTTTCTAGGAAGTTGTAAGTCCACATGGACTACAATTGAAAAATATTTCGGGAATTATAAGAAAGCGCAGTATATCAAAGTTATACTCTGGTGATGAAACACCCTGTTTTATTTTTGAGATTTTTCGATTTTTCGGTTTTTCTTCAAAAATGAGACCCACTTCGTTGATGATTCACCGTTTCTGAGATATTATTATTTGTTCTGAAAATGCTATGGGTTCCATTGAAGGGCCGTTGAACTTTTCCTATTTTCTAACATAGATAAAAGATGAGGATCTCTGATGGTGTGAAAGGAATGGAGGTATTTTTAAATGAAGATACACGCGAACATGCCTTGATATTTTAATTTGATTTTAAAATACACAGTGTTTCTGAATTCAGTATCAAGATTCCAGAGTTTCATTTTTCAGGTTGGTATATGAGTAGTTTCTCTCCCTGGAGCGTATGTCAACAAACGCTTCGTGATGGATCTACAGAGCGTTAAAGTATGTCTGTTCCTAATTCCGTTTGTATCATAATGATGTCGTCGATTACTTATTTTTGGATCTTTTTGTGAATACTCGACGAGTATAGCACTGATGATGGCTTTTTAGCCGAAAGCACTTTGCGATTTTATAATAAATTTCACACGAAATACAAAATATTTCATTGAATCAACCAAACAGTTCATTGAATCAACCAAATATTTGCTTGAACCAACAAAATGATTGAAGAGCATGTTCAATATCTCTTCATAAACAATTCATGGATGTGCTTGATTGAATGAAATCCAGAGTTCATGCAAGACACATTCACTTAATTCAAACTTCAAATTCTCTCTGAAACAAGATATACTCATTTACTCATTTCAAGATCATATTTCGCCGTGCATATATGACAGTTAGTTAGTTAACATTGAAACAGTAGCTTATAAAGGAAGTCTAGAAAAGGGCTTTGAAACATGTTAAACACGACTCAAATTCCCAAACAAAAATAATTTCATATATATTATTAGCACATACAGAACTCCAGATAGTGACTTTGGTACTTTTATTAACAAAATTGAGCTATTGCTATATGAAATCTATAAACAAAAATCTGTTGATGAATCTGCTACAAGATTACAATATTGATTATCACATTAAAGAGCCCACAAGAATAACTAATCATTCTGCAACTTGCATTGATAATATTTTTTCAAATACGGAATTAAGCCATGTAAATGTACTCCATTCTTTCCTATCTGATCATACCTACCAGCTCTGCACTCTGAATATTTCTGTGACTGAAGAAAACAAAAATGAGTATATTCAGAAAAGAATATTCGATGATTCTAATACAAGTACATTTCAATATCATATATCCAGGGAAGACTGGAGTAAAGTATACTCAGCTAGCACTTTTCAAGGAAAGTTTTCAATGTTCTATGAAACTTCCATTTATTATTATGACATCTCATTTTCCATCACAAAAACTAAATTGAAAAATAATAGAAAAAATGGTATTCTCCTGAAATCAAGGAAATGCATGACCAACTTTGTGAATTGGAAAGAGAGAAAAAACAAACACAGGATGAAAGCTGCATATAAGCACATAGAAAACTTGAAAGAGAATATAAATGTCGAGTGAAAAACTTTCGAAAACAGAAAAATGATGATAGACTTCTCAATTCAGATAATATTGTGAGAGAAAGCTGGAGGATTATTAACGCAGGAAATTGTGATAAGCAGAAAAATAAGTTGAACATTGTTGATAATCAAGAACAGGCAATCACTGACCCCGTCATGAAAAGTAATTTCATTAACAATTTTTTCATAGTCATCTCAAAATTTTATCACACCAAATAATGATAATAGAAAGATACGCAGATTCCACAGAAGCTTCTTCCTTGAACCAGTGACGCCATTTGAATTTATCTCTATTATAAACAAGACAACATCCAAACAGTCTGCTGGCATTGATGATATAAATGGTAAAATTCTCAAATCTGTCTGTACTCTTGTAGCAGAAATTATATCATATTTACTAAACGAATCTTTCACATCTGGAACATTTCCAGATGTGAAGGATTCGAAATGTATACCTGTATTCAAAAACAAAGGATCCGCTAGTGATATACATAACTATAGAGCTATATGCATACAGAGTCAAATTGCTAAAATATTTGAAGCATCTTATTGTGTTAGATTGACCAAGTACTTGGAACACTTCAATCTACTCCTAGCAAATCAAAATGGTTTTCGCAAAAATAAATCAACCTGCTCGGCAATCTCTGACTGCTTAGAGTTTACCTACAAGGCACTAAATGTTCTAGGACTATTCTATGACTTCAGTCGTGCTTTTGATACTATTGATCATGATTTATTAATCATCAAATTGGAAGGGTTAGGAGTTAGAGGTGTTCCACTTCAATGGATAACATCATATTTGACAAACAGAACTCAGACAACGGTAGTGAATAATGTGAAATCGGAATCAAGAACAATAAATAAAGGAGTTCCACAGGGTTCAATCTTGGGACCACTACTGTTCATTGCCTTTATGAGCGACATTGATGACACTTGTACCTCCGCAAATCGAACGATAATATATGCTGATGATACAAATATTCTAATGTCACACAACAACATTGACCAACTTACAAAATTGAGCAACAATGCATCTAAAGAAATAGCAAAGTATAGCCTTGAAAATGGTCTCATTTTGAATACAAACAAAACCAATTATGTCCGTTTCCTGCCAAAAAACGTAAATCCAAATTATGACCTATACCTAAACTTGTCTGGAAAATCTATACAATCAGTGGAGACTATCAAGTTCTTAGGTGTTACTTTGGATAGTAAGCTAACATGGGAAGCACACATAAACACTGTGTGTTCGAAACTAAGCACTACATGCTATGTAATAAAAAATCTGCGAGATACTGTATCCACAAACATCCTGAAGTTACTTTATTTTGGGCTGGTTCAGTCAACTCTGCAATATGGCCTGATATATTGGGGGTCCTCTTGTCACTTTGAAAGGGTATTTGTATCACAAAAAAGGATAATGAGAACAATTTGTCATGCCCATCCAATGAAAACATGTAAACCACTCTTCAAGAATAAAGAAAAATTTCGACAGCCCTATTCAAGATTGACAGTCTGTGAAAATTCACCAAAGCATATGGGTATCAAATGTTTCAATAAAATACGAGACATAATAGATGCAAACTTGAATGATATTTCATTCAAAAATAAATTGAAGAACTTTCTTCTTGAAAATGCATTTTATAGTGTGGAGGAGTTTTATAATAATTGTTGATGTTCAAATATTGTCAAAGTTTCTAATGTGTATGTATGAGTGTTTTATATTTTGTCTCTGTGACCTTACCTAAAGGTACACTATTTTAGCATTGTATTATTTGTAACCATTTCTTCGTTTGACTAGTCTGATAAGTTTTGTACATTGTGTATGAGCTATACCTTGTATAATCTTTGATTGACGAATAAATATATCTTATCTTATCTTATCACAATATTGCATGATTCAACAATTCCTTTTTTTCCGTGTATAGACTAGATAGAGCATTATAGAATCGGCTGACTGTGCATAATACTGCACCAGTTTTCCTTTTTCTATCATAAACTGGATGCTCGTAGCATAATGGAGATAATCGGCTGACGCATTCAACCTTGAATGTTAGGCACAAGGGCCATCAGTAGAAACAGACGGCACAGGTGGATGTCCTTTGATGTTGCGTCGAGCGCGAACGCCACAGCCAGGATCAGGAATTTCCGAGCACAACGGGTGGTGATTGTGGATTTGCCGATATAATACGGCCTATTGGTGCGCTGGATTTCCGACCACGTGATTGTACAGGGCATAGACGATCCCTGGATCCATTTTCAGAGGGCATTTCAGCTGTATACTCAGACATTGCAGAAATGATAATTTCATCCCTATACCTTCTGAATTCGTGAACGCATTGTTCTGAAATTTGGATCAGTTATGTGAGCAAGCATTTCGGATTTCATGACATTACAATCCAATAAGACGGACTTCCGATTTTCCTGGAAGTGCCAGCAACTTCGTTTCTCAAATGGAACACCCTGTATATCTTTACATATTCTGGTTCAACAGGTCAAAACGAGTGCAGTATTTATGTAGAATTTCATTTTTTCAAAAATGTTGAAATTGAAATTGTTATATAATTTTACCTCGCGAATAAATGAGATGTGGGCAAAGGTATTCACAATACATTTGAAAAAACAAGTTGCTGGCGTTTCCGGAAGAACTGGAAGTCCAACATATTGGATTGAAATGTGATCCGAAATGGTTAATTGTACCAAATTTCAGAAGAATTCGTCAACGAATGCAGACAGCGGTGGCTTGATACCCTGTGTCACCCGATATAGTTTGTGCTACTGTAATGGTGTAGATTATCAAATATTACCAAAATTTGGCAAATATTGCGACAATATTGCAGTCGCAATTGCAATCTTCCAGAAATATTACAGAATTATCCTGTTCGTAAATTGCAATCCAATACATTATTCCAGATTATTTTTGATTTTCTCTCCTCGTCTCTATATGAAATGAAATGAATATTATTTCAATATACGTGTAGTAAGGACAAATCAGATGTTTTGCCTCAAAATGTCAATGCGTTTAAAGATTTTCCTATCAGAGAGCCTAAAAGAAAAATTCAATAGCTTGTCAGTGACAATTTGTATTGAAAAAGGTTTGGAGACGAGAAATAAAGGTTCTTAGAAAAAATATCGACTCTTTACTTACCTTTGGACGTTTTGGGAACGAGTCTGCTCCCGTTTTCAACAGGAAAAATGGATTTTTGAATGTCGAATTCGTATTTTTCTTGACACTTCTCCAGACGTTGACGATCAAATGAGTTACAGAATATTTTCATAATTGATCTTGAATTTACCATTTTCATTCTCAGATTTCAGTAGTGAATACCATTCATTTTTCTTGATTTTTTGGGATTTTCTCTCCCTCCGTGATTAACTTACAGACAGTATTTAGTGAATACTAGAGTCACTGGATGATATTAGTCTGATAGGATTTCGGACACAGAAATGACAACTGTTAGGCGCTCAGGTTTAATTCTGTGATGTTCAAAATTATTGTAGTTACCAATAATCTTGAATAAAAATATGTTTTGAAAAAAAATTATATCCCCCTCCAAGGTACACTTCTGGGTACGCCACTGCCTGCAGGGAATTATCAAAGTATGGAAGAATTCGAAAAAATATCGGCTTACTAATGATCTTTAGATTCCAAAACCAACCAAGGTCGATATATCATCGAATTCATGTCACAGCCAACTTTGTCTTTCTGTATAAAAAGCAAGCCAACAGCGAATCAAGAAACAAATGCCACTTAGTGATACATTGTTGAATGGATAATTTAAAGACGAATGAGACAAGAAATACAGGGCGACATTTGAAAAATGAAGTGGTGACCACTTCCGGTTAAATAGGTGGTTGAAAAAAATTGTCAAGTTCATAGAGAGCGCTTTTATTAATTATGTAGCTGCTGTGGATTTCAGAAATTTATCTCTCAATAGAAAAGTACAGGCAGCTACATGTCTCCAGTTTCACCCGGTATGGATGAACATTCAGAAGCCTCACATAAGATATAAAATGCCTAATTTTACAAATATGAATGAGCGAATCTACAATTCAGCTGCAGCTGTTAGCTACATCAAAATTATTATCACCTGAAAAATCAAAGGCTATAGATACGAAACCGTTCGATTTCTTCACAAAATAGAAATAGTTAAATGAAAGGAACTGTGGAATTTCCATACATGGGAAAACTGTTCAATCCTCAACTCATAATTATTACTGAAAAGTAGGTACAATTCCAGTTATACAGTGATTCACTGCGCTAACATTCCTTCATTCTGTAGAACGGATGAAAGCATAGCAATTCGATACCTTTTTTCATAACTCAAATGCTTCAATTTCCTTCAAATGTTGTGGTAAGCAATTATAAGTTTTTTCCGTTATGGATGATATTTGGGATGATCGAGTATCATGATTTCAGGGTATCATATGATACTGGAATATATTTGCCGCGATTCTTACGTATCAAGCTGGTGTTTTCTGAAAAGGAAATGGAAGTCACTCTAAGGATTCTGTAATTATTCAAAAACTCCCTGTAAGAATCACGCGAAATCTTCTCTACTCGAATACACGGAAAAAAAGGATTTGTTGCATCAACAAATTATTTATGCTTGAATTATTTTTGTTGGACTAAGCAATTTTCTGTTGAATCATTTCATGAAAGCATCTTGTTCAAATCAAGAAAATAGTCTAATTGAATCAACAGTATAATATCAATTCCATCAACAAAATATATGGTTTTATCAAAAACAATTTATGTTGATCCAAGATAATGTCGATGTTGATTCAACTATAAACATTTTGTTGATTTGATCAAATAATGATCATTTTGATGGGAGTATATCTTTGAAACAACATACAAGTTCTCTTATTCCGATGTAGCAATGAACTTGTTTCGAACGGATCATTTGCTTGAATAGAGCAACGAAATATGTAATATCAATGAAATATTTTGTTCATTCCACATCAACTTAAATTTCCGCCTCTAGATGGCGATCATTTCGCCCCGTCTATGCCTGCCTCGAATTCATTATATACGTGAAGCCTGATTCTTCGTGTTTGAAATATCAGCTGGATGAATCGAACTAAGGATGATTAGCAGTCAGAAATAGTTTTCCATCAGCTGAGGAAAAGTGAATATTGAAGATCTATGCAAGAAGTCGACTTGTTTCCTCGTTTTGTTTATTCTATTGATGTGAAATTTCAGAAAATTCCCGAATATTGAATTTGGTTCACCAAAACAATTTGTCGAATGGATATATAGTTCCTCTTGAATCAACAAAATATTTCATTGAATTAACCAAATATTTCATTGAATCAACCAAATATTTCGTTGAATCAAATAAATATTTGATTGAGGCAATATGTTGTTATTTTAAATCAAACAAAATGATTGTTTCATCCAATTCAATATCTCTCCATAAACAATTCATGAATGTGCTTGATTGAAGAGGATCCAGAGTTAATGCAAGATATATTCACTTGATTCAAACTTCAAATTCGCTCTGAAACAAGATATAGATTTACTCATATCAAGATTATATTTTGTCGTGCATATATGACACTTTTATTCGCTCCATTCAATTAAATTTTGCTTGATTCAACAATTCGTTTTTTTCCGTGTACCTACTCGTTTAAAAAAATAGAATAATACGAACTTGTTACGTGATCAATTATGATTTTGTCCATGTCTAGAGTCAGATCAGCAATATTCTTTCGCGTTACAATAAATCGTCCCACCCTGTATAGCAGGCTCTTTCATTTGATGGATGAGTAAACGGAAACGTGATGTATCTCCCTCATATCTTCCGGTGTTTATTCAACGCAACGCAAACCGTGTCCAACTGATTGGATAAGCCGAAATTTCTTCCTAGGGCGCTATCACTCGTCGATAATAAACATTCCGGAGTTCGTTGGAAATATAATACAGGGAAAAGGTGGTTTTACGTTGCAAAATATACAGTTTCATCATCGATCTATATGTGTTTTGGGTTGCTGAATCTGAATCTGGAATCACCCAACAAATTTTCCTCATGGTGAGATATTTGCAAAAACATCGAACTCTTCGCTCTTTTTTCAGTTCGTTTTCAATTTCAGATAGTATGTATGGTAGCAAGAATAAAATCACAACTTCTAATGAAGGAAACTGAATTCGCCAGAATTTGAGCTCAAGCGCATCACTACAAAAATCTAAATCTAACCAAAAACTGAAAGTTTCAGTTTTGAGGTGAATATTGGGGAAAATACTGATCCTACTAGGAAAATTGTCAGTTATAATACCACGAGAGTTTTAATCATCACTGGAAATTTTCAGTTCTGAATTGAAGCTAAATAAAGTGGAATTTGGTGAGAAAATTTCACACCGAAATATAAAAAAAGATAAAGTTGAGCTGAATATAATACGGAATGCTGACGTGAAATATTGATAGGGCAGCTGGTGGTAGTTCAAACTATTATTTTTGACTACTTCCATTTCACTGAAATTGGTGGAAATTTATTTTGTTACGAGGAACTCGACATATTATGCAGTCTTTATATATATTATATCCATAACATTCCCATAGGTTGAATAAAACACAATTAGTTAGTTTAGGTTCACAAAATAATGAAAAAAAAAAAAAACGATAGTAGCTCAATTTCTCAGTTTTTTACGAATTCATTTAGCTGAAGTTGGTGGAAATATATTTTCTTACAAGGAACTTATCAACTCATTGACTGACTTTGATGTTATCTGAATGTGGATGTCATTTCACCTATAAACGTCAAAAAACTTACAATGTAGTGTCATGCTCCTTCTCCCAAGAAAGGGGAACATTTGTCTTGACAATTGTTTGGTTGCTATGGTAACGATACAAAATAGAGGCTTCTGATTGGTCGAAAATGTTAGGTGTGAACTTTTCAGTCTTAAAGTTGAGGTGAATCTCCTTGTAGTCTCAAATGTGACTCAGAGCAACGCGAGTAGATTGAATGGTTGACTCAAGATTTGAAGAAAAACAGAAGATGAGAAAATTGAACTTTGGTAGGATTCGATCTGAACCCTATACGTGAATTTAAAGAATCCAGGTTTTTTTTTTTTCATCGATTGGAGCGCACGAAAGGGAATCCCTATAATGTTCAAGGAACATCGTGCGTTCGTTGGAAGGATAGGGACAGGAGGTAGGTATTGGAATTTTTTTTGAACTTTTGGAGATTATATGTTGTTGGGAATACTTCCACAGGCAATGAATTCCAGAGCCTAGACGTTCTATGGATGAAGGAGTCTTTATAAAGTGCTGTTCGACATCTTTCGAGGTTGACAACGAAAGGATGTGCTGACTGGGCTTGTCTAGTTCGTCTGATTGGTATTGCTAGTGAAGGGATGATAGAAAAGATTTCCGAAGAACATTTCCCGTGGAAGTATCGATAGAAAAGTGAAAGGTCGCCGACGGTGTTCCAATGATGTCAAAGAGTGAGTGAGTGTGGCGTCACTCACCAGGCGAATGGCTCTTCTCTAGATGGAATCTAAGAGCATCAGCGTATGTTTTGGTGCTGAACCCCATATGTGGAAACAGTATTCTAGAACAGGCCGTATCTGCGCTTTGTAGATCATGAGAAGCTGTTGAGGTGTGAAGTAGCTTTTCGCACGGAACAAGAATGCGAGTTTTTGTGAAGCAGCTTTTGCGATGGATCTGACACGATTATCCCATGAAATAGTGTTGCTGATGGAAATATCGAGCATAGATATGGTGGGCTTGGTGGGGATGGTGAAGCCAGACATTACAATATCAAGCATACTGAGTTCTGCCTTTCTAGAGAGAATGCAGGCTTGAGTTTTGGTGGCGTTGAATTCAACTAGGTTGTTTGTCCCCCAGGCTGTGATTGCAGCAAAGATCTTCATTGACAGCATTGACTTGCCCGCGCCGTGAGTTCTTAGTTTCCTGGGAAGAAATGGGAATTCTGGAAGAGAACGCAGTATGGAGGGTACTATCATCTGCAAAGCTGTGGATGAGGCAAGTTGTTACTCCCAACAGATCATTGATATGAAGCAGGAATAATGTTGGTGCCAAAATTGATCCTTGTGGAACGCCGGAATTGATGCCAATAGTATCAGACGATACACCGTCCACCACCCCGTGAAGCGATCTGCCTGAAAGAAAACTCGATAAGAGATGGCATAGCCAGGAGGAGTCCTTCGTGCCAAACACGGTCGAATGCTTTCGATATGTCCAACGCGACAGCTAGAGATTCCTTGTGTTTTGCTATTGAAGCTTGCCATAAATGGGTGATGTAGGCAAGTAGATCTCCAGTAGATCTTCGGTGGCGAAAGCCGTATTGTCTAATTTGAATTGATGCTAAATAGATATGTTATAACTTAACTTCCGGCAATTTTCCTCGAAGGAGCGTATTCAGCTCAAAACTTGACCCAAAACTTATAACTTTTTACTTTTTGAAATGATTAACCCATTTTTCGACTATTATATCCCGTGCACTATCAGACCTAGAAAGTTCTGCTGTTGGACTCAAATTGTCTTCTAGTCTTCCTTGGAAAAGTTAGGATCTGTTCTGGAGCTACCACAGATATGCTTTTCGAAAATATTAGCGAAAAACAAGAAAAAGTGCGAATATTTGGCTGATTTTTGTGATCTCAAAACGAACCACAAAATTCTGTTGGAGATAACCAGATTGGGGAATCATTGCTCTAAAAAAATTGTTTTTAAATTGTTCTAAAATTGTTCTATCCGTCATTCGGTTGCCCCCTTACGAGCAACCCTCAGAAGTCTTCGAAAGACTTGTGCGAGCAAGGAATGACGGGGGCCTTACCTTTCAACGTGTGATCCCAAACACTTTCTTAGGCCATCAGAAAAAGTCTGCGTTCGTGGGTCTCGAAACCACGATCGATACCTCGACGTGAATCGATATTGAAGCATCGAAGCACTGAGGTACGCCGGCCTCTCCATCCGAAAAACTTAGGTTACTGGATTTTTTGCATGGATTGATACCGATTGCCTGGGTTAATAAAATGCCAACCATATCCAAGAATTGGGGTCGTGGAATGGTGATTTGTAGTCGAGTTGGAACCCTTGTCTCGATGTCGATGCAAATGGGTATCGATAACATTAAAAGGAGCATGCCTCGTACAGGGTGATACCACAAATGTGAGAATATTTGAGAGAATTACTCGAGAAAATTACCTATGGGCAGGATCTGATATTATTGAGAGAATATAGAATATAGTTAAACTCACCAAAACTCTCATGAGCCAATATATTTAAGATAAGATAAGATATACAAAATTTTGTCTTGGAATGATATGAGAGTACATCCATGGGCTTTGTTTCTGATGATCGAATATTATTTCGGCTTTATTGTATATCTGTTTATTGTGAAGAAATTTTGGGAATTCTAATTGATTGGTGCAGATTGTTTCCCTTGATATAGGCGAGTAGAAAATATTGAGCTTACTGATCAGGAAATGACCAGATATATAAATCAAGGATATATAGTGTGAGTCAGTTTTTTGTAGCAGGACTTCGACACCTTGAAGAATCCAATTGATTGGTCCAGATTGTTTCCCTTGATGAAAAGAAGGAAATATTAAGCTTTCTAATCAGGAAATGACCCGGTATATAATTCCTAGATTCATACAGAGTGATTCAGCTTTTTGTAGCAGGACTTCAACAGCTTGAAGAAAATATACTTATTTCCAAGACGAAGCCGAAGATAGTTTGAGATTTTCTCAATGTTTTTCCAGTTTTCTCCTACAATTTTCAAAATAATGCATTGAAATTTGGTATACTTATTACACTCGAGCTTACTAATCAGGAAATGACCCGGTATATGAATCTTGGATTCATACAGGGTGATTCAGGTTTTTGTAGCAGGACTTCAACAGCTTGAAGAACACATACTTATTTCCATGAAGCCGAAGAGAGTTTGAGATTTTCTCAATGTTTTTTAAGTCTCCTCCTACAACTTCCAAAATAATGTGTTGAACTCTGGTATACCTATTACACTCGGAAAACTCAATATTTGAAGGTATCAGGCAATTTCGATTACCTACAGGGTGATACACTTTTGAGTGTTGTACCCAATTCGAACCTCTCACAATCTTATAATCCAAATGAAACATCAATTCTAATTCTCTGTTTCATTTGGATACTTCTTGCTCTCTCATATTTGTTCCTGTAACTTTACGAATTTTTGAAAAAAATACCAATAATTTACTAGTGATTGATTCGAATTTATCGGACATACTCCATTTGATATGCCTCAATATTTGACCAGAAGACCTGAAATGATCGAGAGCTTTCATAAGATGTGTTAAATAAACTCAGTGACAAAACTTGAAAAACTAGAAATATACATGAAGGAATATTTTCGCAAATACGACACCACTTCTGTTTACAAAAAGGGGACTCCTATGCATATATCGAGAGATAAGAAAATATGAGATTTGTATTTTTGTTATAGTCCTGCTACAAAAAACTGACTCACTCTGCATATGGCTTTTGATAAAGACATTTCACCACATAACATGATAGTATATAGTTTGAGGAGCATGGAATAAACAATCATTTGAAACTTATTAGAATATCATGATTATATTCAGATTCTCGTAAGTATTTTTTTACGGTCTTTTTAATCTATGATAACATTTAGAACAGAAGAAGATCGTGTTGAGCGAAAACAATTGGAGAATTGGTAAACAAATGCAAGGGTGGTGCTGCTCAAAGTGGGACACACTGTATATCGCGTTCACATCAGATGATCAGAAATCAGAGTGAAAATGACATGTGAATTTATGGTGCATTCGCAAATTCTAATAGATGGTATTAGCTACGAGGAAAATTCGATATTTTGGCGGATGTTCTTGTGTTTTACACCAATATTTTGAAGTGAAGTGCAAAAAGCGTAGTGGAGATTCCTCCTAACAAAATATGGCGAAAAAAATCATTTAAACATGGACTGAAAGTGCTCAATTCTCCAGATACAGGGTGTTGAGTTGTTGGGAAAGAGTGAATTTTTCCTTGATAGCTCGAAAAAAATTTATCCGATTTCAATAAGAAATTCCTTCGGTTTATTCGAATTTATAGACGTATACTATTCAAATTAAACCTGTTAAAATACATATTTTTTCACATTTTCTAACGTATTCCCATTATTTAAAATGGTATATCGGGTGGTCACAAAAAATCCGGAAGTTTTTATTTTCCTCGTGGTTTCATCATTTCTCAACCGAATTCGAATTTCTTGGCGTCGTTTCATAGCTAAAGGGCCATAGTATACAGTGGAATATTTGAAAATTTCATCAGGAACAAAAACAAAATGGCGGATTCTACCAAAGTATTGTCATTTACAAAAACCGCTGGTAAAAAAGAAAATCAGATTTTCCCCAACCTGTACCGATGTCGTCTAGGCTATTCATTTCTGAAGAGAATGAGTACTCGAACATCGAAATCGAACGAATAGTCCAGTAGATACACTCATTTCTTTTCAATTTGTTATGGAGTGAATGTGCTAATCTCGTATAAACGATTATTATTATTTTGCTTCAGGCTTCATGGAAATTCAATCGAATTTGGATTTCTTAGAGTTGTTTTGTGACCACCCGATATGTGATAAAATTTCAATTACTGTTTATCTTGTTCTCAGAAATAAATGTACACTGCGATGAATTCTAGAATGAATCCTGAGTATTTTTTTCTACACTCGAACAACTGATGCAAACCGCAAACAACTACAGAAACGCTTCTGAAAATTTGGTATCAAATCTGATCGATCTAGTCTATCCCTGATAACTATTTGAATAAACCGTGACAATCAGTTCATTTTCATCCTACTTGATGCTTCAGGTAAGTTACTCATACAAAATCGAATAATACCAAAATGTTTATCTGATATCTGGAAGGCACTATCGTCTGAATATTGAACTTATATGGTTGACAGAAAACCAGAAATGGGATCAATTTCGAAAATGTTCCTATTCATTTCATGTGTATAATTACTAAATGGAATATCAAGTCAGGAGTCCAATTAGATGAACATTCAATTAGTGATGATGCATATTACATGTTTTGATTCAAATGAATTGATTAGTTCATAATCAGCTCACTCACTCTACCGAAGCTATATTTAATTAATATTATTTGTATAGCATGGAAACAGTATTATTAACGTTTGTTCAACATGACGTATATCTTTGTCTGTTCGCTTGATTGAACGAGTCAAATAATTTTGTCATCTTGAATAATATGTGTACAGGGTGATTCGCCATAAATGTCGTCCCCCTCTGGCTCAATTATTTTTGAAACGATTGCAAAATTTTGAAAATCATCTAACATGATTTTCGATAAAGTTTTATTTCACTACATCGGAAATTACAAGATGCTCGGAACAAACGATCTACAGGGTACTTTTTCATTTTTTATTAATGGAACACCCTATTTTTCATTGTATTTTCAGATTTTTCCTGAAGAGCTGATTTCATCAATGTATCACAGTTGGAGCCTAGCAAAGATGATTACAGAGATATAGGGTGTTCAAAATCAAGATTTTTCAAGTTTAGGATTTTTCTGTGACGAAACTATTCATTATCGGTCAAAACGGCTTCAATGTCCGTATCTTAACTTTTGATTCACTACAGTGTGATTCAAGATTCAGAATTCTAATCACCCTGTATCTGTTCCAATTATTAAATGTCAGTAGATAGTAAATCAAAAGTTGAGATAGGGACATTGAAGCCGTTTTGACCAATAATGAATAGAGTCGACACAAAAAAATCATAAAGTTGAAAAATCTCGATTTTGAACACCCTATATCTCTGTAATCATTCCCGCTAGACCCCAAGTGTAATACATTAATGAAATCAGCTCTTCAGGAGAAATATAAAAATACAATGAAATACAAGGTGATCCATTTGAAAAAATCAAGTAGTACTCTGTTGATCCTTTGGTCCGAGCACCCTGTATCTTCTGATGCAACGGGAATACGAATTTCTGAGAAATCATTTTAGATGATTTTTAGAATTTTCAAATCGGTTCAAAAATAAGTGAGCTAGAGGGGGGGACATTTACCTATGGTGAATCACCCTGTACCAGTGTACCCCGAGGTGTTGTACCCTTCCTTGATTCAAATTAAGGTATTCAAATCACGAATATGCATCCCCATGAATATGCCGAATAACAAAACAGGGTCATCATTTTTGCAGAAAAATTCAGATTTCAATGGAATCTGAAAACGGAACATTTACATGGATGGAACATTAGACGTATCTGTTGATAATCAAGCATGCTCTATTCATCTAAAATATTTTCGATGATGCGGTGTTGCCACTTCTATTCGAAAGTATTAGCAACTTGGTTATTTCAGAAAGAACACCCTGTATTTCATTGCCTCTTTAGATCCTACCTGAGGAGCTGATTTCATCAATGCATCATACTTTGGGTCTAGCAGCAATGATTACATAGATTCGAGATTCTTCATCAACTTTGGAATTTTTTTGTGTCGAAACTATTAATTGATTATTGGTTGGAACGGCCCACATGTTTCTATCTCATCTTTTGATTCACTATCTACTCGCATGTAATTGGAACAATTGAAGGGCAGTTGAAGATTCAGAATTTTGGTAACCCTGTATCTGTTTCCATTAAATGTCAGTAGATAGTAAATCAGAAGAATCCATTTTGACACGAAAAAATCCTAAAGTTGAAAAATCTCCATTTTGAACACCCTATATATCTGTGTAATCATTCTCGCTTGACCCCTTTCATGTGTGATACATTCTCTCCAGGGAAAATCTCAAAATCCAATAAGATACAGGGTGTTCCATTGTCCAAAATATTTAAGACGGATATATGATATATAGGACGTGTTTGATTATTTACGCTCACAAATTTTCTAATTAATCTGTCATTTGGTTCTTCACATACGTCTAATGTTTCATCCATCGTGGGACACCTTGTACAAAAAGTAGAATGATGTAATAATGGTTCAAGAATCTTCAAAAATCAACTCACGAATTTTGTACCAATTTTTTGAAAATACCCTGCATATCCAATGAGAAAATCATGTTTGCATCTAATATATAATGCATATTTTCTTTCACTTTCAGATATCCACTTCCGCTATGGAGATCCTGCAGAAAAACAATGTTCAAAAGAATTTGAACACAACAAAATAGGTTGTAAAGATTTTATTCAAATTTCAATATACTACATCAACCCAAATAATATATAATCAAACTAGCTTCCTACTAATTTTCAAAATATTACAAATTGTACAAAGTGGATTTATATACAATGTCATCTCAACAAAAATCTTAAATGCAATGCAACTATTATATAATCATGACTATAATTCAATGTTCAGTGTAATGCAGACAATTATAGGCTTTAAATGGCATGTTCAATCTTGTCAAGAACGCATTATATTTGAACAAAGAACTTGAAAATATCCATAATTCCCCTTGTAAACTTTGCCCTCAAAAAGTAATTCAATTAGTTCGAAGAAAAAAATCAGTTCTGAGGTGGCTGACCCCCAATTCCTTCAGCAAAAAAACGAAATGAAGTGTTGGGGTTCGTCAAGGGTAAGTCAGGATGCCACAACGGCATTGATTGATCATTCCGTAATGATGGACTGCAATTTGTCACAAGATGCAGGGACTATTTTGGCGCAGAGAAAGTGATAAGGTGAGAGTATCTGGCAAACAAAGAAGGAAAAATAACTCGATCACACGCTGATAATACATCAGAAACAACAACGAAAATCACCACAAAAACGGTGGTATTGTTAGTATATTTGTACATGTATAATGAGAATTATTCATTACTAATTGGAATTATTTCAACTGGCAGAATCCTGTACTGGAAATATCAAGATTAAACCCAAATTACCTAGAGAAAGGTTGTCTCCTGTTCAAGTTATAGGTTGTAACTTTCAAATATTGGAAACACCTAATTTGAAGAAATGTAAAGAAATTCAAAATACTCAACATTCGACGTTGAGATTTCCACCAGACACACATGTTTCGCTAACACAGTAGCTTCGTCAGGTGATATACTGGTACAATGAACTACTTTTGAGTACTATCGAAATATAATACATCTAACTGATTTTGAGAGAATATAATACGAAGAGTGTGAGTTTAACAGATGAAATAATCCGACCGCGAAGCAGGTTACTATGGAATCAGGAATTATTTTAAATATCTGATTGGTGGAACTACTTTATGTATATCCACGTATAATGAAAATTATACAAGGTAGCTTAAAGCTCAATGTACGTTCTGATTGGTTTGAAATCATACGAAGAAAGTGATCTCTATAATATTCATTGAAGAATATTTATCTTCTCATCATTATTTAGAATCAATTGGCGCGTTCCTAGGAAGGATAGGGAGAATATATGTTTGATGGAAATATTTGAGTCACCCAAGAAGAATTATAATATCCTTGATTCAGTAGGACATCTCTAACACACAATACAGTTTCTATTCAAAATAATTAATAATATTATCAGTGACCCATACATTTTACAAAAGCTTAGTTTCACTGTGCCTAAAGGCAAAACTCTAGAGTGGTCTATACATTCCATCTCCCGACACCACGAACAAATATTTTGAAATACTCGTCTCTCTATATCACGTGTTCCGAGTACAATAACTCACAGCCAGACATCTTTCATTGTTCATCTCAGCAATTAATGTCTTTTTACATTAGTTAAGATTATGATTGTGAATTGTAATTCTGAAGAATGAAATTAACAAATTTTGATACATCCATTCGAATGGGCAGGATGATGTATTTTTGGCTGGGGCAAGCTAATATCCGTTCTACTCTGACATTTTTATCCATCATGACTTGGTGAAAGAGACTTTTTCGCGAGTGAAAGTTCAATTTGAAAGGAAAAAGAAACCGATTCGTCGCCATCGCCGACAACAGAATCAGGAAATTACATCGGCTATGAAAACGCTCGGGCTCCCCCGCAGACAAGGTTATTGGGGCCTCGTCTTAGGAAAGTCTGTGCGTGAAGTCGGCTTTTCTTCGCATGAAAATGTATACAAAATTGAAATGACTGACGGACAAATGTTGTAATTCACCGGACTATTACCATCATAACTTTTTTCTACGAACGTCAAAAAATGACAAGGTTTGCGCATTGATACCAAATTGCGAAGTGACACTTTTTTTCAGTTTCCTACGTTACAATGATACCTTGCACCAAACAATGTGCGAAGTAAAACAGTGCGCGAAGTACCTACTTCGCGCATTGTTATGTAAAATATATGAGATATTTATATTTCAACTTAATGGTCCTTAATCGAGAAAGCATCCACGAAATCATTTATTTCTGAATTTTCAACAATAACTTCGTTTTATCTCTTGGAGCGCACGAAAGGAAATTCCTATTATGTTCGTGAAACATCGTGCTCACCTAGGGAGGATAGGAGAGGCCTTTTAAGCCAGTTCAACACCATTTTTTATATCAAGCTAAGCATATTTTTACTTTAAAACTATATTTTTTTACGTTTGTAGAAAAAATTTTGTTTGCAACTCGAGCGCGAAATACTTTGGTCATCTCGACTATTTTTTTAACTCGGCTACGCCTCGTTAAAAAAATCAGATCTCGATCACCAAAGTAGCATTTCGCGCTCTAGATACAAAAATAACTATAATCTGATCAATTCCAGACCGAATATGAATTGTATTATCGTATGTTATACAGATTAAGTTTATTGGTGATTATCGAAATACAAATCCCTTCGATCTTCTTCGAAGCACTGGTGGGCGGGTGAACACCCCTGCACGTAGGCTTTATTCGGGAGGGTTAGAAAACACAAAATCCTCTCCACAACGTTTAATAATGGACAGATTATTTAGGGGAACATGTTTCGGACATTCATGTGTCCATTATCAGCCTCAATCCTCACAAACCAAAGGTTGATCATGAGAAATGTATGAAATAGGGAATTTACTCACGTGGGAATGAAAAAAACAGACATTATGAAAAAACATTGAATGAAATTATTGTGCAAATAAGCACCGGTTAAAGTTCAGGTTGATTTTGAAGGAGCCCTCTGCCCCTATGAGGATGTACAGTCGTATTAAAAAAAAAAGCGTACAGGAATATTTGAGAGAAAAATTAACGTCATCCTATTTGCGTAAAACGGGCTATCGGGAATGAATGTTTACCAAATATTCACAGTAGAGTAATCATAGGTTCTCAAAAACACAAAGCATTGGCTGAGCCAGTTTCACATAACTAGAGCTAGGATGCCGAAATCTTCAATGTTTAATACTTGTACATTATCACAATTTAATGGCACAAATCATTTTCGGAAAACCGAAAAACGGTGGAGTCAAATAATTACTCAAAACAAACCTTCATCATCAGATGATAGAGGACAAGTGGCGTTTTTTGGCAATCCACAAAGCGCAAAACGTAAGTTCTGTGGTGACAAACCACATATTACAGTGACAATGTCAATAATTGTCCGTAGTGAAGACTAGTGGACGACCAGAAGCACCACTCGACCTAAACCAATGAGTAGATACCTAGGTACATAAATTTGAATAAACATAAAAGGCCTGTTGGTTTGTGTTTGCTCCACCCGCCAAACCTAATCCCTCTCCACAACTCTCTTTGTTTACATCATACCATGAACAGAGACTACCATGGAAACAAAATGAACTCTAGCACGTTTAGCAACACAAACGAACAGACGAAAAGTGTAGTAGGGACCAAAGCAGGAAAAAGATTTCAAAACTGAAAGATGAAAATTATATTGCTATAAGTTGATTAATGAAAAACCAGAAAATTGAAAAATTTTTGGCAATCAAAATGAGTTTGTTCATTGAGTGAGATAACATTAGAGTCATTCGAGGATGCCTCAATTTCGAAAATTTCAAAAAGGTTGAGGCGAGCACCTTCTTGGCAAATATGAAAAATTTCCAGGTCGTTATTGATATCAGAAGAATTTTGGTGGTTGAGGATATGATTTGCATATTAACTTTTTCTGTTATATTCATCAATATGAGGTTTCACTGATTTTTCAATTATTTTCACATGTTCATGTACTCTGATATGAATCCGTCTACCACTATGACCTATGTATTGAGCATTACAATGCAATTCGGGCCCATTGTGCGCCCACATGTCCCGACATTCAGCTGGGTATGCAGACTTCCTTGGAGAAGTTCAGCAGCTTAAGTTGATGGTAAGTGTACTGTGTTGGATTCAAGAGCAATTCATTAATGAACGTGGAATCGTATAATAGTTATTCATGGTACAAATGTGTTATGTTGAAAATGAGTTACACGAGATATATAGTATAAATTCTCGAGTGACTTGGGAAACATAACACGAGAGTGGCATACAATGTTTTATCCAACAAGTGATGGAAGAAATCGTTTATTTTATGAGATAATAATTAATGACTTTTGTGATCAAATCAAAGCTACCTGCGTCTCAGTACCCAATAAATGTCAGAATTACTTGACAGTTACTCCTTCACATTTTGGTTAAAGTAGGTTCTTTGTTAGGTTGCCACGGCATGACACATTGTTAGCAAATGTTCAAATAAATTTTGACACTCGTCATTTTTCCCTGAAGGAGAAGAACACTTTTTTGAAGAAAAATAACGAACAGAAAATGGAGGAAACCGATGAAGATTACGTTCTTGAGGATATCCGTACGGAAGCGAAAGAAGTAGCGATGCAGATTTTGCTAGAAAAGTCCCGAGATGCTTACGACAAGGAGTTCAAAATATTTGAGTCTTGGATGAATTCACGAAAGTTGAAAGGAATCGATGAAATTGTTCTATTGGCTAATTTTTTACATTTGCAAAATGAATTTGCCCCATCGTCTTTATGGACCAAATACTTCGCTCGACTATTCACCCTCATAAAAAAATCGATATTTCAAAATATGGTGTACTAACGAGCTTTATGAAAAGCAAATCACAGGGATACAAACCAAAGAAGTCCAAGACATTAGAACGACCTGAAATAGAGGAGCTCTCGATAACGAGTACTTGTTGATGACAGTAGCTTTGATAATGGGGATTAGCGGTGCTTGTAGATGCGATGAATTGGTCAATTTGACAATAGAAAATATTCAAGACAAAGGGAAATATATTAACGTACTTTTGCCAGACACTGAAACCGAAAAATCGAGGAGTTTCACCATACTTGAAGAAGGATTTCCAGTCAACCCGATCAATTTGTGTAAAATATACGTGTCTTTGAGACCAAAGAATACTAGTTCTAGCCGCTTTCATATTTTTCACAAAAATGGGAGGTGACTAGCCAATGTGTGGGAATAGATAAGTTGTCGAAGAATTGCAAATGCAGTTGAAAAATCTCGATTTTGAACCCCCACTATCTCTGTAATCATTACCACTAGACCCCAAATGAGATATATTGAAGAAATCAGCTCTTCACGCATTGCATTGCAATGCATTCCATCTGATAAATAGCAACTTTGAAACATTTCTTGTTTTTGGCACACCGAAAGAAATACTCTGAACAAATCGAATTCCTTAGCCACAATACTCCGTGTCCAATAACGAGAATGACCCTGTATGTAACCAAACTGGAAAATCATTCAAATCATTCCATAGCTCTCTTTCTGATGATTCACTTCTTGGTCAGGAAAATGTATGGATGACTGCAAATCTATTAGCAGAGTTATGAGTAGAGTGTAGAGTAGAGTAGTATATTTAACCATGTTACATTATACAGATAAGTTTATGGCAGGTCAGAGAAGTACAGTAGGTACTATTTTCACAACAAGTTACAACAAGTTAGAATATCGACACTCAAATGTAATAAATTTGCATTTGAAATTCTATGAATGCTTAGTGACAATGTTTCACAAGAATCTTAAAAGTAAACAGTAAATAAATTATGCTGTGAATAGTTGATGATTGAACGTTATACAGATGAAAAACTATAGATAAACAAAATCAAATATTGAACAGTGACCGACAAAGCTACATCTGCTGAATAAATAGTGTTTATATTCTGAGAGAACTGGCTACACGGAGGTATTCTTCTTCTTCTTCTCTTTCGGTTTATTGGATTTATGTCTCCTTTCGGAAACAATTTTTCCAGATCAGGTAATTAATTTTTTCAAGAATAAATACTTGGTTATGTAATAATATTTTCACTCGACTCGCCACATAAGACACCAATTGTCTATCACAATGACTTGAAGCCGAGTCATCAGTGTTCATAAGATTCGTTCGTAAGTACTCCTCTTATCCAGTAAATCCGTTGCTGATCCGACCTGGTTACCGGCGTAGAAATAATGGAACACGTTTGACTTCAAGTATGGCCCCCTTATCCGATGAATCCGTCATCATCCGGCCTCTATACCGGAGTAGATATAAAAGAGCCTGATATTTCTCACACACACTTAATAAACTTCACATTAACCTGACCTTTGGCCTGGAGAGGCCATGTTTCTCCCACCGTGGCCAAAAGTCGAATCCGGAGGTATTCTGGTAATATTGTAAAAACAGTTCTCGACAAGAAACTTTTTGACAATTGTCTTGAATTTTTTCAATTCCATTGATTCAACTGAACTATCAAGAACATTGTATACATTGAGATTCAAAGAGTTCTGTTGGCTGACAGCTAGTCGGTGTTGTTGAAGATTTAACAAATTTGCAGATCTAGTGTTGTAATTATGTATGTCGGAGTGTTTGTGAAACTTGTTCCAGGTACTGTGTATTTGCAGCAGAACAGTAGATATATATGGGATAGGGAGAGGCATTATACCAAGTTGACAATGATCTCTGTATCCAAGATTTGCCATTATTCTTATCACTTCTTTCGGCGATCAAAAAACCGTGATGACGTTGCTAGAGTTACCCCAGAGAAGGATGCCATAGGATATAACCGAATGAGGAGAATAAGGAGAAATCAGCTTTTTCAGTATATTAATTTTACTAATTGGTTAGAGTTGTCTCAATACAAAAAAAAACTCTCGATAGCCTAGGGAGCACATATTCTACATGACAGGTCCAATTTAAACGATCATCGATTATAATATGCATGGAAGTATTCAACACAAGACGAAACACCAACCCATTTTAGTCAGCTAAGGGCCCTAAGGGGACAGTTAAAGACCTCATTGAGGAAGCGTGAATATCGTCACCCCTTGAGTAATAAAACTGAGGGAGGAGGGTCCTATATTAGATGAGAAATATTTAAACGTCTGTCGTTTTTCTGTTTTCTAAACGGCCTCATTTGCAAGATAAAACATTTTTTGGATTTACTGGAGCCTCCACTGTGGGTTATTAAAGTTCAGATGACATTTTTGCACGGATTTTCGGAGTAGGGGAGGAGAAATATAGAAGTAATAATGATCGACAGTTTTCCTCTTCAAGATCTCATGATCCCTATATAATAAATACTTCTTATCTTGACGTCAAATCAGTCCTCAATTCATTGCTATCAATATCACAACCACCCCCTTAGTTTGTAGGAGAAGTTTTCTAACCACCCCCTGCTGAGTTTGTATACGATGTTTTCTAATAAAAGCATCGGAAACTTTCAAACCACTTCCTTAATTGTTCTTAATGTTTTGGCCCGTATTTAAGTTGTCTTCTGTATGAAGAATAAGCTGGTGTGAGTTTTGGTTATTATTAGTTTATTAGTACAACAATCCAATGTTTTTGAGTGATCAACTGAATATATTAAAATCAAATTATACATAATATGCGATTTGTAATATACATAAACTTCACGATGCATTGCTTTCTTTTCTTTCATTTCTTTCATGTCAGAGGCCCGATAATAATATTTATTCAATATACAAGGGAAAAAAGTAGTAGATTTTAGCTCCAGGTTGTGTTGCTGGCTTAGCTGAAATCTTCTCATTCACAAAGGTCAGTAAACAAGCCATATCAATAGAAATCCATGTATTCTATGGACTGGACGCATCTACAACCAATATCACCTATACGTGCCTCGTTGATTGCATGCAGAGTTTCATAGTAATAAGTTCTTAATTCCCATTCCCTTCGAATCAATTTTTTGGTTAGAACCGGGTAGGGTAATCTAATTTTCGGAATTATGGGATCTTGTTCATTGTTCGTAGAGGAAGTATAGGATGTAACGAGTTTATGAACTCTTCTAGACACTCGTTTATCAAACACTCGATCTGCTCTACTGTTGAATCCTTCGTGGGAAGGTTTTAATAAGTAGAATCAACTTTTTGTATTAAATCTGGAGGGAGGGGGAAGGGGGGTCAAATTACTGCGGTTTTGAGTTAGATTTTCATATTGCATATTGGGACAAGATACATCCTAGGATTCTATTTCATTTTGAACTACTCTGCTCCATGTATTCGGTAGAACCTTCAACTGCCATCTCATTGTACATTTCAAAACGCCTCTGGTGAAAAATGGCAACATTTTGACGATCCACTATCCATTATATTCTTTCTGGAATGTCATCAATCATACTGGGATTCTAATGCGGAAAAGCATATAAGCTGATAACCCGGATATCAACGCGTATATTCGACAGGATATCACGTTGGCAATTTTTCTTTTGTTATATTCTTGTCAGATGGTGAAAATACTCACGGATAGGATTATGAATGAATTCCAACAAAAATATATAGGAAATTTTCCCAGTTACAACTACTAATCTTCACAACCCTTGTCGTTCGAAATGAGAACCTATAGTAGGCAAAAATCGCCCTTATCGACGGTATTTTCAGTGAGCCAGTGACCTCTATTTTGAACTTAGTTATTCATCTGTTCTCCTCACTCCAAAGATATTTCAAATATGTAAATTTTTTATGCACTGATAAAAAGCTCGATTTATTGATATATTTTACTTCTGAGTAGGTGTCCACCTTTTCAATCAATTCTTCGAATCAAGATAGAGTTTTAGTTATGATGTAATTCTTATCTCCTCTCCCTGCTCACCAGCAAATTCAGTATCATATATATGTCCCCTCATGAGATTTGTCACTGATCCATTCAGTTTTCAGAATTTTTTCTGTTCGTTCAACCTAGACGAAAATTGGGCAACGAACAGCACTACGTACCTCGAAATTCGTGGTGAATCCTAAATCCTGTTAGTGTCTCTCCAACTTTGACATATTAACAGAGTGAAGTTTGGTCGGAAATGTGTCTCCCACGAATACGAAAATCGAGTTAACGCCGGATCCAGATCACGTTAACTCGCAATTTCGTTCAGCGTTATATGATTACGATTTGTGACCCATTGTATACGGAAGCAATTTAATCCACTCAGATTATTTACCAACGCCAACTGAACACAGGATGTGCAATACGAATGATTGATTAGGCACACTCGTTCTGACAAGCAGGTGAAGCTAATAAATACAGGGTGTCCCAGAATGAAGTTCCTATACTCCTGGAGGAAGATAAGAAGAAATGTACTCAATTTCAATTTTCCTTTTAAAACCGCCAATACTCTAAGTAGTGCCTTATAGTCAAAACAAAAGATTAGATTGATATTCTAGAAAAATCTGGTATTGATAAATTATATTGTAAAAATGATGATTGTGAAGTGTGCTACATTGGTCAAACATATCGCAAGTTCAAAACCAGAGTATCAGAACACAATCGTATCGTAGAAAATAATTTTTTCCAATTCTATTCTATTTTTCTTAACCATATTATCAATGACAAACACTCTTTTGTTCCCATTTCAGACATACAAATATTTAACATATCTCTGACAAAGGAAAAAACTTAACCTCCTTGAAGCCCTGGGAATTAATGAAGCTGTCAAAAACTCTAACCTCAACTGCCTCAATGAACAAACTCAATTCGATAGTCATTATCATTTTGACTACAATTTTGTTCTGTGTTTTATGTCACTTCGAATCAAAACATTTCTTGGTTTTGACTTGGCTGGTGTCATTCTGATATTGTGTTTTGTCCACAGCGACATCGTTGTCAATTGTTATTTGTCGATTGTCATTTGTGATTAGATAGCCCAATTGAACAGTTATACTCATCCGCACTTTGCGCGGTTGAAAATAGTTTTTTTCACGTCTTCTAAGTAATCTTTTTCTACCAATAATGGTAGGTACATTTAGATTTTTAATCAATACTTGAAAACTGACATACGCGTTGTTTTTCTTATAGATTTTCTTTTTATAAATAAGGTAGGAATTGGTGTTCTTCTCAAATTTTTGGAGGTTATATGCCACGTACCTCCCTTGGCAATGATGAAAATCTAAAAATCATTCTAAAAGCGCATGTGCGGTTTTCATAAAACCCGTCCCTTCAAACCCTTTGCGGAATTTTCAAAAGTTTGTTTGTGTAGGTTATCTAAAACAATGTTTTACTCATTTCATAGTCGCTATTTGAATCATGGAACTGACAATGCATAAAAAATTCAATTCATTACATAGCAGGCCTCACTATCTGATGTGGGTGTTTTTAATGTTGGATGCTTTAAAAATCGGTTACTGTTAAAAAACTCCAATCATACATTACATTTCTTGATGGATTGGAACATGTATACAGAATATTTTCATATTTATAAACAAATTATGAAAATGAATAAGTCAATGTCTAGATTCATGAATAAAATGAAATAATATACTCACTTAGGTGTTGAAGAAATTGAATTGAAGATATTGATGAATAACAGTAGATTTTGAAATAAATTCAACTCATTTATAATTTCATAATTCCTCAAGGCCGATTGCGACTGATGAGAATTCACGAACATCACACTATCCGTATCTCATGAATTGAATATCTATGAAGACCACATAAGGGAAAAAGGGCGAAGGTCACAATAAAGTGGTAATTGACCTAACACCGCCATCTGATAGCATATCTACTTCATCTATATATATTAATATAATAAAGAGGAAAGATTTGTTTGTTCGTACTGAATAGGCTCCGAAACTACTAGACCGACTTGAAAATTTCTTTTACTATTAAAAGCCCACATTATCCCTGATGAACATAGGCAAATTTTTACCGCGGAGATATGCTTCATTCCTACGGGAAAACGGGTGAATAAGAAATAATGATTCATTTACCGAATAATATAAATGTTTGAAATTTTTATTTGTGTTTTGTTTTCCACATTATATACGTATATTTATTGTCGTAGTAAAAACAGTGTACATAACTCGTTGGAAGGTGTATTTCATGCACTCGTTACATTACCGCTTCCGTCGCTACGCGTCGTTGTGCTAAATATCACTCGTGCATTATATGTCACTCTCCACACTAGTTATGTAATAAACTCTTTTGTTTTATTTCTATTTATCTCATGTGGTCTTCGGTCAGGTCCAATAACAGACCCACATTCGGCTTACGCCTTGAATTATTTTCCTCCCCAACACGCACCCATTAAAAAGAACAAATTGACCTGATGAAAAAATAAGCTACGGCATAAATTCCTCGTAGGATAACTTATCTTGGTGAAGTTTAATTTGGACAAAAAACACATTCATTACGCGATACTGATAACAAAACGACCCACCAACAACTTCCTTCAATGCGATCGTATCAGCGTAACTGATGTCATAAATCTATGCCTGTACACGCGATGTTGAAAAAATTTAGGAGGGGTTAGTTACTGGGGTGTTGATTTACCACTTTAATACATGAATCATTCAAATTTAATATTGCGGAATATGAATCACGAAATTATAGTATACGCACACACAGATTAAACGGATTTATTCAATCAGACAAATCCATTTTCTTGAAATTAAATTGCTTCGTACAAGAATTTTTCAATTGAAAAGAGCCTCATACACTTGTCTCAAATCAATCGGCCTGTTTGCTCCGTTTCTTGAAATGTCTTGACATGAATTTGCTGAACGTAACCAGTATATCTTCTTCATTCAAGAAAATTGCGACTACAAATGACATAAATTCCAATTATAATTGGTTCAAGGAGATCTCTGCTTGTCTGAAAGACTTGCAGTGCCGTATATATAGCGTTGGAGGAAAACTGAACGCCTGCGCCCATTCGACTCAGTCGTTAGCCAACAAAGCACCCTTGTTTTCCATTGGTGAAGTGTTCAGGAATCAAGTGTGCTGAGTCATGGATAATAGTGGTGTGGTATCATCTTCACAGCAATGCGGCAATCCATATCTGAGGACAATCTGCGGGGGCACGAGCTTCGTATATTTTTGTAACATAGTTGTATCTACTGAGGTGTTTTCCCTTCTTATTTTATCGAAAACATGCTATATCAATCATACCTCAAACTATAACTACACATCACTGTCAACGCATATGGCCATGTTTGTATAACCAGTTCAGTAGTGACGATTTGACCAGTCGCATTCATTCGATGAACGCCCTAATATGTATGGGTAGATGATTGTCCATTCTTTGTATATTTTTTTACTTGATTCCTGATTAGAATGATCAAACCAATGGAAAAATATGTCTCCTTTCTTCGTGTTTTTACATACCTATAGATACTTTTATACATGCCCCTCTGTGGAACGCAGACTTTTTTGTGATCAGAGAATATCTCTGGCTGTGTTGAATGAGTACTGTTCTATATAAACATTCGACATCAGTGCTCATTTGAATCGTCAGAATTAATAGATATTTCAATGATATCAAGTAGAATCTCAGCCAATAACAATGTCAAGACAAACTTTTGAGGTCATAAGGAGGTCATACAAGTTTTATTAATAAATCACTAGACTAGAACCGGCATAGATACACTACTGAGCTGAGAATTCATTCGAGTTTGTGTATCACTATTTTGATGGAAAGTTATCGAATCCGTTTGAAATGCTTCATCAAATGTTCATTAATCTAATGAGAATTTCCGTCCACTAAACCATCATACCGCTAGAATCCACTTCTTCCCAGTATCACAACTTCAGAAGAGCGCAATATTTCGTGGAAGAGAAATTTATCACGAGCAGAGCATATACCGTGAGGACGCTCAGAAATTCGCAAACTACCGGATTCGCGTATTTTCCGGTACACGTTTATCCCGAACTTTGAAGTTTTTGCCGAGAGACGATAATACCAAACTATCTGACGGCGAATCCGGTCCCTCGTGCCCGAAATATGAATTCCGCAAAGTGTAAAGTGCACAAACTATGCAACACCGTTCTGTAATATGAACAAACTTCATGAAATATAGGTAATTTGTCGGAAACGTGCGGTGTTCTCGTGATCTGATTTAGAAGACGAAGGAAGTGTGGAGGAGGAAGAATAGCTTGAGGCGGGTTTTAGGACAACACTGTCTATGTTAACAACGTTATATTCGAGCATGTTTTATGCCAGTGCTTGAAAAATTGCAGTATTTGAATTCAATTTTTGACGAGCATTGAAGATATACAGTGTGTCCCACTTACCATGCCCACCATGGGTATCTTTTTAACGCTGAGAGATACGAGATCGGTTAAATGACACCAAATGTGAAGTTTGTCAAGGCCAACTATAATGTGAAAAAATATTTTGATAAAATCGATTCGTTTTTGTTTTATACGCAAAAAACAGATTTTGATCATTTTCATGTCTCCTCCGTAACTTCTTTATTTATGAAAATATTCAAATAGAAATTTCACATTCTCATGGCAGTTTTTCAACGTGATTTCGAAAAAAATATGAAATTTATACCCATTCTTCTAGAATTTGAGATATCAGCACCAACTTTAGTTTTTCGAATGTAGGTCATAGCTCACTATGACTTAGTTACAAATAACTTTTTTTTTCTTACAGATGATATGTCGCAGTAATAGTTTTGTGTTCATAACAACGGAGTTATCGTCCTTTATACAAAAACAAAAAATCATTTGGAAGCCGCCATCTTGAATTTATGAATTTTAACAAAAAAATCACGATCTCCGACCTCAAAAACCCCCACTGACCAATTTTGAATAGAATCGGACCAAATCTTGTCCGCCATCTTGGAGCAGCCATTTTTTTTTAATTTCAACAAAAATTCCATAATTCCGATTAACTTGAAATTTGGCAGGTGTTCATAATTTCGGTGACAATACATGACATTATGGAAGAGAAGGCGGTATGGAGGGTACTATCATCCGCTGTGTACTGGACATGAAGTTGCTTCCAACAAATCGTTGATATGGAGTAGAAATAGTGTTGGTGCTAGAATTGATCCTTGCGGAACACCAGCATTTATGGTGAGAGAGTCAGATGAAACTCCGTCGACCACTACATGGAGAGACCTGTTTGAGAGACAACTAGCTAGTAGGTATAATCACCACTTCAAACTGCAATACTCCATTCACCAGAATTCTATACCCAGGAATATTCAAATACCTCTGCATACGATGAATACTATCGGACTTGACTAAACGTACCCAATTCAGCCACAGTCATCAAGATCACCCAGACACAAACGTGATAAAAGTTCAAATTAACCAAAATCACTGTATACAGGGTCCGCTCACTACAAGTGTTAAACAAGATCCACCGATATTTTTGTTTTTCCGCGAGCACCTCTCAGAAAGAGTTCAACTTCAAGAGACTACTCGAGCGCGAATCATCCGGATATTAAATTGAACGACCTGTAATATATTTGGTAGCACAATGAGAGCACCTATAGTAATAAAGACGCCCTGTAGAGCTATTCAATGCTTTATTGCACTAGAAACGACGTGGGGATCTATCGAGATATTGTCTCTGGGTTTTGTTTCTCCATTCTTGTCCTTTGGTAACTGGCACATGCAATAACCTCGATTTAATTATGAAAGTTTTGATAGATCGGATGCAATTTGGTTTGATGAAATTGCCGTTTTCGTTAGTGTGTTATATTAAGTGAGTTATTTCCAATTAAATAACATTCCAAATTAACGAGTCAGGAAGTTTTTCAATAGGGTATACCTACTGGTATAGTAACAGAGAGTGAGATCGCAATATTGAATAACAACTGAAACATTTGAAAAGGAATAGTCTCAGATATAATTACAATTTCAGAGGATTTTCATTTTTCATGCTCTCTATTTGGATGTTCAACAGATATAATTCAATTGTTCCGAGCACCTCGTATTTTCTGATGTAGCGAAAAATGTATCAAGAATCATTTCAGATGATTTTTAAAATTTTCAAATCGATTCTAAAATAAGTGAGCTAGAGGGGGTCATTCATGGTGAATCACCCTGTGCTAGATTACTGGTAATTGTATTGACGTACTGAATGTGTATGGAATGTACTAGAAAAGAATGATAGTACTTAAAACGACAACTTTGCTCCGATTCTAGACACCTACAGTGCTAGATCCCTCCTATGTTTTCTTGTCTGAGACCGAGTGTCACTGACAAGCTCTGGTAAAACGAAACAGCTGTTTGGTATTGGTATACCTACCCATTTATCTGGAAATATCCTTTGAACTAAAAAATCCTTCTATACTTAATAATCTACAATACTCCGATGTTGCGGAGTGCAGTACAAATAATTGGACTCCGAACTATAGCTTGCCAGCGATATAGAGCCTTCATTCAACAGTTTCAGTTCGTTATACGTCTCATCAGCGTCATCCGACAACGGTCCCTAGGGCACAATAAGGGCTCGCCTGCGCTCCTCACAATAGAACAGCAATTTCTAATTCTGGATGGATGCATATTTTTCCCAGTGACCTACATAAAGATGGCGCTCGTATATCCGTACTGGTTTCATCTTTATGTTATATAAAATGCAATTTTCGAGAGCCCATTGTGTCGATATTCACGATTATTTGAACCACGTGCAGATACATGTATCGCTTTTCTTCATCATAGTATACCTACTATAATTATGCCCAAAGCTTCTATAGATAGATAGATATATAGATTTTATTGAAGTTTTCAATTTAGGACAGTTGAAAAACTCAAGTCATGAGTACTAATATAAATTACAAACAAAGATGTCATCAGATATAAAAAAGTATCTAAAACTCAATTATAGCTAAATCAAAGATAAAATTTCAGTAAAAATATCACGAAATGTAAATATAACAGACAAACAAAAAGACAAAGAATCAGAAAAATCTGATGCTAAAAATCAAAATTCCGAGAGTTCCTGTAATGAATACGGTTCAGATTTATATAATAGATCGAAAACTTGTTTTTTGAAAGTTTTGAGGTTTAGTGCATTTCTTCATAATATGAACTCTTCTTCTCAAAATGAGGTAAGGAACCCTATACTATATTTTTAGTATCAAATAAATTACACCCTGTATACATCATAAAAGAGACTCAGTAACATATACATATTTTGCCTTGAATGATTAAGGGTTCTGATATCGATAGACCAGCTAATCCTTGTTGAGCAATATATTAGGTTATATAAGAAATTTATTCGGAATTCCATCATGGCATAATTAATCCGATAGTATGATTCTTTTTGGCATCTATCACTACTCCAACACGCTAGCGTTTCGAGTTTGGTCTGATTCTAGACTAGAATCCAAGTTACTGGAACGATACACCATCGCCTTGAACCCTTGATGTATATGAGAGAAAATGTCAGTTCGGTTTTTTGTGGTATCCGTCTGAAATCCCACTTCTGAGAGTTGTTTGCGGAAAATTGGTCGTTGCCTGGACGAGTGACGTCCGAGGGAGGATATCACTCGGATATCTCTATTGATTACCGATCAAGGCACGTGCTTACTACAGAATTACCTCGGGCCTGTAAACATCGAAAAACAAACCAATCTCAGTTAGAGGGAATTGGGCAAACAAAAACGGAAATGATTGTGAATTTATCGACAAAAAATTTTGCGAGCAATATAATAATAATAATAATAAATGACTTTATTGTTTTCAACAGTTACAATATCACATTAGGTGAATCAACATAGTACCTAGAATAAGGAAACAAAAGGCGAAGTTTAATTTGGATGCCGCAAGCGTCACCAAATTGCTCTTCCACTTAACTTCTTAAAATCTCCACCGTGCATTTTTAATAAATATAAACAATAAAATTGAAAGATGGCGATAGTAGGCGATTTTTTTTTATCGCTTGGAGCGCACGAAACGGAATCCCTATAATGTTCAAAGAACATCGTGCGTTCCTAGGGAGGATAGGGATAGGAGGTAGATATTGGATTTTTTTTAAACTTCTGGAGATTATATGTTGTTGGGAATACTTCCTCAGGCAATGAATTCCAGAGCCTAGTCGTTCTATGGATGAAGGAGTTTTGATAAAGTGCTGTTCGACATCTTTCGAGGTTGACAACGAAAGGATGTGCTGACTGGGCTTGTCTAGTTCGTCTGACTGGTAGTGAAGGGATGATAGCAGAGATTTCCGAAGAACATTTCCCGTGGAAGTATCGGTAGAAAAGTGAAATGTCACCGACCTTCCTACGGTGTTCCAATGATGTCAAAGAGTGAGTGAGTGTGGCGTCACCCACCAGGCGGATGGCTCTTCTCTGGATGGACTCTAAGAGCATCAGCGTATGTTTTGGTGCTGAATCCCATATGTGGGAACAGTATTCTAGAACAGGCCGTATCTGCGCTTTGTAGATCATGAGAAGCTGTTGAGGTGTAAAGTAGCTTTTCGCACGGAACAAGAATCCGAGTTTTTGTGAAGCAGCTTATGCGATGGATCTGACATGATTATCCCATGAAAGAGTGTTGCTGATGGAAATACCGAGCATAGATATGGTGGGCCTGGTGGGGATGGTGGTGTCAGACATTACAATGTCGGGCATACTGATTAATCTTCTGGATGTGCGAATAGTGTTGAAAAATTACTGGTTGTCAAACAGATAATCCCTGAGTTTTTTTTTAATTTCTATGATTTTACATGTCATACATCATTGGCGTGGAGTAGAGCTAACTAGTCAATACATTCAAAAAATAAAGAAAGTACAAAACTCATGTTTGCGACTTATATACGGAATTCGAAAATATGAAAGAATATCACATAAGCTTCGTGACATTGGCTGGCTGAGCATGAAGAATAGAAGGATCCATCATGCTGCTAACTTATTTCACAAAACATTATCAATCAAGACTCCACCATACCTATTTAAGAAAGTAACGCACCGCAGTGATGTTCACACCTTGAATATCAGGTTCAAAGGTACTTCAACACCACCCGAATTCAGAACGGAACAATTCAAGAGATCATTTAGCTACCACATTTGTGAAATCCATGAATCACTTCCCAGTAACAGTTATCAGGGTGATCAACTCATTGAGGATGGAGCACCCTTTAAAACCGCACATTTTATAACTGATTCCAATAGGACTTTTTTCTCTAGCAGGAAGATCATCAAGTCATCAACGATTTTAAAAATGAACATTTCGATTCACTGCGAAAATTATTATCAAATTGATACGAATCGAAAAACATAATTTTTCTGCAATCGACTCAAAAGTCGTTCACTTTTGTTCCAAAATTAGCTCTTGAAGTCTCTTACTGACACAATAAAATGATTAGTATGCATGTTTCTTGGCGCCACTCTTATTGTCTAGGAGCTGAAATTGAAGTTTTTCTCATAGCTGCTTTGATCCTGATATGCTCAAGTGAGTCAAAATAGTGGTAATTTCACTTATATTTCATTAATTAGAACTATCTCGATTGCAGAAAAAATAGCATGTTTTATTCGGATCAAATGTGACACTCTGTTTGACAAGGTGATAGGTGATAGGCCCCACGTTTTCTCGAAGGCTTATTTGCATGTCCAGTAGCAGCATAGCTATATGCTCATTGCAGGTGAGCTTGAAGTCGATTGTGACTCCAAGATATTTGGTTGATCCTCTGTATAGAAGATACCTTCCTGAGAGAAAAACCTCTGGATGTGTTTTACGTTACTTGGTAGCACCAGGTCCACTATTCCTGGATTCACTCTTCACCCACCGGTGAAGCACCACTATTCCACTTTCCTGAGAGCTCCCATCATGAAGTTTCTTAGGTGAATCACCTGTTGGCCTAGAGCCATAATACCTGAATCTGCATATGCTTGCTCATATATCTCTGGCTCGTTGTCGCTCATTGAGTGTTGTGAGGAGCTCAAATAAAACCCCACCTTGAGAGCACCCTCTCGATACTTTGGCGATCACAGAACTCCCACCTAGTTCTGCTCTTACTACCCGCTGCAATAGCATGGCCCGAATCCACCTAATTATAGTTGGGTTCATGTTGGGTTCCTTCCATGCCTCTCCACATCAGAACAGATGAACTCGAATGACGTATTGTCAAATGCTCTTTCTATGTCTAAGAAGACCCCCATGGCAGATCGTCTACAAGCTGCGTCTGTGGACTTTCCAGATTGGTAGGCAGATTGCTGCTCGTGCAGTGGATTCATTTGCAGCGGCTCTTCTCTGATGTGTCGATCTATCAGCCTTCTCAACTTTCTAATGTATTCAGGAGAAACGACGTCAGACTGAATTTCTCTATTAGAGATCCTAAACGAGAAATCCGATCGTTTGGCAGTGGCCCTTTGATTTGGAAAATGTTCGAAGTAAAGAAATGTAGATAGATATATTGAAAAAAATATCAAATTTCTACTTATCTTTTTGGACGTTTCGAGAACGAATCTGCTTTCGTTCTCAACATATGAATGCAAAAATATGTTTTCATTAATTAATTGATCTTGAATCTACCATTTTCATGTTCGGTTTTCAGTAGTGAATACCATGTTCTATCTATGTATATCAACTGAACAGACAATTTTCAAACAATATTTTTGCATTTTTATATTGAAAATGTGAGCAGATTCGTTACCGAAACCTATCTATATTTTTGAATGAATTGGCATTTTGGGGCAGATCATCTGATTCGTCCTACTACATGTATATTGGAATAATACTCATATTTTCATTTTATGGAAACGAGGAGAGAAAATTTCAAAGAATCGAACAAAATGAATGTTTCACCTCCTCGATTGAGCTACAGACGGTATTTGAGTACTACTTAGCCTTTCACATGTTTTGTTGAGCAATGTCTTCGTAAAATTATTTCCAGCTTCTATATGCGTCAAAAGAGTTTAGTTGTTTTCATCATTTCATTTACCATTGTATAAAGTCCTTATTCCCCCGTCATGATATCGATTTCGAGTTTGGGGGGATTGATAGTGCACCGAGGCATACTATATAATGGCTTTCTGTTGAATATTTTAATAAACATGTATCTCTTATCTTCCCCGTACATTCGCATAGTTCATATAAAAGGCCGGCTATACGTAATGCATGCGTGGATGCGTTCCTGCAAAAATTAAAGCCCTTTCACAACACATCAACCATTCCCTGGCTTTCCGAGGCTTATTGTTTTGTTGAAAACGTGGATGATATCGATTTACTGTAACGTTACCACTGGATTACATTTTCTATATGAAGTTATAGTAGGAATTGACAGCCAAGTTACCAGTGATATCTCACTCAGATCCAGGAACGCATATACAGTGTGGAGACATTAAGTGGATAGAGTTCGTTAACGGGGAGGTAAATAATTTTTTTCTCAAATTTCTTACATACGTCAACAATTTGATTTTTTTATCGCTTGGAGCGCACGAGAGGGAATCCCTATAATGTTCAAAGAACATCGTGCGTTCCTAGGGAGGATAGGAACAGGAGGTAGGTATTGGAATTTTTTTTGATCTTTTGGAGATTATATGTTGTTGGGAATACTTCCACAGGCAATGAATTCCAGAGCCTAGCCGTTCTATGGATGAAGGAGTCTTGATAAAGTGCTGTTAGACATCTTTCGAGGTTGACAACGAAAGGATGTGCTGACTGGGCTCGTCTAGTTCGTCTGATTGGTATTGCTAGTGGAGGGATGATAGCAAAGATTTCCGAAGAACATTGCCCGTGGAAGTATCGATAGAAAAGTGAAAGGTCGCCGACCTTTCTACGGTGTTCCGATGATGTCAATATAGAGGAAATATTCCTCCAGGGGTAGCTGGAACCAAGTCAACATGATCATTTCAAATGTAACCATATGGAAATCTGGTGGAAAGATTAATCCATCGTACTGGTCAGATTTCAGTTTTTCAAACGTTTGAAGGTGGCATAAAATTGAGATGTAACATCAAAATAACATTTTTTTTTTCAACGTATCATACGCTCAAAATGTGTGTTAGCAATTGATGGCAATTTTTTGCCACAACTGCTATCTGCTACTGTATTCAAGTGTTTTTACAGAGCCCAAAGAGAGGTTTACTTTTCTCACCGTATTCACAGTTTGAAACGAAGTGTTATTGCAAACTGGGGTTAATGTCACTAAAAGCTGAAATTTTGATGAAAATACTCACTATAATCAGTACGCTTGATTTTTCTTTCAACCGCAGCTTTCCAATGAGGGGTCACAAGCCATAAGGTTGCATTTGAAAAAAACATGTTAAGGTTAATTCCAGCTACCCCTGATAGGTTATATTCCCCATATTTCTCGCCAAATGTAGGTGAATACATTGAAACGTTGACGTGTCTCGCGAATTTTCAGAAAAATCATTTAAAACTGTGCTTCAAGCAGACTATCTCTCGAGTTTCGATCCAACTCAATGTACAGTTCATTGTACCACATATTCCTCAGACCAAAACAGTTAGAATAGAGCAAATCCAACGCCACCAAAACTCAAGCCTGCATTTTCTCTAGAAGGGCGGAACTCAGTATGCCCGATATTGTAATGTCTGGCTCCACCATCCCCACCAAGCCCACCATATCTATGCTGGGTATTTCCATCAGCAACACTCTTTCATGGGATAATCATGTCAGATCCATCGCGAAAGCTGCTTCACAAAAACTCGGATTCTTGTTCCGTGCGAAAAGCTACTTTACACCTCAACAGCTTCTGATGATCTACAAAGCGCAGATACGGCCTGTTCTAGAATATTGTTTCCACATATGGGGTTCAGCACCAAAACATACGCTGATGCTCTCAGATTCCATCCAGAGAAGAGGCATTCGCCTGGTGGGTGACGCCACACTCACTCACTCTTTGACATCATTGGAACACCGTAGAAAGGTCGGCGACCTTTCACTTTTCTACCGATACTTCCACGGGAAATGTTCTTCGGAAATCTCTGCTATCATCCCTTCACTAGCAATACCAATCAGACGATCTAGACAAGCCCAGTCAGCACATCCTTTCGTTGTCAACCTCGAAAGATGTCGATCAGCACTTTATCAAGACTCCTTTGCCCATAGAACGGCTAGGCTCTGGAATTCATTGCCTGTGGAAGTATTCCCAACAACATATAATCTCCAAAAGTTAAAAAAAAAATCCAATACCTACCTCCTGTCCCTATCCTCCCTAGGAACGCACGATGTTCTTTGAACATTATAGGGATTCCCTTTCTTGCGCTCCAAGCGATAAAAAAAATCCGCCTAAGTATAAAGTTGTTCAGTTTGGATCATGAGATTTTGCTCAAATTTGGTATATTGGCATAGCTTTATTGGGCAATGATTTTGATGATTATGCTTCCATGTGCGTGAAAGTCAATTTTTGTCTTTTTTGAACAAATCATCTCAAAACTTCTTGTGATATGACATTGGAAAAATGATTGACATGATTGTCTCATTTTTGAGGTACATTCTTGATCTTTCTTGAAAGTGGAAAGATATGTCTAAGTATACTACATCTTCAAAAAAATAATTCAGAAATTGCCCTTCCTGCTTCTTAATGGTAGAGCAAAAATGACAATACATTTTGAAAATCAACGCCCTCGAATTTATATGAATTTTGAATGAAGGTGAAATGAACATATTAGAAAACTACAATTTTGATGGAGATTTGTCAAACAACTCCAAGAGTTCACAAAAAAAACCAGGAGCTATACATTGTCTCCCTATATCCACCTATGGATGTTCAAGGAAAATAATATGAATACCCTTCTTGGTGTTGCAACAGATGGAAGATACTCATCATAAATATTATAATATGAAGGAGTAAGTTGTGAAATAAAAAACTTGGCCATTTCGTAACATCTGCATCTGAACTAAATTCATGATAAATTCAAAGACAAGATCTGAAACAGATTCTTCGGAAGGCATGTTTCGATGAAAACAGACAGAAAGTAATTAGTTTCCAAGTTTGTTTCCAGCGAATCCCATGTTTGCAATTACTAGAGGAGGAAATTATCGACTTCAGAGGTTTCTCTGAGGCGACGAAGTATATCTACCTGCGGAAATTGTTATTGGCAGAGGAGCTTCTCCACATAAAATGATTGCAAGAAGTACCAATAACGTTATTCTTTTTCTCACGTCATTAGTTTTCATTTAATATAATGTAGATTATTGAACGTACTTTCCGAAAATGAAGGCTTCACTAACCTTTCCACAGGTAATTTTAACAGTGGCATGCAATGCTAGTAATGTTAGTGTTGGCAAAAATTCAGAAATGTAAAAATTACTCACCATTATCCATCAAAATTAGCCCTCGTTCTGAAATGTCACTATTCATGGTCAATTATTGCATTGAACGGGACGTTTAACTCAATACTGAATTTGTGAAAACAGTCAATCAGTTATAGTGTTCTTGAATATCAAAACCGAGTTAACAAACACACATAAGATCTATTGGATAAGAACACATTGAAAACTATTATGTTTATGAATCAAGTCAATTAGGCGGTCTTTTTTCAAAAACTCATTCAACACATCATCATAAAACCTGGTATTTCTTTTTCAATAGGAATAATTGGTAATTTACTTGATCTCTCTTGTTCCTGAGTGTTTGGCAAATATGTATGAATTCTTTTAAACAGGATATTTATAATCGAATCTGAACGCTGACCGTCTGTGAGTCATGCCCTATTATTATTATTCGTAATCGCTCGGGTCCCCGACCGGTAAAAATTGGTCCCGCGCCGCGCCGCCACGGCTCGAGTGTCGATGGCCGAAAGCAATACATTTTCGCTCCATATGAATCTATGGATAGTGACTCAGACAGTATTGTTAAGTGGCCTCGACGACTCATGGGTATTCGTAATCATCGTGTGATGGAAGATTGAAGCGGGTTTAGTGATTAGAATCGTAGCATCAGAACGAATGCTTTTATTCTTCTAATTTATGCACGCCACTGAATTTTAATCCTGCAGGTTTGGAAGGTATGATATTGAAGTTATTCAAGTCAATGTAATTCAGTGTTATTGAAAACTGTTTGAAAATATTATCGTTTGTGAAGTTTATTACATTTAGCACGGATTTTCATCAAGTAACGGCCAAGTCTATTCAAAATTAGAGCAACAAGTTCATGTTACTTTATAATAATTCTCTACGACACTGACATACACAACAAAGCTTTCATTCTGAATTAGCTTTTCTGCATTTCTGCACATGAATATACGTGTCGTTGCTTCCATTAGAATTAAAAACTCTTTTCAGAAGATTTGTCATATACATTATGCATATATGTACGCATACAAGAATGGATTTAAAAGCTTTCGGAATATTAAAGTTTACATGAATATAGAGTGGACGCGTCTGCGATTATGAAAAACGACAATAATAAAATGAAAACCAACCAAAAATAGATATACAGTAATAATCTGTCGGAGATCATCGTATCTCAAAGTGAATAGTTGTTATTTACCAGGGAACAAAACACAAAGTCTTCTCCACAATTTTAATTGTGATCAAATTATTGAATCAAATCATCGTAGGTACTTGTTTCAAGCCCGAACAGGGTCATCCTCAGCAAAAAATGGAAATTCCTCAACATTATCAAGGTAAAAATTATTCAATACTTAGAAGTAGATAGTTACCTACATGGAGAAGTGAAAGAAATTAATATATTCGAACTACTACATGATTAAGTGAATACATTTTTTGTGAGCAAGACACGGAAGAATATTTCTTCAAATTTTAAACTTGTTTTCACTTTGTGAAGGAGGTTCTTATACAGAGTGACCCATTTGAAAGCGGGCCACCCCTGTATCTCACGTAATCGTTGGGTAAGGATCATGAAATTTGCTGGAGCGAGAGATATACCAAAAATGCACTCTATGACCAAGTGGGGTCATCTTCAATGATATACACTGCTCGCCAATAGCCATGGAACCACCCCAATTTCCGGAAAATGATATTAGGAGTCAAAATAGGTTGAAAATCACTTCGGATTCGGAATCAAGACGCCCAATTCACTAACTCTTCATATTTTTCCTTGAAAATTTTCAGTTCTGAAAAATTACATTTTGTCGCACTTTTCACGGAAGCACCCCCGTATCACACGTAATTGACTTCATCTTTGGACTTTCCGTTCCTCCTGCAAATTTTAGAACCCTACCACAATAATTACGTGAGATACGGGGGTGCGCTTCCATGAAAAGTGCGACAAAATGTAATGTTTCAGAACTGAAAATTTTCAAGAAAAAATATGAATAGTTAGTGAATTGGGCGTCCTGATTCCGAATCGGAAGTGATTTTCAACCTATTTTGACTCCTAATATCATTTTCAGGAAATTGGGGTGGTTCCATGGCTGTTGGCGGGCAGTGTATATCACTGAAGATGACCCCACTTGGTTATAGAGTGCATTTTTGGTATATCTCTCGCTCCAGCAAATTTCATGATCCTTACCCAACGATTACGTGAGATACAGGGGTGTCCCGCTTTCAAATGGGTCACTCTGTATATAGGCCTCACAAGGTCGCGAAAAGAAAATATCATGCGTTCCTTGGAACTGCAAGGTTACAATTTTGATTATACAGCAGTTTTCTTCCATTAGATCCGAATAAACTTGAATTTGACATATTTAGGGCCACATTTACCGTTTCCCTTGGGTATAAGTATATATGAAGTTTTTCTCTACAATCTACAAATTCAATATTTACCGAATCAAGAAGTTTGGAGAAGTTTTACAGCATTTCGCAACTGTTTTAAATTGTCAAGTAAGTGAATCGGACGTAGAGGCAAACAAAATTTGCTCGTACCTTCATTTCACTTATTAGTATAAGTCTGATGCCGCATCAAACTTCAATGTTTGATATTTTCTAGAATAACACGACCCTTAGTACAATTTTCAATGTATTTCATATAAAAAACACATCTTTCACATAATATATAGACCATCATGCAGAGCTTATGTGTTGGGTTTGCCCTGTTTTTGTCTACATTATTCGAATTTCAATTTTTTACATTTCCATAACTACGAACCTTATAATTGGCTGATTATGGGCTTATAGGAGCCCGAAACATGTGTATGAGTGATCTTTGATCAATCTTAATCTAAGTTGTGCTGGAGATGACTTTGGGTTCCACCCATGAAAAATACGGGAGAGTAAAATTCGACTAGATGCATGGGGATCTTTGAAACGGTAAGATCTACAGAAAGGGTTGGATTGAGGCAAAGTCTTGTGATTACCAAAATTGGAAAATTCGGAAAACTTCCGAAGCTTTTTGAAAAAACCTAATATTCCCGATTTCATTTTAATTTTTGTCGAACTCTATTTGAATAAATGTAACAAAACAAATCATACATTCTCAATGCTACTCTTTCTGTTCTACAAGATTGTGTTATCAGCTTATCAAACCGACGTTTCGTCTTTGAGCAGCAATTATGAATTTTGTTTCTTTAAATACAGACTTGTAGTTTTCACTATGGATTTCAAGAGCTCCCTATCTTCTGAAATCAACGGTGTATCGCACGTATTCCAAGAAGGTGTTTGTTATTATCTCTATTGAAAATCTATTCTCCGTCTCTCTTTAACACATGCCATTAATATGAATTCTTCAAATGGGTCCGTTACACCGTTGGTTTTGGGCTCGGTTTTGGGTGATCAAAGTTCCATAATGAAATTCCAGAGCCGCATTTGAAATAATCAAAGTTGGCGATGGCAGCTCAAAGACGAAACCTCTCATAACACCATCTTGTCGAATAGAAAAAGAAGAAATCTTCGGAAGTATTCGGAATATTTCAAATTTCAAACCAGCATTTGAGAGTCATGAAATTACGCACCTCTGCCTCCATTTAAACCCCTCTTACCGTTTCCGAGATTTTCATGCAAATACTCGCATTTCACTCACCGATTATATTTCATTGTTCGTGACGAATTTGACTATCTCACGTTTCAAATTATACATGTGATGGATAAAATATCAGTAATATTTATTTATTCTTTTATCAACACGTACAAATTATTGAATCTATGAAGGAAATAAACACAAAAAAATTCAGAAGGCTAATAAAACGAATGAAAAGATAAGGATTATGAAATGAGTGATTAACTTTTATTGCTCTCCTGAATTGAACAGTTCAATTTGGTAATTGTGTGTATTTGCTGTTTTCATAATTCTATTCATGGAATCATTTTGCATATAATTTGTGTTTGTTTCTTCTAGTATTTGCGGAAATCGTAGCCAGAGCAACAATTTCGAGAGAGTCAATGTACCCATTGAAAATTTTATGGAGGAATGATAGATCAATTCCCATTCTTCTATGTATCAACATATTCATGTTCAAAATATCTGATATTTATGGATAGCTAAATTCATCCCTATTGAATCCCATGTCATATATAAACAACTTCTTATAAATGTATTTGAACAACCCTCTAAAATATCAGAATCAACTTTGTAAAATGGGGACCAGATCAAAGAATGGGGAAGACCACTGATTTTTTAAAACGACATTATCGTGAACTCTATACTGAAAAACTACCAGTGAATTAATTTTGAATTTTTTCATTCATGCTAAGACGATGAAAAAAATAAATTAGCATATGTCCATTTCAAAACACACAATTCTTGTGCCATTTGCAATTTCATCAATTCATTGGTGTGACTGGTGCGACGTCTTAGTCCCAACACGCCTATTGTCCTTGAACTGACCAATTACACTGCAACACTGCAGAATGACGAGGTATTAGAGAGAGATAGCTACAGTTCGGGACTAATACGTCACGACTCCATCATCATATTTGGCTGTTTGAAATATCAAATGAAATATGCTGATTTCAAAACGATATAGATTCGATTCCCTTCAACTTCAACTCATAATATTGATTGTACATAAAATGTAAATCATGATTCGTCGATTCCCCACTTGTGAACAATAAATAATTTTAACAGCATTAATAGATAGTTCTTCGACAGAACGGAGGAAAAAGCCTATAGCATTTCACGAGCACGAGAAGATGTTTCTATCATGTGATGTTTGAAGGTCATTTTCGAGTCGAATATTAGTCCTTAGTCTCTTATTGTGTTGCTTACTGGTAGATAAGTGTCATTAACTCTGTGAATATGATCAATAGCATCATGACCTCGTGAAAATGTTATCTTCTGACATTTATTCAAATTCAGTTTTGAAAAATTGATATAGCACCATCTAGAAAAGTTATTTAGATCGAGCTGCAAACTCTCAGCATCAGAAATGCATTGAACCGCTCAAAACATCTTCAGGTCATCGGCAAGCATCAAGAAGGAACTGTTGAAGATGACATCAGAGAGGTCATTAACAAAAAGATTGAATAACAGAGGTCCCATGTGAGATCCCTGTGGTACACCTGATGGTACTTTGATTGGTTGTGAAACTGAGCTACCATATTTCACATATTCGACTCTACTAGTGAGATAGCTTCTGATCCAACTTGAGATATTCGCCCCTATATACAAAGCTTCAAGCTTTGCAAGTAACAGACTATGGTTGACCCTATCAAAGGCTCTAGAAAAGTCTGTGTAAATTGAGTCTACTTGCAGCTTATCCTCTAATGAATTGATTATATAATTTTGATGAAGCAACAGGTTTGTTGATGTTGATCGATCCCGACTGAAACGATGTTGTTGGTTAGATATAATATTATAATAGTTATACCCACCGTTGTGTGATATCTGAAGGGAATAATTTGATCACGGTTTGGGATCAATATATCTATTTTTGCGTCGCCCTAATTAATCCCAATACCCGAATCATGTGTTCCCGTAATTTTTTATTGTGTTCGTGCTGATTTTAGATCCCGCATTACACCGACACAGGATTACAGCGCCCCACCGGCCACCAGTGGCATTTCGTATTCCATTTCGGTGTACGGCAGAGCTGTGGATTTACAGTCGCCCAGGGCTTCACGAAATGGCGGGCCCGCAACCGCTCTGACATAATGTCCCCGTTTGCCTTTGAACGTTTTACGATCGTTCCATGCACAGAGCACCGCTGGAATCGGACCTCGTCTAAATCATATCGGATTTGCGACGATTTTATAGTGTGAATCTGGAATGCAATCTCCGATGATAAATTGCATGCCAATATAAGAACCTTTTTTAACGATTCAAGCAAGTTTCAACTCATTGGATTCGATCATGAAGGTTTCCTTGCAATTGCAACAAAATCCTATCGGCGACCTTTCACTTTTTTTAGATACTTCCACGGGAAATGTTGCTCGAAAATTCAATCACTAGCAATACCAGTCAGACGAACTGGACAGGCCCACTCAGCACATCCCTTCGTTGTTTCTCTTGAAAAATGTCAAACAACACTCTAGCAATACTCGTTCGTCTATAGAACGGCGGAATCTTTTGCCAATGGCAAAGAACTTGAAAACTCAAAAAGTAAAAACAAAATCCAACACTCACCTCATCTCCCTATCCCCCCTAAGTACGCACGATGAAGAGATAAAAATTCATATTTTACTCAGTTCTTCAGTGTTTCTCCATATGCTTACAAGTATACCGTCATGAGTTTTGTATGATAGCCCATCTTATGTAAGCGGCTGTTTGCAGGATTTATTTTCTTCCTCACAGAATCTGCCTCTTCTACCTGATTCCCTCCAATCCAAGCTGTCGATATAGCTCTGATTCCACGGAAGGTTTCAGATCCTATGAAGAGTATTCGAGGCATAATACCTCTCGCCTACTAACTAGCTTTTCCATTTAGATCGACAAAGGTTCAGTTCTTCAATCAGGAATTCAAGCTGACTATATTGGAGACAGCATTTTGATCCCTGTTTGATTATCAGTTTGCCCATTGTGAATTGTCTCTAACCCTAGACTCTTGAACAGGCCTAGAATTCTCCTGATGGTTAAATTCTCTACTTCAGCGTGAGATAGACTTGTTCAAGGTGATTGAGCCTTTGGCGGACTGATACTTTACCTGAGCAAAGTATGCGTTCCGCGATTTCGGTCGCATTGTTGCAAAAGCGGCAAGTATCAGTCTCTGCCAGACCCATCTCTTTGAGGTGGTACCTCAGCGGGCAGTGTCCTGTGACAATGTCTGTGATGAGCTTTAGCTCGAGTTTGTTGTGGCTGAGTAGCTCTTTGGCTTGGCTCTGCGGATGTTTGACGAACTATTCTGCCTGTCGTTGACCTGGAGTTGCTCTTCAGTAGGAGATTTTCAATGTCTTCTCATTTCCTAAGTTCTGCCTTTAGGTGACATTTGCTTGTCCCACAAAAAGGCTTAGGACCAAAGAGTGCAGATTCAGCACCTTTCTTTGTGAAGCAATCGTCTGCCTCATTTCCTTTGATTCCTTCAGGTCCTGGAACCCACACGAGTGTGACTTTTTGTCCTTCTCCATTTGCATGAGTGTTTTGGAGCAGTCCGATATGTAATTTTTGAGGTGAAAACAAATGATTTCAGGGCTTTCAGTGCGGCTTGGCCGGGCTTGGCTGTCTGAGCAGATATATTTGTTGGCACCCTCCAGACCTTTGACGATGATGTCATTCTTCTTCAAATTGGACAAGGCACACTCACAATTGCATGATTAACAGCTTGGAAGTTTCTTCGCCAAACCTTTCAGAGTACTTCGTCCAAGATCTCAAATCAGTAGAGCCCATCTCCAGAAGTGGTTCTCAAATCAAATCAAATCAAAATATGCTTTATTGTCACTTAAGAATGTAATCCTTGTAGACAAAGCTGAATAGGTTATAAAAATAAAATAATAAAATAATGTATACAACAATTATCAACATAAATACAATTTTTCACAAACATGCATGTGCACACATAAGGCTTCGTCTAAAATACTTGTTCATAAAAATCATTATAAAACACATAAGGGACTAACAAGTTTTTCAATTCCTTCCTGAATTTTTTTATATCCGAGATAGATTTAACAATAGTTGGGAGGTGATTGTACATTTTCAGGCCATTATATAATATGGAATCTTTTATTAGTGAACTGCAGGGCCGGGGAAGCTTCACCATCTCTGACTGGCGTGTGTTGTAACATGAGTTCACGACTTCGTAATTGTCTCTGGTTTTGTGAATCAAACACACCGACTCTATAATAAACAAGGATACTACTGTTGACACTCTGTGCTCTCTGAATATTTCTTTACAAGAGGTTCTTGAACTAACTTTGCATACATATCTCAATGCCCTTTTTTGTAAGATGAATGTAGACTGTAAATTATGGTTGTTACAAGTTCCCCAAAATGCAATTCCGTACCTCAAATGGGATTATATTAGAGCGTAATATGCCGTCATAGCAGCAGAATAACCCAACTCGTTTGATATCAATCTGATAGCATAGCATCCTGATGCAAGTTTATTGCATAAGTGTGAAACATGCAGATCAAATTCCAGTTTTTTGTCCACAAAAAGACCGAGAAACTTTGCGTTCAATTTATTTTCTATAATTTGATGATCCAGAGATAAAAGAGGCAACTCACATCGGAATGTTATCAGGTTCGTTTTCTGAATATTGAAAGAAAGTAGGTTCGATTTGCTCCATTGATGGATAATTTCGACGTCTTTGGTTATTTTAATCTGTAGGGTCTCCACAGATCTATCACTCCATAATATGGTAGTGTCATCAGCGAAGAGAGTTATTTTCCCGGATATATTCAATTTAGTCATATCATTGATATATAGCAAGAACAGCAACGGCCCAAGAACCGAACCTTGAGGTACTCCATGATGAATATTTGAGGTATCCGAGGTGACATTATTGATACGTACCAGTTGTTTTCTATTATTCAAGTATGAGTTCATCCATTGCAAGCTTGAATCACTAAACCCATAGTAATGAAGCTTCCGAAGCAGTATTCCATGATTAACACAATCAAAGGCTTTTGAAAAGTCACAAAACACTGCAGCGGCAACCTCACCACTATTGATGTTTTCATAAACCTTGTACATGAAGGAGAAAAGGGCATCATTTGTGCTTTTCCCATGTTGAAATCCGAATTGTTCTGATGCCAATATATTATTGGAATCCAGAAATTTAATAATTCTTATTTTTACTATTTTCTCTATAATCTTAGCGAGTGTCGGAATAAGCGCAATGGGGCGATAGTTTGATGGTTCGTCTTTGTTTCTCTTAATAGTAATCCTCCTTGATCCAGAAATTCATCAATTCGATAATAACCGTAACAGTAACAAGGAAATGTTTAGGGGAACTTTATCAAGGTGGCCAGTTTTTTATATTCACAAGAGTTCGTCAACTTCTCCAGAAGTTTCCTTTGTTGAATCATCCAGCGGAGTTCCAGTTATTCAAAATATCGCCGTCTTATCGTCATCCTCCCCAAACTTTTTTCATAATTCTTATCGCAACGCGCTGTAAAAAATCCGACGCTTAAATGAGACGCTCCTCATGAATTTCCCTCCAGACGAAGATTCTGCCTCCCGTTCTAGTGAAGCCTCAGTGTTTCCTCGGGATGAAACATGAAATGGGCACCACGCCTATCCAGGATAAATGGCGCTGTGTTTTCCCTGCTGACTATGACATTAAAGTTACCTGCTGTGTCTGAAAAGGGATACGAAGAGGGTCTATTTGGGAGTGTGAGAAGCGCTTCTCGATTGTCTTCTTCTGCGATTTCTTTACTCATATACAGGGTGTTGCATTATATATGCGTAGGACCTCAGGATGTGATAGCTTGTCCAAGAATATGCAAATAAGTTTTCATCAGCTTATACCTTTCAAATACACTATTTTTGAGATCCAAGGTCTTAATATCAGAAAATAGTTTTCTGCCAATATCTCTGGAACCGTTCATCACGTAATTAGGAAGAAATCAATTAATGAAAACATCCTGTAACTCATTTGTAGACTAAAATCACTCATTCATATGCCAACATCAGTATGATACTGCAGAGTGTCAAACTATAAGCAGCACAACTTCCAAAGAGAAATATTTTGCATTTTTATGTTGAGAACGGGAGCAGATTCGGTCTCGAAACGTCCAAAAATACGTAAAAATTCGATATTTTCTCAAAATATCTATATTTCTTTCCTTCAAACATTTTCCAGACAAATTGTCATTGACAAGCTACTGGATTTTGTTTTTAGGCTCCCTGATAGAAAAATTCGTTAAAAACAGTGACATTTTGGGGCAAATCTTCTGAATTCAGACTGTTTGCATTGAATACACATTCAGAACAGGTGATATCGAGGGTAATACACTGATTTCGGTAAGTACCTTTTATGTGTCATTTTCATGGGGTTGATTGATTTTATCATTATTTGCAGGTCAGTACGTCAGAACGTCTATAATGAATGATGTGATGCTTATCCAAATATATTCATACCCTATATAAAAAGCGAGAGTAAAGTTTATACAGGGCCCTGCATCTCACCTCCCGTCTTCTATAGCTCAGTTATATTTTGCAGACTTCAATTGTATCATAGGGCGCATACCAGGAAAAAAATTTCGATTATTTAGGTTGTCCCACCGGAACTCGGAAGTGGTAATAACTTTCGAATTTCAAATGGAACACCCTGTATATCATTGCATTTTCAAATTCTGCATCAGTTTCTATAAGAAGGATATTAGGGACATTTCAAACTTCAATATTGATTTCAATTCAATTTTTGATTTTCCGTTTGAGTGTGCCATATGGCTATTCTGATCGAGTCTGATCTAGTCAGGTGTAATGCTAAAAAAATTGAATCTTGTCAAAAATGTAAAATTTCTTGATTTATCACCAATTTAAGTGCATCAAAATGGTTTGGTGTACTATGATCCTGTTACACCCGGTATATATAGTGTGTAGTATGAATCTGAATTCGGAAAAAAAAGCCTGAATTCAAAGAAAATAGCTATTTGTGTATTTAGAGCGCAAAGTGATAGATTGCCGCTCGACCTCTTTGGAGGTAATTTTAAATATCTAGCAATATCACTGGGAATTTTTCCGATTATATTCATACCCACAACTTGTTTCACACATCTACCCTTTGTAAAACGTAAAAATAAACGTTGAGAAGTATCATCATTCTGAAACTGTAGTCTGATTGCGATGTATTTTTTACAAGTTGATAGATAATCAAGTGAATTTTCTTCATTATTACCTACTAATAATTGTGAAAACACGGCTTATTCTTGTTTTTGAATCCGGAATTCGTACTATTGAAATAGAATCTTCATCTTCTATGTCAGTGATCTGCATTTTCACCAATTCATCGCGCCTGCATGCACCAGGAATACCCATAATTAGGATAACCTATAAAAAAAAGTTTAGTGAATATAGCTGCCCTGAAAGTAATAGCGATTGAAATAGTTTTTATTCATTATCTCATATGTCCAACGAGAATAAAGAAAACTTTGACATTGTTTTTCTGATGATAAAGAGTTTAAATTAATATTAGGTAAGTATAATTTTTTTAACAGATATTCTTCATCGGGAGCTTCTTGAAGAAATTTGTTGATATCTTCAGCGGTGAATGTTTTAGATTTTTTCGCTTTATATCCAACAGATTGTTTCTTGAGAAATGCGATAAGTTTAGGATAATTATTGATTTCGATATTATTTTTGACATTCAAGCATGTACGTATATAGACCAAAGAGTTGATGACTTCAAAGTCTTTTATTTTTCACCAAAATAAACCAGTAAAACGTTTTCTGAATACTTATGCACCTTCTTGGAGTGGCACCAGTTTATGAATGTATCATATTGTAATTCATATTTCTTCCTTGATTTCTCCGGTAAGAGATTCAAAGTTACAACTTTTGCACTTTTTACTACATCAGGAGGTGTGTTTGATAGTTCACTGTCACTATTTTCTATCATGAAAGAATTGGTGGTTTTCAAGTACAGGTTACAGCGATATGCGAGCGTTTCTTCAATATTTCCACTCATGAGCGCAAATGCTGTCAAAGAATGACATTTCTGGGAAAACGTCAATTTTGTGTTGGTATTTGAATGCGTCAAAGGCTACTTTGTGAAGCGGTTGTAAAAAAGACTAGCGTCTGCGGACGGCCGCAAGTAATAACTCCGTGGTGGGGGAACGTTAGTTAACTTGTGTCGAGTCTAATATAAAGAAGGAATTTTTTTTTAACAATCAATCGACCTAGATGAACCTTTTTTCTTGAAGAAGGAGAATTTTTCTTGAGGAAGGAAAATATTGTTTCTGCATAAAAAATGAGAAAACCTAACGTATCTATTTTATGAGTATATCTGTCTGTACTTGTTTCGTTGACCTGTGTAAAACTTAATGTTTATTAACACCAAATAAAATATTCTATTCTATTCTAACCTAACCTAACCGAACCTCACCTCTGGCCTAAACATAGAAAACCCCTAAATGAACCTATTTCCCATAGAGAATATTTTTTAGAAATCACTTGAGAACAAGAAAAAAATAAAAAAAAGATGAGCCTCGCACGGATTCAAACCCCGGCCCGCCGACTTTGCATGCCGATGCTCTGCTTACTGAGCCAATCAGTTGCTTACGAGACGGAGTATGATGAAGTCATCAGTTGCGTTTTATTTGTTCCATTCTGGTAGCGGTGGTGGGAACAGAATGACGTTTACAAATAAAACGAGAAACTTCGGGCTTGTTCTTCATTCCAACATTTTGTCATGCGCATGAATCGAAGAATCCATCGTAGTTTGCAAAATTCCGCTGGAATGTTGTTGGAAATCCATCAAACTGTTGTAATAAAATGCGCACTTTCAAATAGCTTTGCGGGAATCCAGCGGTTGATGACAATTGACACATTTTACGTATTGTTTCTCGTTTTTAATTGAAAATATAGAGGAATTTTAGAATTTTGAGATTGTTGAGAGATTTGAGAATATGGAGAAATAAGTCTTAATCAATAAAATGGTATCATCCTCTTCTAATTCTGAAGATACATAACGACTGACACACAACGAAATCCTTTTTTCCATCAATGTGTTGTATAATCCATTCTTCCATCGTTCCAGCATAAATTTCATCAGAACAATTGGTGACGTCACGACAAAAAACCGCACTTTCTTCGATGAAATGAAAAACACGCCCTTTTTCATAACCTTGTTTGAGAGATCCAAATGATTTAAAAAGCATAATACTGAAGTTAAGAATCTAGAAAATGAATCAACTAATATTTGGAGCAGTGATTGTGGTGATTGAAGAAACTTCTCTGAGATCGACAGAGTTTATTTTATCTGGGAATGAACATATGAAACCTGTTTTACTTGAAAGAATCATGAACTAGTGAAACTCACGCTGAAAATGTCTTCTAAAAGTCTTTTACTTTCAAAAAGGTTCGTTTTTCGTCAATCTAATATTTGATTTTTTGACACCTGTCTATATACAGTCATTCCACATCATTCCTTGTAGTTAGACGGAATGGAAAGTAGCAACCGGAATCGGAAAAGTTGCAAATAAAACGACACATCAAACTGATTCCGGTGGCGGAATCAGATAAATAAAACGCAACTATATATTCATTCGCCGCCACATAACGCCAGTAGCATCTACTGCCCACTATAACGTTCTCCCACCACGGAGTTATTACTTGCGGCCGTCCGCAGACGCTAATGTAGAACTGAGTCTTAATTTTATTCAGGCTTCAAAGTCTGAATTCGAGAAAAGAGTCTGAATTCAGAGAAAAAAGTCTGAATTCAGACTTTAAAGGCTGAATAAAGAAATAAAATAAAATACACACAACAGTGGCCTTTCTACGCTTTCGAAGTGAGGATGCACACCTGGAATGTATATTTCCATATTCGGTTGCAATTCGTTCTGGATATCCAGTTTTCGCGTTGGAAATGTTTTGACACCGCTATCGCGCGTCATTCTGCTACTGTGAACATTGCTCGCGCTATCGGACAGAAAGCTTTGTCGTTGTCTACTATCGCTTTCGCACCCGACATTACGTGTGCACAGGCCCGTATTCCCCATCTACTATTATAAACTGTGGTATTATCTTCCCGAATCGCTGCTTTCTCTCCAAATATTATGCGGTCGACGATTGTTTCACAGATGCATCGGAGCGAGTCACCCGAATCGCTATCTGTTCACAGGGACGGATTTTTGAGATTTTAGGTGTAACTTGATAGATAGATAGATAGATAAGCTTTATTTAACACTGTTACATGTAAATGTTTAGTGCAAGTCAAAATGTAACAAAGATAATATTCATCTTCCTAACACAAATATCTTTAACGACAAATACTTATAAAGAACAAATACACATAGTAGTCAGACAGACATAATGACATAATGATAAAATATATAATATATAAATGGGAAAATAACTAAAATAGAATATAATAAAAATGAATCATTATATGAATCAGTCATGGATAAAAGTGCCAAAAAAAGTTAAGTATAATGCTTACATTTGACAAAATAAAATAAGTTGAGATTACAACTCGTTAGTGAGCGACTCAGTAAGTATATCAAAGGACATTTTTGAATCCGAATATTCTTGAACACTGTAGAAGCATTTTTTGAGAATAAACGACTTGATCGTATTTTTGAATTTAGAATCACTAAACAACTTCACGGTCATAGGTAGCTGATTGTATAGGGATAAATTCAAACTATTTTTTTCAGATTTTTTCAGTCTATAGCGAGGGGTTTGTAGCAAATGGGCTGATCTAGTGGCATAACCATGAGTATCTGAGTTGGTACATAACACGGCCCTCCTCTTATGTATTTCAATTAGACTCTGATACACATATAATGATGGCAATGGCATAGCACCAAGTTGTTGAAATAAAGGCTTACAGTGATCTCTGGAATCTGCTCCAAAAATAATTCTGATTATCTTTTTCTGTAGCACAAATACTTTATGGGCATGTGGAGAGTTTCCCCACAAAATCACACCATATAACATATGTGAGTTACACAGAGAAAAATAAGCTGTTCTCAATGTATCAAAGCTAATTATTTGCCTGAGTTGTCGAAGGAAGACATTTCGTGCCAACTTGTTTCGTACTTCTAATATGTGAGTGAACCACGAAAGCTTTTCATCTAGGGTTATGCCAAATATTTTCGCGGAGTTATTACTAGAAATCAGGTTATCGGAAGAGAAATGTAAATTTTGTGTCTTGGTTGGATTGAGTTTGAGGTTATTTGCTGAAAACCATGATGTAGCAAGCTCTTCAGCGTTTGTTTTCAAAGTGTTTAATATATCTGAATCTTTATGGGATGTGATAATGGTTGTGTCATCAGCGAAAAGAATAGTTTTTATGGGAAGCATAAAGTTTGGGAAGTCGTTCATAGTGATAATGAATAAAAGCGGTCCCAGCACAGAGCCTTGAGCCACACCATGATACATTACTTCTGATTTGGAGTATTCATTGTTGACGAATATTTTTTGTTTCCTGCCGGATAAATAACTAGTGAATAAGTCGTGGGGTAATCCTCTTATTCCAAAAAGTCCCATTTTTTCTAAAAGCAAGATGTGTGACACACAGTCGAAGGCCTTGGAGAGATCACTTGCAACGTGATTATCTACTAGAGTGTATCAATCATTCACAATTAGATAATGGTGATAAATGTTCAGGGGCTTGCAACGTATTGAAGTATAGTTGTATATACGTACACTCAAAGAAATAGTATGGGTTGAATTGACGAAAAAAATGTGTTTAATCAACAACATCATTATAATTATTGAATAGAACTACAATGATGGTACATTCAATGATCAGGTGATCGTTAAAACCATTGAGGAAACATTGTGAATGAACGAATTCAAGGTCAACCAAAAATATTAGTTAGTTCAGATGATATTTTTGTTGTACAACCAATAATTTGTAAAAATTAGTGAAATCAAACTAGGAATAGAATTTCAACAACATTATAACTGTAACTGGAATATCATAATAGCTCGCTCACTATTATATTTGGTAGACATACGAACAGGAAGTCACAATCAACATATAACTATTTCAAATCAAACTAAATATAGTATTTCAACTATATTATGTTGTATAACTAATATATCATTACATCTCGTTCACTGTCATAGTTGGTAGACAAACGAACGGTATAGGTTAAAATCAACCAACCTTCTTTGAAGGTTTTGAATTGACTCGGCCGTTACTTGATGGAAATCCATGACGAATGTAAAAACTTTACAAACGATAAGATTTCCACAAAATTCTCAAACACACGACATGTTTCGCTAACACAGTAGCTTCGTCAGGTGATATACTGGTACAATGAACTAAACTAACGTTGGCTTGCATAACTTTTATATATCTTACTTTCCAAACCTGAAAGATTTGTTACTGTGGACAGGTACGCTAAACCTACATTTTCGGAAATTAGGCACAATATCTACATTAAATTACGGTATACCGGATTACCTTGAAAGAGTTGATAGCAAATACTATTATCGCTTACTAAGAAAACAAATTTAACAGTGGTGAACTATTGCGGTCTAATTGATCATTAAGTGAAATGTCGAAATTTTTGGGTTTGTTGATTTCTAATGATTCAAAATGATTGAGTTTCAGTCCTTTTTTTTCTACTTGCAGAATTTCGAAATTATCATCAAAACTATGGTTTTCTTCTAATATATGGGCGTATGTTGATTTTGTTTTCTTTTTCATAAAATTCATCTTATGTTCATGAATGCTCTGATTGAACGTACGACCTGTCTGACCAAAATATGCCTTAGGACAAAATCCACATTTGAGTTTGTATACCCCTGATTTTTCGAATTTAGAAGTTTATTCTTGATAAATCGTCCCAACGTGTTATTTGTTCTATATGCCACTTTTAAGTCCTGTTTAGGTAGAAATGAAGCTAGTTTCTCAGTTGATGATCCGAAATAGGTTAAAGTTCTATAATTTTGATTATTATTCTTGATGGTAGGATAAACTTCTTGAATAGCTTGATGATAAAGTTTTTCAAAAAGAATACTGTCTATCAATTTAACGTTGTATCCGTTGTGGACTGCAATTTGTTTTATGATATTGAGTTCTTTATTGAAATTTACTTCCGGAAGAGGGACATTCACTAGTCTGTGTATCATACTATTATATGCTGCAATTTCATGTTATTAAGGGAGTGTTGAATTATTATGAATAGTGATATCAGTGTGGGAAAGGTTTATGGAAAATTGAAAAATCATGTTTATCGTTAAATTTACTTTTTGTCAAATCTAAGAAATTGATTGAATTTTCAGTCTCTATTTCTATTGTGAATTCAATGTTTGGATGAATAGTATTTATATATTGATGGGAAGTGTCTAATTGTCTATTGGTTCCTTTAAAGCATACTATAACGTCATCTACGTATCTATTATTCATGTATTATTCGCTTCAAGTTGTCCATGAAGATTTCCGCAAGTAAAGGGCTCAGTGGATTTCCCATAATCAATCCTTTTGACGCGGAATATATTTAATGTTCTGAAGTTGATGAACATCGTTCAAGAATATGTTCAGAATCGTAGGTAGGTATACAGAAATAAAAAATGGAGGTCGTCACGGAGACAGTACACAGATAAGGAGAGATTATCCGAAGGAAGGAAAAGAGTGTTGCCTGATGTTTACACCAGCGGAACCGGATTACGCCAGATTGGGGAAATACCGGACAGCGAGTGCTTGGTTTTTACAAGTGCAGCAGGAAGTCTATTATATCGTTCCTGAACCCACGTGTATCATTGTGGATTTCTATATTGAAAAACCATGCTCGGTGACTTCGCAGATTGGTATGACAACAGGAGAAAGACTTTATTTAAAAGAGTTGATAGAGTTGATAGGTTCGTTCAAAACGATGAATGTTACTATGATGTTCATATTAGGGCATTAGAAATTGGTGCACCAAAGCAAATCATCAAAAGTATATCGAATCAAACATCAGAAGTAGGATTTGTAATTTATGTACTCACTTAGCGAATGTCTTTTCAATAAATCTCGGTTCAAAAACAGTTCTATTTGTTCTGTCCTATGATTAAGGACGTATGAGAGCTTGTATCAGATAGTATACTCTCGACTACCCAGGTTTCAATCTCTCCTATCGGCCACTCTTGATTAACTCTACTTTTTTCATTCTACCTCAAAGCCCAACCTCACCTTGGTACGGGGAGGACAAGCCACGGCTGCTCAGCATCTTGTAGACACTCCATTTGTTCTAATTACACAAATGTGACAGTTTTGTGGACATCTGTGTATGCGGAGATGAGACAATTTGTGGACATCTACTCATGTGGCCACGTATTGATGAATGAGGCTCTGAAAACCTAATCCAAATTGTGGGAACCCGCGACGAGGGATGAATGGCACCGAGGTTATATGGTGTCGATAATGGGACCTCTGTGGAACAGGGTGACATCTCAGGATAAACAGCTATAGCTTATGACTTCTTCATCGATGAGATTAGGTCTCGGTAAAGTAGTTTTAGGAACCTGGAAGGATCTCTCAAACGAACTTCTGGTACTGTGAGCAGCAGTGCTCACAGTCACTGTGATTTTATTTGAAATGACTCTCATATCATATAAGAACTATGAATCGTTAAATCATGGTGGAATCAATAATGGCATGTTCGAGGTGAGATACAATGGGCCAACAGGCTTAAGTATGATCGGATACTTCGGTGAGACGAGACTTGGAAGGAGGTAGATTGTTAAGTGGGTGCTCCCACACTACCATCAAGGGACTAGTCCTTCGTGGTGTGCATAAAGGATATCTTTCACCACCTCCTGAGAGAAAAAGGACACATGAAGTGAGAAGCAGAAAGTGAAATAATAAGAGAAAAACATGAGGCACGGAACATGACAAAGATGAAGAGAGGGACACCAGTGAAGAAATAGATACAACAAATATCAAAGGCAGGATAAGAAAAGGAGAGAGGTCATTGGGAAAAATACTGAAATAAAATTGAAAATCATGGAAACATCAAAAGATTTCTTCCAAATCCGTCGCTCATAGTAAGAGGGTGGGAAGAAAGAAAGAAAAACTCTGAGTACCTACCAAATCGAGATTTCAAGTTCTGACTAACATAATGACTCACGTAGTGAAACGAGTTTCAACAGGAAATTCTGGATACTGAATAGAAATAACAAATCATTCGAATTGCGACCTGAATTCTTGAATCCTTAGTCGGAATCTCGAGTTCATCGGAATGTTGACTTCCAAGGGAGAATCCCAATTCTGTCACAAAACCAAGAATCCTAAATTAAATATCAAGTGATTATTAATTGCATGACATTGTAGGCTGAATTCACAAGGTTTTAGTCGAAGTCACGTGTCAATGTCGTAATTCCTTGATGATATTTAGTGATATACTGAGTGTAAACAGACATTATAACAAATAGTGTTGATAACTAATAGTCTTGTATCAGTTGATGAATTGTCGGCGATTATCGATATAGATACTCATCAATAAATAACCTGACACCAAAATATTGTATTATGGACTAAAAAATTAGAGAGGTCAATGAAAATGATGAAAATGCGATACCCATAATTTTTTTTTAAGATATCCAATTTCCAATACACGAGTTGCTATGAATTGATATTGATAAAGACATCATGCAGATATTTCTTCAAGGAAGGGCTTTTCTATCACAACAATCCTTTGTTTTGTCAGTTCAAATGATCAGGAACATTTTTCACCATCACTATGTTAATTGTCAAGATCAAGTTGCCTGTCATAGTATAATTTATGACTGGCAAGACAATACGCTTACATGGGTTGATAAGATCCCACAATACGCGGTGTTTCAGGTTATACTCCAATCCTCAATCAGACTATCATTAGTATTACGTACTAATATGTTATTTATTACGTCACACAGGTGAAGTGGCACTAATATCATGAATAATGTAGGCTAAAGCTCCCATGCATCAAACCTAATCTCATAATTTCACATAATCCTTGCTAGCAATTAATTCATGGAGTATAAATGTTCCTTGTGGACTGAATAAGCTATTCCCTGAACCCGTATTGTGTATACATTGTGGAACATTTCGAGGGAACACTGTTTGGTGGGTTGAAAATCTATTGGGAATAGATATTTACGTATAAAATGTTCGGAAACGCGTCATTTTGTGTAACGCAAAGTATCACAAAATGCGTATGATAATGATAATGACCATCAGCTCCACATGGGTTCTACCGATGATCGAGGAAGTAGCACAAAATGCACTAGTCTGTTCGTTCATGCATATTTTTATTTCGTAACTAGTATTGAAATGAACATTATATTACCGCAGTTATGTAATATTTTATTTTGCTACTTACGTCCTTCTGTCAGTTTTGAAAAGTGTAAAATTACATGTCAAAATCAGAGAAACTATCTTATAGTCGACCTTTGCAAAAAATAACATTCTCCGTTTACTAATATACGGATGAAAAATCGACAAATTTTTGAAGGCAATTACCTATATTTACTGTGCACACCGTTGATGGTCGGTTACTGTGCAACCATGATTTTTTTCAACTCACACCAGGCTGTCGATTTCATCATGATTTCAACACTTGGACACAAAATATCCAACAGACATATGACTCTAATACATCGGCATACCTTGAAAACCTTGGATATAAATTATTAGAATCCCTTTTTTGAGACTCGTGAGTCTCGAATCATCTAGGTCATCTAGGTGATAAGATGAAAATAACGAACATCTAATCAAATATCAGCTGCGCACTTCGAAGGCGCAAATTTATTACTGCATGGGCGATACCCTTCAGATTTTTAGGTATTCAGTGACTTGACCACGAAATTCAGATGTCGCGATTCGGCTGTTGCGAGAATCGATATGGATAAAAACTTTTAGTGAAAGAGATAACTGTTGTATTTTCAACTGTGTTCGTGTACTGTGGTCACTATGATACGGCACGGTGTGAGAGCAGCGATTGAGTTGACAGCTGTGAACTGTCATTTGATGTTATTGTCGAATGGGGGACCTTGCTTCGAGTTGCGAAACTAAACACCTCTGCCTTTGTAGAAGCAATATTATGTAAGCTGCATTACTCGAATAGCTTTATTGAGATAAAATTATATTATAGTACTCTACTCAGCTTTCTAAGTTATTCACAAGGAATAGTTTTTGTGAACTCTATACATATCTGACATATTGTCAATATTGAAATGTGAATACCTTCGATAGTGTCAGTATAGTGTCACGAGTAAAAAATGGTATATCAAAAGGTCTACTCATTTATGTTGCTGAACTTGCTAAAGTTGATTTTGTTTTTTACATATTTGTATCTGTTCATGGCATAATGTAAACAGATAAGTCATAGAATAAAATCGAGTTTAGCAGGTAGAGCAAACATCACAAACGAACAGGGCTAAATAATAATGATCAAGAAAATCTCATGAGAAACGTGCAAACCTAATAAACTGAATGTGGGGGTTCCAAAGTTATCTGGTCAGGAGCTACACTCGAATCTTCGTAATGGTAATCAACATAACAGCGTTATTAGGTCTTTATATTTATTGTTGTTCATTTATATTTCCTCACTACGCATTATATGGGTTGATGATGTTCGAATAGTCTTGTTATTTCAGCTACCAATGAACTCATCTTTGTCTAACGTTCAGCCAGGAACTGCCTGACGATCAGCCGATAATGCGCTGGACAAACGTCTCGTTGGAATATCATTCGTTCTCTGATGGCAAGAGAAACATCCTCAAGAAGCTCCTGTAGATCATGCCGTAAAAAATTTTCATACATTTCCCTGTTCAAATTGTCAAGGAAAAAGTGTCGTCCTTTCTAATATTGGTCAATGAGTCCCATCCGCATATTTACAGAAATCTTCCGCTAGAAACTAGTTCTTTTTCTTAAACGAGGGCTCTCTGCGACCCAATCATGAAGGTTATAGTTGGATGCCCTTGGAGGAAAAATCAAAAATAAAAAATGAATCGTTGCTCTATTGCCGAAAATGAATACTGAGGCATTTTTCAAATTTTTTTTCACTATTCGTTTCAAATAACAAACCCGTATTTTATTTTCATTTGTAACCAGTTGCCTCAAGGAAGTCTTATCAAGTTTTCGACAAATGTGCCTTAGAAATGTTTTTTGAATAACCGCTAGAAAGTGTGATAATCCACAAGTCACAAACCAAAATACGACTCTGTATTTAAAATGTATTCATGATCTGGATTAATTTTTCTCATTTTGAACATAAGACCATAGTGTTGATCGAGTATTCTAGAATGGGAAAATGTACAGCAGATTTTCAGGTAACTAACTTTTAACCCTTGGTGTCTGTTTTTTGGAAAAAACACAGACAGAATTGAGTTTTTCGAAAACTATTAACTCTTGCATAATGCATATTAGGGTTAAATTCACTCCTCACCACTTACCCTACCACATCTTCAAAGGAATGTATCGAATTACCATTAACCCTGTATATCTAGAGCTAAGCGTTTGGATCACTGTAGACCACTGTTCATTAAGAATAAAGTATTAACAATTTATTGCATCTTCATTTTAGGAACAGTATGTCTCATTCAAGAAAGAAAAGACAATTTTCCTTCAGAAAATAAATATGACACCCGGAAAAAAGCCAATATACCTCTGCCAAAACCAACCTCAACGATGATCGAAAATTCAATTATATTTGAGAGTCGGCAAATCTATAATCATCTACCAGCTGTACTGAAAAGTATCACAGACTTGAAAGAATTTCGAAAGCGTGTGAAAGAACTTCTGCTTCTGAAAGCATATTACAGCTTGGGAGAATATTTTCATGACAGATTTTGAGTACCTGAACCTGTGAGTTGAAATCGCCTGATTTTGAATAATTTTAAATTATTTATTCACCCATGTCAATACTTGAAATGTTCTGTAGAATCTTTAGTCTTGTCTTAAGATGAACTTTTATTCTTTCTGTTGCATTTATCTTCATTACTTTATTTATATGTTTGATGATTATTATTTCCAATAATGAATAGACAAACTCTTTGACCAGTTTTTATCCATCCTATATGTTAGTATTTTTATTTATGACAAGGACTGTGAATTCTCCGTTTCCAAACATTGATGATTTCATCCACTTGAAGACACTTTCTTGGATTATTTTTCATTTCAGGAAAAGGTGGGAACTTCATCATACTATTCTTACGATATCATGTCTGGATCGATTCGCAGGACTCAATTGAAATAAATATTCCTATTTCCTACTGCATCCATCGAACTTCTTTAGCGAAGAATGATGAATAATCGTGAATATGTAACAACAATTGTACAAGTAACAAAATTGACGACGATATGACATATTTCAGAATAAAAACCAGGTGAATCAACATAATTTTGAACTTATCAGAACTGGAGAAAAATTGATTTTACTTCTATATAACTTCTAATAGTGAGCTGAGTGCACTCCTACAATCAGATTTCATCAAAATACAGCCATTCGAGTATTCTAACTTCTATTATGAGGTTTCAAAATTGGCAACTTGGAGCGAAGTCCCCCATTGATTAATTACGAAATCCGATAGAATTCACGTGTGAATAAGACCGTGATCTGTGCGGATATAAGTGTTTAAGGTCGACGAAAAAATTTGATATGAACCCGGCGAAATTTCAGACTCGACTATAATAGACAATTTTTCGTACTTGGTACATAAATAACTATCAAACCACCAAACAACAAATTGATTCGTTATCGGATGACTCTCGTCCATCAGAATGACAGCCTTCAGAATGAGCCGGCCCCGAATCAGCCATAAAAACCGATATCGGATGAAAAACGATCGAAATAAGGCCGTAAGTGGACCTGGTAATGCACATCTTCATCACGGAGATGGACCGAGATGTCATGGTAACAATGGAGGGGACCCTTCGGGGGAGAAAGAAACGTCCTTCGCGTTCCGATGGAAACGGACAAGATGAGTTTTCCGGATGCGAGACGGGAAAGTACAGTGTTTTCAAATTTTCGTGGTGGGCGGACACGTTTTTTGCTTGATTGATGGAATTGCGCGAGTTCTTTTCATGCATAACAGTGCCCTGAAAACCTAATAAATCAAAACCTAACTGGATGATTGGAAGTTCGCAGATTGCTATCATGAAGGTATCAACAGTAATACCACAAGCATAGATGAACCATACTCTCTAGTTCTCTACTTTTTCTCACATCTTAGAATTTTTTATCCATCTTCCGGTTTTCCTGGAAATGACATCAATATTCGATTTCCAAAAGGAACACCCTGTAATTTATTCCATAATTGGTTAGAGATTGGGTCATTTCAAACGATAACGAAGATATTCACGTTAGAAGTTTCCATAAGATCAATGTTGTGACGTCGCAATATCGAAACAACTTTCTCTGTCATACCTATGAGCTATGAAAACTTCCAACGCGAATATCTTCGTGATTGTTCTAAATAGCTCAATCAAACCCGGTGTTGTTGAATTCGTTATAATATGGAAAATGGAATGAAATACAGGTTGTTCCTTTTGTAAATCGAAAGTTTACGTCATTTCCCAGAGACTGGAAGATAAAAAAAATGGCCCTAAATGTGAGAAAGTGCCCACTAATGTAGCAGAGGTCGGAGTACGCCGGGCGTCAGCCTATAGTCACGGTGTAAACCCAGGAAGATGCTCGTCGGGAGTCGTAGTTGTTCGGGCCTGTGTTCGGGCCAATAGAATGTGAGTCCAGCACGCGCCAACAGGTGATTGACATGCTTGATTCGGCAGTCGGGTCGAGATTGTCACAAGCGTTCAGCTAGACCGGTGAATCTTTCAAACCTCAAGGTTATCAAAAGGTTATTTGTGTTTAAAAGACTTATAAGGTAATATGAGAAAGGAAAATATCTCTTCTGCATGAAAAAGGAAAGTACTTTCAACCCAACTTGTCCTAAATGGACCTCTTTCCTGAAAACAAAATTACGCCTCGCATGAATTGAGCCCCAGCCACCTCCGTGGAAGTCAGATACACGAACCACTAAGCTTAAAGCTATCGCTTGTTCGTAGTTTGTCGATATGAAGAAGTAAGAAATATCATGTGTTGTGGGTGACTCCACTTGACCTCGATGTTTGGAGATTCACTGGTCTATTGCTCTAGCTAAATGCTTTTGAGAGTGTCGAGACACCGCGACCTATTCACTCTTGCTCATGTTTCGGAACAACAAGAAACATTACTCGCTGTCATGATTGACAGTCTGGGGGCTCATGCGTATTGAGCAGAAACGTTTTCAGGCGAGCAATTCGGGTGCGATTTTCGGGTTGCTGAGATATGTCTACTAGTGGTCTAGATAGAATGTATGCCAGTGGGTTGAGAGAAGAGATTCAGCTCGATTAATTATTATAATTGTTATTGTTGTTTAGGTGGTTTATTATATGATTGGGATTCTCTGTGCTCAATGGAACCCCACAGCCCTTACACTAGTGAACATATTCGATGTTTCAAATTTCAGAAATATGGCTGGAAAAACAGAGGAGAAAAGGGGGTGTACCATGAGTCAGTGACACCCGGTATGTAGGAACGTATTCTATAATGAGCGGTTATTGAGGTATAAAGTATATTTTCGCAAGGAAAAAATAAACTATTTTTTGTGCTTTTACTATGAGATACACAAACTAGTTTTTGCTCAGCAACGTACTGAAATACTAAATTAGCGTATTTTGAGGTCTGAAGTTACTAATAAGAAAGAATAATATTTTTTTCCATTATTCCCAACTTTTTTTTTGATCCCTAAAAAACAACAGTTAAAGAAGAGGAAAATCAAAAAGTCTTCTATCAACAGGAATGCTTTTGATAAAAAGTGGCTTATTCGGGTTTCTTAAAACTTTCATTCAAAAATCACTATTATAGTCCTCATTGGAATAAACCTACATCTCATTTGAACATTGATCATCAGTCTGTAACTCCACAGATCCACATTCATGTCGAAATTATTTGCGATGAAAACAGTTGAACTGTTCCAGTTATTCAGAAAAAAATATCTGCCCTAAGGGAGTTCGGTATCAGTTACCGCACGACCCTGCTCAAACATATCTAGGACACGAATAGATATTTAACTTCCTTAACTCTGGTTAGGGTAACTCCTCTTGCCGTCAACACGGCAAACAACTTCTTTTTATGAATAGGTCCGTAAATTTGAGCACAACTCTACTGTTATGACGCAATGAATGTAAGCTTTGCGGATGAAATACTCCATAGACAAAGAAGAAACAACTGAACAACTGTCATGCATTCTGAACATGCAACAGTTGGGATTTGCTGAAAAGAGTCACCAAGATATATCATCATGAGAAAATGTATCTAAAACTACTATGCCGAAATAAACTGTGTCAAGCCGTAGGACGAGTAATGTTTTCTGGCAGTTTTTTAAAATGAATTACCTAATGACAACAAAATTCACTTCGACTAACTGAAACAAAGCTAGAGTGTAATTCGGTAAGACAATTTGATTCATCAAACATTTGTTTATTGCTGGTTGTCATGCTTTCAAAAGTTAGTGACTTTCAATGTCTCCATTCGTCAAAATTGCAGATTATTATTATTGACTGACGACTGACACTGACAAGCCAGTTGTAAATTCTTCTTCTTCTTCTTTTCCTCGAGAAATCCTGTCCTGTGCATCCGGGTCTCGGTGCTTTGTGTCCCGTCAGGCGGTGACCTATGTTTCATGAAATTTTGACATGAATGCATGAATGGAAAATTTAATTAACCTCACTAAAATCTCGAGATTGAATATTAGAAAATCGAAGGGGCATCTGTATAATTCGTTTGGAACCGTGTTTCCGATTCTCCAGGTAGACATTATGAAATAGTTTGAATCAATAATTTTCCAGGCCTAACCTAAAAATACCAGAGACCCGAGAGATATTTTGCTTTCATTCCGGTAATTATCCAGACTAAAAATATCAACCAGTATTCCAGGCTGAACCCAGGGTTTGTAATTGAAGCGAAGCCTACACTCCCTTGGCTCCTTATTGATTCCAGGTCGATTCAATAACATTGCCCCTGGTTTATACTGTAGGTACCGAGGTAGCTATACCTCCTGTACTTTTCTCCACTGTTGCTACTTTGGGCCTCTGTACAAAAAAATATTTTGTGCAGAGCAGGTAGAGTAAACTACCTCAAAAACAATCTGGCGCTCGAGAATCCCTCCCCTGTCAAATACCAGAGTAGTCTCCTGTCCTGAACAGAGCGTCAAAGTAAGGGCCAACAGAATAAAGACCCTTACAGAGTGTAATTCTGTAGAACAATTAGATACATCAAAGATTTGTTTATGGCTGGTTGTCAGGCTCTCAAGAGTTGGGTTCCGTTATTGTCGCTGGAAAAGTTGGGGAAAACCTTTTTTGCTGTCATAATGACAAAATCACGCAGTTTGTGGGATTTTTCATTGAATTGTCACTTCAATAAAGTCATGTTACGCTAGAGCTGTTGAGCTACAACTTATACCTACGTTGGCCCTTGCCAGTTGAAAGAGTAGGACATATACTTCAGGGTCACGATAATACGGTGTTGCCATTGTATGTCACCACGGCTCCCTTAGAGAGAGAGCTGTGGTGCTGTGCAGTAAATCGCCTGCCCGTTCGATAGCCGTTCAAAGCGGAGACTTTCCAGGTCTCTATGTCATATATCTGCTTTTCCTTGGGGAGCAATACTTTCTGGTGTCAACGAAATACTGCAAATTGTCAATACGGCTCTCGGTGGTCCTCCTGTACCACTTATCCTGCATTTCGATGAACCGAATTCCGAGTGGGACAACTCGTTTCGTTTTATGCCCTCAATATCTTTCGTTCGGTATCAATTTCTTATGATATGTACAATTGGTTAGGAATTCACGCACTAAAATTACTATTTATGATGGAATAAGGGACGCGTCGTCGTCTGAAATATTGGTGCCAATTTTATATAAATAATTGTATTTATAGTATTATTGTTTTAATATACAGGGTGTTTCGAAGTTCGACTGACAACGATTGACAGGTGATAGCCCTCGTAATTTAATAATTACTAAGAGAAGTATATACGATCTTCAAGTGTTCAGTTCAGATACATGGTATTGAAGTTGAGAAATAAAAATAGTTTTTCCGCAATACTCAAGAATTATGAAGTATTTAAAATTCGAATTCGGTATATGGTTTCATCTTTGTATGGGTCATTTTTTGACCAGTAAGTCAAATCGTAGTAAATGGCGAAGAACGAAGTGATATAGCTATTGTGAAAAAATGAGTACCGCAAGGATCAGTTTTGGGTACCCTTCTGTTCTTGATTTACATAAATGATCTCCCTTACACTATGGATTCTATGAACGCATCAAGCATTATGTATGCGGACGATAATACGTTTGGCATTGAATTTGAAAAAGAAGAAGATACTGAACTTGTTCTTTCACTTATCTTGGAAAAGGCTAGGGCTTGGTTCGAGCACAATGATATGCTATTGAATGAAAGTGAAAGTAAAAGTCAAATTTTTGGAAATGTTACTCCTGAAAATTCGGAGAACCATGTTAATTCCCTGGGAGTTGAATTAGATAGAAAGTTGCAATGGTCAGAACATATAAATATATTGTGTGGAAAATTCTCAAGAACAGTGTATGCTATCAGGAAAATTTGTTATTCACTTGGCGACTGAGCTGAACTCACAACATACATATTTTGCACTCTTCCACTCTGTTTTAACATATGGAGCCCTAATATGGGGCAATGGATCAAATTGTTATTTACAAAGAATTTTAAATATTCAAAAAGCTGCCCTACGCAGTATATAAAAAGTTGATTAGGAAGTCAGCTGCAGACCTATGTTGGAGGAACTAAACATCATGACCATAAAACACGAGCAACTATCAGGCACAATCCGATTTTCACAGACACGACACAAGAAACAAATGTATGCAATTGAAACCATACACTAGATTACGTAGGCATACGAACAGAGGTGTTGAATGGTACAATGCATTATCACCTTCGTGATCTGTCATTGTCCAATTTTTCAATAAAACTGAAAAACATTCTGGCAGAGAACTGCCTTTACGCATTAGACGAATATTTCAAGGTCATCAAAAAAAGGGACATCATAACAAAAACTAGGTAAACCCATGTACATTATGGACATTCTTTTACTTGGACTATTGTCCTATTTTACTTTGACTATTGTCGTATTTTTACTTTGGCAATTGTCCTATTTTGATTTGACTATTGTCCTATTTTTCACTTTGACGTGTTTCATGTTATTGAAATATTTCTGAACTAAATAAACTCAATTCAATTCAATTCCAGACATTCTTTCCAGTGGTGCGCTACAGGGGGTTGTAGTTACTTTTTCTCCCATATTTTCTACGCCACTGATGAACTTTCGATTATTTTAGATTTCTAGAATCCATTTTTCAATTTTGGTCGGAGAATGCAACATCTTCAGCTGGGAAAAAATGAAAAGTTGTCGAGATATAAGTTCGCATAGTGATTTTTCATCATTTTCATAGTAGTAGATAATTACGAAACTATTCCTCTGGTGTCGAGATACTTTTCAGATCTCACTCTGTTACTAGACAGATATATAGTTATTTCATGCAGAAAGAAAAAACAAACATTTTGTTAACAAGTCCAATATCAGATTAAATCATCATAAGGTTTTTCCCATATGCCAACATTCTGAATAACACTGTATAAGATATCACATTGAAAAATTGTACACTGCTTCCCGAATATATCTTAACGCTCTTGAGTTATTCAATATGTTATAGTTATACATAATTTTATTCAATCCTCTGATGGATCTGAAATATCATGAGAACTGTTGGGAACGTTACATTCAACACACTGTATAGCTAGAACGAAAAATTCCAGGTCTCATTATGTCAACCTATTTCAACCGTTTTCCTGACCTCATTTCTCTTGTGGAATGTCTCTAATTTCAGAACACCCTAAATCATTTTCATTGAATTATTTCACATTCATGAGGTCTTCAATTGAAATATCTGATATAATAATCCACAGAGCTTGAAGAAAATCTGAAAATAGCCCTCTTGTAACTGGAATGAACAAACTAGAGAATGCTGACATTAAAATCAACTTTGAACTGTTTGAATTTATTGTGAATAAAATATGAGCTTCTATAGGATTCACACTATTCAGCAAGTGAAACGGAATTATACTATAGATCTGGAACTGAAATTGATCACGAAAACTCCCCGGAACTTTATGATACACCTATATCTACCCCATTCAGGAGAATTTGTAGGCTGAAAGGTACAATACATTATTTATGCGAAAGGGAGAGTGAGTTATTCATTCCTTAAATGGATTGGTTTTGAATTAGTGAATAAATCCCTTCCAAACTTTTTTCTCCATTAGTTCGATCAGTTTCAGGCACGATAATCCCGAACAGGGATATTCAGCTATTTTCCATATATTCTCTCACAAATGTCATCAATAAGGAAACATTTGATTTGTTCACGGAAAAAAAGGATTTGTTGCATCAACAAATTATTTATGCTTGAATTATTTTTGTTAGACTAAGCAATTTTTTGTTGAATCAACCAGATACATGATTATTTCATGGAAGCAGCTTGTTCAAATCAAGAATGTAGTCTAATTGAATCAACAGTATAATATCAATTCCATCAACAAAATATATGGTTTCATCAAAAACAAATTATGTTGATCCAGAATAATGTCGATGTTGATTCAACTATAAACATTTTGTTGATTTGATCAAACAATGATCATTTTGATGGGAATATATCTTTGAAACAACATACAAGTTTTCTTATTCCGATGTAGCAATGAACTCATTTCGAACGGATCATTTCCTTGAATAGAGCAACGAAATATGTAATATCAATGAAATATTTTGTTCATTTTAGACCAAGTTAAATTTTTGCCTGTAGATGGAGATCATTTCGCCTCGTCTATGCCTGCCTCGAATTCATAATATACGTGAAGCCTGATTCTTCCTGTTTGAATTATCAGCTGGATGAATCGATCTTGATGATTAGTAATCCGAAACAGTTTTGCATTAGCTGAAGAGAAGATAAGACTGGAGATCTATGCTGAAAGTCGACTAGTTTCCTAGTTTAGTTTATTCTATTGATGTGAAATTTCAGAAAATTCCCGAATTAATACTGAATTTGGTTCAACAAAACGATTTGTCTAATGGAAATACAGTTTCTCTTGAATCAACAAGATATTTCATTGAATCAACCAAATATTCCTATGAGACAAGGAACCAAAGAAATAATATACATCGAGCCCACAAGAACGAACATCGCTTTAAATAACCCTCTCAATGAATGTATCAGAACTTTCAATTGTTTACCAGTGGCTTTGAGGGAAGCCGATAACATAAAAATATTTAAAACTGAGTTATCAGAAAGAATATCAAACAATAACATAAGTGTATGAAGATCAGATTAGGATAGTAACAATGAAATGGATGTGTGTAGGATTAACTCTTTCAAGTACTTTGGTGCAGAATTTGAACCACTAATTTCTTGGAGTTAGAGGTATGCTGGGACAAAATATATCCCGCTCTGCAATGGGCTTATGATTTGTGGTACGACGGTTTATTTCCTCTCCCGCCCCATATTACTCACTCATATTGGTCTTTTGAATCATATGTTCTAAGCTGAAGCGAATAAAACAATACATTATTAGTAAATAGAATAAACTCAAAACTTGTTCCGTACGTTGTGTTTCTCCTCTCGAATTGCGGCTGCAAATTTCATGCTCATCATGTTATTACATTTTTTGTTGCATTATATACTATCTAGGCAACATAGGTAACCTACTTGTTATATTTTTCCAATTCATATGTTTATTTTTCGTTCACAAAATGTGAAAATCTACGCTGTTTGAAATTTGTCCCACCATACAACATGACCAAGAAATTTTTCAAGGATAATGATGAGGAAAATGATGTCGAATTCAATTCTAACAACATCATACTGTCTGATGTGGATACACGGGACCCCGAAGATTTGATACCATGATCGCGGAGTTGAAACCAGGGATAGAGAAAAAAAAATGGTGTGGAGTGGATGAGACCGTTCAGCCAAAAGATGTCAATAGAACCTCTGGAGTGGCTCAAGATGGATAATCTCTCTCGTCAGTTCATCACGGACAAATTATCGAATCACATAGTTTTCCAGATCAATCTATATACTAAGCAGAATTATCAGACGACTGGAAAGACATATAAAGGAACAGATATTCATGAAATCTTTTCCTTGGATGCCGCTGTAGTCAACTCATTTATTCTTCACATAATACTCTATATCTTTCAGAGTTATCAATGAAAGATTTGATTATTTAGTCGTCAATAAATATCAGTATCTTCATCGAGAACATCAATCGAATGGACGAGTCAAATAGAGAAAAACACTCAGTCAAAGCCCGGTAATGAGAGTCACACAGGGTGCTCATCAACCTATCCGAACAAGTCGAAGGAGATAATGCTTTTTGCAATTCAGGAGAGTTTGAAGTTGGAACAAACTGGTTGTGTGTTTCACTCTGTCTTGCAAAAAAACAAAACATGTTTGCAAACGTTTCACAGTGATTTGAAATGAGTCGATTCTCATGAAATCTTTCACCTCATGGAATGGTGGGTTAGATTTTGACCCACCGTTTTTTTGTAAAAATTGGAAAATTCTGAAATTATTTTATATTTGTTCGTATCTTTTGAGTCATTTGGAGTTAGTTTGTGAATGAATCTCTTGAAAATCTGAAGAAAATTGAAGCTGTACATCTAGGGGGTGTTATATTTCGAAATTCCTGTACCTGAAAGAGTTAAGAAGTTCCGAGACCAGCATCACGGCTGATTTGGAATTATTTTTCAAATAGCATCGAAAACAGTTATTTACTAAATTAACAATAATCAAGATCAGATTGTGAACTATTTGAATGTAGCTTTAAAAAAAATGTTTTCCAAATGTCAAATCATTGAATATTCTATGACAGGGAAACTCTATGGCTGCCTCTGTAATGTGAAATCAATAGCAAACTGCTGTATCATTCAGCGAGAGATACGTGAGACGTATTTTCATTTGAAAACTATACAAGGCCCCAAAATCATGACAAATGTTCATCTGATACTGTATCAGCTACGTTTCCAGCGATCATATTTCATTGCCCGAAGGCCCAACATGGAAACGGAATGCGTACTTGAGCCTCGCGAAATAAATTACAGCATCCAATTAATTTCTCAAACCGGATATGAATGGAAGACAGTTAGTGTCACTCTGTCAAAATCAATGACGCAATAAGTCCCGAATCTTCGGTCGGCTCTAGGATATGCAGCTATGAATAGTTGACGAGGGTCGGCTTGCCTTGCTACTAATCATTATCTCGGTTTGTTGTGGATGAGAACTTCCGGAAGCACCAAACCGAGAGGGGGATGCCAGATTATTTCATAGATGAATAATTCAGCGAGGATAGTTCAGGTTTAGCAAAAATGAGAGATCTATAGGCAGAATTAGTTTCAACCGCAGGCAATGAGTACTTTGATAAAAATAGACTAATACATAATAAAGAAAAAACTAGTTGTATATTGTTTAAAACAACACAGGCACGATTCCGAACACCTGAAGGCATAGATATACACCCTGTATATTATTTCATATATACATTGAGCATGAAGTGGGCTTTCCAAAAATATATAAAATTATACAATTATTTTCCATTTAAAAAAACATATGTTTGCTCCATAACTAAAAAACAAAAGGTGCTAGCAAAAAATAACTACGCCACTGGATTCTACGAGAAAAACTCTATAAAAACAAGTTTTAACTTCTTCGATAAGTTCAAAGATAACTGAGACACGGAGGGTGCCTGAAAAGTGATATTTTTCAATTCCACCCTGTATCTCGACAACCGGAAGAGCTATCACAATTCTGCTTACGCCATTATTAATTCCATAAAAAAGTAGCACACTGTCGCGAAAACCGCAATGTTCTATCTTTACTGATAAGGGAGATACCCCGCAAAAGTTCCCAAATTGGGATACCCTGTACTGTCCATACTGCGTTCTCTTCCAGAATTCTTATTTCTTCTCAGGAAACTAAGAACTATATATTTTGTTGAATGAAAGGAAATGTTCATTTGAATACGTATATATTTTGTCAACTTTGCAAAAATGTCTACAAAGATAATTTACCAGTATCATTTTTTTGATGCAACAAATCAACAGCGAGGCTTTTTTTCGCTCGCTGATCGTTGGATGAACGAGTCTTTGGAGAGAGATGTTCTGCAGGTGATTGCAGCAATTGATCTCACCCATGAGGGGTTATTGCTGATAGTAATACCAAGCATCGAAATGGATGTCTTCAAAGGTATGGTTACTCCTGAAAAGCTTATGTTGGGCAGAGTGAAATCGGCTTTTCTGGAGAAAAGGCATGCTTGTGTTTTGTTTGCATTGAATTCTACCAAAATATTGGATCCCTATTCGAGAATTGTTGCCAAGTCCATATTTATGTTGTCAACATTTCTCTCTCGTTCGTTTCTGATTTGCCTGGCTGGTATTGGAGCCCTGGAAGAGAAGGCAGTAAGGAGGGTACTGTCATCCGCGAAGCTGTGTACTGGAGATGAAGTTGCTTCCAACATATCGTTGATAACGAGTAAAAATAGTGTTGGTGCTAGAATTGATCCTTGCGGAACACCAGCATTAATGATAAGTGAGTGAGATGAAACTCCGTCGACCACTACATGAAGAGACCTGTTTGAGAGAAAGCTAGCTAGCAGAGAACATAGCTGGGTAGGCAAGCCATAAGATGGGAGCTTGGCTCTGGAACACAATGCCAAGGGAGAGGTGTTCCCCGAGGCATATAACCTCCAGAAATTTAGGAAGTACACCAATTCCTACCTTATTCCCCTTGGTTCTCACGATGATCTCTAGAACCAGAACTTGAAAAAAATTGACCAATATAGGCCGTTTCTGTGACACCAATGGTGGAATTCTTGTGCACAATCATTCGATTTTTTAACTTCGCATGCGCAAGTGTAGCGTTGCTATGGTTACGAGGGGCATACCAGGAATATTCTCATTCTATTCAGTTTCATCATTGAACTGAATTAGGTATAGGTACTGATCAGTGTACCCAAAAGATATTATAAGTCAAATCATGGCCAATACATGAATATTTTTTTAATTATGAATACGCCACAGAAATACTTTCACCATTTCTGCTTATAGTGCAAGCATGTTTTTTCAGTCCATAGATTCTTCTCCCTGTATATATACGTTGATGTTATTCAAGGAAACAAATTTTGAGCGATCGAACATCAAAGGTGGTGAACCCAATGACCGATGACGGAAATCTCACGAACCTTAGTTGGAAATACAGAAATTCGGATGATGCTCACGTAATACTGAAAATGTATCATTATTGAGTGAGCCTGAGAATGTTATACCGTTGGAGGCAGACGTTACGGGAAAAGGAAATGATATGCAAAAAAGGCGCCAGCTCTAACACATTATTCATTGAGCATCAGTTCTTCCTGGAAAACATGCTTCTCCATAGGCTAGGCGATAAAGATCTCTACCTCTTGTAGAACATCCTGATATTTTCAATATTATGTTTCAATCAATTTTTATTCTAAAATTTTCTCATTGGGTAACCGAATTTTTCTTCATCCCGTGTTTCCTAACATCAACCGTATTTTCCAATCCACCACCGTGGAAACTTATTAGAAAAGGCTGTATAGAATTCATTCTAGGAATTACACCTATCTCATCTTGATCCACCTGTGTATATCGATTGGTGTGCTATGTAAAACTCTGACCTAAATCTGGAACCATCTCCTGTGGAGAAATTTTCGATATTTTTCTATTCGACCGGACTATATCGTATGATGTATTTAGATCTCCCGTTAGGATGTGAAACACCCTAGAACTGAGACCTTCAGTACAAAATTGCCGTTATGCTAACCTATTATAAGGCCCAGAAATTCTTGGAAAGATCTCCGGGGACGTAGTTTTAGCGACAGTATAAATGCGGCGACTTTCATATACGTGTGTGGTCGTGACGACTGTGACTTATGAAAAAGTAAATCATTTTACCTTGCATAACTTCTTGGAGAAGATGTGTACTTTTGAGTCCTCTGGAGCAACCTGAAAAAAGTAGATATAGGTGAATATTTAATGTTAAACATGCTTGACATTTTCTCATAACGAACCATTAGAAGTTAAATCATCAACTTTCTTATTTTTTTGGAGCGCATCACGAGAAGGAATCTCTATTATGTTCCAGAAACATCGTGGGTTAAGAGAGGATAAAAAGAGTATGTCGTTATTGGATTTATTGCCTTCTGAGCTTTCCGGAAAACTTCCTTTGGCAAACAAACGAGTTTTGATGAATAATTGTTCGACAGAAAATATATCGATCTGGCAACACCAACCAGGTAAATGGCTCGTCACTGGATGAAATCTAGGAACATCAAGGTTTGTTTGGGTGCTGAACCCCATTTGAGGTGAAAGTATGTTAATTCGGCCCGTATCGGTGCTTTGCAGATTATGAGAAGCTGTAAACCACCTCTGGCAATGGATCCTGACATGTTTCTTCCATGAAAGAGTGTTACCGATGGAAATACCGCTCATAGATTTGGTGAACGTTGTGGGAATGATGTTTTACTGAGTTTGGCTTTCAAGAGAAAATACAAGCATATGTTTTGGTGGCGTTATTGAATTCAACCAGGTTGTTGGTTCCCCAGGCTGTGATTTCAGGAAGATCTCCATTGATGACATGGGATTTCTGCATGTGAAAGAACGCAGTCAGGGGACTTTGAAATACCATCTGTACAGCTGTGCATGGGGCAGGTTGGTATAATCACATCATTGGTTTACTTGAAGTATCCAAGTATTGAAGGTTTGATCATACTTATATGTATACGCAAATGAATCTTGTGATGAACTCCGATTACTCACATTTTACTCACAATTGGCTGTTACTCAGAAAACTCCTCACATGTAATGAAATTACTCACAAATATGAGCAATCATTAGCAGATCTATTGAGAGTCTAAATAATAGATCTTCTTGACCATATAGTGATCGAGAGGTCTCCTAGACTATGCAGGTGTAGATTTTGTCATGGTGCACTGTTCCATGTTGCCAAACATCAAGGAATTCACCAGATCAAACTTTCAAATAACCACGATTACTCACATTCCAGTCACATAATTCTTCACCAGGTCATGAAATTGATAATAAGGTACCATCTGGACCAAGTATAGTTGATCAGAATCGTGCTGCGAACTTTTGACTCCATCTATTTCGTTCCATTTCAATTGATCACCTTTTTCGTTCTGAATACGTTCATTTGAATGGGTTGAAGTTGATTCTTTTCCATTCTTCAATCTAAAATGTCGATGAGACTTTGTTCCGGAAGGAGTTTTCATTGTAGTAATTGAACAAGGTTCTAACTGACAAAAATACAATAAAATGAATGTTCGTTTCATGAAATATTACGAGAAAACTAATTTGAAATGTTCTAAGTGCCATCAGATTCACTTCTTAATCAATGTATATGTGTATGGGTAGTAATAATTGTAATATGTTGAGAAAAATTGCGGCACGTAGATTTTTTCAAAAATATATTTCGAATTATCAATATGGAGAAGTACAAAATGACTGCGAATGCAGCGAAATAGCTTCTGTCAGTCTCGTTCCTGCAGCATTCATTTTTTTAAATGCGTTCACCTTTTCTTCCAATGCAGCAACTTGAAAGAAAGGAATATTCATGTATTGGAGTTTCTTGATACAACTTTCGAAATCTATGAAATCGGTAACTTTCAGCTACTAAGATGTAGTATGGCTTCTTTTATTCACTGCTTTCAAGTTCTTGATGAAAAATAAAGGTGAAAAAAGACCAGTTTCAATTCATGTATACTTCTCACTATGACTGTGAATGTTTAATGTTGATGAACTGGGATAACAAGGGTGTATATGTATTGATTTGATGAAACAAAGTTTTATCTGGATGTAGATAGGACCATGATTAACCAAATTATGAAGTTAGGATGTTGTTTCACCAAATTAAGAGAGAAACATTCTGTAGATACAACTCTGCATTATGCCCAACTCATTTAAATTTCAACAGATAGTCGACCTCTCAAATTGAATAATTCATCAGATATACCGGGTGACCCGGAACCAATTTACCCCCCTGTATCTTCGTTGTTATTTTGTATGGATGTTTCAAATTTGGTACTTCGATTTGATGTTATGAATGTACAATTTAGCAAGTATCAATCCAAATATGTCACTTCCGGTTTGACCGGAAGCGCATCCAATTTTTATATTTCGAATCGGAAGTATTATTTTTTTTTTAAATTACAATTCTGTATAGAATTACCTTCACAATGACATATCACAATCATACTTTCAATTTGCAATCTGCTGGTATAATTGACATTTTATAAAAAAAATTCTTTTTGTGTTCCCCTCGTAACGGAACATTTTCATGAAAGTATGCTGTGGAAGATTGAATTATTGTTGCTTACATGATATTGTTCAATCTTCCACAGCATACTTTCATGAAAATGTTCCGTTACGAGGGAAACACAAAAAGTATTTTTTCATAAAATGTCAATTATACTAGCAGATTGTGAATTGAAAGTATGATTGTAATATGTCATTGTAAAGGTAATTCTATACCGAATTGTAATTTTCAAAAAAAAAATAATACTTCCTATTCGAAATATAAAAATTGGATGCGCTTCCGGTCAAACCGGAAGTGACATATTTGGATTGATACTTGCTAAATTGTACTTCCATAACATCAAATCGAAGTACCGAATTTGAAACATCCATACAAAATAACAACGAAGATACAGGGGGGTAATACCTATACCGAAATCTCAATTTTGGTAAAAAAGGCAGATAGAACCTTATTATTCTAGGGCGACGAAATGTGATTAATAACACACGGATCGGCCACTCTGTTAGCATTACACGTTTCACCTATATCTATATCGGCACAGATATCCATACTCCGAGGCCTCGACATGAGGTCATAAGTCATCTTTCTTGCTGGTACCCTATGAAACCTCGAATATTTTCTGCACCTGTATACGATCCCCGCACAATCTACCAAGATGCAATCGCTGATTGTATGGCATAGATAGGCATCGAACTAGACAATGCTAAATCGATGCGGGAGTATTATACTGAACGAATAAACGTATCTATCATTAGTGGGTTACGTTGGCGTGCATTCCAATTACCATCAAGCAGCTTGCGGAGCGGTTAATTAAATCAGCGTCGGATGATTTTCCAGGAGTGTTTTCCCGGTGGCGTTTACACAAGATGTGCTGTCAGCGGCAAGAGATATTTTTTGGGAAACGGCGTAGCTATACAGGGTAAGTCATGAGTAGAGAATATAAGCGCCTGAGGGGAATACCTGATGACCATCAGAAAGTGTATTCTCCTCTCCTTCTAATATACCGGGTGTTTCTCAAAAGTAGCCCCTATAACTTTTTTGTTTAGATAATGTAAAAACTTCACAAACGATAAGATTTCCACACAATTCTCAAACACACGACATGTTTCGCTAACACAGTAGCTTCGTCATATGATATACTGGTATGAATCAAACTAACGTTGGCTTGCTCAACTTTTATGTATCCTACTTTCCCAACCTGAAGGATTAGTGACCTATGAACAGGTACGATAGACCTGCATTTTCGGAAATTCGGCACAATATCGACATTTAAATACGGTGTACCGGATTAATTAATTTCTTAGATTTGACAATAAGTGAAATTAACGATAAACATGATTTTTCAATTTTCCATAAACCTTCCCACACTGATATCACTATTCATAATGATTCAACACACCCCTATCAACATAAAATTGCAGCATATAATAGTATAAATAGTAAATTTCAATAAAGAACTCAATATCATAAAACAGATTGCAGTCAACAACGGATACAACGTTAATTAATGAAGCTATTCAGAAAGTTTATCCTACCATCGAGAATAATAATAAAAATTATAGAACTTTAACCTATTTCGGATCATCAACTGAAAAATTAGCTTCATTTCTACATAAACAGGACTCAGAAGTGGCATATAGTACAAATAACACGTTGGGACGGTTTATCAAGAATAATAAAGACAAAACTTCTGAATTCAAGAAATCAGGGGTATACAAACTCAACTGTGGATCTTGTCCTAAGGTATATATCGGTCAGACAGCGCATTCATGAACATAAGATGAATTCTATGAAAAAGAAATCAAACTCAAATGAAAATCATAGTTTTGATGATAATTTCGAAATTCTACACGTAGAAAATAAAGGAATGAAACTCAATCATTTTGAATCATTAGAAATCGAAATCTAAAAAATTGTGACATTTTACCTAATGATCAATTAGACCTCAATAGTTCACCACTGTTAAATTTGTTTTCTTAGTAAGTAATAATATGTATTTGCTACAACTCTTTCAAGTTAATCCGGTAGACCGTATTTTAATATAATTTCCGGAAATGGAGGTTGATCGTACCTGTCCACAGCTAACTAATCCTTCAGGTTGGGAAAGTAAGATTTATAAAAGTTAAGCAAGCCAACGTTATAGTTGAGTTAATTGTACCAGTATATCACCTGACAAAGCTACTGTGTTAGCGAAACATGTCGTGTGTTTGAGAATCTTGTGGAAATCTTATCGTTTGTGAAGTTTTTACATTTTCCATGGATTTCCATCGAGTAACGGTCGATTCAATTCAAAACTAGATAGATAAACTAGTGATGAACTATGTATGGTACATAAATCTGCATTATTTGACGCATTCAATTGTTTTTTGTCACTTCCGGTTTGACGGGAAATGACCATGACCAAATGACTGTCACCTAAAGTTACCATGAATCAGCCTGGAATTTTCAATTTTCAATAGAGTACCCTAAATGAGTTGAAACAGTTGATGTTTAACCAAGTTGCCAAGGAAAAATAGTTTCGATGCAGTTTCACTTTTCATTTGTCTCACAGGTTCATTCAAAATTCACAATAACGTAAATATGATGTTGTAATGAAGTGTTTTTTGGACTTCATTACTAAGAAACGGTTTCTATCTAAATTTCTGTCTTATCGTATATATTTCCATTCCGAGCTTATATTCCAGTAAAATCAGTTATCACCCAAGATACAGGGGCTCATAATTGTTTATAAGTCAGGTACTAACCTTCTACTCGACATCTAGCTGATATTGAAAATATGCAGTTCGTTACACACCTCCTCATGAAAAACCTATTCTGAAAGATATCAGTCTCGTATACCAACTACTAGGGATGTCTTTCGTGTCATTATAGCCCTGTCCTAGCTCCAGAAATTGACTCTTTGTTCTACAAGTACGGGAAGTTCTTTGGTAGCCTCTATTACGTTTGGAAAGCAATCCTGATGAATAGAGTAAAATGTAATCCTGTCTTGGAGATACGAGAGGACTTCCTGCAACTTTTGAAAGCCCCTGATTGTAAGATTTCCTGAAAATTCATAATTTCCACATGTTCGGCCTTGACCTTGAAGATGCAAATATTTACCTAGCAATAACTTGAATGTCTCTGCTTATAGGATAAAAATATTGATTCAGTAGCTTCAGCAAAGAAGGTTGATCATGTGCCTGGGCCCTTTTGGCTGAGAAAATATTATTTCCGCATTTTTCTTTTTCCAAGGACAACTTCGGCTTTCAAGGTTGTTACCGGCATTTTCACGAGGTCAGTCGAAACTGACCAATCAGGAGCAAGGATAGCTGTTGGCCTTGCTCAATTTGCGTCAAGGTCTAGGCAGGACATAAATACTCGGTCCATCGGAGCGAAAAGTTAGTTCGCAGTGAGTCCAGCGTGAGTTAGTCCGACAGTCAGTTAGTTCTTTGAGTTCGATTCTCCGGTATTACTTTCCAGTCGGTTTACCAGTGTTCCTGTGCTTGCGCTATTTTTCCAGTTCGCAATTCCTGATAGTTTTCCAGTTATTTTTCCGGGTAGTTACTCCAGTTTGCTTCACCTTACAGTTCATATTCCAGTCACTTTTCATATTTCCAGTCAGTTCAATTCCAGCATACTTTTCAGTTTTCCGGTTCATGCCTTTTGCTACAATTTGAGAATTCATAACCTTACACCTGTCACCTGTATCATTTTCCGAAAAATCCATCGAGTGTGTAGATTTGCGTCTCCCGGGCCGATATCCGAACCTTCGCGGTCGCGCCAGTAGCAGTGTCGAGTGTTTCGCAGCCAGCAGTACTCCTGTTTCATCCAAGTAAGCTATTTCAAATTGGTCTGCGTATTGCTTATAGTTTATCACCCTGTACCAAGTGAGTTTTGTATCTAGTAAAATATCGCCTGAGTAGCTTAAAACCTTGTCTGGTGAAGAATACTCCACATTCAGACGTTCAGAGTTAATAAGTAACGTAGCTGTTGTATCGAAAATAGTAGTGTCTCCTAAGCTTTGCTCTGCGGCTCAACCTTGGGGTGGATCTCGCCACAAGCTTAGGGACACCCTACTCCGATTGTTTCGAGATTGGAAGCCCGCCTGTGTGGATCCAGGGCCCGTCTCCTTTTGTTTGAGAAAAGTAGGATTCGCAAGTCAACCTGCAGACGGCTTCCGAATACTGCTATGAGCCAGAGTTAGAGCTACACCCTGAAGGAGTACTTTTCACCAGTCTATTCCGCGTTAATGATTTGACGAAACTATTTCATCCCTGTATTCCTGTTGATACCAAACTCACTTTCCTGAATAAACCCTCGCTTGCAACTTTTCCGGTCGTATTCGGTGGTTCATTGTCCCTGCTTTGCTTGCACCTGCACTTGCACCTTTGCTTACACCTAACGTACTAGACACGCTTGGTTATTGTACTCGAATGTCATAATTTTCAGTGTGAAGGTCAATGTAATAACTGTAATAACATCTCAACTTGTTTGTATAATAGATTTTGCTTTCTTTAATTAATGCCTGTAACCTGATGAACGAAAGAAGTTGAATAAACCTATACTTGACCTGTTTATGTGATTCTGATTTCCCTATCCTGACAACAAAGGTATAGAACAAAGTCAAATTCCAGAAAACTACCGGTAATAAGAGTTGTAGTACACTCAAGTCACAAGAAGTGACGACTCAAACATCTATTCAGAGCAACCAGTATTCCAGGAATCCCCAAGAGTGTATAATTAAAGCCTATGCTCTCTTGGCCCCTGCACCCAGGTCAATTCAATAGCTTTGACCCCTGGTTTACTGAAGACATCCAGTGGATGTCTTTCTTCACTGTTGCTACCTTGGGTCTCCTTTCCGACTCAGTTGGGAGGAGCAGGTGAAGTAAATCACCTCTATCAAAAATCTGGCGCTCGAGAAACCCCGACAGGTCCCAGGAGCCTGTTCGACAAGTGTCAAAGTAAGGGCCCCAGAATAAAGACCCTTACAAATGACGCCCTAGAGCAGGGACCCGGCATATTGAATTGAACACAATAAACAGACCTGAGTACCTGTAAACCGTAAGCACAATCCAGTCCAGAAACCTTTTGTTGTCAGTGAAATCAGAAAAGCTTTCATACACCAGTAAATCAGTAGTAGTCCAGTAAAATTCATAACGTGCCTGATGAAATTGGTCCTGAATGTTCCTGTGTAGATACTGAACAGACATTGAAAACCCAGACTCGAATATCCTGAAAGTTACATTGATATTTGAACAACCTATAATTGCTGAAACGGAAAGGCTGATACACTACTAGTCCTGATAGCTAATGCAGTAAATTGTTATCAATTACTAGGTATAGATTATGCTAGTATGCTCCTGGAATTGTATATGAACTGAACATCAAGACTCACCTGCACCCAAAGTAATACTTTAGCTCTCCGGACATTAAACAATATTAGTTTTGTTGTTTAATCCTGTAGATATATACTTATAGTTATCATTACCTGCCTGAGTACCAGATAATAGTTAGTTTGTTCTCATCCTGGTTTGATTTTTTTTTCAAAATTTGATTTGACCTCCAGAAAACCTGTTGGAATAAATTCCTGAACTTTGAATAACAGCACAGGGGAAACATAAGCTACCAGCATTGGAGTATAGTCTTTCCGATTAACAGTTATTCCTGAGTAGATAGTTAAGTGATAACAAATCCAGAAACCAGTTAGTTCATAATTTTGGATTTATTTTGGCACATGTACACACCTGAGAGATAGGGATCAGTTTCCAGTTTTTTTTTTGTTTTTTTTTTCTGGTTTTACATAAGCCAGGTCCTGACATCTAATCAAGTGAGTTCCAGCCTCATTCCAGTAAAAGATTAGTAATTACCTAGTGGCTACATTGAATTTGAACAACCAGAGACAGGAAGGGTATTTTCCTGAAAAACTTGGCTCATTCCACCCTGACAGAGACTTAGAATTTCCTGAAATCAATATCATACCCTGCAGGGGACTTGTAAAATATATCCAGTCCAGAATAATATTTTTTTTTGCATTTTTGATTTTTTTTTTTTTTTTTTGAATATCTACCAGGTAGATACCAAATAGTTGGATAAGTGGTCCCGTGGGAAGATTTAGTGTTATACTTCCAGAGTTTTGTTTTGTTTTTGATTTTTTTTTCTCCTGGTATTTACTCTTGATGTTCCTGGTAACAAAACCTATCCTGCGAATAAACTAGGGACTTCATAGAAATAAAACCAGACCAGTTCCAGGGTTTGTGGTTCCTGAAACTTGGAAAATAGTTTAAGTTTAATTTTTTTTCAATTTGATTTTTGGGTTTACATTTTTTTTTTCTGAATTTAATTGTTTAACTACCGTGATTATTGAGTTTGATTTTTTTTCTCTCTCCTTAATAAAACTATATCATGCCTGATTCTCCGAGCCTGGCCCCTTCACCTTCCCCCAGTGCATTGAATGACATGGATCGGCTGGATGCCCCACCTGAACCTACCAGGAATAGTAGGCCCCAATCTCCAGACCCTGATCGGGAAGAACTAGTTGATGAATATTTTACCAACCTGGAGCCCCGAGTCAGCTGGATCTACAGGCTGAAAAAGCCAGAGCTTGTAGATGAGATGAAACAATATGGCCTTGACGTGGAGGGGACAGTTCTTGAACTACGTCGTCGATTGATATGGTTCCTGAGGGAAGAACTTCCCAAAATGATCGGTATGAAGTCCCCAACTGTTCAGGGAGACACCGATAACCTGGTACCCCCCGATCCAGTGCCAAGCCCCTCAATGGGGCCCAAAACTTGAGTTGCGTTTTATTTATCCGATTCTGCCACCGGAATCAGTTTGATGTGTCGTTTTATTTGCAACTTTTCCGATTCCGGTTGCTACTTTCCATTCCGTCGCACTACAAGGAATGATGTGGAATGACTGTTGACAGGTGTCAAAAAATCAAATTAGATTGACGAAAAACGAACATTTTTGAAAGTAAAAGACATTTAGAAGACATTTTCAGCATGAGCTTCACTAGTTCATGATTCTTTCAAGTAAGACAGGTTTCATATGTTCATTCCCGAATAAAATAAACACTGTCGATCTCAGAGAAGTTTCTTCAATCACCACAATCACTGCTCCAAATATTAGTTGATTCATTTTCGAGATTCTCAACATTAGTTTTATGCTTTTTGAATTATTTGGATCTCCCATATACAAATATAACCTCTTATGTAAATTCTCTCAAGCAAGGTTATGAAGTTTCTCGTTTTATTTGTAAACGTCATTCTGTTCGCACCACCGCTACCAGAATGGAACAAATAAAACGCAACTATTGCCTAACCTGACAATACCGACAGCTGTCCCACCTATGTCAATGCCAATGCCACACCTGTCAGTCCCGTCCTTCCACCCAGGACCACAGAACACCCGAACACAGAATCCGGTTGCACAGAACACCGTTCCGCAGAATGTCGGAACGCAGCAGCCGGCAATGCAGCCAGCACCGCAGCCGCGATCCTGTCACACCCAAATCCCTGCGCCATCGAACTTGGGACCCGGTACCAGGGCTCAGAGATTTACTTACCCTCCAGCACCTGTTTCTCCAGGTCCAAATATTATTGCCCCCTATCGTCCTGCCTTGAAAGCCCATCGGTGGAACTTGCATTTTGACGGTACTACCGATCCGGTAGCATTCCTGGAAAGACTGGAAGAAATCGGAGATGCCGAGAAGGCCGACCCTGAACAACTCCTGGACACCCTTCCCACATTATTCCAGGGCAGAGTACTACTGTGGTACCGCTGCAATAAAGTGTACTGGAATTCCTGGCAGTCCTTTAAGAAAGTTTTCAGAACATCTTATTTCCCGATTCGATATCAAGAAGATATTGAAATGGAAATCAGCCGCCGGCTACAAAAGGACAACGAACCGGCCATGGATTACGTCGTAGACATGCAGACCCTCATCAGACGTCATGGAAATTTGACATCTACCCAGGAAGTAGCCTGGCTATATAGGAACTTGTTGCCAGACTATCGTCAGTATATCAAGAGATCCGATTTCCATGACGTTCCGTCTCTGATTACCATGATCCTGGAATTCCAGAGCTTACGTGGCGAGATACGCCGAATGTATTCCCGCGGTCCTAGTTACCAAAACAGGCCGACGTACTCTGAACCAGTTCGGGCTATGAGAGCAACCCAGCCCAATCCAGTCCAGATAACCCCCGTCCAGACCAATCAACCTTTAAATAGGCCTGCACCTGGAATACCCTCCCCTGCTCCCAGAAGTACTCCGGCAAGGGCGATAATGCCCAGTCCAGGTGCTCATGATAGAGGAGCAATCTGCTGGAGATGTGGCCAGCCGGGACATCGAAGAGACGAGTGTCGAAATGCCCCGAAGACATTTTGTTCGCGCTGTGGACGCGACGGAGTCCTGTCCAGAGACTGCACCTGCACCCGGTCGGAAAACTAGCGAGGAGCCCGATTGAATCGGGGACAGTCCGGCTCCAGCCAGTAAGCACCGAATACACCCAGCAGCCCCCTTCCCAGAAGGACAACCGTCCTCATATTCCAGTAATTATAGGAGATACCCAGTTCACAGCCTTGATAGATACTGGCGCTACCCGGTCGTTTGCCAGCAAGGCAGTGGCCGAATGCTGCGAACGTTTTGGCGCACTGAAACGCCCACTCACAGTGGCCCAGTCCTGTCAAGCCGATGGATCCCTTGCCCAGATTACAGGAAGTTATAAACCCTGGATGACGATAGGCACAGAGTGCCTATCCATAGAACTTTTGGTTCTTCCGAGTTTGTCTGCCGATATGGTGTTGGGCATGGACGTTCTTCGCACCCAGGGCTTCAGTATAGACCTGTCAAATGCCACTGTGTACCGGAATCAGAAGAACGTGTCAGTTCTTGGTTCCCAGGGAAGTCCGATACCAGTACCAGCACCCAAAAATCCTGCAGTAACGCAAACTCCAGCACCATCCAGAAATCCAGCCAGGCCCCACCCCTCCTGTAATCCTGATTCCAGACGAATTTCAGAAACATCCAGTATTCCCAAAACATCCAGAAGTCCATCCACCATTCCCCGAGCAACATCCAGTAAGTCCAGAATCTATAGAAATCCAGACAAATCACAAACATCCAGAAACCCAGACAAAAGATCAACTCCACATACCTCCAGCAATCTAGTACACTTAAACCGAAATCCAGTACATCCTGTCCTGTCTACAAATTTACTCCCTCCAGAAACTCTCGCCAGTCCAGAACCATCCAGCTCAGAGCAGACAAACCTGACACCTGAACAACGACACACCCTGGAAATGTTTCTAGATCACCAACTACCCGCATTCCAACAGATAAAAGGACCGACACCTTTGGTAAAGCATCGCATTCGCCTGAAAACGACAGAGCCGATCAAACAAAGGTACCGCCCTCAAAATCCGAAAATGCAGGAAGTGATCAACGCAGAGGTCGATAGAATGCTGGACGAAGGCATCATCGAACCTTCTGACAGTCCATGGAGTTCGCCGGTAGTCATTGTTAAAAAGAAGGATGGAAAGCATCGGTTCTGCATTGATTTCCAGAAAGTGAACGATGTTACCGAAAAGGATGCTTACCCGTTACCGTTTATCAATTCCATATTAGATAAACTCCGGGAAGCCAAATACATCTCCAGTCTGGACTTAAGACAAGGATATTGGCAGATACCGCTGACCAATGATAGCAAACCTGTCACTGCTTTCACCGTTCCTGGACGAGGATTATTCCAGTTCCGAGTCATGCCGTTTGGACTCCATTCCGCTCCAGCAACATTCCAGAGGTTGATGGATCAAATCATTGGACCAGAGATGGAACCGTTTGCTTTTGCATACTTAGATGATATCATAGTACTGAGCAAAACATTCGATGAACACCTGAGAAATCTCCAGCAAGTTTTCAACCGTTTATGGCAAGCAAACCTCCAGTTAAATCCAGAAAAATGCCGGTTTTGCTTGAGTTCACTCAAGTACTTAGGACATGTAGTAACTCCGGAAGGAATCCAGACGGATCCAGACAAGATAGAGTCTATTGTCCAGTGGCCCGCCCCAAACACCCTAAGAAAACTCAGACAGTTTCTAGGGATGGCTTCCTGGTATAGGAGATTTATTCCTAACTTTTCCGGGATAGTGGCACCACTGACCAAGTTGCTGAAGAAAGGTAACCGTTGGAAATGGACAGAAGCTCAGGATACCGCCTTTGAGTTTCTGAAAGCCCGACTTACCGAGGCACCAGCATTGACTTGTCCGGATTTTACTCAGCCTTTCGTTCTACAGACTGATGCCTCCGATTGTGGTTTGGGAGCAGCGCTTACCCAGACCATAGAGGGTCAGGAAAAAGTAGTGGCGTATGCGAGTCGCATGTTGACCGCACCTGAACGTAACTACTCCGTCACCGAGAAAGAATGTTTGGCCATCGTCTGGAGTATAGAGAAATTGAGACCATACCTGGAAGGTTATCATTTCACTGTCCTGACTGATCATTTGTCCTTGAAATGGCTGCAGTCCATCAAGAGTCCGTCCGGTCGCATAGCTCGATGGGCTATGTTCCTGCAACAATTTGACTTCGAAGTCAAATACCGCCGTGGAGTCCTGAATAAAGTTGCGGACGCTTTATCCCGTCAACCATTACCTGGATCCAGTCCCGATGAATCTGAGATAGAGGTTATGTGTTGTGTGACAGAGGCTGAAATGGAAGCCGGAGAACAATGTTCCTGGTATCGAAGTAAGAAAGCCGAGGTAGAGAAAAACCCGGAGGCGTTTCCAGACTACTGTGTCAAGGAAAATCGCCTGTTCCGACATTTTTGGGATGCCCACAACCTAGGTGAGATAGAGATGAGCGATCCCTGGAAGCGCTGTGTTCCTAAACCCCTCCGCCAACAAGTATTAGACGAAAATCATAATGCTGTCACCGCGGGTCACATGGGGATAGCGAAGACAATCGCCAGGATCAGTCATCGCTATTACTGGCCAGGAATGTTCCGTGAAATCTCCCGATACGTCCGGAGTTGTAAAGTGTGTCAGGAATATAAAGTATCCCAGCAACAGCCTCCAGGAAAAATGAATCCTTCCCAGAACAACAAGCCCTGGGATACTATTTCCACCGATCTAGTCGGTCCGCTACCCCGATCCAGTAAAGGAAATTGCTACCTGGCTGTCTATCAGGACCGATTCACAAAATGGGTTCAAGTCCGTCCTCTCCGGAAGGCTACCTCCCGAGCTGTTGCTCAGGCCTTCTATGAGGATATCGTCCTGAGATTTGGACGTCCAGGCACTGTCATCAGCGACAATGGTGCTCAGTACACCGGAAAAGTTTTCGAAGATCTCCTGATGGAACTCGGCATAAAGCACAGACTGACACCTCCGTATACACCGCAAGCTAACCCAGTCGAGAGAACAAACAAAACCGTTAAGACCATGATCTCCCAGTATTGCGAGAATGACCACCGGAAATGGGATCAACATCTTCCTGAACTCCAGTTTGCAGTAAACACTGCCCGACATGACTCCACTGGGTTCACTCCTGCTTTCCTTATGTTTGGACGAGAGTTAGAGCCTCCGAAGGCCTTGCTCCGAGCCCCGGTTCCAGAGGAAGATCCCGATGCCCCTGTTCCAGAAGAAAAGCGCGAGAATACTCTGACCTTCTGGGTAGCGCATATGGCCAAATTGAAAGAAGTCCATGAGTTGGTCCGCGTGAACTTGGCCAGAGCTTTCAATAACCAGAGTCATTACTACAATCTCCGCCGCCGAGATTGGAGATGTCACCTCGGGGACAAAGTAATGAAGCGAGAGCACAATCTCTCTTCCGGGATCCGCGGTCACGCCGCCAAACTGGCCCCGAAATATTCCGGACCCTTCACTGTGACCCAAGTCTTGTCACCAGTTGTCTACAACCTGAGAAGTGCAACCGGGAAACGTTGCAACCGAGTTCACATAAAGGATTTAAAGCCCTTTCACCCCGAAGCATAGCTAGAAGACTCCTGTCCTGAGTTATGATGTTGCCGATACCCCCGTCCGCACGGGGCCTGGGAAAGCCGTGTGGATTGCCATTCCACCCCGAGTAAATTCGAAAAACCAGAGTCCTAAGAGTAAAGGAAAATTAATGATATGTTCTGTTCACAGCCATGAACGATTCCCTGGAAATCCGAACCTCACCACTGCCCTCGCCCCTGCCGATCTACGACACCGCCGGATGGGAAAGCGACCCCGAGACGCCCAATGTTGCCGGGCTTGGCGCACCCAGCCTGAACCCTCTCGACACCGGCATCATCATCGCGGATGCCACCAGTCTCGGCGAATCCAGCATGACTACCACCAGTCCAGGCGAACCCAGCCTGACTACCCCCCGTCCAGGCGAATCCAGCCTGACTACCCCCCATCCAGGCGAATCCAGCCTGACTACCCCCCGTCCAGGCGAACCCATCCTGACTACTACCAGTCCAGACACCACCGCGGCTCCGGCGCGGTCCGCGGAGCCTTTCGTCCCGACCTCCTACTTCAAGGCCACCATAGGCGTGGGAGAGTTACAGCTGACCTACCTTCCTGTGGCACAGCAACTTTGCTGGCGTTGCGGAAGGCCGGGACACAGGCGAGAAGGATGTACCCGACCGTCAAGGTGGTTCTGCTCGCGCTGTGGACTGGATGGCGTGCGGTCATGCGACTGCCAGTGTCCCAGACCCCCGAGAAGATACCCGGAACACCTCCCAGGGATCATCCCGGCTCAACCCACCACCACCAGCCGGACCACCAGGCCACCAGCCCCGACGCAGGTCAACCGACGGACCCAGACGTCCACCCCAACCGTCGCCGATCGAGGCGTCCAATGCTCGCGCTGCTCGTGTGAGAGACTGCGCCCCGGATACCGGTACTAGCCGGAGAAAAACTTCACAGCAGGCATCTGGCCCTGCTCTCCAGATCCAGTCACCAGAATAACTTCACGGCAGGCACCTCGCCTCGCTCACCAGAACCAGCTACCAGAAACACATCACAGCAGGCATGTCGCCTTGCTCACCAGAACCAGCTACCAGACGAGGATACCTAAGTTAATTGAGTAAAGAGGTAGATGTATACAAAAAAAATTGCAGCTGAAGCTTCAATTTTTTTTCCGTAAGAAGGAGGGGTGTGTAATGAAGTGTTTTTTGGACTTCATTACTAAGAAACGGTTTCTATCTAAATTTCTGTCTTATCGTATATATTTCCATTCCGAGCTTATATTCCAGTAAAATCAGTTATCACCCAAGATACAGGGGCTCATAATTGTTTATAAGTCAGGTACTAACCTTCTACTCGACATCTAGCTGATATTGAAAATATGCAGTTCGTTACACACCTCCTCATGAAAAACCTATTCTGAAAGATATCAGTCTCGTATACCAACTACTAGGGATGTCTTTCGTGTCATTATAGCCCTGTCCTAGCTCCAGAAATTGACTCTTTGTTCTACAAGTACGGGAAGTTCTTTGGTAGCCTCTATTACGTTTGGAAAGCAATCCTGATGAATAGAGTAAAATGTAATCCTGTCTTGGAGATACGAGAGGACTTCCTGCAACTTTTGAAAGCCCCTGATTGTAAGATTTCCTGAAAATTCATAATTTCCACATGTTCGGCCTTGACCTTGAAGATGCAAATATTTACCTAGCAATAACTTGAATGTCTCTGCTTATAGGATAAAAATATTGATTCAGTAGCTTCAGCAAAGAAGGTTGATCATGTGCCTGGGCCCTTTTGGCTGAGAAAATATTATTTCCGCATTTTTCTTTTTCCAAGGACAACTTCGGCTTTCAAGGTTGTTACCGGCATTTTCACGAGGTCAGTCGAAACTGACCAATCAGGAGCAAGGATAGCTGTTGGCCTTGCTCAATTTGCGTCAAGGTCTAGGCAGGACATAAATACTCGGTCCATCGGAGCGAAAAGTTAGTTCGCAGTGAGTCCAGCGTGAGTTAGTCCGACAGTCAGTTAGTTCTTTGAGTTCGATTCTCCGGTATTACTTTCCAGTCGGTTTACCAGTGTTCCTGTGCTTGCGCTATTTTTCCAGTTCGCAATTCCTGATAGTTTTCCAGTTATTTTTCCGGGTAGTTACTCCAGTTTGCTTCACCTTACAGTTCATATTCCAGTCACTTTTCATATTTCCAGTCAGTTCAATTCCAGCATACTTTTCAGTTTTCCGGTTCATGCCTTTTGCTACAATTTGAGAATTCATAACCTTACACCTGTCACCTGTATCATTTTCCGAAAAATCCATCGAGTGTGTAGATTTGCGTCTCCCGGGCCGATATCCGAACCTTCGCGGTCGCGCCAGTAGCAGTGTCGAGTGTTTCGCAGCCAGCAGTACTCCTGTTTCATCCAAGTAAGCTATTTCAAATTGGTCTGCGTATTGCTTATAGTTTATCACCCTGTACCAAGTGAGTTTTGTATCTAGTAAAATATCGCCTGAGTAGCTTAAAACCTTGTCTGGTGAAGAATACTCCACATTCAGACGTTCAGAGTTAATAAGTAACGTAGCTGTTGTATCGAAAATAGTAGTGTCTCCTAAGCTTTGCTCTGCGGCTCAACCTTGGGGTGGATCTCGCCACAAGCTTAGGGACACCCTACTCCGATTGTTTCGAGATTGGAAGCCCGCCTGTGTGGATCCAGGGCCCGTCTCCTTTTGTTTGAGAAAAGTAGGATTCGCAAGTCAACCTGCAGACGGCTTCCGAATACTGCTATGAGCCAGAGTTAGAGCTACACCCTGAAGGAGTACTTTTCACCAGTCTATTCCGCGTTAATGATTTGACGAAACTATTTCATCCCTGTATTCCTGTTGATACCAAACTCACTTTCCTGAATAAACCCTCGCTTGCAACTTTTCCGGTCGTATTCGGTGGTTCATTGTCCCTGCTTTGCTTGCACCTGCACTTGCACCTTTGCTTACACCTAACGTACTAGACACGCTTGGTTATTGTACTCGAATGTCATAATTTTCAGTGTGAAGGTCAATGTAATAACTGTAATAACATCTCAACTTGTTTGTATAATAGATTTTGCTTTCTTTAATTAATGCCTGTAACCTGATGAACGAAAGAAGTTGAATAAACCTATACTTGACCTGTTTATGTGATTCTGATTTCCCTATCCTGACAACAAAGGTATAGAACAAAGTCAAATTCCAGAAAACTACCGGTAATAAGAGTTGTAGTACACTCAAGTCACAAGAAGTGACGACTCAAACATCTATTCAGAGCAACCAGTATTCCAGGAATCCCCAAGAGTGTATAATTAAAGCCTATGCTCTCTTGGCCCCTGCACCCAGGTCAATTCAATAGCTTTGACCCCTGGTTTACTGAAGACATCCAGTGGATGTCTTTCTTCACTGTTGCTACCTTGGGTCTCCTTTCCGACTCAGTTGGGAGGAGCAGGTGAAGTAAATCACCTCTATCAAAAATCTGGCGCTCGAGAAACCCCGACAGGTCCCAGGAGCCTGTTCGACAAGTGTCAAAGTAAGGGCCCCAGAATAAAGACCCTTACAATGTTATCCCAATTTTTTCTAATAGAATAAAGGTGGCTCAAAATCGTGCAAAAAAGTTAGAATCGTGCGGAGTAGTAAAATCGTACAGAAAAGTATAACTTCCAAAACGAAAAAACGAAATATCGCCTGTATGAAATAGTAATTTTCCTAACAAGTGCAGGAAAGACACTTTGCGCATGAGTTAGGAACAATATTTTTTCTACAAGCGTAGAAAATTGATTGATTCGTTCAATTAATTATTCATGCAAATAGGAACAACTAACAAGAGAAATATATTCTCTATCTACTAACTATTAGTAAAAGCTATTGTGAACTTACAGTTTGACGCATTATGTTGGATCATTGCGGAAGCCAGCAGGCCCATAAGGAGTTTGGTGTCTAGGTTTCAGACACTTTTATGAAATAAGCCAAAAATAAATATTCTTCATTCGGTATTTTCATTTCATTATTGTTGCACCATTCAATAAAACGCGTGTATAGCTTCTCATACCTTCATCGAGACTTCGTTGGTAATAACGCATCTGTATCGCTATAGCTAGAAGTTTTTGATCATATTGTGGCATTTTCACTGAATCGAAAATGACAGTAACGCTGTGTCTGTCACTTCGACAATTTCAAACTTATTTGAGGTTTGATTGATGGCATGACAACAATAATCGTTTTCCATCAGATTAATCCAAATCTATAGGGGGATTTTCACAATAATGAATTTTTATTTCTTAATATTTCTTAATTTTCACAATGAATAGTGCAATTTGATGGATGATTCTGAACATATATACCTAATACTGCAACAAACAAACTTATACTTTCATATTCCATCACCAACCACTTATATTATTAGCGATTTTATCTTTGTTTTCCCGCACTAGTGCGGGAAAATTTTCCTGCACTCTTGCGGGAAAATGACACTTTCCAAACTGAATTGCGTGCGGGTATAGGGTGAATCACGCACGCTTGTAGAAAAAACCATATCCCTCATTCAGCAACGAGCAAAACACTCAGTTTATGGTCCTAAAGTACTGGGAATGATGAAGTTGTATGTATCATCATCATACAGAGCTTATCAAACATTCCAACTTCTAATCTAGAATGCCATTGCGTTGGCAAACTTTTTAATAACATTTCGATCCTGATAACAAACATTCATGAAATTTCGATTTTGAGTTGTGCAACGTATCACATATTTTTCGTTACAATGCAGTACATTCATGTAATGGAGAAATCAGAACCCCAGTCTCATCTGCACTGGATCTCTGATCTCAATCGAGTTTTTTCATTTCGATAGTCGAGAGAGCATTATTTTCTATTCATGAACCCATGAATTGTGAAGATGGTTTATTCCAGACACACAATTGAATTCAATTCTGTATCGCATCAAATAACGTTCAGAGAAAAAGATAAATTTAATTACTATCAGACGAGAAACGTTACCTAGTTTATTCACCCGAGTCGAAGATAATTCCAGATGAAAATGAGAATATTTTATTCAGAATGCAGGTCGTTGTTGTGACATTGATGCGGAATTTAATTTCCAGTACTTAGAAAAATTCACTTTGTATATGATATCATGAAAATACTTTTATTTTTATTCGTTTTACGGTATGATTGAGGAATGAGAAACTATTTTGAGAAATCTCATTGCCGGATTTTGTTTTCAGCGTATGGAAATGGAAATAAAATCAGATTATTGAAACTCTAAGATGTCGGAGTGCAACGCTGGGGTGCTGTTTTCGAATTCTCCGAACCCTGTCTCATACGAATAGAAATAGGGTACCACAAGGCAGTATACTAGGGCCACTACCTTATATCTTGTATAATAATGACATTCTATACTTGGACATTCTAATCAATATACATCTTTTGACTAACGATACACTGATAGATGAAACTTCATGTGACTAACATTATTCAATTTCCCTGATGTAGGCTACTTTGAATATAATTTTCAATCGCACATCTAGAAACTCATTCAAATTAAATTCATCAAATCCTGAACTTATATTGCTCGGCAATGAAGTAGTTCAATAATTTCGATAATCATTAGTATTCATTGTTTGAAGATTGAAGATTATTTTAAGGAACATGTTGAAACATTAAAATATCTAGAAGCAGTAGTAGATCATTCCTTGCTGAAAAATTATTCACACTCCGGAATTTAGATAGAAAATTCTACTCCTCCTAAAGTGCTCAAAGGGCCATGTTGCGGTCCCTAGAATGACTTTCCTCTAGAAAATGAAAATCATGAAATTGTTCTGCAATGTTTACTAGAGCAATCCATCCAGCATGAATATGAACAGACGATTTCACAAAATATTTTTTTCGGAAAACGCTTATCTTGTTGTTGTCGAAATTTCTGCTGCTCTTAAAGTCAGGTTACGTTGAGGAATTCATTCGATCGTATTACAAGCAGTATGGTTTGGATATCGCCCGAACTTTTTCAAATCCACAGGAATGCGGAAATAAACATCCATGTTTCACGTCCTGTATGAGGATATTCGAAAATTCTAAAGACACAGATATTGATTTAAGGAATATGATTTGCAGAAGGATGAAACTGCCTGGGGAATACGGGAGCTAAACTTTTTCGATTATGTGACACTAGTATTGACCACTTTGATGAGTTTTGAATAATGAATTCAGAACAAAAAGGTCGCATCTTTCGAACACTGCATTCCGATTGAAAATTGGTGAATTTAAAAAAAATTTATCGCATCTCGAAAAACTTCAAAACTTGAGTAGTGCATACTTTTGCGTCCTAGAACACTTCATAACTGTTATTTTTTGTGCTGGTTCACTGGCTTCTGAATCATATATGCCAGTATTTTCTCCTCGCCAAGCTTCCATCATATGGCTTGCCTCCCTAGCTATGTTCTCTGCTAGCTAGTTTTCTCTCAAACAGGTCTCTCCATGTTCCACAAGGATTGATTCTAGCACCAACAATATTCCTACTTCATATCAACGATTCGTAGGAAGTAACTTCATGTCCAATACACAGCTTCGCGGATGATAGTACCCTCCATACCGCCTTCTCTTCCAGGGCTCCAATAATATCCAGGCAAATCAGAAATGTTGACAACATAAATATGGAATATGGCAACAATTCTCGAATGGGGATCCAATAACTTGGTAGATTTCAATGCAAACAAAACACAAGCTTGCCACTGTGCCCAACATGAGCTTGTCAGGAGTAACCATACCTTTGAAGACATCCATTTCGATGCTTGATATTGATATCAGCAATGAGCTCTCTTGGAAAAATCACGTGAGATCAATTGCTGAAAGTGCCTCCTAAAAACTTGGTTTTCTGTTTCCAGCCAGGAGCTATTTCACTTCCAGTCAACTGCTTATGATCTATAAGGCACCGACCTGTCCTGGAATACTGTTCTCATATTTGGAGTGTTGGAGTGCAGCACCCAAACATACCCTGAAACTGTTGGATTCTGTCCAAAAAAGTGCAATTCGTCTCGTGGGTGATGCCTCGCTCACAAACTCACTCACTTCTCTGGAACACCATAGAAAAGTTGAAGATCTGGCTCCATCTTATAGATATTTTCATTGACGATGCTCTTCTGAAATATCAACAATTGTTCCTCCCTTGGCAGTCCCCGCGAGATCAACCGTCGCTTCGCACCCCTTCGTGGTCACTTTGGAGACCTGCAGAACATCTATTTCCAAAGACTCGTTCATCCAACGAACAGTGAGGCTCTGGAACATATTGCCAAGGCAGGCGTTCCCCGAGGCATATAACCTCCAGAAATTCAAGGAGAACACCAATTCCTACCTCATTTCCCTTGGTTCTCACGATGTTCTCTGAATATTACAGGATATCCCTTTTCCTGGGAACCAGAACATCAAAAAAATCTTCATATGCATTAATTACGACTCCACTCTGTCAACGACCAGCTTCGTTTTCTACGAATATTGGGACACACAAGGCTGTCTAATCGATTGTAACATTAGCCTCTCTCTCAAGACTACACGATTTGGATGAATACCAAATACCCCGTGAGTTTTCGTGGATGGACATAAACGAAATAGTTTACTTACCTATGGTGAACTATAGTTCCGGTTCACAGCACAAATGCAAGTTGTGATGAGATTCGCTTATGCATGTGCTGGACATGAATAATCTGTTAACAAATGCCTAGGGAGTTTTATCATTGATGATACTTGCACGAGTAGGTACCCAGATTGATTTCGACGTTCTTTCAGATTTCTATCAAAGAACTTTGGCTTCTCAAACATTTTTCGAACAAAGTGTCACTGACGATCATTGGAAGTTTTCTACTAGGACTCTTATGTAGTATCCTAGCTAGGGTTTCTTCAGGTTCATCTGGTGAGTTGATATGAACTACTTCAGTAACTCAATTGCATTAGTTGAAACAGAGAAAATTGAATTGGATAAAAACGCAGAGATTTACATCTCAGGTGGTGTGAAAATACGTGAATATATTGAAAAACGCATGTACACCAGATGGACAAAAATATATAAACAAAAAATGTGACACTCAATTTGTATAGTAAATTTGCATGTACTATAAGGTACTTCATTCAACTCGGAAAAAGCTATATTCAACGAAGAAAATCGATATCATTCCATTCGAGAAATAAAAGGTTTTTCCGCCTGCTGTCTGCCGTTGAGAGGACAGCGTTAGTCACCCTTCTGATAATTCGAGGGATATTTCCGCTGCTAATAGTCGTGTCTGGAACGCTAATAATAATTGTCACATACCTGTCTTGTTAATTATCCAGCATCGTGAATCCGAGGAATTTAATTCGTGATTAGCGGCATCCTTCGTCTGAAAAACATGCTTGTTATGGAGACCCTGTAGCTCAATATCAGATTCATCTCTGGATACAGTTGTATCAGTGTACCAGGTATAGCAGAGGATAATAATGAAAATACCTGGAAGCTCTATAGCGGATGATTCCTCTAGTTTGTTCATTTGCAAAGGGCTGAACAAATTTGTATGGAACGTTTCTGGATAGGTATTCTGAAATTGTACATTGTACAAGGGGGTACATGAGATGAATGATAAATGGGAAGCGTGAAATTGATAAAATATTTCAATAGTCATTGTGATGCTACGATCATTAATAGAAACCCTGTATAATGTACCAAGGTGATCAAAACTTGATATTTCAGCTTTATTATAATAAGAATCTAGAATTTCTAGCTGATACCAGGCATACTGTTCCGGCTTTCCAGGCCTCATCAGTTGCACTAGGCCAGCTAATAATCGATTCACGAAGAGAGCTTCAATATTCATCGAGATATTTATGCTACAGAGCAGAGCTTATGAGAGGCGGAAAACCCATGGAAAAGCATTGAAGAGAGATTCCCAAAAATGAAATAATGTATTAGTTTATTCAATTGCGTGAAAAGTGGAATACAGGGTATTCCTATATTGAGCAGGAATAATCTGTCGTTTCATCATCTGATGAAACGATCACTTTTATCTTTTATGTCATCAAAAAAGAAAAAGTCGAATAAAAGAACAACAAATTCCGGTGGTTCAAAGAGATGGAAGCCACACTATTTTTCACAGCGCCCAATTATTTGTGTTTTACAGACGGATAAGAAGTTCGTGAAACTGATAAAGCTGTTCTCGAATACAGAACGAAACATTAGAACTAGCTTCGAAACAAGAGACAAACGTGTTTCTATCTGAGTAGTGTGTGAATAGAACATCTGTTGTCTGATGTCAATAACTTGGCAACATTCATACTTGATTGGAATATGGAGCATTATTTCACTACAAGTATGATTACATCCATCAAGTTATACGTTTTCTTGTAGCAAAAATGTCATTTGGCGGTTTTGTTACTAATGGTTACCCGTATTATGCTCGTTAATCTATGGTAGGGAGTCGTTAATCTATGGAAGACTATTTCGTGAATAAATATGGTTCGACAATATTGAATCTGTAAATGTATTTTCATTAACTAGGGTCGATACTTTTCGAGAACCCCATTGGAAAGAGAAGAGGATATAATCAAGATGGGAGAAAAAATAAATTACTGGCGATTTGAGGTCATAAAGTGGATGGGGATTTCCGACAAAACTAGAAGTTCTATGGAAAAAAGTTGAACGGCGAAGTTGTAGGTAATGAGAAGATCAGTAACTTTTGTCTTCACACTTTTTTCATATAACCTCAAAATTTATGTGAAAAATTCAAATAACTAAGTTTCTGGTTTTTTATTTTAATCATTCAAAAAAAAAATATTTTTCCACGCGTCAAAATATCTGCTTTCCATCTCATCATATGAAACACCATCTGGTATCATTTCATACTACATTGTCCTACCAAGGTTTACTATACAGGGTGAGCATTCTACTCCCAATCAAAACCGAGATAGCTAACAACTAAACTTATATCAGATTTGGCATGAGTCACCCCAAATCGTCACGGATTTGAATCTGAGCGTGGAAATCTTCGATGAGCTTCCATGTAGGAGTCAGTTGTTTTGCTACAAAGTCAGGATCGCCCAACCCCCGATGGTCCATATTCCAAAACTTTGAAATGACAGACATTCTTTAATAGTTTTTAACAGACAAGGTTACCTGGACAATGATCAAAATAAAAGTACTGGTCGTGTGGAAAATTGATCAGAGCAACGATTTTTGATAAAACTGCACTTTTGTTCGACGACATCAAATACGATCGTCTACCATTATTTGAAATAATTATTATAACGTAAATTCGACAAAATTAACTTGGTTACAAAGGATTTTAGGAGGAAGAGTTATGAACATACCGTTTATTGTCGCACTGCTATCTACTATTTCAAAGATCATGGAGAAACCTATCAACATCGAGCTCATGAAATACCTAGAATATTCAGGTATTATCGACGATGGGCAATATGGCTTCCGTCATCAGAGATCAATTGGTGACCTACTTGCTTAAGTCCCACATATATGGCAGCAATCTATTGAAAAATATGGTGAAACCTTAGTTGTGGCAGTTGATATGTCCAAGGCATTCGATTCGAGTCTGGCACCACGGACTCCTCGTCGAGATTCCATCTTTTGGTTTGCCTCCCCAGCAATGTTCTCTGCTAGCTAGTTTTCTCTCGAACACATATCTCCATGTAGTGTTCCGCAAGGAACAATTCTAGCTCCAACACTATTTCTACTCCATATCAACGATTTGTTGGAAGCAACTTCATGTCCAATACACAGCTTCGCGGATGATAGTGGCCTACACACCGCTTTCTCTTCCAGGGCTCCAATACCAGCCAGACGAATCAGAAATGAACGAGGGAGAAATGTTTACAACATAAATATGGACTTGGCAACAATTCTCGAATGGGGATTCAATAACTTGGTAGATTTCAATGCAAACAAAACACAAGCATGCTTTTTCGCTAGAAGAGCCGATCTCACTGTGCCCAACATAAGCTTGTCAGGAGTAACCATACCTTTAAAGACATTCATTTCGATGCTTGGTATCACTATCAGCAATACCCTTTCTTGGGAAAATCAAGTGAGATCAATTGCTAAAAGTGCATCTCTGTTTGGAGCTATTTCACTTCCAGTCAGCTGTTTAGTTAAGTTGAGGCTTCGCACCCCTTCGTGATCACTTTGGAGACCTGCAGAACATCCTTCCCGAAGACTCGCCGTTTATCCAACGAACAGCGAGGCTCTGGAACACATTGTCAAGGGAGGTGTTTACCAAGGAATATAACCTCCAGAAATTCAAGAACAACACCAATTTCAACCTTATTTCGATTGGTTCTCATGATGTTCCCTGAACATTACAGGATATTCATTTTCGTGGGAACCAGAACATAAGGAGAAGTTTGACAATATAGTGATTGGCATATAGTTTGTAATTCCATTAATGGAACCAGTTTTGAAAATCGGTTATATTTTTGATGTTTTTCATTGATCTGGAAATGTCTGTCTTTCAGAAGAAAGCTTGGATTGTTTTCATATCCCTTAGTGTGTTTTGACTTTATGTTTTTCAAAACCTTGATATCTTCACCTTTCCTAATGGCTCTTATGGCTCTTACAGATACTTGTGAGCTATTTATTAGAGAGTGAGGGTTGCTTAGCTATGTGCACGTGTATATATACCAGTGAAGGGAAGTGTTGTATTTTTTATCTCGCACGAAATACAACACATCCTTTCATTGGTATTTATCAGAGAGTTTTCAACAGTCTCATCACCATTCGGTGGGGCATTATATGAAGTACTGGTGACTTTGACCATAGACTACAGAAGATAAACTCTTTGACCCCGTCTATCCAGTCCCGAGAGGGATCCTTTTCTAAACAACCCCTCCTCGTAGCGTAGTACCTAAGTCAGCCACCACATAATATCTATGAATATGATTTGTCGGTCAATATAGCCCCGGCCTGGGATTCGCCCTGGAAATGAATTTAATTTCCTGCACGTAAATTACATGATAGCGGCCGTCTGTCAGATAGAGCGCTGTATTTATCGATGGATTAACAGGATGTTCACGGACGTAGGAGCTCTATTTTTGACGGATGATAGGCGGTGTTTAGTTGTCGGCTTTGGATCGAATGGATGTGATCGATATTTTTGTATTCATAATTGCCGTTCGACAGAAACATATGGTACATCCCCATTTTTTCCCTTGAATTGCAATGTGCACTCATCATGCGATGATTTTTTCATATTTTTGGCCCTAATTTTGCGTACTTTTTGAATAAAAGCACAGGATTGACTTCGCCGTCAGATACCACAGCGGAAATCCGTTGAGTCGGGAATAGTAGCAATCAGCTTGTCCTCCAAAACGTCAACATCTTCCGTGGTCATCTCCGCGTATTCATTGGTTCGCCAGGCTCCTCCAATTCCAATTAAAAAAGCCATTTTCATCATTGAAGAATTCTCTTCCGGGGCAGAACGCACAAACTCGTTGACTTGTTCTCTTGTGAAAACTTTTGATTTTTTTGCTCTATATCCAACGTTTTTCTTCTTGATGAAACGTATCAAGGCGTCGTATTATTTGTCGATTTCCACTCTTTCCTTCAGTTCTAAAGTGGCTCGTAACATGGAATATTTCGGCTATAAGGATGAAGCAGAATATTCCTCAGAGAGTTTTGCAAAATACGCCAGCAACACCGTTTCTTCTGCACCTTGAACTTGTACTTTGTTTTGCCACTCACAAACACACAAATTTCCGATATTTTTCTGCAGGATTTTAGATTAATCCGGAAGCAAGTTCAACCTTATAGTGTTGGCTGCAGCTAACATATGATCAGGAATATCAAAATCTTGCATGATTTTGATGATCACTTTTTGAAATGCCAAAATGAAATGACATAAAACCTTGTTGATTTTATTTTCGCATCGCCGTTGTCAATGATACGATAAAGCTTTGAATGTAACTCGATTATTAGCGATTTAACACCGTCTCGGACATTGCTATAATCTCAAGCTCTAACCTGGCACCCGTTGGCAAACTCATCTCTTGCTGCCTGCTGCTGTAGAAACGAAGAAGCGACAACATTCGCTCTGTGGCAAAAAATATGTCAAACACTGAGAAAAAAAAAACTCGTTTCACCCTCCTATTACTATCATTCTCGCGATGTTTCCTGATGTTCCACCAGAGCATCACGACCTAATTGGATATTAAGTCGAGACGGTCGTTTTCGTTTTTTGTGATGCAAATAGCATTTCGATAATACAACTGGAATCACGTCGCTGGAAATTTATTCGAATTTAAGGGCCGCCGTCTCCCAATCAGACAGTACGGAATTGATTGAAAGATTGAGTAACAATGGGCTCGCGTTTGGTAATTGAATTTTATTTCCCCCTTCGAAAAGTACTTCAATAATTGACTGATCTAGTCATTGAAGATAATGATGGGTTCTATCATACGGGTAGGTTCTTATTGTATCTCAATTTGATCTCTGGGCTGGGAGAGAATTCCGTGTCATGAAAAGTGAATCATCATATTATTTTCCACACCTGATCTCACTATATGAAAATGTTTACGAATGTTAAAGTATATTGCATGAAAAGAGTTGTAGAAGTAGGTAATTTTTTCTAAGCGATTTCGTATCTTTCACGAGACTTGCCATTCTTGCTCATTCCAGAATTTCTGGTGGTGTAGAAATAATCTCTTCGTCATCGCTGGATATTTTGTAACTCAAATTGAGAAATATCAACAGAACATTATCATTTTCAAAAAATATCACTTGCGGTTATGATTGATAACTTGATTGATTGATGAAAAGATAAAAACCTCCCTAGCTACTGACGTTGAAACTGAAATTGACACATCGCGCCTAAGCAACAAAACAAAGTCATTCTTCAACCGCTTGCTTTACGCACACGTGCGTGAAAAAAAACTTCCTGACATTGTTTTGTGTACAATATTCGTCACTTACAATAGTAGCCGTAGGAAAACGAATTACCGAGTTTTCAAAATAATGTATTCGATGATGTCATAAAGACGATACTATTACTGGTACTGGTACTGTTGGGGGACTTTTGCACGTCAGCAACTAGTCCCTAATGGGACCTTTTTGCAAGCCCCAAGGTGTTTTTGAGAGTGATGTGGTACGCTTAAGAGAGCTGGCTAACAGCCTCTTCAGGCATACCGTCCATCAGCTCTCTTTCAGAGTTTTTCGGCTGTGTTCTGTAGACTAGTAATGTACTCACTATCATATGCTGCAGCTGCAGACCTGCCAGCTACCTCGTTAACTCCCGTTAAAGGAGGTCCACTGAGCAGCATTGACCCTCTCTCACGCTCAGCTGGTAGTTGTCCACACCCACCTACATACACCGTTCTACTTCTTCTCTGATGCTCACAACCACATCATCTTCTCTTCCTGCGTGTTCTGTGCCAGCCGATGCTGGGGATGCTCCGAAACTTCACAATTTTCAATTTTTGAATAAAGTTCCTCTCTCTAGCTGGGAATCGAACCCACGACCTCGTGGTCGTGAGACGGTATTAAAGTCGTTGATTTTCTTTACATAGTTACAATACAACACAAATTTCAAACACATTGTACCATCATAGATTTGGTGCATCTGCGTGTGCCCCTAGATGTCCCTCCTCCGCGTGACGCAGAGGTGTTTGGTGTTGGCCAGGGAATGTGAGAGGATTTGTGAAGTGTTCGTCGCAGATACCTATCTCCTAGGGCTAGGCTAGGGAATCGTTCATACGTGATCAGTGCAGGCAGTGTTTCCGGTTCATGAAGGAAAAATGAAATTTTCAAGAACAAAAGCCCTCCTTCTAGTGGTGGTCGTGAGACGGGCGCTCTTCCACTGTGCCAATCTTGGCCCTGACGATACTATTATATGAAATACTAGGTAGATATCACTGGATCACATAGATAGATGAACCAAGTGAGGAACAAGTTTTTTCTGAACGAAAAGGAAACATGTAGTAGGAGCTTATATAGGTATCTACTCAGAATGAGAGGGGCACCTTCCAGCAAAGCTGAAGATTGCAGTAAGAATGGAGTCGGAGATAATATGACCTAGCGATACCAACAACAACAATTACATGTCAGTTACATAATATCTTTTTGTAATTCTCAATGTATTGAAAGTTTTTCCACATAAAATACCAAATGATAGTTTGAATTTTTCCTACGGCAAGAATTAGAGGAGTTCTTTCACATCTCGAGAAACGAATCAACATGACTCTGCTTCTGACAGAAAAATGCCAAAAAGTCATGGACCTGGAGAAACGAATCAACATGACTCTGCTTCTGACAGAAAAATGTCCAAAAGTCATGGACCTGGAGTATACATGTTGATTTCGTAGTATCTGAACTCAGATGAACTGTTAGTGAGCTGTTCCATTTTCTGGTCAGGAGCTCACGAGTTAGTACGAGAATGGCTCACCTTAGGTACCTTAGCTGGATACTAAGCAATCTTCAACTTGTCTTGGATGCTATCTTTTTCACTTTCTAGTTTTCAATCTATCCTATCGACCTTTCTTGGCCAATTCTTTTATTCTCCTTATTTCCTTGATTTTTATAAAATTTGAAAGGCGTTCATCATGAAAAATATTGTTAGAACAAAACATTTTATAGCTTTTATTTGCCGTAAAATCAATATTCACCGAGAAAAATCAGAACAAAACGTTTTTTAGCATCTTCAGAGCGTACCCAAATGTTATGCGTACATGCTATCTTATAGGGGACTCTTGAGGAACTATTCAGGACACCAATATATACCCGAAAACACACTGAAATTTTGGTGGACTATTTGCTGAATACAATGCACATTCGAGGTAAGATACAATGAGCCAATCAGACGAGACATGAAAGGAGGTGGAGTGTTTATTGCTGGGTAGACCTATATAGTGTGTCTCACTTCTAATGGAAACACCCCTGTATCTTACGTAATCGTTGGATGAGGAACCTGTAATTTGCTGGGAGCGAGAGATATACCAAAAATGCACTCTATGACCAAGTTGGGTATGATATTAGGAGTCAAAATAGGTTGAAAATCACTTCGGATTCGAAAACAGGCCTTCGAATCCAATAACTTCCAATATCTTGACGCATTATTATCGGTTACAATTTTCCCAAAACTATTAACGAATTCATGCATGCATATTTCATTTCAAGGTGATGGTTTAAATCCTTTATGGACACCATATGGGTCCAGTCCCTCATATGATAGTGTGGAACTCCCCTGACTCTAGCCAGGGTTTACCCACTAAAAACTCCACCCCGTTTGTAGGCTCGTCTGACCAATGTCTCCGACGACACAGGCCTATGGTGGCCCATTGTATCTTACCTATTAGTTCTTTATTGTGCCCACTCCATTATCTCTGTACCTTGAACAAATCCTTCACTGGATGTGAGTTGAATACTTCTGATTCGCCAACTCGTTGCCCAAAGATCTTCTGTCTTCTGCGATCCAATGCCTCGAATTGGCACAGTATATGTGCTACTGTTTTTGGTTCCTTGCCACATATGCTGGAGATGCTCCTTTACTGGCGCATGGCCAGTCATGAGTCCCGTAACAGTTTTTATCTGTGCTCTTTTCAAGTTGAGCAGGTCTACAGATCGTTTATAACTTGGTTCCTTAATGTATTGTTTCCCATGTCTGTTACCTACTTGGTCATTGGTTTCTTTCTCGGTCCTAAACTTTCAGACCCCTACATCAATAAATACGTAAGATACTGGGGTGCTCGTGAACAGTGAGACTGAAAATATTATTTCAGAACCGAATATTTTTCTGAAGGAATATGAGTAGTTAGTGAATCAGACGATCGGTTTTCTGTTCTAGAATCCAAAGTGATTTTCTATCTTGTCTGCTAATATGATTTTCCAGACATGTAGGTGGTTCCATAACTGTTAGCAAGCAGTGTATATCACTGATGGTGATTTCAATTGGTCATTGACTGTATCTTAGGAATATTTCTTGCTTCTGGAAATCCAATAATCTTCACTGGATAATCACGAAATCACGTAACATACGGGGGATTTTCCATGAAGAGTGAGACAAAAATGAAATTTTCAGAACTGAAATTTTTTCAAGAAAAATATGTGAAGTTAGTGAAGTGGACATCCTCACTTGGTCATAGAGTACATTTTTGGTATATTTCTCGCTCCAGCAAATTTCAGAATCCCAATCAAACGATTACGTATGAAACGGGGGTGTTTCCATGAAAAGTAAAATCTTCAGAACTCAAAGTTTTCCAGGGGAGATATGGATAGTTAGTATATTGGGCGTCCTGATTCCGATTACGAAGTGATTTTCAATCTAGTTTGCCTCCTAATATCAATTTCCAGGAATCGGGGGGGTTCCATGACTGTTGGCGACCAGTTTATATCACTGATGATGATCCTTCTTCGTCCTAATAGTTATTTATGTATCAAGGGCGTAAAATAGGATTTTATGGACCGCAGCGTGTGAGTAATAGACCGAGCGATAGCGAGGGCTATTAACACGCCTAGGTCCATAAAAGCTAGTTACGCCCGAAATACATACAACATTTTATGCACGACCTACCGGACCTACTGTATATATTTGATATCTCATGTAGGTATCTCTTCACCCCTCAAGCACAATAAAAATACAGCACGGTTGCAGTGGGACTGTATTGTATCCATATCGCAAATACAATTAATTAAGAAGTATGGAATCAACGTTACCATGGCAACTCAGTCAATTTTTCGAAATAGGAATTAATAGGCCAGTAGCCATATCAACTGTCAATTTGTGTAATCATACATAATTCATTAGTGATTTCAAAATGAATTCTAGTGATGAAGAAAGTGTGAATTGTACTCCACCAGAAATTAGTGAGGCAGCTGAGGAAGCAAAATCGAGTTTATTGCCAAGTAAATAAAAAAAATATACGACAAAGTATACGAAGAATTCGTAAGCTGGTGCGATATGACAGTGTCATTAGCTTCTTATCGTGTAATGGCCCTCGGCTAGCGCCATCGGGCTATTATTCACGTCACAGGCCATAAACGCCTACTTTACGCACTTGATACATAAATAACTATTTTGGTATATATTTCGTTCCACCAAAATTCAGGATCCTTACCCAACAAATATGTAAGATACAAAGTGTTTCCATTAAAAGTGAGACACACTGTATAAATAACTCCCATACGATCATGAAGGAAATGACCCTTCGTGGTACCTTTGAAAGATTTCGACCACCTCGGAAAAAAGAAAAAAGATCATCTCGTTGGTTCAAATTGCAGTTGGCTTTGAACATTCTGATTATGTCATCTGTATTATCTGATAGTCATTATGATTGGGCAGTTCATCATGATTAACAACTAGGGAAATATTCGCGTTACATACAGTTAGTATGTTAGTTATCTGGATGATCATTCAACTGAACATATACTGACTCGTTTTCAGCAACCCCGTCACAGAACTCCCCTCCGTTTGCATTTTCAATTAGCTCCCAAATAATCACAACCGATGACAATGATCAGACCACAATTCATTAATTAGCCGAACTAACATTATAAATATGGCTTTTAATTGAATGGGAACTCGCTACAAGCGACATCGACAATGGCGAAGGCCTAGGGTTGTGTTCTACCCTCCGTGTTCCGCATTGTTCTTGGGATTAGATTGCGGTAATGTATGGTGGCCTGGTCGTTGAACAACCCCCCGTGTTCTGCGGTCGTAATTAAAACTAAAGCATCGTTGTGACTGGGTAAACAGTCTCGTTTATCAATTATTCATTCTGAACGACAGCTGCTGCGGGGTTTTAGCACGATTAGTTGTGAAATCGTCCCGTACTTCTCTAAGCTGAATTTGTCTTTCGCAATGTTGATGGATTTAGTGGATGAACGAAACATTAATTTTTCTACTCCTGTATACGCGAATATAATATCTGCTACAGTCGAGGCTACAGTATAATTAATATTGTTCATTTTAACATGGGATCTCATTATGATACAGATTTTGGCCCATGAGAACAAGTCTTTTTCATTATAAAACGAGTTTCAGGTCTATAGAAAAACGTACTTGAGGAAATTCAAGACGTCTATGTTTCTACACAGAGTTGTTCGACATTTGATTCCAATCGACATCGCGCCAAAAGTATATGGGTATACAGGATGTTTCATAATGTGTGTGATGCATTTTCAGAGTATATAGAGCGTCTCAAAAAATCACAAAAAATTTCTATGAACATATACTACTCTCTCGTTTTCGAGTTGAGGAGTATTGAAAGTTCAATATTTTCTTAGTGATTCCCACATAGCTCCTGCAGTTTTCAGGATACCCAGCTCAAATTTGGATTAGGGCAGATATATATGTCTTCATGGTTCTCATCCCTTTTTTCACAATGAATTTTTTTGTGGTGCTCCGCTGTTGGAGCATTCCTGAATAACTCACTAGACAACAGCCAAATGAAATCAACTAAACCCCACAATAATTTTGATGTGCTGAAACCAAAATTAAACACAATTTTCAAATCTAAGTTGAAATTTCAGAGAAACTTGATGTCATGTGTCGCCATACAGGGTGTTTCATAATATGTGTGGATCATTTCCAGAGGTTATGGGAATGCCTAAGCAAATTGAATGAGCTAGGCAGCAACAATAAAGTTATCCTCCTCTGGGTGCCTGGGCATATCGGAGGGAATGAACAAGCAGACGATCTGGCACGACAAGGGGCTTCAACGCCACTGTTCGGACCAGAGCCATTCTGCGGCCTTGGAAATTCCTATTTCCAAGGAGAACTTGAGAAGGCGAAAGGAGCCTGGAAAGCCAGACAATGAAGAAGACTTCCAGGACTACGGAAGGCTAAAGATCTCCTTGGAAATTTCAACCGAGAAAGATCTAAGACACTGACAAACCTCAGCAAAGGAAGTCTCAAAGCAATAACGGGATTTCTAACGGGGCATTGCAGACTCAAAGAACACCTAAGGAAGCTAGGCTTACAGGAGGACGGCACCTGCAGATTCTGTGAGGAAGAACCAGAAACACCCCATCAGATACTGATGCGAGTTGAGAAAACGTTGAAATTTCAATAGTTTCTTAGTATTTTCCACATAGATCCTGCTATTTTCAGGATACCCAGCTCAAATTTGGAACAGAAGTTACACTATATAGGGTTCACATCATTATTTTATTTATTTTCGTGATGTGTCGCTGTTAGATTCCAGAAAACCAACATGCGATCAGTAATCATTATGTTTCAATCTCTTTTTCTCTCATAGTTTTTAATAGTCTGGTGCGACTGATATGCAAATAAGAAATGAACATACTTTGTAAAAACATGATGAATTCATCAATTCTTGATTAGAATGGTTCTCCATATTTTGAAATAATAAATAATAATCTGACAGGGACTTTATTCAACAAAATCAACAAGACAACTTTTATCCCTGTATTATTCTTATTGGAATAACAGGAGTATTGAATAAAGCGAAGGAAACTAGAAATAAATAAGGTATTCCTATCAAAATACGAAGAATTCAACAGTTTTCGAGATATTTGAGTTTTTTTAGTCACATGATATCAGCAGATTAATTAATTGGAGACAATAATTCAGGAGTCATGACCAATTTTGTTTTCAATTTTGACGTTAATGACATCCACATTGTTACAGTTGATTTCTTCGTTTGGTTTTTTGCTTCATTTCCTTATCACTGCAATTTTCAAATGTTATTTTGAGAAATGACAGGTTATTCGTGATGCACTGAAATATTGTTACTGATGAATTTACCTGCTGATATCATATGACATCATACAAAAACTTAAATATCTTGAGAACGGTTATATTTTTGTATTATTATAAAAGAACCATTTCCAGGTACTTTTCCTCTCTTTATCAGATGCTTTTGTTTTTTCACCGGAAAGAATACAAGGAAAATATTTGTCTTTGAAAAATCATGACCCCAAGCTCTGAGAACACCCTTCATATATATAGCAGAAATGTAGGATTGTATCAAAAAACTGTATTTCATCAACACACATTTATGCAGGAAATTTCAATTTGGTGACTTATACCGTTAAGAAGTTAAGCGGAAAAATTATTTTGATATAATCAAGTGTGGAAGGAAATATTATCTCCTTTAATACAAATTTTGGGCCATCATAGTTTATTCATCAACCTATACTTGAATACTGTCTGTAGGTTAATCGAGGCGGTGGTACATTCATCATTCCAGATTTTTTTGGGATTTTATCTACTCGAGGATGAAGTCACAAAAAAAAATCTGGAATAATAAACTATACTCATTTTTCATTGTACTATCACATCCAGAATGCTAGGGTACACATTTTTGACTCACTCTGTATATTGAGTCAACATTTTTCACTTATATGAGTGGACTATAATCCAATTGCAGGAAAAATATTGTAACAGCACGGATTGATATCATTCAACTCTGAAGCCTCTCAAATTCGTTCATTCGTTCAGTTTGGCACATGTACCTAGAAATTGATCTCAATTACCAATCCTGATATTATTGAGACTCAAAGAGCAAAAAAAAAACAACTGTGATCACCGAAGTTCCGCATTTCCTAGATATAATTGGAAAGTTTGGTGGAAACTCCGTTGCAGGGTTCGTTCCCTATCGAATGCTCGCAAACTTTTTTGTCACCGAAGTTCGAATCGAATGCGTGGAAGTAGAAAGATAAAGGCGAATTTATCCAACAATAATGGAATCTGATTCTCGCCGTTCGACGATCCAATTAATAATGTCTTTGGAGGAGATTCGGAGAGAATCGAAGGGGATAGGGTAGCAAATTAGCATCTCGATTGCTTGATAATTATTTTTCCATCTACCTCTACAAAATGGTAATTTTCCTAACAAGTGCGGAAAGTGATTCTTTCTCGCACGCGACTGCCGTTGACACGAACGACGCGAAGCGGAGCTCGGGCAAGCAGTCGAGTGCGGGAAAGACACTTACCGCATGAGTTAGGAACAATATTTTTTCTACAAGCGTGCGTGATTCACCCTATACCCGCACGCAATTTAGTTTGGAAAGTGTCATTTTCCCGCAACAGTGCGGGAAAACAAAGATATGACAAAATCGCTAATAATATAATATAAGTGGTTGGTGATGGAATATAAAAGTTTAAGTTTGTTTGTTGCAGTATTAAGTATGTATGTTCAGAATCATCCATCAAATTGCACTGTTCATTGAGAAAATTAAGAAATATTGAGAAATACAAACTGCTTGCCCGAACTCCGCTTCGCGTCGTTCGTGTCAACGGCAGTCGCGTGCGGGAAAGAATTACTTTCCGCACTAGTTAGGAAAATTACTATTTTCTACGAGCGAAGGAAATCGATTGATTTGTACAATTAATTATTCATTCCTATAGGAACAACTAACAAGCGAAATATATTCTCTATCTACTGATAATTAGTAATAGCTATTGTGAACTTACAATTTGACGCATTATATATAGGTTCATTGCGCAAGAGCCAGCAGGCCCATAAGGTGTTTGGTCTCTAGGTTTTAGACACTTCTAGGAAATGAGCCAAAAATACTTCTTCCCTATTCGGTATATATAGAGATAAAAAAACCAAGATTTTAACTATTTCAAATTCAAAGTCAGAACGTATCTTTTAAAAATTGCCTTCTATTCCATCGAGGAGTATCTAGAAAGTGATTTTGATATGTAAATGTATTCGACTCTATATTTTGATATTTTGATGTTTGTCTCACTATGTATTGCTATCAGTACTTTACCTACCTACTTTCCTACTATTTGTATTTTTTTTCTATTTAACATCAATTGTTACAGTTTTTCTCTCTCTCTCTTTTATAAATTCGACCTGTAGAAGCATTCAGTGTAATACTCTGCTGATAAATGAATTGAACTAAACTAAACTTTACATCGATACGTATAAACGGATACCAATGAAAGTGTTTCTTAACGCAATGAAACCTACATACCACTTTCAAGCTTGAGCTCTTGAGGGAAAAATCTGAAAGAAAAACAATTATTGTAAAATACTGAAGTGAGTGGTAGATAGAGCGACGATAAACTCTCCAGCTTGCTGTTTAACCGCGATAGAATCCAAAATCCCCAGCAGGAGTAGAACCGTTCAGGTTTTCAGCTAGAGCACAGGTCGTAAATATAGAGGGCGATATCTGTATAACCTAGCCGAAACATTAATTCGGTGTACGGTATAAACTGTTCGGGCACAAAAAGCAGCAGGTCGAATTCCGATAAGGGAGATTTGTAACCGAGCTGGCAAGGGGGTCAGAACGCCCGACCTTATATCTGGCGACACTTTCTGAATTTTAAAGTGGTTTCACCTCGGGTTTCGAAGGACACCCACAGTTTCACAGAGTGGAAATATCTTGCTCGAAGGAGATCGAGTTACGACTCGACGAGAGATTATCCCTTTAACTGCACTCAGGAGGTTATACGATACCTAGGAAAGAAATCTATATTTTTGAAGCTGGGGTCTCGATAACTTGGAATGATTGCTGATTTCCAGAAGTGAAACCAATCTGACTACACAGAAAGTAACCAAATCGGAAGAATCTTCGGAAGAATGTGATGAAACTTGTATTTGACCTTTTTTGTCAAATGAAGTTACTACCATAGGCACCATGCTTAGACTGATCGTAACCGATTCTTTAACCTCCAGAAATTCAAGAAGAACACCAATTCCTACCTCATTCATATCAGGATATCCCTTTTGGTGGAAACCAGAACATGAAAAAGAGAACGACAATGCTTCAACGAAATAGTTGAGGAGGGTCAAAAGGAAGTGACTCAGCCAAACGTTCTTTTTTTTTTGGCAAACCTTCTCATCGAGCTTCTCGAGTGGCAATAATTCGCAATAATTACGAAGGAGCTCTCGAGGGCCGGCCATTATTTCGCAGAGGGCCCAAAAAATTTTATAATTAGTGCCCGTCTGAAGCACGGCCTACTACTCCGAGTTGAGGCTGTGGAAAAGTTGGCTGCCGCGTGCTAATTGGATAAATCATGTTGAATCAACTCCCGGGAAAACAATTTACTTAATAACTCCCGGAAAGTTGTTATTGTTGAGTGGAGAGCTGCGTACTCACGGTAACGAATCGAACGAACTTAATTTTTCGTTGCTAAGCTTTTAATGAGAGTTTTCACTGTCCTTATTCTTTCTATGGAACATAGATGAAACACTATGGAAGATAATTTCTCTCGTGACATTCTACACTCATAATTTCTTGATGGAACGTTAGTGAAACGGAGTAGACGAGAATACAAACGTGTAAAATCAGTTTGAAAAAATATGTTTTTCTGCAATCGACACAAATGTCGTCCATTTTTATATCAAAATTAGCTCTTGAATTGACGTTTCTATTACTTACACAAGAATAGGTATGTTGCTAGGCAAGACATTCAGTTCCTAAGAGCTTAAGTTGAACTTCAGCTCCTAGGAACTGAAAAGGGTGTACTAGAGGTCATCAAGAATGAACAACATTGTTATGGTTGGTTATTTGGGTTGGGACGCATACCTGATTAGTTTCCGATTTCGACAGATTTGTCATTTCATACCCAAGCTGGAGATATAAATACACCTTAGTCTTTGAGTATTCACACGATTGGGTATTTTTGTTTCGATCAGGAAAGCCTTCGAGATTCACATACTTGCTTGATCTGTATTGATTATTCTCGGGATAGATAACTTGTTTTTGAATAATCACGGCCAGCAATATTTTCTTGTCTCAAACAACGATATTATTTACCTACATTTGATTATCAAGCCAAACACAGTGGAGCATGGGGAGAAATAAATAATCACTATTATTATTGTTGATATGCTCACTAACCTAACATTTTCCACGTCTTATTCCTATACCTGGCGCTGGCGCGGTATTTGCCATTAGAGCACCTGGTCCATACACAAATATGTCACTCTGTGGTTGTATTTATATTGAATTCAAAATTGAAAGAACTTGCTGTTAATGCAGGTAGACTATTCTCACCACACAGAATATTTGTTGTATTGCATACATATGGCACGAAATTGGTGGTTACTTCACATATTTATTTGAGTTGATTGTTTCGGTTGCAGAAAAAATAGCATGTTTCATTCGGATCAAGAGTGACCTTGTTTGACTCGCAAAATTTGCTTGTCAAACAAAGTGTCACTCTTGGTCCTAATAAAACAGTCTACTGTTTTTTTCAGTAGATAAAATTTCAGAGTTTTGCCTCAAAATCTCAAATTTCGCCTCGAAATTCGAAGCATCATCTCGAAAATTCAACTTTCATCCCGAAATATCAATTTTTATCTGTAATTTTAAACTTTTGTCATGAATCTTCGACTTTTATGACGGAATTTAGAAAAATGTACTAATTCAATCTGACGAATGTTCATTCTCCTGCAGTGTGAATTATATTTTTCCACCACTAGCTATGAAATAATATATTATTCAACTAGCATATAATGAGGGCTATTATTCACGAAGGTTGAGTTCATGTACTATTGTTTTTGATATATAAACTTTTTTCAACAACTGTTTTGTCATAACTCATTTGACGCCTGTTGAACTTCCTCAAGCAAAACGATAGCCATTATTCACACCAGTGAATAATAGCGGTGAATAACGAATAACCATTATTCACTGGTCTGAAGTTCCTCATATTTTATATCGCGTACCCTAGGAACTCTAGACTAGTGGATTTCACTGGTATGAGAAATTGTTATCGTTTTGCTTGAGGAAGTACATGTATTAGGAATATTTTATACAACAGTCGTGGATAAAGTGCGTATTTTCAAGCAAGGTAGTTCTCGTCATTTTATGAAAAACTATAGTTGATAGAGACATATATATAGCCACTCCGATTATGATTAACCCGAATTCACTGTTCTGATGCGAGATTCACAGGAATGGCACTCGAATTCAGTAGGTTCAAGTCAGTAACGACTCGTCATAATGATGTGCTGTCATTGTCATGGTTACAAGATCTTGATTTTGAATGAGAAGAGGTGCAAGGTTGTCAAGTCACCAATTATAATCAATTAATCAAAAGGATTAGAGTCCTGTCGTTGGATATAACACGAGATAAAACATAATATGGGAAAGCCATGATATCATATTTTATTCGTGACTTTTTTTGACTGGAGCAACCAGCATGTCCAAATATCTCTTATACTCCATAACAAAATATTTATTGAAAAGAAATATTCTCAGATAAATTGTGAACATACAAAAATGGATATATATTTATATAAAGCAATACATTGAGAATTCGCATTCTCTATGTGATGAGAATATTCACTCTTTCTCAGTTGATTCAATAGAAAACGACTATTTTCCTGGCTATATGCCACGACGAACATTTAATTATATCTATTGAAAACACACGAAAAGAGTTTGAAAATAAAATATAAAAACTTCTGAAATTGGGAATTTGCATTCTCTTTCAGACAAGAATATGTATATGCATATACATCATTCTGAATATTCAACAAAAAACAACTACTTTCCTGGATATTCGCCTTGTCGAACATTGAATTATATCTGATGATCAGTTTTTACTCGCGGTAACTTTATGGCCGTTTGAAAATCACCGTGGCATTATTGATGATTTTAGCACTTCAAAATCGAACGAAAAATTCTAAAAATATATGCAATTGGAAGGTATTCTAGTGATGATTGTATTTAAGAAATCAAGAAATTTGTTCACTCGCCTACTGACGCTTTCTGAAATAAATCTGGGAAAGGTGTATAAAGTATAAAGGTATATTCAAACGTGAGTCCTGCGCGGAACCCGCGTGGTAAAAACGATCAACCAGCAAACTTCTTAACCATACCGGAATACAAAGTATTCGGCAGAGTCAATTATCCTCCTTAATTAAAGTCCCATTAGAGATAGGCGGGCTTAATGAGACTCGGCTGATCTGAATATGTAGATTAAAGGGAATCGTTTGCCGAGTACGACCCACATTTAATGCGATGCCTTGATTCATCCACGATTTAACTTGCACATTTTTAATCACCCACTATAGTGGACTGACTTTCATTAGAATCAAGACCACCATTGCAATAGGATTTTTTCTAAGGCTTTAACACAAAATTGCTCTTGTTTCACTGTATGTCTTTCATTCCCTCATCTGATCACTCAATGACTTCTTTGTTTTATCATCTCCCATAATATAATAAGTTGTTTTTTCTTGTTGAACCGTGTTGAAATCAAGAATTTTCTTGTGCAAGTTATGACGTCAACAAGTAATACGGTTCATTCCGGTTCAAAAACTTCTAAATGAACGGTTCGAACCAGGAAAACCAGGGCTAATTTCAAGCAATGACAGCTCTGTCTAATATACAGGGTGTCCCGAAATTAGCCTGCCAAACTCCACCAGAGAAGTTTCAATGAACATGAGTCGAGAAATTTCTCTTGAGGAAGCTACGGCCCCCCGAAAGGGGGCTCCAGAAGATGATATTTCTCGTATATTTCCGAAACGCCACGTGATGAAATGATGCAATTTGGCATAAGAACTGAACTTTCCATGCCCATACGGTGAACATAAAGTCATTTCAAAGTTTCATTCAGGAATGTATAATACAGGGTGGGACTACATTAAATATTATTCAAACTTCTTCGTCTGCATATTTTTTGACAATTTGATCTCGGATTATGAAAATCCACAACGTATCACATGGAGAAAGTGCTCTTGTTCCGCATCGATCAGATGTATCATTTTCGAGTGAAATCGATTTAAAAATATTGATGATGAATTTTCAAATCATAGTGGCTATAAAAAAATCAAGTACTTTCTTCTTACCAAACAATTATGGAAGCGCGAAAAATTCAAAAATGCTACGCCTCATTGCAATCTTATGCATAATATCTAAGATGTATAATAATATTTTTGAATTGCTCTCACTCGATAATAATACATCTGATCGTCATGAAACAAGATTATCTTTATTCCGTAAAGAGGTGTGAAATTTCATAATCCGAGATTGAATTGTCGAAAAATATTCATACAAATTTTTTTTAGCAATATTCAATGTATTTCCACCCTGTATTATACACTCCTGATTGAAATCTTGAAATGATTCCTCTTTCACTGCATTGGAAATGGAAAGTTCAGTTCTTTTGTACCAGATTGCCTCTTTTCATCGCATGGAGTTTCGGAAATACTCAAGAAATATCATCTTCAGGACTCCCTTAGAAGACATTTCTCGACTCATGTTCATTGGAAGTTTTCTTTTTATTTTTGGTAATAAAAGCCGCTGGTGAAGTTTGGCAGGCTAATTTCGGGACACCCTGTATAAGAGCATGAATTAATAGGAAATCAGATTGCTACAAACCGGAGAAATAAAAAATGTCGCTTTTTCTGTTACAGCCTATTTTTCAATCATGATCAAGCGGAAGAACCTGTACTGTGTATATCTCATTTCCGTTGATATTGACAGATTTCTTTGTTGTTATTGAAAATAGAGCCCTAAGGTGTTGAAGTTCCATTCTCACTTTTTTAAGAAGCTCAAGATGGCCTTATTAGATTTTGTGTAACTGTTTCCGTTCGAGAGATACAGGGTGATTTTTAACTTTCATACTTTTTGGACACCTTCTCTAGGGTGTTTAATAATATGTGGGACGCACTTCCATAGGTGACAGAGCACTCCAAGAAAATGATAAAATTTCCTACTAAATGTGTCCAAGCTCCACTGCATCAATAGAGCCAACGTTTTGAGAGATTATTGAAAAAAATATTTGTAAGTAGATTGAATATCTTATGAATGACTGTATCAATTACTTCAAATACATGGTACGATCAATATAAAATAGAAATGTGGCAAAAATTCCACTAGTGTTCTTGAACAGGTTTACTAACCTACTTGATTAAATATTCTTCCTAGGTACGCACGATGTTCTTCGAAGGAACTTCCTTTCTTGTGCTTCCATAGATAAAAAAAAATATACGATACAATCATTATCAGTTCCTGATGATGACTGTATAGTCGAAAACGCTCTGCTAAGAAAATTTGAATACATTATTTTGCACGAAATACAACATCTTGAACAAACAATAATTGAATATCAACAGGTGCACACTGCTATAAATAACACTTCCATAAATGAAATAAGAATGAATTTACACATTATATTTATGTTGTTACACCAATGTGGAACAATGATGAACAACGTTTAAATCTGTTTTCCTCATATTATCATAGAATTATTCAATTAATATCCACCTCCTACATCTCATGATAGAAAAAACAATTTGTAATTAAGATATATATGGATGGGGAATTTTTGATCACAAATTCCGATAGCTTTTCAGTTTCCATCCACTCCAAAGATATATTATACTTTGTCATTTTATTTTCTGAAAAAGCGGCTGGTATGTTCAATAAGCACTACCTATACATACTCAACTTCTAGTTAGCTATATTATTATGATCACATTGATGATAAGAGTTGTTTTAATGAGCGACTCAAACCTATTAATATAAAACAACAAACTCCCATCAGCAATAGAAATGCCGACAGCAATACTAAGAGCTGAAATGCTCATAAAATATACGCTGTGAGATATAATTTCGAGTAATGTTGAGTATACTATAGAACAAGTTTCCTGGGAAACAACCTATATCCAGAAAGAAGTTATGACTTTAAAGGGGAGCTTAAATTGTCGTATTTCATTTAGTTCGTTTCTTGTGCTCAACAAGAAGCAACAAGAGTGGAAATATGACTTCCTACTTCACACAGTGAAAGTTCTCAAGAAGTCAACATGTGATGGAATCATCAGTTTGATCAGAATCGAATATTGAAAAGGGAGTTGGGAGTTTCGAATCCCGAACTCCATCATGAAAATCCTGAGACCGAGCACAAAGCAAGACAGGCAAGACAGAGATCTAGAATTTTCTCTTTTAATATACTATTTTGATTCTATATCACGTCATGTAATGTACTCCAATTGGAGAAAAAATAAATCAAGTCCAAAAATATCAAAAGTTTCACGAAGTGAAAAAACATATCGTCTTGCAAAGAGAAAATCAAACCTGAGTGAATGATTTTTCATTAACTAATTTATATCATCATGTCATAATGTACTTCACATGATTTTTTTTTCATTATTATTATTTTTGTATTTATTGTATCTTTCAATAACTTAGATTTATTCGAGGATTTATTTTAATAACGCATGAATGATCTCATACCAGATATATGAATCTGTCTGATTATTCATGTTATTACATTATAAACCTCAATACTAATATTTATATGAGATGCAATGTCGTGATCATAACAAAGAATGAAATGGATATTACCATTATTATTACAACAACAAAAATTAGTTGTATTCGCTATATAGTAATTGTAAAAGTACGTAATCCTTAGGGCGAGGAGGTAGGTATTGGGTTTTTGGAGGCTATAAGTTTTTGTGAATACCTCCATAGGCAGAGAATCCCAAAGATTTGACGTTTTATTGATGAACGAGTTTTGGTAGAGTGTTGTTCGACATATTTCAAGGTTGACAACGAAATGAATTGCTGATCAGATAATAAACATTGACAATTTCTACTGATGAAAACATGATGACTTCTGGTTTCACAGGGCGATGAACAAACATCAACAAAATATTGAGAAATTCTTCACTGTCCCAAATTGATATACTCTAGATATGTCTCTAAAACGTTTTGCAATTTATTTCTCCACTCTCCATGAAGGTTAACTTTTTTGACCACAGTAGTTTATTTTGATTGGTATTAAGTTGAACATGAACGGAATATGAGAGATATTCTCAATAATTTCCATTCACCTACACATGAGTTGAATAGCTCAAAACTGTATGATGCCTCGTATGATGCATATTCACCGGGGCTTTCCTGTTTACTCCTGGATTCTATGGATAATAATTGTGAAATATTAGGTGTATGTTGATAAAACATGCTCACAATTGTACATTTTGAAAAAGTCATGAACATTTTTGAAAAGCAAAATATTACTTTCCATAAACTAGCGTAAAAGAAGAGAAACTGCAAAAGATATTCACCTTTCTTTCTTGTGGCTGCTCGAAGATTGAGGTTAACAACACACGCTCCTCAAGAACACGCGCGATCCAGATCCTGGATATCTGGATCTGGACAGACTGTTCCCGTCCGAGTCGAATTACCAACTGACTGGATCGTGAAAAAGGGCTCGCGTCGAAACACGTGCTCATCGATCATGCGCCTTGATCCGGTGATATTATTTTGTTCCCATATCAAAGTGAATGAAATAATGAAGACATATCTGGTGGTGCACTAGTTTTGCACCAGTTTTGCACTTGCACTACAATGGTTTCACTCCAAATGTGAACTGGTGAATTCATAATGAATTCGTCTTTCTGGAAGTGTGAGGAATTGTGGTGAAACTTATGATAGGTGTAGCAGCTTTTCTTTTATGTTCTGGTTCTCACGAAAAGGGATATCCTGTAATGTTCACAGAACATCGTGAGAACCAAGGAAAATAAGGTAGGAATTGGTGTTCTTCTTCGATTTCTGGAGGTTATATGCCTCGGGAACACTGAATGATGAGATATAATAAAATTATCAACACGAAAGACTGACAGCAAACATCCTTCCAAATAAACAAGTAGGTAGTACTATCAGTGTGGTATTTATTCATCACTATACTTGAATACTTGATGATGATGATGATGATGAAATTTCCACTAACAATTTGCCTTTCGAACTATTTATCGGTGTTCGATGATTCCGCCATTTTCAAAACTGCACTGATTTCACACGATATATTTGAGCTCATGCTAGAATAATTGTGGCACTAAACTATGTGCACCAGTTTGCCAATGGAATTCAAAACCTGCCAGCAGTTTCATTTTGTATTCTTCATTCATGATAAAACCCAAGAAACATTGTATGTTCATTCAAGGATACGATATAACATAAAATGAAATATTTAACATGATATGTATATTGCTATCAAAACGAAAACAATTGCATGAAAAATATGGATAATAATCATTTCAAATTGACAACAAATAGAGTTTCAGCCGTCTTCTGAACTTTTACATTTACTATTCGATTTCCTCAGCGGATCAGGAGGAAAATGATATATAATTATTCCATCATGAAATATTGATTTTTTCCATAATTAGTTCTGATTTTGATAGTCGAGAGTCCATTCAAATTTCGAGTACTATGACTATGAATACTTACTGATTTGGGTGAATATTATGTTTGAATGTTCGGAACGATTTTTCACTCTTATTTCCATTCTATGAATATATAATATCAAAAATATTTCTAGGTTGGTTGAGATTCGTAGTTCCTTCCAAGAATGGTAGTTTGGATATACATTTCATTACTTCATTTTGTTAAATTCTTTAAGGTTTCAATATAGATTCATTTGCAGAACCCAGAACAGAAATCAAGTATCGTATCTTAGAATAAATGAGGCAATAATATATATATTCATCAGATACTTCATAGGAATAGAATATCAAATTATGTTTAATATTCCGATGATTGGATTTATTCAATTAAGTAATTTCTCAACATGTTTGTACCATGAAAATGTTTGATCAATGAACAATCCTAAAAATATCATAAACAAAATATGCACTCAGTGTGAGCCAGTTTAACCAATGGAATTCGCTAATATAATAGTTATAAGCTCTAATATACTAAGGTTCAGTCAATGAATATTGCTGATACTCGACTACGCGCTATTTATTTCAATAATATTCCCTTTTTGCACAAAAACGATGACGGCATATGACGTCTTGCCCTGCTGAAATTGAAATTTTCTCCAGGATGATATGCCACTTACTCTCCTTCAATGAAGCAGCTTTAGTACGAAAACCTTCCATTTTTACTGTTCAGATATTTCATTGAAATCAGATTCGAAGAAATAAGTTATAAGCAATCCATTACGTTTCAAAACAGCTCAACCGCTTTCTCTTTTTCAATTCAAGGTATTGCTTCACACACACTGACCGTTTTGTGCGTTTCATTTTTTTAAGTCTTTCATTTTTTCCAAGTGATTAATACCTATTGAATCAGGTCCTCCTTGTACCTTCGTTCGGATTTGGTGAGGACACAACACATACGCATCGACTAATGGCTTCGAAATCTGATTTAGAGGGTGTAATTTCAAGAATTCGATGGCGAATTGAATTTCATTCCTCTAGTCTGTATGTAAATTATGGGACAAATTGGATTGAGGAACTGGAGACATCAGATGTTCCTGTGAAGTAGTAGCAGGGATGAATATGGATTAGCTCGTTCGTAGGGCAAGGCTATAATGTATTGTATAACATAGCTGACTGACATTCGCAGATGCACTATGGAAATGTTTATTATGGAATTTCAACTTCAAAGATATTCTGCAATGATCATTCCATGTATAAACACTGATGAAATGGGTATTGTAGTTAGTATATGTTTATATAGGTGTATTATACATCGATGAATTGTTGCATGATCACGAAGAGTGCCAGTTTAACAGATGAAATTGAATTTTGTTGAACTAACACGATTTATAATTGTGCAGGAAGTTTGAGATGTATAACTTTGAAAATTTTGAAGTTCTAATTGTATTCGATGCGATTATTTTTTTAGTAGTTCTGAACGAAAGTCAAAATTCATGAACATCTGATTATTATTATGATCGAATGAATTGTCTCAATTGCCTCAACGTTATGGTCGAGTGATATTCAGGAAGGTTATTCCATGAACAGCATAAAAATATATTCATATAAATAGAAGTTTGAAAATTTGATTGATGTTCAATTTTTATAACTCTACAGATACTACTCATTTGAAAAAGTTTCTTCTGAAGGCCGTCTGGCGAATTCTCGTCATAGATTTCTTTCTACAATGTTGTTGGCTTCGCATTTTTGCATTACGCGCATCCCTGGCAGCTATATATTATATGAGTTCAATATCTTCAAATGGATTTATCTCACGTTTATTTTCATTGAAGTATATAGGTACTTTCTGTATAGATTATTAGCTGTTGAAATCCACATAAATCCCACTGTTTATTCCTTCACCATTCTCCTTACGCATTCCATCCCCAATTTTCCAGGATTTCGGCGATCAGGAGAATTTGGGTATTCGCCCAAAATTCAGTTTTTTTGCTGGCAAAAAAACAAAAGTTGTATCAGACAGACTCTTCACTCTTCTTGGTATGTCCTGGTATTGATTCGCTTACATAATTACTGATTTCTGTAGTGGAAGTTGACCAAAAAAGGGGCAATTCAATTTTTGAGTGACTGATATATGTCAATCTTTGACATTCATCATAGCAATCTTATGCTATCGATCAGAATAGCCTGTCAGATTGATGGTTTGCCTAAATAGCCGTTGATATCACATATCATGTGACTTCAATTATGTAGTTTCATAGGTGCAGCCAGGTGTGAATGAAATAATCAGTAGTAAAACCATAAGTACTTCAAAATATTCGGTTTGTTCGTCGATAACTTGTTTCATAATTACAAAGAGTGTCAGTTGACTGTTCAGCTGTTCAGCTGACACGATTTGTAATTATGCAGGAAATATGAAATTCATGAATATGAATTGTTTGAAGTTCGAATTGTATTCGATGCGATTATTTTTTGAGTAGTTCTGGACCAACGTCAACATTCAACGACGCGATTTGTTTGTATGTACCTATATGAATTGGTTACAATGGAAATAATTCTAAAATTTTTGATTTGCGGAGTTACCCTATGTATATCCACGTTTATTCGAAATTATACAAGGTAGCATCGTTCTGAACATTTTAAATCATATGAAGAAAATATTCAATAGAATACTCCAGGAAACTGTTTCCATGTGGCAGTTTCAATGAGACAGAGGCATATTAAATATTCAGATGATAACCTCAAACGTTCTTGTAGAGTCTACTAGAAATATGAACCACCATCAGAACGCTGCGAATGAAAATAATCTGATCGAGTCCTCATGACATTGATGGTCAGGATCTCAAAAGTTCTTTGCAAAGTAAATATATATGGATAACGAATGCAATGAAAATAATGATAACTCTTTGGAACTTCTAATATTTGAAAAGCCATAATGAAAATATTGAGCGGTGATTACGATTCTTCGTTTGGATATTGCTGACAACAGGCTGTGCTTATTTTTCCTTCATGACTCCTGCATACATAAACATAGTTGAATACTGATCGATTTTAATATTCTGGTTATTTCTCAACAGAAAACCCCAGAATTGAAGAAGACGAAATTGAATCTGTTATAATGGAATTCGAGTAGCCTAATGCCAATTTCAAAAGTTTCAATCAATACCTACCATCGCTCATATTTCTCCATATACAGGGTATCACGATTTAGTAGCTGGTACATATAGTTACTTCGTATTTCAAAGTGTTCGTAACAAATCACGTTTCTATTGAAGAGTGTACGTCTCCATTCCTACATATAATAAACTTTTATTCATTAGTTTTTAAATATTTTTTTCTGCAACCGACAAAAGAGTCATCCATTTCGATACCAAAGTTAGATTTTGAATTGCCGTTTCTATTACTGACACAAACATAGGTATGTTGCAAGGCAGGACCTAAAAATGAATTTTGGCTACTAGGAACTGAAAAGGTAATCAAAAATAAACAACATTGTTATGGTTGGTCATTTGGATTGAGACACACACCTGGATTGTTCCAGATTTCGAACGATTTCGCATTCCATACCTATGCTGGAGATATAAATACCCCATATTTTAGTTGAGTATTTTTGTTTTGATCAGAAAGATTCACATACTTGCTTGATCTGTATTTCATTCATTCTCAAGATCTGATTGATTCGATAAGTTCTTTTTGAATAATCAGGGTCAGCAATACTTTTTCGTCTCACACAACGATATTTTTTAACTTCATTCGATCACAGAGCCAAACACAGTGGAATATGGAGAGAAACTAACCTAACATTTTCCACTTCTTTCTCCTATACCTGGCACTGGTGCGGTATTTGATATTAGGGCAGACACCTGGTCCAAATTCATCGATTCATCGATTCAATAGAATACACAAATGGGTCACTCTGTGGTTGTATTTATATTGAAACTACGAATCGATCATTCTTAAAAATTGAATAAACCTTTTCTGTAAATGCAGGTAGAATATTCTCACCACACGGATTATCATTTGTTTCGGGTATAGTATTGAATTCGTGCCTGTAATGTCTCATGATGCATGTCAACACAAATTATTGTAGAGTACAATCATCGTCCACTAACATTCTAACGAGAAGTAGTCTGAGGTCGTCTGTCTTCTATCTACTTACCTATATCATCATAATAAAGGTATTATAATAATCTGTCGAGTAAGTCACATTGGTGGTTACTTCACATATTAATTTTACTTAATTTTTTCGGTCACAGAAAAAATATATCTTCTGTTAGCATGTTACAATCTACTTTTATTTCTTGAAGATCATGTATAAGGATGAGCAATTCTACAAAGTCCTACTCATTATTGAAAGAAATAATTGATATGCCTTGAAGAAGAATACCGTAATGTTGTCCTTGGAATAGAAACTATCCAGATTGATTCTACTACACCTTTTTCAATTGTGATTCAGGAAGTGTAACTTGTTATTCAGATTAGTAAAATGTAAGTCAGAAAGTGTTTGTAATTCAGAATAGTTGATTGTGAGTCAGAAAGCGTCAATTGTAATTCAGAATGCATAACATGTAATTCAGATTGGTGAAATGTTATTCAGAAAGTGTAACTTGTAATTCAGAATAGTTAATTGTAATTCATGAAGCGTTATTTTAAATTCAGAAAGCATCACTTCTAATTTTTCGAAAATAACTACTATGGACTTGAATAAGGGTAGGGAATAGAAATCATCGAATGGTTTATTGTGTGGTGAACATCAATATATTATATTTATCGACCAAGGGGCATATCTTGAAATACCGGAGCAAATTCCACAATTATCTTTGAAATTCATAATCTCACTTGTATGTGATGAACCAACAATATCTATACCTGTGAAATCCATTTCAATTGCAATTTATTTGACATTTATTTGATATTTCGTAGTTACTTTCTATGAGAGCATGGCTTTGATTGATGGTAACTTGATTTACGTTAAAGTCTCAAGGAGAATGGATGCATATGGGTTGTTCCTAGTTTCTGAATGATAAGTGATACTTTATGATTTACAAGTTATGCTTTCTGAATTACAATTGACGGTTCTTGAATTACATTCCACTATTCTGAATTACAAGTTACACTTTCTGAATAACATTTCACTAATCTGAATTACACATTACGCTTTCTGAATTACACTTAACTAATCTGAATTTCAAGTTATACTTTCTGAATTACAATTAACTATTCTAAATTACGACTTATAGTTCCTGAATTACAGGTTATACTTTCTGAATTACAATTGAAAAAGGTGTAGACTGCACCCTTGACCTACATAAGTAATAACATGATCAAATAACCACACCTAACAAGTGTCATCATTACCAGACCCCTAGAGAGACGTGGCACGTGTGTCAGCAAGTCACCAATATCCCTTATTCCCACGCCTGGAAGTTGGTATACAGGATGTGTCAACGATGAATTCAGTCTCCATCTCCTCATAAATATAGAGAAGTGCAAAAAACGGCCAGTATTGGAACTTCTGATTGAGGTTTCAGTCTCACTGTGAAGTATGCAAAAAATAATATATACGTACATTTTCTCCAGTTCGTAAGGTCAAATTTCACTTCAGGAAAAGAGAAATAAAAGAGGAACTTGGCTCCTCCACCATTCCTATGACTTACTGTCTGAAAATCCACATTCACAGTTATACGATTCCCTGTGCCAGTACGACGTTGCCGACATCATCATTATGTCTACATTTCCGGAAATTGTTCTTTGAATGCATAATAACTATATCATAACAGCAATGGGATATAACAGGTTCTTCAATCCTACATTGTCAAGTATTATGAATAATTCCCATAAATCTCTCATCAAATGAATCATGATATTTTGCGATAGTATCCATAATTTTATATCATGTCATCATATTACAATATGTTATTCATAACTTGTCAGTCATTTTTTGCTGATGAATTCGTTCTTTATTAAAACGGATCTATTTTCTAGGAAAGTTGCAGATTATATCTTGCAAAAGCGCCTAATACTTCGAGTCCGTCCACACCACTCAAAATACTGGCAGGCACATTGAGAGGAAGGAGCCATGGGAGTCGGCTTCATTCTGATCGAAGACTACTAATTAGGAAGGATAGTGTATCATTGAATGTAGCCGATAGTGATTCGTTGATTCAATGATATTTATAATATATCATAAGAAGTGGGGTGGTAGAGGGGGTCATTTGTAAATCAAACTCACGGTATATGTTGTCATCAAATTGTAGATGGTTCAGAAGTTATTCAATTTTTCTGAAAAAAATTAATAACAAAAATACTGTTTTGAATAGCCCCATATGTTATATACCATTTCGGAATCTGTATTAAATAGGCAACTTCTTCTTATGACTGGTTATCTTTTTGAGGTAGTTTTTAAATCTTTCCGTGGCATTCAAAAATCGACTGAAATATTTCATTCAATGACAAAACTCAAGAAAAACAACATTTTGGATGAAGAGTAATACATAAAATTATTCCTGGGGAAAAGTGCAACGATGTGGATGAAATTTGTGGAAGGAAAAATCAGAAATATGACATAGTTTCATTGCAATTAATTATTTTTATAGAAAAGGAGAACTATTGATAACTTTCAAATCATCAACAATTGGATAACCACATATATGGTTAGTTTGATTGGAAATGACCCCCCCTAACCACCCCACTACTTTTGATCCATGTACTCATGGGACACCATGTATAAGAACAGGAAGAAGAAGAAGAAGGAGAAGAAGACGAAAGAGAAGGAGAAGAAGAAGAAGAAGAGGAAGAAGAAGAAGAGGAGGAAGAAGAAGAAGAAGAAGAAAAAGGACAAGAAGAAAAAGGAGAAGAAGAAGGATTGATCGATTCAATTCCTAGCTATTAGCAAATGAATTGTCAGGATTGATCGATTGAATAATCATTCAACAGAAAATCGATTGACCTTCGAAAAGGAATCTCAAACAGCTTGCCTATTCGTATATCCTCTCAATATCCCTATTCCTGTTGCACACCCTGTTGGTGTTTCTCTTGGAGAGGGAGAGAGAAAGAGTGAGCGTTGCGACTATCAACTTCGGCAACCGAATTAGCACTGTATATTTGGAGTATTTGGACACACTCCACCATGCGACGCGTGGAGTTGGAGAAGTTAAATGAGGCGTAAAGTGCAGATAGCGTAAGTCGATTCGGTGGGCATAAGTGCTGATGCGGTGTTGCAGAAGTTCTTCGAGGAGCGGCAGTATCCTCCGAAACAGATACCGATCATTATCGGCTCAAATGGGAGAAACAATCAAGAATTATGCAATACTTGATTCTCTCTGCCATGTAGTTTCCATGAAGATGAAACCACCGTCGTTGTTTGCTGAATTCATGTTAGCGCATTTCAAGGTCATTATCTGACGTAGTAGCAATGACGTTTAGCAATTCGCGATCGCCAAAGTCATCAGATGACGTTGCGATGACAACAAAAACTACGGGGAAACATGTCTTACTTTCAATCTATGCCAGGAGTGTTTCCGTAGTTTTGAATGTCATCGCAACGTCATGTTGTGACTTTGGCGACCACGAATGGTCAAGTCAAGTCAATTCAAATCATACTTCATTGTCAAAGATGATAGATCTTGTTGACAAAGCATGAAATATACACATGTAAAAAAATATAAGAGAAACACAAATCAAATAATATAAGAATACAAACAAATATAAGTAATACAAACAAGAACACAAAAAAAAACAAGAAGAAACTGAATTTCACGAACGAAACATTAATAAACACAGTTGGAGATGCGTTTATGAAAACATTTGAAACTCAAGTGATAATTCACAGGCTATCACAGTAGATTTCATAGATCGAATAATAGGCTTTTTCGATCAACAGATCTTTCAGTGAACTTTTAAATTGTTTGTTATCTGTGATATTTTTCAGAATATTGAGAAGATGATTGTATACGTTGATACTTTCATATATCAGATAATGTTTTGTCAAAGCGAATTTAGGAAGAGGTAAATGAAGCAAATGGCCCTGTCTGGTATTGTGACAATTTGTGGAGTGTACATGCTAGTTTTATTTTTATAAATATGAACTATGTATAGATAGGTGACAGGTAATATTGTATGGCTAATGAATAGAGGCTTGCAGTGATCTCTCGATTTAGACTTTGTTACATATCTCAATGACCTCTTTTGAAAAGCAAATATCATATTCTGTAACTGTTAATTGCAATGACCCCAGAAAGGTATTCCATAGCGAATATGACATTCGATCAATGAAAAGTAAGCCATTCGAGCTGCAGCATACCCTAGCTCATTCGATATCAATCTTATTGCATCACCTTTACTAAAAACCTTCTGCTTCAAATGGGATACATGTTATTTGAAATTTGATTTATTGTCGATGTGAATCCCTAGGAATTTAGTTTCTATGTAGTGATTCTTCAATTTCGAATCGTCTAGAATACGTTTGAAAGTCATTTGTTTTGTTTCGTTCAGGTTGGAACATGAATAGTTCGCGTTACACCAGTATTGAATATTTTGAAAATCTGCTCGAATCATGTTAGATAGCTGCGTGATTTTTAATAGTGGTATCGTCGGCAAATACAGAAAATTGCCCTCCTATGTTGATGGATATTGAGCAATTTGAATAAATCGAAAACAATAATGTCCCTAGAACAGACCCCTGAGGTACTCCATGTTTCGTGTCACTGAGGTCTGACTTGCCACTTGATGTTTTCAAAATTTGGCGACGTCCTGACAGATAAGAGCCGAACCAGATCAAATTTGTTCCTCGTATTCCATAGAGGCTGAGTTTTGGCAGCAGTGTGTTATCATCATTTATGGTAGAGTATGCATTCTCTAGAAAGGAGATAATAGCATGTATGGTACTTTTGAAACTCTGAAAGCCGAACTGTAGACTAGATAGCACAGTATTTATCGAGAAGAAGGACATTGATATTTTTTTCATCAATCGGTCGATAGTAGAGATATGGGCCTGAAATTAGTGGGATCTTCCTGATCTCCACCCTTATGAAATGGGAAAACCATAGCTATTTTCTAACAAGTCGGAAATATACCAATCCTAAATGATTCATTGATGCATTCAACCAAAACATGTAATGCAATTAGAGGTTATATTTGGCATAGATTGAGAGTCATACATGTTTTCCTCATTGGCAAGTGGTATAGCAATGTCATTTGATGACCTTGACATCCTTTGATGAATAATTCTCCATTTGAAAGCTTCCCAAGAAACGATGGGTGTTTTTCTTCTCTTTTGACGAATACTTAAATAGGTATCGAAGGGGCAGTACGTGACAGATGGCAACATTGTCGCTATATACCTACGTATACCTGGTCAGAATTTCTGCAGTCTCATGTCGTTTGGTCTTTTAACGATTCTGGCCAATTTTAGTCTGCCGATCAATGGTTCTGTCAAAGTAGCAGTTTCGAGATTTTGTCATTTGCTGATCAACAGCCCCTATCTGTTATTCTGTCGATTTATGGCTATGAATATTCACGATTTTGCTATCCCATGATTCCGAAATTAAACGATTTCGCGGCTTTATACGGCCTGACAGACTATAGTCTACCATTGTATAGTCAGGTATCTCAGGATTCTGATGGAATATGGTCTCTTGATTCATGGTCATACCTCTCAGATTCTGATCAAGGTTTGCTGTCTCTCACAAATTACAGTCTCTGATTGTCAGGGTTCCATTGTTGATTATTGATTATGTTAATCTGTAGTTTTGTGATATCGCTGTTTTTGTGTAATGTGCTTATACACAGAATATTTGAGGAAACCAGCTGATGTGCATTCATAGTTCACTGTTCTGTCGATTGAGATTCTGGATCACGGATCTGTGAGGTTATGTTTTGACGATTCGGGTGATTCAGTGTGAAAGTCCCCCAAGTTATCTCAAGTTCTTTTTGTGATTCATAGTCTGGCAATCTCACCATATGTGAACTGTTTCTGGAGTTTTACCACACTACCTAACTGCTATTGTTATCATTGTTCATCAATAGAACACCATTCATCATGTCTTCTTGAACACCTTACACTACGTGGTATTTTTGACTGAGACCGCTCGGCTCGGTAGGTTGCTATTTGGCAACATAGCAATCATGACTAACGAAGCGCTGAATCCCGCCTGTTTGCACTTTACTGTTATATCCAGATAGGATTTGTTAGTTTCGCGT